>CM070688.1:11444382-12687912 GCA_036346265.1 Melocanna baccifera | reverse complement strand
AGTTCTCTTACAACAACGATTATTAGACGACTTGCAAATGTCACCATTTGAAGCACTATATGGCAAAGTGCAGCACCCTTCTCAATTGGAAAGAGATGGGAGAAGGCCATGTGTTTGGGCCAGATTGTTTAACGGAAGCCGAGGAAAAAGTCCGATTGATTCAGGAGAGACTAAGGACCGCTCAAGCCAAGTAGAAGAGCTATGCAAATACCCGACGTCGGGAGTTGAGTTTTGTGCCAAATGATTTCGTGTATCTCAGGATCACATCATTCAAGGGTGTTAAGAGCTTTTAGTTAAAAGGAAAGTTTGTGCCAAGATATGTTGGGCCGTTCAAGATCCTAAAATGCAGAGGAGAAGTTGCGTATCAGTTGGAGCTACCTACGTCCTTCAGTGAGATATATGACGTCTTCCATGTGTCCCAATTGAAGAAGTGTCTGCGAGTACCAGAAGAAGCTGTACCAGTTGAGGCTGTCGATCTTCAGGAGGACCTGTCATACAAAGAGCACCCGACCAAGATTTTGGAAGTATCAGAGCGTGTGACCCGAACAAGGTTGTCCATTTTTGCAAGGTTGATGAGAGCAATCATTGAGGAGAAAGCCACAGGACCACGAGGGCGACCTCAAAGTCAAGTTTGAACCTACTCTCTTAGTGAGACGGATCTCGAAGTCGAGATCCCGTTTAAGGAAGAGGTTTGTAACATCCTATTTTTCACTAGTTTTTAAAGCTTTTAAAATAAAATTGCATTTATAAATTTTTTGGAATTTAATAAAGCTTAAATAGAATTTTTAAAAATTAAAAATTTAATCTGATTAGAATAAACATTAACATAAGCTGGATTCCTTGTATCCCAAGGATTTGTTTGGAATTTTCTGTGAATTTTTGGATTTATTTGCTATTTTTAGAGGTCATTTGATTTTATTTGATTTTACGAAAAGAAAAACCAAAAAGCCTTGCGAATGTATGTTTGGCCCATCAGCATTCGTGGCTCCTTCTTCTGCTGTCGATCCCACCGCGTCGCACGTTCGACACCCACACGCCTCGATTGCGGCGCCCGATCACCCGCTTATCGCATGTCGACCATCCACGACCTGCGCACTATTCATCGATGCGTTACGGCACCTTGTCCGATCCGCGTTGCGCGGCGTCATGCATCCATCCATGTGGCGTGTCACGATCATGTCGTCGTCTCCGATCGGGACTTCGCCGCCGCGTCGCGTAGCGTGTCCCTCGGCGTCCATGGACATGGTTTACGCTCGACACGCATCGTATATAAAGCCGTGTGCCACCGCCCTTCCCGGCACTGCGTGCCGTCACGTTATCGCCGTCTCCACCTCCTCACGAGCGCCGTGCGCGAAGACCACCGTCCGGAACCCGGCACCTCCGCGCGCTCCACCGTTCGCCACCATCCCTCGGGTGAGTCCCGCCCGCCATCACGGAGTCCCACTGCCGCCCCGAGCCGTTTAGTCGCTCGTGGGCCCCCGCCCGCACCGCTCGCGGACCAACTCCACTGCCGCCTCACACTGAGTCGCGTCCGCCGCCTCGGCCCGCGGCGCCTCGCGTACAAATGCGCCCGCGAGTCGGCCATCCATTGGACCAACCTCCCCATCATCACGATCAATCATATCTAGATCAATGGTCGAGATCATGCCACGTGTCCACCCCGCGGTGCCGGATCTCGGGTCGGCGCACCGCTACCGCCCGGCGGTTCATATTCTGCGTGGGCGAGGTCCACCATGGACCATGAGCCGGCGAGTGAACCCGCACCATCGAAGGCTATGCCCATAGACCCGCGGACCAACCATCCAATCGACCTTCGATGCTTGAACCGTCGACCCTAGGCCACGCGGCACCATTTTTAGCGCCACGCCAGACGAATCGCCTCAGATGCCACCTTAGCCGCCACGCCACCGCTACATCGCCCTAAATGCCACGTGTCGCTGCCACGTCGACTTTAGTGCCTCGTGTTAGCACACAGCCGCCACCATGAATCTGCTTCATGAGCCGAGTCCACCGTGAACTCGTTTTCCCGTGGCACCGAGTCCACAGCCGCGGTAACTTTTCCGATTTTCGTGATTTTCCAGCCCATTTAATCTTCCGCCGAGCCTCGTTTCTTCTCCGCCCTCACTCCAATTGACACCATTCTTTTTCTAAATCCAACTAAAATTGAGCTTTATCTTTTGGTTCTGATTTTAAGGTTTTTAAAGTTCATTAAATTTTATTTGATTTTATTTTGTTGTTATGGTCGCTTTTCTCTCAAGTAGATCCAATTCTCGAAGGAGCGGGAGCGCCGCGTAAGATCTCGAGTTCTCCATTGAGCCAAACCAAGGCAAGTCGTGTCCTTTGATCATGTTAAACCTAGTTTTTCATCTATTATTGAATTATTTTATTTTAAATTATCTTGTATCGCTATTTTATTACAAACATTTATATTTGGTAGCTACCGCCCTAATTTGAACAATCCCTCCTTGATAATTTGAATACCATGATGCCATTGTCACCATAGAGTGAAAATTATTTCGTGATACCATACTAGATGACACGGGGTGGTTCGATTAGCACGCTTTAGCCATGCTTATAATCCGATGGGTTCATCATCACATGTGAATAATTAATTTGATTTAATGAGATATGAAATCGTGATTGGTGCCACAGCTTATAAAATTTGTGTCATGACATTTGTGTGTCATTGGTGTTGGTTATGCAAAACTAATTTTCAATTAGGTGAGTGATCGCAGAAAGGGAGAAGTGTGGATTCACTTTGTGGGATGTGGAAGTCTTGCTTAAGTAATATTAAGGATTTAACTTTGTGCGACATTGATATGAGCTTAACCATGCATACCACATGTCTAGTATGGGATAGACCTAGCTAATTAATTTGGGATATTTCAATTTCAATCTCGCTATTGTGATGAACATGGTTGCTTATTTCCACGAGGCATAAGGGGGTGTGATGCAAAACACTAGCGAGCGGAATTAAGTTGAGGATGAACTTTGTAAAGGCCTTGTTGTGATTTTCTTAGTGCGGGGCTAATCACATCGCAGGTGGGTATAGTTGTGCAACCCCCGCAGAGTGTAAAACTACGTGAATATCCATGTCCTCGATTATGGACAATGCTCGATGATTTCACATGAGGGATAGAGTTTTCATAAAAACTTGCTGGTTATTATTGGAAAGTGAATAGTTAGTTCACTATTGGATTAGCTTGTGAATGGGGAGGGTCACAAGTGGCTTATTCAATTCGTTGATTATTTATTTATTAATATTTTCATTAAAGTTCACCTTCAATCTACTTATCATATTTACCCAAAATGTCGCTTTATGCAAATTAACCTTTCAGACCATCCGTTGTTAAGTACATTGCATATTATATTGCATTCATTTGTTACAAACGATTTGGTCGAGTTCCAATGTACTCACGACTTATACCCAATGTTGCTCGCTTGAGGAGGAGGAATTATACCAACAGAGGTACCTGAGGGAGGATACTTCAATGACTTCATGGATTAGGACTTCGCTCCCGAGTTGATTGCTTTGTGGGCATGTTGAATGGCTTCCACGCTTGTTTCTATTTTTATCACAAGTATACGGGCTCTTCGAGCTAGTGATATAGTAAGTTTGGCCATAAGTTTGTACATTTGATAATTATTAATATTTGAGTTTTTCTCTTTATTTTAGCATGTAAATAATGGATATTTCATCTATGTTAAAGCGTGTGTAATAGTGTGATCTTGGATTAATGCGGTATATATAGAGTTCGAATTTGTATATTTAGGTCTCGACAATGCGTGTCATCAACCTTCGGTCGTCACACGAACATCTCCATGTCTCCGCATCATTCGATCATCATTGGACCATCCGATCGCCGCCACCCTTAGTCGCCCGATCGTTGGACCGTCCGAACAATCCTCACTCCTCGGCCACCGATTGCCTTCATTGTTTGGACCATCCGACCATTGCCACCAACCAATCTTGGTCATCCACTCTGATTGCCACCTCAGCCCTAATCCTACGTGTCAACAACGCCGCACTCACATCGCCTCCACGAGCCAACCCGAGTGCCACGTCACCATCTCATGTCAGCCTAATGCAAATGTGTCTTGCCACATCGCGAACATGTCGCCTCTAGATGCTTAGTCAGCAACCACGTCATCCAGTTCATTTCATTTCTCTCTCGTTAGATCGCGTCTTCGGAGGAGTGGAAGCACAACCAAAAGATCAAGAATTTATAACTGAGCAAGGCCAAAGCAAGTCAAGTTATTTGATCATGTTGAATCTAGTTTTCAATCCATTATTTATTTATTTTGTTTTAAATTATTATGCATTGCTAATTTATTAACAATTCTTGTAATTGGTAGTTATTGTCTCAATTGCTTAATTCCTCCCTTGATAATTCGAATGCCATCATTCCATTGTCACCATAGGATGAAAAATTTATTTAGTGATGCAATATTAGATGTCACATGGGTTGTAATGCTTAATATGCTTGGCCATGCTTATAGATACGTTGCATTTATCATCACATGTGATCAAATATTTAATTTGACTTAGTGACATATTGATTCATAGTTGGTTCCACATTTATAGAAATTGTGTGACAATGGTGTATCATTGGTGTTGGTTATACAAAATTAGTTTTCACTTGATGAGTGATCGTGCAAAGAAAGAGGAAGTGTAGTTAGCACTTCAAGGATGGAAGTATCACTTGGTAATGTCTAAGGACTTCACTTTGTGCGTTATCGATCCGAGTCTAACCATGTAAGCCGATATCTAGCATGGAATAGACTCGACCGAGTAATTTGTGATATTTTATTTCTATTTTTTCCAATGAGTTAAACATAATTGCTAATTTCTATGAGGCACAGGAGAGGGCAATTATCGACTAAGTAGTTAACCTACTCGACAAATGAAACCTTAGTGGGTGGAATTGGGTTGAGATTGAACATTATAAATGCTTTGTTGTGATTTTATTTAACATGAGGATGATTACATCGCAGAGTATAATTGTACAACCTCTATAGAGTATAAAACTATTCGAATAGTCGTGGTTCCGCTATTGTAACATCCTCGTTTTTCTAAGATTTTTAAAGCCTGAATTTAAAAATAGATTTTCTGGAATTTTCTCAATTTAATTCTAGCTTCAAATGAATTTTTAGAATTTTTAAAGATTTAATATGATTAAAATAAACATTAACATAAGTTAAAAATATTTTATTTGTGTTCTTCGTGTCTCAAGGAATTTTCTCGTATTTTTGGTGAATTTTTGGGATTTATTTGCTATTTTCTAGAGCTTTTAGAAGTTTATTTGAATTTCGAAAAGAAAAGAAAAAGAAATAAACCCCCCGCCCGATCTCCCCTCTCTCCTCCACGCTGCCGCCATCCGCTGCACGCCGCCGATTTCCCGCTTCTCGCTGCGCTCGCGCTGCCCGATCCCGCCTCGCGCCACCTATCGCAAGATTCCGCACCGACGCTGGCGGGCGGCGCCACAGACCGCACCGCGCGCGCTTCACGCCTCACCGCCGATCGCGCGCAGCGCTGATCACCACCACCGCTTCGCCGCCGCGCCAACCCTAACCCTAACGCCCACCGAGCCTCACCGTCCGATCTCATCGCTGCGAGATCCGGACCGCCCAAACCAATCGGATTTTTATCGCGCCAGAACCGATTCGAGCTCCTCGGTTCACGTGGCATTTAACCCGCCGGGTGCCTTGGCTCACGTGTCCGATCTCCGCCGCTGCGCAACCCTAGCCTCGCTGCTTCGCGTCGCGCCGCCGGCCGGGTCGCCCGCACGCCCGCCGTCTCCGCGCCGCTCGAGGTCGCCGGAGCACTGGGCGTCGCCGCCAGACGCCTGTGAGCCCTCCCGCTGCCCGCGTCGCTGCCGCTTCTCGTCTCTCGCCGCCGACCAGCCTCGCCGCTGCTGCGCCGCGCTACCGCGATCGTTGCCGCCGGGCAAGCACCCGCCACGCTGCCGCCGATCCGCTCCGCGCGCCACGCTGCCGCCTTCGACCACTTATCTCGCCGCCGCGCGGCCGCGACGCAACCGCGGCGAGCGCGCCACGCCCCGATCCGCGACGCCGCCCGCGCCGCCGCGCAATCGCCGCCGTTGTTCGCATCCGACCGGCGTCAGATCAGCGCCGCGTCGCGCACCCCGCCGCGGATCTCGCCGCCGCGCCGCGCCGCGCCACCAGCCACGACCAGCCTCTAGCCGACGTGGCATCCCACGTGGGCATGCCACGCGGCCACGCCACCGAGACCGCCTCAAAGTGCCACGTGGCAGCCACGCCACCGCCACGCCACCGTACACGTGGCAGCATATGCGCGCGCCACGCCAGCGGCCCCTCGCCGCCGCGGCCGCCTGCCGCACCAAGACGTGGACCGAGTCCACGGTGGACTAATTTCGTGGACTCGGGTCCACAAAGACAAGAACTTTTCTTATTTTAACGAATTAATTTCTAGAATTAATTTTTCCGAGCCCGCTTCTCCTCCGCTCCTAGCTCCGCTTGACCTCGCTTCTTTTTCTAAATTCATCTAAAATTGAGCTCTAGCTGTTGGTTCTGGTTTTGTGAATTTTGGAGTTCATTTGCTTATCATTTTATGTGTTTCTTTGTTTTGAGTCGCTTTCTCGTTAGATTCGTGGATTCCGGAGGAGCAGGTGCTCATGCCGAAGACCGTGAGTACCCCGCTGAGCATAACGAAGGCAAGTCGTGTCCCTTGATCATGTTGAACCCAATTTTGCATACTATTATTTAATTATTTTGTTTTAAATTACATTGCATTGCTATTTTTATTCAAACCTTTGCACTGGTAGTTATCGCCCAATTGAGATTATACCTCCTTGATACTTTGGAATACCATGATGCCATTGTCACCATAGGTTGGGTAATTTACTAGTGATGCTAGTTTATTTGTCACATGGGTTGGTACGATTAGATTGCTTAGCCGGCTTATATTTACGATTGATCTCATCACACATGTTAAATTATTAATTTGACTTAATGACATATGGAACTGTGGTCGGTGCCACGTGTATTAAAATTTGTGCCACGTCATTGGTGTGACGTTGGCTTGGTTATACAAATTGGTTTTCACTCTAGCGCAGTGATCGTGGCAAGAAAGGGAGGTGCAGTTGCACTTTGGGGATGTGGTAGCCTCGCCCGGGTAATGTTAAGGACTTAACTTTGTGCGCCATTGATCTGAGTTTAATCGTGCAAACCACATGTCTATTATGGGATGGACCTGGCTGATTAATTTGTAATATTTCAATTCAATTCTGCCATTGTGATGGACATGGTTGCTGATTTCCATGTGGCGCAAGGGGGGTGTGATGCGAAACCCTAGCGGGCAGGATTGTGTTGAGGTAGAGCATTGTAAAGACCTTGTTGTGATTTCCTGAGATCGAGGCTAATCACATCTTGTGGGTACAGTTGTGCAACCTCTGCAGAGTGTAAAACTATTCGAATAGCCGCGCCCCTGGTCATGAACATTGCTCGGGATTTCCCACGAGGGTTAGTGTTTCATTTATAACTTGGTGGTTTATGTTGGTAGTGACAGTAGTTCATCGTTGGTTTAACTTGTGGATTGGTGTTCACAAGTGGTTTGTGTTTATTCCTTTGATTATTCCTCACATCGCTTCTTGTTAACTTTGCGCTCAAGATTATTTAATATATTTCATCAATAAATGCCTTTATGCAAATTAACCTTTCAGCCTTCCATTGGTAAGCCTTGCATATTATATTGCATTCATTGTTACAAACGACTTCGAGTACCAAGTACTCACGCTTTACGCCTATGTTGCTCTCATTGAGGAGAGGAGTACTATCGCCAGGAGGTGCCGTAAGGAGAGTACTACGACGACTTCACGGATTAGGCTTCGTTCTCCACTCGACAGCCTCGTGGCTTGTCGATTGGTCGCTACGCTTTATTTTGGATTTCCGCCGCTATTTTGTTAAGCCCTTCGCTAGAGTTATTGTAAGCTTGGCCATAAGGTCGCACCTTTGATATTTTCTCGATATTCGAGTTTTCCTTTATTATCATCGTGTATGATCGTGATGGCATCTATGTTTGATCGTGTACTAGCGTGATCCCGACTAGTGCAGTTTACGAGAGAGACCGAATTTGCATATTCGGTCTCGACAGAGATGGTATCGAGCCATATCGATCAGAGGACGAAGCCCTAGTTAGATTGGTCAGCCTCAAAAGTTTATTTT
Source organism: Melocanna baccifera (assembly GCA_036346265.1). Taxonomy (NCBI): domain Eukaryota; kingdom Viridiplantae; phylum Streptophyta; class Magnoliopsida; order Poales; family Poaceae; genus Melocanna; species Melocanna baccifera. The sequence continues at coordinate 12,679,707 of CM070688.1, read as the reverse complement.
CTAAATCAAATCAACTAAATTTGATATTTAGTAATATCTCTATCTTCTTACCTCATCCTTAAGGATTCTTGTCTCTCGCCCCAACTCTGCAGAAAATTTGTTTTTCGTAGTTATAAACCGATCTTTCCTTCATAATTGCATTAGATGTCCCAAACTTCTTACATGTACCTATTGTATGATGGAGATCACGCTACACGCTCAAGGCGGAGCTCTGAATGAAAAGATTGCCCGCCTACCTCACCAAGGACGAAGCATAAAGGTCAACGATCGGAGCATCTCCGGGTATACTTCACCACCCGAGTCGGCAGCGGTGCTACATCATTAGCTTTCAAGATCGCGGTGCGGTGGAGAGATATCGGCACAAGGAGTTGCGCCACAAAGCCATTCGTCGCCTTTGCAAGCTATACAAGATCAACATGGCGCACTCGTCCGAAGTTCAAGGAGCAAGACGGAGTCACCCTAGACTACGGAGCGATGCCCGAGGAGCCCGACCGCAGCCGCAAGACCTCTACTGTCGCCTACACCGCCGAGCCCGGAGGAGACGTCGATCACCGGAGATTGTCGCGCCTACTCTCACCGGTTCACCCCATTGATCGAAGCCAGAGCAGCCGCCGCGATCCGCAACTCGTGGGTTGTCTACACGATTCTCGAGGACGATAGCAAAGTACCCTATTTGTCGGTGACCCGAGTGAGAGCCTTCAGTAGATAGTGCGAGTAAACACGTTGGATTTTATTTGCAGATTGAGTGTGATGTGAGCTGCAAATATTGCCTTAAAAGCATTATATTGCGATCATGTTAATCTTTTAATGGAGTTTATTTTTGTTCAGCTCTTTGTTAGCCATTTTGGCTAAGTGTTTGTTTAGTTTAGGTTTCATTAAGCAAAACCCCTTAGACGCATTTACCTCTTATCTATACTTTTCCCTCTCGTCTTTTACCTTGGTCAATCGCCATTGTTTTCTTTTCAGAGCAAGATGGTTGATACCAGAACTCCTCCACCGCAATCAAAGTAACCAGACCCGAGAGCGATCTTTGCGCAGCCGTTGTCACCTACCTTGGATCCACGCCTCGATCGCTTTTTGATGGCCTGTTCTGCATGATGCGAGACCATGATGCAGGTATGCGACTATGATGCAATGGCAAAGGCCAGAGCCGATACCACCAAGACTCGCGCATCCATCCGGCTATGCAGAGTTCATGAGGACGAGACCGCTGCTTTTCTCCTTAATCACGAGCCTTTGAGGTCGACGATTGGGTCCGTTCGATTGAGAAGAAACTGAACTTGGCTCGGGCAACCGACAGAGAGAAGGTATTATATGCAAAGACATCGACTTGAGGGACCAAAGAAGAGAGTGGTGGAGAACTCTGTGCCGCCCATGAGAACCGTAACAACATCACTTCAAGGAGTTCGCCAAAGCCTTCCATACCGCTTCATGTCATGGATGGAGTGGTTGAAATGAAGAAGGATGAGTTTCGAGAGTTCCAAACAGAGAACTCACGGTGAGTGAATATCTCAATAAATTCATTCACTTGGCTGCGCCACGCGCAGAGGATGTAGCGTCGGATGCGCCGCGAGAAGAGGTTCAAGAAAGGCTTGAACCCAGCTTTGAAGGTGCAAGTCGTAGGCAACGACTATGCCAGTTTTCAGCAGTTGGTGGATAAAGCCATTCTCATCGAGGAGAGTCGCCGCGAGCTCGAGGAGTCTCGCAAGAGGAGGTTGATCCAGCAGGGATCACAGTCGCACAAGTCCTAGAGGCCTCGTTTTGGTTCCTAGCAGCACGCACGAGTGCCGCGCATGGCAGCAGCTAGATCCTCGAGTTCGGACCCGGCTCGCACACGCGCGGATTTGATCGGGGATGGCGTCCTAGTGGTTCCAGTGGTCAGCAGCAGCAGAAGAGCAATAATTCAGCAGCGTCCGTCACTTTGCTTCAAGTGTCATGAGGTGGGATACTATGCTAGCAAGTGCCCTCGAGGCGTGCCCCGACGCCCGATTCGCCCGACTTGGGAGCCACACCCGGCCGCACTCCTACCCGAGAGCAGATTTGAGGAGCACCCGGCATCGGGACAGGCGGCGGGGCCTTGGTGGTGAGAGTCGTGAACCACGCCACGCGAGAGGATGCCCGAGCAGCACTGCACGTTGTGATCGGTACGTTCCTAGTACATTCAGTTCCTGCCATAGTTTATTTGATTCTGGAGCTTCACATTCGTTTGTTTCTCGGAGTTTTGCTTTAAAGCAACAATTAAAAACTGTTGCTCTTGGATCTGTTCTTTTAATCCAATCCCGGATCCGAAGTTGAGATCCAACCTAGGTTGTCCAGGAGTTAGGATAACCATTCAGGGAGTTGAGTTCAGGGCCGACCCGATTTTGTTGGAAATGCAGTCCCTAGATGTAATTTTGGGAATGGATTGGCTTTAGAAGCGGCAGCGATGTTAGGCGTGGGAAGCAGAGCAGTGACCTTAACCAATTCGGATGGGGTTAAGGTGCGATTCGTGGCAATGAGAGTCACCTAAGCTACCATGGTTTGCTGAGCAAGGTGATCCAGCTTGGAGGATGTACCATGGTCGTGAGTACCCGACGTGCTCTGCATGACCTTCGGGTATGCCACCAGAGAGGGAGGTTGAGTTTACGATTGAGCTTGTGCTAGGTACCGTCCGATTTCCAAGAGACCCTATCGGATGCCGCCAATGACTTAGCAGAGTTGAAGAAGCAAATTAAGGAGCTTTTAGATAAGGGATACATCGCATCGAGTTCATCCTCGTGGGAGCGCCAATGTTGTTCGTCAAGAAGAAGGATGGTAGTCACGCATGTGTGGACTACAGAGCACTTAATGAGGTCACCGTCAAGAATAAGTACCCTCCGCCTGTGATTGATGACTTATTTGATCAGCTTAAGGAGCAGGAGTGTTCTCCAAGATTGATTTGAGATCGAGGATATCATCGATGAGGATCTCAAAGGAGGACATACCCAAGACAACCTTCTCGACTCGTTATGGTCTATACAAGTTCACAAAGGATGTCTTTTGGTTTGACCAATGCCCCAAAGATATTTCATGTATTTGATGAATAAGGTATTTATGGAATATTTGGACAAGTTTGTCGTTGTGTTCATTGATGACATTTTGATATATTCCAAGAATGAGGAGGAACATCAGAACACTTGAGATTAGCATTGCAGAAATTGAGGGATAATCGGTTGTATGCAAAGTTCAGCAAATGTGAGTTTTGGATGAAGAAAGTCGCTTTCTAGGGCATGTGTTGACAGCATGTCGGGACCCGAACAACAACTCCGAGCCCTCTGTAAATCGCACTATCCTGGAAAAGCTAGTGCACACAGGTTTAACAAAGAATGTATATCATGCAAAAATAACCACGAGATATTATTAAACGAAAATACGCCTTAAGGCCAAGTCTTACAATAAGGCACAAGGCCAACAAAATAAACAAAAACAAATGAAAGAAGGTAAAGGTGGCAAAGACAGCCCATCCAAACCTCCCACAGCGAATGATCAGAAGACGCGCCCTACTACCAAGTAGTCCTCACCGCCGAGTCGCCTCAAGTCCGGCAACAGATTTAGCAAGGTGAGTATGTATACTCCCAAGGTAAGCAAGTAAATGCTTACGCAAGTTACACCAGAAATATAACAGAGTTGATGCATGCATAAGGGATTTCAAAGGAAAGCTTAATAGGTAATGTGCGGAAAGCAATACTTGAATTTAAATACAATAACGTAAATACAAAAAGCTGAAGTTTAATACAAGATATGAAACATTGTTTTTAACAGTAATACCGTTAGTGTAGGCTCCAACCCACACTAACCTATCCACGGAATCCACCCGACCATTACCAAATCCAACGCTTGTTTTGCCAAAACCAAGTTTTATGAAAGTTCAAGTCTAATCTGTGAAGACTCTACTCAAGATGTCCATGACCGTGGACACGGCTATCCGATAGTTTGTTACTCGCAGAGGTGTACAACTTTACCCACAAGACATTCCTCTCACTTGAGCCACGCGATCAACACACCGCCTTAGGTGTGCGGCGGAGAGTTCATGACAAGGTCGTTCGATGATTCATAGCCAACATAATCACGCCGCCACTGTTTCACCACAACTCGAATCCACGAGTTGGAGCCCCTTTGGTGCCATGTGAGACTTCCCACACCACGCGCCGCCACATTCAACCTATAGCGAGACTATTATTGGAACTTCACAAATTACTTAGCCAGTCCGTCCCATACCGGACTTGTGGTAGTACGGGTGACTTCAGAAATAATTCACGTAAACGGTCATTTGTTGATTTAGGCTCAACCACATACCCCGCACGATAATCAACCAGTGTCACCAAACACGAGGCATACCGACACCCACCACCTAACCATTAGCCTAAGTCCAAAACATGTTTTCTATTTTCATTTTTAAATAATTTCAGAAACCACCCTTGACTCTCCAAGTCAAGTCTCATTTTCAAACCGACATTTCATGTGAAAGGTTTATCCCACCTACAGCTATACTAAGCCGTGCTAAGCATTTCTACAAAATTTTCTAGTCAATATTATGGTACTAACTAGTTTTCAGCTAGGTGACAAGGTGTATGATTTAGAATTTCAAATGGGCTATAATCAAAGGATTATGGGTATATCTAACATTTAAACTGGATTTTAAATTAATTTGAGTAGAAGTACGCATGCATATACAGAAAACAACATAAATATATTTAAAATACTGGGTCCAATATGGTCAAAGGTGCAACTTGCCTTGATCGAAGTCGAATTCAAACTCTCCTAATCACAATATCTAACTAAAGAATCAATTCAAAGCAAATTCAAAACAAAACTTCAAATGAAATCCAAATAACTTCCAAAAATTATAAAATAAACTGGGAGACAGAATTTTGAATTTTGATGTGGACCAACAATTCTTGGAAAGGAATTGAGGCTTTTAAAAGAAATTGGAAGTTTTAATTTAAATTTAAACCTTGGAATTACAAAATATATTCAAACAAAATTTAAATAAATTTCAAACTTTCAAAATTATTCCAGAAATGGATAGATCAAAATTTAGAAATTTGAATGGGTCAATTTGGAGTTAAATGCAAAAGTTATAGCCTTCCAAAGTTTGAATTCAAAATAAAAGAAAAGGGTATTTTCTGGATTTATTTTTAAACCGAAAAGGATTTATGACGTCAGACGAATTATTTTTCTAAAGGAAATTATAGATTATGACGCCAGCCCTAGGATTAATATAATCGGGCGTAGGTCGACAGTGGGGCCCGGTGTCATGGACCGAGTCCATGGACCCGAGGAAGGGTGAGGTGGCAGCGGCGCGCGGGGAACGGATGGCGCCGACGTGGCGCCACGGGCGCCGCGTGGTCGCCGCGTGGCTGCCACGCCACGCTTTATGCCGACGCATGGCGCGCACGCCAGGTGGCGAGGGGCGGCGGGTGGCGCCGGCGTGGCGCCGACCGCCGCCACTGGCTGCCACGCCGCCGCCAACTCGCCCGACGGCCGACGCGACCGCCGGCGGCGGCGGGCGCGGCTCGATGGTCGCCGAGTTCGTGAGCAATGCGCGCCGCCGATGGTATCAAAATGACGAGGAGGACGCGGGAGTGCATCGGCACCTTGCGCGAGGCCGAGGATGACCGAGAGGAAAATCGTGGAGAGGGGCGGCGGTCGGAGAAGGGTTCATGGCGGCGGAGAGGTTCTCGCGACGCAGCACGCTCGGGAAGTGGTCGCCGAGGATCGCCGGGCACCAGAAGGTCGGGAGGCTTCGCAGGGGCGAGGGGCTTGAGTTGGCCGAATCGCCGCCGGAGTAGCCTGGAGCCGCGGAGGGAAATCGGGCGCGGGGACCCGGGCTGGATTATGCGCTGGAGGCTCTGGGGGTGGCGTGTGGGAGGGGAACCTCGGGTGCGGGTTTTATAGGTCGGGGAGGGGATAACGGTCACAGCATAATCCGCCCGTTTTGAAACGGACGGGAGGTTGAATGCGCCGCGAATGGGGGCGAATTGGGGGTTTTATGCCCGCAACGGACGGGGAGGTGCTAATTGGAAATCGCGTGATGCGGGGAATGATCGGAAGAAACCGGCTTTCAAAGCTTCGGTTTTCAATCAATGGCGCGCAGCGGCGCGATCGCGCGAGGAAGAAAGGAAAGGGCGGGACGGCGGGCCCGACAGTGGGGCCCGCACGCCGAGAGAGAAAGAAAAGGAAAGAGCGAGGGGACGGTTGGATGCTTGACGGTGGCACGGGAGAGATCGGGACGGCGGCGCTGGCGGCGGGGTAAGTGAATGGGACGGCCAGATTCGATCCGACAACGAAGATCGATCGGGCCGGCCGGTGCGTTAAGTGGAGGGGGCGGTTGAGATCGGGCACGGCAACAGAGGACGGCGTGGATTAAGCCACGCGCCGATCGGGGGATGAAGCGGCGGCGGTAAGTTGTGGAGCGCGGGATTGAACCGGGCGAGAATGGACGGCTAGATACGCGACACGCGCCGCACGCGGGTGAGGGAAGGCGGGAGAGGGTTTAAGTTAGATCGACGGCCGAGGGGAATCCAGCGGCGGAGGGGACGCCGATGCTTGACACCGACGCCGGGAGGGGTTTTTGGGATTTTCTTTCTTTTGATTTTCCAAATGCTATTAAGCTTTAGAAAACTCAAAAAATACCAAATAAATTTTGAAAAATCCAGAAAATTCAGAGAACTATCCGAGCTATTCTAGACTTAATAAAAATATTTTCCACTCATTTTAACAAGTATAATTTGCAAAGGTACAATTTGATTTTAAAGGGAAGGTTTTAATTCTTCTAAAATCTAGAAAAATTAATATAATCTCATATTTGACTTTAGGAAGTGAAATACATTTGTTTTAACTTTCAGTAATGTAATAAATTTTTTTTGACTTTTATAAATTAAAGTTTATAATTTTTCTCAAATCAGACTTTAACATAACCTTAAAATCCAATAAATGCATATTTGATTTTCAATAAAGGAACAAAATTTTGGGATGTTACAAACCTACTCTCTTAAAGGAAATCTCACCTCGAGATTTGCACTCGCTAGCAAAAGAGATGGGGATGGCTGATCTTTAAATCTTCTTCTCGCTCCAAAGTGGCTTCGCTTTCTGTGTGGTTGCTCCACTGAACTTTGCAGAATCTGATGGTCTTCCTTCTGGTCTGACGCTCGATTGTCTCGAGAATCTTGATTGGTTGCTCCTGATAGGTGAGGTCATCCTGGAGGTCCAAGGTTTCCAGTGCGGCTTGCTCTGTGGGTACTCGGAGGCACTTCTTTAACTGTGAGACATGAAAGACATTGTACCCCGACATGCTTGGCGGCAAGTCTAACTGATATGCGACTGCACCTCTTCGGTCCAGAATCTTGAAAGGGCCCACATATCGTGGTGCTAGCTTCCTCTAACTTGAAACCTTTTCACACCTCTGAGTGGGGATACTCTAAGATAGACGTAGTCCCGACCTCAAAGGTCGTCTCGACGACGGCTATCCGCATAGCTCTTCCGCCGAGACCGGGCTATCTTTAGTCCTGCCTCTCGATCTTCTTCACTTGATCTTTGCGCCTTGCAGCAGTTTGGTCCAGCTTTCTTGGGGTTCACCTTGCCGATCCCAAAGCAAGGGGGTCCTGCACTTTCACCATACAAGGCTTCAAGGGTGCCATCCGCAGATCGCTTGGTAGTCGTTATTGTACGAGAATTCCGATAGGTAGTGAACGGTCCCAACTATTCTCGAAATCCAGCAGACAAGCCCTTAGCATATCCTCGAGTATCCGATTAACTCTTCTGCTTGACCGTCTGTCTGGGATGGTAAGAGGTATCAAACCGAGCATTACCCAATTCTTCATGCAGCCTTTGCCAAAATCGAGAAGTAAATCGACTACCTCGATCCGACACTATCTTCTTGGGTACGCCATACAGCACACAATTCGAGACATGTACAACTCAGCCAACTTGCTTCCCGAATAAGTGGTCTTGACTGGTATGAAGTGAGTTACTTTAGTCAATCGGTCTATGATTACCCGCATTGAATCATAACCCGATTGCGCCCTTGGGAGTCCGGTTATGAAATCCATACCGATTTCTTCCCACTTCCATTCTCGAATCAAGAATGGTTGCAAGAGTCCCGCTGGCCTCGATGTTCAGCTTTGACTCGCTGATGTGTCGCAGTTTCAATGAACTCGCGATTTCCTTTTCATACTAACCCACCAATATCTTTCCTCGATCCTCGTACATCTTGGTACGACACTGGTGGATTGAGTATGGGGTATCATGAGCCTCTTTCGTAATCGTGTTTTGATTTCCGATTATTCGGCACACGATGCGGTTCTCGAACCAAACCGCGCTATGCTCATCTTCGCAACTCGTGCTTTGCCTCTTCTCATATTCTTCTTGATTTCTTGAATATCCTCGCCCACAACTGAGCTTCCTTAATTTGATCAGCAAGCTGTGTCGCACTTCCAAAGGTGGTGAGGGTGCTTGGTCCCATTGGGTTTAGACTTAGACGGCGACTCCCTCCCCAAGTCGGGTCCGTCTTCTTCCGATATCACCATGTTTGCATAAGACTTCCGCTTAAGGCATCGGCTACCACATTCGCCCGTGGTGGTAATGTATACCGATGTCGTAGTTCTTTATCAACTCCAACCATCTTCGCCGCCTCAAAGTTGAGTTCTCGCTCGGGTGAAGATATACTTCAAACTCTTATGGTCCGTGTATACTTCACAACGGTTACCAATAAGATAGTGGCGCTGCATTTTTAAGGGTGCACTCATCATGCTAACTCCAAGTCATGAGTAGGATAATTGCACTCATGAGGCTTGAGTTGACGCGATGCATAGGCTACCACTTTGCCTTCTTGCATCGTAACACGCCTAAGCCTAGGCGAGAGGCGCCACGTAAAACCTCGGCCTTTATGCACGTCGGCAAGACAAGCACGGTGCCGAGACTAGTCTCTTCTTAAGGGTTTGGAAACTCGCTCACAAGCCTTCGCCCATTCGAACTTCTTTTCCTTTTTCAGCAATTGGGTCATTGGCTTGGCTGTCTCTGAGAACCCGCTATGAACCGACGGTAATAACCGCAAGTCCAAGAAAGCTCCTCGACTTGCTACGGACTTTGGTGGTTTCCACTCCATTATCGCTTCTACCTTGAAGGGTCTACAACGATTCCTTCTACTGTTACGATATGTCCGAGGAAGGCAACCTCTTTAGCCGTAATTCACACTTATCGAATTTGGCGAAAGTCGATGCTCTCTAAGCTTTTCCAGAGTGATCCCGAGGTGCTGCTCGTGCTCTTCTTCATTCTTGGAGTAGATGAGGATGTCGCCGATGAAGATTACTACGAACTTGTCCAAGTATTTCATGAACACACCGCTCATCATGCTCATGAAGTAGGTCGTGCATTGGTCACCCAAATGACATGACCGTGAACTCATAATGTCCATATCCGTGGAGAAGGCGGTCTTGGGAATGTCTTCTTCACGAATCTTCACCGATGGTATCCTCGATCGCAGATCAATCTTGGAGAAGATACCGCTCCTTTCAACCGATCGAACAGTCATCGATCCCGGGAGGGGGTATTTATTCTGATGGTGACGCCATTGAGTGCTCTGTAGTCCACACATAGCCTCAAACTCTCATCCTTTTCTTGACGAACAGACGGGTGCTCCTAAGGTGATGAACCGGGTCGGATGTACCTTTGTCTTCTAACTCCTTGAGTTGATTCTTCAATTCGCTAACTCATTAGCGTGCATCCGATATGGTCTCTTGGAAATCGGGCGTGCCGGGACTAGGTCAATCACAAACTCGATCTCCTATCCGGTGGCATCCTCGCGCTTCCTCGGGAAAACATCCGGTATTCCCGCACGATCGGCACTTCCTCCAAGACTTGGAGGTGGAAGAGGGCACATTCTTCCGCTTCGAACTGGGAGAGAAGATTACTTCCACGCCTTGGTCATTGGTGAGGGTGATGGATCCGTAGCACAATCGATCCGACCTCGATTCTTGGCTAACCAGCTCATCCCGAGAATGACATCTAATCCTTGCGATTCCAAAACCAAAAGATCGGCGAGGAATCGGGTCCCATCTATGAGCAATTCCACTTTGGGCACAAGGTCCCCGCTCTCATTTCTCGCTCCAGGAGTGAACTATCATAGGGTTGCTAAGGGTTACCCCGCCCAACCCATGCTTATCCATAAAAGTTTTTGACACAAAGGAATGCGATGCTCCGAATCGAAAAGAAGCGATGCTTGTATCGAATTGACAAGGAACATACCCAAAGACGACATCCGTGCAGCTTGGGCCTCTTCCGCTGTCACGTGGTTCACTCGCCTTGATGAAGGTCCGCGTCGCCGCCCTGTTTCGACTTCCGAGGCTTCCGGTTGCCGCCGCTGAATCTTCTTAGGCACGCCTGGCAAAGTGCCCCGTTCTTTGCAGTAGTAGCAGTCAATCCGCCGACGCGGATCGCTCTTCTCGCGTCCGCCACCGTTCTTCGGGTGCGTTGCTTGGGAACCGCCGCGTTGGCCCGAACGGGCGGCCGTTGAGGACTTGAACCCGCTGGATCGTTCTTGAAGTTGCCGCCCGGGTCCGAACTTGTTTGAGTGCGGAGGAGTACGCGATTCTTGAAAGAACTTCCGAGTTGTTTCTCCGTCCGCCATCCTTTTCTTCCGAGTCTCCATTTCCATGTGTTTGTTCTCCGGCGGATGGCCTTACCGACTAGCCGGTGGAAGTCAAGATAGTCACCCGATATCGCTTGTACCGATATGTTGTCATTCGTGCCCTCCATGAACCTTTCTTGCTTGGCTTCATCGAAGCCACATCCTCCGCGCATAGCGGGCCGCTTGGTTAAACTTCGACGCACTCATTGACAAGACGACTTCCTTGGCGCAGAGATCCGAACTCCTTCTTCTTCAATGCCATGGTGCCGGTGGGGATATGAGCTTTGTAAAGCTTTGCTCGAACTCGATCCACGCCACCGTCTCGCGGTTGGCGTGCGAAGCGTGAAAGTGTCCCACCATTGAGACGCGGTTCGCTCGGTGATGGGAGGCGAACAGACTCGCTCCCGATCGCTGCACCGCACGTCCAGCCTTCTTGCCAATCGACCGAGCTACCGTCGCCCATTGGTTCGCCCATCGGAACTCGTGAAGAAAGACGATTGGGAGGTACTTGGGCAGGTTGATGATGAGCTCGAGGGTTGTTGATCGCCCGCTAATAGCTGGATCAATCGGTTTTGATTGGCCATCAATTGTGCCTAATCCGTCCTGCACGCGGCGGGTGGTGGAATCGAGCCGACCGCTTCCTTGTGCTCCGGGTTGGCGTTGTCCATGTTGGAGTTTCTTCTTGTGTTCACCATCTATTGAGACTTTCAGATTTAGAGAGAGAACTAAAGGAAAGGTTCTAGTAACAATCCCACCAAAACAACACACAAGAGCAAGGAAAACACGAATAAGAGCCAAACAAAACTTTTTATTTTATTATAATAGTCTTGTGGCTGTTTACAAAGGTCTACACCACGGATAGCGCTCTAAGACTTGGGGTTGTCTACACACTAGCGCTGCGCTCGAGTCTCCTCGAAAAGGCCCGAATCGTGGAACTCGCATCTTCTCGCACTGAGCTCGGCAAGTTCCTCTCGCGCGCGCTGAGCTTCTGGCAGGCGGTGTGCAGCTCGCCTGTGGTGGTCCGTACATGTGATCCATGGACTTGGTGTACTCCACCACCGATGAGGCGGGGTTGCTCTCATACTCAGAGACGAAGTCGCGGCAGCCACACAGGAGTCTTCATGGGGAAGTAGCGAAGTCGGTGCGCAGCAAGTCTCGAGCGAGATGTTCCGCACCGCGAATGGCCTCTCTGCTGCATCCTCGCACTCCGCCAAGAAGGTGTCTCGAGGTAGGGGTGTGTCGAACACGTAGATGGCTCCGCTTGTTCAAATCTCGAAGATCTTCACTTCCACCTCCCGCTCCTCGTCTCCATACATGCCAACATATCCTCGGTAGAGGGGTACGGGCGGAAGTTGAGCTCTTGCATGAGGTTGTACAGATCATCGGCGAAGAGTCCGGCAAGGGTTCCATGGGAGACGCGGTGGGTTGCTCCATCTAAAATTTGGAAAGGAGAGGAGTTAGTAATCGGTTTTGGTAAAGAGATTTGAGAAAAGGGAGAGATAATTTAAAAGGGCATTTCTTATTAAAATATATCCTTAAAGTTGGTCTCTAGCTAAGGTCACGCCTTAGAGTCATTGTTGCTCGATACCATTCTCTGCTGACCCGAACAACAACTCCGAGCCCTCTCAGGTAAATCGCACTATCCCAGAAAGCTAGTGCACACAAAGTTTAATAAAGAATGTATATCATGCAAAAATAACCACGAGATATTATTAAACTAAAATACGCCTTAAGGCCAAGTCTTACAATAAGGCACAAGGCCAACAAAATAAACAAAAACAATGGAAAGAAGGTAAAGGTGGCAAAGACAGCCCATCCAGCCTCCCACAGCGAATGATCAGAAGACGCGCCCTACTCTGAAGTAGTCCTCACCGCCGAGTCGCCTCAAGTCGGCAACAGATTTAGCAAGGTGAGTACTGTATACTCCCAAGGTAAGCAAGTAAATGCTTACGCAAGTTACACCAGAAATATAACAGAGTTGATGCATGCATAAGGGATTTCAAAGGAAAGCTTAATAGGTAATGTGCGGAAAGCAATACTTGAATTTAAATACAATAACGTAAATACTAAAAGCTGAATTTTAATACAAGATATGAAACATTGTTTTTAACAGTAATACCGTTAGTGTAGGCTCCAACCCACACTAACCTATCCACGGAATCCACCCGACCATTACCAAATCCAACGCTTGTTTTGCCAAACCAAGTTTTATGAAAGTTCAAGTCTAATCAGTGAAGACTCTACTCAAAGATGTCCATGACCGTGGACACGGCTATCCGATAGTTTGTTACTCGCAGAGGTGTACAACTTTACCCACAAGACATTCCTCTCACTTGAGCCACGCGATCAACACACCGCCTTAGGTGTGCGGCGAGAGTTCATGACAAGGCTGTTCCGATGATTCATAGCCAACATAATCACGCCGCCACTAAGGTTTCACCACAACTCGAATCCACGAGTTGGAGCCCTCCGTGCCATGTGAGACTTCCCACACCCACGCGCGCCACATTCACCTATAGCGAGACTATTATTGGAACTTCACAAATTACTTAGCCAGTCCGTCCCATACCGACTTGTGGTAGTACGAAGTGACTTCATAAAATAATTCACGTAAACGGTCCTTAAGTTGATTTAGGCTCAACCACATACCCCGCACGATAATCAACTGTGTGTCACCAAACACGAGGCATACCGGCACCCACCACCTAACCATTAGCCTAAGTCCAAAACATGTTTTCTATTTTCATTTTTAAATAATTTCAGAAACCACCCTTGACTCTCCGAAGTCAAGTCTCATTTTCAAACTGACATTTCATGTGAAAGGTTCATCCCACCTACAGTTATACTAAGCCAGGCTAAGCATTTCTACAAAATTTTCTAGTCAATACTATGGTACTAACTAGTTTTCAGCTAGGGTGACAAGGTGTATGATTTAGAATTTCAAATGGGCTATAATCAAAGGATTATGGGTATATCTAACATTTAAACTGAATTTTAAATTAATTTGAGTAGAAGTACGCATGCATATACAGTAAAACAACATAAATATATTTAAAATACTGGGTCCAATATGGTCAAAGGTGCAACTTGCCTTGATCGAAGTCCGCATGATTCGTCGAATTCAAACTCTCCTAATCACAATATCTAACGAAAGAATCAATTCAAAGCAAATTCAAAACAAAACTTCAAATGAAATCCAAATAACTTCCAAAAATTATAAAATAAACTGGGAGACAGAATTTTGAATTTTGGATGTGGACCAACAATTCTTGGAAAGGAATTGAGGCTTTAAAAAAAATTGGAAGTTTTAATTTAAATTTAAACCTTGGAATTACAAAATATATTCAAACAAAATTTAAATAAATTTCAAACTTTCAAAATTATTCCAGAAATGGATAGATCATGATTTTAGAAAAATTTAGAAATTTGAATGGGTCAATTTGGAGTTAAAATGCAAAAGTTATAGCCTTCCAAAGTTTGAATTCAAAATAAAAGAAAAAGGGTATTTTCTGGATTTATTTTTAAACCGAAAAGGATTTATGACGTCAACACGAATTATTTTTCTAAAGGAAATTATAGATTATGACGTCAGCCCTAGGATTAATATAATCGGGCAGAGGCTGACAGGTGGGGCCCGGGTGTCATGGACCGAGTCCATGGACCCGAGGGAAGGGTGAGGTGGCAGCGCGCGCGGGAACGGATGGCGCTGACGTGGCGCCACGGGGCTGCCGCGTGGTCGCCGCGTGGCTCGCCACGCCACGCTTTATGCCGACATGGCACGCGCGCGCGAGGTGGCGAGGGGGCGCGGGTGGCGCCGGCGTGGCGCCGACCGCCGCCACCGGCCGCCAACTCGCCCCGACGGCCGACGCGGCGTGGCGTGGCCGGCGGCGGCGCTGGGCCCGATGGTCGCCGAGTTCCGTGAGCGGCGGCGCCGCCGATGGTATCAAAATGACGAGGAGGACGCGGGAGTGCATCGGCATTTTGCGCGGAGGCCGAGGATGACCGGAGAGGAAAATCGCGGAGAGGGGCGGCTCGGAGAAGGGTTCACGGCGCGGAGAGGTTCCGCGCGCAGCAGCTCGGGAAGTGGTCGCCGAGGATCGCTGGGCACCAGCAAGGTCGGGAGGCGCCGCGAGGCGAGGGGCTTGAGTTGGCCGGAATCGCCGCCCGAGTAGCCGGAGCCGCGGAGGGAAATCGGGCGCAGGGGACCTCGGGCCGGATTATGCGCCCGAGGCTCTGGGGTGGCGGTGGGGAGGGGAACCGGGTGCGGGTTTTATAGGTCGGGAAGGGGATAACGGCCGCGCATAATCCGCCGGTTTTGAAACGGACGGGAGGTTGAATGCGCCGCGAATGGGGGCGAATTGGGGGTTTATGCCCGCAACGGACGGGGAGGTGCTAATTGAAATCGCGTGATGCGGGGAATGATCGAAGAAACCGAAGCTTTCAAAGCTTCGGTTTTCAATCATGGCGGCGGCGCGCGGCGGCGATCGCGCGAGGAAGAAAGGAAAGGGGCGGGACGGCGGGCCCGACAGTGGGGCCCGCACGCCGAGAGAAAGAAAAGGAAAGAGCGAGGGGACGGTTGGATGCTTGACGGTGGCACGGGGAGAGATCGGGACACTGAGCGCGGCGGCGGGTAAGTGAATGGGGATACCGAGATTCGATCCGACAACGAAGATCGATCGGGCCGGCGGGCGTTAAGCGGGAGGGGCGTTGAGATCGGCACGGCAACGAGAGGACGGCGTGGATTAAGCCACGCGCCGATCGGGGATGAAGCGGGCGGCGGTAAGTTGCGTGGAGCGGCGGGATTGAACCGGGGCGAGAACGGACGGCTAGATACGCGACACGCCGCCGCACGCGGGTGAGGGAAGGCGGGAGAGGGCTTGAGTTAGATCGACGGCCGAGGGGGAATCCGACGGCGAGGGGACGCCGATGCTTGACACCGCGCGCGGGAGGGGTTTTTGGGATTTTTTTCTTTTGATTTTCCGTAAATGCTATTAAGCTTTAGAAAACTCGTAAAAATACCAAATAAATTTTGAAAATCCAGAAAATTCAGAGAACTATCTGGAGCTATTCTAGACTTAATAAAAATATTTCCCACTCATTTTAACAAGTATAATTTGCAAAGGTACAATTTGATTTTAAAGGGAAGGTTTTAATTCCTTCTAAAATCTAGAAAATTAATATAATCTCATATTTGACTTAAGGAAGCTGAAATACATTTGTTTTAACATTCAAGAATGTAATAAATTTATTTTTGACTTTTTAAAAAAAATTATAATCTTTCTCAAATTAGACTTTAACATAACTCCGTAAAATCCAATAAATGCATATTTGATTTTCAATAAAGGAACAAAATTTTGGGATGTTACAAACCTACTCCTTAAAGGAAATCTCGCTCGAGATTTGCAACTAGCTAGCAAAAGAGATGGGGATAGCTGATCTTTAAATCTTCTTTCGCTCCCGTGTGGCTTCGCTTTCTGTGTGGTTGCTCCACCGAACTTTGCGTAACTGATGGTCTTCCTTCTCGTCCGACGCTCGACGCCTCGAGAATCTTGATTGGTTGCTCCCGATAGGTGAGGTCATCCCGAGGTCCAAGGTTTCAGTGCGGCTTGCTCTGTGGGTACTCTGAGGCACTTCTTTAACTATGAGACATGAAAGACATTGTGCACCCTCGACATGCTTGGCGGCAAGTCTAATTGATATGCGATCGCACCTCTTCTGGCCTAGAATCTTGAAAGGGCCCACATATCGTGGTGCTAGCTTCCTCTAACTTGAAATCTTTTCACACTCTCGAGTGAGGATACTCTAAGATAGACGTAGTCCCCGACTCGAAGGTCGTCTCGACGACTGTTATCCGTGATAGCTCTTCCGCCGAGACCGGGCTATCTTTAGTCTGTCTCGATCTTCTTCACTTGATCTTCTCGCCTTGCAAAGCAGGTTTGGTCCAGCTTCTGGGGTTCACCTTGCCGATCCCAAAGCAAGGGGGTCCTGCACTTTCACCATACAATGCTTCAAGGGTGCCATCCGCAGATCGCTTGGTAGCTGTTATTGTACGAGAATTCGCATAGGGTGGTGAACGGTCCCAACTGTTCCCAAATCCAAACAGACAAGCCCTTAGCATATCCTCGAGTATCCGATTAACTCTTTCTGTTTGACCGTCTGTCTGGGAATGGTAAGCGGTACTGAAACTGAGCTTACTACCCAATTCTTCATGCAGCCTTTGCCAAAATCGAGAAGTAAAATGACTACCTCGATCTGACACTATCTTTATAGGTACGCCATACAGGCACACAATTCGGGATATGTACAACTCAGCCAACTTGCTCCCTGAATAAGTGGTCTTGACTAGTATGAAGTGAGCCACTTTAGTTAATCGGTCTATGATTACCCAGATTGAATCATAACCTGATTGCGTCCTTGGGAGTCCGATTATGAAATCCATACCGATTTCTTCCCACTTCCATTCTGGAATCGGCAATGGTTGCAAGAGTCCTGCTGGCCTCGATGTTCGCTTTGACTCGCTGATGTGTCGCGCAGTTTCAATAAACTCGCGATTTCCTTTTCATACTAACCCACCAATATCTTTCCTCGGATCCTCGGTACATCTTGGTACGACTGGTGGATTGAGTATGGGGTATCATGAGCCTCTTTCGTAATCAGTGTTTTGATTTCCGATTATTCAAGCACACGATGCGTTCTCGAACCAAACCGCGCCATGCTCATCTTCGCTGAACTCGGTGCTTTGCCTCTTCTCATGTTCTTCTTGATTTCTTGAATATCCTTGTCCACAACTGAGCTTCCTTAATTTGATCAGCAAGCTGTGTCGCACTTCCAAAGGTGGTGAGGGTGCTTGGTCCCATTGGGTTTAGACTTAGACGGGCGACTCCTTCCTGAAGTCGGCTCTGGTCTTCTTCCGATATCACTATGTTTGCACAAGACTTCCTGCTTAAGGCATCGGCTACCACATTCGCTTTTCCGGGGTGGTAATGTATACAGATGTCGTAGTCCTTTATCAACTCCAACCATCTTCGCTGCCTCAGGTTGAGTTTTGCTTGGGTGAAGATATACTTCAAACTCTTATGGTCCGTGTATACTTCACAACGGTTATCAATAAGATAGTGGCGCCAGATTTTTAAGGCGTGCACTACTACGGCTAACTCCAAGTCATGAGTAGGATAGTTGCACTCATGAGGCTTGAGTTGACGCGATGCATAGGCTACCACTTTGCCTTGTTGCATCAGAACACAGCCTAAGCCTAGGCGAGAGGCGTCACAGAAAACCTCGAAGCCTTTATGCACGTCCGGCAAGACAAGCACGGGTGCTGAGAATAGTCTCTTCTTGAGACTAGTCCCTAGATGTAATTTTGGGAATGGATTGGCTTCAGAAGCAGCAGGCAGTGTTAGACTGTGGGAGTAGAGCAGTGACCTTAACCAATTCAGATGGGGTTAAGGTGCGATTCATGACACGAGTGTCACCAGAGCTACCATGATTTGCCGAGCAAGGTGATCCAGCTGGAGGATGTACGGTTGTCGTGAGTACCTCGACGTGTTTCGCATGACCTTCGTGTATGCCACCAGAGAGGGAGGTTGAGTTTCTAATTGAGCTTGTGCCATGTACCGCTCCGATTTCCAAGAGACCCTATCGGATGCCAGCCAATGACATAGTAGAGTTGAAGAAGCAAATTCGTGGAGCTTTTAGATAAGGGATACATCGATCGAAGTTCATCCCCGTGGGGAGCGCCAAAGGTTGTTCGTCAAGAAGAAGGATGGTAGTCAACGATGTGTGTGGATCGCAGAGCACTTAATGAGGTCACCACAAGAATAAGTACCCTCCGCCCGTGATTGATGACTTATTTGATCAGCTTAAGGAGCAGGAGTGTTCTCCAAGATTGATTTGAGATCAGGATATCATCAGATGTGGATCCGAAAGGAGGACATACCCAAGACAGCCTTCTCGACTCGTTATGGTCTATATGAGTTCACAGTGATGTCTTTTGGTTTGACCAATGCCCTAGCATATTTCATGTATTTGATGAATAAGGTATTTATGGAATATTTGGACAAGTTTGTCGTTGTGTTCATTGACGACATTTTGATATATTCCAAGAATGAGGAGGAACATCAGGAACACTTGAGATTAGCATTGCAGAAATTGAGGGATAATCAGTTGTATGCAAAGTTCAACAAATGTGAGTTTTGGATGAAGAAAGTCGCCTTTCTAGGGCATGTGTTGACAGCAGAAGGAGTCGCAGTTGACCCAGGGAAAGTAAGTGGTGTTTTGGATTGGCAGTCACCCATTTCAGTTACCTAGGTCAAGAGTTTTCTGAGTATGGCAGGATACTACCGTCACTTTATTGAGGGATTTTCCAGTGTGGCCAGACCCCTCACGCAGTTGCTCAAGAAGGAAAGGAAATTCACTTGGACGCCAGAGTGCGAGAAAAGTTTTCAGAAACTTAAGAGAGTTTGACCACAGCCCCAGTGCTTGTGTTGCCTGATATTAATAAGGAGTTTGAGATATTTTGCGATGCCTCTCGCAAAGGTTTGGGTTGTGTCTTGATGCAAGACAAGAGAGTGGTAGCCTATGCCTCACGCCAATTGAGACCGCATGAGGAGAACTACCCCACTCATGACTTGGAGTTAGCAGCCGTGGTGCACGCTTTAAAGATTTGGCGTCACTATCTGATGGGTAACAGATGTGAGGTTTACACGGATCATAAGAGTCTGAAATACATCTTTACCCAGTCCGAGCTTAACCTCAGGCAGAGGAGGTGGTTAGAACTGATAAAAGATTATAATGTAGGCATACATTATCATCCTGGGAAAGCTAATGTTGTTGCAGATGCCTTGAGCAGAAAGGTATACTGCAATTCAGTGATGGTTCGAGAGAGTCAGCCAGCTTTGCATAAGGAATTTCAGAAGCTTAGCCTTGAGTTGGTTGAGCCAGGATTTTTGCCAGCTATGGAGATGCAGCCTACTTTGGACGGTCAGATTCGCCAGGCTCAGTCAGATGATGAGGCATTTCAGTGGATCAAAAAGAACTTAAGTGAAGGTAAAGAGTCAGGATTTTCAGTGGACGACCAGGGAACCTTGTGGTTCAAGCAGCGTTTGTGTGTGCCCAACAAGCAAGAACTAAAGGATGTGTTGTTAAAAGAGGCTCATGAGTCGTCAGATTCGATTCATCCAGCAAGTACCAAGATGTACCAGACTTTAAGGATAAATATTGGTGGCTGCGTGAAGCGTGAGATCGCCGAGTATGTAGCCCTTTGTGATGTATGTCAGAGAGTAAAGGTAGAGCATCAGAGACCTGCAGGTTTGCTACAGCTATTGAAAATTCCCAAGTAGAAGTGGGAAGAAATTGGCATGGACTTTATAGTCGGTTTGCCTAAGACCAAAGAGGGCTATGATTCGATTTGGGTCATTGTGGATCGATTGACCAAGGTTGCTCATTTCATTCCAGTTAAGACAACCTACAGTGGTGACAGATTGGTAGAGCTATGTATGTCCAGGATTATCAGTTTGCATGGTGTGCCCAAGAAGATTGTGTCAGATCGTGGATCGCAGTTCACCTCCCGTTTTTGGGGTAGTTTCCATAAGGCTATGGGAACTCACCGAACTTCAAGACAAGATATCACCCTGCATGATGGTCGACAGAGCGAGTAAATCAGATTTTGGAGGACATGTTGAGAGCCCGTGTGCTTGATCATGGTTCCAAGTGGGACGCTTGCTTGCCTTTTGCAGAATTCTCGACAACAACATGCTATCGTGCCGTTTGCGATGTCACCGCTTGAAGCATTGTATGGCAGAAATGCCGACCCATCTCAATTGGAAAGAAACGGGGGAGGGTCAGGTTTTTGGTCCAGACTGTTTGAAAGAAGCTGAGGATAAGGTCCGCTTGATACAGGAAAGGTTGAGAACCGCCTGTGCCGCATGTAAAAGCTATACAGATACCAGCGCCGAGAGCCGAGTTCGAGCCTGATGATTTTGTGTATCTCAGATCACACCATTCAAGGGTGTAAAGAGGTTTCACTAAAAGGGAAGCTTGCATCGAGGTATGTTGGTCCGCTCAGATTCTCAAACGCAGGGGAGAGGTTGCTTATCGCTTGAGCTACTGCGCCCTTCGATGGGGTACATGACGCCTTTCATGTGTCCTACCAAGAAGTGCTTATGCGCTGCGTTCGAGGAGGTTGTGCCGCTGAGGCCGTTGACCTGCAGGAGGATCTCACACACAAAGAGCACCTACCAAAATCTTGAAGTGTCAGAGCGAGTCACCCTAATAAAGTGGTCCGCTTTTTGCAAAGTACAAGTGGAGCAACCATTCCGAGGAGGAAGCCACCGGGAGCGCGAGGAGGATCTAAGAGCAGAGTTCTCTAACCTATTCTCTTAGTTGGCCTGCATCTCGGGTCTAGATCTCGCTTAAGGGTAAGGTTTGTAACATCCTATTTTTCCGAGATTTTTAAAGCCCTGAATTTAAAAATGGATTTTCTGGAATTTTCTGAATTTAATTCAAGCTTCAAATGAATTTTCAGAATTTTTAAACATTTAATATGATTAAAATAAACATTAACATAAGTTAAAAATATTTTATTTGTGTTCTTCAGGTCTCAAGGAATTTTCTGGTATTTTTGGTGAATTTTTGGGATTTATTTACTATTTTCTAGAGTTTTTAGAAGTTTATTTGAATTTCTCGAAAAGAAAAGAAAAGAAATAAACCCCGCCGCCCGATCTCCCTCTCTCCTCCACGCTGCCGGCCATCGCGCGCGCAAGGCGGGCCGCCAGACTCCCGCTTCCGCCGCGCGCCGCCCGATCTCGCCGCGCCACGCTGCCGCAAGATCCGCTGGCCGACGCTGGCGGCACCAGCTGCGTTCGCACCGCCGCGCCCCGCCCGCGCGCCGGCCGCCTGATCGCGCCCGCGATCACCACCGTCCGCTTCGCCCGCGGCCGAACTCCTAACCCTAATGCCCACCGAGCCTCGCCGTCCGATCTCATCGCGTGAGATCCGGACCGCCCAAACCAATCCGGATTTTTATCTCACGCCGAATCGATTCGAGCTCCTGGTTCGCATGCATTTAACCCGCTGGCTGCCTCGGCTCACGTGTCCGATCTCCGCCGCCAACCCTAGCTCGCCGCTTCGCGCCGCACCGCCGAGAGTTGCCCGCCGCCGCCTGCGCGCTGCTCCTCCGCTGCCGCCGAGGTCGCCGGCACCACTGCCGCCGCATCGCAGCCGGTGAGCCCTCCGCGCTGCTTCACCTGCCGCCGCCGGCCGCCTCCTCGCCGCCGCGGCTGCGTTTACGCCGCGCGCCGCGATCGCGGCCGCCACGCCGCGCACCCGCCACGCTGCCGCCGATCCGGCCTCGCGCGGCCACGCCGCCTTCGCCACGATCCGCCTCGCCGCGCGCCAACGCTAAGACGCTCGCGACGCCGGCGCGGGCGAGCCGCCACGCGCCACCGATCCGCCTGCCGCGCTCGCCGCCGCCAAGGCATCTCGCTGCCGCTTCCGTGATTCGACCGGCGGTCTCAGACGCGCTGCGCTGCACGCACTTCGCCGCTGCCGATCTCGCCGCCGCGCCACGCCGCGCCGCCGCCGCCGAGCCAGTCAGCCCTAGCCGACGTGGCATCCCACGTGGCATGCCACGCCGCGCCATGTCACCGAGACCGCCCCTCAAAGTTTACGTGGCAGCCACGCCACCGCCACGCCACCGCCACGTCACCGTGCCACGTGGCAACATATGCCGCCGCCACGCCACGCCACGCCCCCGCCGCCTCCACCGCCCGCCGCCTGCATCTGAAGATGTGGACCGAGTCCACGGTGGACTCGAATTTCGTGGTTTTGGTTCTGGTTTTGTGAATTTTGGAGTTCATTTGCTTATCATTTTATGTGTTTCTTTATTTTGGTCGCTTTCTCTCGTTAGATTCGATTCCGAGGAGCAGTTTCGCGCTCAAGACCGTGAGTACCTCACGAGCATAACGAAGGCAAGTCGTGTCCCTTGATCATGTTGAACCCAATTTTGCAAACTATTATTTAATTATTTTGTTTTAAATTACATTGCATTGCTATTTTTATTCAAACCTTTGCAATCGTAGTTATCGCCAATTGAGATTATACCTCCTTGATACTTTGGAATACCATGATGCCATTGTCACCATAGGTTGGGTAATTTACTAGTGATGCTAGTTTATTTGTCACATGGGTTGGTACGATTAGATTGCTTAGCGGGTTATATTTACGATTGATCTCATCACACATGTTAAATTATTAATTTGACTTAATGACATATGGAACTCGTGGTTGGTGCCACGTGTATTAAAATTTGTGCCACGCCATTGGTGTGACGCTGGCTTGGTTATACAAATTGGTTTTCACTCAAGCAGTGATCATGCAAGAAAGGGAAGGTGCGCTTGCACTTCGGGGATGTGGTAGCCTCGCCCGTAATATTAAGGACTTAACTTTGTGCGCCATTGATCCGAGTTTAATCGCAAACCACATGTCTATTATGGGATAGACTCGCTGATTAATTTGTAATATTTTAATTCAATTCTGCCATTGTGATGGACATGGTTGCTGATTTCCATGTGGCGCAAGGGGGGTGTGATGCGAAACCCTAGCGGGCAGGATTGTGTTGAGGTAGAGCGTTATAAAGGCCTTGTTGTGATTTCCTGAGATTGAGGCTAATCACATCTTGTGGGTACAGTTGTGCAACCTCTGCAGAGTGTAAAACTATTCGAATAGCTGCGTCCTCGGTCATGGACATTGCTCGGGGATTTCACACGAGGGTTAGTGTTTCATTTATAACTTGGTGGTTTATGTTGGTAGTGGACAGGTAGTTCACTGTTGGTTTAACTTGTGGATTGGTGTTCACAAGTGGTTTATGTTTATTCCTTTGATTATTCCTTATTACTGTTTCTTGTTAACTTTCGCTTTCAAGATTATTTAATATATTTCATCAATAAATGCCTTTATGCAAATTAACCTTTCAGCCTTCCATTGGTAAGCCTTGCATATTATATTGCATTCATTGTTACAAACGACTTGTCGAGCAATTAATGTACTCACCGCTTTACGCCTATGTTGCTCGCTTGAGGGAGAGGAGTACTATCGCCAGGAGGTGCCGAAGGAGAGTACTACAATGACTTCACGGATTAGGCTCGCGTTCTCCACCGATAGCCCGTGGCTTGTCGATTGGTCGCTACGCTTTATTTTGGTTTTCCGCCGCTATTTTGTTAAGCCCTTCCGCTAGAGTTATTGTAAGCTTGGCCATAAGGTCGCACTTTGATATTTTATCGATATTCGAGTTTTCCTTTATTATCATCGTGTATGATCGTGATGACATCTATGTTTGTTGTGTGCACTAGTGTGATCCTCGACTAGTGCGTTTATACAGAGACCGAATTTGCACATTCGGTCTCGGCAGAGATGGTATCGAGCCATATCGATCGAGGACGAAGCCTTAGTTAGATTGGTCGTAGCCCAAAAGTTTATTTTCTAAATCAAATCAACTAAATTTGATATTTAGTAATATCTCTATCTTCTTACCTCATCCTTAAGGATTCTTGTCTCTCGCCCCAACTCTTGCAAAATTTGTTTTCGTAAAGTTATAAACCGATCTTTCCTTCATAATTGCATTAGATGTCCCAAGCTTCTTACAATTCGACAGAGGATGGAGATCATCGCACGCGCCTGCTATGGAGCCTCGGAATGAAGAGATTGCCCGCCTACCTCACCAAGGACGAGAAGCATAAAGGTCAACGATCGGAGCATCTCCGTGGTATACTTCACCACCCGAGTCAGCAAGCAGGTGCTACATCACAGTTTCAAGATCACGGTGCGGTGGAGAGATGTCAGCACAAGGAGTTGCGCACAAAGCCATTCGTCGCCTTTGCAAGCTATACAAGATCAACATGGCTAGACTCGTCCGGATGTTCAAGGAGCAGTACGGAGTCACCCCTAGACTACCGGAGCCAGTCTGGGAGGAGCCCCGACCGTAGTCGCCAGTACCTCTACCGTCGCCGACACCGCCGAGCCCAGAGGAGAGACGTCGTATCACCGGAGATTGTCGCGCCTACCTCAGCTGGTTCACCCCAGCCCCAGTCAGAGAGCAGTCGCCGCCGATCCGCAACTCGTGGGTTGTCTACAGCGATTCTGAGGACGATAGCAGTGTACCCTATTTGTCAGGACCCGAGTGGGAGCCTTCAGAGTAGATAGTGCGAGTAGACACGTTGGATTTTATTTGCAGTTGAGTGTGATGTGAGCTGCAAATATTGCCTTAAAAGCATTATATTGCGATCATGTCAATCTTTTAATGGAGTTTATTTTTGTTCAGCTCTTTGTTAGCCATTTTGGCTAAGTGTTTCTTTAGTTTAGGTTTCCATTAAGCAAAACACCCTTAGACGCATTTACCTCTTATCTATGCTTTTCCCTCTCGTCTTTTACCTTTGGTCAGTCAGCAGTTGTTTTCTTTTCAGAGCAAGATGGTTGATACCAGGAACTCCTCCAGCCGCAATCAGGCGAACCAGGACCCAGAGAGCAGTGCTGCGCAGCCAGTGCCACCTACCTTGTGTTAGTGATATGCCCTAGAGGCAACATGGAGATGTTGTATATATCACATACTATGTTTATGATACATTACTTTGTTCCTTGGAATAGACATCATCATTATTGATCAATGAGTATGTGACTTATTCATGAGACTCTTAAATACTAAAATGTTGCTATTTCTAAATGATCCCTGATCGTATATCATATGAGGAACAAATATGATTCAAAGACAAAGATCAGCATATGTATTGATTGATGATCATGTCTCATGGATCATGGTATGGTGATACCAAATCAATAATATGGACATGTGTTAGTGAACATATGTTGGATAGACTGCCCAGAGATACCGCAGAGATTCCATGTGTCATCAGCTGGTCTCAAGTAGTGTTTATGTAGAATCCTAGACTTGAGATCATCATGGTTCCCAACATGAGTAGTAGCTTATTTTGGGACTACTAAACACTACTCCGTGAATCGGGTAGTCATAAAAGTAGTCTTCGGATTTGCCATGAAACATGTAGTGGGATGTGAATGATCAAGATAGAATTTGCCCCCTCCTTATGGGAGAGATATCTCTGGGCCCCTCGATGTAATGGATTATGAAAGTGCATGGCCATGCCAAGGTGATTGAGGAGTCAATCACAAGTTTATAATCCATCACGGAATCGAGAGAGTGATTGAGCTATTAAGAGGATGACACAGGTCTCGCCTTGAGCTCAATCTATATCATGAGGCAAAGGGATTCGTACATGAGAGAACATTACAGGTTCAGCCGATATGATCTTTACATATACTTTGGGGTTAATATGTCTTACTAGAGGCCGCTATTAACAGGGTGACCGGAAAGGCGTTTCCGGGTCACGACCAAGTATACGTGAACCTACAAGGTCGCACGCTTAACGGGTTGGAACACTGATTCGAATATGATTCGGATATGGGCTCAATTCGGATAAAGATCCGAATAGACTCCTAATGGGCCTTGGTCCGCAAGGCCCACGTGAGGAGGTCTATATATATGGAGGCGAGGGGCCGAGGGATTCGTCCTGTTAACATCTAGCAAAACCCTAGCCGCCACCTCCCGAGCCAAACCCTAGCCGCCACGAGTGCTAGTACACTCGCGATCGGCGCCCACCCCGGACGTGTGGATACCGGTGGAGGCGCCGCTCGTTGCGAGGCCGATCGGCGTGCGTGGAGGAGACGATCTGTCGGGACGATCGGCTACTTCCACTACTACCTCGACGCGCGTGATTGGATCGGTTTCAATTCTTCTTCATTGCACTGCGCGCCTAAGTGGTAACGATCCATGATCCTTCCTTAGCATGATGTTCTTGGTGCGCGGTAGAAAAGTTTTGTTTTACGCCCGTAGCCTACGCGTATTCCTTTAGTGGTATCGAGCCATCTTGCTTAGTTTGCATCTGGATCGCATATGTTGATATGCGATAGTAGTAGATTGGATCTATTACGCCTAAATCAGTAGCACGGGTTGATGAGATCAATCGGTCATAAGGGGTTGAAATAGGTATGAGTTGATAGCATCATAAGGCCAAAAAGATTAGTTCGTGCTCCTTCTTTGATGTACGCGCAACTTGCCCCTACCGGCCGGAATCACCATCGGCTAATCACAAGACAATCGTAGATCGAGCCAACAGATCGAGGTCTTGTGTTGTGGTCTCCTCAAGTATACCGATCGCGATGATCAATATGATTGATCTAATGAAAATTGAGACATTTTGAATGGCTCGAATTTGGGTTGATTTGATCGCTCGATAAGATTTTCATAGCGATTTCATAGATGCGATCTATGTAATTGCGAGGTTTTGATGGCATGCCCTAAACCCACGGCGCGGCTCCCCTCGACCCCGCCACGACCGCCAGCGGACCGCCGTGTATCCCCTTGTATAGCGTCAGGTTCACATCGTTAGGTAGAATGCGATTCTACGCCTAACTTGTTTTTGCAGGAATGGTGTGAATAGTATGGCCCTATAGCTTATTTGAATGTATGAGATGTATGTGATGCATGTAACATCTGCTCATGGCTCGTGTCATGATTTTTTCAGCTATTGTTAGCTGTATATATTGTATTTAACGACTGCGTGTCGACCTTAATGCTTGAATCTATCTTTGTAATCTTCAATTTCTAGCTATTATAGGTAGTAGCCTAGTTTTGAGGTTACAAGCTTTTAAGCATGGTGGCCTAAAGGAGTGATGTGGAGGATGGAGATCGTCTACACCTACTTGGAGATGGATATCACCATTTTTTGGGCCATACTACTTCACAGTTAAATGTGTTTATCTATGATGTTATCTATCTTATTCTTATGCAATGATATATTTGATATGTTGCTTTGGTAGGATAGAATCCCTCTTAAAATTAAGTGTTAATGCCCTTCCATATGCTGCACTAAAAGATAATGATCACCGCATGGTAGGTCTACCAAAGTAGAGTGCCATCGGTTATCATCATCATTTGGGGTAGATGTCAGACATCTACATGCGGAAGTATTTGGTTTACTTAACAAGGTTATCAAAATAGTTTTGGACCTTGGGGCATAGATTGGGGCCGAGGCATACTGATGTCACCCAAAGTAGAGTCACATAGGGATGTGATTAGCAAGATGTTGCTTACCCATGTTACTAGTTTTCTAGCCGTGATGCCAAAGCTCACTAGAAATTAGTGAAATGAGGATCTTTACCCACTATGTAACTTAGAGAGAGTTTTTGTTGCAAAACTCATAGTGGGAGTCTTTGCTAAATAGTTTAATAAAAGATGAACATAAACATAGTGCTAAACTTTGCATATTCTTGTGTTGTAGATCATGTCGCCTAACGCCGATCCAAGATTTTTAATTTACGATATGTTCTTGAGAAAGAAAACTCAATGGAACAAACTTTTGGATTGGTATCGCAACTTGAGAATTGTTCTCAAGCAAGAGCGCAAGGAGTATGTCCTGAGTCTCCTTACCCCAAGACTTGCTCGATAATGCTACTGTGGCTACACGGAGAGCTTATGAGAAGCAAACGAATGATTGCCTTGATGTGAGCTGTCTCATGCTTGCCACAATGTCCTCTCGAGCTTGAAGCAATATGAGAACACAGATGCCTACAATATCATTGTGGGGCTACGTGGTATGTTTGAGAACCAAGCAAGGACCGAGAGGTTCAATACTTCAAAGTTCTTATTTGCGTGCAGAGCTTGCGTATGGGAATCCCACCCTCATGTGATTAAGATGATTGGCTACATTGAGAGTCTGGAAAAGCTTGATTTTCCTCTTAGCCAAGAGTTGGCTACTGATGTGATTCTCCAGTCGCTCCCCCCGAGCTTTGAGCCATTCATAATGAACTTTAACATGAACAACCTGGATAAGACCCTAGCTGAGTTGCATGGGATGCTAAAATCTGCCGAGGATAGCATTAAGAAAAGCAGCAATCATGTGATGATGATGCAGAAAGGCAAGGGCAAGCCCTATGTCAAGAGAAGCGCGGTCAAAAGAAAGAAAGCTCCTGATGCGATCGCGAGCAGTTCTAAGGCCAAGAAAGACAAGAAGGGCGATGCTCATTCTGATGCAGATTGTTTCTACTGTAAGCAATCAGGACATTAGAAAAGGAACTGCCCAAAGTACTTGGAGGATCTTGAGAAGAAGAAGGGAAGTATGACTTCCACCTGTATAAATGTTATAGAAATCAATCTTGCTACTTCTTCCACTAATTCTTGGGTATTTGATACCGGATCGGTTGCTCACATTTGCAAATCGCTGCAGGGCTAATAAGAAGTAGAAGTTTGAGGAGGAGCGAAGTGGATCTTCGCTGGCAATGGAGCAAAAGTTGCTGCGGTAGCTGTTGGCACCATGCCATTGTCTTTACCTTTAGGATTAGTTTTGGAATTGAATAATTGTTATTGTGTTCCATCTCTTTCAAAGAACATTATTTCGCTTCATGTTTGCAAGCGTAAGGTTATGACTTTAAATCTATGGACAATGGTTGTTCTCTTTATTTCAAAGATATGTTCTATTGTCATACTCCATTGGTGAATGGGTTATACGCTCTACTCTTGAAGGGTCACCGGTCTATAACATTAATGCAAAGAGGCAACGTCCAAATGATTTGAATCCCACGCTTATTTGGCACTATCGCTAGGTCACATAAATGAGAAACGCATGCGTAAACTCCATAGAGATGGTATTTCGCACTCATTTGATTTTGAATCATTAGAGACATGCGAATCTTGTTTACTTGGCAAGATGACAAAGGCACCTTTCACCGGTCAAGGTGAACGGGCAAATGACTTATTGGCACTCGTACATACCGATGTATGTGGACCAATGAGCTTAATAACAGAGGTGGTTTTCAGATTTCATAACTTTTATCGATGACTTTAGTAGATATGGGTATATCTACCGATGAAGCATAAGTCCGAATCCTTTGAAAAGTTCAAGGAATTCCAAAATGAAGTGCAAAATCATTTAGGCAAGACAATCAAGTTTCTACGATCCGATCGTGGAGGCGAGTATTTGAGCCATGAGTTTGGCAATCATCTAAAGGATTGTGGAATTGTTCCACAATTGACTCGCCAGAACACCTCAATGGAATGGGGTATTCGAACGGAGAAATCGCACCTTATTAGATATGGTGCGCCCATGATGAGCCAAAGTGATCTTCCGTTGTCTTTTTGGGGTACGCTCTGAAACAAACGCGCTCACACTAAACAGGTTCCATCAAAATCAGAGAAAAGACACCATATGAGATGTGGACAGACAACGCCCTAACTTATCTTTTCTTAAGATTTGGGATATGAGGCTTATGTAAAACGTTTACAATCTGATAAGCTCACTCCTAAACTGATAAATGCTTCTTTATCGGGTATCCTAAGGAAACAAAAGGATATTACTTTTATAATCAAGGAGAAGGCAAAGTGTTTGTCGCCTCAAGCATGGTGTCTTCTTAGAGAAAGAGTTTCTCTCAAGAAGGGATAGTGAGAGCACAAAGGCAACTTGAAGAAATTCAAGAAACACCGATAACGTTTCAGCTCCTACGTAACCACAACAGATGAACAAACCGTTGAAGAACTGTTGTGGACACACCAGCACCACGAGGTCGAAGGTCACGCTGCACCGAGAGGTACATGTTCTTGACTACTCAACAACGGGACATATTGTTGTTAGACAACGATGAGCCTAAGACCTATGAAGAAGCAATGGTGGGACCAGACTCTGAGAAATGGCTTGAAGCCATGAGATCCGAAATTGAATCCATGCACAGTAATCAAGTTTGGAACTTGGTTGATCCACTGATGGTGTTAAAACCATTGAATGCAAATGGGTTTTCAAGAAAAGATAGACATAGATGGAAATGTTCACATCTATAAAGCGCGACAGGCCAAAGGTTTCAAACAAATTCAAGGTATTGATTATGATGAAACTTTTTTGCCCGTCGCAATGCTAAAGTCTATTCTGATCATTCTAGCGATTGCTGCATATTTCGACTATGAAATATGGCAAATGGATGTCAAAACAGCTTTCCTTAATGGAAATCTGAGTGAGGATGTGTACATGACACAGCCCACGGGTTTTGTCGATCCGCAATCGCTTGAAAGATATGCAAGCTCCAAAGATCCATTTATGGATTAAAGCAGCATCTCGAGTTGGAACATCTGCTTTGATGAAGTAATCAAAGGGTTTGGTTTCATCAAGAACGAAGAAGAGCCTTGTGTTTACAAAAGGCTAGTGGAGCGCACTCGTATTTCTGGTCTTATATGTGGATGACATATTACCGATCGGAAATGACATTCCTTTGCTCGAATCTGTTAAGTCTTCATTAAAAATAGTTTCTCTATGAAAGACTTAGGAGAGGCAAGATATATTCTGGGCATCAAGATCTATAGAGATAGATCAAAAGGCTAATTGGATTAAGCCAAGATACGACATTGACAAGGTGTTGAAAAGGTTCAATATGCATGATTCCAAGAAAGGTTTTCTACCAATGTCACATGGTATAAATCTTAGCAAGAATCGTTGTCCTAGTACACCGATGAGCGGATAAAATGAATGCGATTCCATATGCTTCGCTATTGGGTCCATTATGTA
The DNA here is from genome assembly GCA_036346265.1 of Melocanna baccifera. Classification (NCBI taxonomy): domain Eukaryota; kingdom Viridiplantae; phylum Streptophyta; class Magnoliopsida; order Poales; family Poaceae; genus Melocanna; species Melocanna baccifera. Next base: position 12,648,450 of record CM070688.1, on the reverse strand, counting down.
TGCCATGCTTTGTACACGCCCGCATGTTTCAGATGCTTTAAGTGCTACGAGTAGATACCAATGATCTAGGTGAAAGTCACTGGATTGTCGTAAAGAACATCTTGAAGTACTTGAGAAGAACTAAAGATGTGTTCCTTGTCTATGGAGGTGAGGAAGAGCTCGTTGTAAATGGTTACACCGATGCTAGCTTCCAAACCGACAAAGATGATTTTAGATCGCAACTGGATTTGTGTTCACTCTGAATGGCGGTGCGGTAAGTCGAAGAGTTTCAAAAGAAACGGTTGTTGATTCTACAATGTAACCCGAGTACATAGCAGCTTCAAGTCGCCAAAGAGGCCGTTTGGATCAAGAAATTTATTTCGAGCTTGGTGTGATGCCTAGTGCCTCCAGCCCAATGGACCTCTACTGTGACAATAGTGGGGCCATTGCACAAGCCAAGGAGCCTAGATCACACCAGAAGTCCAAGCACATTTTACGGCGATTTCATCTCATCCGCGAGATAGTGGAGAGAGGCGATGTGAAGATATGCAAAGTACAAACGGATTTGAACATTGCAGATCCGTTGACAAACCCGCTTCCCCAGCCAAAGCATGAGGCTCACACTAGGGCAATGGGTATTAGATATCTACATGGTTGACTCTAGTGCAAGTAGGAGATCATAGTGATATGCCCTAGAGGCAACATGGAGATGTTGTATATATCACATACTATATTTATGATACATTACTTTGTTCCTTGGAATAGACATCATCATTATTGATCAATGAGTATGTGACTTATTCATGAGACTCTTAAATACTAAAATGTTGCTATTTCTAAATGATCCTCGATCGTATATCATATGAGGAACAAATATGATTCAAAGACAAAGATCAAGATATGTATTGATTGATGATCATGTCTCATGGATCATGATATGGTGATACCAAATCAATAATATGGACATATGTTAGTGAACATATGTTGATAGACTGCCATGAGACACCGCAGAGATTCCATGTGTCATCGCTGGTCTCGAGTAGTGTTTATGTAGAATCCTTAGACTTGAGATCATCATGGTTCCCAACATGAGTAGTAGCTTATTTTGGGACTACTAAACACTACTCCGTGAATCGGGTAGTCATAAAAGTAGTCTTCGGATTTGCCATGAAACATGTAGTGGGATGTGAATGATCAAGATAGAATTTGCCCTCCTTATGGGAGAGATATCTCTGGGCCCTCGATGTAATGGATTATGAAAGTGCATGGCCATGGCAAGGTGATTGAGGAGTCAATCACAAGTTTATAATCCATCACGGAATCGAGAGAGTGATTGAGCTATTAAGAGGATGACACAGTCTCGCCTTGAGCTCAATCTATATCGTGAGGCAAAGGGATTCATACATGAGAGAACATTACAGTTCACCGATATGATCTTTACATATACTTTGGGTTAATATGTCTTACTAGAGGCCGCTATTAACATGGTGACCTGAAAGGCGTTTCCGGTCACGACCAAGTATACGTGAACCCTGTGGTCGCACGCTTAACGGGTTGAAACACCGATTCGAATATGATTCGGATATGGGCTCAATTCGGATAAAGATCCGAATAGACTCCTAATGGGCCTTGGTCCACAAGGCCCACGTGAGGAGGTCTATATATGGAGGCGAGGGCCGAGGGGATTCGCCCTGCTAACATCTAGCAAAACCCTAGCCGCCACCTCCCGAGCCAAACCCTAGCGCTCACGAGTGCTAGTACACTCGCGATCGGCGCCCACCGGGACGTGTGGATACCGGTGGAGGCGCCGCTCGTTGCGAGGTTGATCGGCGTGCGTGGAGGAGACGATCTGTCGGGACGATCGGTTACTTCCACTACTACCTCGACGCGCGTGATTGGATCGGTTTCCAATTCTTCTTCAGCTGCGCTGGCGCCTAAGTGGTAACGATCCATGATCCTTCCTTAGCATGATGTTCTTGGGTGCGCGGTAAAAGTTTTGTTTTCGCCCGTAGCCTCACGCGTATTCCTTTACCTTGGATCATGCTCTCGCCGCTTTTTGATGGCCCGGACTCGATGATGCGTAACCATGATGCGTGGTATGCAGACTATGATGCGCCGACAAAGACCAGAGCCAAGACCACCACCAAAGACTCGTCGCCAGATCCAGCTATGCAAAGTTCATGAGGACGAGACCGCCTGTTTTCTCCGGGTCACGAGCCTTTGGAGGTCGACGATTGGGTCCGTTCGATTGAGAAGAAACTGAACTTGGCCTGCACCGCATGCAGAGAAGGTATTATATGCAAGACATCACCTTGAGGGACCAAAGAAGCAGAGTGGTGGGAGAACCATCGTGCCGCCCATGAGAACCGTAACAATATCACTTCAAGGAGTTCGCCAAAGCCTTCCATACCGCTTCATGTCATGGATGGAGTGGTTGAGATGAAGAAGGATGAGTTTCGGGAGTTCCAAAGAGAGGAACTCGCCAAGTGAGTGAATATCTCAATAAATTCATTCAGCTTGGCTCGCTCACGCGCTGAGGATGTAGCGCGATGCAGTTTCGCGTAAGAGGTTCAAGAAAGGCTTGAACCCAGCTTTGAAGGTGCAAGTCGAGGCAACGACTATGCCGCCAATGATTGGTGGATAAGGTCATTCTCATCGAGGAGAGTCGCGCGAGCTCGAGGAGTCTCGTGAAGAGGAGGTTGATCCAGAGGGATCACAATCGCACCAGTCCCAGAGGCCTGCTTTGGTTCCTACCACTGCACAAGTGCCGCAGAAGCAAGCAAAGATCCTCGTGTTTCTGCACCCCACCGACACCGCGCTTTGCTCGGGCCAGGCGGCCCTAGTGGTTCCAGTGGTCGCAGCAGCAGAAGAGCAATAATTCAGCGGCGTCCATCACTTGCTTCAAGTGTCATGAGGTGGGACACTATGCTAGCAAGTGCCCTCAGAGGCAGGCTCCGACGCCAGTTCACTTCGACTTGGGAGCCACACCCAGTCGTACTCCTACCCCAGGAGTAGGACGAGGAGCAACCCGCATCGTGACAGCCGCAGGACGCCGGTGGTGAGAGGTCGGTGAACCACGCCACGCGAGGATGCCCGAGCAGCACCGACGCGTTGGATCGATGACGTTCCTAGTACATTCAGTTCCTGCCACAGTTTTATTTGATTCTGGAGCTTCACATTCGTTTGTTTATCGGAGTTTTGCTTTAAAGCAACAATTAAAAACTGTTGCTCTTGAATCTGTTCTTTTAATCCAATCCCCCGGATCTGAGTTGAGATCCAACCTAGGTTGTCCAGGAGTTAGGATAACCATTCAGGGAGTTGAGTTCAGGGCCGACCTGATTTTGTTGGAAATGCAGTCCCTAGATGTAATTTTGGGAATGGATTGGCTTCAGAAGCAGCAGGCAGTGTTAGACTGTGGGAGCAGAGCAGTGACCTTAACCAATTCAGATGGGGTTAAGGTGCGATTCGCGGCCAGAGTGTCAGCCAGAGCCAGTCATGGTTTGCCAGAGCAAGGTGATCCAGTTGGAGGATGTACCAGTTGTCAGGGAGTACCCCGACGTGTTTCCAGATGACCTTCGTGTATGCCACCAGAGAGGAGGTTGAGTTTACGATTGAGCTTGTGCCGTACGCTCCGATTTCCAAGAGACCCTATCGGATGCCAGCCAATGACTTAGCAGAGTTGAAGAAGCAAATTCAGGAGCTTTTAGATAAGGGATACATCAGACCGAGTTCATCCCCGTGGGGAGCGCCAGTGTTGTTCGTCAAGAAGAAGGATGGTAGTCAACGCATGTGTGTGGACTGCAGAGCACTTAATGAGGTCACCGTCAAGAATAAGTACCCTCTGCCCAGGATTGATGACTTATTTGATCAGCTTAAGGGAGTAGGAGTGTTCTCTAAGATTGATTTGAGATCAGGATATCATCAGATGTGGATCCGAAAGGAGGACATACCTAAGACAGCCTTCTCGACTCGTTATGGTCTATACGAGTTCACAGTGATGTCTTTTGGTTTGACCAATGCCCCAGCATATTTCATGTATTTGATGAATAAGGTATTTATGGAATATTTGGACAAGTTTGTCGTTGTGTTCATTGACGACATTTTGACATATTCCAAGAATGAGGAGGAACATCAGGAACACTTGAGATTAGCATTGCAGAAATTGAGGGATAATCAGTTGTATGCAAAGTTCAGCAAATGTGAGTTTTGGATGAAGAAAGTTGCCTTTCTAGGGCATGTATTGACAGCAGAAGGAGTCGTAGTTGACCCAGGGAAAGTAAGTGGTGTTTTGGATTGGCAGTCACCCATTTCAGTTACCCAGGTCAGGAGTTTTCTGGGTATGGCAGGATACTACCGTCGCTTTATTGAGGGATTTTCCAGTGTGGCCAGACCCCTCACGCAGTTGCTCAAGAAGGAAAGGAAATTCACTTGGACGCCAGAGTGCGAGAAAAGTTTTCAGAAACTTAAGGAGAGTTTGACCACAGCCCAGTGCTTGTGTTGCCTGATATTAACAAGGAGTTTGAGATATTTTGCGATGCCTCTCGCAAAGGTTTGGGTTGTGTCTTGATGCAAGACAAGAGAGTGGTAGTCTATGCCTCACGCCAGTTGAGACCGCATGAGGAGAACTACCCCACTCATGACTTGGAGTTAGCAGCCGTGGTGCACGCTTTAAAGATTTGGCGTCACTATCTGATGGGTAACAGATGTGAGGTTTACACGGATCATAAGAGTCTGAAATACATCTTTACCCAGTCCGAGCTTAACCTCAGGCAGAGGAGGTGGTTAGAACTGACAAAGGATTATAATGTAGGCATACATTATCATTCTGGGAAAGCTAATGTTGTTGCAGATGCCTTGAGCAGAAAGGTATACTGCAATTCAGTGATGGTTCGAGAGAGTCAGCCAGCTTTGCATAAGGAATTTCAGAAGCTTAGCCTTGAGTTGGTTGAGCCAGGATTTTTGGCAGCTATGGAGATGCAGCCTACTTTGGACGGTCAGATTCGCCAGGCTCAGTCAGATGATGAGGCATTTCAGCGGATCAAAAAGAACTTAAGTGAAGGCAAAGAGTCAGGATTTTCAGTGGACGACCAGGGAACCTTGTGGTTCAAGCAGCGTTTGTGTGTGCCCAACAAGTAAGAACTAAAGGATGTGTTGTTAAAAGAGGCTCATGAGTCGCTGTATTCGATTCATCCAAGCAGTACCAAGATGTACCAGGACATTAAGGATAAATATTGGTGGCCAAGCGTGAAGCGTGAGATCGCTGAGTATGTAGCCCTTTGTGATGTATGTCAGAGAGTAAAGGCAGAGCATCATAGACCTGCATGTTTGCTACAGCTATTGAAAATTCCCAAGTGGAAGTGGGAAGAAATTGGCATGGACTTTATAGTCGGTTTGCCTAAGACCAAAGAGGGCTATGATTCGATTTGGGTCATTGTGGATCGATTGACCAAGGTTGCTCATTTCATTCCAGTTAAGACAACCTACAAGATGGTACAGATTGGCAGAGCTATATATGTCCAGGATTGTCGATTTGCATGGTGTACCCAAGAAGATTGTGTCAGATCGTGGATCGCAGTTCACCTCCCGTTTTTGGGGTAGTTTCCATAAGGCAATGGGAACTCACCAACTTCAAGACAACATATCGGCCCTGCATGGATGGTCGACAGAGCGAGTAAATCAGATTTGGAGGACATGTTGAGAGCCTGTGTGCTTGATCATGGTTCCAAGTGGGACATTGCTTGCCTTTTGCACTCTCATACAACAACAATTATCAGGCCGCTTTGCGAGATGTCACCGTTTGAAGCATTGTATGGCAGAAATGCTTTGGACCCATCTCAATTGGAAAGAAACGGGGAGGGTCAGTTTTGGTCCGCATCGCTTGAAAGAAGCTGAGGATAAGGTCCGCTTGATACAGGAAAGGTTGAGAACTGCCCAGGCCAGACAGAAAAGCTATGCAGATACCAGGCGCCGAGAGCTGAGTTTTGAGCCGGATGTTTTTGTGTATCTCAGGATCACACCATTCAAGGGTGTGAAGAGGTTTCAGCTAAAAGGGAAGCTTGCACCGAGGTATGTTGGTCCGTTCAGGATTCTGAAACGCAGGGGAGAGGTTGCTTATCAATTGGAGCTACATGCGTCCTTCAGTGGGGTACATGACGTCTTTCATGTGTCCCAGCTGAAGAAGTGCTTGCGCGTGCCCGAGGAGGTTGTGCCAGTTGAGGCCGTTGACCTACAGGAGGATCTGTCACACAAAGAGCACCCAGTCAAAATCTTGGAAGTGTCAGAGCGAGTCACCCGGAATAAAGTGGTCCGTTTTTGCAAAGTACAGTGGAGCAACCATTCCGAGGAGGAAGCCACCTGGGAGCGCGAGGAGGATCTAAGAGCAGAGTTCTCGAACCTATTCTCTTAGTTGGCCCAGATCTCGGGGTCGAGATCTCGTTTAAGGGGGTAAGGTTTGTAACATCCTGTTTTTCTGATATTTTTAAAGCCTGGAATTTAAAAATGGATTTTCTGCAATTTTCTGAATTTAATTCAAGCTTCAAATGAATTTTTAGAATTTTTGAAGATTTAATATGATTAAAATAAACATTAACATAAGTTAAAAATATTTTATTTCTGTTCTTCAGGTCTCAAGGAATTTTCTGGTATTTTTGGTAAATTTTTGGGATTTATTTGCTATTTTCTATAGCTTTTAGAAGTTTATTTGAATTTCTGGAAAAAGAAAAGAAAAAGAAATAAACCCCGCCGCCCGATCTCCCTCTCTCCTCCACGCGTCGGCTATCCGCGCACGCCGCCGCCGTACTCCCGCTTCCGCTCGCGCCGCGCTCGATCCGCCGCGCCACGCTGTCGCGCAGATCTCATACTGACGCCAAGGCACCAGCGCGCGCCGCACCGCCTCGCCACCCGCCGCACCCTCACCGCTCGAGCGCGCGCGCGCGATCACCACCGTCCGTTCGCCCCGCGGCGAACCCTAACCCTAACGCCCACCGAGCCTCAGCCGTCCGATCTCATCGCATGAGATCCGGATCGTCCAAACCAATCCAGATTTTTATCCCGCGCCGTAACTGATTCGAGCTCCCTCGGTTCGTGTGCATTTAACCCGTCGGCTGCCTCGGTTCGCGTGTCCGATCTCCGCCGCCGCCGAACCCTAGCCTCGCCCGTTCGCGCGCGCGCCGCCGAGTCGCCCGCCGCCGCCGTGCCGCGTCTCCGCCGTCGCTCGAGGTCGCCGGAGCACCGGCCGCCGCCGCATCGCTGCCGGTGAGCTCCTCGCTATTTGTTCGCCGCGTCTCCTCGGTCGCCGCCGCCGCTCGCCCACGCCGCGCCACGCCTCGCGCGTCTGCGCCGCGCGCCGCGATGCGTCGCCTCGCCACGACGCTTCTTCGCCACGATCTCGCCGCCCGCGATCCGCCCTCGCCAGCGCGCCGCGCGGCGAGCCGCCACACGCCGCCGATCCGCCCGTCGCCGCGCCGCGCAATCCTCGCCGTCGCTCCGATCCGACCGCAGTTCAGACGAGCCGCTGCGCCCGCACCCGCCGCCGGATCCCGCCGTCGCGCGCGCGCTGCGTTGCGCGTCAGCCGAGCCACGTCAGCCCTAGCTGACGTGGCATACCACGTGGCATACCACGCCGGCGCCACGCCACCGAGACCGCCCCGTGTGCCACGTGGCGCCACGCCACCGCCACGCCACCGCCACGCCACCGTGCCGCACGTGGCGGCATATGCCGCCGCCATGTCGGTAGCGCCCCGCCCGCGTCACCCGCGCCCCGTGCATCAAGTTACGTGGACCGAGTCCACGGTGGACTCGAATTTCGTGGACCGGGTCCACAAAGACAAGAACTTTTCCGATTTTCCCGAATTAATTTTAGAATTAATTTTCCGAGAGCCCGTTCTCCTCCGTCCTAGCTCCGTTTGACCCCGTTCTTTTTTCTAAATTCATCTAAAATCGAGCTCTAGCTGTTGGTTCTGGTTTTGTGAATTTTGGAGTTTATTTGCTTATCATTTTATGTGTTTCTTTATTTTTGGTCATTTTCTCTCGTTAGATTCGATTCAAGGAGCAGTTTCGCGCTCAAGACCAGAGTACCCACGAGCATAACGAAGGCAAGTCGTGTCCCTTGATCATGTTGAACCCAATTTTGTAAACTATTATTTAATTATTTTGTTTTAAATTACATTGCATTGCTATTTTTATTCAAACCTTTGCACTGGTAGTTATCGCCCAATTGAGATTATACCTCCTTGATACTTTGGAATACCATGATGCCATTGTCACCATAGGTTGGGTAATTTACTAGTGATGCTAGTTTATTTGTCACATGGGTTGGTACGATTAGATTGCTTAGCGGCTTATATTTACGATTGATCTCATCACATATGTTAAATTATTAATTTGACTTAATGACATATGGAACTGTGGTCGGTGCCACGTGTATTAAAATTTGTGCCACGTCATTGGTGTGATGTTGGCTTGGTTATACAAATTGGTTTTCACTCGGGCGAGTGATCGTGCAAGAAAGGGGAGGTGCGGTTGCACCGGGATGTGGTAGCCTCGCCGGGTAATATTAAGGACTTAACTTTGTGCGCCATTGATCCGAGTTTAATCGCAAACCACATGTCTATTATGGGATGGACCTGGCTGATTAATTTGTAATATTTCAATTCAATTCTGCCATTGTGATGGACATGGTTGCTGATTTCCATGTGGCGCAAGGGGGGTGTGATGCGAAACCCTAACGGGCAGGATTGTGTTGAGGTAGAGCATTGTAAAGGCCTTGTTGTGATTTCCTGAGATCGAGGCTAATCACATCTTGTGGGTACAGTTGTGCAACCTCTACAGAGTGTAAAACTATTCGAATAGCCGCGTCCTCGGTCATGGACATTGCTCGGGGATTTCACACGAGGGTTAGTGTTTCATTTATAACTTGGTGGTTTATATTGATAGTGGACAGGTAGTTCACTGTTGGTTTAACTTGTGGATTGGTGTTCACAAGTGGTTTATGTTTATTCCTTTGATTATTCCTTATTACTGTTTCTAGTTAACTTTTGCTTTCAAGATTATTTAATATATTTCATCAATAAATGCCTTTATGCAAATTAACCTTTCAGCCTTACATTGGTAAGCCTTGCATATTATATTGCATTCATTGTTACAAATGACTTGCTGAGTACCAATGTACTCACGGCTTTACGCCTATGTTGCCCAGTTGAGGGAGAGGAGTACTATCAGCAGGAGGTGCCAGAAGGAGAGTACTACAACGACTTCACGGATTAGGCTTCGTTCTTCACTCGATAGCCTGTGGCTTGTCGATTGGTCGCTACGCTTTATTTTGGTTTTCCGCTGCTATTTTGTTAAGCCCTTCCGGCTAGAGTTATTGTAAGCTTGGCCATAAGGTCGTACTTTTGATATTTTATCGATATTCGAGTTTTCTTTTATTATCGTCGTGTGTATGACTGTGATGACATCTATGTTTGACTGTGTGCACTAGCGTGATCCTGGACTAGTGCAGTTTACACAGAGAGACCGAATTTGCACATTCGGGTCTCGACAGTTATGGACAATTCTCGGTGATTTCACACGAGGGGTAGTTATTTCATAAAATTGGGTTAGATAACTTTAGAAAGTGGACAGGTAGTTCACCAGTAGTTATTTACTGTAATTATTGCTCTATACAAAATAACCTTTCAGCCATCCATTAGTAAGCCTTACCTATTATATTGTATTTTGTTACAAACGACTTGTTGATTACCAATATACTCACGGCTTTATGCCTATGTGCTTAGTTGAAAAGGAGGAACCATATCAGTAGGAGATACCTGAAGGAGGATACTTCGACGACTTCACGGATTAGGACTTCTCTTCCCAGTTAATTGCCTGTAGGCATATTGAATGACTACCATACTTAATTTTTTTTCTGTTGCTAATTTCTTTAGTCCTTCAGGCTATTAATTGTAAACTTGGTTATAAAGTTATACTCTGATAATTATTAATATTTGAGTACTTTCCTTTATTAATCGTATATATGGTCGATATTTTATCTATGTTACACTATGTGAACTAACATGATCCTGAATTAGTGCAGCATACACAAAGAGTCTGGATTTGTATATTCAGGTCTCAACACACCGCCATTTATTATGCAAGGACAAGTGAACCATGTCACCATAGAGAAGGCCCAAGCAGTGCCAGAGGTTATGATTGGTAAGTTTCTAGTCAATTTAGTTCCTACTACAGTTTTGTTTGACTCTGGAGCTTTGCATTTGTTTGTTTCTCAGAGTTTTGCCTTAAAGCAACGGTTGAAAACTGTTGTCTTGGGTCTATTCTTTTGATTCAATCCTTGGACTCTGAGTTGAGTGTAAACCTAGGTTATCCTAGAGTCAAAATAGTCATTCAAGGAGTAAAGTTCTTCGCCGATTTTGACATGTTGGATATCTAATCTTTAGATATGATTTTAGGAATGGATTTGCTTAAGAGACATTAAGTAGTATTAGATTGTGGAAGCAGAGCTGTTATCTTGACCAGTTAAGATGGAGGAAAAGTTAAATTTGAAGCTAGCAAGAGTCAGCCAGAAAAGATTATGGTTTGCCAGAACAAAGGAATCATGTTAGAGGATATGTCAGTTATCAGGAAGGATCCCGATGTGTTTCTAGATGATCTACCCGGAATGCCACCTGACTGGGAGGTTGAGTTTTTTATTGAGCTATACTTGGTAGGAAGTCACCGTCATCACTAATGCAAGTCAGAAGTTTCCTTGGAATGGCAGGTAAATATCATCGTTTCATTAAAGGTTTTTCCAGCGTAGCAAGGCCACTTATAGAGTTGCTAAAGATGGAAAAGAAATTTGTTTGGATGCCAAAATGTGATAAAGGTATTCAGAAGCTGAAGGAGTGTTTAACTACAGCCCCAATGCTAGTATTGCCGGATATTAACAAGGATTTTGAGGTCTTTTGCGATGCTTTTCGTAAAAATTTGGGATGTGTGTTGATGTAAGACAAAAAATGGTAGCTTATGCCTCACGTCAGTTGAGGCCACATAAAGAGAATTATCCTGCACATGATTTGGAGCCAGTAGCCATAGTGCACGCCCTAAAACTTTGGCATCATTATCTCATGGGTAATCGATGTGAGATTTACACGGATCATAAGAATTTGAAATATATTTTACCCAAGCCGATTTTAATCTCAGGTAAAGTAGGTGGTTGGAATTTATAAAGGACTATAATATCGGAATTCATTACCAGCCCAAAAAGGCCAATGTAGTGGCAGATGCTGTGAGTTGAAAGGCTTATTGTAATACAGTAATGATCAAGGAGAGTCAACTAGTTTTACATGAGAAATTTCATGAGCATCGCCTTAATTTAGTTGAGGAAGGCTTCTTATCTACAATGGAGTTGCAGCCAACCTTGGATGATCAGATTCATCAAGCTCAAGCAGAGAATGAAAATATTTTGTGAATCAAGACTAACATGAGTAAGGGTAAGGACTCAAGTTTTACAGAGGATGACAAAGATACCTTATGGTCTAAGGAGTGCTTGTGTGTGCCAAGTAAAAAGAAATGAAAAGAGTTATTACTCAAGGAAACTCATGAGTCATTGTACTCAATCCATCCAGACAGTACCAAGATGTATCAGGATATCAAAGACAAATATTGGTGGCCAAGTATGAAATGTTAGATAGTAGAGTATGTTGCATTTTATGATGTGTGTCAAAGAGTGAAAGCTGAGCATTAGAGGTCAGCAGGTTTGCTACAATCGTTGAAAATCCCTGAGTGGAAGTGGAAAGAAATTTGCATGGATTTTATTACATGATTACCTAAGACCAAGGAAGGTTTTGATTCAATTTGGGTAATGTGGATCGTTTGACAAAGGTTGCTCATTTTATTTCGGTCAAAACAACATATGCAAGTGACAAGTTGGCAGAGCTATATATGTCAAGAATTGTGAGTCTCCATGGAGTGCTTAAAAGGATAGTATTAGATCGTGGATCGCAGTTTAGATCATGATTTTGGGGGGTTCTATGAAGTTATAGGTACTCATCTGAATTTTAGTACAGCATACCATCCCTAGACTAATGGTCAGACTAGGTGTGTGAATTAGATTCTTGAGGATATGCTAAGAGTTTATATGTTAAATCATAGAGCTAAGCAGGATAGTTATTTGCCTTTCACAGAATTCTCAGACAACAACAATTACCAGGCTAGTTTGCAAATGTCACCATTTGAAACCTTGTATGACAGAAAGTGTAGAACCCCTCTCAATTAGAAAGAGACAGGGCAAGGTCAAGTCTTTGGGTCAGATTGTATAAAAAGAAGCTGGGGAAAATGTTTGATTAATCCATTAGAGGTTAAGAACTGCTCAAGTTAGACAAAAAAGCTATGCGGATACTCGTTGTCGAGAGTTGAGCTTTGAGCCAGTTGATTATATATACCTCCAGATCACACTATTCAAAGGTGTCATGAGGATTTAAATGAAAGGAAAGCTTATGCCGAGGTATGTTAGGCCGTTCAAGATATTAAAGTGCAGGGGAGAGGTTGCCTGCCAGTTGGAATTATTTGTGACCTTTAGTGGGATACATGGTGTCTTTCATGTGTCTCAGTTAAAGAAATGTTTGCATGTGCTAGAAGAGGCAGTGTCAGTAGAAATTGTTGATCTTCAAGAGGATTTGTCATACATGGAGCACCCTATCAATATCTTGGAAGTGTTGGAGCGTGTGATTAGGATCAAGGTCATCCATTTTTACAAGGTTTAGTGGAGCAACCATCCTGAGGAGAAGCCACCTAGGAGCGCGAGGATATTAGAGTAAAGTTTCCAAATCTATTCTTTTAGTGAGCAAGAATCTCAGGGTTGAGATTCTGTTTAAGGGGGAGATTTGTCATATCCTGATTTTTAGAGTTTATTAGAAACTTTTAAAAGAAAACTCACTATTTCAATTTTTCTGGATTTAACACCAGCATAAATTGAATTTTTATAAATAAAAAAGATTTAATATGACTAAAATGAACATTAATATTTGCTCAAAATATTTTATTTGGGTTTCTTGTATCTCATGGAATTTTTCTGGACTTTTCTGTGAATTTTTTAGATTTATTTACTATTTTTTAGAGATTATTTTTTATTTGAAATTTTGAAACTAGAAAACCACAAAAATCCGGCTCATTACTGTTCAGCCCAACCACACCCCTCTCACCTTGCCATATGTCAACAATCAGCACCCACCATCCGCATCCGAGCCGCCCACCCCACCATCTCTATTCGTCGTCCGTTGAACACGTGTCAGCCATCGGGGAGGCAGTGCACTGTTCATCTTTCTTTTCTCTCGTTGTCGTCCGATCCCATGCCTCGTGACATGTCACCCATCGCTGCTGCCAACTACTGTTCATCGCTGTCTTCCTCACGAACTGTGTAGCCATCTCGGTTTCCATGCTTGAGCCGAATTCCTCAGCATCAGTTCTTTAAGGTAGAGCCACCCCTCGGCTTCCGTGTTTTGAGCCACCTCGCTGGCACTACCACTGAGATGCTTGCCCTCGCCGAGCTCACCCATGCGCCGACACCTGCATAGCCTTCTTCGACACTGTCACTCGCTCGTCGATGTATTCCACTTCGGCCGTCTCAACGCCGTCCATCGAGCACACTGTCGGTAAGTTGTCACCGGCCAACCCCGCCGAGTCCCTCGTTCAGCCGCCGTCCAATCGCTGGCTGACCCTGCGACCCCTCATGCATCAAATCACTACCCCAAACCTCACGCCACGCTAACGTCACCCTCACCGCGCCTCCGTGACCCTTTGGAATCTCGGTGAACTAAGTCCACATGCACCGAGCATCTGACAGATGGGCCCCACACGTCAGAGAGTACTGTTCCATGGACATGTGAGCCAGTTGAGTCAGCACCACATCAGCCCTAATTTGCACGTGTTAGCCACGTTAGTGCCACATCAGCTCCCGATCCGTTCCAGATACCATGTTAGCGCCACATGTCAGGCCACATCAGCCCTATCTGCCACCTATCTGGCACGTGTCATGCCATGTCATAGCCACATTAGCCCTCGCCACCACGTCGTCAGCCAACCACCGTAATTCACTGTTCTATGAGTCGAGTCCACCGTAGACCAGCTATTCCATGTACCCGATCCACAGGATAGTAACATTTTTAAATTTTCAATATTTTCTTCAGATTAAATTTTCCAAGAGCCCATTCTCCTTCGTCCTAGTTCCGATTGACCCCGTTCTTTTTTTCTAAATTCATCTAAAATTGAGCTCTACCTTTTTGTTCTAGTTTTCAAGTTTTTGGAGTTTATTTGAATTTATTTTATACCTCATACATTTTCTCTCTCGTTAGATCGCGTCTTCAAAGGAGCGGGAGTACCACTAGAAGATCAAGAATTCATAATGAGCAAGGCCAAGGCAAGTCATATCCTTTGATTATGTTGAAACTAGTTTTCAATCTATCTATTTATTATTTATTTTAAATTATCATGCATTGTTATTTTGTTACAAACCCTTGTACTTAGTAGTTATTGTTCAACATGATCAAACTCTCATTTGATAATTTCAATACCATAATTCTATTGTCACCATAGGATAAAAATTATCTAGTGATACCGTTGTAGTTGTCACATGGGTTGTACATTTAATATGCTTAGCCATGCTTATAGTTACGTTGTGTTTATCATCACGTGTGACCAATTAATTAATTTGACTTATGTCCTCGGGTATGGACAATGTTCAATGATTTCACATGAAGGATAGATGATTTCATAAAACTTGGTTTGGTAACTTTGCAAAAGTGAATGGTTAGTTTACTGGTAGTTTATTACATGAATGGTTAGTTCACGAGTGGTTCATTAGAGTGAATAGTTAGTTCACTTATGGTTATTCAATTCCTTTGATTATTTATTTATTATCATTTTCTTTAAAGATCGCTTTAAATCTAATTACTATGTTTGCTTTAAATTACTATTTTCTACAAAATAATCTTTCAGATTTCTATTGGTAAGTCTTGCATACTATATTACATCTTTATTATAAACAACTTGCTGAATACCAATGTACTCATGATGTTATATCTACTGTTGCTCAGTTAAAGAAGAAGAGCCATATTAGCATAAGGTACCAGAAGGAGGATACTTTGATGACTTTGTGAATTAAGACTTCGCTTCCTAATCGATTGCTTGTAGACATGCCGAATGGCTACCGTACTTATTTCTGTTTTTCGCTACTAGTTTCTTAAGCCCTTTAGGCTAGTAAGTTATAAGTTTGGTAATAAGGTCGTACTATGATAATTAATTATATTTGAGTCTTTTCCTTTATTAATTGTATATATGGTCAATATTTCATCTATATTTACATTGTGTACACTAGAGTGATCTTAAACTAGTGCGGTATATACAGTCCGAATTTGCATATTCAGGTCTTAACAGGTATGAAGAGCAACACATAGGAAGAAGCAGAGGAGGCTCTAGAGCCCAAGTACATGGGCATGGTGGCTATGCTGGTGAGGGGAGGCGCGAGATGTGGCAGAAACTGGCAAAATGGGTCACTAGGGTTCTAGGAAGCCACGGGAGGTGGTGGTGTGGGCGGCGATGCACGACTATGGTGGTGGCAACGGCTGGGGCTACGATGGCCAAAGGTGGGTGCACAACGACGGTAGTGTTTTGGTGGTGAAAGCGGGGAAGTAGCATGAGCACTAGCATAATGTGGGTGCTTGGAGCATTTCCATGTAGACGGCTTGGCCAGAGAGGTGAGGCGACGGTGGCCGACAGCGGGAATGGAGGTGACAGTAGTGACAGCTCTCCATGTTGACACATTGGCCAAAATGAGTCATGGCACAGGTAGATGAGGTGGTGGAGATGATGTAGGAGTGAGGAATTAGAAAATGGCTCACTAGAGATGACGAATCGATGGCAAGGAGCAAAATCTGCCAGTTTTCAGAAAAACTTGATTCCTAGTGATTGGCTGCATGAAAATCAAATTAATTTAGAGGATGGGTTGCTTGGATGCAAACAAAACTCGAAAAAGCTCACCGGGGAGAGAGATGGCATCGTCGGGGTCATGGCCGATGCTTAGGACGACATCGCGGGAGACTCCAGAACTTGGGGAGGAAAAGGATAGGACACTCTAGTGTGGGGAGCGGAGAAGCTCGGGGAGGGTTTATATAGGTTCAGGGAGGGGACACGGCGAGCCAAATCCTCGCGTAGAGATCATGGTGGCGAAATTTCAAGTAGGGGAAGAAAGGGCAGTGGGAGGGCGCGTGAAGGAAAGAAATTGGCCATTGCTTGTGGCTGGAGGAAAAGGAAAGTGAGGGTAGCCATTTTTCAATTAATGGTGTGACTGGAGCCAAATGGGTTCGGCCTAGAAGAAATGGGATTTGGCCGAGGAGGTTTTGAAAATTTTAATTTTCTCTGATTTTTAAAAAATACAAGAAAATCCAAATAAGCTTAGAAAATAGCAAATACAATGCAAATATTCCATAAAAATTTCACATAATTCTTGAAGCTTTTTGAACCTAGCAAAATTATTTTCAACTTAAAGTTGGTTTTTATTTTATACATAAATTATTTTTATTTTTTAAGAAAAGGAAAAAACATTTTTAAAATGCATAAAATCAGGGGGGTTTTTGAGATTGCTTTGCTTGTACACATGACTGGCACTTTGATTTTGAACTTAGACATTACAACTTTTTTGACTCAAAGACTACCTTATAACCATCCCTATATAGGAGGAAACCACAAATGAGATTCTTGTTTATTTTAGGAGCATAACACATGTTCTTCAAATAGACGATCTTCCCTAAAGTAAACTTCGGATCCACTGAGCCAACACCAAGAGTAGAAGTATGCACCCATTTCCCATTAGAACGAAGGAAACCCCTACTGCATGGTAAGAACAAAACAAGAAAATATTATAACATATGTGAACATTATTGCCGGTATCAACCCACCAATTAGTAGATTGGCATACTTAAAAGGCAATAGGTGAATTACCATACCTCCTGAAGTTGAGGACTTGCCTATGATCATGTTGATAGCCCTTTTCTTTGACTGTTCACCATCTCTGCTTTTGTGAAAGCGATAGTCCTTTGCCATACGATCGACTTTTCTGCACACAAAGCAGATGATGTCTCTCAAATCATTTTTCTTAGTTTTCTACTAAGCTAGTTGTCTTGTTCGGTTAGTTGAATTTGTACTTCTGTATAGCTATATTTTTTCTACAACATTAGCATTGTTCTGACAAGAAGTGATGGATGCATCTTTTGCTCTAGCTTTTTCTTCCACACGAGGGTAGAAATGAGATCCTCAACAGAAATTTCTACCCTCTTGTGCTTTAAGATAGTGGCAAAATCCTGTCAACTAGCAAAAAGTTTGGCAACAATACTCACAGCCACAAACTTAGAAGGCAACATACCCTAGGTGCATAATCTTACCAACTAATAGCTGGAGGTCATGAGCTTGTCTAACTATGGGCTTAGTCTCATCCATGCTAAATTTGAAGAATTGCTTACACATGTACAGCCAGTGACTTGCTTTTATCTCTGTATAATTATGCTCTAGTGCATCCCATAACTTTGTGACAGACTTGTAGTCTATGTATACATTGTAGAGCTGATATGCCAAAATTATCAAAATGCAGCCATTTATTATCAAAATGCAGCCAATGGAAATGTTGTTCATATTGTTAAACAACATAAACTGGTCAATTGTAAATGGATACTATGGGTGGATATCCTTCTACAGCCCCAAAGATATGAGCCAAAACTTGGCTCTAGTCTGTCATCTATGAAAGTTTTGACCAAAAAACCTCTCTAATTTCATTGCATCCAAGGCATCGGCCATTGCTGAATTGCAATAAAGTTCATAATAAGATTTCCAGAATGTTGGAAATATAGGTAATATTTTAATTTAAATTTTACTAGGAGGCAAATACAGTAAGAGATTACTGATGCAACAAATAAATCTAATAACATACTACAGTAAAAGGCTAGGATCACTACATCTTGTGTTCTTGTATACTTTTAATTCTTGTTTGTGAGTCGAGAGCTTCGATCATCAGCAATGTGACCTCAATCATACAACAATTTAGGACTAATTCTTTGTCTCCTACTTTCTATGTGCTTGATCGAGGCAACACAACAACTTTAACACATTATCAGCATATGGTAATGCCCCAACATACACACCTTATATGTTTGCTAATTGGTCAAGTTCAATTTAGTAAATTAGATTGGTTTTGGTTTTTCCCTCCTAATCTCTCTTCCTCTACGAGCTCGTGCGCATCATTGTCTTGCACCTCATGCGCATCATCGCCTCAACAACACGAGTTTCACTCAGATCATGTCTACGCCTGTGCCATTAGAGCTGCCGCCATGGTTGATCCAGTAGGCTCATCGTCCCACACCAAGCATGCAACACTTAGTCCCAAAATACAATCAAGGCATGGCTTGCTAAGTGTAGGACTCGATATAGCAATCAAACGTGGAAGGGGGAGGTGAATGATGCCTTGAAATTCGATCTCCTCAAATCATATTCCAAAACCTTCACTCCATCATAGACCTGATGAGACCGCTATGGACACAGCAGTTGGACTGGTCTGATGCTGTGGTCTGACCGACTGGGAATAGGTCTAACCGGGCCGGGTCCGACACCGTGTAGGGTGGCCTGACCGCTCCTCTGATCTAGACTTGGAAATTAGCCCAAGCAAAATCCCAAAAATGTACAATCCTCAAAATTAAAGTCTAAATGACTTAAGACTTTGCACATACCTTGCCAAGAATATTAGAAATCTAATCCATCCAAGGATTGCATGGTCCTTGGCCAAAGTTCTAACCTTTCCTTGAGACAAGCAAGGTTGCATCAAAATTGGGCAAAACTAAAAAACTTGATAGATAACTTGCTCATGGGTTTGATATGGCCAAGATGGATCTAGATAGGTTTCCAAATGTCATGGCATGCAAGAGCACTCAAAGACTCATTTTCAAAACCCTAGGAATATGATTTCACAAGAAAGGCTCCAAAGCAAAGCAAACCAAACCAAACAATTTCTAAGATCTTGCTATAGCTAGTCCCTAGATAGATGACATATGATCATCATAAGGCATCTCTATCTTTTACAAAACCTTGAAGCTAACAAGATCAAGAGGGAATAAGAGAGAGCAAAAACTCCAACAAAAATAAGAGCAAAACCAAGAAGATCGAAAACACACCATGAGGGATGAAAAAGATTGATCTATTGCAATTTATAGATGTTTGATTTACAGCCACTACACCATAGAGGACGAAGCTCTATCACCCAAGAGTACACACCCAACCCTAGAAGAGAGAGTTGACCACGTCTAACCCTAATGGATACTATCCATTAGCATAACTGGGTAAACCCGTTAACCCCACATATTGAGTTTTACACTCACATAAGAGTTATGCACTCTTTTCAAAGCGCATAAGCCTAAATCCGCTAAGAAGCAAACTTTCATCCATTTAGCCTCCTCAGCACGTCCTTGACCTAAATTGCTCTTCAAACACCCCTTTACCATTTCTAGTAATTTGGTTTCCCTGCCAAAATACCCTTACCTCTTTCTAAGCCTAATCTATTTTCATCTCCTCCTTTGTAAGCAATCTCCATGCTTGCAATATGTAGGTTCACCACTAACTCATGCATCAGTAAGTCTCTCCATGTCGGTTCCCTCGACTATGCCTCACTTACAACAACCGCACCACTCAATGAACCATTGTTCGAACCTTCCCTTTGACATCCTTGTCTTCTCCTGTGGCTCACTTGAGCCCAACCATCCCACTCGGCTTCCTTGACCATGCGTCAGGTTATCCCTGAGCCTAGTCTCGATCCATGTTGTCGACCATAGTTACCTCCAAGCACCTACACATCAAAGACCAAGAAACTATTTCTGGGCATAAGCTATTTATAACTTGACCTACGTTAGTCCAAACATACTTCATGCATCACGAATGCAATGATCTAGACTTCATCCTCAATGTGGACTAGTGTAGACAAGCAAGTCCTTGATACCACATCCGAAACATCGCATATCTCTATTTTGGTTATTTGCTTTTCTCAACATGGACTACTGAAGACCGGTAAGTTTTCGATACCACATTAAAAACATCGCGTGTCTCTATTTTGGTTATTTCTTTGTCTCTACTCTTCTACATTTATATTTCTAGTAATTAAGTTAGTGACATCTTGTTGCGCTAGAAACATATTTGTAGAGACTTAGATTGTGGTGCCTTAGTACTACTAGTAGGTCTTGATTTGTGGTAGAAATCTTGTTTAGTTCTTAAATTGTAGAAATTAGCTTTTAGAAAGTAAGAATTTTTAGAATCTCCTATTCACCCCTAGTCAGTTATTTTTGATCCTACAAGTACTCTCTATTTAATAAAAGTTTGTCGTTGTGCTCGATATGTATCCTTGTTACCACTGTGTGCACTAGCTAATCCTAGACTAGTACGATTTGTATAGAGGATTTCAGAGTTGTTGCTCTGGGGTCTGACAGAGATGGTATCAGAGCCGCTATGACTCTAAGACGTGACCATAGATAGAATAGAACTGATTTCTCAAAAGAACTTATTTTTATAAAATATAATTTTAAAAATTCTCATGGCCGGTCTGATCACCATTGGGCAGCTAGTTAGATCGCTTGCCTTAAGCCAGCCTGACCGCTAGGCTAGAGCACCAGAGCAACCCTCTCTAGAAATCTAGTAAAATGCTATCTAGTTTTGCCTCAGACTTCCGTTTGAGGTGAAAACTAGGGCAAAGATATCTCTAGACACTCCTACACATGTGTTTGGTGTTCAAGAGCCAAAAACTGACATGGCCGATCAAACCGCTTAAACCAAGCCGGTCAAACTGCTGCCTAGAAAAATTCCCGAGGCCAACTCATCGATCGACTAACTATGCAAAGCAATCTAACCAGCTCTTTACAGTGGCCAGACTGAACCTGCAAATCAGTTAGATTGTCCCCTGACAAGCAGCACCGAGAAACCACAAAACTTTCACAAATGCAAATTTTAACTCAACACAATTGCCAATTATTCATCACAAATAAACCATGGACAATTTCAATATAGTTCTTCAATCTCTCTCTTGATGAACAAATTGGCAATACCTAAAAAATGCAAATGCTACAATCGAGTGGATTCTTGAAAAATAAAATTAATTTACGAAAGATAGCTCCTCTTGGTCTATAAAATGCAAACAAGATTGAAAATGACCAAGTGAGCAAGAAATGAAGTGAAGCAACCAGAAAGAACAAGTTTTCTACAAAAAGCTTCAACTTCACTAAGAAAATAGGAAATCTCACTCTAAGACTATGTGAAAGAACAATTGTTCGATCTATTTGAGCTTGGTCATGGTGACAAGAGATCACAAAGATTTAAGAAAAGCTCAAACACCACAAAAGCTCAAAAACTATTTTAGCTCCTCCCTCTTTCAAGCCAATTTCTCCCCTTACATACAAATGCCCAATTTTGACATTTTTGACTTAATTCACTTACAATGAGCATTTTTGGGCATATTCTTCCCATTTAACAATGAATTCATCAATGTTCAAATTCTTTTCTAATTAATTTATGCAATTGTTTCAAGAGACAAATTCTCCCATTTTGACAAGATCAAGGGATAAATAAAATCATAAGGGAGAACATGATGCAAATGGAACGACTACAATTTTATTCATTTAAATTTAGCAAGAAGCTATGAAGATTATCCATGTTGATTAAGAAAAGGAATTACCACAAGTCGTATGATGAGTTGAAGTTATCTAGATCATGACAATTCATATAAAAACATGGCCAAACTAGCAAAAATTTTATGATTAAGTTAATTTAAGACCATTCATGATGGTCAAACTCTTAGTTTAGCTAAAGGAATCTAATTATGAGCGATGCAATATGAATAAGCTAAATGGAAACAAGAAGCTATAATTGAATCACTTAGAGTACTACAAGCTCAATATTAAATCATTTTATTGAAGCATTTGGAATTGAGCATAATTAGCACATTTAGAACTTTTGAAAATACATTTTGGTCTTATATTAGTAATGCAAGTCCTAGACTAGAAGCCATCCACAACTACCTTCTAAGTTTCAACTATGTTTACAATTTTTTGTTTCCTTTGTTTTAATTAGTCATGTGCTAGATCTCAAGCCTTTGTTGACAATCCAAAAAGATGAGCTTAAGAGCATGATTATGGTCATCCAAACCCCGAGTTCATATCTAGTGTAATGGCAAACTGTCTCATAAGAAAAGAAACGATGAAATCAGTTTTTTCGTACATAAAAGAGATCATTTTTTATTTTAGTGTTTAATTCAAGAACAATAAGTTACTCCCGAGTCTATAAGCAATACCCACCATAACATAAAAGCCTAGGAGAAGTAAACTCATACTTTAAAAAGAAATAGCATAGTTCAATCTAAAGTTCAATTTAGATTCAATATTTAATAGAGCATATTAGACATAGCTTGAATCATAAATGGATCATTAAAAGAAATTAGTCATGAGATCAAACATTAACACGCTTTAATTCAAGTTGCATGGAAAAAGCTAAGCTATACATGAAAAGTCATGATAAATCAAGCTAAACTATTCATGCCAAGTGACTTGGGGAGTGGGCAGTTATGAGCTGATGAGATCACATTGGAGGATCAGTCAGTATTATTGCTAATTCCAGATGATGGCTCGCTGCATAGTAGTTAGGTGGGTGATGGCTTGCTAACTCCGGTGACAAGTTGTCCATGCACTAATTGACCACTGTCGTGATAATAGTAGGGCTCGTTAGATCTAAAACAGGCCTCGGCAGCATGTCGTCGACTCCGCGTAGGCTTGTTTTGGCCTTGATGAGTAGCACCACCATGCAAGAGTATTTCCCTGTCCAAGATTGACAAGTGCACTACAGACATGCACATGAAGACACAAAAAAAAATGAAGACTACACATATATTTAGAGAAGAGCAGTCACACAGCTCATGTGGAGCTCATCGAAGAGCGGAAGATGACGTTGAGGGTGTCATCATCCTCCTCGGTGCAGGGGAAGTAGGCAAAGAAGGTGGTGGCGACATATGGACCTGGGTGATGACCTCTCGCAGACTCTCACTCACACACATGAGTATCACTGCCTCCCCAATTCACTGCTTGCTGTCGTGGAATCCCCAAGTGTCTCTACGGTTCTTGTCACCGACAAGAACCTACTAGTCGTCTCCTTATTCTCTTCCAACTACAACCACACACTGAGCCAGAGTAGCTCCATCTCCTCATCCACCAATGGCATGCCATTTGCGGCACCCATGGTCGGCTAGGCACTGCAAATTTGTTCACCCGCTCCTGTTGCAGAATTATGTTGTTGAACCTGATCAATGTCACCGAGCCATCATCGTTGCGTGGATTTATGGCCGGCGCCTGCCACTTGGGCCCTGAGGTCCTACATGCTAGTATAGTACCAATGTTCTTTCTTTTCCTGGACTAGAGTTGCCTGCCATTGTTGGTGAGGAGAGAGAGAGGAACAAGGCAGCGGTTCGAAGTAGCCAAAGATTAGGAAAGAGGAGATCACGGGGGATGTTACGGGATTTTTGCTTTCAGTTTTACTTTAGAGATCATAGGAGAGGGTATGATGAATTTGGAGAGTAGCCAGCCACTCATTGGCGCTCCTTTATTCCAGAGGAGTCTTGGACATATAATGGGGGTAGATGGATGGTATTTTGTGGGTAATCATATTCAATTTTAAGGGGTGGAGAGGGTGTGTGAAATGGATGGTTCAGATCTTATCTTGTGGTCACATCAGATAACTGCGAATAGTAGAGAAAAATTGATCGTCACTAAACTCATATTTTTAAAATTTATATATATATATATATATATATATATATATATATATATATATATATATATATATATATGAAAAATACTTTTACACCGGTGTAATTACACCCTATGTCGTATCTCACAACGTAGGGAGTATCTCGCGTAACGGAGAGTATGTACGTGTAGTATACGAATATTTAAGACCATCTATGTGGTATGAACAATTTTTCAGACGTGGTATGTAGATTTGTTTTGACATACTCCTTTTTATACGCGTATATGAAGGTATTTACAAAATACGCTAAAAACTATAGACTCTCTTGCAATTTTTTTATATGGTTCACATTAGAGTATCTTATAATAACATATGAGTATATCCAAAGTGATAAATGAGTATTTCAAGTTCGTTTAGGTGGTATATTAGAGGTGAGTGTAATTACACTCAGGTGTAAAATGTATTTTTTCTATATATATATATATATATATATATATATACCGCATAATATTTCCGCAGGGGGAGGGGGTTCCGGCCTCCTCAGCGTGTCCACGTCGACACAAGCCGACGTTTTCCCAAAATAGCCCTTCATATTTTTGAAATTACATACAGATTCTCAGTTCTTGCAAAAAAAACTCCTGATTTTTTGTGAAAGAATCCTTCACTTTTTTTTACTGGATAGCGACCCGCAGTTTTCCGTAATTACGTACAGGCCCTTGGTTCTTTAGAAAAGGCCCTTGATTTTTTTTCAAAAAAACCCCTCCGCTCTTATTTTATTGCGAAAAGACCCTCGATTTTTCCTGAAAAAACCATCCACTTTCTTTTTGTTGTAAAATTTTATCTTTTTTACTTTGATTTATATGGTGACGCTAGTATATAAGATAATGCATTGCAAGGGCGTGCCCGAGGCCGTCCGGGCAACCAAACGCGCATTTATTGGGTCCCAACCAGCGCCTTGGCTCCACCACCCAGTTGGTACCCCAACTGCCTCAGCTCTTCGTCAATTAGCCGTTACACCGTCCAATTCGTCCATCCATTGATTTCTGAGGTCTCCTGCCTTTCCCGTGCGTTTCTATTCCCCAATCTCTCTGTCTTTCGTGCGCGGGACGGCGGCGGAAAGATACGAGCCTCGCCTCCGGTTTGCGATGCCTCGCCGCGGGTTTCCTCTTCCTTCTCATGCCCGCGTTCTTATGCATTCTGCACGCAGGCCTTGTGTTCTAACCGTCGTTTTCGATCTCGATCTCTCTGTTTCTAGGGTTTGGTCGATCGCGAGCCGGCCGGGCGCCAGGATTAACTAATTGCGGGGACGCGTCGCGAGGTGGCGCACGGTACGCCCATCAATCTTTTTTATCTCCCTGGGGTCTTCTTGGGTTTGGGCTTCTGCTGATTCGTGGCGGGGGGATTCGAGCGAGCGATTCCGCGCCGTCGTGCGGTTCTTAGCGTTGCCATGCATCGGGCGCTCGGTAATTAATTAAGGCGTGTTCGTCTTTGTTTGGGATTAGATGAGGTTGGCCCGTCTCGAAATTCTTGAGTTATTTCCTCAAGTGGGTTTTGGATGGAGTCTCTGACATGCCAAAATTTCTTGTGCTTCTCTGTTGGTCTAGATGGATCTTTTCGGAATTGTAAATGAGGGTTTTGGATTTCGGTGTCAGGCTTCTTCGAGGAAGGATTCCCGTCGTACGATTCTTGGCGTTGTGCTTGGTACGCGTTTGTAAAGCGTCGTTCTTGTTTGGATTAGATAGGTGTCTATATCGTTGGTTCGTGTGTAGTGGTTTGGAAGATTGTGCCGTCTTGAAAAACATCTTGAATTGTTGGCTCAAATAGGTTTTTAATTCGAGTTTTTCTCTTACCAGATTGGTCGTATAACTTGAAATTTGCTGTTTTTCTCTATTGGACGGCATGCAAAGATCTTTCGGAGTTGGCAAATTTAAGGCTGGATTGCTCTGTTTGGATCCCTGACCAATCTGAATAATGACATTTCTTTTCGCATTCTTGTGCTGTTAGTTTGTTGTTTCATATTCTTTTGTGTTCTTGTGCATCATTTGCATCCATTAATGGTCTTTGCTTGTCGGGCTCATTTCAATGGTCAATCGACTGGGGTTTTGGCCCTGTACTTGCAGTTGCAGAAACATGGATTCTCGGTTACCTGCTGTTTGTATGATCTTGAACTTGTACTTATGTTGATTTATTTGATAGATTTTTGTGCTTGAACTTCTGAACGATTCTAAGTGCAATTGGTACATGTGGTAGCACGTCATTTTGCTGCATTATTGATGGTCCGTATCTTTTAAGGCTTCTTTCTGTAGTTATGACTTGTGATTCCTTCAATAGTTCTTTGATTTTGTTCTCATGTTCAATAGTTCTTTGATTTTGATTCCTTCAATAGCAGTCGTCCTCTAGAGGCTGTAGAGCAGTAGAGCACATAGCAGCCGGCCGCATATATTAATGCCAGATGCTCTGTTAACTTGTTAGGCTTATAATATTCTGGTAGCTCTGATGCCTCATGGAATTTTCATTGCCGTGTTGGGAAATTTGTTATTTTTCTCAAATGGCAGTTAATTCATGCAAGTGGTCAGGGAATGATATGTGGTCCAAGAATTTTGAGGATGATAGTTTTCAGATTAACCATTTAAGAGATTTCCAGCTTTAGGATTGAAGGCTTCATTATGGATATCATGAATCGAGAGAATATCTGGTGCTTCCCACCTTTTACGGAACTTTCCGTGTTTCCCTCCTTAAAATACTGTGCTAATGGTCGTAAAAAATTCTGAAAAAGTTTGGTAGCATTGACACAAAATCAATTTATTATGCTACGAAATTTCATATCTAAATTCGATATGCACATGGATAATTAAGAAAAATAAATTCTGCCGACATGGAAATCAAAAAATAAAAAAGGGGAAAGATAAATATAAAGCTACTGTTCAGTGAAATTTGCCTTTTTTGTTTATGCTAATGTAAGTGACATTTTTCAGTAGAATCTGACTATCTGATAATTCAGTAGCATCACGACAAAGTATCGTTGCATCTCAAAAGTCACCTTCGAGCAAAATCTGATATTGAGCCAAAAGATGCGAGTGCAGTTCAGCCTGTGGTTTTTCCCCCATCGTTGAATTATATTTATTTGTTTTCAATTTTTTGGTTTGCCTGTCTAAATAGTTGTACTAATGTAATGACTATGATCCTGTCACGTTGATTCAGAACTTTGCCCATACTTCAGGTCATGAGATCCCTCTCAAGAATTTGTTGGATGTGCAGTCTTCTTCCAAAATCCCAAAGGTTACCTTTTCCCTATCTGAATTACTGTAGATGGCGGAATTATTAGTGGATAGTTTCTTGGAGTGTAGCTGGAATCCTTGGATTGGATTGGTGTGCCCTGTTAGGGAGGGGAAAGTGTGTGCTGTTGACTTGTAAATGCGGTTGTATCGGATTGTGAGTATTTCCGGAGTTTTCTTTGGGGTGTTCCAAACGATGCTAGAGTGGACATGGGGTAGCAGATTCTTGAAAGCTTGCGATGGAAGGTGATTGATAGTTTGCAGGTTGTTGTGGACAATTCACTCGAGTTGGTCGTAGATGTGTGCTCGCATTGTTCGTTCTGCACTTTAGGATGATTTTGCGTGAAATTCTGTCTCTCCTGCCGCAAATGTAGTTGCTGAGTCGGGATTCACGGGAATCAAGTGGATTGTGTGGGTTAGAGAATGCGATTGCAAATATAGGAACCATCTGCAATTATGTTCTGTAGGTTGGATATAAATTCTGCCTTGTGGAATGGTTTTCATCGGAAAGAAACAATTATTGGAGAACGTGGCCAATTTTTAGTGCCTTAGTGGTACATATAGAAACTGTAATGTCATGATGCTCTTTTAGATACTGCTTGTTTGTTTAGTTTGATCATATCCAAAGACAGAAACTCGACATGTTTGATGAAGCTGGATCTTTTGCCTTTTGTTATAGAATGGTATGGTTTTTTAGTTACCAAGTCATTCTGGAAGCTCGAAAACTGTTTATTTTGATTGGAGTTGAACCATTCTTTTCCTAGTTGATGAAGTGCTACACATCTTTTGCATTTGCAAACTTCAAAGATTTACTTCCTAAATTCTTGTCTTGCTCCATGTTCACAATTAGCCATGGAGTCGAAGAGGAACTTGATGGTTGGTGAGGAGGTGGCCTCACCAAGTCTCCCGATGTTAGGCGAATTGCACCGTAAGTTGGTATTTATGGTATGAAGGTGGAATTCTGTTGATTACTTTTCTATTATAATAAGTTTTACTTGCTACCTCTGACCATGCCGCTATTCATATTCAGTATTTGTGCGACTTACGCTTTTGGCAAGATTGATCCAACTAACATGTGAGTTATTTAACATGTTACTATTGTTTTCTCTTAACATTCCAGGTCTAAAAGCATTCACGGTCTTGTTGTATTGGTAATACCATGAATGCTTGTCAAGTAGCACATATGTGTATGTAAAGCTAGAAATTAATCAACACGCATCGGGTCATTCATTGAGGTGATGACTTTTACAATTTGTCAACTCAAGTTTGCTCTCATTGATAAAGGTGGGGTGATATCTGTGAGTGATGCATGCATTGACACCTCGGTTCCAAACCTTCCTATTTCCAATTTTCCAGCTTGAGCGCCTAGATAACCATCCAACATTTCACTTTACTGTGTAGTTTCCTACATGCTACAACATTCCAAAACGTCTAAACGATGTACTAATTCCATTGTTATAGTTAATTGGGAAATTTCCTTGATCCTATTAACCATCTAATACCTATATTTTCTGCATGTGAATCAGTTCTTGGGTGTTTCGCTTGGCCCTTCTCATCACTACTACACTCCAAAATGTGCTCTAACAAGAGTCATTGTTTATAGCACCCCAATTGGGGATTTTCCAGAGACCAGAAGGTATCGTGCTTATCGAATCTAGTGCTGCAACTATTTCCTTTTGATATTGGTGTCAACTTTGTTATAGAAAACTTCTTTGGACTTATTATGCGTCACACATTGTACATACTATATGGAATCGATTAACTATGGTCTTTACCTAGGCCTGAAAGTTCTCTAGGATCACAAGCGGACATCGTATTACTATTCACGTCTGATACTAGTACTGATACAACGCGCCCTCCATGCATGATGGGCAGTATTAGTGTGATTCTAAACTATAATTGTTCTTTACTCTCCAGATATTTCTGGTGTGCTCCTGCGGTACGTTTCTGATATGATTTTGTTATTTATTCCATGTATCCTTTATCTAATATAACTCTCAAGTTGTCTTTCTACTCCATGTTAATAATTTTTTGTTGTTATTTCTTAATTTATGCATTTGTTCTTGAGTTCTAAGTTGATATTTTTCAGCTTCTACTGTTCTACATATATCACTATTGTTGTGGCAGTACTTTTTGATAAAAATATCTCTGCCCATAACATGTCATCTTGGTACTAAGCTTTGGTAGGCATTGGCGGAACCAAAACCGACATCGGGAGGGTGGATATATAACGTACTAAAGCTAGTGCCTAATTGCACTGGAATTAAACTATAATAAGAACATTTAGCATCTGCAATAATAGCACTCAAGATCAAAATACAACATAATGATTGAAAATAATTAAAAAAATACAAGATCAAAATTGGGGCTCAAGTGAGCTCAAGCTCAAGCTTGACTCAAATTTAGGACTTTTTTAGGATTGCACTATACTATGCATATATCTTGTAAACTTTGAGTCTGTTTGAATTGAGCTCATGCTTGGCTTGGTGTGGCCTCATGTTGACCTTGAATTTGAGCCAAAGCTTTTTTGATAGATCTATTTTTACATCATTGAGCTGAGCTATTTTTACATCACTACTGTTGATAGATCTTTTTTAAACTACCGTTGATAAATCTTAATTACATGTTACAAGGTTGCCTTTTTAATAAACTCATTCTGCTTTTCTTACCTCTTCATGAACTTTAGACATACATTCTTACTATACTGTTTTTCCAGTCACCGAGGAACTCAACGCTACAGGAAAGTTTGAATTTATGGACCTTAGTGTGGATGAAGCAGAACATAGCATGGAAATGCATTTGCCTTACCTTTCTAAAGTCTCTCAGGGGTAATTGCTTTGTTGATAAGTTTATATCCATCTAGTATTCCCTTTTGAACAAAACACTTATC
Organism: Melocanna baccifera; assembly: GCA_036346265.1. NCBI lineage: Eukaryota > Viridiplantae > Streptophyta > Magnoliopsida > Poales > Poaceae > Melocanna > Melocanna baccifera. The sequence goes on along the minus strand of CM070688.1, from coordinate 12,618,522 downwards.
TCACACACTTTACTTTTCTGTCTATTCATGTTGATCTGACAGACATAATGTAAAAGTTGTCCCTATCCTTGTCGGTGCCCTTAACTCCCAAAGTGAAGCCATGTATGGGCAGTTGCTCTCTAAATATGTCGATGATCCAAAGAACTTTTTTTCTGTCTCCTCGGACTTTTGCCACTCGGGATCCCGGTAAGTGCTTAATGTCTGCAATGTCTGCTCATCCATTCTTCTTGCTTTTTTTACCATGGAATGACATTCATATACTCTGTGCATCTCTATCAATATAAATTAAATAAAATTAATATGAGACACATGCCGACCACATAATCTGTAGTTTGAGGAAATTTTCATCATCTTCTTGTGTCACCTTGGTTATATGTTCTTCTGCACAAGTAACTAATGAAACTAACACAATGTTTGTCATACTTGGTGGATCAAAAGGTCTGGCCATGTAGAAATGAAATATAGTCGATGCACAAGGTTCAGCTTGAAATTTGCTAGTGAATCTATTTATTATGACATGTGAATAATGGGTTCATAATGCAAGGTCAACAGTCCTAGAGTTCTTCACAGAAAATCTTTTCAAAAGGCCTAAAGAGTGTCCAAATATATGTTTTTAGCCTTTTGACCTGAAATCTTTGCAGAAGGTACTATGGTAAAGGATGTCCTAATATAAAATTAGCTATGACCCCTTTTCTGCACATCAATTCTGATTAGGTTTCAGCCAGTCTTCTTCCAAAATCGCAAAGGTTACTTTTTCCCTATCTGAATTTTGTTTCCTAGTCTAGATGCCGTTTGGTTGCACTTTAGTTGTTCTTTCTTCCTCTTTTATTTTTTTTTTCTGTTTTGGATCCTTTGAAGAACATGGAGCTTCTGCTATTCACTTATATAACTACAATGCTTTGCATCAGGAGATTCCTGGCAAGGTTTTGCAGTCATGCCACCTTTCGAAAACCCAGAGCTAGCTTGTTCTCAGCTACTCAATTATGTTAATATGTGATATTTTCTTATTAGCTGCATCTTTGACCTTTTCATTGTATAGTTGGTTTCAGATTTCCATTGTTTACAAGTTTTAGCTAATTTAAGTAGTTGTGGACCACATAGTTTAGTAATGTTATTCTGTTTAAGCTTTTTTTCATTAGTTCTGTTCTCTGCCTTTCTTGTACTTCAAAAAAGCTTGTGTAGCCTTGGTTTGTGTTCTGTTCTGATCAGATTTGACAAGAACTTTTCTTTCTCATTCATTACCTTGATTGCATATGTAATTCTATGCAGAATAGAGATATGTAGTAAACTAGAGAACGGAGAAGTTATTTTCCTTTCCATTCTCATGGTCATGTTCATACGTATTTTGCCAACAAGCTCTTGTTCTAACTGCCAGTTTTAATTTCAATCTCATGGCCAGGCGCTGGGATACTGGATGCAGTGGGGTGCTGTGAGGTGCCACATGGTACGCTCTTGCTGGTGTTGGTGCTGGTGCTTGGGCTTGGCTTTTGCTGGTTGGTTGTGACCGTCACAGGGATTTGATTGAGCGATTCCGCGTAGTCGTGCAGTTCTTGGTCTTGCATGCATCTGGTGCTCGGTAATTGTGATTAAGGCGTGTTTGTCTTTGTTTGGGATTAAGGTTGGTTCGTATAAAAATTCTTGACTTATTCCCTCAAGTGTATTTGGTTTTAGTTTCTGACTTGCTGAAATTTCTTGTGCTTCTATGTTTAGATGGAAGATTTTTTTCAAAATTGTAAATGAGGGTTTTGGACTTTGGTTTTGGGCTTTGAACAAACAATGCCCGTTGTACTCCTTACCAACTGAGTGCATTCTTGATTCATCAAGTACTTGTAATATAAATGCTAGGTTTTTGTCTACATGTTGGTATATCCTTTCTTGCCTCTGTATTCAGATTAGGCACTTTCAAGTTTCCTTAGTTGTTCCATTCCCCATTTGAGTACTGGATTTTTCCTTCTCATTGGTAGGGTTGTTGCGTTGTCACCATTTGCTGCATTATCCCGATGAAATCTTTTATGGATTGCTCATCCAATGTTTTTGTTGTGGCCCCAGCAGCATTTCATTCATTTATTAGAGGCTAATTCTCTATTCCTCTTATGTTGGAATATTTCTGCACAAATTTTAGGTATGAAATTTTGTTCAACTAACATTGGTATGAAATTTTGTTGCTAACTGCACTATATTATTTGATGTTCCACTAGGTTTTCTGTGTACTGACTATTGCATTATAGGTTGTCCTCGAATTTCTGAATGATTCTAAGTGCTATTGGTACATGTAGTAGCACATCATTTTGCTGCATTATTTTATCCTTTACAGCTTGTTCTTCCAGTTTTGACATGTAATTCCTATAATTGTTCGTTGATTTTGTTCTGATGGAGAATAACCATTTCTATACAATGATGTTACTTTTCTGATTTTGTTCAATGCAAAGAGGATGTTACTTCTTCTGACTGTAACTAGACATGGGCATGTGGTCAGAAAATGAGTAGTGGCGTGTCTTTATTGGTTGGAATGTTCTGCTGATTTTGGAGATTGCACTGTTAGAAATGAATCGAGGTCTAGATGTTTAGCTATTCAGTTATATCAGTCAACTTGTTCTTTTGAAGCGATATTATCAGCTTGAAAATTTTCATTGATGTTACTCCAATTCGAAAATTATAAATTTTGTAAGGTTGGAGATAGCAGTTTCCTACATCCAACTAGAAATATGCAAAATTTGTTTGTTTCAAGAACTTAAAAGTGAAACAGACTATTTGCCTTGTACAATTAAATTTCCCTTCATTTTGTTGAACAAATTGTTTTCTTCTGGTTTTCAGAATGGAGCTCTCATAGAATGCCTTTCAACTTCATGACACTGAATAGTATATTGTTTGTAGGGTGCAAGGATGGAATTAATAGACTTGGGATCTGATCTTATTGTTTTCATGATGTGAGCACTGATTTTGCTTATATATCTCTTGGTTAACTCTTGGTCCTCCGGCACATTTTTTCTTGCTCATTGCAGGTCCACTCCAGCCTCTAGGCCACTATATGACCAAAGTTGAAAAGTACCCAGCTCACTATTGTGTCCGCTGATTTTATGATGCGAATTACTCTCAAATCAATTTTATGTCATCAGTCCTATCCTGTGATGCTCCATCCAGTAATGAGGTTTGAGACTGGTACTTTTGCATTGTGATTTTGTTATACTTTGTTCTGCACATTAAAGTTGAAACAATCCACTAGGCTAGATAATTTGTACAGAAATTATGTTTAACGGAGTTTTTCTACTAGGTTTTCTTTTTGACTTTGAAAATGTAGTTCTTTTTTGTTACTAGATCTTAATTCATTGCTGTGTGGTTGGTCTACAAAATGTCTTCTGAAACAATTCTTAAAAATGTAAACTCTGTGGGGCATGCGATGTTGTTCAGGTTGTCCATGTTTGACAACATGCCTCAGTCATATATCAGGCACATCTCAATATAAGATAAATCTCCTTTTTTTTTTCCCTTCTGAATAATTTCATCTAACTTAGTGGACTTGGTTAATGTGGGTTGGAGTTTAGGTAGCATGTACCTCATGATATGATCAATGTTTGTGCAGTTTCATTCTTAGATTTTTTTGGGACAGAGGTAAGCAATGCTTAATTAGTTGTTAGATGGGCCAGAGTTTTATGGATTCGATGCTACTACTTTTTCTTGTTCATTATGACATGTAAAGTTGCCGTCTTTCATTTGCTAGTTGAAGCAGCACAAAGTTGTGGAGAAACAGCTCCACTTTGCTGCTACAAAATGGACAATACAAATGTTAAAGGAACCTCTTCAACATGCTCCGCTAGAGGCGTAGAAATGCTAAAAGGCAGTAAGAGTTCTATCCAAAACTCTCAAAACACAAGATCTAATCCAAGATCTTAGGCAAGAACAGCAAGTTCTATTAATAGGTGTGTTACAAAACTATAGGTCCTCACCTCTATATATAGGCTGTATAAAGCCCTCACAGCTCAGCTACTACTCATAGACAGCTAGCAAACATGACCTCATATTACTTAAAGACTAAGGCACTAAGGCAAAAGACATGGCATCATCTATCACATCACCTAGCTTGTGGACTATGTTATCTAGGAGTAAGAAGTGGAAGTAGACAAATTGGACTTTGCTTCTAACCTTGTTGCTATCCTTCATCATCCTCCCTTGGTTGTTTGGAACTCGATCCCGAGTTATCTTCATAAAGTGCTTGTTCTGGGTGGTAGAGATCCAAGTTTGCCACATTGAATGTGTTGGATATGCTCATCTCACATGGAAGATCAATCACATAAGCATTATCATTTATCTTCCTCAAAACAGAGAATGGACCATACTTTCGTTGCCTAAGCTTCCCTTTAATACCTAAAGATAGCCTTTCCTTCCTGCTGGGAGAGTGGACCCCACCTTTGCCCATTCGGTCTGCTGTGGCAAGAGGCCCACTAAGCATGTAAAAGGACATTTGTACCCTTAGCTTTATAAGCCATAGTAAGGATCATGGTTCCAAATACCGGAACCGGAAGAAATCCTGGTCGGCGGCTGGTAACGGTAACCGGGCGGTTACGAGAAAAACCGGTAAAAAATCGGTCAAAATTTGGAAATCAAAATTTGAATTTTGAAATGTTTTGAAACCAGTAACCGGAAAAACCGGCCGGTTACCGGAAAAAACCGATCAAAATTCAAAATTCAAAAATTGATACCAGCCAGCTTTTTGGGTTACCGCTCTCCACCGGTAAAAACGGTAACCGGCGGTTACCGGCTGGTAACCGCCGGGATTTTGAACCCTGGTAAGGATATTCTTGTAATCCGGCTCTAACGTCATGTATATATAGCCTTGAGGGGAGGAAGAACGGCCACATAGCTAATTCCATTATTCACCCCCACTTCTAATGCATACAAAGTACGGGTAGACCCAAGTGGCTTCCCGGTAGCCCCTCGTCCACTGTTTGGCCCGTCGCCGTAACAATTTGAATCGTCTATGGGGACCGGCACATGAGCTACAAGCTGAAGAAATGGTCGCTCTAAAGAAGGCAGTAGCGGCTAAGCGAAAGAGAAGCATGGCTGCAGTGACAACCGAGGCAAGGTTTCGGGGCCAGTGGTCGAGGGACCCCGCCGCCGTGGTAGCGACGCTTCGGCATGGCCGTCAGTGAGCATCACCCGCCAGTAGGCGTGCAAGCGGCGACACGAGAGGCCCTGTGAGTGGGAGACGCAGAGACGGCTTCCCCAGGCAACGTCGACGGCACCCGCGCCATCACCTCCGACGACCTTGGCACCATCGCCGTCACCTCCGGTGACCTCGACACCCACACCGCTATCACCTCACAGCGGACAGAGGGTGCCTTGGAGGCAATCCTCGGGGCGCCGCTCACCCTACAAGGGATTGTGCTCTCCTGGTTCTTCACCATCGTGCCCTGCTCCGTATACGCATGGGAACAGATCCAGGACCTGATGCACAACAACTTTCAAAGTAACTACGTCTTGCGAGTCAACGCCGACCAACTCTTCGCGATTTAGTAGGAGCCAACCAAGAAGCTGTGAAAGTATTTCAGGCGCTTCGTGAAGGTCCGTTGCCAAGGGAATGACATCAACAAAACAACCATCAACACAGCGATACACAGTCTTCACAGCGGACCCTTGGCCGAATGTAATGCGCACAAGCCCATTAGAACATAGCGAAGCTCTTCGACATGATGGAATGCGTCAGGGCCGAAGATGTGCAGCAATGCGAGGCCAACACCTCCAAGGGCAAGCAGCGGAAGGGGCCCTAGGCCAAATACGTCCTCGATATCGAAGGGGGCGGAGAGGGTAACACCACCCCCGACAGGCGAGGGCACGGACGAAGGGGCTGTGGCCATGGAAGAGGCCGAGGCCAGGAGGAGGGACGCACTAAACATTATGGTTCGAGGTCCACGGTCGGGGGAGCACCTCACTTGTGACTGTCCCACCATCATAACACTACAGACAGCGTCGTCAGGGAGAAACCCTGGACACAAGGGCACCAGTAGTGGCGCACGTGCAACAGCCCTCGGAGGTTCAGCTCGTCCGGCCTACCTCCAACGTCTTGCGTATATAGGCCCTGGAGGCCGGACCTCACTGGGTCATCAACTGTTAAGGGTATTAGAGATAGAATAGGAATTGTATATATGCCTTTGTTTTCTTATCCGTATATAGGATATTCTCATTGTACTCTCTATATATATTGCGTATTGGGTCTCTTCAATATACATACAATATTCGTAACATGGTGGTGGAGCTAAGAGCTCTTTGTTGCTGGTAGTGAAGGTGAGGATGCTAGAATTCGCTGTCTTCTGAATTTTTTCTTTTAAATCTTTCTTTGCGTCCATTCAAGTCCATAGCATCCATCTTTGAGTTTGTTCAAGCCATGCGACTCCAAAAATTTATTACCATAGAAGTATAGGAATTCCCTTTTTTGCATTGCAGCAACCGTCGCTCTTTTCTGAGCTACATGCACGCTATGACGATATTATCAAGACTCGGACTTCAGAATTTTTTTTTATTTTAGTGTCAACCTCTTTTCAAATACAATGCTATTGCATATGCCTTGCATTTGAGGGGTTGTTAAGGGTATTATAGATAGAATAAGAATTGTATTATACTTTTCTTTATATGTCTTTGTTTCCTTGCCCGTGTATAGCATATTCCCCTTAATATCTCTTTGTACTCACTATATATATTGTCTATTGGATTTCTTCAATACACACAATATTCATAACATCAACATCATCACGGGAGGTTCATCGCTGGAATTCTGTTCTAAACGGCAGTGGAGAGCCAATGCCCATTGGCTACACCACGTCGTCGCATACCTTGCACAGGTGCCCCCGAAGTGGGCATATGCGGACATCACCTTTATAGCGGAGGATGCGGCGGGAGTGGAGTTCCCTTACCAAGATTCGCTGGTAATACAAGCCTGCATCGGAGGGTGCGACGTAGGGCACGTCCTTGTTAAATAGAGGTAGCTCGGTGGACATCTTGTTTGCCAGCTTCTTCGACCAGATGGGCATGCCCTGAAGTAGGTTAGAGTCTCTGGGTGTGCCCTGGGCAAGGCTTGAGAGGGCATCCGGTAAGTGCCAGGCTAGGTGGCGCTTGAAGTCTCGTTCGGACAAGGGGAACAAGCAAGAAAAGAGGTAGTCACCTTCGACGTGGTGGACCTCCCTTACCCATACAACACCATCTTCAGCAAGGCAATACTGAACACATTTGGGGCTGTCTGGCACCACAATTACCTATGCATGAAGCTCCTAGGACCAAAGGCAATTGTCACAGTGCTAGGGGATTAAGACCTCACGCGACAAAAAGAACTGGGCACACGAGGTCCCCTCTGGAAGGTACATGCTGTGAGAGAGACCGTCGCGACATCTACATCATCCTCGCCATCGGCTCTACGGTGGATGCCCAAGCCAAAGCTGGAGGGCGAGGTTAAGAGTGTCACTTGATAGTATGGATGTCTCCCGGTAGTTCTCCATCGGGGATGGGTTGCCACAATATTGTATTTTCAATGAAGCCACAATAATGTATTTCCTTCGTAAAGTTTGGTCAGGTTTGCCATTTGCAAGGTGTGTTGTTCCTTCTTGCTGATGCATATCATTTAGTTTTATTGGTTTGAAAATGTGTTGGGACCTATGTAGTCGATCTCTTGTGATGGCTAGTGCCTGTTCTTCAGGATTTTATAAGTGCCAAGGTGTGGAATCTTCTTATTGGGTTTTTATTTGTCCTTTTATTTGTCCATCCATTATCAATTAATTATCCTCTATCATGTTATTTTGATGTTTGATAGGATTTTGAATCCATAGCTATCGATCGCGGATGTATGGCTTGCATTCTTGCCAAAGTTGCTACCAGTATGAAGATCTCTATTCACTTGAAATTTTGGTCATTGAATTGACTTGAGGAGCTATTTCTTTGTTGCAATATTTATTTTCAACGAAGCCACAATAATGTATTTCCTTCGTAAAGTTTGGTCAGGTTTGCCATTTGCAAGGTGTGTTGTTCCTTCTTGCTAATGCATTTTATGGTTAATTCATCCATTAAATTCTCTTTATATATCTGTCTTGGTAATTAAAGTGAATATTTTTGGCCCCATGCTAGTCTTCTTCTATAGTGGGTTAGTTTAATTTGCAAACTGCAATATTTATTCTACTTGTTACTATTATTGATAGGGGAAACTCATAAAACCCCCTCTACTTGTCCTTGTGTCTTGGAAACCTCCCCTTCTACAATTATTCTGTGGTGGTAGTACCCCCATACAAGTTTTGTTTGCTTTCAAAGCTGTTATTAATAATTTCCCGTATGTTCCAGTAGAAAATGTACAAATTTTGTAATAATTTAAGAGATGGATGCAAACTTTCAAAATTCAAATCAACTTCACATCTTCTAATAATTTTAATGGTCTTGCACAAATCTTTGAGCACTTTGGACGGATACAATAGTGCATGGACATCCATATATATGTGGTATTGCATTTCTCATAATTTAATTATTAATAGGTTGCCTTTATGCTCTTGGTATTCATTCTTAATGTAAGTTTCATGGCACATATTTTTAGTTTGAGTTGATTAGTGACATTAGGATTTTTTCGTTTCGAACTAGGCCATTTTAACATAAAAACACAAATTTCACTCTTTGCGGCATTTTGTTAGCTTAATTTTAACTAAATTTGTATGTTTTCTGTTAAACTTGAACAAAAAATATATTGGTGTACAACTAGATAATACCAACAGAGAACGCAAGACAGCATGGCTTGAAGAAAAATTGACGCTAGGAGAAGGTTGCAGAACAAAAGGGGAAGAAATAGATCAACTGGGCAGGAGGGAGAGATGTACTGCACAGGGAATTAGAGATGCTTTCAGTAAGGGCAGGGTGGCGAAGTTATTCCATTATTTTCTTAATCTCTAAAGATGCCGACCCCTTATGTAGGATTCCCTGACAATTGAAACTAATCTATATAGATAAGCTATAGATAAATATTTGACTAAACAAACAAACCATCTAAAGATAGAATAAATCTAAATTGAATAATTAGCTTAATAACGAAGTAACTATCTTGATAACTAGCTTCGTACTGTTGCTCCTGCCAGCCCTAGCTGTTGCGGCTGCTGATTCCCTTGTGTTGCTGCAGGTAGCCCATAGCCACAACATGTTGGGTGGTTTTGCAACCAAAGTGAACTTGTAGCCACAACCTAGCCATAGGTTTTATGCAATTTTCCTCACACTTATTACTTCTAGATAATGTTCCACTGCTCCCTATCACTTTATGGTTTGTAGTAGTTTATGAAGCTTTTCATTCTTATGCGCATTGAATTTTGTAGTTCATTTTGGTCTCTTCGTTTCTTCATTCTGGAAGATAATGATCTACAGAGGTAGGCAATTCATTGTATGTTTCTATTATTTCTTCTATTCTTGTGGTTTGCAATGATAACTATGGATCTAAAGTTTCACATTTCAGAAAGCCTATGAAGAGAAATGTCATAAACTCCTTGCCAGAGAAGGTTTGGGCTTATCTCTAGTGCATACTGCTAGTAGTAGTCCTTTTTTGGCATTTTTTTCAATTTTTAATCTTGCTGTTACCTGCAAATTTATATAAGTTGAATATCCGAATTAGTTGATATGTATTACGCTTTTCTGCTGCTCTCTCGCTCAGTTATCTAGTGTAGTCAATGAAGATGGGAAACAAGATAAGTAGCGCTAGAAAGCTTTTGGATTCAGTTATCTCACTTTTGTTCCTGAATCTGCCAATTTTGTTGCATGTTTTGATTGTTTTAAATTCATGCAGTTTTTTCTCCTTTTATTCACAACTGAGTCATATTTCTTGTCTGGTTTCATCTTGTCAATTTGTTTCTACTGGTTAAAGATGACATAACTGTGATGCTTGAGAAGTTATGGGACAATGAACATGAGATTTCCAGCTTTAGGATTGAAGGCTTCATTATGGATATCATGAATCGAGAGAATATCTGGTGCTTCCCACCTTTTACGGAACTTTCCGTGTTTCCCTCCTTAAAATACTGTGCTAATGGTCGTAAAAAATTCTGAAAAAGTTTGGTAGCATTGACACAAAATCAATTTATTATGCTACGAAATTTCATATCTAAATTCGATATGCACATGGATAATTAAGAAAAATAAATTCTGCTGACATGGAAATCAAAAAATAAAAAAGGGAAAGATAAATATAAAGCTCTTGTTCGATGAAATTTGCCTTTTTGTTTATGCTAATGTAAGTGACATTTTTGAGAGAATCGACTATCGATAATTCAGTAGCATCACGACAAAGTATCGTTGCATCTCAAAAGTCACCTTCGAGCAAAATCTGATATTGAGCCAAAAGATGCGAGTGCAGTTCAGCCTGTGGTTTTTCCCCCATCGTTGAATTATATTTATTTGTTTTCAATTTTTTGGTTTGCCTGTCTAAATAGTTGTACTAATGTAATGACTATGATCCTGTCACGTTGATTCAGAACTTTGCCCATACTTCAGTCATGAGATCCCTCTCAAGAATTTGTTGGATGTGCAGTCTTCTTCCAAAATCCCAAAGGTTACCTTTTCCCTATCTGAATTACTGTAGATGGCGGAATTATTAGTGGATAGTTTCTTGGAGTGTAGCTGGAATCCTTGGATTGGATTGGTGTGCCCTGTTAGGGAGGGGAAAGTGTGTCTTTGTTGACTTGTTGTGCGGTTGTATCGGATTATGAGTATTTCATGGAGTTTTCTTTGGGGTGTTCCAAGCGATGCTAGAGTGGACATGGGGTAGCGATTCTTGAAGCTGGCACGCTGGAAGGTGATTGATAGTTTGCGAGGTTGTTGTGGACAATTCACTCGAGTTGGTCGTAGATGTGTGCTCGCATTGTTCGTTCGCACTTTAGGATGATTTTGCGTGAAATTGCTCTCCCGCCGCAAATGTAGTTCTTGAGTCGGGATTCACGGAATCAAGTGGATTGTGTGGGTTAGAGAATGCGATTGCAAATATAGGAACCATCTGCAATTATGTTACGTAGGTTGGATATAAATTCGCCTTGTGGAATGGTTTTCATCGGAAAGAAACAATTATTGGAGAACGTGGCCAATTTTTAGTGCCTTAGTGGTACATATAGAAACTGTAATGTCATGATGCTCTTTTAGATACTGCTTGTTTGTTTAGTTTGATCATATCCAAAGACAGAAACTCGACATGTTTGATGAAGCTGGATCTTTTGCCTTTTGTTATAGAATGGTATGGTTTTTAGTTACCAAGTCATTCTGGAAGCTCGAAAACTGTTTATTTTGATTGGAGTTGAACCATTCTTTTCCTAGTTGATGAAGTGCTACACATCTTTTGCATTTGCAAACTTCAGCATTTACTTCCTAAATTCTTGTACTGCTCCATGTTCACAATTAGCCATGGAGCTGGAAGAGGAACTTGATGGTTGGTGAGGAGGTGGCCTCACCAAGTCTCCGATGTTAGGCGATAATTGCACCGTAAGTTGGTATTTATGGTATGAAGGTGGAATTGTTGATTACTTTTCTATTATAATAAGTTTTACTTGCCACTACTGCCATGCGCTATTCATATTCGTAGGCGTGTGCGACTTACGCTTTTGGCAAGATTGATCCAACTAACATGTGAGTTATTTAACATGTTACTATTGTTTTCTCTTAACATTCCAGGTCTAAAAGCATTCACTGGTCTTGTTGTATTGGTAATACCATGAATGCTGTCAAGTAGCACATATGTGTATGTAAAGCTAGAAATTAATCAACACGTTACTGGTCATTCATTGAGGTGATGACTTTTACAATTTGTCAACCTGAAGTTTGCTCTCATTGATAAAGGTGGGGTGATATCTGTGAGTGATGCATGCATTGACAGCCTCAGTTTCCAAACCTTCCTATTTCCAATTTTCCAGTTGAGCGCCTAGATAACCATCCAACATTTCACTTTACCGTGTAGTTTCCTACATGCTACTTGATTCAAAACGTCTAAACGATGTACTAATTCCATTGTTATAGTTAATTGGGAAATTTCCCTTGATCCTATTAACCATCTAATACCTATATTTTCTGCATGTGAATCAGTTCTTGGGTGTTTCCGCTTGGCCCTTCTCATCACTACTACACTCCAAAATGTGCTCTAACAAGAGCTGCTGTTTATAGCACCCCAATTGGGGATTTTCCAGTAGACCAGGAAGGTATCGTGCTTACTGAATCTAGTGCTGCAACTATTTCCTTTTGATATTGGTGTCAACTTTGTTATAGAAAACTTCTTTGGACTTATTATGCGTCACACATTGTACATACTATATGGAATCAGTTAACTATGGTCTTTACCTAGGCCTGAAAGTTCTCTAGGATCACAAGCCAGACATCAGTATTACTATTCACGTCTGATACTAGTACTGATACAACGCGCCCTCCATGCATGATGGGCAGTATTAGTGTGATTCTAAACTATAATTGTTCTTTACTCTCCAGATATTTCTGGTGTGCTCCTGCGGTACGTTTCTGATATGATTTTGTTATTTATTCCATGTATCCTTTATCTAATATAACTCTCAAGTTGTCTTTCTACTCCATGTTAATAATTTTTTGTTGTTATTTCTTAATTTATGCATTTGTTCTTGAGTTCTAAGTTGATATTTTTCAGCTTCTACTGTTCTACATATATCACTATTGTTGTGGCAGTACTTTTTGATAAAAAATATCTCTGCCCATAACATGTCATACTGGTACTAAGCTTTGGTAGGCATTGGCGGAACCAAAAACTGACATCAGGAGGGTGGATATATAACGTACTAAAGCTAGTGCCTAATTGCACTGGAATTAAACTATAATAAGAACATTTAGCATCTGCAATAATAGCACTCAAGATCAAAATACAACATAATGATTGAAAATAATTAAAAAAATACAAGATCAAAATTGGGGCTCAAGTGAGCTCAAGCTCAAGCTTGACTCAAATTTAGGACTTTTTTAGGATTGCACTATACTATGCATATATCTTGTAAACTTTGAGTCTGTTTGAATTGAGCTCATGCTTGGCTTGGTGTGGCCTCATGTTGACCTTGAATTTGAGCCAAAGCTTTTTTTGATAGATCTATTTTTACATCATTGAGCCTGAGCTATTTTTACATCGCTACCTGTTGATAGATCTTTTTTTTAAACTACCTGTTGATAAATCTTAATTACATGTTACAAGGTTGCCTTTTTAATAAACTCATTCTGCTTTTCTTACCTCTTCATGAACTTTAGACATACATTCTTACTATACTGTTTTTCCAGTCATCGAGGAACTCAACACTACAGGAAAGTTTGAATTTATGGACCTTAGTGTGGATGAAGCAGAACATAGCATGGAAATGCATTTGCCTTACCTTTCTAAAGTCTTTCAGGGGTAATTGCTTTGTTGATAAGTTTATATCCATCTAGTATTCCCTTTTGAACAAAACACTTATCTCACACACTTTACTTTTCTGTCTATTCATGTTGATCTGACAGACATTATGAATAGCCTTGTTTTGTGTTATTCTGTTCTCATCAAATTCGCCAAGAACTTTTCTTTCTTATTAATCCTCCTTGATTGCATATGTAATTCTCTGCAGAATAGAGATATGTAGTTAGCTGTTAAATGGAGATGTTATTTTCCAGAAAATTACAGTGAACTAGAGAGACATGTTTCTGTATGATTTTATTGAAGACAGTTTTGGGTTGCTCGCTCTGTAATAGTTTGATATGATTTATCCCGTAGTAATATGTTCTGATCAAATTTATTTTTCTTTAGGTTCCGGCTGATTTGAGCAATGCGAATTAAAACTGCTTGTTTGGATCATATGTTGATGCCCATAACTTCAGTAATGCGGAGGCTTGTTCGAATGATACAGAGAGAACTTTCCTGGTTCTTTTATTTTATGATTTCTAGGCATCTATAGTTCACAATATTATAATATTTATATTTTATTAATTGGTTTACTTTCTGTAATAGGCTGATGAAGCCCTCCTTGCTGCTAATCAATGTGATGATCTACCTAAACCCAACAAAAATAGTATTGCTAGGAGTTTTCATTAGTTTTTATGCATCTTCTTATCTGTCAATTGATGACTATAATTTTTTCTTCCATGTTTTTATTTAGGTGATCAGTTGTGCGCTCCTAAATCTCAAGTAAGAAGGCACGTGACCTCCAAGTAAGAAGATACCTGCTGCTTTATCTCCATGAATTGGTAAGTTTATCTTTTTTTAGTTATAATGCTAATAGATGTACTTCAATATGATTGGATGGCTCATTATATTTCTTCTTTTTTTCTTATTTGATTTGCTTACTAGCTATCTCTTCAATATGCAGGTGAAAGCAACTCTTTGCCAAACTTGTCAAAAATAAGAGCTTTCACAAAGTCATGGCAGCAATGAGTTCTCAAGAGCAGTTGTTCTTCTGGTATTGGAATATACCTTTCTGTCATTCAGTTGATTGGTGAGATGTCTCTGGTATTGTAATGACAGTAAGGTATCATTCAGTTTTGAGACAAATTACATTGCAAATCCAAGGCTGCGTCGTACAGTCAAGTCAGACTTGTGATGGGAAGGTGGCCAATGATTGAAACGAGCATGATTCTGTTCTTGATTCTATGACTTCTAAATTATGAGCCCGCCCTGTTAATGTGGGTATCAGTGCATCTCATCATCATCATCAGTTTATGTGCAATGAGGTATTATTTAGAAAATTTGGTAATCTCTATTTTACTGATCCGTTCTTCTGTTGCATTGTCTGATCTTTAGTATCATGTGAAACAGTTTAGTAGAAGTTCGAATTTTTCACTCTAGCAATACCTTTTCTCAAGACATTCCTTGCTTGTTTAGAGAGGTGAATTATATAATCATATTTTCCATACTTCTATCATTTTGGTCACTCTATATTTTACTGTCTTAACAATGCACCCAGAAAATTGTAATTATTACTTTTGATTATTTATAGCCTCCTATTCACATGATGACGGGGTTTAGTGATGAGTTTGATGTTAGTTGCATGCAAAGACAAAGGCAAGATACTGGGTGTTAGAAAGGTGAATTATATAATCATATTTTCCGTATTTCTATCATTTTGGTCACTCTGTATTTTACTTTCTTAATAATGCACCCAGAAAATTGTAATTATTACTTTTGATTATTTATAGCCTCCTATTCACATGATGATGGGGTTTAGTGATGAGTTTGATGTTAGTTGCATGCAAAGACAGGCAAGATACTGGGTGTATGTGAAAGCAATAGAGATGCCATGGAAATAGTAGATTGATTTCAGGAGTAGCAGTACAAGGCATATATAGGGAAGGATGTCTAGGGTTATGGCTAATAGAATCATGGGCCAATCAGAGAGATCCTTGCCTATAATAGTCACCTAACCAACCATACTAGATACGCATGGGCCCAAGGCTAAGGGAAACATAAGCCCATAGGACCGGCCATTATGCCTGTCTAACACCCCCCGCAGTCGGAGCGTCCGCACGTCGGACGTTTAGATTGGACCTAAATTCACTGAAAACCGATGATGGAAGCCCCTTGGTGAAGATGTCGGCATACTGTGAAGTGGTAGGAACGTGCAGTACACGAACATCGCTAAGAGCCACTTTCTCGCGAACAAAGTGAAGGTCAATCTCAATGTGCT
This sequence comes from Melocanna baccifera, assembly GCA_036346265.1. Taxonomy (NCBI): domain Eukaryota; kingdom Viridiplantae; phylum Streptophyta; class Magnoliopsida; order Poales; family Poaceae; genus Melocanna; species Melocanna baccifera. Next base: position 12,602,878 of record CM070688.1, on the reverse strand, counting down.
TGGTGCGCTGATGCTGGACTGAGTTCAAGGACATATAGACTGAACTGATGTTGTCGCAATACACCAAGGTAGCGTGTTGAAGTGGAGTATGCAGTTCCAACAACAGGAAGCTTCGGCAACAGCATTGGCCACACCACGATACTCAGCCTCTGCGCTAGATCGTGACACCGTCTTCTGACGCTTGGAGGACCAGGAAACTAGGTTATCTCCGAGAAACACGGCATAGCCCGAGGTGGACTTGCGCGTGTCCGGGCAACCGGCCCAGTCAGCATCAGAATAAACCACAAGATTAGACAGCGAGGATGGCTGAAGGAAGAGTCCCAAATGGAGAGTTCCATAGATATACCGAAGAATCCGCTTGAGAGCAGCAAGGTGGGGCTCGCGGGGGTCATGCATATGAAGACACCTGCTGAACTGCATAGGAGATGTCCGGCCTAGTGAAGGTGAGATATTGCAGGGCCCCTGCTAAACTCCGGAAGTCGCTGGGATCACTAACAGGGACACCAGCTGAGGCTGATACCTTCGGATTGGTGTCAACAGGGGTGGTGCATGGCTTGCAGTCTGCCATGCCTGCTCGCTCCAGGATGTACAGCATGTACTGACGCTGTGAGAGGAGACCACCACAACACTTTTGCACATGTATCCCCAAAAAGTGATGAAGCTCACCAAGATCCTTCATAGAGAACTCCCGCTGCAATGCAGTGATGATGTGCCGAAGGAGCTCGGCAAAGGAGGCGGTGAGAACAATGTCATCAACATAAAGAAGCAAGTAGACAATCTCAGTGCCGCGGTGGTACACAAACAGTGATGTGTCGGACTTGGCCTCAGTGAACCCAAGTGATAGCAGATATGAAGCAAACCTGTTGTACCATGCACGTGGAGCCTGCTTGAGACCATAGAGTGATTTGTTCAGGTGGCAGACAAACTTCGGATGAGTAGAATCTTTGAACCCAGATGGTTATGAACAATAAACTGTCTCAGATAAGGTCCCATGAAGAAAGGCGTTCTTCATATCAAGTTGATGAATTGGCCACTTCCTGGAAAGAGCAAGAGACAGCACTGTCCGCACGATCGCTGGCTTCACAACTGGACTAAACGTCTCGACAAAATCCACTCCTGGGCGCTGTGTAAAACCACGTAGCACCCAACGTGCTTTATAGCACTCGAGAGAACCATCTGCCTGGAGTTTGTGCTTGAGATACATTTACCAGATACGACATTCGCCTTGTGCGGGCGAGGAACCAAGTCCCAGGTATTGTTCTGCAGAAGAGCACGGTACTCCTCCATAACGGCTCGCCAATTAGGTTCGGCAAGGGCACTACGGTAGGTCTTCGGGAGCGGAGAAAGCGGAGCGGCTACAAAGAGTGCAGGCACCCGGAAGCCATGCTTGGCCCGAGTAGTCGTGGCGTGGCGGTTCACCATCGGCGGGACGGGGACCTCGCCCTGCGGTACTGGTGGAGGGCCAACAGGCGCAGGGGCACTGTCGGGCGAGGCGGGTGGCATTGGGGTTGCCACCAGAAGTGGGGTGCTTGGAGTAGACGAGGCGGAAATCCTTGCCCCCAACAGGGGGGATAGCTCTCGGTGGCGGCATTGATGCAGCCGGCGTAGGGACAGCCGCAGGGGATGTCCCCGCAGGGGGGACAGCTCTCGGTGGCGGCATTGATGCAGCCGGCGTAGGGACAGCCGTAGGGGATGTCCCAGCAGGGGGGACAACTCTCGGTGGTGGCATTGATGCAGCCGGCGCAGGGACAGCCGCAGGGGATGTCGGTGAAGCCGCACATGGCTGTACGGGGACCTGATCTGCCGGGCCGCACGTGGCTGTGTGGGTGGTGTCTGCTTCAAGGCCAGGGGTGTAGGAGTAGTCGCAGTATTAGGTGCCACGTGTAGGGTCGAGGCAGCAGCGGGTGCTGATGTGGCGGACGGACCTGTAGGAAGAAGAGATGGTCGGCCTATGGGGGTAGGCACAACGTCAGTAAAATCATCCAAAAACGCAAGCTCCGCAGGGATCGTTGGTGCTGCTTGGCAAGGGGAAAAGAGTTCTCATCGAAGACAACATGGCGATAAATAATGAGCCGATTGGGAGTGATTTCAAGGCAGCGATATCCTTTGTGGTGAGCAAAATATCCAAGGAAGATGCACAACACCGATCGCAAAGCCAGTTTGTGGGTGGTTGTGGCAGATAAATTTGGGTAGCATGTGCAGCCGAAGACACGAAGATGATCATATGATGGTGGTTTGCCGTGGAGAGCAAAATGCGGTGTAGATGAACCAAGTGTCTTGGTCGGTAGAATGTTGAGATAGGTGGCGGTGTTGAGGGCCTCTACCCAGAAAGATGGAGGGCAACTCGCCTGGAACAGTAAGGAGCGCACAATGTTATTAGCGGAGCGAATAATGCGCTCACCTTTACCGTTCTGGGAAGAGGTGTTTGGACATAACATGCGAAGGTGGACCACGTGTGAGGAAGAACGTGCGCGCGTTGGAATTATCAAATTCGCGCCCATTGTCGCACTGGACAGCCTTAATGGTGGTGCCAAACTGAGTAGTCATGTAGGAGAAAATTAGCAAGGGTGGTGAAAGTGTCGGATTTGAGTCGCAGAGGAAATGTCCAAAGGTAATGCGAGCAGTCATCCAGAATGACCAAATAATATTTATAACCCGAGACATTGACAATAGGTGATATCCAAAGATCACAATGTATTAGGTCAAACTTATGAGTAGAACGCGAGGTGGACACAGGAAACGGAAGACGAATGTGGTGATCCAATTGACATGCATGACAGAGAAGTGCTAACTGCTTTATTACATGACGGAATGGAGGAATTATGTATCAGAGTATTGAATGCCTCCTGACCAGGGTGGCCTAGCCGACGATGCCAAAGAGAGGAAGACTCGGCGAGGAAGGCGCTAGGCAGGGGGGCGTCGGCAAGCAGGTGAAGGGGGTACAGGGGACCGGTGCTATTGCATCTGACGATCACGTTCCGAGACTGGAGATCCTTCACAGAACAACCAGCGGGATCAAATTCAACAGAACAATTGTTCTCAGTGGTAAACTGGCGAACGGATATAAGATTCTTAATAAGACTTGGGGAAACAAGAACATTATTAAGCTGAAGGGAACCCGAAAGATGAGCTGCGCCAGTGGTGGTGACGGGGAGTAAAGACCCGTTACCGACAATAATAGATGAAGGAACAGGATACCGAGAGGAGAAAATGTGAGAGAGGGTACCAGCATCGGATGTCATGTGGGAGGTAGCACCTGAGTCGAAGTACCAGTTGTTTTGCTGAGGCGGCGTGAGGAACATGGTGTTGAAGGACGACGCCAGAGAATGCTGATCCCAGCAGGGTAGGCCACTGGTGGGATTGTAGGGGTACGTCGGAGGGATGGCCCACGGGCCCTGGCCACCGGCGAGCAGGGAGTGCGGTTGCTGGGGCAGCATCGTCTGCTGGTGGTGGGCCAAAAAGGCTTGCTGCGGCTGACCACCCACGGCGCGCTGCTGCACAGGGGCAGGTAGAGGTGCCAGGGGTGGTCGCTGGCCCGGCCACATGTAGATGGAGCCGGACTAGGGATTGTGGTAGGAGTGCCAGGGCCCGCCGGTGGCGCCCTGTCCTCCCACCCGCGGCTGCTGTGGTGCCCCATCGACAGTGCCGGTGCCGGCATGGGGGCCACTGCCAGGACGCTCGCGGCGTTTGCCACGCTGCGGGCAGTAGGCTTGGAGGCCCCACTGGAAGTGGAGCCACCGGACGAGGGAGAGGGTGGCTGCTGGTTGGAGCCGGACGAGGACGCAGGGCCGCTTGTCGTGGCGACAAGGGCGATGGAGGGCGCCGTCTTGCGATGGGCCAGGTTGAGTTCCTCCAGGAGGAGGTCGGCACGGGCCTCCAGGAAGGTGGGGAAGGGACGACCACGCTGAAGGTGCATACCGATGGCGGAGAAGTTCTCGTTGAGGCCGCGGATGACATGGAGTACCAGGGTGCGGTCGGAGATGTGTTCGCCGAGGTCGCCAAGGTCGTCAGCCATGTGTTTCAGCTTCTGGCAGTAGTCGGTGATCGACAGGTCACTTTGAACGAAGTTGCGGAAACTGGCCTCGAGGAAGAGAGCGCGTGCCTCCCAGTTGCCGAGAAATTGAGTCTCGATGGCAAGCCAGGTAGCACGAGCGGTGGAGCCGCGCTCCATGACGATCTTGGTGAGGTCGGCTGACATGGTCCTGAAGATCCAAGATCGAACCACACAATCCATGCGCAACCAATCGGGTGAGGCTGGTGCAACGGCGTCGCGAAGGACGTGATCCTCCAGAGATTATTTGCCCACAGTGAGGAGAGAGTTCTTGCCACTGGGTAAAACTGGCGGAGTTCATGTCGAGGACGATGGGGACCAAGGATCGGATGTTCTGAACCGCAACAGCCTAGGCATGGAGATTGAGGACAGCGGTAGCCTCATGAAGCAGCATGGCATCATGAACGGTGTGGTCGTTGGAGACGTGAGATTTGTTGTCGTCGGCGTCCTGCAAGGGATCGGCGGTAGCGGCAGCACGGGCGCAAGCAGCACGCTCGAGCACATCGCGAACGCGAGCCGCAGCCGCGTCGCGCTCCTGGGTTGTCGCGGCGACCTCGCGTTCGGCCTCCGCGGCGATCACGAGGGCCTTCTCCCGCGCGGCTTGGGCAGTGCGAATGCGGTCGACCTACGCAGCGGCGGCTGAGTTGGCATCCTCCTTTGGGTGGCTGTCGCGCGCGGCATCAGTGCCAACAACGGCAACACTAGGGGAAGGAGGGGCGGCTGGAGGAGGTCCAGCCATGAGGGATGGGCGTGAGATGAGGGAAATGTCCGTGAGACGCAGCGACGGCCAGAGAGACGGCCGGTGCGGAGGTGGGCGCTGCGTGAGGAAGTCACGCGCGCTAGGGCAGCGGAAACGAGATCATGGGGTAACCCAGTCTTTTGATACCATGAAAGTAATAGAGATGCGATAGAAATAGTAGATTGATTTCAGGAGTAGCAGTACAAGGCATATATAGGCAAGGATGTCTAGAGTTATGTTTAATAGAATCATGGGCCAATCAGAGAGATCCTTGCCTATAATAGTCACCTAACCAACCATACTAGACACGCATGGGCCCAAGGCTGAGGGGAACATAAGCCCATAGGACCGGCCATTATGCCTGTCTAATAGTATGAATGGTCCTGTCCTAATTGTTGCTGTCGATTCTTCTGGCTAAGTTATTCATAGAGTAAGTAACTGCAATGCCAACTTTTTAATTTATGGTTAAGTCAATCTCATTGATCTTGAATGATATTATGTATGTTTCAATTTTGAGTACTGCTCATGTTTTTCAATCTCTTGAATTGTCTAGTTGTTTTCTTCCTTGGTTTTCAATCTTAGGTTATAACACAATCTTAGGATATGTTATAAATTTTTTGTAGGATGGCAGCAACAACTAGAAGTGGGGGAGGGAGTGGTGAATATGTGTTTAAATTAAAATACTCCCCCACTTAGTTACTCTCCATACTCTCCACAAAAGATTCTGGATAATACTTCGTCTTGAACTGCTCGATGAAGATCTCCCAGGTGGAAGGACCCTGGGTAGGGGGTCCTGGCTTAAAGGATTCCTTCCCACCAGATATCTGTGTATCCCTTTAACTGGAAGGCTTCGAAGCAAGCTCTAAGCTACGAGGTTACTTCTAAAGCTTCAAAATGCCTTCCCATATAACGCAACCAATCCACGCTTGACCGATGGACGGCCGAAGCTTCGCCATACGAGCAGCAGCGCGAAGGCAGGGCGTGCAGACGCCGCGGCGGCGAAAGGGCGCCAAGGCCGGCAGCGCGGAGCCGGGCAACAGAGCCGAGCGAGGTGGAAGCGCGGCGGCGGCAGATGCAGGCGCGGCGGCAGCAGCCGAGGTCAAGGCTCATGCAAAGAACGGCACCCATCTTCGATGGATGACACGACGCAGGATCTTGAGCCGCCAAGAGGAGGCGCGAGGGCGAGTGGCGCAGCGGCGCCCGCCGCGACGCCACGGCAGCGGCGGCAGCCGCACAGACGCTAACGCCGCGTGACGCCTCGAGGAGGCGCGCGACGACGGTGGCGACGGGTTGACGAGAGCGCGCCTTCACAGCGACGCGCTCTCTCCCGGTTCGGCATCGTGGTCACCACGAGTACCGTGCCGCCGTCAGGACGCCGGCCCCGCGCGGGTGGCCTACCTCACCAAGACCAACTACGCCGAGTGGGCCGCGTGATGAGGGTAAAGCTCCAGTGCGCATATGTGGGATGCAACCGACACGGCGACGCCGACCACGCATCAGATCGACGGCGCGGATGCTCTCATCACGCAGCCCCGCCCGAGATGCGCTTCGCACCAACAAGCGGATCGCCAAAGAGGCTTGGGACGCCATCGCTGCAAGACGCGACGGCAGCCGATCGCGCTCGCAAAGTCTACATGCGCGCACTACGCAGGAGGAGAGAACCGGCCTTCGCCGTGAGGACGTTGATGATTTTGCTCTCCGCCTCAACACTCGCTGCGTAGTTAGTGCAGCCGGGCGACGACACCCACGGCGCAGGAGAGAGTCAGGAGAAGCTCTTCCGCCGCGCCCCGAGAAGTACAAGCAGATGGCTCGCCGATCGAAGTCTCTCTGACCTCTCCGCGATGACGATCGAGGAGGCGCTAGGTCGCCTCAAGGTCGCTGACAACGATGAGCCACGCCGTCTTCGACCCGTCACCATTGGCGGAAGCTCCTCCTCACTCGGGAGCAGTGGGCTGCCAGCCAAGGTGACAGGAAGAAGGGGGAGCCTTCTTCCACGACAGGCGGCCACAAGCGTGGCAAGCGCGGCAAGCCACGCAAAGACGCCCAGGCAGGGGCGCGAGGACGTGCCGAGGGTGATGACCGTGGAGGCGCCCAGGGCGGCGCCGCTGGCAAGCAAAAGCTGGCACGAGACGACTCTTGCCACAACTGCGGCAAGCTTGGTCATTGGGCCATGGATTGTCGACAGCCACGACGGGCTGTGCCCATGTCGCGCAGCGAGGAGCACCGGCTATGTTCATTGCTCGCGCGAGCACCGAACTATCTCCACGCACCGCCGCGCGGGTCTCCTCCACCTTGACGAGCCAAAAGCACATGCCTCCTCGGCTACGGCCCGGCAACGACAAGATCGACGGGTGGTGCTCGACACCGGGCGCCACCCATCACATGACCGGCCGACGGAGCTCTTCACGAGTTTGACTCTAGCGCCCGAGGCTCCGCTGTTTGGGGACGCCCGGCGTGGAAATCAAGGGGCGCCGGCCCGCATCTTCACCACCGTTCGTGAGCACAGCTGCTCACCGGCGCCTACTACATCCCCGATTTGCGGAACTCCATCATCGCCTTGGGACACTGGATGAGAACGGCTCGCGTGTCGAGATAGAGCACGGGTGCCGCGGATTTGGGATCTTCGCCGCCTTCTTGCCAAGGTAACCAGAGGCGCAAATCGACTTTACATTCTTCACGTGCAGGTGGCACAACCCCTCTGTTCGCCTGCTCGTCGGGACGACGAGGCGTGGCAAAGGGCACGAGCGCTTTGGGCACCTTCACTTCGAGGCCCCGGCGCCTGCTACGGAAATGGTGCGAGGCTTGCCGTGCCTTGACCATGTGGAGCGCTTCGCGACATCCGCGTGTTGACGGCGCAGGCGACTCCCCTTTCTCTCGGGCGAAGTTTCCGAGCCAAGGAGAGGCTCGAGCTCGCGCACGGACTGTGTGGCTCGTGACACCGCCACACCGAGGACGACGCTATTTCGCCGCCGCTCGTCGACGACCTCTCCCGCTACATGTGGGTGATGGTCCTCGCAGAAGAAGGGAGAGGTCATGACGCCATCGCGCACGCAGTCTTGCGTGGAGGCGAGTGCGTCGCAGTCGCACGCGCCGCGCACGCACAACGGCGGGCCGATTCGCCATCGATCGCGCCGATGAGGCATTCGCCACTACTCCGCGCCGCATGCACCGCAGCAGAACGACGTCGCCGAGCGCGCAACCGACGGTTGTGGGGATGGCTCGCCTCCCGCTGCAGGGGGATGCCGCTATCTTCGGGAGAGGCGTGGTGACGGCCGCTACATCCTCAACCGCCGCTACCAAGGCGCCGATGGCGGACGCCGACGAGGCTTGGCACGAGCGCAAGCCGGCGGTCTCCCACTTGCGGGTCTTCGCCTCGCGTTCGCCAAGGAGCTTGGCCACATCGGTAAGCTCGACGACGTGAGCACCGGAGTGTTCATCGGCCACGCGAGGGCTCGAAGGCCTACCGCATCCTCGACCGCCACACTGGCCGCGCCCGCATCTCGCGCGGACGCTGTGTTCGACGGCGGGCGAGGCTGGACGGGACAAGGCGGTGGACGACGGTTCGACTTCAACTCTTAGGGACTTTGTTGTCGACCACGCCCACTTCGAGAGAGCCGGGAGCTAGCAGCTCGCTTCACCAAGCTCGCCACTCGACACCTTGCTCGCCACCAGCCCGGCGAGTGCTCCACCACCTTCTGCACCGCCACGCCCCACTTCTCCCGCACCGGCCGCCACACCACCGGATCGACCCAACAGCCTTCGGTCCACGACGAGCAGCCGCATGGTGGAGTTCGCACTCCGCTCACGACGAGGACCGCCGACGCTACCACGACGGCGAGCCTTCACGCTATCGCATCGCGGGATCGCACCTCCTCGGCGAGCAATGGTCCTCGAATCGCGCGCAGCGACCGCGCGGCGGAGCTGCACCGCACAGACGACGGCGAAGCCTCGCCTGGCCGCCGAGGCGGAGAAAGACGCGGCATGGCGGCCGCGATGCGCAGAGGAGATTGACGCCGCCAAGCGGAACCGACGGGAGCCGGGCGGATCTTCCCGCCGCCACGCGCGATCACCCTTAAGTGGGTGTTCAAGCCGGCGGATGAAGCCGCGCCATCGCTGCACAAGGCTCGCTTTGCAGGCACGAGGCTTCGCGGCGCAGGAGGGGGTCGACTTCGATGATGCCTTCGCACCCGCCGCGCGCATGGAGTCCGCTCGCTCACCTCGCACTTGCAGCCCAGAGGATTGGCGCGCCCATCACATGGACGTTAAGTCCGCCTTCCTCAACGGCGACTTGAAGGAGGAGGCCTACGCTCACACCGCCGGATTCGCCATCCCGGCAAGGAGGGCAAGGTTCTCCGCCACGCAAGGCCCTCACGGCTTGGCGGTGCACCACGAGCCCGAACGCTAAGCTGGACTCCACTCAAGCAAATGGGGTTCCAGCAGAGCGCACACGGCCGCGGTTCACCGGCGGGCAAAGGCGCAACGCCCGGTGGTGGGCGCCACGCCGACACTGTGATCACCGCCCAAGGAGGCCGAGGTCGAGGCGCTCAAGGCGAAATGAAGACCGCCTTCCGGATGAGCGACTTGGGGCTCCTCTCCTTCTACCGGGATCGAGGTCCACCAGACAGCCCAGATCTCCTTCGCCGCACCGCCACGCCAAGCGCATCGCCGAAGGCGCGGCTCACCGATCGCAACCCACCCACACTCCTATGGAGGAGAGGTCAAGCCGAGTCGTGAGAGCACGGCGAGGAGGTGGACGCGACGCAAGACGGGCGATTGTGGGCAGCCTTCGCTACCTCGCCCACACGCGCCCGTGATTTGGCGTCGCCGTCGCCACGCCACCGGTTCATGCAATGATCGACGACGAGCATCGCCAAAGCCGCGAAGAGGATCCTCCGCCACGCTATGGCACCTCCGACCACGGCTTGCACTACCCGAGGTGTCCCGCGCGGCACAGATCGCGCGACCCATCAAAAGTGTCCAACCGCAATGCCATCCATTCGTGAAGGCCTATTCTTGCCTCCGACTAGCATCTAGCGCATCGAATGCTTGGCTGGTTAGCGGTGCATTTGTGTGAGAAATAAACAAGGCAGCAGTGACGGGTTCGGTAACATGCGCAATGCGTGAAGGCCTATTCTTGCCTGATGGGCACTTGTCGTGAACTGTGGGCACTTGTCGGCGAAGCAAGCGAACCTCTTCTATGAACTCTCGCAGTAAGGCCGAAGACCTTGCCTGATTCCCAGCTACGGACTGCTCAGCAGACCTAACCTCCGTGTCAGGTGCTTCCTACTGAACATCTAGCGATGGCTCCACTTGGGCATGGCCATGACCACGGCCTACACGGTCTCGGCCAACACCGCGACCACGATCTCTACCTCTCGGCATCTCTGGTCACAACAGAGAAGCAATCACACAATCAACTCACAAACATTGATTTTAGCAATATAAGTCAACAACACAATTAGAGAAAACACATATGCAATGCAAATCTCAAACCCCATCCCAATGTGTCACAGTGTGTCAAATTGAATTTAATTATTAGGCCTAAATCATGTTTTAGAAAAATAATTAAGCTACGTTGTCAATTTATCTTCACCACAGACCTAATGCCCGCTCTGATACCAACTATAACATCTCGGCCCTCCACAGGGCTCGGGATGCTGCCACTGTTAAGTATATCAAGGCTTATATACTGTAGGCCCATGTGGTTATCTATATATTGGTATCTCCACTATTGGAGAATTGGTCTTCTGAAATTCCCAAGTGTAAGTCATATGGTATCAGAGCCCACGGATTAGGATTAGGTCAGGATTATTTTAGTCCTCCCACGATGCAAATGTGTAGAAACTTGCTAAATATGGCATTTGTTATATATGAAGTATCTGTATCTTTGATTACTAGCTGATATATAGTGCCATTGGTATATAGTGCCATTGACTCTTTGGAATCTAGCTGTAGTTCTTGACACCCTCATACATCATGGCATCTATCAAAGAATGTCTTTAGCCTGCCAATGTTTTCCAAGGTGTAGTTGTGCATGTCTGGGCTCTAACATTTTTCATCTACTGTTCTTTAAATTTTCAGTATCAAGTCATCTAGAAAATATGCATCCGGCAGTGAAAAAAGAAAAAAGAGGAAACGAATAGATGAGTTGATAGAATCACAGAGGGGATCCATTGACAAATTTTTTAAAAGTAATACGAGCAGTTCAAGAAATCCTGATGAATTGGCGATAGTTGCTGTGGAAGAAGATGCTAATGTGAATCTAGAAGATGAGGGCCCTACGGAAGACCATGTCAACATCAACACAGATGATAACAATGTGAGTGATCATGAGCACATATTTAATTCATCTGCTACAGAATCTGCTAGTTTTGATAAACCAGTATTTAGTACAAATATTTATGATCCGATAAATTGGGGTAATCTTGATAACAAAGCAAGAGACACATTAGTGGAGAAGGGGCCTATAAGAGAAGAACATATTGAATTTCCTTTGGATGACAACTCAAGACATTTTTCGTGCAATCATTACTCTAGAAAAATGAGCAATGGAGAGGTACATGATAGAAAATGGTTAGTTTATTCAAAACACGTTGATAAGGTGTTTTGCTTTTGTTGCAAGCTTTTCAATTCTGATAATTGCAAGAGTTCATTGGGGTATGATGGGTTTAGAGATTGGAGGCATATCAATGAGAGGCTGAAAGTACATGAAGCTAGTGTCGAGCATATTTCCAACATGAATTCTTGGAATGAACTAAGAGTTAGATTGAGCAAACATGAAACGATCGATAAAGAGCTACAACAGCAAATTACAAAGGAGAAAGAAAGGCGCTCTATTATAAGGCTTAGCAAACGTTCTATTAAGAACCATTTGTTCATGGTTGTCATGGCGGAGTCGGCGACCAGCGTAAGTGCCGCGACGCCTAGGCGAACGTAAGTGCCGTGCGTAACCAGGAGCGACCGAGCAAGTATTTATTTCCCGCGCGTAGCGTATGGAACCATTTGTTCCCGCCGACTCTCTCGCGAAGTCTCAGACGGCAATCCGATCCTTCCGGCTCTCCCGCAAAGATCTCCCGCACAGCGCCCGGCCCTCCTCCGCCGCCTCCTCTGGCCCTTCCTCCGCCGCCTTGCCTCTCCCCGCCGCCTCCTCCGGCACAAGAGCGACCAGAGGGAGAGGAAGCAGCGCGGGAGGGAGGCGGCGGCGGGAGGGAGGCGTACCTGGCGCTGGCGGCGGTGAGGTGGAGGGACGGCGACGGCTAGGGTTCGGGTCTTCGGGACTTCGCCACTTCAGGTACGCAGTCACACGGGGTCTGGAACTCCCTTAGTCCCTCCCCGCAGCCTCCTCCCCAAGTCGAGGCGAGCATGCATGGCATCCCCTCCGAGCCGCCTGGACGCGTAGGCGTCGCCTTGACAAACTTGATGTTAATGGTAATTTCTTAACTTGTGTTAAGATGGTTGCTGAATTTGATTTGGTAATGCAAGACCACATTAGACGTATTCAAAGCAAAAAGATTCATTATCATTATCTTAGTCATAAAATTCAGAATGAGTTGGTTTCTCATTTGGCTTCTGAAATTACAAATTCAATCATAAAACTGTTAAAGAGGCCAAATATTTTTCTGTTATCCTTGATTGTACACCAGATGTGATTCACCAAGAACAAATGAGCTTGTTGGTTCGATGTGTTGATATTTCTGTTGGCAAAATAAAAGTTGAGTACTTTCTTGGTTTCTTGAAAGTGGATGACACATCTGGTTCAAGGCTTTTCAATGTATTGCTTGATGCAATCAAGTCTTTTGATTTAAATGTTGATGATATTTGGGGTCAAGGTTATGATAATGGCTCTAATATGAAAGGAAAAAACAAGGGGGTGCAAAGACGGTTGCTTGATATAAATCAAAGAGCTTTGTATATGCCATGTGATTGTTATAGTCTTAATCTTACCCTTTGTGATATGGCTATATCTTGTGGTAAAGCTATTTCATTCTTTGGAATTGTGTAAAGGATATATGTATTATTTTCTAGTTCTACTAAAAGATGGAAAGTTTTACTTGACCATATAGAAGGTTTAATTGTGAAATCATTGAGCAATACTCGTTGGGAGAGTAGAATCAAAAATGTCAAAGCAATTAGATATCAAGCTCCTCAATTAAGGTTAGCTCTACTTGAGTTAATGGAAGATAGGGATACCGAACCCAAGGATAGGAGTGATGCAAAAAATTTATATGAAGTGCTTGGTAGCTTTGAGTTTATAATTGGTATGGTTATTTGGCATGATATTTTATTTGTTGTAAATACTGTGAGCAAGAAGTTGCAATCACCATCCATGTGCATTGAGTCTACCTTGCAACAAATAGAAGGTATGGTTAAATACTTTAATACTTATAGAAATGAAGGGTTTGCTTCGAGTATGATCATTGCCAAAGATATTGCAGCTCAAATGAATGTAGAGCCATAATTTCTAGTTAAGCGGCGTGTTCTTAGGAAGAAACAGTTTGATGAAATTGATTGTGATGAAGCAGTTTTGCAAGCTGAGAAGGAATTTGAAGTTAATTATTTTTTGTTATGGTTGATATGGCAATCAATTCATTGAAAAGTAGATTTTAAGAACTCCAAATATTCGGAAGTATATTTAGATTTTTAATGAGTTCAACAACATTAAAGTCATTGGATCGAACTGAATTAAAAGAATGTTGTACAAAATTTGCAGGAACTCTCTCTAGATGGTTCATCTGATGTTGAGTTAAATGATCTAATTTCTGAGTTAAGTGTTATGCAATTGACTTTATCAGATAAACCAATGTCTGTTATGGAAATCTTTGAGTTTGTCAGAGAAGTGGATTGTTATTCTAATATTTCTATTGCTTATCGGATTTTATTTACTATGCCTGTGACTGTGGCATCAGCTGAAAGAAGCTTTTCAAAGTTGAAATTGTTGAAGAATCATTTAAGGTCAACAATGTCTTAAGAGAGGTTAAACGGTTTGGCAACTTTATGTATTGAGAAGAAATTATTGGATAAGATTGATATCAATACGATCATCAATGACTTCGCATCTAGAAATGTTAGAAGAAATTTTTAAGGTAATATCTATAAACTCTTTGATATGAATTTTTTTTTTGATACATAACATATTTTAAGTGTTTGTTGGTAAAATTAGATATATATATATATATATATATATATGTGTATATAGATTTATATTTAGATATTTATACTAGAGTCCCTATTTCTAGTTTCTCTCCAAGCCTCTAAAATCCCAAGACCGGCCCTGTGGGTATTCATTTACACCTCATAGTTATGCCAAGAATGGACCGCCGGCAGAATCTGCTATCCAATAGCCAGTCAGAATGGAGGACAACCACGGCACTATTCAGGTCCAATTCCCTCTTCGGCTTCCATGGTAAACCATACATCTGTATGTTCAACAGCGGCTGCATTTGCCCCAGGAAACTCTAATACCGCACAGTATGTTACTACTGCTTCTACACATATGCCATTGATACCCCAACATCATGTTGCCACTACTATGCATACACCTCCATATGGGTTGCCCCCTTATCAGTACCTTTACTATGGCCATCAATCCATTAGGCTAGAACCAAATTGGGGGCCAGGTTGGATCAGACCGCTGAGATGCAATTTGGGCTCCAACCTCCCTGGCCACCAAACCAAAATGGGGAAAGGAATCACTCCCAACAAGTCTTCAGCAAAACTAAGCTAGAGTATCCTAAGTTCAGTGGTGACAACCCAGAATCTTGTATCAGGAAAGCAGAAAAGCTCTTTGAATTGGTCAAAACCTTAGTGGATCAAAAGGTACAAGTTGCTGAAGTGTATTTTACTGGAAGAGTCGATCAGTGGATTAGCAGCAATAACATTGATACTAGTAATGTCATGGCCTCAATTTTGTAACATGATTTACAAGCAATTTGTAGCTGAAAATAGGTATGATATTGCTGATACCTTTCGGGGGCTACAGCAAAATGGAACTGGCAATACTTATATTGACAAATTTGAGGAGGTAATGACATTGGTAAAGAGAAATAACCCACACTTGAGAGAAGGGTATTTCCTGGATTTCTTTGTTTTTGGGTTGAAGGATTACATCAAGATTCCACTGAAATCTCTAGAGTTGAGAACGCTGGTAGATGCTTATACACATGCTAGAAACTATGAAAATTTGCCAATGTACAAGAAGTCTGTGGCTTGGAATCAGGGGTCTCATCACAAGGGAGGAGGATATCAAAATAGCCAATTGGACCCAAAGCATCAGCATTGTCAATTTATGACAAGGAGGCACTAACAATCTTGGAAGCACTTAAGAAATGGAGCCAAACTGATTATTCGGACAGATCAGCAGAGCCTGAAATACATCAATGAGCAAAGACTAATTGAGGGAGTCCAGCACAAGCTAGCAGCTAAGTTAATGGGTTACAATTACTGAGTTGAGTATAAGAAAGGGAGAGAAAATAGAGCAGCTGATGCACTCTCAAGGATGCATCAACTAGAACAAACCATGGCTATAACAGCTGCAGTTCCTAACTGGATTGAAGAGGTACAAAACAGCTATGTGAACGATGACAAATGCCAAGAGTTCCTTACTAAATTGAGTGTGGATGGCTAAGCTCAAACCTATTTTACACTCTAGAATGGGATACTAAGATATAAAGGCAAGTTTTATGTGGGAAATAGTACTGAGCTTAAAGGGCAACTCTTAGATTCTTTTCATGCGTCAGCATTAGGGGGGGCATTCAGGCAAAAGAGCAACCTATCAAAGAATAAAGAGATGTCCAATATGTTGGAAGAGTTAAGTCAAAAAATGTGCATTACCTTGGGCTCTAGCAGCCCCTACCTGCGCCTGAGATGGCTTGAGCCCAAAAATGTGCATTACCTTGGGCTCTAGCAGCCCCTACCTGTGCCTGAGATGGCTTGGGCTCAAGTGAGAATGGACTTTATTAAGGGCTTACCCAAATCGAGGGAACATTGTAATACCCGTAAGAAAAGAATAGCAAAGAATGAGGCAAATTAAAGAAAAAGGAATTGCTGTCAGAACCCTAGAATTTAATTTCGGGCAAGGTATTCCATTCACGGAGATACTTGACCGTCTGGGAGCCAGTCGACACCTCTCACAACTATAGGGTCATCATTCGGCATTAAACAAACCTGTTTTTTTTATCCAAAACACTGTAGCAGACTCAACAGGTGTCAAACAGCTAGCAAGCCAGCTTAGCATCAGTTAAAACACCCCCACACAGCCAACAGACAGCATCCAGAAGCCACACGGGACAGCTAGCAGTACAACACACATAAGAAGAAAGCGCGAGAAGGCACAGCCAGCACAGAGAAGGCAGCCAGCACAGAGGGGTATTAAGGCTGAAGCCAGCAAGGTGAGGAGGCAAAACACAATTTGGTCACTTGCACGACCAACAAAACCACAGCCATGGGTAGTTAGAGAGGAAGCTTGAGCACGGCAGGGAAGCCACCCTTCTTTTCCCCGCCTACAAACCCGAACCAACTACAGTCGAGCTTCACCAACCATCACAGGATTAACCCCAAGTCTACCAACCGGAGCAAGCAGGAAGCCGGAAGGTAAGGCAACAAGCCATAGGAAGGGAAGTTGCCGTCACTGTGCATAGCACCACAACGACCAGGAAAGTGACCACCATCACCTCATCCGAAACCGCCAATCATCCACAGCAAAGGTAGCACATAAACCCCCCAACCATACTAGCATTTTCTCAGTAGAACCAGCATGATTCTACAAACCGACAGTAAGGGGGAATAGACAGGAGGGAGGTTACCGTAGTTGGAGATCGCCGGCGGCGCGCTACCGGCAACTAGACATGTGCCCTCGAGTGCCACCGCGCATCCCCCCGGCATGCGGATGGCCTCGAGCTCCACCGTGCCTTGCCATAGCAACGCGCCTCCGTGCCATTCCCCACCAGTTCAAAATCAATTAACACCAGCAAAAGTGAATAGTAATCAGAGAAGAGCACGGGGGAAGGGCAACCGAGTTAAGAGGCGCCAGATCCAGGCCTTAAGCCACGGATCTGGTGGCCAGAGCCCGCGTCAAGGGTCGGGAGGCCGGCGGCGTCCGGAGTAGCCAGAAGGCTAGCGGCGCACGAAGGCGAGCCCGAGGCGGTGCGACCGAAACCCCTGAGGACGACGGCGCCTGTAGGGTCGCATCAGAAGAGAGGCGCACGGTGCAAAGATGGGGGATGTCGAGACCGGAGGCGGTTGGCCCAGGGAGCCGAGCCATCGGTCGGTGCAGGGAACCAAGCCCAAGGTGGTGCGCGATAGAGACGGATGAGAGGGGTGGCGGCGCAAGAATGGGGGGAGGACGGCGGCGAGAGTGGGGAAATGAAGGACCTAACCGATCGGATAAGGGGAGGAAAAAGGAAAAAAAGAAGGGAAAAGGGACCCGCAAGCAAGGAGTACTGGACCGTGGGTCGGCTGGGTTAGAGGATTAGAGAAAGAAAAGAAAAGGAAAGAAAATAGAGAGAAAAAGAAAAGAAAAGAGGAGAAAATATTTATTGTGTACGAATAAGATTTATTCGCAATTATAGTTGGCGCAAGCCTTAAATTATAGTCGTTTGGGTACCGAAGCATTAGGAAGGCATCCGGTATTAAGAAGGTTGTTAGTATCGAGTTGCATGTAGGAACGTTATCGGTTATCTACACCCGTAGAGCCGATGTCGTTTGCATGTTTGCGTATAGCTTTAGCAATGAGTTGAGGTTGGGTAATGCTTGTACAGGTGGCGGATCGATTTTGGTGCTATCCACGCGTCGTCCGCCAAATTAACAGGCAAGTGCGTGGTAGAATAGTAGATTGTGGTGAATGTCTGATACTTACTTTTTGTGATCGTTGACGAGCTGTTGCATCATTTTTGTTGCAATCATCATAACATAAGTTGCATAAGCTAAGCTGGAGAGGAAGTCATGCAACTATTCCGGTGAGGTCGGTGAGAAAAGATACATGACTAATCCGGACTGCCCACTTCAGTAGGTGTTCTACGGGAGTGGAGTTTGTGGCCAGCATGAAAGAGAGCGGGGCACGAGTAGGCCATCGACGGGTGGACACTCAACTTTACGGGTATGAGCTCGAGATTGCATTTGGACATAGCATTGCATTGCATTGTGTTGCACTGCATAAAAGAAACTGGAGATTACAGAGCAGTTGCGAAGTTTATATTGCAGTTGTGCAAGATAAGTGATTTATTGATAGATACAAGGATTGTCTTGCCTAGACAATTGAATTTGTATTGTTGTCGCTATTATTTTATTATATGCTTGTGGGGTCTTCGGACTCACTCTTGCTTTGTTGTTTTTTTAGGCAAGTGGTGAAGGCGACATGCACGGGTGGGAGTAGCACAGTTATCCCACATACAGCAGTAACTCACCTATCACTTACAAACGTCATATTTAGCCTATTATAACACAAGTACATTTTGGTATTTAGCAATTTCATATCCCTGCTGCACTTAATATCAAGTGATTGTCATTTGCCGCTGAGTACTATTGAATAAGAAGAGTTGCTACGCAAGTCTAGTGGTAAAAGCTGGACTAGTAGCATCACAGAACAGGTGGTAGCACTTTGGGCTCAGGCAAGAGGCTGGGGTGTTACAAACATGATTTGATATTGGTGGTGATTGACAGGTTTACTAAATATGCACATTTCATATCTCTCAAGCATCCTGAACTGCGCAGAACATTGTGAATCTCTTTATGGAGCATGTATACAAGTTACATGGGCTGCCCTCAGTCATAATTTCTGACTGTGACAGAATATTCACCAGCACTCTATGGCAGAATTTATTCAAGATGTCAGGTGTTAGACTTCATTTCAGCATTGCCTACCACACCCAAACGGATGGTCAAATAGAACGGGTCAATCAGTGTTTGGAGAGTTATTTGAGGTGCATGGCTTCTGCAAGTCCAAGAAGATGGAAATTCTGGTTACCTCGTGCCGAATGGTGGTATAATACATCATTTCACACCTCCCTGGGTATAACTTCCTTCCAAGCACTCTATGGTATGAAACCACCACAAATTATCAAAGCAATGTTGCCAAATGCAGCTGTTGAAGGGGCCTCAAATATTAATCAGCAGCGGGAAGCAGCCTTTGACGCTATGAGAAATTCCTTGCAAAAAGCTCAAGAAAGGATGAAGTTCTTCGTTGATAAAAACAGAACTGAAAGGGAGTTGAATGTCGAAGATATGGCATACTTAAAAATGCAACCTTATCAGCACAACGCTGTGGGACTACACAACTCTTTGAACACACCAAGTTTTATGGGCCCTTCCGGATTTTAGAGAGACCTGGACTAGTAGCCTATAACCTTACGCTTCCCTTAGGATGTGGCATACATCCTGTCTTTCATGTAAGTCAACTAAAGAAACACCTGGGACCTGAAGTAGTGCCAAGCTGTGACCTACCCCTCAATTTGATTCAGAAGGCAATGTTCTAACTGAACCGAAGGAAGTGCTATTGAGGAGGATGGTGCCAAGAAACAATGAACCTGTAGTACAATGGTTGGTTCAGTGGGAGAACCTTTCTGCAGAAGCTGCTACATGGGATGATGCTGATTTCATCCGCAAGGTATTTTCAAATTTTAATCCCTGTGGGCAAGGATCTTAAGGGGAGGGAATTGTCAGGTTAGTGAAAACCTGGGAATTCAGAAGGCTGTGAAGAGAATTCAGAGTCGAGTTGAATGGCGGAGATTGGAAGATACCCTTTCGTTATAAAGATCGAACGGTTGAAGGACACAGTTGGGTGGTTATGGAAGATCTACGGCGGGAAGGCGGTTCATACCTCATGATCAACATCCGGCGGTCCAGAAACAAAGTAGTAGTTACTATTTACCGTTAAGCATGTTTCATTAACAGTAATGTCTCTTTTTGTCGCCGATGGTGTAAGCTTGCGGAGCACCATGCCATATAAATACGACTGCCATTGTAAACGAAGTTGTGGATGAAAACCCTAGCTACTTTATGCAATCTACTTTCCCCAATTATATTCCTCCAATTCTTGTTCTTGTATTCTTAGATTTCTGCAATTCTCCTTTTGATTCAAGTTGGGATTCGGATTGGAACTGTGGTTCCTGACAGGATTCTGTTCCTCTGGAAGCATCAAATATTCTTCTCATGATGAGAAGAAAGCATACCGGTGGAAAAGATTCTGAATGGCTGATATGTCTCTTCTTAAGGAAAGAGCCTCTAAGAAAATGTTCTATCTTTGAATTTATGGATTCTGAACAACAACTTCCTTTTGAGTATCTCTTTGGAGTGTCATTGCTGCAGAATCAATATTATATTCTATTCTCTTGATAGCTTAGGGTTGTTAATTAGTCCTGGTCTCGTGGACATATTATGCGGTTTATCTTATAATTATTACATATATATTTGATCTGTAGGGTCCTACTCGACTGTTCTGAAAAAAAAATCAATGTATCATCTTTACCTAGTTCGTGCAACAGCTAGCTTCAATTAACTCCTGCCACGGATCTGGCATGCAATATGACAGCACGTAATTTGAATCTGCTATGAATCTGCTATGGTTATTTTGTAGAAATACTTGTCCAGCTGCAGTACTATCATTCTCTTGTAATTTTTGGTCCCATTTAGTCCTAAGAATTCATTGTTTCATGCAAATCTAAGTAAATGAAATCTGACACACAAAAGTGTACATATAAACTTCCTTAAAAGACATTTAGAGAGCATTTTGGTCTAATACATCATCCGTAAATTACATTCCCATGAGTTTTTGTAATAATTTTCAGGGCCCAACGAACTTTTTTATGCTTCTAAGAGCATTGTGGTCTCTTGAAGTTTTTTATGCTTTTTTTATATATATCTGAGTGCTGCTAGATGCAATCCCATCTTTTTGCTTGTGGTTCTCATCATTGCCTGCAAGTTTGGATTTTTTGCTAATGATTTCGGTAGTTAATTTCTAGTTATATGCAAAGTGTTGAACGCCTTGTAGCAATGCTTACGTGCTGCTCTCATGGTTGCCGCTCTCCTTTTTTTACATGCGCAACATCAAGGTGTCATTTTGATTTTTGTGCACGTATGAATGTTGTGATCGTTCCTACCACATAGGCTACAGGTGATAATCTGTTCACTCTTGAATTGTTCCCTAGTGTCTTTTGCCTATCCTCTGACATGCAAAACTGCACAGAAGATATTATGCAATTAGGGCTACTAATGGGCTTGAGCCTATCTAGGCTTTTAGATTAGGCTGGCCCAAAGTTGTAATTGGATTAAATCAAATTTGGACTCTTTTATTGGGCTAGACTTGGGTTGGATTAGATCAGGCCTTGGACCTTATATTTTTGTACTAATTACTAAAGGTAGATGTTGTAGAAGAGGCCTCCACCTAAGTTCAGTAGGCCTATTAAAAGGTTGTAAACCCCCAAGTGGGATATGTATAATGACATGATTACCCTTGGGAAAGACATTTGGATGTAAAGGTACCATTGTAAAAACACTCCCCATAAGGATATATATACGTGATGCTAGCCATAGAGAAAGACCAGAGGACAACATTGCTCACCTAACTCTCCACTACTACTCTATCTCTGTTTGGTCTGTAACCACAACAGTTGGTGCCGTCCGTGGGAACGACAAGAGCAAGCCTTAAGATCTTAAGAAGGATGGCACCGAAGAAAGTTTCATCATCGGCGGCGAAGAAGAAGGAAGGGGTCGCGGCGAAGTCCCGCGTCGACATCAGGACTTCGGCATCGACGGTCGCGGGCGCGAACGATGACGCTCACCGCGCGACGACCGACCCCGCCACCGGCGACGTGACGATCGACCCCGCCACCGCCGACGTGACGATCGACCCCGCCACCGCCGACGCGACGATCGACCCGCCACCGCCGACGCGACGATCGACCCTGCCACCGCCGACGGGACGATCGACCCCGCCACTGCCGACGGGACGATCGACCCCGCCACTGCCGACAGGACGATCGACCCCGCCACCACCAACGTGACGATCGACCCTGTCGCCGGTGTGACAGTCAACCCCGACAGTACCGCCCGAGTGGTAGGAAGCAGTAACGTTGGTGCCCGTGGAGGCGCGACAACCATCCCTACACCCGGTGCGGGAGCGCCGAGAGGCCCTAGCGGCAACGCGGGCCCTGTCATCAACGCCAGAGCCTATCGCGTCGACGCAGCGGGCAACCCAAGAGCACAAGCCGTGGTTACGGCTATCCCGGCAGTGCGGCCAGGTGCGCCGATCGCCTCGTCTACGCCGGCAGTGGAGAACGCCCTGCTGGCGGCCCTCGGCATGCTCCAGCGGGAGTTAGCGGATCTTCGTGGGGCCGTTCGGAGAATGCAAGAGGCTCGAAGTCAGCAGACCCCGCCGGTGGTCGCGTCAGAGCCCGCGCTAGAACGGGTGGATAGCCGCGACGCCCCCACATCCAGCCGCGCCTCGCTGCAACGCGTGGACCCGGAGTCCCCGTTATCTGCGGGACTACAGCAGGCGGCATGGCCGGAGGACTTCAAATTCCCTAGCGCCATCACGTCGTACAAGGGCGACACGGACCCTCGGGAGTTCGTGCGCGTATACGAAACCGCCATCGAAGCTACAGGCGGAGATAACACCACGAAGGCGAAGGGGCTCCCCCTCGTGTTGCAGGGAGTGGCGCTCTCTTGGTTCTTCACTATATAGCCGAACTCCATTTACGCATGGGAGTAGGTTCGCGACCGCCTCTACAACAACTTCCAAGAGAACTACATCGAGCGTGTCGATGCGGATCAGCTCTTCGCGATCAAGCAAAAACCATTGGAAAAGCTTCGGGAGCACTTCAAACGCTTTGGGAAGGTCCGCTGCCAGGTCAAAGATGTCAACGAGACAACCATCATCAACGCAGCAATACAGGGCCTCCGCCCGGGGCCGCTGGCCGAGTACAATGCGCGGAAGCCAATCAAGACGCTGGCGAAGCTCTTCGACAAGATGGAGGAATACGCCAGAGCGGAAGAAGACGCGCGTGGCAGTGTCAACGCAACGACGCCGACGCCAATTTGACGGAGGGCACGGCGAAGAGCGAAGACTCATCGAAGGAAGGCTCCTCGAAGGGCAAATGCAGGCAAGAGCCATCGAAGGACGCCTCCCAGCACAAGGACCCATCGGGCAACAGGCCCAAGCGCGGCCAATAGAAGTCTCGGAGAGCCTGACACATCTTCGACATTGAGGCGCTCAGAAGATAACGTCCCCGCTGGCCGCGGCGCTAGGGCTCGTGGGGTCGAGGGTGAGGCCGAGGCCGGGGCCGCGAGGATCGGACCCGCGCGGAATATGGCGACCAACACCGCCTCTAGTGGTGCAAAATACACGGCCGAGGCAGCCATGACACGCGCTCATGCACCACCATTGCAGCACTTCGGCAAAGCGTCGTCAGAGACAGAAACCTTGAGGTGCGGCCACCCGTCGTGGCACACGTCCAGCAACCCCTGGACGGCCCCTAAGAATTTAGGATCAGAGGCTGCGGCCTCAGGAGAGCCCCCGGAGGGAGCCCAGCGTAGGGTCATAAACATCATCTTCGGGGGCTCCTCCCTGGAGTTCGCTTTGGAGAGACAACGAAAGGCCTACATGCGGAGGCTACACCGCATGGCGGCATACCCGACATAGGCACCGCCAGACTGGGCGCAACACGAGATCATCTTCACGCCCGCCGACGCCGAGGGCGTGGAGTTCCCCCACCAAGATCCCCTGGTCATCCAGGCTGCCAGAGCAGGATGCGACGTCAGGCGTGTCCTGGTAGATGGAGGAAGTTCCACGAACATTTTGTTCGTAGGGGCCTTCGACCAGATGGAGATCCCTCGAAATCACCTAGGCCCCTCGAAAATTCCGCTGCAGGGCTTCAGGGGTCAGCCGCTGATGGCGCTGGGCCAGATATGCCTGCAGGTCTCATTCGGCCAGGGCAACAATGTGTGGAGAGGACGCCACCTTCGACGTCGTTGATATCCAGTACCCCTACAACGCCATATTGGGTCTACCAACCCTCAATTCATTCGGGGCAATCCCACACCACAGCTTCCTATGTGTGAAGCTCCCAGGCCCGTGGGGTGTCATCACCGTCCACAGCGACCAGGACATGGTCTGGCGCATAGTACTCGGCACCCAAGGCTCACACCATGAAGTCTAGAGAGACTCCTAGGCCAGCGCGCCAGCACAATGGTGCGTGCGGCCCCAAGAGGCACCCCGCCGGGCCCTCCCGATCGCTCCGGTAGCAGAAGCACCAGAGGCTCCCTACCTCGCTGCCACGACAACGATAGTCGAGTGGTTAGTCCCCGGCCTTTTGTAATCGCTCACCCGTGCAAACGGGAATTTAGTGAAGTTCACCGTTTGTGAGATTAGTCGTATTCCCTGCCAAAATACGTGGAGGCTTGCCTCCGCGCACACTATACGGAGTATAAATAAGATGCGTATGTTATTCCTACGCACTCTACTGAGTCTAAACAAGACGCGGATGTCCCGCGCACGCGTCGGTGGCATCACTACGTGTACTCTCTGGAGTATAAATAAGACGTGATCGATGTTCCCACGCACTCTACGGAGTATAAATAAGATGT
Organism: Melocanna baccifera; assembly: GCA_036346265.1. Taxonomy (NCBI): domain Eukaryota; kingdom Viridiplantae; phylum Streptophyta; class Magnoliopsida; order Poales; family Poaceae; genus Melocanna; species Melocanna baccifera. Next base: position 12,578,513 of record CM070688.1, on the reverse strand, counting down.
AGCGTCGAGGTCCGCCTCCGCACGCACTCTACGGAGTATAAATAAGACGCGGCGGGGGGACGCCTTCACGCGCACTCTACGGAGTATAAATAAGATGTAGCGTCGAGGTCTGCCTCCGCACGCACTCTACGGAGTATAAATAAGACACGGATGTTATCCCTGCGCACTCTACCGAGTATAAACATGACGCGATGTCTCGCGCATGCGTCGGTGTTGTCGCTACGCGTACTCTCCAGAGTATAAATGAGATATGGTCGATATTCCCACGCACTCTACGGAGTATAAATAAGACGCGGATGTTGTCCCTGTGCACTCTACTGAATATAAACAAGACGCGAATGTCCCGCGCACGTGTCGGTGTTGTCGCTACACGTACTCTCTAGAGTATAAATGAGACATGGTTGACATTCCCATGCACTCTGTGGAGTGTAAATGAAGCGGAGGACAGCGCACCGGATACAGGTGGGCAGCACGGGCGCCACATGGACAGTATGCCGCGGTTACAAGGGTGGGGTGCCTCACGTACAAAATTTTCAAGATACACGGGTGCGGCGGACCCCCCTCAATTCGGAGGCCTGGGAAGCTTTCTCCTAGCGTCATAATTCGGCAGCAGCGTCTTGCAAGACGAGCTGGACTGTGACACCGTAGAGAAGGGGCGATGTAGGAGCTCCATGGCCTACGCTTCTGAAGAAGAGACGAAGAGACAAGAGCGCTCGTTGAAGGCGCCCCGAGGGGCGTGCGGCCCGGGACGAGGGAGTCGAAGTTTGCCTCCGGAGCAGAAAGACCCCTTGTTGAAGTACAAGCGATGCACCCCCATCAGGAGCGCCCTTGAGCTAGGGAAGGAGACTGGGGGGAGGTAAGGCGCCTGTGAGAGGCACACCCGGTGAGACACAACCTCGCTGGCAGGAAGTGGAGGTCTACTCCAAAAGCTAGAAGTTTCCTTGCTGAAGTACAAGTAAATTGCCCACCACCCCTCATCAGCTGTGGTACTTAGACGAGCTGGCGAGGGGAAAACACGCCGCGGCGTCACATCCACCTCGTGTTGGCGGGATGTTCGACCCTGCGGTTGTCCCGTTGGCATTAGCCGCGCTCGGGAGCCCTCGTCGCTATCGGCGCCAGTAAACAAGCACCGGAGGAAGCTGGGGCAGAGTAGAGACTGCGAGTTCAAGAGGGGAAGTTGCAGGGGCATGAATGTTTGGGAAGGCGGGTGGTGCTTCACCTAACCACTCGCCCTTTTAAAGAGCCCCGAAAGCGAGACCCCATCTATTATGCCTCAAGCGTCCCATCGGTCATTCCAGGTGCATGTGATGCAACAGTGCTGCCCTGCCGCTTCAGCTACAGGGTTCCGCCAATGACGCTTCACGTGTTCCCCTATCCTGGGGGCCCCGAAGCAACGGAGGACAAGCGATGCCCCCTCCCAGCTGTAAAGCAACATGCGCAGAGCTCTGTTAATCCCGTCTCAAATGTCCCGTCAATATCTAGAAGTGCGGGGAAACAGTCGTGCCCACGAAGTCCCGTACAGACCGCGAAGGCCTAGGGCTACGGAGCTAGGTTCCTGTAATCTCATAAGCCTACTTTGTCCTTATCCTATTGAAGGGTGACAGAGTGCTCGCGCATCCACTTCGACTAGGTGCTAGCTCCGTTGCCACCACTTCGAGCGGTCAGGGACGGAGCGCTCGCGCGTCTACTTCGACTAGGCGTTAGCTCCGCTGCCACCACCTCGAGCGGTATGGAACGGAGCGCTCGCACGTCTGCTTTCACTAGGCGCCAGCTCCGCTGCCACCACCTCGAGCGGTAGGGGATGAAGCGCTCGCGCGTCTACTTCGACTAGGCGCCAGCTCCGCTGCTACCACCTCAAGTGGTACGGGACGGAGCGCTCGCGCGTCTACTTCGAGTAGGCACCAGCTCTGCTGCCACCACCTCGAGCGGTAGGGGATGGAGCGCTGCGCGTTTAACTTCGACAAGGCGCTAGCTCCGTTGCCACCACCTCGAGCGGTAGAGGACGGAGTGCTCGCGCGTCTAACTTCGACTAGGCGCTAGCTCCGCAGCCATCACTTCGAGCGGTAGGGGAGGGAGTGCTTGCGCGTCTACTTCAACTAGGCGTTAGCTCGGCTGCCACCACCTCGAGCGATCGGGGACGAAGCGCTCGCGCATCTACTTCGACTAGGCGCCAGCTTCGCTGCCACCACTTCAAGCGGTAGGGGACGGAGCGCTTGCGCGTCTACTTCGACTAGGCAGGAGCTCATCTGCCAGCTGCCACCATGTCGAGCAGTCGGGGATGGAGCGCTCGCGCATCTACTTCGACTAGGCGATAGCTCCGCTGCCACCATGTTGAGCGGTCGGGGACGGAGCGCTCGCGTGCCTACTTCGACTAGGCTCCAGCTTCGCTGCCACCACCTCGAGCGGTAGGGGACGGAGCGCTCGCGCGTCTACTTCGACTAGGCACCAGCTCCGCTGCCACCACTTCGAGAGGAAGGGGACGGAGCGCTCGTGCGTCTACTTCGACTAGGCGCCAGCCGCTGCCGCCACATCACAGGGTCTCGCGCGTCTACTCCGACTACCATGAGAATAGAGCGGCCAAACCTCTCGACGAAAACAAGTACGCCCAAAGAAGTGACGGGGACAAGCGCTTAGGCTGGTCTATTGCGTTCGTATACGAGCACTTGCAAAGGTGTCTGCCGACCAGCATCCCCTAAATCTATTACCCAAGCACCTTCGCCCACCTGCGAACGCTATTCGTTCGGTTCGCCTGGACGCCCGCCCGCGCCGGAGCCTCGCCCATCGAACTTCGACTTGCCCATAAGTCCAGCGAGTCCTCAGCCCGCCACTAGCGCCATAGACAGCGCCGGGTTATGGCATCGGAGATTAATAGCCGATCCCCATCGATCAGCTGCTTGGAACATAAGGGCATACCGGTCAGAGCAGGGGAAGCAATTTCCCCTTTATTCCTGGAACAGGACGCGCAGGTTACAACATACATCGACACACACAAGAGCTCTGGTGTCACACCTGCCTCGAGCCGTCGGCGTCACCTTCGTCACGCTGGGGAACATCATCTAGCCATTGACCGAGGTTCCCCTCGTTGTACATGGTCCATCGTAGGTCTACCCTCGCCGCGACGTCCCCGATGTACTCCCAAATCCGCTCATGAAAAACCCGAACAGCGGGGCGCACGGCGCGCATGGCACCGACATCACTTCGGCCCCGGATGGCATCTCCAGCTACGGGTCAGCCAATTCATCGACATGCCGGCGGCCCTGGTGCCGGAGAAGCGCACATGCCAAGCACGAGGTCACGTAGGAGCAATGGTTGCCGAGGACATCGCGGCGCTGCGAGCAAGGTCAGAAGCATCCCCGATTCGGCGAAGCGTTCGTGACAGCTCTTCGGGCCCGAATGAGTGAGGCGGCACTTCGGCGACAAGGTCTTCGAGGGCGCCCACCAAGGCCACCATAACATTCCACGCCGCCACCGAGGCGTCGCCCAGAGCCTGGTCCCGCTCCCTAAGAGACGTGGCAAGTCGGCTCTTCTCCTCTTCCAGCACAGCAACCTGTCAGAGCAGACCGTCCCGCTCCTCCACTGCTACCTGCCGCGTCGCCGCCACGAGCTCCGCAGGTGCATGTTTCATTTTATTGTCAGTGATGATGGAAGGTCCTGTAGAAACATGTGTGGATGAGCACTTCAGTATGCGCAAAGATAGCGAATTTGGGTGAGTTGCTTGCTACCTGATTGACCTCAGTAGTTTGATCAACAATGTAGCAGTGAGTCATAGGCCCAGGGTTTTGAAAATCGGATGCAAAATTTACCCGAGGGGACCGAAATTTCCGATTTTCGGGATTTTTCGGCCAATTTCGGCCGAAATTTTCAAATTAAAATTTGAATTTTGTTTGAAGTTCAAGCGAAAAAAAGAAATAAATTCACTTCCCAAGGATTTGAACCAGGACCTACAGTCTCCAAAGGAAAGTCTTTACCACCGCGCTATGCATAAACATGTGATTAAGATTGATTACAAATTTCCTTTATAGTTGACAAAAAACATTCAAAAACAAAATTTTTTCACCGGTAGAAAACTTTACTGGAGGTTGCTGATAATTCCGATTTTCGGGAAAATCGGATCGATTTTCAGCGAAAAAAAATCCCTGCATAGGACACAGCTGAACTGAATCTCTTTAGGTCTGGTTGCTCTTTGGACACAAACAATGCGCATTTCCAGCATGTAGTTAATTGTACTATTCAAATAAAGTGATGCTCTAATTACAATTTAGATATCTTGTATGATCGCTGGAGTCCTGATGAAATTCATATATACAAATGACGAAATGTATGTTTCAATATCTTCATATGTAGGTGAACTGTTAAAAAAAGAAAGGAACTGCTTCCAGTTCACTACTTCACATGGCTACGAGTTTTTCTTGGCCAGCAATAAGCCAGATAAAAAAAAGAAAGGAACTGCTTCCAGTTCACCAATTCACGTGGCTACGAGTTTTTCTTGGCCAGCAATAAGCCAAGATATTTACTCACTGCAAAACTCTCTATATGCTTGTTTTGGTCTTCTGATTATTACTTTCTTTTTGTACAGTTTAACAGTGATAATAAGCAAATGTTAGAGTTGGAAATTAGTTTAGTATGCACGCGCGCGCCCGGAGGGGGGGGGTTATGTTTGTATGTATAGTGTGTAGGAAAATGGTTCTATACTCCTAAGAATACGTACTCCCACTTACCAAATACCATTTAAACGAACAAATTATACATCTTTATCTTTTTAAACATACTTTAATAATGATTATAAGATATTTCAAAGTGAGTTCAATGAAAATTTTATCAAAATTTGCTTTTTATAGTATAATTTATATATATACTCCTTTTATATATGACATAGGGTATATAACAAAAATAAAGTGCTCTGATGAAAATTTTTTAATCATATCGTATCAGAGTATCTTATAATTAGTATTTAAGTATACCGAAAGTGATAAAGTGGTATAACATGTTTATTTAAATGGTATATTAGAAGGTGAGAGTATGTTCTCCCACAAAGTGAATCAACCTTTTAGTCCCCACAAAATACAAATAGGCTTGGGTTAAATGAGTTCTCTAAATTTCAAAAATTAGGCGAATCTATAAGGGTATAGTATAATTAATTGGGACATCATTGTGCCTTGACACCATGATTTAAAATAAATATTTTCCCAATGTATCACGTGTGAAAAATTTTGAAAATTTTTGGATGTCAAGTTTAACAGGTTTACTAATTAGTCAAACAAGTTTGAACCAAAATTCAAACTAGAGTTGCATTTTTTTTATGATTGTTTGTTTGTAGGTATGTGCTAATATATATATATATATATATATATATATATATATATATATATATATAATATTGAAAATCTTTGAATTGAAGTATATATTTTTATAGGTATGCATTTTACTTGAATTGTTATAGATGGGTATATACCCTAAACTGAAATTTTTGAAAAATATACCTACATTTGGGTTGAATTCGCTCATTTAAAATCATGGTGCCCTGAACTATGGTGTCCCATTTCGACGTTCTACACACACTACTTAAAAGAGGAAGTTGATGGTGGTGATTCATCTACCCATCCCAACTCCCCTTTGTATCTCCCTAAAAATAGAGAGAGTACGAAAAAGGCTTTCTACACAAACACATAGAGAGTACTATTCTACACTCCTCCCTTGAGATAACTATTCTCAAACCCAACCCACCTGACTCATCGTGCCCCCTTCCCTCAAATGGCGCGCAACCCGCATCTTCCTCCTGCCTAGCGCCCGAGCTAGGTATTCCCACAAATGTGCTCATCGCACTCTTGGCTCGACTCCTGACACACACGGTCCTCCTGCCTAGTGCCCGAACCAAGTCCTTCACTCCAGGATTGACGCTATGCGTGCCTCCTCTCCTAGCGGCCTAGCATGAGAACCCATCGCACTTTTGGCCTCGTAGCATACAAAATCTTCAAATCTAGCTAATCGTGTGCAAATTTCCAATTCTGGCCTCTCCATGACAACAACAGCGATAGGCGACATATGTCACCTATTGCGCTCCCTCATCGTGGCAGGAGGTTGCCACTGTGGCATGTTGTAGGATAAGGATAACCGACTGGAGGGGGTGAATAGAAGGTTTCTAAATTCTTTTGGCTAAATCATAATTTTGGGAAGAATGAACTTAATTAAAATTGTTTTACACAATCGAAGACTAAATTCTCTAGGTTTCACTAAGGCACCACAAAGCTATGTCAATACAAGGTACGAATCTACCTATACAATTTAATTCAAATAATTTGCTAGAAAAGCAAAAGCGGAATGTAAAAACAAAGCGATAGACCATAATGGAGACAATCAATGTTTTCCTGTGGTCTCAAAGACTTGTCAGTCTTCCCTAATACACATTAAGGTAAGTCCAAATAGATTAAACTGGTTCCATGAATTAAACCTAACAACCTCAAGTCCACTAAGGTTGTTGTTTCTCCACTTCGGAGAAGGCGAGCACCACACCACTCACAATTGTGTTAAGTCTCTTCAGAAGCTTCTTTGAAAAGATCACCGTATAACTTCCTCCAAGTTGTTTAGGTGTCAGTAATTACCAAGAGTAACAAGTCACAACGCTTGCTTGAAGGTTTTTCAAGTGCCACAAAGATCAACTAATGATGCAATACACTTGAATGCTCTCAACCACCTCAATATGTGAAAATGAAGCAAATAAGTAGAAGAGAGTGAAACAAAGGCTCAAGGGTATTCAATAGGTTCAAGAACAGTCTTTTGCTACTGGTGAAGATGTATGCCTCCACCGCCAGGATGACCATTAGGGTTTAAATCCCCAAAAATTAGGAAGTGTGGTACTACCGCTATGTAGTAGCCAGTACTATCACATCTACTATTCAACGACTATTTGAGGTTCATCAAATGCATAGAAATTAGCCGTTACTTCAAATATCGATAGTATCGTATTCACAAGGACTAGTAGTACCGCACCTTAGCTCCAGTAGTACCGATTTCCAAATGAGAGAAAATACTTCAAAACACACCTATCTAGAAATTAGCTACCGTCAACTAAAGTTTAGTCATACCATATTTCATTAGTATTGTTCTTTAAAATCAAACATCAAGACCGGTAAAACTATAAAAAGGTTTTTAAACTACAATATACCTTTGCCTTGAGCCATATCTTGATCTATATTGATCTTTGATTACCTTTGCATGCCTTGTCCATGATGTTATCAAAATCTGGGACTAAACTTTTCAATCATCTTAATAAACAAGTTAGTCCCTTTAGTCAATGTCATTATTAATTACCAAAATTATTTTTAGGGGCCTACATGCTTCAATCTCCTCCTTTATGGTAATTGATGACAATATAAACAATATGAATGAATTGAAAGTTTTGAATATATATCTAGTTCAAGAACAAGTTGCATATTCTAGTTTTTAACTTTTAATTTGCAAATAATTCTTGAGATGAGCTCAAAGGAAATAAAGAATTAGTTACTTTCAAAGTCAATCATCAAATAAACAAAACTCTCCCTAAATATGTGCATATAGATTCATGAAGTAATATTCATGCAAATTTGTGGATTTTTAGGAATTTTTGGTGGAGATTCCTTTATTTATTGAATTTGAGGATGCATATCAATATGATAAACAATAAAAATCAAGATGAGTCACAAGTAATCATTAGATGAACATGATGATAGTATAATCATGGGTAATATAGCAAAAACAACATTGTAGCATAACACATATTACAAGTTCATCCAAGCTAGCACATCGACATTAACTATTACAAGAAGTTCATCGATGAAATTCATACAACCAAAAGAACCAAAAGATCCAAAATCCAAATATACATAACTATATAAGATAGATAAGTAGATCTTGACATGCTTCACTTGATTTTGTATGAAATCTCAAATCCATAGAACTTGCCGGCTTCTCAAACTAATTTAGATGACGGAGTAGAACATATGTATTACTTGTGATTTGCAAGAGGTTGATACTTGGCTCTTTTGCCTCTGTCATATCCTTGTTGTCATCATCATGTGCAAAGCTCTCATCTTCCTCATCCTCTTCTTTCTCACTTTCTTCCACAACTTCTTTTTGTTCTTGCCTTGAAGATTGACTCTTGTCACTAGCCCTCATTGCTTGCAAGAAGGAATCTGTCTCCAGTCGCTATCCTCTCGAGGGACTAGGTCTGCCCTTGTTGATGCAGATTTGCGAGAGGCTACCTTATAGCGAGAGGATGAAGTAGCATTCTTGCGCACGGAGCTCTTCGTCCTTACCATGGTCCCTAGATCAAGGAATAGCTTATTAGGATATGGAAGGATAATACTTGAGAAAGAGTGCATAAAAATTTTGCTTTTCTCTATAGGAGCTGTAGTACCTCAATTGGCACATTGGTACTACTAGAGGGCGGTAGTACCCGGTAGTACTACACTGCCTTGGGCGGTAGTACCATACCTACAGAGTATTCTTAGGGCAATGATCAATTTTACATTCAACAAGTATTTGACATGACTAAATTCATGGAATAGACATAATAAGTCACCAAATACAAGTTTCAATCATTTTGCCCAAAAGCAATTGAGTTTTTCATGCACATTTTGCTTAAGCCCTAGAAAGGGGAAATTATACCAAAAATGAGGAAAGAAGGGATTCCAACAAGGTTTACCTAGTGGAATGGATGAGAAAGCATGCCAAGCACTGAAGAATGGCAAGAGATTTAAGATCTCCTTGATTTCCTTGAGGATTGAGACTTGGTGATTTGAGAGAGTGAGAGCGAAGAGAGAGGGTTAAGGGACTTTAGAGGTTTTTAAGAGAAGTGGTCGGTTAGATCAAAATGGCTGGATGGGTAGAAGACAAGGAGTTAGGCACAACTGTTTCTGGGACCACTAGTCAGGAATGGTAGTATCGCACCTAGGGAGCGACAATACTGCCGTGGTAGTACTGGCGGAATAACCACTGTATTACCGATTTTCCTGAAGGAGGGATTGGATAAGGATGTAAATAATACTTAATATAACATTTAAATAAATACTTTTTAGAATCATTATGCATGAAATGGACAAGTAAAACGCTAAATAACATAGTTTTTATCAAATTAGAGATTTTTGAGATTTTGAAAGGATTTTTAAAACAAGTTCTTCACAAGAACCTCAAAAACTCCAAATGTGAGCAAATACATGAGGCATGAGTTCAAGCAATATTAGAATAATCTATGACATTTACCCCATTTCTCAACTTGCAAAACCAGCTCTCATCTATTGGTTTGGTGAAGATGTTGGCTAATTGATCATCGGTCCATGTGTGGCTAATAACAATGTCACATTTGCTCACATGATCTCTCAAGAAATAGTGACGAATATTTATATGCTTAGTTCTTGAGTGTTGGACCAGGTTATTGGCCATCATCATGGTACTATCTTTATCACACAAAAGATACATACTTTTAAATTCAATTTTATAATCCATCAATGTTTACCTCATCCATAAAAATTAAGCACAACAACTACCTGTAGATACATACTCTGCTTTGGCGATAGATTTTATTTCTTTGAGAACCAAGAAACTAAAGATCTTTCTAATAGTTGACAACTACCCGAGGTGCGTTTTCTATCTACTTACAACCTGTATAATTGGAGTCTGAATATCCAATTAAATCAAATTAAGCACCTTTGGGATACCACAATCTGATGCTAGAGGAATGCTTTAAATATCTAATAATTCTTTTAATGGCCACTAAATGGCACTGTTGTGGTTACAGACCAAACAGAGAGAGTGTGTGTAGTGGAGAGTTAGGTGAGCAATGCTCTCTGCCTCCGCCATGGTTTGTATCGCATATATATATCCACATGGGGAGTGTTTTTACAGTTATACCCTTCCATCCAACTATCCCTTTTAAGGGCATTCACGTCATTACACATGTCTACTTTGGGCTTTATAACCCTCTAGCAGGCCTACTGGGCTTAGGTGGGGGTCACCCCTACAACAGGAGCCTCTCATGGTGAAGGGCTTCACAGGCCGAAGCCATGTTGCCGAGCCCTTTGGCCCCCTCCGTCCCTACGGCCTATGACCTATTTAGATGAGAATGCATTTGCTAGTGCGACCTCGCTTTGTGCCGAAGACGTGGGGTCAGGCAAGCTTCCGAAGTCGTCCCGCGCCGCGCCAGGGCGACGAGTGCGGAGTTGCCCCGCTGACACCCGTGGCGGGTGGTGCGTAGGCGGCCTCCGGCCTTGGAGCCATCCCTTGCGGCACCACAGTTACCGGCGGAGTTGTCTTGCGGAGCCGAAGGTGTTGTGCACTTTGGACGAGATCGGGACTCCGCTGGGGAGTTGAGTAGGGGAGTCTTCGCTCGGTCCGAAGTCGTCATGCGCCGATAGCTCCACGGGCCGGAGGTGGCGTCTTAATGGCGGCGCAAATCGCGTCGACCCCTTACAAAGCCTGGGGCGGGCCATTGCGGCTGTAGGCGCTGTCTCGATAGGGAGGTACACTTGGTGTGATGCGATTGGCGCGTCGTGGGCTATCAGCGGTCACACAACCGCAACCGCGTGGCCCTTCCCGATAAGGGTGGGACGCGTGGCGGGATGCTACCAGCGCGTCGTGCGTTGCCCGGTCGCCTGCCCCGGGTTGTCGATGGTTACACTTCCCGAGCGTGGGGGGCCGAAGCGCTGGGCTCCCGCCGGTTACGTTTCGGATCATGGGGGAGGTGAGGGGAGGTCTTTATAAAGCGTCACCGCCAGCATGTGGACGCTTCTCGTGCTTATTTGCCATTGCTTTGCTCTCTTGTTCCTCTTGCTCCCAATCTGCCCTTGCTCCTGCTCCTTCAGCCTAGGACTGCAGAGTAGGATGGCATGCCATGAAGATCCCGCTCGCCGACTTAGCGGCCGCGCCTCATCGAGCCAGCGCGGTTTGACGCCGCCACCGGCGGAATTCCCCCTGGCAGCTCGCAAGCCGCCGCAGGTCGACAAGCGGTGGGACGCCATAGAGAACTCAGGAGGCCACTGCTCCCGCGCCCTAGGGCGGAGTCGCGCTACAGAGAAGACGATCTGGACTCTCCTCTAGGAGAAGAAGATAGAGGAGCTCGCAGGAGCTCGCCTGCCTACCCGCGACGAGGTGGAGCCTCGCCCTCAGGAGTCAGAGGCGATTGTCTTTGTCGCGTTTTTGGAGGCTGGGCTCCGGATGCCCTCGACGCTTTTCATCGGTGAGGTCTTGCGGACTTATGGGCTGGAGCTGGCGCAGAATTGACCCCAAACGCGATAGTTTGCTTGGCTGTTTTTGCCTGGGCGGTCCGAACAGAAGGTGCCCGTCCCAACGCGAACCTGTTCGCCCTTCTTCATGACGCGCGCTGTCAGCCGAAGAAGGTTGAAGGGGGGCGCTGTCCAATTTCGGCAGTGTCAACTTCGTGCTGAGGCCGAGCTGCGCGAAGATTTTCCCCGCGCTGGCGACGCAAAGGAAGTGGGAGTCCGGTTGGATGCGATGGTGGTTCTACTACCATGTGATGAGTAGCAGCGGCCTTCAGTGCCGAGGTCGGCCAATATCTTTCAATAGCTATCCGGGAGTAAGGCCGCAGGGCAGCGACAAACAACAAGCGCAGAGGCTTGCCGGAGTTGCCCTCCGGTTCAACATGCGCGATCTCGCCGAGGAGTTTACAATGTGCGGGGTGTCTCCTCTGTCTGCTCGGTGGAAATACGAACGAGATCGCTCCCGGCAAGATGGCGTCCGCCCGACAGTGTCTTGTGTGCGGAAACCCTCCAGCCCTGGTAAGTACTTCGGCCGTATGCTGTCTATATATATGTAACTATTTTGTGAACGAAGCACCGCTTCGCATGCAGTGCTCTCATTAGAGGACATGGAGCGGGTAGTAGTCGCGTTCCTTGGGCCGTACACGGCAAAGGAGCACGCGCTGCGTGAAGGCGCGATCGGCCCTGCGAAGCTGGGGCGGATAAATCAGGTGTGCGAGGCCCTAGGCCTCCCCGTGTCAGCACGCGCAGTGCCGATGCGAACTTTGACTCGTCGCTGCGATGGCGACGGTGAGGTGGGGGCGTCTCCTAGTCGGTCCAGCACTGCTATATCCATCCCGTCGGTCGTATCTCCGGCAGACACCATCGGGTCGGAGGGCCTGTCGGGCGCTGGGTCCGAGCACGCGGTTCGGGGGAGCACACTGCCCCAGCGAGGAGGGCTTAGGCGGTGGCGAGGCGGGCCTTGGTAACGACATCCTCGAGGACGAGGCCTTGTCTCCTGTACCGGCCAGCGAGGACCTGCCGCCTGCGCCCTCGCCACCTGAAGCGGCCACCGAGGACCTGCTGCATGCACTAGTCCTTACAGCCACTGGAGCGGCCGAGGATGCGTCGCCATGTCTCCGAGGGCGAAGCGCCCCCGGATACAATCGCCCTCGCCCGGGAGGAGGCAGTTCAATGTAGCGGGCGCGGTCACCGGGGACCTAGGGTCCAACAGGGAAGACACTCCGACCGAGGGAGTCGCCACTCCCCGCAGACGGAGACTGAGCAGACACCCCCCCGGGTGCCCTGGTGGAGGGTGTTGAAGGTAGGCGTAATTCCTTTTCCCCCCATGACTTCGCGAAGCTCTCTCCGATTTGCTCGCTCATTCCGTCGTCGACATGAGGAGAGATGAGGTCTCCCGGGCGCGGCCAAGGATCGAGCAGTGAAGGTGTCTGCGAAGTTGCCGGCCTCATTTCGCAGAACATGGTGTGGGCGCCCGGTGCTTGCTCGGAGGCCCAGAGGCTCGTCGTGTCTGATTTTATCCCTCTACTGGAGACGCTCCGCGTCCTTAATGGGGTCGTGGAGTGTGCCGACGGCAGCTTGGATCGACGGGCGCTAGACCACGCCGCCTGTCGAGCACGTAGCTAACACCCGCCCCCTCCCCCCTTTTAGATGCTCTCTTCATCCAAGCCGACATCGCTAGGCTATGACGTCAGGCGTGTCCTCATCGACGGGGGCAATTCCGCGAACATCCTATTTACGGAGGCCTCCGACCACATGGAGATCCCTCGAAATCGCTTGAAGCCATTAGGGACCCCGCTCCAAGGTTTTGGGGGCCAACCGCTATGGGCATTGGGCCAGGTATGCCTCCGAGTCTCCTTTTGTCAAGGCGATAACGCCAGGAGCGAGGATGTCATCTTCGATATCGTGGACATTCCAAACCCGTACAACGCCATACTAGGCCGCCCTATCCTCAACTCCTTCGGGGCGGTCCCGCATCATGGCTTCTTGTGTATAAAGCTCCCGGGCTCGCGGGGTGTCATTACCATCTTCAACGACCAGGATCTCGCCCGGCACGTGGAGGCTCGTACCAGAAGCCCACACCGCAAGGTGCACGCTCTCGCCGACAAACTCATGGCGGATACGTCATCCGCTTTGGGGTGGACGCCCAAGCCCCGACCGAAGGGTGGAGTCAAGAGGGTACCTCTTTAGGCCGAAGGTCAATTCGTGTCCATTGGTGAAGGCTCTCCCCTGGAGGCAGAGCAGGACTTGCTCCAGGTTCTCCGGAGCAACGTGGACATCTTTGCTTGGTCCCGGAGGACATCAAAGGCATGGACCGCTCCCTCATCAAGCACAACTTAGCGGTCTTCTCTAATGCTAAGCCGGTCAGGCAAAGGCTTCGGCGTATGTCCATTGACCGGCAGCAAGCGGCTAAGGTGGAAGTAGCGAAGTTTCTCCAGGCTGGAGTCGTCCGCGAGGTCCAACATCCAAATTGGTTGGCCAACCCGGTCTTGGTGAAAAAAAAACCAACGGCGCTTGGCATATTTGCATCGACTTCATTGCCCTCAACAAGGCATGCCCAAAAGATGACTACCCCTTGCCCCGCATAGATCAACTGGTTGATGCCACCACGGGCTATGAACTCATGAGCTTCTTGGACGCCTACTCCGGCTACCACCAGATCTATATGGCCAAGGATGACGAGGACAAGACCAGCTTCATCATGCCGATAGGGACATACTGCTTCGTTAGGATGCCATTTGGTTTGAAGAATGCGGGAGCAACCTTCACCCGCCTCATCGCGCTAGCGCTGGCTTGTCAACTCGGGAGGCACGTGAAGGCTTACGTTGATGACGTGGTCATCAAAACCAGGTAGCTAGCCTCCCACAGCCAAGATCTTCAAGAGACCTTCGACAACCTCAGGAAGGCGGGCAAGGTCGATGCGATCCTTGCCATGGAGTTGATGCGATCTTCAAGATATTCGGTGTGCAGGCAGGCAAACTCTTGGGCTTTCTGGTGTCTGGACACGGCATTCAGACCAACCCCGACAAGGTCGATGCGATCCTTGCCATGGAGCCGCCCAAGACGACAAGGGAAGTCCAAAGACTTGCTGGCCGCATGGCCGCATTGAGTCGTTTCCTGTCTAGGGCAGCGGAGTGGGGCTTGCCATTTTTCAAGACCCTTCGTGGCTGTGATGGGTTTCATTTGGACGACGACTGCACAAAGGCCTTCGACAAACTCAAGAGGCATCTCGCAAGCCTCCCTGCTTTGGTCGCCCCGGCGCCAGAGGCTCCCCTCCTGCTCTACCTCGCCGCCTCAACGACAGCGGTCAGCACCATCCTTGTCCTCGAGGACGGCGCTTTTCAGCACCGCGTGTACTTTACCTCTGAAGCCCTTCAGGACACCAAGACGCGGTATACGGAGCTTGAGAAGCTGGCGTACACGCTGGTCATGGCCTCGAGGAAGCTCCGACATTATTTCCTAGCTCACCCAATCACCGTGCCATCCTCGTTCCCCCTAGCGGAGATGCTGCACAATAAGGAGTCCACAGGGCGCATTGGCAAGTGAGCAGCCGAGCTCGCGCCGTTCTCCCTAATGTATGCCTCGCGAGCAGCGATCAAGTTCCAAGTTCTCACGGACTTTCTCGTGGAGTGGACCCCTTGGCCCAGCCCGCCCAGCAACCAGGGGACCCAGTGTGGATGCTTGACACTGATGGAGCCTACGGCTTTTTCAGCGCAGGCGTGGGCGCAGTGGTTACTACGCCAGAGGGACACCGCCTATCGTACTCGACGCGTCTTGCATTTCCCGCCACCAACAACATTGCCGAGTACGAGGCGCTACTCTTCGGTCTTGCGAAGCTGAAAGCTCTCAGCGCACGGTGAGTTCTCATCCGCACTGACTCACGGCTGGTGGCGCACGTCTACTTCGGCTAGGCGCCAGCTCTGCTACCACCACTTCGAAGGGTAGGGGACGGAGCGCGCGCGCATCTACTTCAGCTAGGCGCCAGCTCCGCTGCCACCACTTCGAAGGGTAGGGGACGGAGCGCCGCGTGGAGCGCTCGATCACCTACTTCGACGGACTGCTCGCGCGTCTACTTCGACTAGACACCAGCTCCACCACTTCAAAGGGTAGAGGACGGCGCTCACGCGGAGTGCTCGATCACCTACTTCGATGGACCGCTCATGCGTCTACTTCGCTTACAAAGCGCTACGGCTGTCGAGAGAAGCGGAGTTGGGTGCAAGAGGCCAGCCTTCGTTGCATCGCTATTACATGAGAAATAGTATGCAACGACATAGCACCCTGAGCAACTGTTGTCTCATTCATGCAAAAAGGAGGCCACAGGGCACTGGTACAGCAAGGCATACATAGCACAACACACCGGGGGACCTCCTCGAGCCACTGGAGGAAATTCCCTTCCTGATGTAGCATTCGCCGCAGCATGACCTTGGCCACATCCTCCCCGATGTAGCCCCAGATCCAGTCGTAGAAAGTCTTGAGGGCGGGCAGAATGGCGCGGCGGCACCGGACAATGCTTCGGCTTCAACTGGTAGATCCAGTTGGGGATTGACCAGCTCATTGGCATGATCACACCCCCGGGTGTGGAGCATGGCAAAGACGAGGTAGGCACCGGCGAAGCCACAATGATCGCTGAAGGCTCTAGCACCACAGAGTGCGAGGCTCGAGCCCTCTTCGATTCGTTGTAGGGTCTGCGCCACACGTCCAGCACGGCTGTGGTGGTGGCCACGATCTATCGGTGCCGAGTTGGTATCATAGTCCTCCTCAAAGACATCAGCGTAGTGCCCATCATCATTGTCGGATCCTAGACCGTAGTGACCAAGCCCTCCTCCACGAGCACCACCACGTGCTGTGGCTCGTCCATGTGCGACTCCTCCTCGTGCAGCTCCCGGTGAAAGAACACGTATATCCTGCGCCGCGCGAGGTAGACGTTCTTGTCATGCTTGTTCTCCATGCTGGTGTTGACAAGCAAGATGAGCACCTTCTTCGCACCTACGAACAGCTTCTTCTTCCTCTCATTGAATTCAGGTAGCCATTTATGCGTCAGTCTCATCGAGTCCACACTCCACCGTTGTATTTTCATCTATAACAGGGTTAGTTACAAAACTATTGTGCCATTCTTTTAGTTCTTGCAAGTTAACATGAATCTCCTCAAGCAATTCATTAAACCCCTCCACAATTCGCTGATGTAATTCAGGTTAGCAAAGCAATCCCCTAATGGATGCTCGTTAGCTGATCTATCCAAAGAAACACCTAATACTACCACCGGCCAAGTATCTTGTCAATTCCTATGAATAGCAATATCACGTACCTGGGCGGTGAGAGACAAGATAAAGGTGTCACTAGCTGAAAACCAATCATAGGAGCTGTACTCACCAAGTTTGTGTGAAGCTAGGATAGGGTTAGTTATAATCTTACCACAATTCAAATGCTCAAGATATTGTAAAATTAGTAAACAATCCACAAAGTTATCAAAAGTCTAGCTGCAATGTCCAAAATATAAGTGATGCACACGCACGCAACAATTAATGTGACTTGATATAAGTAAAGGAAGTTCTCACATCAAGTACTAAGAAATAGGAAAGTTCCATCTAGGGTATAAAATTTGTTCACACAATGTAGAGCACAAGGACAATCTAACGGTGCAAAGTAAACAACCCTCTAGTTTAAGTAGTAAATAACAGTTAGTCTTAAAAGATAAAATAGGAAAGTTTTATATGGCTCATGTCTTAAAAGATAAAATAACAGTTGGTCCAACACTAGTGATGCGTATACGCTCATGTCTTACGCTTGTCAGTTAAATATATTATTTGACTGGAAAGATTTATTGAGCCGCATTAAATGTCTAGGTGAACTATACTTTAATTGTGTCTTTAATTATTATACTTAGATATATAGAGCTACTACTATTTTATGTAATTGTATGCAGACCTATACTCGATCTGTATAAGTCTAAAGTGAAGATGCGTTTAGAAAAACAACAAAAGAACATATGGGACTAGGAAGGCACCAACAAAGTTGTACGTATGCATGTGCTACATTCATGCATACGGAAATCAAGTGAAGAAAGTAAGAAAGATATGCTACATGCCTAAATTTATTGGTGGTACAGATCCAGGAGAATATCAAAAATGGGAGATGTGCGTGCACAAGATCTTCCGTATGCACAACTTCAGCGAAGACTGTAAAATCAAGCTTGCTTCTTTGAAATTTGAAGATTATGCGCTAATGTGGTGGGAGAAAGTGTAAAATGACCGCATGAACAACGGTCATCCTCCTATCACAACATGGGAAGCAATGAAGTGAGAGATGTGTACTCATTTTGTTCCTGTACATTTTCATCGAAATGTTTTTATTCAATTGTGGGAGCTAAAGCAAGTCGCACAATCTGTGAAAGACTACTACAAGAAGATGGAGTAACTCTTGATTTGGGGCCGAGTTCTGGAGGACAATGAATAAATAATGATGAGATTCTTGCATAGGCTGAACCACAACATTCACATGCTAATCAACTTTCAACCATATTCCATAATGACTAAACTACAACACTTAGCGATTAAAGCAGAAAAGCAACTTCAAGAAGAGGCACTATTGCAATCCAGGCGTAGCACTTTCACACCCAAGATGAGCCGCCCATCTACCTCATCGTACGTACCTAGAGATAGGCTCAAGATAGACATCAGCAAAGGTATGTTCAACAAATCTTCGAATTCTAATACACAGTCATATGATGTGTCTAATGCGTCGAATATAAAATCTACTCCATCACCTAGTGTTAAACCAACTAGTTTATCCAAATCATTGCAATCTTTTGCTTGTTCTAACACTAAAACAAGTACAATTCAATGTTGGCGTTTCAAGGACATGGTTATTATTCTTGTAAATGTCCTAATCCTAAGGTTATGATTGTTGTTGAAATTGGTTATGATTCTGCTTCTGATTCTAAAACTGAATCTACTCTATGTGATGATAATAACACTAAGAATGAATCTGATTCTAATGATCAATGTCCTAGTGAAGGTGAATTTGCTTTGGTTGTTACTCTATATTTATCCATATGTATTAAAGAAGACAACCAATCTCAACGTTGTAATTTATTCATGAATAGTACTAAAGTGAAAGATATTGATGTTAAAATGATCATTGATAGTGGTTCATGCCAAAATCTTGCTAGTGTTGAGATGTGTGAAAAGCTTAACCTGAAATTGCTTAAACATCCTGATCCATATTGTGTGCAATAGTTTCGTGAGGGAAGCAAAGTTAAAATTCAGCACCATGTGAAAGTTCCTTTCAAGGTTAATAAATATGAGGATACTATTTTATGCGATATTGTGCCTATGACGGTATATCATTTACTACTGGGCCGTCCATAGTTGTTTGATTATAATGTACAACATGATGGACGAGCCAATACTTATAGCTTCAAGTGGGAAGGTAAGAACAGTGTTTTACTACCACTTACTCCTCAAAAACAAGACGCTGAATAGAAACGTCAAGAGAAATCACAGCTTGTTTTTTAGCAAGGCAAGGCAAAGGTAAGCACTAAAAAGGTTCTGATTGTAACAAAAACAGATCTGAAAAGGTGAACAATGATCCTAGTGTTATGCACTTTGCTCTTGTTTATAAAGACACAAAGGTTATGCTTACAACTAATGATTTAAACACTCTACCTAGTGCTGTCCAGTCATTGTTGCAAGCATGCGACGATGTTTTTCCTGAGGAGGCACCATCCGGACTTCCACCACTTTGTGGGATTGAGTACCAGATTGACTTCATGCCAGGTGCCTTGCTGCTGAACCGACTGTCGTCCCACACCAATCCAACTGAAACCAAGAAAATACAGCAACAAGTGCAAGAGCTTTTGGATAAAAGGTATGTACACAAAAGCATTTCTCCTTACGTTGTCCCTATTATTCTTGTTGCTAAGAAAGATAGTATGTGGAGAATGTGTGTTGATTATCGTGCTATCAATAAAATCACTGTTAGATATCGTCACCCTATATCTAGGCTTAATGATATGCTAGATGAGCTTAGTGGAGCACATGTTTTCTCAAAAATTGATCTAAAAAGTGGATTCCGCCATATTCGCATGAAACCAGAAGATAAATGGAAAACTAATTTCAAAACAAAGTTTGAATTGTGTAAGTGGTTAGTCATGCATTTTGGTTTAACTAATGCACCTAGTACATTTATGTACTTAATGAATCATATTTTAAGACCTTTCATTGGTCGCTTTGTGGTAGTTTATTTTGATGATATTCTGATATATAGTAAAATCATGGTCGAACACTTAGATCATTTGAAACAAGTGCTTGATGTGCTTAGGACTAAAAAGCTATTTGCTAACTTTGCTAAATGCACATTTTACACTGATAAAATAGTGTTCCTTGGGTTTATTGTTTCTGGATATGGAATTGAAGTTGATAACTCTAAAATTGATATAATTAAGAATTGGCCTATTCCTATTAATGTGAGTCAAGTGCATAGTTTTCATGGTCTTGTTGACTTTTATCATCTATTCATGAGATATTTCAGTACTATTGTTGCCCCATTAAATGAATTAACAAAAAAAGGGAGTGCCTTTTATGTGGGGGTGGCACAACAGGGGAGCTTTTGATACTCTAAAAACAAAACTCACAGAGGTGCCACTGCTTGCTCTACCTAATTTCACTAAAACTTTTGATATTAAATGCGATGTTAGTGGAATAGGTATTAGTGGTGTTCTTATGCAAGAAAGTAAGCCAGTTGCTTATTTTTTCTGAAAAATTGAATGGAGCATAGCTGAATTATCCTTTTTATGATAAGGATCTCTATACACTGGTACATGTTCTTGAAATTTGGCAACATTACTTATGACCTAATGCTTTTGTCATACATTCTGACCATGAATCTCTCAATTACTTGAAAAGCCAATCTAAGTTGAACTGTAGACATGCTAAATGGATGGAATTCATAGAAACTTTCTCATATGTTGTTAAATATAAGAAGGGCAAAGATAATGTTGTTGATGATGCTTTGTCTCGAAAGAGCGTTATTTTAACTCAATTGGATACTAAGGTGCTTGATTTAGAGAGTTTGAAAGAGTTATACGCTGCTAATTGTGATTTTGTTGAACCCCTTGCTTGTTGTTCTCATGTTCATAATGGATTCTTGTTTCATGCTAACAAACTTTACGTTCCAGATTCATCCGTTCGTTTGTTCTTTGTGTAGGAATCACATTTTGGGGGATTGATGGGATATTTCAGGCACGAGAAGACATTGAGCATACTAGCCGATCACTTCTACTGGTCAAAGATGAGACATGACATTGAACGGTATGCACAGTGGTGTATGATATGTCACAAAGCTAAGTCGAAACTAAATCCACATGGTTTGTATACTCCTCTTTCGGTTCTAACAATTCCTTGGGAAGACATTAGTATAGATTTTGTTTTGGGCTTGCTTAGAACTAATAGGAGGGATTTGGTATTTGTTGTTGTGGATAGATTCTCCAAAATGGCGCATTTTATGCCTTATCATAAAAGCGATGATCCGTCCCATGTAGCTAACTTATTTTTTAGGGAGATAGTGCATTTACATGGCATACCGAAGACTATTATTTCTGATCGTGACGTTAAGTTTATAAGCTACTTTTGGAAGACATTATAGGCTAAGCTTGGCACGAGGTTGTTGTTCTTCACAACTTGTCATCTAGAAATTGATGGGTAAATTGAAGTGGTGAATTGTACTCTTAGAACGATGTTGCGAACCATTATAAAGAACAATTTGAAAGAGTGGGAAGATTGTTTACCACATATTGAGTTTGCATATAACAGGGCTATATACTCTACAACTTAACTCTCCCCATTTGAAATTGTTTATGGTTTTCAGCCATATACACCATTAGATTTATTGTCATTGTCTTTCATTGAAAGAGTTAATATTGATGTTTCTAAACGTGCTGATTTTGTAAAACATATCCATCTAAAAACTAAGAAAGAAATAGAGAAAAAAGCACGTCATATTGCTGAAAAATGAAATAAAAATACAAAACAAATGATCTTTGAACATAGTGATCTTATTTGGTTACATCTTCGCAAAGATAGATTTCCTAAAAAAAGAAATTCTAAGTTGATGAATCGTGGAGATGGACCATTCAAAGTATTTGAAAGAATAAACGATAATGCTTGCAAGTTAGAACTACCTGACGAAGATTATGGTGTTAGTGCTACATTTAATGTTGCAGATTTGTCGCCTTTCTTTTGTTTTACTAACCCTGCAGAGTCGAGATCGACTCCTTTTCAAGAGAGGGAGAATGATGAGGACATCACTATTACCAAAGCTTTATCTACACAATCATCACCTCTATCATCATATTCAAGTAACAATGACAATGACAAAACTAATGTTGGACCAATGGCTAAAGCTTTGCAGCAATTGTACGATGGACCAATCACTCAAGCTAGAGCAAAGAAACTCACTAAACATGTGAATCTGATTCTAAGTTCTTTTTATTTCACATTTAAGGACAGCTCGCTATCTATTGCTTTCACTTTATGTATTATCAGGTTATTAGGAGAGCAAGAACTTAATACTACCAAGCGGGAGGTGAGGGAGGCTAGCACACCAAGAGAAGGTCCAAGAGGAGGAGATGATGGCACTTCAATTATATCAGTGGGAAAAGCCACCAAAATGCCGGAATCAAGTTTTTAAACTTTAAATTGAAGATTGGAGAAGACTACACTTCAAAAGCTCGATTGTGTCCAGTCGTTAATTCTGAGTTCGTTTGAGTTTTTGGTCAAGTTCCACATGTCATAGGTTCGTTTGTATCTATAATAAGATATATTAAGATTATTTTGTGTTTTAGTATTCATTTTGGTTCAGTTTTGAGGTGATGGTGATGCCAAAGCTTCAAACAGGCTGAAAACAAATACTTGGACCGTAAAAGAAGTTGGGTTGTTGTCAAAGGAGTTGTGCGCCACCCTCATGGGCATCCAAACCAAGCTGATCAGCCAGCCACTTCTTATTACTTTAGGTTTAAATTAGGAATTAGAATAGGATTTCAGTTGTTTTCCTATTTTGAGTCCGACAAGACTTGTAGGAGGGTATAAAACCTTGGCCACCGTCCTCTGTAACCCTCAAATATTAATTTTAAGTCAAAACAATTTCTTGCTCTTTGGTTGATGTTGTGTGCTACCATGGGAGTTGGAAAGCTGACTAGTTAGCGTTCCACCAAATTACCGGTTACTAGTGTTCTTGTTGTTCCTTATGGATGAGTAAAGTCGTCTTCCTTGGTGTGGTGAGAAAACAGAGATCCAAAGTGTTTTGCTAGTTGAATTCTAGTACATGGGAGTCCGTAATCGAGACAGACAATCGTATACTTCTATTCATCAGAATCCATAAAATTTCAGGTTAGCCACATATTTAATATTTAAGAGAGATCCTATGTCATAAAGATCGGCCACCCCCATATCATCCAATCAGCCCTCATGTGATCAAGATGATTGGATATATTGAGAGTTTAAAAAAGCTTGGTTTGTCTCTTAGCTAAGAGTTGGCTACTGATGTGATTCTCCAGTTACTCTCTCTGATCGAGTTATTTTGAACTTTCATATGAATGGCATGGAGAAGTCAATTACTGAGTTGCATGAGATGATCAAGTCAACAGAGGAGAGCATTAAGAAAAGCTCTAATCATATGATGATGGTTCAAAAAACTACCAACTGCAAAAAGAAGAATCATAAGGCTTTGATTAAAAGAAAGGTCATGGGTAAAACTCAAGATGAGATATCGAGTATCAAATCTAAGCTTCAGAAGCTCAAGATTGGTGCTGCACCTGATGCCATTAGCTACCATTGCCAAGGGACTGGACATTGGAAGAGAAACTACAAGAAGTACTTGGCAGAACCGGAAAAGAAGAAAGGAAGTAAGACTTCTACTTCATGTATAAATATTATAGAAATAAATCTTTCTACTTCTCATGTTAGTTCTTGGATATTTGATACTGGATTGGTTGCTCATATTTGCAATTCGATGTAAGGGCTGATAAGGAGTAGGAGTTTAGAAAGAGACGAGGTTGATCTTCGTGTGGACAATGGAGCAAAAGTTGCTGCATTAACTATTGGCACTTTGCCAATATCTTTACTCTCAGAATTAGTTTTAAAATTAAATAATTATTATTATGTTTCTGCCTAAAGCAAAAATATTATTTCTGCTTCATGTTTTGGAGCAGAAGGTTATAAGTTCAGAATAAAGAACAATTGTTGTTTAATTTATTTGAATGATATGTTTTATGGTCATGCTCCATTAATAAATTGATTATATGTTTTAAATCTTGAGAATGTGTCCGTCTATAATATTAATGCTAAGAGGCTTCGACCTAATGATTTGAATCCCACTTATATTTGGTATTATCGTTCGGGTCACATAAATAACAAAACACATGGTGAAGCTCTGTAAAATGGTTTTCTAAACTCATTTGATTTTGAATCATTTGAAATATAAGTCTTGTTCACTTGGCAAAATAACTAAGCAACCTTTCACTGGTCTAAGTGAGAGGGCAAATGACTTGTTGGTCTTAGTATATTCGGATGTATGTGGACCAATGAACTCAATGGCTAGAGGTGGTTTTCAGTACTTCATAACTTTTACCAATGACTTTAGTAGATATGAATACATCTACTTAATGAGGCAAAAATCTGAATTATTTGAAAAGTTCAAAGAATTTCAGAATAAAGTATAAAATCAACTTGGCAAGATAATTAAAACCCTACGATCAGATCGTGGAGATGAATATTTGAGCCATGAGTTTGGTAATCATCTAAAGCAATATGGAATTGTTTCACAGCTAACTCCTCCAGGAACACCGCAATAGAATGGGGTGTCTGAACGACGAAATCAGACCTTGTTAGACATAGTTCGATCTATGATGAGCTAATCTGATATGCCATTGCCTTTTTGGGGTATGCTCTAGAAATAGTTGCGTTCACATTAAATAGAGTTCCATCAAAAACCGTCGAGAAGACACCATATGAGATACGAACTAGAAAGCCTCTCGGGTTGTCTTTTCTCAAAATATGGGGATGTGAAGTACATGTTTCCGCTTGATATATGATAAACTCACACCTAAATCCAATAAATGCTTCTTTGTGGGGTATCCTAAGGAAACTAAAGGGTGTTACTTTTATAAAAGGGATGGGAACAAAGTATTTATTATCCGAAATGGTGTCTTTTTTGAGAAAGAATTTCTCTCGAAAGGAGTTAGTGGGAGCACGGTGAGACTTGAATAAATTTGAGAGACATTAGAAAATATTTTAACTCCTATTGAACCTATACAGAGTGTACAAGATGTGGTAAAAACTGTGAAAAAGGCAACATCCCCACGTAGGTCTGAAAGGCCACATCAATTGTCGATAAAATATCGACATGATATTTTATTGTTAAACAATGATGAGCGTAAGACTTATGAGGAAGCGATGATGGGCCCAGACTCTGGGAAATGGATTAGGGCTATGAGATCCGAAATTCAATCCACGTATGATAATCAAATTTTAAACTTAGTTGATCCACCCGATGGTGTAAAAACCATTAAGTGTAAATGAGTTTTTAAGAAAAAGATAGACATGAATGTAAATGTTCATATCCATAAAGCAAGATTAGTGGCAAAGAGTTTTAAACAAATTCAAGGTGTTGACTATGATAAAATCTTTCTCACCCGTTGCTATGCTTAAGTATGTCCGGATCATTCTAGATATTGCTGCATATTTCAATTATGAAATATGGCAAATGGATGTCCAAACGGCTTTCCTAAATGAAAACCTAAGTGAGAATATGTACATGACACAACCTGAAGATTTTATCGATCCTCAAAATGCTACAAAGATATGTAAATTTCAGATATCTATCTATGGACTGAAACAAACTCCTCAGAGTTGGAATATTCATTTTGATGAGGTAGTCAACGGGTTTGGCTTCATCATGAATGAAGAAAAGGTTTGTGTTTATAAAAAGGTTAGTGGGAGCGTACTTATTTTTCTGATCCTATATGTCGATGATATATTATTGATCGAAAATGATATTTCTATGATTGAATCTACCAAGTCTTCATTAAAAAATAATTTCTCTATGAAAGACTTAAGAGAGGCAGTATATATTTTAGGCATAAAGATATATAGAGATAGAAATAAAAGACTAATTGAATTAATTCAAGATACGTACATTAACACAGTGTTGAAGCAATTCAACATGCAGGATTCCAAGAAGGATTTCTTGCCTATATAACATGGTATTAGTCTTAGAAGACTCAGTGTCCTTCGATACCAGATGAGCGAGACTGGATGAATAAGATTCCATATGCTTCCGCCATTGGGTCTATTATGTATGACATGCTTTGTACACGACTAGATGTGTTATATGCTCTAAGTGTTACGAGCAGATATCAGTCAGATCCAAGTGAAGGTCACTGGATAGCTGTAAAGAACATCCTGAAATACTTGAGAAGAACTAGGGATGTGTTCCTTGTTTATGGAGGTGAGGAAGAGCTAGTCGTAAATGGTTACACTGATGCTAGTTTTTAAACCAATAAAAATAATTTTCGATCACAATCTGGGTTTGTATTTTGTCTTAATGGAGGAGTAGTGAGTTGAAAAAATTCTAAACAAGATACGGTTGTCAATTCTACTACGGAGGCTGAGTATATTGCAGCTTTTGAAGTTGCAAAGGAGGCTGTTTAGATAAAGAAATTCATCTCTGAGCTGGGTGTGGTCTCTAGTACTTCTAGTCCAATGAATCTCTATTGTGATAATAGTAGAGCCAATACGCAAGCCAATGATTCTAGATCATATCAAAAATCCAAGCACATATATCGGCGTTTTCACCTTATTCATGAGATTATAGATAGAGGTGATGTTAAGATATGCAAGGTGAACACGAATTTAAATATTACTGATCTGTTGACAAAGCCTCTTCCACAGCCAAAGCATGAGGCACACACAGGAGCTATGAGTATTAGATACTTGCATGATTGACGCTAGTGCAAGTAGAAGATTGTTAGTGATTGCATGATTTAGGCAATCATGGAGATGATTGTATCACTTCTATGTTTATGATCTTTTGAATAATATGTTATTTTGTCTCTTGAATAAATGTCTTTCATATTGATCAACAAGTATGTGACTAGTTTGTGGAACTCTTTATTTATGTTTTGATGTTATTCTAAATTATCCCTAATCTTATATCATTATGTGGGACAATTATGATTTATAGATCAGCACATGTATTGATTGATGATCATGTTTTTGGATCATAGATATAGGATATAAAATTATTAACGTGAACATATGTTAGAGAACATGATGTTAGATGATCTATCATGAGACACTGTGAAAATTATTATATTCTTAAGTTTCATCAGTTGATTTCATACATAGTGTATATAGGATCCTTAGATCTGAGATCATCATTATTTTCTACGTGTGTAATAGTTTACTTAGATGTTACCAAACACTACTTCGTGGCTAGGTGGTTATAAAGGTAGCTTTCGGGTTTAGTATGAAATATGAGAAGGAATATAAGTGATCAAGATAGAATTTGCTCCTCTTACATAACATGAGAGATATCTTTTGGCCCCTCGATGTGGTTGAATTAAGGAAGTGCATGGCCATGCCAAATGTGGTTGAGAAGTTAATCACAACTGAGTAATCCACTACATGTTTGAGTGAAGAATCAGTTATCATAGGTTGGCACGTTTCTCATCTTGAGTTCGATCTGATATCATAAAGTAAAGAGATCGGTACAAAAACACTATATAGGTTAATCTGATATGATCTTTATGTATGTTCCATCTCTGGACGTGTGGATCTCAGTAGAGACGCTGATCGGGACAATCGCGAGGAGACGGTTGGCCAGAGGACGATCGACTACTTCGACTACATCGATGCGCTCTTCATTGAATCGGTTGCTTCAACTCTACTTCCACTGCACTGCACGTCTAGTGATAACTATCTATGATCTATTACTCGCATGACTTCCTGATTTCGCGGTAGAAAATTTTAATTTACGCTAGCGTAGCCTACCGTATCCCAACAATAACCCTGGTAATTCAGAACAAAACCAAATAATTTGATGATCCGTTTTTTTTAGAGTCTAATTTGAGGAATCCAGTTCTGATTTTAGAGTCGGTTTTCTGAACCCTCTGCTGTTCACCCCCTGGG
The DNA here is from genome assembly GCA_036346265.1 of Melocanna baccifera. Taxonomy (NCBI): domain Eukaryota; kingdom Viridiplantae; phylum Streptophyta; class Magnoliopsida; order Poales; family Poaceae; genus Melocanna; species Melocanna baccifera. The sequence continues at coordinate 12,551,080 of CM070688.1, read as the reverse complement.
CTGCACTGGTGCATGCATCCAGCAGCATTGACGGCGCAACCACTGCCGTCTTTGCGTCCCAGACGGGCGGTCCGGTGAGGACTATAATGACTGTCTGTTACAAATTTTGACAGGACAATGAGCGAGAGAGAGCCCCTTTGTGACTTCCATCAAGAGACATCACACTGTTGCTTGCTGACACAGTAAAGAGAGCACACAATGGTCATTTGCAACGGAAAGTCTCTCACGCTTCTGATGATCACCAGGTGCAGCAAACCTCACAGTTTCATCTGTTGGCAGTGCTCCAGATGGCCGGTCATTCTTGACTTCGGCAAATCTGAAACACGCAAAGGGGAACAGAGATGCCATGATATCACCCACTGCAAATCCGCGCAGGATGACCAAACTGCAAAACATTCCATGTATTGTTTCTCACTCGAAGGACAAAATGTTTCTATTACACTAGTGTAAAGTAAGCACTAGATTGCATTAATTTTTCAAATTTTTCTATCCAAGTTCCTTCGCTAGGATTCAGGTGACACTTGATTTTCTAGATAGACAACTTTAGCCAGTCATTAGGGCCTTCTACACTGCACAATATACTATGATCTCCTGCGAATCTGATTATGTCAATGTAATTGAAGATTAGGTGAAACAAAATCTCGGGATCATGACAGTTTACTAGTTTAGCACTTTTGTTCTTTTCTATCTAGTCGTGTGGCGGTACCTTGTCTTTGGCGATAGTAATTAAGGCCTTCCCCATGCAATGACTCGGCAAATATAACAAGGTAGACTATTCCCAGATTACCTCGAGAAAGCTCGAGTTAGGTCTAGATTAGTTAGCTTTCCCAACTACCAGGATTTTTAACTTCTTATTTTGCATATCTGCGTCAACGCATGCCTGTATAACTGTGTTATGTACGCAAATTAATATGATATCTCCAAAGGTGATGGAAGATTACGTAACTGCGGCACTTAGGGCATAGGGGTAATATTGATGAGGTGGATTATCCATGGAAGACTAGAGTTCCCGTAGCAATTTTTTTATATTTTTTCGGAAACACACAAAAGACTTAGGTATCTTTGCATTAAAAAAGATACTACTACAGAAATCATCATCACAGACGGTTCAAAAACGTCATCACAGACGATTTTCTGAACCGTCTGAATTTATGAGTCAGTGATAATCGAAGATTATCACAGACGGTTTGTGAACCGTTTGTGATAAATACAATACAGACGATTTGTAACTAGAACCGTCGTGAAAAACACTATCACAGACGGTTCTAATGTCTGTGATGTGTGAGTATCACAGACAGTTCTAGTTTAAAACCGTCTGTGACATTACAGATGGTTTATACTACAAAATCGTCTATGATAGTTCGTTCTATACCTAAATTTTTTTCTATTTTTTAGTTAGTCTCAGAAAATGTTAGCTATGCTTTTTGAAAACAAGCGAAAACAAGCAAATACAATATCAAATATTGCAGAGAACATTTTATTTCTATTACAATCCACCATTACAATATCACAATATTACAATCCACCATTACAATAGCAAAGAACATTGCAGAAAATAATAGAAGCAACAATGGAGACTACGATGAAGAGAACAATGAAAGCAACATAATAGAGAACAATCCACCATCACAAGCTTGGGTAGACCTTCTTAGCAGTTGCCTCACCGTAAGTTCCCGGGCAACCCTAAACCCAACAAAGTAGCAACAATGAAGGCTACGATGGAGGTCTAAACCCCACAGAATCAAATACTAGAAGAAACAATGGAGGAATGAAGCTTAAGACACATTTGAAGGGAAGGGTGGATGGGTTCGGGGGAGTATTTATAGAGGATGGAGAGTTACGATCTGTGGGGTGTGGGTTGGTCGGTTTCTATTGGCTGGAATTAGGTTGAAAAGGATTGACTGTCTCAGTGGTCAGAGAACAAATTATCACAGACAGTTTTTGATAAAAATCGTCTGTAATAGTATCACAGACGATTCTTTGGTAAGAACCGTCTGTGATATTGGCTATATATATACCGATATGATATAAACAACTAATCTTAAAATATAAAATAATAAAGCTCTATATAGCTTATATATACTCATTTGAAAGGTTTCGACGAGATCTACAACTTTGCAGTTGAGACAAACTCCAAATTTTGAAGGGAAGATCGAAAATTTTTGCAAAAAACAGAAATTAAAAACTTACGATTCGAATTTGAGGCTAAAGATAGCGATTTTGGGAGTCTTCAAGAGCGACTAATGTAAGCGGGTCATTTTTTTATCGGATTCGTTGTTAGCTTTCCAACAAGTATAAAAACGAAAACGAACACCGTATGCAAAAGTTATGCCCGTTTTACTGAAAGTGTATCAAAACGGAATCCTACTCAAACTCAGATGGAAAATTGTGAAATTTTAGAGATGCGCGAAACGGGAAACATATCACAGACGGTTCTTAATTAAGAGCCGTCTGTGATATTACAGACGAAATTAAGAACTATCTGTGATATGCCAATATCATAGATGATTCTTAATTAAGAGCCGTCTGTGATATTTCGTATCACAGACGGCTCTTAATTAAGAACCATCTGTGATATGCCAATATCACAGACGGCTCTTAATTAAGAGCCGTCTGTGATATGCCAATATCACAGACGGCTTTTAATTAAAAATCGTCTATGATATTACGAAATATCACAGACGGCTCTTAATTAAGAACCATCTATGATATTGGCATATCACAGATAGTTCTTAATTTCGTCTGTAATATGCCAATATCACAGACGATTGTTATCAAGAATTGTCTGTGATTGCATTTAACACAAATGATTTTTATGAACTATCTGTGATGAGATGTCTAATATAAATATTTTTGTAATAGTGAGAGAGTCTGAAGATTCTTGGGCCCAAGCCCCAGCAGATACAACCTGAAGTTCTCTACAACACCAATTTATGAATCTTTAGAAAGACAGGCTATTTTCTTTCTATGAAGATTAGATTATTGTATAGTGACAACTGTGCTGAATTTACTAGACAAACATTTCCCGCCAAAGTTTTGTAATTATCTTAGGATTTTTTTTTTAAGGAATCGTAACATCTACTCTCACAAGATGTGTTTTCTATTGAATTTATGTGAGAATCATGTGTTATAAACGAGGCTTTATATTAGTAAGACCAGTATGAGATCAACGCTCCGCACTACTCACTAGCAGGAACAGGATATAACAGGCTATTTTCTCCTAGATGTATCTGTTATATATCGGTAGTACTGTCCCAGTACTGTTTTAGATATTTTGTGCGATCTTACAAATGTAGCTCTGGAAAAACTTATCGTTCAAATTTTATCAAATACAATTTTCATATTTATCTAATTTTCATCAAATATAAAGAAAATTCGCAATTTTTCAACTTTTCCTTTTACAACAGAAAATTCAAAGTTTTCGTCCGTAAAGTCCGATAACCGTGGTTACCAGCTCTATCGCTATCCTTCCGTAAAATTTGTAAACCAATAGCATTTTTCCTACCCTGACTAGAGTTTTACATCACCAAATGCGGCAATCTCAATACATGTTTTGCATTGTTTGTAATCAAGAATGACGTCGATCTGCTATGTTCTTTTTCTTTTCTTTTTTTGAGACGATACGTCGTGTATTCTACGCTCCTTTTCCAACTAACCCAGCCGCCTCGGTACAAGTGGAAAGCTGAGGTGTGACGTGGAGACTGGACAGCACATTTAACATATCTTTTGCCACGTACGCATTGTTCTCCTCATCGGCTCTCGATGAAATTTTCACTTTGTTTCTGTTGTTTTTTTGCTGTCGTATCATGTGCTTTGGAAAGGGACAAATCGACGCGATGCTTCACCGAAAACTTTTGGCTTGGTCTCTACGTTCCCCTCGTGGATACCCACCCGGTTCTGTTCTGCAACCCAGGCCCATCTGACGACCGAGCGTAGCTGGCAAGGGAGTCGTTTACTCTGCCTGCCAAGGTTCCATCCTCATAAACAAAGCTCTTGTGTTTGCATTATGTAAGATCTCGTGCCTCCACAAAAATTCATAGCTAATGTAGGGACATGTATACGTATATGGATGATGTGAGTGGGATGTGAGTTGAGTATACATTTGCCTTGTACTCTCTCACGCTTTCTGCCCTCTCAAAAAAAAACTAGATTGGTCCACCCCATCTGCGCTATGTGAGTCTCGTGCCCCTGCAAAAATTTCCAACGTATGTAGGAAGCACGTACATATATGTAGATAGTATAAGTAGAATATGAGCTGAGTGTACGTTCACCTTATACCCTCTAAAAAGCTTAAGGGGTGCTTGTTTTAGCGATGATTTTTGTTTTTGATTGAAATTTCACTGTTGCTGGCTTTTTTACTATAACTGATTTGGCTTTTTAGGTATAATTAATTTTAAAAAATATAAAAATAAAAAAAAATATGTTAACCCATTAGGAACAATACCAAAGAACACGGAAAAAACAAAATACAAAAAAATTTAGAAAAAAACAAAATATTAAATAGTAAAAAAACAGAAATAAAAAAAAACCGAAACGAGCATAGCTATCTGGGACATATGATGGACCCACACTGCAACGACGTCGTGATCACAGAAAAAAAAGTGATAGTAACTGATAAAATTATCTTAGATATACACAGTATAAGAGCTTGCATGGTTCGAAGAATAGTCTTTTTTTTTACAATTGGTTGTGTAATTGAATACTTTAACTCATCGATTTAACCTATTAGAACTGGTTGTTGTATAAAACTAGGTTGATTCGATATTATAGGGTCATCGTGTGATTTTTTTGTCAAAAAATGATTACTGCGTATTCATCTTATATATAGCATTTTTATGGCATGCGAAACTCATTTTAAGTATTTGAATTTTCATAAATTAGTCACAAGAATTCAAGATCCTTGTACTAACAAAAAAATGATTTGTTAAATAAAATGTACAGGGCATTAGCCCCGCTCGTTTCGGTTTTTTTTTCAACTTCTGCTTCTAGCTTCTGTTTTTTTTCACTATTCAGTATTTCATCTTTTTCTAAATTTTTTTAGATATTTTAGGCTTTTTTGTATTTTCTTTTTTTCTCGTGTTCCTTTGTATTGTCCCTAATGGGTTAACATGTTTTTTCTATTTTTACATTTTTTTAAAAAATTAATTATGCCCAAAAAACCAAATTAGCTACAGTAAAAAAAAGCCAGCTACAGTGAAATTTCAGCTAAAAGCCAGAAACCATCGCTAAAACAAGCGCCCCATAGAGGCAAAGGTGTTATTAAGCTAAGCTAGGTAGGTACGGTTCGCTGTAGCTATGACTGCCGAGAGTCCGACTGTCTCAGTCGAAATCTGTGCATGGTTTGCACAGTCTTTTGTCATGGATATAGATCAGACAGAAAACTTAAAAAGTATCTACGATTATGGAATGCGAAGACTATAGAGAATTCAGAGAGACTCAATGAGAAATACATGATCAAGTATATTTAATATGAATGTCTAGGGATACAAATGTCCTTCTCTCTCCCGTTACAAAATGTTTTATTTATATAGAGGAGAGAGAGGCGAGTGAAGTTACAAATTCACACATGAGGCCTATGTTACTCCTAGAGGTTTCTATGCCATTTGCCCTACATGGGTCTCGCCATGTTCAGGACTCCAAAGTCGTTCGTGGCTGACTTTGGACTCCGCCCAAGGTTGACCCCAAACCTCCCCTAGGTTGGCCTCGGACTCCCTCTAGAGTTGGTCTTACGTACCTCGTAGAGATTGGTCTTACGAACCTCGTCGAAGTTGATCTCGCAAACATCACCGAGTTTGTTCTTGTGGACCTCATCTAGGTTGACTTGTGGACTTGACTTAGGGTAGATCTTCTAACAAGTGTTGTCGCTCTGAAGTAATCATGGGCCCGAGGTAGCATGGGGGATCCCCCCAATAATAGCCCCTCACTGATTCGAGCAGTCGTCAATCATCCGTCTAGGCTGGCGCACCAACCTATAGAAGGGGTCAACTTGCGGCCTCGGGCCAACAATTCCCCCGGTAGCGTACAATGAGTTGACAAAACATTTAAGTTACCTTGCGTTGGAGCGGGCTTTAGGTGGTAACCTGCCATCTTGGCCATTAGGAGCGAACTCGGGCTCACCGATGTCAGGTTATCAAGGCAGGTTTGTGCTCATCCCAAAGACATGCATCTCTTTGTGGAAATATCACGGACCCCGTTCTTGACGTGGCTTGGGCCGAACTCAGCAGCGGCACTCACCCCGAGGAGAGCTACTACTTGGGAGCCAACTCAGAGTACTGTGCACAGGTCGGTTGCTGTTCCGTGGACCAGATGCACACTATGCTACGAACTGGGTGCATTCCTAATTTGAAGGCTTGAGTGGACTCGGTCCGCCGTGGACCAAACCCTTGGCTATAAAAGCCACCATCGGCTGGCCTCCCCAAGCTTGCCCACTCATTCCACCAAAGCTTCAAGGCGCTTGCATCCCCTTCCCTATCTCCTCATCGGACCGCCCCAGATCCCTTCTCCATCCCATCACTTACTTGTCTCTCAAACGCTTGTCCTCGGAACTTTTGGGTTCGTCCCATCATGGAAGCCTCCTATGTCGCTTGCCTTTGGGACCACTCCACGCTCGATCCACCTTGGGGGTCTCCCACACCACACCTGCCCCCGGGGCTCCTCCATTCGGCCCATCTCGGAAGCCTCCCACACCGCTCGCCCCTGGGACCGCTCGTGTCCATGCTGCCCTAGGGATCTCCCACGCGAGCCTGTACCCGAGGCTCCTCCAAGCGTTATTCCAGCCACTTAGACCACCCCGGGAAGCCTTGCCCTTGGGACCCTGACCCCTTCCTCAGGGCCTTGCCTAGGACCGCCTAAAGCGCCCCTTGGGGGCTTTACCTTGGATCACCCGATCCCCTGGAGACTTCGCCTTGGGTCATTCAACCACCCCTAGGGTGCTACGCCTTGGGTCTCCTGGCACCCCAGGGGGCTTTGCCTTATTTCGCCTGGCTAACCTTGGGGTGGTTTGCTTTGGATTTCCTGGCCCTAAACCCTGAGGGGCTTTTCATTGGTTCACCTAGACCCCCCCCGGGGGGACTTGCCCTTCATCACTCGAACCTTCCCAGGGTACTCGCCCCTCACTGCTTAGACCGCCCTGGGGGACTCACCCCTTGTCGCTTGGACTGCCCTGGGCCACCCAGCCATCCATGTGAAGGCCTCCAAGCCACCTACCTAGGGCTTCGCCCTTCGACACCTGGAACCCTTAGGGCTTTGCTTCTTGGCCTCCCTAGCTGAGCCCAGGGCCTTACAAATCGGCCACCTGGACTGCGTCCGGCATCCCACCACTAACAACCCAAACTCCATCAGGTGCTCCGCTTCTCACTTATCACCGGTGGCTTTCGAACAGCTTAGTGTCACCTCAAACTCTACTTTGCCCGAGCTGACTCCTCGCGTCATGACCACAAAGAAGGCCGTGGCGCCCACCAGCCCTTCTGGCAAGAAACGTGAGGCATCCACCTCCCAAAAGGATGCCACAAAGACAGCGACAATCTAGGGAGAGGAGACCCCCAAGAAGGTTGTTTGGTGCATTCATTACCTGGGCCCTTCCAACATGAAGATGGGTCTTTTGGAGCAACTAATGAGGGAGGGCAAGATCGAGACCGCCAACTTGGCCGTCTTGCCCAAGCCCGAGAAGGTCTGTCCTGACCTGAGGTCAGGGATGATTGTCATCTTCGCTGCCCAATTCGAAGCTAGCCTCTACATCCTTCTAGTTGAGCTGCTAAAGGATGTGCTTGATACATTCGATCTTGAGGTCTCCCACCTCAACATAGGCTCCTTCACCTGCCTCTTGTCGTACAAGTGGCGATGCGAGCTTAGGGGTGAAGCATCCCTCGACTAAGCTCTTCTGCTTCCTCCATTATACCACACTCAAGATAGTGTATGCCTACAAGAACATGAGCTCCTCGTATGGGGTGATAGCCTTTCAGCTTTGACGCGAAGGTATGTGAGTTTCCACTGGTGATTGCGTGCACCACACAACGTAGAGGGTTGGTAGCTTGCCCTGCGGCCTCAAGTTGAAGTGGAGTGGCTAGGGTAGGTACCGCGACCACCGTCGTGGGCGCGGGAGGTGGGTTGCACTAAGGCACATAAGTGGTGGCCTGTACATGTCGGTGAAGATGTCAAACGAAGGCAACGAGCTCACCATGAAGTATCATGGTAAGTCCATCCATGAATGGTGCAGAAGCGAGGATTGTTGCTATGGTCACAGCATTGCTCCTCATGCCATCGACTACCCTCGTGCTTGCGCTCGTGGTGGTTGCCCTGGCGGTCATCACGGCGGTTGTTGTGGTGATCATCTCGGTGGTCGTCGAGGTGTGGCTGAGCAGTTTTGGATTTTACCCACCCCTCCTCAAACTTAAAGTATTTCTCCATGATGGAAAGTAGCTTCACTGCCATCTTCAGTTCTTTCGGTGTAGCTTGTCAGCCAACACCCCTTTATGGAAAGCGCGGCATGCGGCCTCATTGGCACTTGTGTCGGAGATGCCTTGGACTTGGCAATAGATGTAGAAGAGTTGGTGTATGAAGTCTCTGACGGACTCGCTCGACATTTGCTTGAGCGCATGTAGGTTGGAGGATTGACCGACTTGTTCTAGCTCTCTTGAAAGTGCTTGCCTAACTTCTCTCGAAGTTATTCCCACGAGTACACTAAGCACAGCAAGAGGGAGAGGTATTAGGACTGAGCGACCCCCCGAGAGGGCCAAGGGTAAGCTCTTTGCCATGATGGTTTAACTTCTCACACCGTAACCAGAGAAGAATGCAATAATACGACCACGCTCCAAACGGTTTTGACTTCTGGTTTTCAGTTTATTTAAGCTAAAAGTCACTTGAAGCTCATTGGCTTCTAATTTTAGTTTTTTTTTGCTTTTTCAATTTTTGGCTTCTTTTTCTTTTTCTTTTACGTTGTCTATAGGGATATAATAATATTTTTATTTATTTTCTAATTTTTATTTATTTATTTTTAATTAAATAATTTAAAAAAACTAATAACTACTATGTTATAATTTCAGGAAAAAAACGGCGGCTACAGCTTACAAACCAGCCGCTATGTTCTTTGTAGCGCTTACAGCTAGAAGGTTCTTTGTACCGGCCCAGCGTGATGTAGAGGGGATCGAAGAGAGAAGCAACACGCCTCCCGAAGAGTCCTGGCCGGTGGAGCCCACCCGGGGAAATCAGATCTCCGTAGAAAAAAAATTCTTGTCTCCATCCAGCTGACCGCGACTCTCCGGGCAGAGCGCCTTCCTCGTCGACTGGACAGGGGCATTTCCGTCATTTGGCCACGTGCCCTGGAATTGGCGCGAAAGCGGTCGCCGTCGCTTTGGCCATGCAGCAAGTTCCCGCCATATCCAACCCCCGCGGGCCCCGCCTGACTACCGAGCCGCATTAACGGACGGCCCAGACCCCGCCGCGTGGCGCGCCGACGCATTGTGGGCAGCAAATATCCTGTTTGAAAAGTCGTTGGATGCGACAGAGGAAGGAGTGAAGAAACGTGGCTCGGTTAGTTCACTTAGCAAATGCTTGTCGTCTTACTCCTATTCTCCTCTTCTCAGCGACCGATGCCGATGTGATATCTGAGATGTTCTACACTGTGACTTATGTTCACTTAATCCACGCAAGTTTGTCACAATTGGAATTGGGAGTGATTTCAAATCGTATCTTGCGAGAAAGAGCGAAGACAATAATTCAAGATCGCCAAGTTTTGAGGTCGATCGGGATCCGTTTCTCCGATATTAGACGTGGTCCAGATCAAAAAATCTACCCATAGACAGCAGACATGAGATTCAAACAAGAAACAGAAACAGAAACAGATCACGAACAAAATTCTTGTCGCTTAAGAGTCCGCTCAGTTAGTTTTTTAAATTAATTTATGGCTAAATTTAAACTATAACTAGTTTATTTTACACAATAACTAATATTTAATTTATTTAATATAAACAAATTTTAAAACTTTAAAAATAAAAAACAGATTAACACATCGTAAACAATGCAAACAAATATAAAAACCATCAAATAAATTTAAAAAACCAAAAAAATATTAGAAAAGAAATATCAAAATAGTTAACAGTTAGCTAAAATCAAAAAGCTTAGACGAAAATAAAAGGTGCTTGAATACCATCCACAGGAACAAATCATCGCGCAGCTCCCATGCGTCGCTGCTGTTCCAAAAGGGTCACAATAATTAACAGCAAAGCGCACGCATCATGAGCCACTAATCACAACAGTTCAACTCCAAATACCATCAACGCAACGCGATTACATTAACACCGTTCGTTTGCACGCGGGAGGCGTGCGAGTTCAGGCAGCTCACGCACAAAGCGAGCGGCGGCTGGGCCCCACCCACCTCAACCAACATTTGCTGCCTCCTCGCTCGCACACTGCTCCACTGGTTTACTACTGCTGCTAAGTACTGTAATAAATAAATATAATAGTATTAAATACTGCTGCTCCACTGCTCCCGCCCCGAGCGCGCGAAACCCCAGTGGGGAGGGGCAGGGGCGTCATTTTACGCTGACGGCGGTCGCCGTGTGCCCCGTAGTCACGAAGTCCTCGCCCTCCCACCACGGCAGCCAGTCGAACTCCGCCGCCTTTGGCGGCGGCGCCGCGGCCAGGTCACCCAGCTCGCCCAGGCTGCCGTACAGAAGGTCGAAAGCCGGAGGGTGCGCCTCGTCGGCGGCGTGCCGGAGGACGGACGTCGGCGACGCGAACGGGTAGAACGCAGCCACGTCGTCGTCGGGCTGCGGCTGCGGCGGTGCCGGCGCCGGGGAGGGGGGAGGAGGCGTCGCGGTGGTGGCGTCCGGCGCGGTTTCCCGGCGGGGACGTAGTTTCATCTGCGACGGTTGACGGGGCTTGGCGGTGGCGGAGGTGGAGGGGAAGTTGGTGACGGCGTGGGAGCCCTTGAGGCGGAGCGCGGCGTCGTCGTACACGGCGGCGGCCTCCTCGGCGGTGTCGAAGGTGCCCAACCACAGGCGCTTGCGCAGGCTCGGGTCGCGGATCTCCGCCGAGTACCTTCCCCACGGCCGCTGCCGCACGCCGCGGAACCGCCGGCTTCGGAAGCCGGCGTCCTCGACCGCGCGACGCCGCGCCAGCACCGGCGCCATGCGCTTGGGAGGCGCCGGCGACGGCGAGGCGGCCCTCACGTAGATGTCGATGACCTCCCGCACGCGCCGCTTGGCGCGGTCGTCCTCGCCCCCGGAGGAGTCGGAGTCTGTGGCATCGGCGTCAACGAAGAAGACGCGGACGCGCTTGGGGCGGGGCAAGGGGGGTCCCACGCGGCGGCTCCGGCAGGCGGCGAGGGAGTCGGCGGGGGACATCGCCAAAGGCCGCAGATCTACCGGTGCTACTGCGACGCCACCACAAATCCCATCCAAGAGACACACCGCCAAGAACCCCGCAAGAAACCACCCCAAAAAGCACGCTTCAATTGGGGAAAACTCGAACCCAACAAAACCAAGAAAAATCCCAACTTCCTGTGGGAGACTGGCACGAATCGACGAGAAAGACGAAGGAAATCGCAAGATTTAGGGGATTCGGCCGGGGTTTAGCGACACAGATCTGCCGCTCCCAGTGAGCTACTACCAGCTCACACAGCAAGAACCGGGTCAAACAAGCGAAGGCACAAGAAATCCCCAAACCCAAGACCTCAAATCCAGAGGCAGATTTGTGAAATTGGCTTTGGGACTCCCTTCCACGGCCACTCCGGACGGATCGGAGGGAAGAACCGAGAAAGCGAGAGATCTCTGTGATGATTTGGGGGTTTTAAGAGGGCTTTAGTGGTGCTTATGGGCGGGAAAGTTGCGGGGGTTTGTGGGTTGGGGACCTTGCAGAGGGGGGGAGGAGGTAGTATATATTTGTCGCACTGGTGGATGCCACTACCACTCTCGATCTTATCACTCCTAGCGGTTTTACCCTTTTACCCTCCGTGTGACTCCCTGCGCGGTCCAGCTGGATACTTTTTGACAGTGAACCGAGCGCAGGACCATCCTGGCTTGGCTCCTGGTGCGTTGGAAGTTTACAGTTTTGCCCTCCTCCTTGGTTCATGTCCAAAACGTGCAGCGTGTGATTCGAATTGGAAGTGGCTTGAATTTGGGTTGATGCCCATGCCCAAGTCCCAACTGGTGGTCTGGTCCACTCGTTTCAACTTTTTTTCAATTCTAATTTTTAATTTTAGTTTTTTCACTATTCTGTAATTCATTTTTTCTAAATATTTTTAGATTTTTTGGATTTTTTGTGTTCCTTTGCATTGTCCGTGATGGACTAACATATTTTTTCTATTTTTACATTTTTTTTAAATTTAATTATGCCTAAAAAGTCAAATCAGCTACAGTAAAAAAAACCAACTACAGTGAAATTTCAGATAAAAATCAGAAGTCATCACTAAAACGAATGACCTTAAATGATCTCTTCTCCTCTAGGTACCTTGGACAGTTGCTCTGTTTTCTGTACAACTTTTTGTAAAATTGGTCTCTCGGAAGAGTGAACATGAATAGGAGGTTTTCTTAGTAATCATCAATTTCTAAAGAAATTAAATCAGTAGTAATTAGTGTTCAAATTTGATTGTTTGGATTGAAATTTAGAGAGTCCACCTGTGGTTATTCGTATTGTACAATATTTTTGTCCACAATCAATTTGCATATACACGTTCTTGGTAGACTTGTAGCACGTTTCGATTGCATCCAATGCTCAAGTGTAAAAAAGAAATAGTGAACTTGAAAACCATGGCCACCGCACAGACACAAATCTGTGCTCTCGGATCAGACACAAATCCGTGTTGACATGGCTCTGTTCTTTTGAAATACGGTTGATGTCTTTTAATTATGATCGATGATTTTTGTTTACGTTTTTTGAAATAGTAGTGGATGGTAGAGATGTCGACGTGGATGATATACACGGTTTTGGATTCAGAAAACCGTTTAAAAATTTTGCTTCAAGAAACCATCCCATTTGTTACGATTTTTTGAAAAATTTAAGCACCGCTCAATTTAGTTTCTGACTTCTAACTTCTGTTTTTTCACTATTCATTAATTTTATTTTTTTTCTGATTTTTTATTTTTTGGGCCTTTTGCCTTTCTTTTTTTCTCATATTCTTTTGTATTATCCGTGATTGGTTAACATATTTTTTATTTTTAAATTTTTTAACATTTAATTATACCAAGTAAGTCAACTTAATTACAGTAAAAAAATAAACCAGCTACAGTAAACCAACACTATTCTAAACACCTCCTAAAAGTCAAAACCCAAAATAACCATAACATAGTTCTGAGATGGCTTGTTCACAACAAATGGCTTGAAACTTACACTCTGAGTTAAGGTAAGTGACTGGTTTGGCATGATTGGTACTTGGGAATCAACAGTTAAAGAATGCATTAAGTTTCTGGATGTTGTTTTATGAATTCACATACCGACGTTCTTCCCCTGAATCAATGCGGTGTACTCGTACCTGCAATATTAATTGAACCGTTGTGTCCTTGTGGATACTTGATACTGTGATGACAACTTTACAATCCCTTCTAATTAAACCATCCCGCATTTTCCATATAATAGGTAGTAGACATCAATCATGTGACAACCTTGTCTACAAGAAATACTTTATCTTAACATAAGCTATAATAGTATAAACAACAAATAAAACAGTAATGATACAATCCGCTCTCCGGTCCAACTATTTCCCTCTCCGCTGAACATTTCCCTCTGCTGTCCTGGTGTTTGCAACGTCATAACTATCAACTCGAGAATTCAAATACAGCAAATAATATGTTTTATCGTAGCTCCATGAAATTTTCTACAACTTCTTAGTTGGCTAGAGACTCTTATTATTTCATTTAAGCTCTTATTTTCCACCTTGATGACAGTTCTGTAAATTTCTAGACAGCAGATTTAGTAGTTTAATATCTTTTATTCTACAACAGCAACCCCAATAAACCAAATCATTTTTGAAAACTATAGGAAATTCTCTACCTTTCTCTAGTTATGCCCAAGAATTATTTCAGTCATCTCCTATGGCTAATATATAGAATATCACGATTGCATCCAGCAGCGACCAATTCTAAACAGTAGATAATTCTCTATAATTTTCTTAATATGCGCTAGCTACTAAACACAACATAGTTACCCCAAAACTTAATCGCAAAATAGAACAATGATCTTGATGAATAGAAATTCCTAATAATGCATCTTTTACAAGTCCCATCTATGTTGTCCAAAATCATTATGTCCACAAAATCAATCTACTAGGACCTAAGAACAGAAAAAATAAGGGATTAGAGCAAAATTACCTACACCTCTTCTCTTCCCTCCTCCCTCTCCCTTCTCTTTTCCTTCTTCCTCATCTCCTTCCTTTTCCTATTCTCATTGGCCGGCTCTCCTCTTGTCCTTCCTTCTTCTTCCCTAGCTGGTTCCCCTCCCTTCTTCTCCCTTCTCCCTTAGATGGCTCCCTCTTCTTCCTCCTTCCCTTCTCTCTCTCTTCCCTCCTTCTCCCTTCTCTTTCGCTTCTTCCCCCTCTCCTTCTCCTTGGCCAGCTCTCCTCCTTTTTCTTCCTTCTTCTTCATGGTTGGTTCCCCTCTTCCCCTTCCTTCTTCTCCCTTCTCACTTGGTCGGCTTCCTCTTCTTCCTTCCTCCCTTCTCTTCTAACTAGTCAGCTCAGAAGTGCATAGCAGGCTGTTGTGGCGCATGGTAGGGCAACAGTGGGTGCGCAACAGGGGTGGTGCAACAGATGGAGGAGATGGCTAGGGTTTCTCTCCTCCCCTCACTCCCCCTCTCCTTAAAAGCCCAGCCCAAGCCCCCCAAACTCCCACACCACTCAATCAAGGGGGGATCGGTTGAAACTTCCCCCTCTTTTCTTAGCTTTCTGTTTTCTTTACAATCTTTTTCATATTCATGAGTAGGTTATTATGAGGTTTTGATTGTGAGATATACATAATTATTTAGATTGGACATACAAAAATAGTCATGAAAAGTTATTTCACGTTAAATCTATAATTTTTTACTAATATATTGCTACCATAATTATGGAGATGCCATTTGGGACCATAAGGAGTAAGATCCAAAACTCCTATCCTACTAGTTTTGAAATAACCTGGTGTATACCGAAAGGTAACATTACATTTCTTTGAAGCAAAAAGAAAAGCAACCTTTGTTGCCATACTTTTTTTTGCGAGGACAAATTTGTACATCTAATCCCTAGTTTACTAAGGAAATATTGGTCCTGTTCTTTTTTTGTCTTTTTGTGGCTTTTGGCTTTAGTTTCTTCGAAAGCCGAAACAAGTAGGGCGGTTTCTCTAAGATGCTTCCCAAAACCGCTTCTCCAAACAGTTGTTTGAGCCTAAAATTGTGTGTGTCATCCGCTATCATATCAAAAAAAGTGAAAACAAAAGCAATCAGTCGTAACCAAAAGTCATCAGCCGTAGCCCAAAAAATAAAGTCATTGTTAATGTAAATCTATACCAATCTGACAGTCATGAAGTTAAATTTAGTACTAGCCACAGATCCATGATTTTTGCTGAAGGGTACTCTAGGAGCCATAAGTGCTTTCTATACAATGCTCACAAAATAGAATTGAAGGACCATTCATACATTTAGCAATGTTTATGAAGATCTACCCTTTTTTAACAAATAGTCCCTATATTAAACTTTGGGGGATTCTTGGCGAACGCCCCATCCACATGTCTTGCCTTGCACTGTAGTGCTTCTCCCCAATAATTAGTGCACTCAATTAGCATTAAACATGTTAAGAAATTGTTGGAAAATAGACGAATGACAATGTAATCCACGCAATCAATCACCAAGAATACAATATATCAATCACCAGAAGACACAATTGAGAGAGAACATTAGAATGTAGTCTTTATTAATTTCAGATCTATTCTCATCTACATGGACATCTCTATTTATATTCTAAACCCCTTAAGGGCGATTTTGGTATTTACTCACATCGTAACCTTCTAGGTTTGTAATACTCCCCTTAGGCAAATACCACAATATGCATATGCCTCATTAAAAACTTCTCCCAAAAACCCAGTGGAAAAAGAGAGATGTAGAAAAGAGTACATCGCATCTGTTCCTTGTGTCGTACTTATTACCTCATTAAAAACCATCATGTGAGAAAACTTTAGAAAAACTTACAAAGGAAAAAAAGTATAACATTAGATTTTTAAAATCATATAAGTCTTTCAGTCTTAAATAAGGGCTACGGTTCTGGGATTTACTCCCTCTAAACCTTTTTAACTCGATAAGTCGTTTTATTCCTATGTCTCATACGCAATTTTGGAGCTCGCGAGGATAAAAGAATTTAGGAGCAATATGCTTCGTGATATTACTTTTAACATAGCCTATTTGTATCTATACCACACAAGCTGCATTATCTTCATAGATAATAGTAGGATTATCAATAGTATTTATGTCACATGGCTTCTTGATATGGCTAATCATTCGTATAAGCCAAGCATATTCTTGTGAGGATTCATATCACGATATGCATATGCTTCATTAAAAACTTCTTCCAAAAACCCAGTAGAAAAAAAGAATAGAGAAAAGAGTACATAGCACATATTAAATTGTATTACATTTGTTGCCTCATTAAAAACCTTCAAGTAAGAGACCCAATGAAAAAACTTACGAAGGAAAAAAGAGTATAACACTTATCTTCAGAATTTATAAACTGTCTTCAAAATTTATTATAATCTTTAAGACCTTTATCATGTCTATCGATTAAACTTATACAGATAGGTGGTAAGAACCTTCAAGGTACTGATCACCAAGTCAATACCTTCTAGGTTAGACTAAAGTTGAGATTTTCTAAATCTTGTGCCTAACTATAAATGTTTTAGCATATGTTCCCTCTGATGACCACTTCCAGTAAAGTCTTATTATTCCAATGCCTTTTAACACATTTTAAGAAATGAATGCAGGCCAGTATTGCGAGTGTATCTACTAGATTACCACAATATATAGTCTTCTAAATATTTGTCTCACTATTCATCTAAATAAAAGAAATGATAAAATAATTTGGGAGCAATATACTTAACTTTTCAAAATACCACTTATCTATATGTGCAACACAAGCAAATTTTATTCTAATCAGGATATGGGGGTAATCAATTGCCATGCCATATTTCTTTTGGATATAACTTATTAAAACCTTTTAGGGTCTTAATATTTAGCAACCATCTCTGACTAGTACTATACAACCAAAAGTCTGTTCTGTAGAACTAAAAACATGGTCATACAAGCATAGAGTCAATATAACCAGTCTTAATTTTGGCATTTAGGGGATTAATCAATTTGCCATTAACACCAATGTATATGATACCTTTATGGTAATAATAAATATTGCCACTCCATCAGTTTTTGTTAGGAGATGCACTTCACATGTGCTTATGTGGTGCACTTCCGATTTTTCATTTCCTCACTCCATTCCCTCAGGTTTTGGATAGGTCTTTATCTACTTCTAGGAATCACATATTCGTTGGTATATTTTTGAATAACTGGTGAGTTAATTTTTCTTTAGGGAGATGTTCTCTCTTTTAGGAGATATTTTCTCTTGTAGGAGACACTCTTTCTTCGAGTAAGAGTTTATCAAGTATGAGTTTTATATGCATATATATATGTTGTAATTTACTTTTTTGTTAAAACACCGAGTCCTTCAAGGATTGAGTTTTGAGCCTCTCTAGAGATCCCATCAAAGATTTTCAGAATCTGATAACTACATATCTTATTCATGTCATCTGCAAAAGTAATCATATAATAGAACATTATTTTATTTATAACCGAAGAATATATATCTCTACAGGGATCTTTGAACCATCGTTTTCACCACCTCATTATTTCATAATGATTCATCAAGTCTGAACTAACAGGTTACAAGACTTTCATTTGTGATTATGGTTCAGCCTCAATTGCTTCCTTTCATTCTCTTTAATCGATATGAATACTTCAAGTGCTCGACCATGGATTTTGATTCCAAATTTATGTTCTCATACGAGAAACTTTAGCAATTTTAGAGACAAACTAGTTGTCCACAACTTTTCTCCAAATATCCTCATAATTGAGTGTCTTTTAGTGTTAACAAAATCTTCATCATTTTTCAAATGAAAGCTTATTGGTCGTTCCATGTTTCCAGTTTTATAATATACACGCATCTAATTATTGGGATTTTCATCTTCATGATGAGCCTCTTCATGAGGTATTTCACCTTTAAAGTGAGTTCTCTTCTAGAGTATTTTAAGGAGTGTTTAATGATTATTTTGACTAGTGTCACTAGACCTTAAATCCACATATGTCCCTATAGACTTTATATCACTAACCAATAAATCAACTTCGCAAAAATGAATATACTATTCAACCCGAGGTATTCCAAACTTGACGATGTATTTACTTCAAGTAAATATTATCAAACTCCTCCATGCAATGAAAAAGAAATCTGACAATCTCCCCACTTCTAGCGTACAAGAGTATCAACTAAACTTAAATTTAGCTTGGTTAGTACGTGAACCTTATACTAAAGATCATTTTGTAGGAAAATATCATGGTATTCAAAGATTTTGGGCATTTCTCCCCGATGTCGAGATTTAATCTTGCTTAATAGTATACTTCAAAATCCCCTTAGTATGGACATATGATAGATGAAATTTCAGATCCAATCTTATCTCAGCTACTAGTGGTGACCCAAAATGATGTATGCTACAGTGATAATATTATATGAGAAATGATTGGTTTTTCTAATATACACTAATCTTCGATTGGGGAGTTCTTTTTCTTAATGCAGTTAGCTAGACATTTATTAATGTAGTGATATGAAAACTGTGCATATCTACTACTATTAGATTATCCCAAACATCTGATGGGTTATTAGTCCGCGATAGCAGAAATATTCTAACTTCTTATATATTATCTAATATTATGATCCAATTACTCATATTGTGCTTTAACATTTGGATCACTCAAACATCAAGTTTTGTGATAATGCAACATGTTTTGACCTAGTCAAGATTAGTATGTTTTGACAGCATACATCTACAGGATGCTATCCAAAGCATAAATATTATACTGCCACATGAAATATGACCATCAATTAATCTACATGAAATATAATATATTCTGCTATAATATAATTCTAGTTTAACTTCACAGATGGAACAATTATTCGTCAGGAATATATGTGATTAATTAGAAGGTAATTTATATGTTTGTTATAATTTATGATGCCAAATAAGTATAACAGATTTACATCATTCGAAATCATTAAAATCTAATAGGTCATCTAGTATTTTGAGAGTTATATTTTCTTTAGACAAATGACTATAGCTTCCAGTAGGATATGTGCAACAACTTCATGCTACTGTGTAATTCCCATGTATGTGGTCACATACCGGTGATTAACATATTACTAGGGACAAATCAATTACCCTTCGAAGGTTACAATGATTTTTGTTTGCCAATAGTGTAAATAGCAGTTTCAATTATCTCTAAAAAACTAGATTATTTGTAACTTCAAATTTATTTGCTTCTTGATTTGACCTAGGATATGCCATTATGCTTGTCATTACTTTTGTGCCTCGGAGGTTCTAATATTCCTCATATGCCTAAATTTCTCTCCTTTTTCACGCCAACTGAAAATTTTCGAGTGACAACGCATGCTTCTAGCATTTGCTTCGAATTAACCGAAAGTTTTAGCAATAAATTGCTATTATACTACTTCAAGAGTAACATTTATTGGCGTGAAACCAACATATACTTTGTAATATGGAAGAAGGGGTTATATATAGACTTCAAGTCTTTGTGTGTAAGTTATTCCGTACTTATTTGAGGTTTATAGCATTTTCTAGTCATGGTAATCGTTCTAAGATTTAATGTTTGACTAGAGTTCTTGTGTCTTTAGTAAGGACAATTGTCCTATTGCCATTTGGGCATTAATAAACTAGGGCGTATCATTTCTTTAAAATTCCAAGCATAATATTTATAAATTTTATTTCATACATGATTAATTATTTTACTGCAGATAAGATATGCTACTAGCAATGTATTCTATTAAGTAACTATTCAGTAGGGGTAAGGCTTTAACAGAATAATTTAGACCAAATATATTTATGGCATCTGCAAAATTATATCTAATGTACAATTTCAGCCTAAAACAAAAGATAAGAGGTGCTCTTCATGAGTAAGATCAAGCTCAACAGGAGTTATATCTATACTATTGATGCTATTCATGTAGAAAAATGACATCACAATAAAGCTAAGGGATAACTAAGAGAATACTACTAGTTTCTATTTTGTTCACCATGGGCATATTCTTGCTTATGAATGCACCTGTTTGTTAGTAATGTACATGTTACCTAAACTTAGTCCAAAAATAATATGGTGCAAGGTGGAGTAACACTCACATGCAGACTTCTGCTCCTAGAAACAAAAGTAGATCCTAGTAAAGTGACTACAAGAACACCAATAATATTTTTACAACTTTGGCCATCCTTTCAGAGGAGGCCATTAGGCCCAACAAATCAGTCTAAATTATATAGTCATTCTTCAGGGTAGAGTATAGGCAATATCTCATAAACTATAAAGTTTTTACTTTTCAGCGACAAAAAGGCACAACTATGTCAGCTTTAGGCTTGACAGTGGTATGACTGTATGATGATGAAATAAACCTAGGTGATGCAAATGCAGCCATTTGGGCGAGCGAATATCCACTTAGCGATGCCCAATGTCCTATAATATTCATGCAATTTTTTACATGTTTACTGCTGGTAAGTAATTTCAAAAGCAAGAAATGAGTGCAAATAGTAAAGATTTATTTTTATCTATTTAGTAAATATTTCCTAGATTTTTCTTAGCAATCTTTAGGATTCTTTGGTAATTATTAAGGTATTTAAGTAATTTTTAGAATTACTAACCTATTAAATAAATCTCCAAACACACAATACCATGAAATAAACTATAAACAAAATATGATGCTACTAAGGTGTGTTGAGTCTAAGGCTTCATAAATTTATGGAAGCTCATATACCTAAAAACCATGTTTCTATGTTTTCTAGAATTTTCTCGTAATCTTTAATGAATTTTTGCTAATTAATAAGCAATTTTTGGAATTACTAAAAAGCAGAAACAAAATGCTAAAGAAAATAAATCCAGAAAATATAATAATGACAAAGGTGCTAAAAGATTGTAATGAAGCTTATATAATCTAGAAATAATTTCTTTAAAGAGAAAGTTGGTCTGCTGGACTTTATCCGCTATATCGACAAACTTCAAGGTCTAATCTTAGAATATTACCGCATTTATGAGCAAACTTTCTAATTTACCTAACCTTCAGGGGGTAAATTGAAAAATGGCATAAAATATCCCTATACCCCCACCCTTTTCGTTTTTCGGGCCAACCAATGGGCCTCCCTTGATCGGTCCATACACAATGGGCCGCGCCCTCGTGAGGCAACGACGGGCGACTAGGCCCGAGCACGGAGGCGGTGGCCAGCGGGGATGGTGAAGGCAGCCTGCAGGGTCATGGAGGCGGCCTATAGGGGCGTGGAGGCGGCTATGTCCTCTTCGGCCGGCGATGCCGAGCGGCAGCAGGGCGGTGGGCTGAGCCGATGGCATCGCACTTCGGGGCAGCATTGTGCGATGACCAGCAGGTGCGTGTGAGAGCGGAGGCGTGGCATGATAGTAGGTCGATGGGCATTGCTTGTGAAGGCGGATGGCTTAACACGCGTGCTGGTTGCTGGGAACCCGCATGTGGCGGCGATGTCATCGCTCGGCTCGGCCGCATTTGGACGTGTTGGCGGAACAGGGGCGGTCTATGGTCGGGCTTCATCTCGATGGGCTTCACTTTTTCATTGAATTCCAGATTGTAAACTTGGATTGATTCGCACCGCTAAAAGTCAGGTTTGCACGAAGAACCGTAATAGATTGGTTTTGATATTTGTATACCTTGCATCTTGTAAAGCGATTCGTGCTGATAACGTGTTAAGAAATTGTTGAAAACACACTTAATTAGCATTAAACGCATTGATTAGAACTAACGGTAATTGATTAGTGTTAATACTGCTATTGTAGCTCTGTTCCCCATTAATTAGTGCACTTAATTAATGTTAATGCACTGATTTGCACTAATAGTAATTAATTAGTTCTAATTAAAGCACTAAACTAATAATATTCCATTTAATCCTAATTGTATTTAATTAGCACTAACTATTCTTTGCTAATTAAGTGTGCACGATAATTTATTGCACTCTCATTTAATTAGTGCTTTAGTTATTGCTAATTAACATTACAAGTCTTTCATGGGATAAAATTTAGAATGTACAAGTGAACATTTGTTATCCGAATGAGCTAAAATTTCATACAAAACTTTTACTCGAACCGTTAACATACCATAGAAATTTGCTGCTTGAATTCATCCGTACTGCGCAACAAAAATAATCGAAACCAATGCATGCGTTTCCCCTACACCATTCATCTCTGCAAAATCATACCGGCGAGCATTTTATTGTCCAAATGAGTTAAAAATTTCACATAAGACATTCACTCAAACCACTTACGTGGAATAGAAATTTGTCGCTGGAACTCATTCCATACTGCACAACAACAAAAAAGAAACTCAACACATGTGTTTTTCCCTACGCCGTCCATCTTCACCTACCCGCGGGCCGCCTGACCTTCCGAGATGCAATGGCACAGTGGATAACACATGTCACTTATCACGCCCTTTAAGCTTGGAGAAAGGTTCTTATTTTTTTTTCCAAAAATGAGTGATCAGGGTCTATTTTTAAGGAAAAAGTCACTCTAGGTTATATATATATATATATATATATATATATATATATATATATATATATATATATATATATAAGCTTTTTCTACACCGGGTGTAATTACACCCTATGTCGTATCTCATACCGTAGGAAGTATCTTATGTAACGGAGGGTATGTATGTGCAGTATACGAGTATTTAAGATCATCTAGGTGGTATGAACAATTTTTCAGAGGTAGTATGTAGATTTTTTTGATATACTTCTTTTTATGTGTGTATATGAAGGTATTTACAAAATAAGCTAAAAACTATAGACTCTTTTGTAATTTTTTCATGTGGTTCATATTGAAATATTTTATAATTAGTATACGAGTATATCCAAAGTGATAAAGGAGTATTTCAAATTCGTTTAGGTGGTATATTAGATATGGATGTAATTACACCTAGGTGTAGAAAGTATTTTTCCTACGTGTATGTGTTATATATATATATATATATATATATATATATGAACACCCAATCTTTTACTTTGATTCATACAGTAGTTAATACGTCATGACGTCACGCTTCCGCTGGCAAGCTTGAATCACACTCACTGGTGTATTCGGAGAAGCGCCGTTTCCGGAAATGGTCCTATGTGTATTAAATGTAACAAGTAAGAAAAGGAGTTTACGTATAAAAATAAAATAACGCACAAGGACATGAGGCTCAAACATTACCCGTGATTGTCCAGTCAATTGTGAGTATCTGGTAGATATTTTTTTTTACTATGAATGATCAAAACAATCTCAACTTTAAAAATATTTTCTTATAGAAAAATAACTAGGACTGCACATGATAAAAAGATCTTCCTACTGCGAATTATATAGATGTTGGGCTATCACTAATTGTTTTTTTACTGTGATTTTTAAGATAATGACGAACGATGGAGACGCCGACACGGAAGATGCACGTGATGGTGGGCTCGAGAAGTCATTTGAAAAGTCTTTCTGTTTGTTTCGGTTTTTGGAGGAGGCCAGGCCAATAGCCACCCTAAAACCAAAAAAGAATAGGATCATAATCATTTCCGTGAAAAATGTCTGTCGAGACAATTTTGAAACGATAAGGATCTCGAGGGCAGCAGATTCATCTGAATTCCCACCAACATCAAAACCTTGAAGGCTCCGTTTAGAACGCAGTATTTTTTTGATCAATTTAGGAACCGAACAGTTTATTATGAAATCCTTGCGTACAAAACAGGCCCACATTGCACCAGATATATTTCGATCTACCACTGGGCGCGTTTAATCTTCATCTCAAGGGGGTATCCAGTTTGATCAGTAAGACATGAGCACTTCATTGTATTGTTGGCATAGCTTGTCCTGGGCGAACGAGAGAGGCGAGTGAAATCGAGAATGGAATTTCGTTCGCTGCTGGGACAGCTCGAACCGAAGAAGAATCGGTGAATGTCCGGGCATCTACGGCCACATTAAACGCTTGGGATCATCAAGGAAACAGAGAACGTGGAAGCACATTACGTTCGCAGTACAAAGCACGGAAGCTCCGTCAGTGCGTTCACACTGTCTAATAACTTCTCGTGTGGTACTAATTAATAACCAATAAATGGGATCGATAGAGAGATCACGGTTTGTACCGTCTGGCTTCGGATCCCCCCAATCGATCGGGTCCTGATTTGCTGCGCGGTTGCACTGCACAGGATATGTGACCTGTAAATGTAAGCTGGCAGTAACTGCGATCCACTGATGCTCTGAAAAAACTGCGAGGGGTTCATTCGTATAATCGCATTGTTTTGGTTTAGGCCCCATTTGGGCAGAGGAAAAGAACGGTGGAATTTCCAAGGATTTGGACAGTTTTTTGTGGTGCCGTTTGGAACAGAGGAATGATCTGTTCAGAGTAGCATTTCATTACGAATGTTCTGCGCTCACCAAAACAGAGAGGGGGTGAAACCAAAGAGGCTACCGCTCCACCACGCTAGGCGATCCTTTTGCTTCCAGGAGCAACATCAACTAAACACAAATAGTCTTAAAACAAAAACGCAAAACAATTCATTGACAGATCAGAACGAACGCTCTACTTGCATAGTTGTACATAAAATTCAACATCTCCATTACTATTCGAAGCACCCTTTGGTCCGTTCAAAGATCAAAAGCACTCAGGGCGAAGTTAGATGACAGGAGCATTGTGATCACCTCTATAGTACGATGATATCCCTTTACAGATAAACAGTAATAAATAATATTTTTTAATAAAATTTACTAAATTTTATTGGGGTCACTGGACTAATGCACCACACTGGCTCGGTCCCTGAAAGCACCCTTTGCGCAGGGGACACCGTGACGTTGCTGCTGTGCTTCATGCCATCGCTGCGCAGCCAGTCAGAGATCAGGCGACGATAGAGAGAGCTGAGGTAGCTTGCTCTGGAGTCTTGACATCCGAAACAAGATCCTGCAATGTTGTCGAGAGGGCACAAGGGTCATTTCGCACGAGCCCATGGCAGCCGCCGCGGAGGCTTCCTTTTCCGTCTCAGGCTCTCGGCGTTTGATATGGTCCTCCCCTTGAAACACACTTCCTTTTCTTGAAGGAAAGAATATACTCAACTAATCCTACATATAGCATTGCTGTCCTGCCAGGCTTTCAAAAAGCATGATCTAGCTTTGCGGCCGGCTCTGGGCGCGCTCATCGTGGCTCCGCGTCAGCTTCCTACTTTTTTATTGTGTTTTTTGTTTTTCTTTTTTCTTTTCGGTTTTTTTCTTTTTTTCCTCATATTCTTTTACATTGTTCGTGATATGTTAACATGTTTTTTCTATTTTTAATTCTTTTAAATTTAATTATACTAAATAAAACAACTCAGTTACAGTAAAAAATAAACCAACTGTAATAAAAAACCATAAACCAACGTTATTTTGAACACTCTCTTAAAAATATTTCCACCTTGACATGATACCTATCTATTATATTATATTAAAATAATAGAGAAAAGTCATCATGTTCCTTGTTAAAAAAAGAAATAGCTTCGCGGCCAGCTCTTAAAACATTTTCACTTGACATGACATCTATCTATTACGTTATGTTATGTTAAAATAATAAAGAAGGAGTCGCCATGTCCCTTGTCAAAAAGAAAAGAACTAAACGAAAAAAAGGCCACCGTCTTCCTCGTTAAGGGCTACAAATTACCATTTAAAAAAAATTGTACACCGTACAACTGCGAAGGTTGATAAGATTGTATTGAATACTAGTTGTAATATAATCACATCATCAAAGGCACGGCATTGAGCTTAGGTTGCAGAATACACACGTATGCATATATGTTCTTTGATAAGGCAGGGTGCTTATTTGAGCTTAAAGCTTAAGTTTTTATCTTATTTGGTATTGTTTGATAAAAAGAAAAAAATTATGTCATCACAAAAAATGCAAACAAATAAGGGAAAAAAAGAAAATAAAAAACCAAAAGGTTAGAAAAGATGAAATCAAGAAGGTAGAAGCTGAAAGCAGAAACTCAAATGAGCACAACCAAAGTGGAACTGGTGTCTTGAACACCCTGAAGCCCTATTTGGATCTGCCTATTACCGAAGGAAGTTTTAAGTTTCTGGCTCTTATACAATAAAAAAAGAAGGAAACGATTAGCACCCGGACGTATGATCCAAATGCTAACTTCATATGTCTTGTTTGCCGTTGGATCAATATGCAACTCTATCTCCACCATTCGATTCTTTTCCCTATGCAAACAAAATGCCTACCTCTGTTTCTTCCTCCTGCACTCTTCGTCGGTGTGGAGCATCTACTCACCTTGCCCCATGAGCATCTAATGCACCTCATTTCCATTATAACGATGGTTAATCTGAAGAATCGACAACACACAAACCAAAGGGATCATCGTTGGTGATTATTGCAACAATTTTTTTGTCAAACTAGGAGCCCCACAGCATCTCGGGATGTAACATCCCTAAAATACGGGACTATTGTATTTGCAAATTAATGAAAATCTTTTTTGATTCTCTGTGCATTTCAAAATTTTGTTTATCTGAGTTCTTGATTTAGAATTTCTGGTGGCAAAAATTTAATTAACAGAAACAAAACTTCAAAAGTGAGAGTCAAGATTTTAAAATCAAAGTCCGAATTCTCAAAATTTATTTGGAGATCCTAAACCAAAAACCCAATTTCCCAAAGCTCCTCACATATCCTAAATTCTAAAGAAGCTAAAAATCTGAATTTCGAATGAAGTAAGAATCTATTATTAAAATCCTTCTCATCTAAATTATTTTAGCCCAGAAAAAGAATTTGCAAATTAGCAAATTAATTCTTTGGCACTTAATCAATTCAGCAAAAATCCCAAAATTCGAAAATACTCCTTCCAGGCTGGGCCCATTTCCTTTTGGCCCATCTTGCCCATTCGTTCGATCCCCTTTTTCCCCAATACCCCTTCGCCTTATCCCCTCATCCAGCGCCGCCAGGCTCCTCTTCTTCCTCCTTCTTTTCTTCGCCCGCCCCACATCTTTTCTTCTCCTCCTTCCGGCCCAGCGCTGTGGATCCACGGCACCCTTCCCCAGCTGCCCCGCCTCAGGCCGCACTAGCGCCCTCTGCTCCCTCCTCCGGCCTGCTTGGCTCTCTCCTTTGGCCCAACCCGCCGTGTCGAGACCCGAATATGCAAAGTCGGACTCTCTGTGTAAACTGTAGTAGTCCAGGATCACGCTAGTACACACAGTCAAACATAGATGCAATCACAACCATACGCACACTATTTTTAAGGGAAAACTCAAATATCGATAAATTTCAAAAGTACGACCTTATGGCCAAGATTACAATATCTCTAGCTGGAAGGGCTTTAAAACTAGCAACGAAAATCCAAAATAAAGTATAGCGGCCAATCGACAAGCCCACATGTTTCTCAACCTATGGTGATAATGGTTTCATGGCATTCAAAATTATCAAGGAGCGATGAATTCAATTAAGGGTACAAGGTGGAAGCAATGGCGGGGCACGAGCCTTGGTTATGCGCTCTTGGCTTGAGCGCGGCGGGGTGGTGCCACGTGGCGGGGCTAGGGATCGGAGGGCCGAGGAGTCTTTGTGGCGGATGAAAAACCAAGCGGGCATGAAATAGTGTCACGCGTAGCGTGGCGAATGTGTGCCACGTGGAAGGGGGTGGATCGAGCGGCTTTCGGTTTTTTCCCTGGTTTTCTTTTAATTAAATCCAGATAAAATCAAAACAACTCTAGAAAATAGCAGATAAATCCCAAAAGTTCACCAAAAATACCAGAAAATTCCTTGAGACCTGAGGAACTCAATTAAAATATTTTTAACTTATGTTGATGTATATTTTAATTATATTCTAAAAATTCATTTTAAACTTGAATTAGTTCCCAAAAATTCCAGAAAATTTATTTTTGAAAATTGGACTTTATAAACTCCAGAAAAATAGGATGTTACAAACCTTACCCCCTTAAACGAGATCTCGACCCCGAGATCTGGGCTAACCAAGAGAATAGGTTTGAAAACTCAGCTTTGAGGTCCTCCTCGTGCTCCTAGGTTGCTTCCTCCTCTGAATGGTTGCTCCACTGAACTTTGCAAAAATAGACTACTTTATTCTGGGTGACTCGCTCTGACACTTCCAAAACTTTGACTGGGTGCTCTTTGTGTGACAGGTCCTCCTGAAGATCAACGGCTTCAACAGGCACAACCTCTTCTGGCACTCTCAAGCACTTCTTCAACTGGGACACATGAAAGACGTCATATACCCTACTGAAGGACACAGGTAGCTCCAACTGATAAGCAACCTCTCCCCTGTATTTCAAAATCTTGAACGGACCAATATATCTCGGTGCAAGCTTCCCTTTTAACTGAAACCTCTTTACACCTTTGAATTGTGATCCTGAGATACACAAAATCATCTGGTTCAAAACTCAACTCTAGACGTCTATATCAGCATAGCTCTTCTGTCTAGTCTGGGCAGTTTTCAACATTTCCTGAATCCAACAGATCTTATCCTCAGCTTCTTTTAAACAGTCTGGACCAAATACCTGACCTTCCCCCGTCTCTTTTCAATTGAGAGGGGTCCTGTATTTTCTGCCATACAACGTCTCAAACGGTGAATCTGTAAACTGGCCTGATAACTGTTGTTGTACGAAAATTCCGTAAAAGGCAAATAACTGCCCCACTTGGCTCCATGATCTAGCACACATGCTCTCAACATGTCCTCAAGAATCTGATTTACCCACTCTGTCTGTCCATCTGTCTGTGGGTGATATGTCGTGCTGAAATTTATGTGAGTTCCCATAGCCTCATGGAAACTACCCCAAAACCGGGAAGTAAACTGCGGTCCATGATCTGACATAATCTTCTTTGGAACTCCATGTAGACTGACAATCTTCGACATATACAGCTCTGCTAATCTGTCACCACTGTAGGTTGTCTTGACTAGGATGAAATAAGCAACCTTGGTCAATCGATCCACGATGACCCAAATCGAATCATAACCCTCCTTGGTCTTTGCCAATCCAACTATGAAGTCCATACCAATTTCTTCCCACATCCACTCTGGGATTCTCAATGGCTGTAACAAGCCTGCTAGTCTCTGATGTTCTACCTTTACTCTCTGATATACATCACAAAGTGCCACATATTCAGCGATCTCACACTTCATGCTTGGCCACCAATACTTATCTTTAATGTCCTGATACATCTTAGTACTGCCTGGATGAATCGAATACAATGACTTATGTGCCTCATTTAACAATAAATCCTTTAGTTATTTCTTATTGGGCACACACAAATGCTACTTGAACCACAGGGTTCCTTGGTCATCCACTGTAAATCCTGACTCTTTTCCTTCACTCATGTTTTCTCCGATCCACTGAAATGCCTCATCGTCTGACTGAGCCTGACAAATCTAACCATCCAAAGTAGGCTACAACTCTATCGCAGCTAGAAATTCTTCCACAACTAATTCCAAACTAAGCTTTTGGAATTTTTCATGCAAAGCTGGCTGACTCTCTCGAACCATCACTGAATTGCAATACACCTTTTTGCTCAAAGCATCTACAACCACATATGCCTTTCCAGGATGATAATGTATACCAATATTATAATCCTTTATCAGCTCTAACCACCTTCTCTGCCTGAGGTTAAGCTCGGACTGGGTAAAGATATATTTCAGATTCCTATGATCCGTGTAAACCTCACATCTATTACCCATCAGATAATGACGCTAGATTTTTAAAGCATGCACTACGGCTGCTAACTCCAAATCATGGGTAGGGTAGTTCTCCTCATGCGGTCTCAACTAGCGTGAGGTATAAGCTACCACTCTCTTGTCTTGCATCAAGACACAATCCAAACCTTTGCGAGAGGCATCGCAATAAATATCAAAATCCTTATTTATATCAGGCAACACTAGCACTGGGGCTGTGGTCAAACTCTCTTTCAACTTCTGAAAATTTTTCTCGCACTCTAGCGTCCATGTAAATCTCTTTTCGTTCTTGAGCAATTGCGTGAGAGGTCTGGCTACACTGAAAAATCCCTCAATGAAGCGACGATAATATCCTGCCATACCCAGAAAACTCCTGACCTGGCTCACTGAAGTAGGCGACTGCTAATCCAAAACATCTCTCACTTTTTCAGGGTCAACTGCTACTCCCTCTGCTGTCATTACATGGCCTAGGAAGGCGACTTTCTTCATCCAAAACTCACATTTGCAGAACTTAGCATACAACTGATTATCCCTCAATTTCTGCAATACCAATATCAAGTGCTCCTCATGCTCTCTCTCATCCTTGGAGTATATCAAAATGTTATCAATGAATACAACGACAAACTTATCCAAGTATTCCATAAACACCTTATTCATCAAATACATAAAGTAAGCTGGTGCATTGGTCAAACCAAATGACATGACTGTGAACTCATATAAACCATAACGAGTCGAGAAAACTGTCTTAGGTATATCCTCCTTTCGAATACTCATTTGATGATATCCTGACCTCAAATCAATCTTAGAGAAAACTTCTGCTCCCTTAAACTGGTCAAACAAGTCATCAATCCGAGGCAACGGGTACTTGTTCTTGATGGTGACCTTATTAAGTGCTCTGTAATCCACACACATGCGCTGACTACCATCATTTTTTTTGACAAACAACACTGGCGCTCCCCACGGGGACGAACTCGGTCTGATATACCCTTGTCTAAAAGCTCCTGAATTTACTTCTTCAATTCTGCTAAGTCATTGGCAGGCATCCGATAGGGTCTCTTGGAAATCGGAACGGTACCTGGTACAAGCTCGATTAAAAACTCAACCTCTCGCTCTGGTGGCATGCCTGGAATATCATCTGGAAACACGTCAGGGTACTCCCCGACAACTGGCACATCCTCCAACTGGACCACTCTGCTCTGACAAACCATGACTGACTCTGGCTGACACATGATGGCTATAAACTGTACCTTACTCCCATCTGAACTGGTCAAGGCCACTGCTCTGCTCCCATAGTCTAACACCGCATACTGCTTCTAGAGCCAATCCATACCCAAGATTACATCTAGGATCTGGATATCCAAAATGATCAAATTTGCACTGAACTCAACTACCTGAATGGTTATCCTAACTCCTGAACAACCTAGGTTTGATCTCAACTCGGAACCGGGGGACTGGATTAAAAGAACAGATCCAAGAGTAACAGTTTTCAAATGTTGCTTTAAAGCAAAACTCCGAGAAACAAATGAATGCGAAGCTCCAGAATCAAACAAAATTGTAGCATGAACTGAATTGACTAGGAACTTACCGATCACAACTTCTGGTGCTGCCTGGGCCTCCTCTGCGGTGACGTGGTTCACTTGACCTCTCACCACCGGTGTCCTGCTGGCCTGGCCTGATGCTGGGGGTGCTCCTCATCCTGCTCTTGGGGCAGTAGTTCGACCGGGTGTGGCTCCCAGATCGAAACGAACTGGTGTCGGGGCTTTCCTCTAAGGGCACTTGCTAGCATAGTGTCCTGACTTATGACACTTGAAGCAAGTGACGAACGCTGCTGGGTTGTTGCTCTTCTGCTACTAACCGCTGGATCCACTAGGACGCTGTCCTGACTGAAACTAATGCGGCGCTTGGGCCGGGGTCTTGAAAGCTGACGGCTGCTGCTGCTGCTAAGGCACTCGTGCAGGCTGGTAAGAACCAAAATGGGGCCTTTGGGACTGGTGCGACTGCGATCCCTACTGGATCATCCTCCTCTTGCGAGACTCCTCTAGCTCACAGTGACTCTCCTCAATGAGAATGGCCTTATCCACCATATGTTGAAAACTAATATAGTCATTGCCAACCACTCGTACCTTCAGTCCTGGGTTCAAGCCTTTCTTGAACCTCTTCTGGCGAGCGGCATCTGTGGCTACATCCTCTGGCGCGTAGCGAGCAAACTGAGTGAATTTATTGAGATATTCACTAACTGACATGTTCTTTTGCTGCAGTTCTCTGAACTCATCCTTCTTCATCTCGATCACCCCCATCCATGACATGGGCGTGACAAAAGGCGGCTGTGAACTCTGTCCAAGTGATACTACCATGGTCTTCGTGAGCGGCGCAGTAGTTCTCCACCACTCTACTGCTACTCCCTCAAGCTGGTGTGCTTCATACATCACCTTCTTTCTGTCTGTGCACTGGGCCAGGTTCAGTTTCTTCTCAACTGAACGGATCCAATCGTTTACCTCCAAAGGTTCTAAAGAACTGGAGAAGGTAGGCAGCCTCGTCCTCATGAACTCTGCATAGCTGGACTGCTATCGTGGTGCCTGAGGTGCTACTGGCTCCTGGTGCTGACGCTGCATCATAGCATTCATATTCTGCATCATTACCTGCATCATCTGAGTCTGGGCCATCAAGAACTGATTGAGGGCCGGGTCCAAGGTCGGTGGAACTGGTTGAGCGGCACTGCCCTCTGGATCCTAATTTGCCTGATTGCGGCCTGAAGAGTTCCTGTTATCAACCATCTTGCTGCTGTTCTGAAAAGAAAACAACTGCTGACTGACCAAAGGCAAAAGACGATGGGGAAAAGCATATGTAAGAGGTAAATTCGTCTAAGGGGTTTTCTCTAATGGCATCCTAAACTAAACAAGCATTTAGCCAAAAGGCTAACACCAAAACTGAGCAAGAATTAACTTCATTAAAAGATTGACATGATTGCAATATAATATTTTAAAAGGCAAGATTTGCAGCTCACATCACACACAACTGCAAATAAAATCCATTGTTCTGTTAGTGATATGCCCTAGAGGCAACATGGAGATGTTGTATATATCACATACTATGTTTATGATACATTACTTTGTTCCTTGGAATAGACATCATCATTATTGATCAATGAGTATGTGACTTATTTATGAGACTCTTAAATACTAAGATGTTGCTATTTCCAAATGATCCCTGGTCGTATATCATATGAGGAACAAATATGATTCAAAGACAAAGATCAGCATATGTATTGATTGATGATCATGTCTCATGGATCATGGTATGGTGATACCAAATCAATAATATGGACATGTGTTAGTGAACATATGTTGGATAGACCTGCCATGAGACACTGCAGAGATTCCATGTGTCATCAGTTAGTCTCAAGTAGTGTTTATGTAGAGTCCTTAGACTTGAGGTCATCATGGTTCCCAACATGAGTAGTAGCTTATTTTGGGACTACTAATCACAACTCGTGGCTCGGGTAGTTATAAAAGTAGTCTTGGGTTTGCCATGAAACATGTAGTGGGATGTGAATGATCAAGATAGAATTTGCCCCTCCTTATGGGAGAGATATCTCTGGGCCCTCGATGTAATGGATTATGAAAGTGCATGGCCATGCCAAGGTGATTGAGAGTCAATCACGAGTTTATAATCCATCACGGAATCGAGAGAATGATTGAGCTATTAAGAGGATGACACAGTCTCGCCTTGAGCTCAATCTATATCGTGAGCAAAGGGATTCGTACATGAGAGGACATTACGAGTTCAGTGATATGATCTTTACATATACTTTGGGGTTAATATGTCTTACTAGAGACCGCTATTAACATGGTAACCGGAAAGGCGTTTTCGGTCACGACCAAGTATCGTGAACCTCTGGTCGCACGCTTAACGGGTTGGAACACTAATTCGAATATGATTCGGATATGGGCTCAATTCGGATAGAGATCCGAATAGACTCCTATTGGGCCTCGGTCCACGAGGCCCACGTGAAGGTCTATATATGGAGGCGAGGGGCGGAGGATGTGTGCTGTTAACATCTAGCAAAACCCTAACCGCCACCTCCCGAGCCAAACCCTAGCTGCTCACGAGTGCTAGTACACTCGCGATCGGCGTTCGGCCCGGACGTGTGGATACGGTGGAGGCGCTGCTCGTTGCGATCTTGATCGGCGTGCGTGGAGAGACGATCTGTTGGGACGATCGGCTACTTCCACTACTACCTCGGCGCGTGATTGGATCGGTTTCCAATTCTTCTTCACGCTGCGCTGGCGTCTAAGTGGTAACGATCCATGATCCTTCCTTAGCATGATGTTCTTGGAGTGCGCGGTAGAAAAGTTTTGTTTTACGCTTCCGTAGCCTCACGCGTATTCCTTTAGTGGTATCAGAGCCATCTTGCTTAGTTTGCAATCTGGATCAGCGCATATGTTGATATGCGATAGTAGTAGATTGGATCTATTACAGTCTAAATCAGGTAGCACGGGTTGATGAGATCAATCGGTCATAAGGAGTTGAAATAGGTATGAGTTGATAGCATCATAAGGCCAAAAAGATTAGTTCGTGCTCCTTCTTTGATGTACGCGCGACTTGCCCCTACCGGCTGGAATCACCATCGGGGCTAACTGCGCGCACAATCAGTAGATCGAGCCAACAGATCGAGGTCTTGTGTTGTGGTCTCCTCAAGTATACCGATCGCGATGATCAATATGATTGATCTAATGAAAATTGAGACATTTTGAATGGCTCGAATTTGGGTTGATTTGATCGGCTCGATAAGATTTTCATAGCGATTTCATAGATGCGATCTATGTAATTCTGACCGGCCAGCGGGACCGCCGTGTGTATCCCCCCTTGTATGGCGTCTTGGGTTCACATCGTTAGGTAGAATGCGATTCTACGTCTAGCTTGTTTTTGCAGAGAATGATGTGAATAGTATGGCCCTATAGCTTATTTGAATGTATGAGATGTATGTGATGCATGTAACATTCGTTCATGGCCTGCGTGTCATGATTATTTCAGCTATTGTTAGCTGTATATATTGTATTTAACGACCTGCGTGTCGACCTTAATGCTTGAATCTATCTTTGTAATCTTCAATTTCTAGCTATTATAGGTAGTAGCCTAGTTTTGAGGTTACAAGCTTTTAAGCATGGTGGCCTAAAGTAGTGATGTGGAGGATGGAGATCGTCTACACCTACTTGGAGATGGATATCACCAATTTTGGGCCATACTACTTCACAGTTAAATGTGTTTATCTTTGATGTTATCTATCTTATTCTTATGCAATGATATATGTGATATGTTGCTTTGGTAGGATAGAATCCCTCTTAAAATTAGGTGTTAATGCCCTTCCATATGTTGCACCAAAGATAATGATCACCGCATGGTAGGTCTACCAAAGTAGAGTGCCATCGGTTATCATCATCATTTGGGGTAGATGTCGGACATCTACATGCGGAAGCATTTGGTTTACTTAACAAGGTTATCAAAATAGTTTTGGACCTTGGGGCATAGATTGGGGCGAGGCATACTAATGTCACCCAAAGTAGAGTCACATAGGGATGTGATTAGCAAAGTGTTGCTTACCCATGTCACTAGTTTTCTAGCCGTGATGCCAAAGCTCACTAGGAATTAGTGAAATGAGGATCTTTACCCACTATGTAACTTAGAGGAGTTTTGTTGCAAAACTCATAGTGGGAGTCTTTTGCTAAATAGTTTAATAAAAGATGAACATAAATATAGTGCTAAACTTTGCATATTCTTGTGTTGTAGATCATGTCATTCTAACGCATCCAGTACTTTTAATTTGCGATCTGTTCTTGAGAAAGAAAAACTCAATGGAACAAACTTTTTGGATTGGTATCGCAACTTGAGAATTGTTCTCAAGCAAGAGCGCAGGAGTATGTCCTTGAGTCTCCTTACCCGAAGACTTGCTCGATAATGCTCTCTGTGGCTGCACGGAGAGCTTATGAGAAGCACACGAATGATTGCCTTGATGTGAGCTGTCTCATGCTTGCCACAATGTCCTCTGAGCTTGAAGCAATATGAGAACACAGATGCCTACAATATCATTGTGGGGCTACGTGGTATGTTTGAGAACCAAGCAAGGGTGAGAGGTTCAATACTTCAAAGTCCTTATTTGCGTGCGAGCTTGCGAGAAGGAATCCGTCGACCCTCATGTGATTAAGATGATTGGTTACATTGAGAGTCGGAAAAGTTTGGTTTTCCCTTAGCCAAGAGTTGGCTCTTGATGTGATTCTCCAGTCGCTCCCCCCGAGCTTTGAGCCATTCATAATGAACTTTCACATGAACAATCTTGACAAGACCCTGGCTGAGTTGCATGGGATGCTAAAATCTGCCGAGGAAAGCATTAAGAAAAGCAGCAATCATGTGATGATGATGCAGAAAGGCAAGGGCAAGCCCTATGTCAAGAGAATCGCGGTCAAAAGAAAGAAAGCTCCTGATGCGATCGCGAGCAGTTCTAAGGCCAAGAAAGACAAGAAGGGCGATGCTCATCCTGATGCAGATTGTTACTACTGTAAGCAATCAGGACATTGGAAAAGGAACTGCCCAAAGTACTTGGAGGATCTTGAGAAGAAGAAGGGAAGTATGACTTCCACTCCAGGTATAAATGTTATAGAGATCAATCTTGCTACTTCTTCCACTAATTCTTGGGTATTTGATACCGGATCGGTTGCTCACATCGCAAATCGTTGCGAGGGCTAATAAGAAGTAGAAGTTTGAGGAGGAGCGAAGTGGATCTTCGCGTTGGCAATGGAGCAAAAGTTTTTGCGGTAGTCTGTTGGCACCATGCCATTGTCTTTACCTTCGAGATTAGTTTTGGAATTGAATAATTGTTATTGTGTTCCATCTCTTTCAAAGAACATTATTTCTGCTTCATGTTTGCAAGCAGAAGGTTATGACTTTAAATCTATGGACAATGGTTGTTCTCTTTATTTCAAAGATATGTTCTATTGTCATACTCCATTGGTGAATGGGTTATACGTTCTTACTCTTGAAGGGTCACGGTCTATAACATTAATGCAAAGAGGCAACGTCAGAATGATTTGAATTCCACGTTTATTTGGCATCGTCGCTTAGGTCACATAAATGAGAAACGCATGCGAAGCTCCATAGAGATGGTATTCTGCACTCATTTGATTTTGAATCATTTGAGACATGCGAATCTTGTTTACTTGGCAAGATGACAAAGGCACCTTTCACGGTCAAGGTGAGCGGGCAAATGACTTATTGGCACTCGTACATACCGATGTATGTGGACCAATGAGCTTAATAACAGAGGTGGTTTTGATACTTCATAACTTTTATCGATGACTTTAGTAGATATGGGTATATCTACGATGAAGCATAAGTCCGAATCCTTTGAAAAGTTCAAAGAATTCCAAAATGAAGTGCAAAATCATTTAGGCAAGACAATCAAGTTTCTACGATCCGATCGTGGAGGCGAGTATTTGAGCCATGAGTTTGGCAATCATCTAAAGGATTGTGGAATTGTTCCACAATTGACTCGCCAGAACACCTCAATGGAATGGGGTATTCGAACGGAGAAATCGCACCTTATTAGATATGGTGCGCTCCATGATGAGCCAAAGTGATCTTCCGTTGTCTTTTTGAAGTGCGCTCTTGAAACGACCACGCTCACACTAAGCGAGGTTCCATCAAAATCGTGTAGAAAAGACACCATATGAGATGTGGACGGGACAACGTCCTAGCTTGTCTTTTCTTAAGATTTGGGGATGTGAGGCTTATGTAAAGCGTTTACAATCTGATAAGCTCACTCCTAAATCGATAAATGCTTCTTTATCGGGTATCCTAAGGAAACAAAAGGATATTATTTTTATAATCAAGGAGAAGGCAAAGTGTTTGTCGCTGGCATGGTGTCTTCTTAGAGAAAGAGTTTCTCAAGAAGGGATAGTGGGAGCACGAGTGCAACTTGAAGAAATTCAAGAAACACTGATAACGTTTCAGCTCCTCTGAACCACAACGGGATGAACAAGCTGTTGAAGAACTTTGTTGTGGACACACCGGCACCACGTAGGTCGAAGGTCACGTCGTGCACCGAGAGGTACATGTTCTTAACTACTCAACAAAGGGATATTTTGTTGTTAGACAATGATGAGCCTAAGACCTATGAAGAAGCGATGGTGGGACCAGACTCTGAGAAATGGCTTGAAGCCATGAGATCCGAAATTGAATCCATGCACGATAATCAAGTTTGGAACTTGGTTGATCCACTGATGGTGTTAAAACCATTGAGTGCAAATGGGTTTTCAAGAAAAGATAGACATTGATGGAAATGTTCACATCTATAAAGCGCGATTGGTGGCCAAAGGTTTCAAACAAATTCAAGGTGTTGATTATGATGAAACTTTTCGCCTGTCGCAATGCTAAAGTCTATTCGGATCATTCTAGCGATTGCTGCATATTTCGACTATGAAATATGGCAAATGGATGTCAAAACAGCTTTCCTTAATGGAAATCTGAATGAGAATGTGTACATGACACAGCCCACGGGTTTTGTCGATCCGCAATCGATTGGAAAGATATGCAAGCTCAAAGATCCATTTATGGATTAAAGCGAGCATCTCGGAGTTGGAACATTCGTTTTGATGAAGTAATCAAAGGGTTTGGTTTCATCAAGAACGAAGAAGAGCCTTGTGTTTACAAAAGGCTAGTGGGAGCGCACTCGTATTTACGGTCTTATATGTGGATGACATATTCTTGATCGGAAATGACATTCCTTTGCTCGAATCATTAAGTCTTCATTAAAAATAGTTTCTCTATGAAAGACTTAGGAGAGGCATATATTCAGGCATCAAGATCTATAGAGATAGATCAAAAGGCTAATTGGATTAAGCCAAGATATGTACATTGACAAGGTGTTGAAAAGGTTCAACATGCATGATTCCAAGAAAGGTTTTCTACCTATGTCACATGGTATAAATCTTAGCAAGAATCGGTGTCTAGTACACCGATGAGCGGGATAAAATGAATACGATTCCATATGCTTGGCTATTGGGTCCATTATGTATGCCATGCTTTGTACACGTCCGGATGTTTCAGTATGCTTTAAGTGCTACGAGTAGATACCGATCGAGATCGGTGAAAGTCACTTTGGATTGTCGAAAGAACATCTTGAAGTACTTGAGAAGAACTAAAGATGTGTTCCTTGTCTATGGAGGTGAGGAAGAGCTCGTTGTAAATGGTTACACCGATGCTAGCTTCCAAACCGACAAAGATGATTTTAGATCGCAATCTGGATTTGTGTTACGCTGAATGGCGGTGCGGTAAGTGGAAGAGTTCCAAGCAAGCGTGAGCGGTTCTTGATTCTACAATGAAGCCGAGTACATAGCGACTTCGAAGGCGCCAAAGAGGTTGTTTGGATCAAGAAATTTATTTCGAGCTTGGTGTGATGGCTAGTGCCTCCACCCAATGGACCTCTTGTGACAATAGTGGGGCCATTGCACAAGCCAAGAGCCTAGATCGCACTGAAGTCCAAGCACATTTACGGCGATTTCATCTCATCCGCGAGATAGTGGAGAGAGGCGATGTTAACATATGCAAAGTACAAACGGATTTGAACATTGCAGATCCGTTGACAAAGCCGCTTCCCGACCAAAGCATGTGGCTCACACTAGGGCAATGGGTATTAGATACCTACATGGTTGACTCTAGTGCAAGTGGGAGAGCTGTTAGTGATATGCCCTAGAGGCAACATGGAGATGTTGTATATATCACATACTATGTTTATGATACATTACTTTGTTCCTTGGAATAGACATCATCATTATTGATCAATGAGTATGTGACTTATTCATGAGACTCTTAAATACTAAGATGTTGCTATTTCCAAATGATCCCCGATCGTATATCATATGAGGAACAAATATGATTCAAAGACAAAGATCACATATGTATTGATTGATGATCATGTCTCATGGATCATGGTATGGTGATACCAAATCAATAATATGGACATGTGTT
Source organism: Melocanna baccifera (assembly GCA_036346265.1). NCBI lineage: Eukaryota > Viridiplantae > Streptophyta > Magnoliopsida > Poales > Poaceae > Melocanna > Melocanna baccifera. Next base: position 12,511,109 of record CM070688.1, on the reverse strand, counting down.
AGTGAACATATGTTGGATAGACTGCCATGAGACAACTGCAGAGATTCCATGTGTCATCAGTTGGTCTCAAGTAGTGTTTATGTAGAGTCCTTAGACTTGAGGTCATCATGGTTCCCAACATGAGTAGTAGCTTATTTTGGGACTACTAATCACTACTCCGTGGCGGGTAGTCATAAAAGTAGTCTTGGGTTTGCCATGAAACATGTAGTGGGATGTGAATGATCAAGATAGAATTTGCCCCTCCTTATGGGAGAGATATCTGGGCCTCGATGTAATGGATTATGAAAGTGCATGGCCATGCCAAGGTGATTGAGGAGTCAATCACGAGTTTATAATCCATCACGGAATCGAGAGAATGATTGAGCTATTAAGAGGATGACACAGTCTCGTCTTGAGCTCAATCTATATCGTGAGGCAAAGGGATTCGTACATGAGAGGACATTACGAGTTCAGCCGATATGATCTTTACATATACTTTGGGGTTAATATGTCTTACTAGAGACCGCTATTAACATGGTAACGGAAAGGCGTTTCCGGTCACGACCAAGTATACGTGAACCCTGTGGTCGCACGCTTAACGGGTTGGAACACTAATTCGAATATGATTCGGATATGGGCTCAATCGGATAGAGATCCGAATAGACTCCTATTGGGCCTCGGTCCACGAGGCCCACGTGAGGAGGTCTATATATATGGAGGCGAGGGGCGGAGGATGTGTGCTGTTAACATCTAGCAAAACCCTAGCCGCCACCTCCGAGCCAAACCCTAGCTGCTCACGAGTGCTAGTACACTCGCGATCGGCGTTCGGCCGGGCGTGTGGATACCGGTGGTGGCGCGCGCTCGTTGCGATCTTGATCGGCGTGCGTGGAGAGACGATCTGTTCGGGACGATCGGCTACTTCCACTACTACCTCGACGCGTGATTGGATCGGTTTCCAATTCTTCTTCACTGCTGCGGCGTCTAAGTGGTAACGATCCATGATCCTTCCTTAGCATGATGTTCTTGGGTGCGCGGTAGAAAAGTTTTGTTTTCTGCTTCCGTAGCCTACGCGTATTCCTTTATGTTCTACTCGCACTATCTAATCTGAACGCTCCCACTCGGGTCCTGACAAATAGGGCACACTACTCTCATCCTCTGAATCACTATAGACAACCCACGAGTTGCGGACCGGCGGTGACTGCTCTCCGACTGGGGCTGGAATGAATTGCCGAAGGTATGCTCGATGATCACCGGTGATCGCCGCCTGCTGCCGGGCTCGGCGGTGTAGGTGACGGTAGAGGTACTAGCATCGCGGTCGGGCTCCTCCCGATCGCTCGTAGGCTAGGGGTAACTCCATACTGCTCCTTGAACTTCCGGATGAGTCTGACCATGTTGATCTTGTATAGCTTGCAAAGACGTCTGATGGCTTTGTACACAGCTCCTTATGCTGACTCCTCTCCACATGCACCGGTATTCTTGAAACTGTGGTGTAGAACCCGCTTTCCGACTCGGGTGATGAAGTACAACCTGGTGATGCTTCCGAGGCATTATCCTTTATTTTTCTCATCCTTGGTGAGGTACACGGGCAATCTTTTTAATCCAAGGCTCCGCAATAAGACGCGAAGAAGTGCTCTCCATCCTCCCGTCTGGCTGAAAGAAGCTTGGGACATCTAATGCATTTTATAAAGGAAAGATCAGTTTAAAGCTTTGTAAAAACAAGTGTTACGAGAGTGGGACGAAGAACGAGAATCCTTAAGAATGAGGTAAGAAGATAGAGATATTACTAAATATCAAATTTGGTTAGTTTGATTTAGAAAATAAGTTTTTGGCTAAACGACCATTCTAACTAGGGTTTCGTTCTACAGTCGATATGGCTCTGATACCATCTCTGTCGAGACCCGAATATGCAAATTCGGACTCTCTGTGTAACTGCACTAGTCCGGGATCACGCTAGTGCACATAGTCAAACATAGATGCAATCACAACCATACGCACACTATTTTTAAGGGAAAACTCAAATATTGATAAATCTCAAAAAGTACGACCTTATGGCCAAGTTTACAATATCTCTAGCCGGAAGGGCTTTAAAACTAGCAGCGGAAATCTAAAATAAAGTATAGGGGCCAATCGACAAGCCCATAGGCTATCGAGTGGAGAACGAAGCCTAATCCGTGAATTCGTCGAAGTGCTCTCTAGAAGCTACTGCTGATAATACTCCTCGTCCTCAACTGAACAACATAGGCGTAAAGCCGTGAGTATATTGGTATGCAAGACTTACCAATGGAAGGCTGAAAGGTTAATTTGCGTGAAACAATATTTGAAGGTAAATACAATTAAAAGATTGAAATCGCACTTTAATTAAAACAATAATGAATAAGTAATCGAAAGAATTGAAATAAAACACTTATGAACATCCCATTGACAAGGTAAACCAACAGTACCTGTCCACTTCCAACATGAACCACCAAGTTTAAAATAAAATCACTACCCCTCGTGTGAAATCTCCGAGCATTGTCCATAACCGAGGACGCGGCTATTCGAATAGTTTGACACTCTGCAGAGGTTGCACAACGGTACCCACACGACGTGATTAGCCTCGGCCTAAGAAAATCACAACAAGGCCTTTACAATGCTCTACCTCAACTCAATCCTGTCCGCTAGGGTTTCGCATCACACCCTCCGTTGCGCCACATGGAAATCAGCAACCATGTTCATCACAATGGCAGAATCAGAATTGAAATATTACAAATTAATCAGCCAGGTTTATCCCATACTGGACATGGTTTGCACGGTAAAGCTCAGATCAATGACGCACAACGTTAAGTCCTTAATTCTACACGGGCGAGGCTACCACATCCCCCGAAGTGAACCTGCACTTCCCCCTTTACTGCACGATCACTCGCCCAAGTGCAAAACCAAGTTTGTATAACCACACCAGTGATACACCAATGTCATGGCAAAAATTTTAATAAATGTGGCACCAGCCACGGTACCATATCTCATTAAGTCAAATTAATAATTCATATGTGATGATGAACTCAATCGTAAATTAAGCAGGGTTAAGTATAAATATTAGACTGCAAACTGGGTTCAACATGATCAAAGAACATGACTTACTTTGGTTATGCTCAGTGAGGTACTCTTAGTCTTCGGGCGCAGCTCCTACTCCTCCGGATCCGGAATCTAACGAGAGAAAATGACCAAAATAAGAAAAATACATAAAATAATAAGCAAATAAACTCCAAAAATCATAAAACCAGAACCAAAAGCTAGAGCTCAATTTTAGATGAATTTAGAAAAAAGAACGGAGTCAATCGGAGCTAGGACGGAGGAGAACGGGCTCTCGAAAAATCAACCCTAAATGAAATTCGGGAAAAATAAAAAAGAGTACTGTGCTGTGGACCGGGCTCACGAAAAATCAAGTCCACGGTGGACCCGGTGCACGGAATAGTGTCACGTGGCTGATGTGGCAGCTGAGGTGGTGACACGTGGCGGCTGACGTGGCGTGGGCGGCGGGGTTTTTGCTGACGTGGCGCTGACGTGGGATCGGACGGCGGGGATGCGGACACGCGGCAAGATCTCGGCCTTCGGTTTGGATATGAGGTGATGGCTGAGATCGGGTGGACCGGAGGTGGGACGACGGCTAATGGCCGACTCGTGACCTAGGGATGCGGGGTCCGACGAACGCGGGCGACTCAAGAATAGAACCTTACTAGTGCAAAATGTACACTACTCAAGATTAGCATACAAACGTTCTCACCTATGTACTTCTAGCAATTGTTTGTTGTGTTCAGCATGATCATCCAAAGAGTGGCTATATATCAGAATATCACCAAAATAAACTACCACAAATTTTTCAATGAAGTGTCTCAAAACTTGGTTAATCAAGCGCATGAAAGTAATAGGAGTATTAGACAATCCAAAAGGCATCACTAACATTCATACAAGCCAAATTTTGTTTTAAAAATAGATTTTCATTCATCATAATGTTTCATTCTTATTTGATGGTAGCCACTACTCAAGTCAATCTTAGAAAAGATAGTAGAACCACTGACTCATCAAGCATATCATCTAGCCTAGGAATAGAATGATAATAGCAAAGAGTAATATTGTCGATAGCTCTACAGTCTACGTATATTCTCCAAGTACCATCTTTCTTAGGAACAAGAATAACATGAATGATACAAGGACTAAGGCTCTCACATACGTACCTTTTATCCAAAAGTGCTAACACTTGCCACTGAATTTCCTTTGTCTCCTCTGGGTTGGTGCGGTACAGCGGCTGGTTTGGAAGAGGGGCTCCTGTAACCAAGTCAATCTGATGCTCAAAACCTCAAATGAGTGGTAGACCAATAGGTACCTCCTCCAGAAACACATCATCGTAAACCTACAATACTTGGGAGATAACACTAGGAAAAGAGGTTAAGTCATTAGTAGTCAACAAAGCTTTTTTGTAAAACAACACAAAGTGAACCTAGTAGGATCATTTTTCATTTCTCTCAACTCAGATTTTGTAACTATTATTACTAACTTTTTCTCTCCCTAACTCTTGATTTTTTTCACTCAATTTTAACTTTTCTCTCTTACTCACCTTTTGTGAAATTACATTCTTTTATTCCCTCCCTCTTTCACTCTCTATTTGCACTTATTTCTTTTGCATATTTTCAATCACAATTTGAGAAGGAGTCATAGGTCATAATATTATTTCTTTATTATTCCACATGAACTTATATTGATTTATTCTACCATTATGAATCACAGATCAATCATATTGTCATGGCCTCTCTAAAAGTAAAAGATATACATCCATGAAAATCACATCACACTCCACAATATCTCTGCAATTACCAATCTAAAAACTAACATCAATAGTATATCCAATATTCACAGAGCCATCATTATTCAACCATTGAATTTGATATGGATGTGGATTTTTCTTATATTTCAACCCAAGTTTAGTGCAAAGTTCCTTATTAGCCAAATTATGACAGCTTCCCCCCATCAATAATAATCTTGCAATACTTACCATTTTTTCTTACCTAATCTCTAGTTTGGAAAATGTTGCAGCACTGTTCATAGTTGGATTTGGCTTGAACGCTCAACACCGAAGGGGTACACACAAGGCTAGAATCGAACTCGGGGTCACAATACCCATCACCATTGATGAGGACATAACCCCTATGGATACAACCATATTTGCTATGTTTGCAATTCCAATTACAAGAGCTCGTACACTTTACTTAAATTATCAGGTGAGCTTATTTTGAGGAGTGTCTTTATATTATATGAACTCTATGATGCTATCTAATGATGAATATGTATATTTATATAGCATTATATCACTTTTGGACCAATTCAAGCAAGAGTTCAAGTGGAATACATTTTGAAATCCAATTCGGTCTCCATATCAATTCGGATTCAGCCTGATAGGTCTAACTTCAAACGTTCATAATTCTTACATACAGAGTCCGTTTGAGATGTATGAGTACTTGATGAAAAGCTTATTTTTTCCTCTTTCTAACAGACCTAGCCCTACCTCCAAATCTACCATGAGAAGACCACAAATCACCAAAAGAAGGTGTTGTGTCACCTATTTGGGCTAAATTGGGCCTTGTAATGCTTGGGCTCAAGGGAAAGGTGCTTCCACCTCTTGGCCCATACTATTTATGACCGTACTATTTATGTGAACAATACCATAAATAGTACTACCCTCTTATTTTTTAGTTATGTACGGTTTCTCCTCCACTATTTAAGGAGATCACACCTCACTAGTTTTCTTGAATTTCGTTTATGTTTAGTTAGTCTTCGTTGCAGCATGTATCTTCTGCGTGTGTCGACCAGACCACCTGGTTAAGATTCTTATTCGGAATCTCATCTTATCAAAAATTCATAAATATTTGTAATTTTAGATTACTTATTATCTTGTTCTTGCGTGTTCTTTGGTTGCATATAGGAATAGACCTTCATAGTCAGGCCAACCACGTTCTTGGTACAGTTGATAACTACTCGGAGTATGGTTTAGTGATTGTTTGGTGTTCTGGTCACGACCGATTAGAAGCTTACATCATCAAAGCCGTTCTCCTCTAAATGGATGTTATCATCCTATCGGAAGATCGATACCCCATCGTCTCATCAGGTGGTATCAGAGCTTCAGTTGACCAGTATGATTTCTTGTATCCTTAGTTTGTAGATTTGTTTTTATTTCTTATAGTTCAGAAAAATTGCCCTACAAAAAGAGTTAATTTTCGCTGTCCAAACCCCATTGTGCTTTTCAATCTATTAGTTTTGGTTTGCTAAATTAAATTTGTGTCTGTCTTAGCATTGTCTAGTTGCTGGTCATATTCTTGTCCTTATAAAAATTCGAACGAAAAATCCTCACGTCAAAATCCATCAAGAACACCTCACACCATAATTTCCAATTTCGGCCAGATCATTGCCTTTTCTACCATATCCACCAAAAACACCATAACTTTCCTTTCCGAGATTCTTTTTGAGTGAAACCACCGCCATTAGATCTATAACTTCATTATCTAACTGCCCCTAAAATTTTGCTTCACTCCACATTGGTAGTTAAAAGATATCTGTGGTGAAGTTTGACCCAAAATTTTGGATTGAATCTGCAACAATCTGGACTTGTGATTTTTGTGCAAATTTTTTCTTCGGTTTCTGTAACTTGTCCCCAAAAGAAAAGTTATAGAAAAATTTGTTAGGAAGCAACAAAAAAAGAATCATGAAAAAAGAGTCAAAATACCGAGTTGCTATCCAGTGGACAGAAATCTTCAATTTTTAAACTTGGGTCAATTCATGTGCTTTTCAATTCCAAATTGCATTCTATTGAATTATCCTATGATCGTCACTCCTATACATTGTTATACACCTGATTCAGCCTTCATCTATTCTTGTTTGATCAGCAACATAGGCTAAGTGCTATATACGAACTATAATTCAATTATGTACAATTTCTGAAATTAACTAATTGTTCTCCATTGCTACATATCTAGCCTTCTAAGCTACACCTTTTACTAACTGAGCAAAGCACGTCGAACCAGCCCTTGCAATCGCTATACTCCTCACTTGAGTTAAGTTATCACGAACCAGCCACCACATGCACCACCCATTTTGCATTGGTAAGAACTCGTAAGAGTTTAGTAAAAGCTTAAGAGATGTGTGACTTGTCAAACTTTACCTCCTAGTAGTTGATAGGAACTAATATCTTTCTTGTGAGTTTCTTGTTTTGTACTGACAATGGTAGGTTCACAAAATTTGAAATATGATGTCAATAATGATGATCAATCTTTTCAACTTGAGAGTGTCAGACCTCTCACTTCTTGCACAAGGATGCACGTGCAACATTTCAGCTATGAGGTGAACTATAAAACAAAGAAGATCTACAACGTGTTGGATCAGCTTAACGAGGCCCTCACAACCATCAACAACATAGTTGAGAACATTGAGCAACATCCACGCCAAGCTGGTCGACGTGCTCTATTTTCCCCTCACTCTTCGGCGGACGAGGATGACGGTGTTGAAGAGAATAATTACGACACATATACCCAACTTGAGAGCTCCGATGATCGTGACCGCTGTCGACTCTGACAAAATCGACAAGGTATGGGTAGGTTAACAAGAGAGGTACATGATGATGATGCCAAGTTTATAATTCCTCCATTTGCTGGTAGATATAACCTTGAAGTTTATCTTGATTGAGAATTATTATGAGATCAAAAATTTGTATACTATGATTTTCCTGATGATAAAAGATTTGAGGCTGCTACTAGTGAATTCAATGATTGTGCATTATTTTGGTGGAGGGAACAATATAGACTATGACATATACCTAGAACTTGGAATGCTTTGAAACGAGTCATGAGATCTAGATTAGTTCCTTCATATTATTCACATGACTTGTTAGATAAATTACAACATTTAAAACAAGGTAGTAGAACTGTATGGGAATACTATCATGAATTAAAAACTTGTTTGTTATGTTGTGGTTTAGAGAAACATGCTGAAGTAACACAGTAGATTTTTAAGTGGGCTTAATCAAGACATTCAGAACTTTCTTGTTCACAAAGAATATAATTATTTCTCTGATTTGTTTATACTTGCTTGTAAGATTGAAAGCCATATTGAGGAAAAATTGAGAATGCTTGATGATAGGAAACATAAAAACAAACTAGTGTTTGTGCCTTTTTGTGGCTAACAATTTGCAGAAAATTGAGAACCATGCTGAAGAAAAGAGGGAAGTTGACATTTAAGAGAAAGAGTTGAATGTTCAACAATGGGTGTTATTGAAAGCAAAAGACGAGGAGATAACCACAATTGTAGATGAAGTACTTGCTACCCCATTGCTTCATCACAATGATTTGATATCTACAACACTTACATCATCTGAGGAGATCGATAAAGGTAATAACTATTGTTCTGAATTTAAATGTGAAAAGGTGAGTAATTGTGAGAATTCATGTGTTCAATTAGAAATTCCACATTCTGAATTTTTTGCTTAATTTACATAATATGGAATTAATTAGTTATAAGAAAGTTCTTGCTAGAATATCTCCTGATGATCTATATATTATATCATGTTCGGTGATCCTAAAGAGCTGTCTAGTGTGATTGAGGACCTTGCTAAAATTTCATGTTTAAAATCACTAGCTAGTGCTTATGCCTACACATATAAGTTCAATTTGATTGAAAATTATAGTGTAGACAATCAATTTCTTGTATATCGAATATGCATAACTTGTGATCACATGGATGAATTAAAACTTGTCAATTTGAAAAACAATTCTTATATGCTGAATCTTGTACGTGATGAGAGGAAAATAGAATTTAGTGATATTTCAATCCCTATGTGTTCATCTCTTATTGCACCATCTAGTATGGATAATATGAATAATGATGTTGAAGCATGGAAGAACATACAAATCTTTTCACCCTTACTAGATGAATTTGCTATTGCTCAATTGAAATCTGATTATATGGATAAACTTTCTTTGACTTCAAAAGTGGCAAATTTATAAGTTCTGATATTTGAATTGTATAAATGCTTCACTTACATTTGTAAAAACAAGTTGCGATAATTGTTGTGTGAGAAAGTTTGATTTGCTCATTAACATATATGATTACTCTTAGGTTAATAATACAATGAACTTTTATGATTGTTGTTGTTTTATAACATTAATTATGCAACAACGAAGAACTATTAAAATGGATGACATATACATATTGCATGCATACACTTTGGCTTCTTTGTTACTCTATTTTCAACTTATCAAAAGCCGAAGACGACTTTCTTTTCAAGAAGGGGAGGACGATGAGGACATAACCCCTATGGATACAATCATATTTGCTATGCTTGCGATTCCAATTACAAGAGCTCATACACTTCACTTAAATTATCAAGTGAGCTCGTTTTTAGGAGTGTCTTTATATTATATGAACTCTATGATACTATCTAATGATAAACATTTATATTTGTACAGCACCATATCACTCTTTGACCAATTCAAGTAAGAGTTCAAGTAGAATACATTTTAGAATCCAATTCGGCCTCCATATCAATTCGGATTCAACCTGATAGGTCATAACTTTCACATTCATAACTTTCACATATAAAGTCTGTTTGGGGTGTGTAAGTATTTGATAAAAACTTATCTTGTTCTCTTTTCAACGAATCTATTCTTACCTCCAAATTCATTCTGAACAGACCGCAATCACCAAAAGAAAGTGCTATATCACCTGTTTAGGCCAAACTAGGCCTTATAATGCTTGGGCCTAAGAGAAAGGTGCACCCACTTCTTTGCCCATGCTATTTATGACCGTACTGTTCACATGAACAGTACCATAAATAGTACCACCACCTTATTTCTTAGTTATGTGTGGCTTCCCCTCCCCTATTTAAAGAGGTCATACCCTGTTAGTTTTCTTCGATTTCGTTTATGTTTAGTTAGCCTTCATTGTAACTTGTATCTTCTACGTGTGTCACTAGACCACACAGTTAAGATACTTATTTGAAATCCTATCTTATCAAAAATTCATAAATATTTGCAATTTCAGATTACTTGTTATTTTGTTCTTATGTATTCTTCGATTAAATGCAGAAATAGACCTTCGTGGTCAGGTTAACCGCGTTCTTGGTACGGTTGATAACGACTCGGAATATAGTTTAGTGATTGCTTGGTGTTCTAGTCGTGACCGGTTAGAATCTTACATTATCAAAGTCGTTCTCCTCTAAATTAATGTTATCATCCTATCGAAGAACGGACCCCATTGCCTCATCACCCATGGCCTCCTCCCTCTTTCTCCACTATGGTTATCCTCATTCTTCTTGAAATCAGTAATGTACTTTTCATCTTTATCACTAACAGAATCATACTTTTCATTTTCAGTTATCAATATTATTTTATTATTTCAGCAATCCTTTTGCATATGTCCACGACCAAGGCATTTAAAACATTGAATGGAGCTACTCTTAGCCGTAGAACCCACGGAAGATGACAAAGAAGGTGTTGGAGATCTCTTTGAAATGGAAGTAGTAGCATTGTTTGTGCTTAGGGGCAGCACTTGCACTAGGAGCAAAACTTCCACTAGATTGATTAGTCTTAAATGAATTGAAACGAGATGCGGATTTACCTTTGTAGGTGCTATATGGGGAGTGTAGGAAGTTATTTTTGAAGCCCTCATGTCTTGTTGTACTTGCCTCTCAGCCTTGGCAGCTTGGTGCACCAACTCCACTATGTAGTTGTAGGGTTGAAACTTGGCGATTCGCTTGATGGGAGGGTGCAAACTAGCAAGAAAATAAGCCATGGTTCGCACCTCTTTAAAACGTCTATGACACTTCATAGGTCTATGATAATAAGTTATTACAGATGGTTTGTATTAAAAATCATCTGTGATATGTTTCCCGCCTCCTAAACCCCTAAAATTTCATAATCTCACGCCTGAGTTTGAGTAAGATTTTGTTCTGAGATACCTTTAGTAAAACGGGTATAACTTTTGCATCCGGTGTCTATTTTCAACGTTTTTGTACTCGTTGGAAAGCTAATGATGATCCCAATCCAAAACAAAAAAAAGCAACTGGCTTGAGCTAGTCGCCCTCTAAGACCCCAAAATCGGCCATCTTTGGCCCCGAATTTGTGTCGCAAGTTTTCAGTTTCTGTTTTTGCCAAAAAAATTTTATCTTTCCTTTGAAATTTGGGGTTCATCTCAACTGCAAAGTTGTAGATCTTATCGAAACCTTTGAAATGAGTATATATAAGCCATATACAACTTTTCTATTTTATCTTTTGATACTAGCTATTTACATTGTACCGATATATTATCTTCTACCGTCTCGATCATTACTATTGATTTGGTTTAAAAACCATCTATGATATATGTAGTTATCATAGATGGTTTTGTTAAGAACCGTTTGTGATGTCTATATCACGGACTATTTCTAATCCGAGCCATCTGTGATAAGCCGCGCCATGTCACCGATCTGCGGCATCTCCCTTAGATCCCGATCTCACCCATCCATTCTCTCTACATCGAACAGCAGGCACCAGTCTTCTCCCCACCTCTGGCCCCTATTAATCCCCCTCTCTCTACTCCAAGAACCAACACCACCAGTACTACTCCAACTCATTTGTGCGCGGCAAAGGAGGGAAGGTGTTCGGTTCAGTAAGGGTGGCTGAAATTTTACTTGAAGCAAGACGAAAACAAAAAAGGCAATGGCAGATCCGCACTATCCCAAGTCGTCGGCATCGGCAGGGGGCTTCTGCTTGTTACATCCTAAAAGTGTGGCATTCTGTTGATTTTGGTATAGAAATTTAAAATGGTGTTCGTTGCCTTTATGTTTTTGCTACTTAGATTTTTTCCTCTATACTTATTTTATATTGTAATTTAATGAAGGATGTGTGAGTCTAGCTTGCATTAGCCTGAAGTTTCTTGTAGTGTAAGTATATTTCTGAAATTGTAACCGTGAATTTGTAAGTGCTCTCTTGTGTATATAGTACTATAAGTAATTCAGATCTGATATTCAAATTCAAGTACGTCGTTCCGCTTTCAGATGGCATATCATGGCTAGCATTTCCTGAAGCTAGTTGAAAAATAGTAAATATTTTAGGTACTATCATAGACGGCTTTATGGTATAAACCGTCTGTGAAGCCATATCACAGACGGCTGCCACCAAAAACCGTCTGTGATATGTAGGTATCACAAATGGTTTGGGACAAGAACCATCTGTGATGTGTCTATTATCACAGACGATTCTTATTTTGAACCATCTATGATATGTCCTCATCACAGACGGTTTGTGGTTAGAACCGTTTGTGATATTATGTCATCACAGACAGTTTGTGGCTAGAACTGTCTGTGATATTATGTATTTACAGACGGTTTTAGTTCTGAACCATTTGTGTTGTGATTATCACAGATGACTTATTACAAACCGTCTATGATAACCTTCGATTATCACTAACCCATTGATTTAGACGGTTCAAGGAACCGTCTATAATGATGGTTCCGAACCATCTGTGATGACTCTTTTTGTATTAGTGGAAGGTATTAACTTTGTGGAATTTTTTCTTGTTGCTAAATTTACTTTAATTCATATTATTATTGCTTTAATGGCTTATTATAATTTTGAACTCCACCAAATGGATGTTGAAATTGTCTTTCGTAATGGTCTTTTGGAGGAGAAAATATATATGAAATAGCCAAAAAGTTTTGGAGAAAAATGGGAGCGAAAATAAGGTGTGCAAGTTGAATATATCAATTTGTGGTCTTAAAAAAGTTTTACATCAATGGAATATTATTTTTGATAATGCTATCATGTCATATGGATTTTTCAATGATAGAAGGTGATCGATGCATATATACAAAAGTTATTGCAAACCTGGTAATACACCTATTGTGAAGGGAAGTATGCTCAATGAGGAATTATGTCCAAGTACTCCTGAGGAAAAAGCTAGAATGAATAAAATTTCTTATTCTTCAGTTTTGAAATGTCTTATGTATGCTATATTATTCACACGATATGACCTTAGCCATGCCATTAGAATTATTAGTGGATATCAAAAGAATCGTAGGGAAGAGCACTGAAAATAAATCAAATATGTAACGTGTTATGTCAAAGAAATATATGGATTATTCATTATGTATCGATGGTCATAATCTTCAACTGTAAGGTTATGCTGATACTAATTGGCAAATAGTTTTTTTGTTATCTATTTACTTTGGCAAGAGGTGTTATTTGTTAGTACAGCAAGAAACAAGATATAGCTACTCATTCCTTCATGGAAGCTAAATACATTGTTGCATTTGAAGCAGCAAAGGAAGGTGTATGGTTAAGGGAATTTCTTGTATCACTTAAGATCATGGAAAGTGCATCACAACCTATCACTTATTTTAAAGTAAAAGTAAACACATTGAAGGAAGATCCAGTGGCTAAACCAGTTAGTCAGGAATTATTTTTAAAGTATGATTAAGTCATAGGACTTCAGTTTATCAATTAAAATATTTCAGCCAACTGGGAGATGTTAGAATTTTTATTTAGCTTTCAATATTTATTGTTGTTATTGACTATTTTACTCAATATGGAATTATTTATATTATTGATGCAAGTGATAGAGAATATTTTGATGCGGAATTTAACTCGAGAAATTAATACTCGAGGTACCGATGATGACTGTGCTGGAATATGATAGATATATTTATTTAGATCAAGTCTATTGAAATTTAATATGCATGCATTTGTTAACCCGGGTACAACACAGGGCAGAATAGCTGGGTTTGTTTTGTAGGATCAACTCTGTAGACTGTTGACCTACATGATCAGATTGGAATTGATCTCATAAATAATCTGCTCATGGCGCATGACGCATGACTTACACTTGTGTGCTTAGAATTAATATATTTTAGATTCATAAAACTGGTATGTCTGATTGTGGTTGGTGATATGATTCAGGAGTCTCACGGGATATCAGAAACAGGTGGGTCACTTTGTAACACCTGAAAATGGAGCCTATAAATAGATCCCTACCCTTTAGCCTTATTATGCATTGTGAGCGGCACCACGAATAAGAGAGGAATAAAGGGTGAACCAAAAAGCCTCCATAAAATTAATCTAGGGTTTAAATTAACCTAACAAGCTATTACTTCGCTCGGATGTTTGGCTGCTAGCAAATTCCCGGAGTAGACCTCTAAGTGGGTGAGGATCGGACGTCTGCGTCGTATCAATTCCCAAAACAGAATAATTGCACTCCGACCCACTGAACAATTATCTCCATGGAGCAGTATGTGAGATCTCTGTCTCAAAGTTTCAGTAATTAATGAGGATCTAATTTCTCATCAGTTTTGCTATGGATCACACCTGAGAGATTAAAACCATTGATATTAATTGTCCCGGTACGGGGCAAAAATGGCAAATCTGAACTTGGCAAAGGCAAGGCGGGAAGGGTAGTCCTGTCATTTTTGGACTACAAGTTTAGTAGGATAAGCGAGGCCACCTCAGCAATTATGCCTTATTCTTATTCGCGCGCGGTGGGTAAAAAGACGGGACTAGCTAGTGATCGTGCTTTGCCGCATAGAGCTGCAGTGATATATCTACGTACATATGAAAAAATATTTATTAAAAAAATAATATATTATTTAAAAGATCATAAATATAAAAATGATATAATCAACTCTATAATTAGCTCTAGGAATTACATCCTCGTTCAATCTCCATGGCGCAGGCTGTATGATCTCAGCCTTAAAGCACCAACAATGAGCATCCGACAAAGATCTGCTTAATCTTGTTGGACCGCACCTGAGAGCTTGAGACTTGCTAATCCCGGACGGGACAAAAATGGGAAAGGAAAAGGCCGGGCCAGGACTACAAGTACAAGGACAGCCCTGTCATTTTGAGATATTTACCACAATTCTAATTGGATAAGCGACGCCACCTCAGCAAATATGCCCGGTTCCAACGAGTGAGAGGGAGTGCGTTTCAAGCAAGCATCCGTGGATGGTACGCTGCCACGTGGAGCTGAGGTGACACGTGCACTGAACAAAACGGCGAGAGAGCGACGGCCGGAGCGCGATGGAAGTGGGCCCTGCGCTTGGGCTTTCTGGGCTCCACGTGCCCGCTCCGTCCTAAGAGTGGTTGGCGCCAAATTTTTGCTCCACTTTGTGATGTCCACGCATTGGTTCTGTAGCTACAAATCAGTGTGATATTTTTGTGAGAAAACTTTAGAATGGAAAATAGCAAGTTTGGTAAGTCGACTGAAACCGGTTTTGGCCCGTTTAAAGCGAGTGAATTCTCCCTTGTTCCTACGAAATAACGTAGAACCCCTGCTTAGGCTCTCAGATTGTGCCAAGAAATTAGTAGATGCTTGGCCTAGCCTTAGGAATTGGACTAAGGTAGGTTAGACCTAACCACGTATGCAATTTTGATCGATATAAATAAAATTACTGTAGTATCTTTACTACTTTAAAAGAAGGAGTTGATGGTTGATGAGTCCTCTTCCATATCTCTTCTTAATCGTTTGATCTGACCAATTAAATCTTGACCGTAAACCCCTTCAACCCTAAAACCCGTGCTGACTCCTAACCGAACCCATGCGCCTGATTTCTTTCGGTTTCTCCATCTCCATCGCTCCTCCCGCACCTACCGGTTTCTTCCTCCCGCAGCCGATCTCCGTCGGTCCTCCCGCTCTCCGTCCTCCCCTACTCTCCCAACCCCCCGCGCCGCCGCCGTCTCCCCCTCTCCGTCCCCCGCACCGCCGCCTCCTACTCCCCACACCCATCTCCCTACTCCGCCGTCACATCCTCTACTCCCTTCGCCCCCCCGCGCCGCCGCCACTCCTCCGCGCCCCCACCCTCTTTGTCAGCCCGCGATCCCCCCTCACCCCCTCCGCCCCCCCGCGCCGCCGCCTCCTCCCCCTCTCCGTCCCCCGCGCCGCCGCCTCCTACTCCCCCCACCCCTCTCCCTCCTCCGCCGTCACATCCTCCTCCCTTCGCCCCGCGCGCCGCCACTCCTCCGCGCCCCACCCTCTTCGCTAGCCCGCGATCCCCTCACCCCCTCCGCCCTCTCCGTCCCCGCACCGCCTCCTACTCCCCACCCCTCTTCCTCCTCCGTCACATCCTCCCTCCCTTCGCCCCCGCGCCGCCACAACTCCTCCGCGCCCCACCCTCTTCGCCACCGCGATCCCCTCACCCTCCGCCCCGCGCGCCGCCACTCGATCGCCAGCGTGAATCGCCGCCACCACTATCGACTCCCTCCTCCTCCCTCTATTCCCCTCGCAGTTGGTGCCCGTCCCTGGCCACGCCTTCCACGACCACGGCGAACCCCTGGGCCCAGGGACTCAACGGCGTCTAGCGACCTTGTTGTGTGGGTATTCTGTGTTTTTTAGCTTGTATGGATGTTCAAGTCTTGGAGTTCAATTAAGATGGCTCTGGACCTGTGAAGTGATTGGTTCGGAATTTTGGATTTGTGTGTGTGCATGCAAATATTTAGTGTAGCTGCTGATCATACGATTTTTTTTGGTAGTTAGACCCTCTGAGCACATTCATATAACCCTTAAGCAATTTGTTCAATGTTGTTAAGTTTGATCCCCTTCATATGTTGTATAATGGAAGTGATCCATCTTAATTGTTGTTATGTTTGTTGATTGACAATTCTTGATGTTGTATACATTGTGTGTTCTTGATCAACATGACAGAGGCAACCACCAACTTCTTGATCCATCTTAATTGCAGAGCGAGTACATGTTCATGATGTGTGTCTGTCGTGTTTTTGTTTATAAAAAGCTTACTCTGCTTGGAATTGATGTGATGTTCTTCTGTTTAGAGTTGTCGATTGCTTTACTGCATATACATTTTCTTCTCCTTGTTAAGAGTCTAAATTATTCCGGTTAAAATAGAGCTTGAAATATAGTCCTAATCTCTGCCGCCTTTGTCCATCCTGCCGCTGCCCCCTTGTCAAGCTGCGACGTGGATCACCAATCCGGTAAACGCGCTCATCTGCAACTCAGCTCACCAAGGGGTTTATTGTGCAGTACTTGAGGTAATGCTGTTAATGTTTTGTCTTGGAGTTCAATTAAGATGGCTCTGGACCTGTGAAGTGATTGGTTCGGAATTTTGGATTTGTGCCTTTGTATGTGTGCATGCAAATATTTAGTTAGCAGCTAGCACCAAGTTGTTGCTTCTCAGATTGCGAGTTTTCTTGTGCTCATTCTTTGCTTTTGTCGAACTTCCCTGCAGGTTTCAAGAACATTTATCACGGACAAATCATTGTATGCAGTTGCAAACAGCTGTGCAAATCTGAAGGTATGTTTCTGTTTGTAACCTTTGGTGGTTCCTTTTGGAACAGCTCTAATGTAGCAAACTGAATGGTACAACCGAATAAAAGTGGGCTAAGAAGTCCAATCTGATGTTCTTGTATTTTTAAATGTGAGTTGGTGAGTCTGATGGTTCTTGTGGTGTTGACAAGACCGTAATGGTATGAGCCTTGAGGATTCGGTCTTGGTCCACTCGCTGTTAGATTCCACCTGTTTAGAGTTAACCAACCAAAACGAATCAAAGAGTTAGGGAACAAATGATGTTTTAAGTCTTTTAGAGTGGCGTATGTAACCGATTTGATTATGCCATCACATATGGTCATTCAAAGCAATGTTGTTCAAGTAAGTGAGACTTTTAACACATCTTTCGAATCAAACATGGTAGTCACAAGTTTATCTAGATTGGACTATGTGCATACGTGAATGGCCATGACCTTATGTATTTTTTGCGTTGTTCTTGTTATGGCATACTGCTGCACACTCCTAGGCTTAGAATAGGGTTGTCTCTATAGTTAGTTTATGAAAGTTTTGTAATTGGCTTAGGGCTAAATGTGGTTTATGCCTATTATTACTAAATGATACATGGATGTGCAAGTAAACTGTAAACATCTAATTAGATTTGTTATTCTGCTAATCAGCATGATTCATGGCTTAGGAAATATGGCAGTGCATGAATAAAAAAATAGCGTACAAGAACTCTTTTCAGATAAGTATTACTGTGTAAGTTCTGAGCTCTCTTTTTCTGTAAGATGGAGCAATCGGTGATAGGATAGTTGTACTTATCAGTTTACCTTTAGTTGTATCAATATGCTTATAAAGAGGTTGTGTGTATCCAATACTGTGCAACAACTTGTATTTACTCACTGGAAAATATATTGGCATGCCTCTCAGGACAGATCTGCTCTCTCTGCTAGGTAGAGGTTCATAATCAGTACACTTACCTTTGACTGCCTGAGATGCACTTCGATTTGCCGCGGATAAAGAACATAAGTAATTAGTGGGTGTTGTTTTAGTTGAAACACAAATAACATTAGTTAGTCCTACATTACTCCAGCATGTGAATAAAGACAAATAACATTAGTTAAATCGCAACTCACTCACCAAGTGGTTTCTTATGCAAGATTTAGCCGAGCAAAGAAGAAGCGAGCGGCTAGCACCAAGTTGTTGCTTCTCGGACTACGAGTTTTTTTGTGTGCTGCGGTAGTCTTTTGTTACAATTGTGTAACATGGATAAGGCATAGCCGAGCAGCAGCAGTTAGCAGCTAGCACCAAGTTGTTGCTTCTCAGACTGCGAGTTTTTTTGCTGTGTGCTACCAGTAGTCTTTTGTTACAATTGTGTAATATGGATAAGGCATGGTGCCAAATTATTACCGGTGTTGTAACTTTATATTTCAATAAATCATGTGTAATAACTCGTGCACGGACAACGTTAAGCGCAGCGCTGTAATTTTGCTTGTACAAGTGCTCGCAAATGAACTCTTTGTTGATGTATTGATGTATTGTTGGTGCAATATGGTTTTCAAGCTATGGTGAAATGCTTGTATTGCTGGTCCATTGCACTACACAATTGAGTTGAGAACAAGCTCAAGGATCGATGAATACAAGCACTTGCATCAGCACATAAGAGCCAAATTGATGAATATAAAGGAGGAGGATTTTCTTCTTATTCAAAATACCATTTGTTGTTTGCACAATTATGGGTTTAAAATAATTGATGTGCATTAATTGATTCTTTCAGCATTCTTTGCAATTCTTGTTCATAGACATTTCAAGTCGCACTAGACAGGTATTGGTTGTACTGCTCTATGTTTTACCATTAAGTGCATGTACTAATTTTTCTTTTTAGGGGATGGTGGAATTTTTCCATATTTTTTATGCTCTTAAGTCTCTAAATTGAAAAAGTCTATTCACCATTTTGATAATTTCTGCACTACACTCTTTTTCTACAATTTTCCCATATTTTTTCTGTCAGTATCTTGCTACTATAGTTGTTTTACATGGGGAGTTAGACTGGTTGTTAGTGGTTGTACTTTCTCAATTTCTCATTGTGTAACATGTTGACCTAAGGGTTGGACATTTTACCAGTATGCTCCCTTTTGATGGACTTTGTATGTGTCCTTGTGGAAATTACCATGAGTGCATGATGTAGGTTGGCATAAAGCCATAAAATTGTCTGTAAACATAAATTGCTGACCTTAGTCATTGTATGTTCATAATCACTATGATGAAATAAGTCCTGCTAATTCTTTGGTTTCATACTAAGTGTTCTAAATCAATTGTGGTTGTCTTTGTCTAGACCATGTGGGTGATGAATTGGATTGATGAGGAATTGTACTGTTAATCATTTAGTTGGCAAGGTATCAATCATCTTGGTGAGTTTAAGCAAGGGTATAATTTGATATGTTTGTCATCTAAAAATATATAACTGCTTGTTATTCTCTCTGTTACAAAATAGATGGTGCTTTATGTTTTCAAGGTAGACTCTTTGAAATGTGCCCTTTTATTATTCATACTATTCTTTGTGGTTGGGATTAGGACGTACTAGGTGGGTTAATTTAGGGTGGAGTGGTAATCTTGTGTGTATCTTAATATGTGTGCAACTTGTTAAAATATCTTATATATATGTCCATACTGCTAATAAGACAGCCTATATTTCCATTCCCAACCTAAAGGTTTTTAGGGACAGTTCATTGGTCATTTTCATACCTGATTATGTACTGCCGAAGCTCTTCATTATGATAGACATTTCATAGACATCACTTTTATTTATACATACATACATCTCTTTTTAGGGGATGGTGGAATTTTTTCATATTTTTTCTGCTCTTAAGTCTCTAAATTGAGAAAGTCTATTCAACATTTTGATAATTTCTGCACTACACTCTTTTTCTATTATTTATTTGAGCATTACATTAATTTGTGTGTCTATCCTGGATCTGTGTAGGACTACAACTGTTACGAGGAGGTGAAGCAGTAAAGAGAGAGGATTATCTTACTGCATCAGAATATATAGTAAGGTAATTTATTACAACGAATAAATGCTTAGCAAAGTAGTAGCAATGTTGAGTGATGGTTCGCCCACATTTACACATTTTTTGTTTTCTTTTTAACTTATTTTTAGTATACTGATGGTAAAATTCCATATTTCCTGATATATCTTTCTGTACTTCTAAGTAGTAAGTATCATTAGCCCCTATTCTCTAAGTAGTAAAGAGAGATGAATATCTTACTGCAACAGAACATACACTAAGGTAATTTATTACGACGAATAAATGCTTAGCAAAATAGTAGCACTGTTGAGTGATGGTTGGCAGGCATCCTACACATTTGTTGTTCTCTTTTTAACACCTTCTGAGTATAGGCCGAGTGATACACTAATATCCATTTCTACTTTTCACATCGGTTTCTCCATAGATCACAAAAGATTTTAGTGAAGATGTCGCATCATCCAAACCAATCACAGAATATACCACATGGTCTAACTGGATTCTTTATACGTGACACATCAAACGTTGCATGCCAGAGTTTTGCATCGTTGTGTAAATTTTCATCTCGTAGTACTGTCACGATAGGGGTATGGCTACAAGGCGATTGCTCAAATGGTAGGTTGTTTTATGCACATATGTTCTAATGGTACACACTTTGTTGCATATCTTCTATTATTATTAATTAAATGCCCTACAAACTTTAGGTAGGAATCGTGACCACGATGTGGGAGCGAGTTCTGCTACCATACCACCAGAGCAAACACAACTAAGTCATGGTCAAGCAGAGGCTCGCATTACATTCGAGCAAAATGGAGCAAAACGTAGGTGTACAACTTATACACCAGAGCAAAGGCTAGCAAGATGAGAACATCAAAGAGCACGACGTCAAAGTTTAACACCCGAACAAAGGGAAGAGATGAATGCCCGTCAA
This sequence comes from Melocanna baccifera, assembly GCA_036346265.1. NCBI lineage: Eukaryota > Viridiplantae > Streptophyta > Magnoliopsida > Poales > Poaceae > Melocanna > Melocanna baccifera. The sequence continues at coordinate 12,489,905 of CM070688.1, read as the reverse complement.
AGAGCACAACATAAAGCACGTGTCCAAAGTTTAACATTGGAGGAGCAGGGTCAGATTAATGCCCGTCGAAGATCAGCCAGGCGAAGCATTACATCTGAGGAGAGGCAAGCATTGCTTCATGAACGTAATGCAAGCTACGCAACCAGGAGAGATACCCCATGCTCCGAATCAATTGCAATGCAATGCCCACATTTAGAAGCTTCATCGGATGTCAATCCATCATTGACTCGCACGGCTTTGCTACAGCTGATCCTGCAGATGGAGACACAATGGAAGACACTGACTTTGATGAGCCAGCTGATGCCTGTCCTGTCGGATCAAATGTCGTAGATTCCTATGATCATGTATACAGCAATATACCCAATACCACGCACATGTTGAAGCCTGAGCCAGACTGCGCGCACTGCCACGCGAAGAAGTTTCAATACGAGTCAAAGGGTTTTTGCTGCCGAAATAGTCAAATCAGGCTGTCGAACCCAGATCCAGCACCAGATCTCCGTAGGCTCTGGTCAAGTGCAGATCATGATGCCAGGCATTTTCAGGACAACATTAGATTCTTCAACGGTCATTTCTCCTTTACTACTCTAGGCGTGAGTCTTGATAAGAACTACACCAACATGAGGTCTGGAGTATACACATTTAGAGCCCACGGACAAATTTATCACAATGTACATTCCTTTGGTTCGAGTGACTCTGCTCCAGAGCATCTGGAGCTCTATTTCTACGATGACGACCCCACTCTCGATCATCGGTTTCGTTACTCCCCTAGCCTCGACCAGGAAGTCGTGAGGACGCTTGTCAACATTCTTCGGGAAAACCCTTACTCGCAGACTTTCTGGAGCCTAGGCCAGGTTGAAAACCTCGAGGAATATCGTGTCTCACTAAACACAGACTTAAAGATGGACCAGAGAGTCTACAACAGGCCGATAACATCGGAGGTGGCCGTTGTGTGGGTTGAGGGCAACGAGCTGTGCAAAGATTTCAACCGTAGCGTAATCCTGTATGGTAACAATAATGAGAAATATAGTATCAAGCCGTACTACAGATGCTACGACCCTTTGTCGTATCCAATTTTCTTCCCGGGAGGGGAGCTCGACTGGCATCCACAAATTCCAAAGCATGGCGTGCCCCTTGAAGCTGTAATCCAAGCATGTGAAAATAGTAACAACGATGGTAGTGACGTGCATACAAATAACCGACTTTGTGTGTCTGTAAGAGACTACTACTGCTACAAATTCCAAATGCGTCACGGGATATTCAATGCCTTATTATACGGCAAGCGCCTATTCCAGCAGTATGCGGTCGACATGTACATCAAGGTGGAGGGTACAAGACTTGACTACTTTAGGCAACACCAGAAGGAGATACGCGGAGACTTGTATAAAGGCTTAGTTGATAGCATAGAGTCTGGAGAGAGCCGTGCGTATGTTGTAGGCAAAAGGATTGTGCTCCCGGCATCATTCATTGGGGGCGATAGAGATATGAAACGAAGGTTCTTGGATGCTATGGCCTTGGTGCAAAAGTATGGAAAGCCGGACATCTTCCTAACCATGACCTGCAACCCAAATTGGGAAGAGGTAAGGCGTGAGCTAGAGCCTGGACAGACCCCACAGGATCGCCCTGATCTCATCGTTCGGGTATTCAGAGCCAAGCTAGAGGACCTCAAGGAGCAGTTATTCAAGAAGCATATCCTTGGCGTAGTAGCTGCTTATGTATATGTCATTGAGTTCCAGAAGAGGGGACTTCCTCATGCTCACTTTCTTCTTATCATGAAGGGAAGGAACAAGCTCACTTGTCCTGAGCAGTATGACTGTCTCATCTCCGCAGAGCTCCCAGACAAAAACAAGTACCCAGAGCTGTACGAGATGGTCGTTAAGCATATGATGCATGGCCTTTGCGGAGTCCTAAATCCCAAAAATGTGTGCATGCATGATGGTACATGCAAGAACTACTACCCACGCCCTTTCAACATAGCTACACTACAAGGCAAGGATTCGTACCCAGTGTGCAGGAGACGAGATGATGGCCGCCGTGCCAAGATTCGACGACAGATGCTTGACAACAGATGGGTTGTGCCATACAACCCTTACCTCTTGAGGAAGTATAACTACCACATAAACGTTGAGGTTTGCTCAAGCATAAAGGCCGTGAAATACCTTTTCAAGTATGTTTATAAGGGCCATGACCGAGCATCTGTTTCTCTTAATGAGCCCGATAGCAATGGGAACATCGATGAGATCAAGCAGTACAGGGATGCTAGGTGGGTTACCCCACTAGAAGCTCTTTGGAGGATCTATAGTTTTGACCTTAGCAAGATCTCCCCACCAGTGTTGCAGATGCAGCTGCATCTACCGAACATGCACATGGTCTCGTTCCACGTGGGTCAAGATCTTCATGATGTGGTTGCCCGATATGGCGTCGAGAGGTCCATGCTGACAGAGTATTTTGAGATGAACCGAACAAATGAGGAGGCTCGAGGCGTCTTGTACAGGGATTTTCCATCATCATTTGTTTGGCAGCCAGGCCTGAAGAAGTGGAAGAAGAGGACGGAACGAACACAAGTTGGCAGAATTGTGTCTGCCCGCCCAAATGAGGGGGAGCGGTACTATCTCAGGGTGCTACTAAACCACGTACCTGGCGCCACCTCCTTTGAAGACCTTAGGACAGTGGATAGTGTAGTCTACCCATTCTTCCGTGATGCCGCTGCGAAGAGGGGACTTATCGAGGCCGACAACACCCTGGAAGAGTGCCTAACGGAGGCTGAGCTATTCCAGATGCCATCCTCGCTCCGAAGGCTCTTCGCAATTATACTGGTGTTCTGTGAGCCAAATGATGTGCGTGGGCTATGGGACAGGCACCTTGAGGGAATGTCGGACGACTACCGCCGTTCCCATGTATGCCCACACACAGTTGAGCAGATGGTGTTGGTGGACATCAGAAATATGCTTCAGTCGATGGGTAAGGACATAACATCATTCCCTCTCCCCGCTATAGATGAGTCGAACGAAATCAACGATGGAGAGGCTAGGGAGGTCTATGAGGAGTCAACGATCGAGGTAGACCCTGACCATATTTCTCTGTCGTCCTCCTCAATCTTGAGCAAAGGGCAGCATACGACGAGATATTATTTGCGGTTGGCGGCAACGGAGGTGTCTTCTTTGTTGATGGCCGGGAGGCACGGAAAGACATTCTGTATAAAGCTTTGCTTGCAAAGGTCCGAGGCGATGGGAAGATTGCAGTGGCAACCGCGACGTCGGGTGTAGCTGCCTCCATCATGCCCGGAGGTAGGACGGCGCACTCGAGGTTTAAGATCCCACTCAACATTGGTAATGGGGCGATCTGTAACTTCACAAAGCAGTGGGACCGCTAAGCTTCTTGGCGAGCATCGCTAATAATATAGGGCGAAGCCTCCATGGCGAGGCGACGAGCGATCGAGGCCCTAGACGATACCATGCAAGACATCATGGATCGACCCGACTTGCCGTTCGGTGGGAAGACGATCGTGTTCGGTGGAGACTTCAGGCAGGTGCTTCCAGTTGTTCGTAAGGGGACTAGGCCATAGATAACTGATGCGACGTTGCGTAAATCATATCTATGGGAATGCATGCGACAGCTAAGGCTCGTACGTAACATGAGGGCCCAAAGTGATCCCGAGTTTGCGAGTACCTATTGCGGGTCGGCAATGGTGCAGAGGAGACCAATGAAGATGGCTTTGTACGGCTTTGGACGAGATATGCGTGCGATATCAGAAAGGACACAGACCTCGATAAACTTATACAGAGTGTGTTTCCTATGTTAGATCAGAACCTATCGGATGCCAGCTATATCACATCTCGGGCCATCTTGTCAACCCGAAATGCGTATATCGATAAGATTAATATGAAAATGATTGACCTATTTCGCGGGGAAGAGATGGTGTACCATAGCTTTGATATGCGGAGGATGATCCCCACGGCTACTACCCTCTGAATTCTTAAACACATTGACCCCTAACGGGCTACCTCCGCATGTACTTAAGCTCAAGATTAATTGTCGTGATCTTTATTGCGAAACATCGATCCCGCTAATGGACTATGCAACGGGACGAGGCGGTAGTCCGGGGTTCCAAAGAATGTGATTGATGCCAAGATTGTACTCGGTCGGCTGCTGGGAAGAGGGTGTTCCTCCCTCGGATACCTCTATGTCCTCTCGATGGCGAGATGTTCCGTTTAGATTCAAGAGGAAGCAAATCCGGTCGGGCTCGGCCGCAATGACAATCAACAAGGCGCGAGGGCAGACCATCCCGAATGTTGGTGTCTACCTCCCTGATCCGGTCTTCTCTCATGGGCAACTGTACGTCGCGCTATCTAGGGCCACCGCCAGAAACAACATCAAGGTCCTTGTCGTTGCAGATAAGGAGGACAAGCAGCGCATGTCTAGAAAGACCCATGGTACCTTCACGAAAAACATCGTCTACAGAGAAGTACTCACATCATAGACGAGGTATTAATCACTTGATTGTAAATTCATACTTGGCAAATACTTAATTCATGTCGAAGTTTGTAATGTAACTATTCTTTTATACTCACCAAGAGATTTCAAATCACATATGAGACTTCAAAACACATATGAGATGTTTCGTGTAAAAGTAAAATTATTTTATTTGTTATCCTTTGTTTTTTGCAACTGTCATTCTTGTGCAGATGTATGTCTCATTGAAATGTTTAACACAAAAGATGTACGTCGTATTAGATTTCGTTCTGACAAACTATTTGCTGTGTCAGCATGATGTCGGCTAGGAGCCTTTCTACGCGAAGAGTCTATGCTCTCTTTGATACACACATGTCATTCCAGTCTAGGTAAGTGTTCTTGAAGACACGTTTATGCATGTTCCTATTTTTCTTTAGTTCATTCTTTGTGTATCTTAATGTACATTTAACACAAAATGTAATGTCGTTGATAATTTACCTTTTATAGGTGCATCCACTTTCATGAGTTGGGCACAGACAGCATACATTACAATTGGAACTTTCGTGTACATATAGTGCACAAATTCTCAATTCAAGAGATTATGACTGGATCTATGCTTCAGCTAATAGTTGCTGATGAGAATGTATGTATCGATATTTGCTTTAATATTCATTACACCATATGTTTTTTTAATTGTCAACCCAATATTATTTCATGCTATTACTTATATGTTTTTCGCATTTCTATTATTAGGGCATGAAAATGGAAGTGTTTTGCTTCGGCACACAATATCATAGATTTGACCGATTACTTGCCGAAGGGAGTTCGTATGAGATCCACTCAGTAAACGTTGACCCAAATCCCAACGAATTTCGATTCCTTGGAAAAGGGCTTGAATTAAGGTTCACATACCGAACTACGGTTGGGCAATTGAGCAATATCATTCAATTTTCTGATCTCCCTATCCAATACACACATTTTGAAGATGTTTATTTAAAACCAAACAAGTCAATTGTTGGTAAGATCTCCACTTTTTCATATATGCTGCCTCTTATTTGATATATATACTTTTGTGTTGTTGCTTTGAACAATCCTTACAATTAATGCAACTTTGGTAAGATGTGGTCGGTTTGGTGGTACATGTCATTGTCTGACAAAGACATCGATGACTTCCACGTCGTATACCAATGAGGGAATTATGCCTTATGGATGACAGGCAAGTTGCATATAATGCTTCTATTTTCTTGAAAACAAATAATTTATATTGCATATTGTTGATTGAGTTCGTTTTTTATGTACATCAGTAAAAATATATTATTTGTGCGCATTTGGGATGGACTTATTGTACGATATCTAACACAATGGAGACTTGCGGGGGAACAAAACCATATTTTAGCTGTGACAATGCTGAAGAAGAATAGTCGATATGGTATGTGTGCAACTAATATGAATATATCATCTTATATTTTATTCATGTTCCTCATCTAATTAATACATTATTATTATTGAAAAGGTTGCTTAATGACAATGGATTGTACAAATTTTATATTTGAACCACAAGGTGATAGGCTACAAGAGCTTGAAGGTACAAAACAAGTAAATAATGTATGCAAGTATGTATGTATTTCATAATTTAAATAATGCTCCCTTCAAACAGGACTGCCAAGTAGTGCTGCATGATTTGAATGTAAGGAACTTTATCATGAATACCGTTGACGTAAGGAACGATACACTTGATAGAATGTTTGGACATTAAATAACGTAAGCAATTCACTAAATCTTTTCGTATCTTTTATATGTAATATACAATGGATTTATGATGTTTAACTATTTATTTTTCATTTTGTAGATCGGCGGCTGTTCTCTTTGTTAGTTAATTTACAACGCACGGGCTCAAATATCATTACACTGCAAACACTGCTCCATGCCAATATCCTCTTCGAATTTCAATCTCGCAGAGAGCCACACGGACCGCTTCGAGCATCTTTGTAGGCATAGCGTGACTTGGCGCTAATGGTTTTAGTACCTTTGGTCAGCATGTACAAACCAAAGGTGCAAATGTAGTGACTCTAAACTAACTTTGACGGACTAAGATGACATTTGTATTGGTTTTTGCTTTGATAGTATGTATCACTTTTATTTGTTTTTTCGTTGCAACGCACGGGCACCTTACTAGTGTACTATAATTGAGTAGTAGATCCTATCTTTAAAAGATATTTTGTTTGAAAGTTATGTATTATAGAAAAACTATTTACCGTAGAAAAGTAGTTTTTAAAAGTCAATCGCAGGAATTCAATAAAACTAGACTGCGACTTAGGGTGAACCAGTAGTAAATGAAATCGCAGCGTGAAAGAAGAAAAAGTCCTGACAGAGGAGGAGATCGCATATCCGCTCATTTCAACTTTTTTCGGCTTCTGCTTCTAGTTTCTGCTTTTTTTTCACTATTCAGTATTTCGTCTTTTTCTGAATTTTTTTAGATATTTTAGACTTTTTTATATTTTCTTTTTTCCGTGTTCCTTTGTATTGTCTCTAATGGGTTGACATGTTTTTTTCTATTTTTACATTTTTTTAAATTAATTATACCTAAAAAGCCAAATCACTCTGATAAAAAAACCATTCTGATGAAATTTCACCAAAAGTCGAAGTCATCGCTAAAACAAGCACAACGGTACTTTGCTTTTTTTTAGTCTAGGAATTAGACTCCGTGAGAGTCCGGGCATGTAATGAATATCTTCTGGTATCGAACAGCAAGGTAGTTCTGAACTTGAGCTGTCAATGTTTTACCAGTTTCAATAAAAATGAACTGGGGCATCGAGTTGCGATGTCCTGCTGATCTAAACATGAGACAACATTCCTAGCAGGAAACCCAAATAAACCAAGAAAAAGAACACCAAAAAGAAATTAAATGGTCAATGGCGATTCTTCTTTCTTAAAAGATAAGAAAGAGTAGGGGAGAGAGAGAGAGAGAGAGCCGTGGAGCCTACGGACTACAAGGGACAAGGAAGTTCTGAGAACATCACTCCAACGCAAGATAATTGGAAGCAAAAATTCAATTTAGAATTTTCCATGTTATCCGTAGAGCAAAGAACAAAGTTTTGTTTCTTCAAATTCAAGATTGGTTTGATAGCCTTTTCTGATTAACATTCTCTTTTCTTTCTGTGCCTTTTTCCTATTACATATTAATTTATAATCAGTCGGACCGGCTTGCTACTACTGTCACGTGCGTGATCGAGTCGGCCGTCAGAATCTCTGTCTAGGTCTTACAGCGACTCCATCCGGTGACAATACTCCTCGCTTTGAGTTGAAGCAAGGGCAAGGAAATTTAATTAACCCTAGATATATTAATGCAAGCACATCAGAATAGTACTCAGACAAACAAGCAGAGGGGACAGCGACATGGCAAAATTAATTATAAACCTTGTGTGCATACATGCGTGCAATGACACATCGTTATTGGTCAATAGTGTTTCCAATTTGGAGTCGTTAGGCTAAGAATTGGTTTGTGTGTCTTAATCAAGCGGGTGAGTCTTATGCTACTTTTGTAGTATATGTAATAACATACGTACGTAGGATTTGAAGAAAGCATGTGTTAATTCTTGACTTTGCTACCTGTGGACAAGGGGACACGTTACTCCGTTTTTTACAAGATAGAAAGTCGACAATATGCTATGGACTAGTTTGCCCTTGCCCTTAAGCCCTTTGGAAATTTGAATGATGATCGGTGCACTGGTGTGCGGCGGCGGATTCATGCAAAATAAGTCTAGGCGGTGCGAGCCGAGGCAGTGTAACGCCCCCGTTTCAGGGGACGTACGGAGACCCGCAACTACCCGCGATCCGCACAGTTACGGCATGCCGTACAGAAACGTACACCATAGCCAACAAGCTTACATAAATAAAATCCAGAGTTAGTTTACAACATATGACGCATCGGTCGAGTTTAGCGTAGCGGGGCGGCAAGCCTAAATAATTTACATTACAAAAGACTTCCAGCAATCGAGCCTGAGGGTGGCTAACACCTACGACCACTGATCAACGGCGCCGTCGAGCACATCCGAATCCTCGTCGTATTCTTGACTCTCTCCTTAACCGGCATTCTCTGAGTTTGTGTTTAGGCAAGTTTGAGTACAAACAACCGTACTCAACAAGTTACAATAGTCACCTTACATTACTATATGCATGGAGTTTCAAATGAAGGGGGTATACTGGTTTTATTAATTTGAGTGGATGCAGTTTTATTTATGAAGAATTTAGAAACGATAACTCCAATATACTATAATTAAAGAAATGGGGTCTGAACATATTAATGCTTCAACTTTCCAGATTAAACCATTCAAACACTACTTATACTGCGTTACTGGATTCACCCATCAAGCACAGCTCCATTAACCGGAAGCACGGCGTATTCGAATACAATTTATTTCACTCTGCAGAGTTGCTCAACTTTACCCACAAGACTTCTCAATTTCAAATGTCAAGCTATATACACACTTCGGTTAGTGTGCGACTGCATTGAGAAGGCCAAATCTTTCACTACTCAAATTATTATATAGACCCTACCCGACAGGTTGCAACCTTTACGGACTTGGGTATCCACGGGCCAATGCGGAACACGACCGCCCAAAGTCGTAAAGACCTGTCGTTGTGTATACGGTGCCTACACACCCGTATCACTTCACCAACTCCTGTAGGGGTTCAACTAAAATGAGCAGCTACCGGACCAGGATTGACAATTCAATACTTGTGGTTGAGCGGTTTCTATGCTCTAATCTCAGCATAAGGTTCTTATCCTTACATTTTCTTCTGAGACTGCCAACCACAACCGGTACCCGATACACGCTGTATCGAAACCCGTCTGTTGCACCCTCCACCCTAGGGTAAGGTTGTGGACCTGTCTGCTACGGACACTCCACAGATTCCGCCTTACCCTAGTACTATTTTAAAACATTTGTAAACCGGCGAACTATCAAGTTTACTCGATAGCCCGACATTTTATGTGATTGAGTAAGCGAGGTTTAATGGTACACTAATTAAATATTACTAGGTTTATCAAGGTGAAAGTGGCCTCAAGGTCAACCGGGGCATTTATACAGTGGTAGGTCATAACTACAACTTATACACGTCATTCTAAATATTTTCATTTTACTTAAATAACCCATTTGAGCAAGTAGTAGTAATGCAAATAGCTTAATTAATAAGTACGGGAATTTGGGGGTTCAATATGCGTCAAAAATTGTAACTTGCCTTGCGTATCGATCACTTCGACAATCTCGTAATGTGTGGACGACGGCTCCGGACCTTGCACCCTTGCCTCGGACTCCTCGAAAGCTAACGCAAAACAAACACATGAAATATCAATAAGTTCTCTTGTTTTTAAACAAAGCAATGGAAAGGAAAATGAAATAAATAAAATAAATAAGTACAAAAAAAATGGTAGAATATCTTGGACTTGAATTTTTGGAGTTGGAATGAGGTGAAAAGGACATCGGATTGGAAATTAGTGCAACGAACTGGATCAAATGAGATATAGAACTCAAAATTCGGGCTCTGGAAATTTGGAGGCGCTACTGTTCACTAGCACAGTACCCAGCCCGGCCCACGGCTGCGGCGGGAACGCCTTGCGCTGCGGCGCGCTTCAAACGCCCGACGGGCCGACGGCCTCGGCCCAGGAGCATTACGCGCGCGCGGCCTGGGAACGGCGGGGACAGCCGGGAGCCGTCGGATGCAACGCGAAGGGAGACGATGCTGCCACGTCGCCCCGAGATGAAACGGTATGATTTAAAACCCACGTCGTAGCTCCACGCCGCAGGATTGGGGACGGGGGGTCGAGATGGAGCCACGTCGGCACGAGGGAGGGAGAGGGGGGGTCTTCTTCCTCCTCCCGCCCGACAAGCCGAAGGAACAGGCCGCCTCCTCGCGATTCGGCCGGGGAGGGGTTTGGCGAGGCCGTGATCAGCACGGAGGGTTCGGGAGGTGTGAACCCGGTTGAGCTAACAAAACACCACGGAGTCTACAATGGTGGTCGCCGGTCGGGAAGGAGATTGAGGGGGAAATGGTGGCTAGGGAGGAGCGAGAATGCTCAAGCAGCTTGGGCCCGGTTTCAGCATTCTGAGGGCTAGAGATCATCGGAGAGGCACAGGCTGGGCTCGGGAGGGGCTCAGGGAGGCTGGCGTCGGAGAAGGGCGGCGGCCATGGAGGTGAGCTCGGTGCGGGACCAGGAGGCAAAAGCAAACGCAAGATTGAGTTGGGGTTTGCAATCAAGGTGTTATGGTGGAGCTTGGTGAGAGTAATTGAACATTGGTTGGTTGTGGCGGAGATCGGCGGAGTGGCTCACCGGAACCGGGGTGGCCGCGCGGCCGAGGAGGAGAGAGATCAATTGGTTGCTCGGGGAAGGGGAGTGGAGTAGTAGGAGCGCACTAGCGAAAGCAATTGAGTTATAGCGGCCGAGAGAGGCGGGGCGGCGTGAGGGGGTGTGGGCGGCCATGGCGCACGGAAGAGGAGGCGGGGAGTTCCTTCCCGAGGCGAGGAGGCCATGCCGGTCGTTGCTCCGTGCCTGCAGGAGTTGGTGGAGAGGAGTGGCACGGAGCGGCGACGCCACCTGCGGTCCGAGGAGGCGTTGCGGTGAGGGGAGGAGCTGCGTCTGCGCGAAGCTCGGGGTGGTTGGGGAGGGGCGCGAGGGGAGGGCCATGGCTAGCCGGGCGACACGCGGAGGAAGCCAGGCGGCTGGGGCTGCAGCAGTACGGGTGAGTCCTCGGCGGGGCGACAACGCAGAGGGGAGAGGAGCGGGGCGAAGGCGGCTCGGGTTCGGGCGCCATCGCGAGGAAGATGGCGGGGAGGGGAAGGGGAGGAAGGATGCACGAATCTTGAGGCAAGATCGAGGGCCAAGATTTCAACCGAAAATACACAAGTACAAAACAAGGAGAAGTCAGATTTAGCTTTGAGATTTTAGAGTTGTTTCAACCTACCCCCCTTAAAAGAATCTCGACCCCGAGATTAACTTGGTCCAGGGAATAGGTTGGGAAAGTCTCGCTGTAGGTCTGACTCCTTTTCCCATGTCGATTCAGCGGCAGTGTGATTCTTCCATTGGACTCTGCAAAATCTGATGTTCCGATTCCGGAGTTGCCTTTCTGTAGTTTCAAGTATTTGTAGTGGCTCTTCAGCATACGTCATATCATCCTGCAAGTCAATTTCTTCTATGGGTATGCCTTCTTCTGGTTGACGCAAGCACTTCCGGAGTTGCGACACATGAAATACATCATGTATCCTTGATAGCCCTGGTGTCAATCTCAATTTGTATGCCACTTCTCCTATTCTCTTTATAATCTCAAAAGGTCCAATATACCTCGGGGCTAGCTTTCCTTTCACTTGGAATCTCTTAATAATTTTAAAGGGGGTGACCTTGATATACACATAATCTCCAATTTCAAAGCTTAAATCTCTTCGACGATTGTCTGCATAACTCTTTTGACGATCTTGGGCTATCTTCATTCTGTCCCTGATTATTTTGACATGGGTCTCTGCATCTTGCACAAGTTGGGGACCGAGAAACTGACGTTCCCCTGGTTCAGTCCAGTTTAGTGGGGTTCTACACTCTCTACCATACAAGGCTTCAAAAGGCGACATCTTGATGCTAGCTTGATAACTGTTATTGTACGAGAACTGTGCAAATGGTAAACAAGTGTTCCATGCTGCTCCATATACAAGTGCACATGCTTGTAACATATCTTCTAAGATCTGGTTGGTTCTTTAAATCCGCCGTCATGCATGGGTGATAAGTCAGACGAAAGCCAAATCGGTGCCCATTGCTTCATGTAGCTTCTCCCAAAATTTAGATGTAAACTGGGCTCCTCTATCTGACACAATTCTCTTTGGCACCCCATGCAGTACTACAATCTTGGTTAAGTACAGTTCTGCTAGCTTATCCTTTCCATAGGTCTGCTTAATCGGTATGAAATGGGCTACTTTAGTTAATCTATCCACAATGACCCATATGGCATCGTACCCTTCCTGTGTCCTTGGGAGTCCTGTAATGAAGTCCATACCAATATCATCCCACTTCCATTCAGGTACTGGCAAGGGTTGTAATAGTCCTGCAGGTTTCTGATGGTCTATTTTTATCTTCTGGCAGACATCACATTTAGATATGTATTCTGCTATCTCTTTCTTCATGGACCTCCACCAAAATCTCTTCTTCATGTCTTGATACATCTTCGTACTCCCTGGGTGTATTGACAGTTGGGACGAATGAGCCTCTGCGAGTATTAATTCTTTTAATTCCTTTTTATCTGGTATGCAATATCGTCCTCGAAATTTTAAAGTTCCTTGTTCATCTATAGTGAAATCGATTGAGTTTCCTTCTTGGCTGTTCTTCTTCAGTCGTTGGATTTCTTCGTCTTCGTCTTGAGCTGCTTTGATACTATCTGTCAGCAAAGGTTGAATTTCCATGGCTGCTACAAATCCTTGCTCCACTATTGTCAGGTTCAATCTTTGTAAGTCTTTCTGCAGTTGCTTCGGACACTGGGTTTCACTGGCTATGCTTTGGTAGGTCTTCCTGCTAAGTGCATCTGCTACTACATTGGCTTTTCCTGGGTGGTACTGAAGATCTACATCATAATCCTTAATCAATTCCAACCATCTTCGCTGTCTCAAATTCAACTCCGGCTGTGTGAACAAATACTTCAGGCTCTTGTGGTCTGAGAAAACTTCACAATGGTTACCCAATAAATAGTGCCTCCAAATCTTCAATGAGTGGACTACAGCTGCTAATTCCAGATCATGGGTTGGGTAATTTTCTTCGTGTGGTCGTAACTGCCTTGAAGCATATGCTACGACCTTTCCGTCTTGCATTAACACACAACCTAGGCCTTGTCTTGAAGCATCACAGTATACCTGAAACTCTTTCTCTGCATTCGGAAGTATCAACACCGGTGCTGTAGTCAAATTGATCTTTAGTTGTTGGAAGCTGTTCTCACACTGATCCGTCCATTGGAATGGTTTCTCTTTCTTAAGTAGTTGTGTGAGTGGACGAGCAATCTTGGAGAATCCTTCTATGAATCGGCGATAATAACCTGCCAATCCAAGAAAGCTTCTTATTTCTGTGACTGTCGTTGGCTGTTTCCATTCCATAACTGCTTTGATCTTCTCGGGGTCAACTTTGACACCTTCTTCAGTGATGACATGACCTAAAAATGCAACTTCTTTCATCCAAAAATCGCACTTCAAGAGTTTGGCATACAATTGATGTTCTCTGAGCTGGGTTAAGGTTAGGTGTAGATGTCGTTTGTGTTCCTCTTCACTTTTGGAGTAGATTAGTATGTCATCAATGAACACGACCACAGATCTGTCTAGCTGATCCATGAACACCAAGTTCATTAAATTCATGAAGTAAGCTGGGGCATTGGTTAGACCAAATGGTACCACTGAAAATTCATATAATCCATATCTGGTGGTAAATGCGGTTTTCTCTCGATCTTGCTCCCGGATTTTCAATTGGTGATAACCCGATCGCAAGTCGATCTTTGAAAATACTCGTGCACCTTTCAATTGATCGAACAAGTCATCTATTCGTGGCAGTGGGTACTTGTTCTTTATGGTAACAGCATTCGGTCCTCTGTAGTCTACACACATTCTGAGGGCACCGTCTTTCTTTTTAACGAATAAGACGGAGTCGACCATGGCGATACACCTGGGTCGGATAAATTCCTTTTCCTTCAGTTCATCTAATTGTAACTTTAGTTCCTTTAACTCATGTGCTGACATTCTGTAATGATGTTTTGTAATGGGTCTAGTGCCCGGTATCAACTCAATGGCGAGTTCAATTTGTCTATCCGGTGGCCTTCCGGGTAGTTCTTCGGGAAATACGTCCGGGTATTCACAGACTACTGGCACTTGACTCCTTCATCCATCATCATATTATGAACACTACCTTTCACATCGCCGATCACCTTGAGTCTGTTTTCACTATGACTCTTGACCTTCCGACTTGTCGTGGTTATCGTCTTATCTTCACAATCTACCTTGGCTTTATTCTTAGTCAGCCAATTCATCCCTAGGATGACATCTAGTCCCTTCATTTCTAATACTAGTAGATTGACTTTAAACTTTATCCCTTCAATTTCTAAACTCAAATCACTACACCGGCGGATTCCATCCTACTTAGGGCGTTTGCACAAACATAAAACTTTTGCAGAGAAGTAAATGATAGTTGATTTCTCTTAGCAAAATCCATGGAAATGAATGAATGCGTTGCACCAGATCAAATAAAACTAATCTTTGGCTTGGAGTTGGTGAGAACATACCGACAATAACATCATAGGATCCTGCCGCATCTTCTGCGTTTAAGTGATTCACCCTTCCTTGATAGGGTGGTCTTGGGGCTCCTTTGCCTCTGCCTGCTTGATATCCCGTGGATGATCCAGCTGGGGCTCCCACAGTGATTCCAGTCGGAATGTACTCCTTCTGTGTTGAAGGATGCTGTAGGTAGCCTGTCTGTGGGGTTGCATTGGTATTGATGATAGGCTTGATGTCTCCTTGAGTTCGAGTTTGAAGTTTTGCCACTTCAGAAGGTAATCCCCTTTTTGGGCACTGATCTTTGAAATGACCTATCTGGTCGCAGTGGTAGCATGCGTTGGTTCTTTGGGGACACTGTTTGGTGTAGTGATTCCCCGAACAAGTACTGCATTTGATTGCCACCGGCTGCGGGGTACCTTGCTGGTAGGTCGTTGTCTGTTGAGGCTTTGACACCAATACAAATCGTCGACTTGACTGTCCTTGATTTTGGGGTGATATCATGGTTCGTCCTTTCTGGCTACTGGGGGACGGTGATGATCTGAATGTGGCTTTCCTCTTTTTAAAGTCTTCCATCTCGCCTCGAGCTTCTTCCGAAGAAAGGAGGCTGTCCACCATTTCTGACAGATCTCTAAATCTCATTGCCGAAATGTGGTATTTTAATGACTTCTGCAGTCCTCCTCGAAATCGGGACATCTTTTTGTCTTCGGTCTTCACTTCGTCTGGGGCGTATCGGGCTAGGTGATTGAATTGGTGTAGATACTCCATTATGGTACTACTACCTTGCTTTAATGCCATAAATTCCCGTTGTTTGGTTTCCATTACCAGAGGGATATGGACCTTACGGAATGCTTCTCGAACTCGCCATGTAAACTCTTTATCTTCATTCATCTTTTGGAAATTAATCCACCACGTTGCTGCCTGTCCTTGCAGCTGATGTGAGGCGTACAAAACCTTTTCGTTGTCTTCGCATCGAACGGTCTTCAGCTTCCTGTCAATATCCTGGATCCAATCATCAGCGGCCATTAGATCGGAGGATGCCGAGAATATTGGTGGTCTTGTATTTTGAAAATCCGTCCATTTAGAGTTGATTGACCACCTTCTCTTTGAACGGCGGCTATTGGAATACCGCCGCCATGGGGTTCTGGCAGCCATCTGTTCTAACAATCGGTGTGTTGTTCCATGAGCCTTGTCGATTTCTTTCTATTGTTGCTAATACATTGGCTATCATGGCAAAGTCACACTGGCATTTCCTCCTGTTTGTTGTCCTCCTTGGCTCGAGTTGGGATCTGCCATCTGAATTCTGTCAAACGACCTTGGAGTTAGTCTTGCAGCGAGGTTTTAATAACATCAGACAGGTAAGTGAGATTGATGAATCCGGGGTAAGTGTGGGGGAAATGAGATAAGAACTAGGGCGAATAGAGGAAGAAGAAATTTTGAGAAAGGCGAGATACAGGTAACTTAGACAAACAAATTAAGAGATAGTTAAACATAGATTTCATTGATCATAAGTCGAAGTTCCACCACATAGGGCTTCCATTACAACTTATATTACAACCAAAAGTACCACTAAATACAAAAGGTGCAGCTACGCTAACGCACCCTTATCGCTAGCGCTACTAATACTGCCAAAGCTGCTGCTGCCCTACTGCTGCTCCTCCGCTGCTCACCAACCGCTGCTCGGCGGGTGGCTCGAAGTGTAGCGGACCCGCTCCTCGGGGTCCTCCTCGTCGTCGACGGCGGCTGGTGGTGGCGGCGGTGGGGCCCTGGAGGTCGATGGCCTGAAGAGGCTCCGGTACTCAGGAGCTGTCATCCTCCGACGACGTGGAGGCGGGGAGGCGGGGACATCCGGGGACTCCCCACAAGAAGACAACTCCCCTGACTCCAAGTCGTGGTAGCGCTGGAGGTCCTGGCGGAGCTGGTACACCTCCAGCTGGGAGGCCCGAAGCTGCCGATATAGACCTCTGTTCTCCTCTAGTGCCCGGAGTAGGTCACCTCGTGGATAACGTGTTGGGCCGTCACCCTAAGACGCGGTCGCCGCGCCCCGTCGCCTAGGGGCGAGTGGATCGCCCATCGGCATCCATCCCGGGGATCATCTCAAAGGGTGACTGGTCAAACTCCTCATCATAGTAATGACGTAGGTGCATCGCTGCCTGCCTGGCGGCGTCCTTTATGGCATCATTTCGCCGACCGCCGCCGCGGAACCTCCGCGTTGGTCGGGCCGGATAGGTAAGGGCTCCAAAACAACTGATGTCCTCCACTCGTGGCTCGCGTCGTCGAAGATGTGGCTGACCGAGTGGAACACGGGCTTGTGGGCCTCAGTGGCCCCAAGGTACTGCTGCATGGCCCATAGCTCCGAGGGCCAACCTGGGAACCGCCAGCCGGGAGTGAACGATCGCACCATCCGCTAAACGATAAGATTTTGAAGTTAGATGAGATCAGGTACAAATAATTTGCAAAAGCAAAACTTATGCAAAAAGTAAACTAAGACAGATGAGGTAGCACAAGAGAGGAGAAAGATAGCAATAGTACTTATATTTTATGTAAATTCTTTTTAGATTTTTGAATTAAGTTTTTGCTATACAACAGAACTCCTAATCAGCCTTAGGTCTTAGCCTACAGTCAAGCAAGTGGCTCTGATACCACTTCGAACGCCCGCTTCGTGGACGACGAGACCCGCAACTACCCGCAATCCGCACAGTTGCGGCATGCCGTACAGAAACGTACACCATAGCCAACAAGCTTACATAAATAAAATCCAGAGTTAGTTTACAACATATGACGCGTCGGTCGAGTTTAGCGTAGCGGGGCGGTAAGCCCAAATAATTTACATTACAAAAGACTTCCAGCAATCGAGCTCGAGGTGGCTAACACCTCGACCATCGATCAACGGCGCGTCGAGCCCATCCGAATCCTCGTCGATTCTTGACTCTCTCCTTGACCGGCATTCTCTGAGTTTGTGTTTAGGCAAGTTTGAGTACAAACAACCGTACTCAACAAGTTACAATAGTCACCTTACATTACTATATGCATGGAGTTTCAAATGAAGGGGGTATACTGGTTTTATTAATTTGAGTGGATGCAGTTTTATTTATGAAGAATTTAGAAACGATAACTCCAATATACTATAATTAAAGAAATGGGGTCTCAACATATTAATGCTTCAACTTTCCATTAAACCATTCAAACACTACTTATCTTTGCAAGCATCGATTCACCCATCAAGCACAGCTCCATTAACCGTAAGCACGGCGTATTCGAATACAATTTATTTCACTCTGCAGAGTTGCTCAACTTTACCCACAAGACTTCTCAATTTCAAATGTCAAGCTATATACACACTTCGGTTAGTGTGCATCGCATTGAGAAGGCCAAATCTTTCACTACTCAAATTATTATATAGACCCTACCCGACAAAGTTGCAACCTTTACGGACTTGGGTATCCACGGGCCAATGCGAACATGACCGCCCAAAGTCGTAAAGACTGCCGTTGTGTATACTGTGCCTACACACCCGATCACTTCACCAACTCTGTAGGGGTTCAACTAAAATGAGCGACTACTAGGACCAGATTGACAATTCAATACTTGTGGTTGAGCGGTTTCTATGCTCTAATCTTAGCATAAGGTTCTTATCCTTACATTTTCTTCTCGAGATCGCCAACCACAACTGGCACCCGATACACGCTGTATCGAAACCCATCTGTTGCACCCTCCACCCTAGGGTAAGGTTGTGGACCTGTCTGCTACGGACACTCCACAGATTCCGCCTTACCCTAGTACTATTTTAAAACATTTGTAAACCGGCGAACTATCAAGTTTACTCGATAGCCCGACATTTTATGTGATTGAGTAAGCGAGGTTTAATGGTACACTAATTAAATATTACTAGGTTTATCAAGGTGAAAGTGGCCTCAAGGTCAACCGGGGCATTTATACACTGGTAGGTCATAACTACAACTTATACACGTCATTCTAAATATTTTCATTTTACTTAAATAACCCATTTGAGCAAGTAGTAGTAATGCAAATAGCTTAATTAATAAGTACGGGAATTTGGGGTTCAATATCGTCAAAATTGTAACTTGCCTTGCGTGTCGATCACTTGACAATCTCGTAATGTGTGGACGACGGCTCCGACCTTGCACCCTTGCCTCTGACTCCTCGAAGCTAACGCAAAACAAACACATGAAATATCAATAAGTTCTCTTGTTTTTAAACAAAGCAATGGAAAGGAAAATGAAATAAATAAAATAAATAAGTACAAAAAAATGGTAGAATATCTTGACTTGAATTTTGGAGTTGGAATGAGGTGAAAAGGACATCGGATTGGAAATTAGTGCAACGAATCGATCAAATGAGATATAGAACTCAAAATTCGCCTCGAAATTTGAGGCGCATCGCTCACTAGCACGCATACCCGCCCACGCGGCTGCGGCGGGAAACGCGCGAGCGCACGGCGCGCTTCAAACGCCCGACGGGCCGACGGCCTCGGCCCAGGAGCATTACGCGCACGCGGCCTGGGAACGGCGGGGACAGCCGGGAGCCGTCGGATGCAACGCGAAGGGAGACGATGCTGCCACGTCGCCCCGAGATGAAACGGTATGATTTAAAACCCACGTCGTAGCTCCACGCCGCAGGATTGGGGACGGGGGGCCGAGATGGAGCCACGTCGGCACGAGGGAGGGAGAGGGGGGGTCTTCTTCCTCCTCCCGCCCGACAAGCCGAAGGGAACAGGGCTTCGCCCTCCCTCGCGATTCGGCCAGGGGAGGGGTTTGGCGAGGCCGTGATCGGCACGGAGGGGTTCGGGGAGGTGACAGAAACCCGGTTGAGCTAACAAAACACCACGGGAGTCTACAATGGTGGTCGCCGGTCGGGAAGGAGATTGAGGGGGGAAATGGTGGCTCGGGGAGGAGCGAGAATGCTCAAGCAGCTTGGGCCCCGGTTTCAGCATTTACAGGGGCTAGAGATCATCGGAGAGGCACAGGCTGGGCTCGGGAGGGGCTCAGGGAGGCTGGCATCGGAGAAGGGCGGCGGCCATGGAGGTGAGCTCGGTGCGGGACCAGGAGGCAAAAGCAAACGCAAGATTGAGTTGGGGTTTGCAATCAAGGTGTTATGGTGGAGCTTCAGCCGAGAGTAATTGAACATTGGTTGGTTGTGGCGGGAGATCGGCGGAGTGGCCCACCGGAACCAGGGGTGGCCGGCGGCGAAGCTGGAGGGGGAGAGAGATCAATTGGTTGCTCGGGGAGGGGGAGTGGAGTAGTAGGAGCGCACTGGCGAAAGCAATTGAGTTATAGCGGCCGAGAGAGGCGGGGCGGCGTGAGGGGGTGTGGGTGGCCATGGCGCACGGAAGAGGAGGCGGGGAGTTCCTTCCCGAGGCGAGGAGGCCATGCCGGTCGTTGCTCCGTGCCTCAGGAGTTGGTGGAGAGGAGTGGCACGGAGCGGGCGACGCCACCTCGCGGTCCGAGGAGGCGTTGCGGAGGAGGAGGAGCTGCGTCTGCGGGCGAAGCTCGGGTGGATGGGAGGCGTGGGGAGGGCCATGGCTAGGCGGGCGACACGCGGAGGAAGCCAGCGGCGGGGGCTGCAGCGCAGTGCGGTGAGGTCCTCGGCGGGCGACAACGCAGGGGAGGGGAGCGGGGCGGCGGCTCGGGTTCGGGCGCCATCGCGAGGAAGATGGCGGGGAGGGGAAGGGGAGGAAGGATGCACGAATCTTGAGGCAAGATCGAGGGCCAAGATTTCAACCGAAAATACACAAGTACAAAACAAGGAGAAGTCAGATTTAGCTTTGAGATTTTAGAGTTGTTTTAGGCAGGTAGGCAACGGCCTAGCCTCATGGCCCTCACACCTCTCGTCTGTGTGCCACCCAAGATCTAAAATAAGTCTCAGTTGATTTCATTCTATTTGCCAAGTTCATATAAACATCGAAATCGTAATCGACTTTATCAAGTTCCTAAAAACATCGGAATCGTAATTGACTAATCGACAAAGAGTCTATGGTTAAGAAGCTAAATCACGCATGATCGTAATTGATTTGAGAGGCAAACCTCTTGGTGACATACTTGAAGCAAACCGAGGCCAAATTTTGGAATGGTGCATCACGAACTTTTTGTTGGAACACAACATCAGAATCACATACATAGTTTATCCTTGGACACATATTTTTATAGAGAAGACAATGAACAACAGAGAATATAAGAATTTACCGACGCGTAACACATATTACGCCATTTTTTCTTTTCTCTGTTATTTACTCCTATTACCTTCACAGACTGATTACAATGAATATAAATAGACACTCTGTAATCCGGTTCTACCAGCCACGACTCCACGACTTGCGCACACCTTGCACCATGACTCACGCACTACCCGAAAAACCAGGTCTCGTTGAGACCACGTCTAGGCTTCTACGACTTACGACTGCTCCCTACTACAGTACCTTAAGACTGCTACAGTTCTTTTTAGTTTGCTACAGTACTTTATCAGTGCTACAGTATTTTCAGATTGCAGCAGTGCTTACGAGTGCTGGTGATTTCATCGCTCTGCGCTTTACTAGTGCTACAAAGCTTGCAAGTGCTGCGGTGATTTCAGCATCGCATGATGCTTTCGATCGCTTACAAGATGCTATGACTACTTCGACCACAGTTTGCTCAACACAACTAGCATGAGTCAAGATTAGTTCCAACAATCTGCCCCTTCATCTTGACTTGTTAAACTTCACAAGACGAAATCTGATCTTTTGACACATCTCTAAGGAATTTTGCCTTCTTCTTACTAACCATGTCGTCGGTGACACCTCTCCGGCATCTTTCACTTCTTTACCATCGGTGACACACTTTATTGATGACTTTGACATCTTTCTCAGCTCCAATTATCTTTTGCCGATGATACAACTTAATGGTGATGGAGACTCTTATCAGAGTGCACATATATGAGAACTTAGACACAATTACAAGAACTCATATACACTCACATGTATCATGCACTGACTCATTTACGTGCACGATCATGACATCAATATGCGCACGTATGTAACACACCTCCTACGTGCATCAAATAAATGACATATGCAACACACCTACTGTGCCAAATGACTCAAAATGCAATCGTGCATTCATACTCGTACACGAACTCAACTATACGTAACACAATACTGTAACATCTTGATTTTTGGGAGTTTTTAAAACCCTGAATTTAAAAATAAATTTTTGGAATTTTCCGGAATTAATTCAAGCTTACAATGAATTTTTAGAATTTAAAATAATTTAATATGATTAAAATAAATATTAACATAAGTTGAATATATTTTATTTCGGTTCCTTGTGTCTCAAGAAATTTTTTGGTATTTTTGGTGAATTTTTGGGATTTATTTGCTATTTTCTGGAGCTCCTGGTAATTTATTTGAATTTTGTGAAAAGAGAAAAATCCTGAAAATTCCCCTCCTCCCTAGCGGGCCGGACCAGGCCCGGCCCACCTCTTCCCGGTCTGCCCCCGCCTGCCATGCATCGGCAGCCGCTCACCTCCCGCCTCCCTCGACCCGGCCCACACCGCCGCCGCCCAGCCCGCTCCCTCGCCCGCGCGCTCCCGCCGCTCAATCTCCCCCACCGGCCACGCGGCAGCCATCCATCGGCCCGCCGCCCTCTCTCCCTCGCCGGCCCGTCCCTCGCGCCAGCGCGCACTCACCCGCCGCCCGATCGCAGCCACCCCCCACGTGGCAGCCATCGCGCCCTTGCTGCTCACGCTGCCCCGTTTGCCCTAGCGACCGCATCCCCCCGCACCCCGTTTGTTCCCCGCCGCACGATCGGTCACCCGCGCCACGCAGCGTCCATCCCGCGTCGGCTCGCGTATGCACCGCGCCGCGCATCGCTCGGACTCGATCCCATCCGTCCAATGCGCCACGCGTCAAGCCCTCCGTCATCGTCTCCGATTCGGTTTCGTCCCCGCGCCGCGTTCGATCCGAACGTCCTCGGGTTCCGTACTTCAAAAGCCGCCACCCCCGCCGCCTCTTCTCGCCACTCCGAGCCGCTGAGAATCCGTGTGCCACCGCCGTCTCCTCGCACCGCCACCGTTCCCGTCACCGGCCGTGCCCGCCGACCTTCATCGATCCTCGCCGTCGCCGGAAGACGTCCTCGCTGGTGAGCGCTACTGTTACCCCGTGCCGAACCGCTGTCACATCCCGTGCCGCCGTTGAACCCGCCGCCGGACCACCTCCGAAATCCCCCACGTGCCCGTGTTCGCCGCTCGGTTGTCGGACGCAACCGTCGCACTGCCCTTGGTCCGTGCGCCACACCCGCATCGCGCCAGCGTCCACGCCGCCTCGCGCCGCGCACTGCGACGCTTTGCCCGCCGTGCCCGCCATGCGTCAACCATCCAACGGCCACCGCGCCCTATCCTCACTGCTCATCCAGATCCGAATCGATGCACCGGATGGCGCCACGTGTCTCCTCCCGAACCGTCGGATCCCGCCACCGCCGCGCCCGAGCACCAGCCACCTCTGCCCTACCCACGTAGCAAGCCACGTCAGCTAGACACGTGTCATCACCTCAGCCGGCCACATCAGCCTTGTGCACTGTTCCATAGACCGCGCCCACCGTAGACCCTCCAAACCGTGCACCGACTCCATGAAACAGTGACCTTTCCGAATTTCAGCCCTTTTTCTTTAGATCTGATTTTTCGAGAGCCCGTTCTCCTCTGTCCTAGCTCTGATTAACCCCGTTCTTTTTTCTAAATTCATCTAAAATCGAGCTATAGCTTTTGGTTCTAGTTTCATGATTTGTGGAGTTCATTTGCTTATCATTTTATGTGTTTTTCTTGTTTTAGTCGTTTTCTCTCTTGTTAGATTCCGATTCCGGAGAAGCAGGAGCTACGCCCGAAGACCAAGAGTACCTCGCTGAGCATAACCAAGGCAAGTCGTGTCTTTTGATCATGTTGAACCCAATTTGCAATCTAGTATTTAATTATTTTAATTTCAACTATCTTGCATCGCTATTTTTATACAACCCTTGTACCTGGTAGTTATCTTCCTATTTGATTATTTCCCACCATGATAATTTGGAATATCATGATGTCATTGTCACCATAGGTTGGGGATCTTGACTAGTGATGCTATATAATTATCACATGGGTTGGTACAATTAGAATGCTTAGCCTTGCTTATTTTGCGAAAGGGTTTATCATCACATGTGATTAATTAAGTTGACTTAATGAGATATTGAATCGTGGTTGGAGCCACAGAGGATCGTGGTTGGAGCCACAGTTATAAAATTTGGGCCATGACGTTGGTGCGTCATTGGCGGTGGTTATACAAACTTGGTTTCCACTCGGGCGAGTGATCGTGCAGTAAAGGGGGAAGTGTGTATTCGCTTCGAGGGATGTGGTAGTCTCGCCCGGGTACACGTAAGGACTTAACTTTGTGCACCATTGATCTGAGCTTTATCGTGTAAACCACATGTCTAGTATGGGATAGACCCGGCTGACTAATTTTGGAGGTTTTAACTTTAATCTTGCCATTGAGATGAACATGGTTGCTGATTTCCATGTGGTGCAAGAGGGGGTGTGATGCGAAACCCTAGCGGGCAGGATTGGGTTGAAATTGAACTTTGTAAAGGTCTTGTTGTGATTATCTTTAATGTGAGGATTATCATATCGTGTGGGTACAGTTGTGCAACCTCTACATAGTGTAAAACTATTCAAATAGCCGCATCCTCGGTCATGGACAATGCTCGACGATTTCACACGAGGTATAGTTATTTATGAAAACTTGTGGATTGTGGTTACAGAAGGAGAATACTTCGACGACTTCACGTATTAGGCTTCGTTCTCCACTTGATTGCCTATGGACTTGTCGATTGGCCGCTACGCTTTATTTTGGATTTTTGCTTCTAGTTTTAAAGCCCTTCCGGCTAGAGATATTATAAGCTTGGCCATAAAGTCATATTTTTGAGATTTATCGATATTTGAGTTTTTCTTTATTTTAGCGTGTGTATGGTTGTGATTACATCTATGTTTGACTGTGTGCACTAGTGTGATCCTGGACTAGTGCAGTTTACATAGAGAGTCCGAATTTGCATATTCGGGTCTCGACAAATACTTAGACAATGCTGCCACTGCTTTAGACATTGCCATGTTCGCGACACCTTACACCATGACACTGCTGATGGTGGAAGAATGTCATTTGCTGTCGACACCGCTTACGCCTTGCAGCCCACCCGCACCGCCGCCAGCCTCCACGTTGCATGGAGTCTATCGTTGGTGCGCCTGTCGTCGCCACACCATGGCGATCATGCTGCCGTCGTCGGTGTGCACATCACGTACGATTCTAGCACACCACGCTAGCCTCACCATGGCCTCGTGGACCTTCGTTGTTGTGCTCCTGAGCGCATGGTCCTACAGCCGACTCGTCACCATTACGTGTGCACCTCCACCTGACGCATGTCGCTGCACACCCCATTACGCCGACTAGCGAGTCATTGCCAGGCAGCTTCTCCTCGCACCTCGCTCTGATACCCATTATTGAAACACAACACTAGGATCACACACACGGTTTACCTATGGACACACACTTTCATGGGGAAGACAATGAACAACAAAGAATACAAAAATTTGTTAATACGTAACACAACTTACGTTGTTTTTTATTTTCTCTGTTATTCACTCCTCTTATCTTAACAGACTGATTACAATGAATATAAATAGTCACTCTGTGATCCGGTTCTACCAACAACGACTTCACGACTTGTGCACACCTCACACCACGACTCCACGACTCGCGCATTACCTAGAAAACCCGGTCTCGCGGAGACCATGTCCAGGCTCCTACGACTTAGACTGCTCCCTGTTATAGCACCTTAAGACTGCTATAGTTCTTTACGAGTGCTATAGTGATTTCAGACTACTATAGTACTTACGAGTGCTACAGTGATTTCAAATTGCTACAATATTTACGAATGCTACGGTAATTTCAAAATGCTATAGTACTTACGAGTACTACAGTGATTTCAGACTGCTACAGTACGCTATGATTGCTTCAATCATGGTCTGCTCAACACAACTAGCATGAGTCAATATTAGCTCCAACACTTTTTACAATTTTTCACAAATGGGGGGGGGTGCACCCAAGGGGACACTAGGTAACTTTTGTTGAAAAAAGTTATGATCATACAGCAGTATCAACCAATCTTTGGAAAGCCAAATGAACTATCATTGTCCAAACAACACTCACCGCCCATTTCCCTCTAATAAACTCAAAACATAGTTAAAGGGAATTAATCTTGCCTGCTACCTCATAGTTCAAAATAGCTTTTGCTGATGGCTTTTGGTTGAAATGGACACTATAGCGGCTGTTAACTTTTGCCTGAACCATTCAATTAAAGAAAAAATAGTGAAAATAAAAAATATTATATATCCATAGATAATGCAAAAAAAGAGAAAAAAAGAAAAGGAAAAAACTTTGTTAAGAAGTCAACACATTCAAAAATAGCTTTTGGCTTTTGCAAGCTAGAAGCCAAAAGCTGTTTTAAATAAGGCCATGGTTCTTTCCGAACCTGCATAAGAGATAGCTAATTAGAGGTGGTCGAATGGGTTGTGCTAGTCGAGCTGGCCAGAAGCATAGCATTGTTGGCCTGGCCCATGACCTAAATGGGGTGGGCTGGCACAACACGATGGACTGGGCTGTGATTGGGCGTCCACCCTAGCCCAACGTGCTGGCACGACATGACACAAATAGTGCCAGGCCAAGCACAACCCAACATGAGCCTAGCCTATTAGGCACGACACGAACAGGCACGACAGCGGCCCATTTAGCCCATTAGGCACGATCCGACATGAACATGTTCCGTTGGGCACAACACAAATAGGCATGATAGTAGCCCATTATGCAGGCTAGGCATGGCACGTTAGGCATGGTCTAGCATGAACGACCCATTTAGCACTGTTTCAGCCCGTTAGGCATGGTAACGGCCAATTTTTTGAATATTGCAACCATTTATAATCGTTAGGGAGCTTAAAAATAAAAAATTAAAAAATCTCAACTTTTCTATAAATAGGCAGCAAACCCCCCTTATTCAGCCACCATTCAACCTTCACTCTCTTCTCCGAATTCTCTTGTGAAAATTTTGATCCACTTTGTGATAATTTGACAAAATTCAAAATATTTTTGCCAAAAATCCAAAATATCAAAATCTAGCTACAGTCAAGAAAATATGTAACATTACTAATTTTCATTGATTTTTATTGTTCTTATTTTTCTTTGTTATGATGTAAAATAGATAATAGTGTAATTTTTATTTGCATTTTGTATTTTTCTCCATAAAATTTTTTGATAATTTTCCTATGAGTGATTTCGGAATTTCACCGAAGGATCTTGTATCCTTTGAAAATGATACATCTCCACCTCAAATGGAAGAGCAAGTAATATAATTGCCAGGCTTTACAAGTGTCTCTATATCTACAAGCACCAAAGTAAACAGATCTAGACCCAATACATCAGATGTGTGGATAGATTTCGATAAGATATTGAAGTGAGACAAAAATGAAGCTTAGGTAAGATATGTTGTTGTAAAATTTATCATCATGAATTATCTATAAAGTCTATAAGTAGATCGGGGTACTTGATCAGATACACCCAAAGATGTAAAGAAAAACAAGGGATAATCATGAGGTAGACGCCCCTGTTGTACAATCCTGATGGTACGGTACATAGCTAGGATTATAGTCTTGAGGTAGCTCGAGAATCTCTTTATCGTTTAATTACCTCACATGATCTACCTTTAAACTTTGGTGAATCTAAAGCGTTTGAAAAATACATTAAGACTACACATAATCCTAGATTTTCTACACTTCTAGATAGACAATAACTAGAGATTTATTTAAATACTATAATAATGGTCATGCTAAATTAAAAGAACTCTTCAAGACCTGTACATTTTAGGTGGCCTTGGCCTCGGACATATGGAGTGGTAGGGGTAGGAAGGATTATATTAGTGTAGTTGCTCATTATGTTAACGATGACTGGGTAATTGAAAAAAGAATTACAGGTTTTAAACTAATTGATGAAGCACATATGGATAAGAATATTGCAGAATGTATTATCAAAGTAGTAAAAGATTTTGGTCTTAGAAATAAACTTTTTGCAATTATTTTGAATAATGTTGCAGTAAACTCTAGAGCAATGGATATTCTCACTCTGTTATTTAGTACATATGCTGATCCATCTTGCTACATCAAAGATGTGCCTATCATATTATTAATCGTATAGTTAAATATAGTTTAAAGAGGTTGGATCTGTGTATTAAAGCTTTTCGCAATGCAATATCTTTCCTAAATTATTCTAACCAACGAATAGCAGCATATAAGGACTTTTGCATTGCAATGAGTGTATGCCCAAGAAAGTTTAATTTGGATATGCCGGTAAGGTGGAAGTCTATTTATGTGACGCTACGAAACCTTTTACCCTACAAGAGCAAAATTTCTATTTTTACTCACACGTACTATCACAACCATGACGGAAGCACACTATTGATTGAGCAACATGGTATGTCGCTAAAAAGTTACTATCACTTTTAGATCTCTTTTATGATTCCACTGTTGCTTTATCCAAATTTTATTATCCAACATCTCCTTTAATTGTGCATCATATTCTTGTGATTGCAGGTCACTTGAAGGTTAATGAAAATGAGATAGTATTACAAGAGGCTATTTTTACAATGTAAACTAAATATTAGAAATATTAGAAAGAGATTCTATATTTATATTTATATGTATTTGTATTTATTTTAGATCATAGAGCTAAACTTCAAGGATTCACTAATGTTGTTGGACTTGTGAGTCAGGCTGTAAGGATAGATTATTCTAACTTTTTTTAGATGTTCATACTAAATTATTCAATATTTATCAAAAGTATAAACTAAAGTTTTAGAGAGTTCACTTACAATGAGCTCCAACAGCACCTATCATAGGTAAGAAGAAAACTATGTGGGGCAAAATCTTTGGTGCACTAGTTTCCTCTGGAAGATTAAGTTCTACAACATCAAGTACTGGAGCGATACATAACCATCGTAGCAATGGGGAACTATCCACCTTTTTGGATAGTGATCCCATGGATCACCAGGAAGAGGACTTCAATATTTTTGGAATGGTGGTACCAGCATAAGATAACATATCCAGTGCTATCCATATTAGCATGGAATGTGTTAATTATTCCTATCTTGATAGTTTTTTTAGTTTACTTTAAATCTTTCTATAAGAATATTGGAGGAGAGAAGAACAAGTCTTATGAGTGAGATGATGGAAGTACTTCTAACAGTGAAAAACTAGGAATAAGCTCATTCATGAGCTCAACACTTTGTAAAGAATACAGAGTTGGCAGACATGTTTAACAATCTTTATCGAGATGACAACCCTTAGAGCATCGATGTACATTGTACCTTTTCTCATTTTTTACATGTACCTTAGAGTTATAGGGTGTACTCTTTTTTCTTTGCCTATGTTTTCTCAAGTTGAGTTTTTACTTGCAAAGTTTTTAGGGATGCAACCATTTAAACATTAATTGATGCATGAATAGCCCAATCTATCACGGTTACACCCTCGAAACCTCGCAAACCGATATGATATGATCGAATTGCAAGATCAATGCCTTTGGTACAATATGAGAATAAGATATTCTCAACTTGCATACAAGATGATATCTTCCTCTCTCGCTGAAAATCATGAACCCTAACTCTCTCACAGCAAATCTCTCAACTCTTCTCAAGAACACATCCAAACATGGTGCCAAATGGCTTTTCTATTTTATTTCATATTCTAAACATAATTTTATGGTCTTTACATGGGGGCATCCCCTGGCCTTATATTGGCGCCTCCAAAGGGCACATCCATAGCACACACGCACAAAATTCATGAACACAAACAACAAAGATCGACTCGATCTCAACACACGTATAATATATCTAACTCGAACTCAAAGAGAAAAATAGGTATGGACTCTATCTCTAAGAAAGGAAACAAATTAATAAAAGACTCATATATACCCTAAACACTGATTTGAATTGATATGGATCCAATTCACATGGAATTAATCTAAGAAGTCGCACCCTCCTTTGCAACTGGCTTGGATTCGGTTCCTAGCTTCTTCTCTTCTTTTGGCTTGATTTCCTTTTCTGGCTCAAACTTTCCTGGCTCCTTTCTAGCACGACTTGGTTTTGGCTCCACATGACTCGCAGACGGGCATATTAGACTTGGTCACTTCTTCTTGATCTGAATTGAGGAGCTGGCTCTTTCTTCACGCACAAGAAATAATTATTTCCCTAGTTTGGCTTGTCTTAGCACCCTTTCTTGGCTCGACCCTTCTTTCTTCACAACCAAGAAAATAATTGTCCCCAACTCAACTTGTTGTTGGCTCAGTCTCTTGGCTCCCTATGCATCACAACTTGGCTTTGATCTCTATTCAGAATCCTCTTGCCAAAATAAACCCCAATTCTTTCCTTCTTTGCTTGATCAACATGCATGTGCTTTCATGATTTCCCTATGCATCCCATCTGACCAAGGTGCCCATGAGGCTCATGCACTACCCCCATGCGTCGACCCTCTCCATGCACTACACATGCCTCATGCGCTCCTTGTCCATGTGGCCAAATGCTTGGATTTTTCCTCCTGCATCGTATGCACAGTTAGGGTTTCCTTCTTCCTCCTTTGGCAAGCTTCCCTCACCCCCCTCAACCAAAATAGGCTCTTGGGTTTCTCCTTGTTGCAAATGGGCACCAGTATGAGATGTAACTCTAATTTGTAATGTGGAATCACAATTCAAAGTAGTATTTGTACTTGGTGTTGCATCATCGCCCTACTTTTCAAGCAAAATCGTCCTTGGTTTTGGGGTATTCTTCTTAGCCTTCTCTTTGATGACGATGTTTTCAGTATAGATCGCACTCTCCGGCAGAGGACTCAATGTGTATGGTCTGTCGTCATACATCATAGAGTACTTGTTGGACCTCTTGTGGTGTGTGGCATTGCGATTGTACTACTACAGACACCCCAACAGCATGTGATATACGTGCATTGGTATGGCGTCACACTCCACCTTGTCATGATAGTTTCCCACTGAAAAAGAAACTTTGACACAGTAAGTTATTTTTCACTTACCGACATTATGCAACCATTGTGCATAATATGGTTCTGGATGTCGCCATGTTGCCAATTCCAAAGCTTGTGTCAAATCCTTGCTAATGATGTTATTGTAACTACTACCATCAACGATAGGCTTACAAAATTTGTTGCTAATTTTGCACTCAAATTTGAACACGTTGGTTCGCTGCCCTGTCGCAAAAATTGTGGTGTCATCAACACAAACCTTCTTGGTCATCATTCTCAAACCATCTTGCTATACATTACCTTCAGATGGCACCCCCTCTCGCTGCCCATGGTTAGCATTATGGTGCACATCTTCTTTTGGTTATGCACAAGTAGTGCTTACCTTCGCCGCCCTCTTTTCTTCTTCAAGTTCTTTCTCCATTGCGCTACCTACTGCGTTTTAAACTTTGCCATTGCCTTATCACATCATTGTCGATCCTCCAACTATTGTTTGTTTGTCCATGATTCGATTTCCTAACGTGTTCTTTTCTGTAGAAAAGAAAAGCGTATGACTGGACTTGAAGCAGCTCACCGTATGTCCTGTTCTAGCAGCCAATATGCGCCCAATACCAATGAACATGCTTGCATATGTATAGGAATTACATCACAAGTAACAACTGCAGCATACCCGTCCAAAGAAAATACCTCCACTTGTTGCGTAGTTGGGATATATCGGTCTAATCACGGCAATCGATATGGCTTCGGGTGTGGTGTTATCGTCAACCCCAATCTGTCCATAAGTGTTTTACTCACTGCATTGATGAAATCCCCTTGGTCCATCATCATGGCGCAGTTTGTGTTTCCCACCCAGCATCGACAAAAGAACAAACCTAATTGGTTTAGTTTCTGTGGCCGGTCCTCCTCTCACGTCTCTAATTGAAAGCTCAATTGGATGATCAACTCCATATGTGACGTGTCCTCTATTGATCTTCGAAGCAACAAGGTACTGCGAGCAACAATAGCTCTAATACCACAATGATACGGATCAACCAGCGGTAAACATTGATTGATGTGCAAATAGACTGATTTTTCACGGTACCACCCATGAAACCTCATAAACCGATATGATATGATTGAATTGTAAGATCAATGCCTTCGGCACAATTTGAGAACAAGGTATTCTCAACTTGCACACAAGATGATATACTCATCTCTCGCTGAAAATCACGAACCCTAACTCTCTCACAGCAATCTCTTCTCTTCTCAACAATCTCTCAACTCTTCTTAAGAACACACCCAAACATGGTGCCAAGTGGCTTTATTTTATTTTATTTCATTTCATATTCTAAACATAATGATTTGGTTTTTACATGGGGTTGTCCTTGGCCTTATATTGGTGTCTCCAAGGGGCACGACCATAGCACACACGCACAAAACTCACGCACACTAACAACCAAGACTGACTCGGTCTCAACACATGTACAATGTATCTAACTCAGACTCATAGAGAAAAAAGATCTGGACTCTATCTCTAAGAAAGGAAACAAATTAAAATGGACTCATAGTTATGCTAAACATTGATTTGAATTGATATGGATCCAATCCGTATGGAATTAATCTGAGAAGTCGCACCCACCTTTGCTCCCAAGCTTGGATTCAGTTCCTGGCTTCTTCACTTCTTTTGTCTTGATTTCCTTTTCTGGCTCAAACCTTCCTGGCTCCTTTCTAGCTTGGCTAGGTTCTTGCTCCACACGACTTGCAAACAGACGTATCAAACTCAGTCTCTTCTCCTTGATCTGAATTGAGGAGCTTGCTCTTTTTTCACGTACAAGAAATAATTGTTTCCCTGGCTTGGCTTGTTTTCCTAGCTTAGCACCCTTTTCTAGCTCGGCCTTTCTTTCTTGACATGCAAGAAATAACCATTCTGATGTGGATACGCATGTGTCTTGTACTTTTCAGTTAAATATATTATTCAACTGGAAAGAGCTATTGAGCCGCATCAAACATTGCCAGGTGAACTCATTCCAAACTAAATATAATATTGTTATTCATAAGAATAGAATACTACCTCATGTCATTAAATGGTGCATTCTTAGGTTTGTCGATGGCAAAGCAATGGAGACGCAAAAGGAAAAGGATAACCACATTAGGTGTCAAAAACATGAAGGAAGAAAACCCATTCAGTGGGAGAGCAAAAGGGAGAAGCCCAAGGACTTAAACTACAAGTTTTGGATAAGATTTTTAAGCCCAATTCGTACCTCCCACAAGGCCAAATGGATTCAAACTCGGATTCAACTCAGAATTCAATTCGGATTCGGTTCGGGACAGCCTGACAGACACTTACTAAAAAGGTCATAACTTTCACAAACGGAGTCCGATTTGGGTGTTCTTGTACTCCTTGGAAAGATATTTTCAAGGGCTACGCAATGGATCTGGTCCCACCATCAAACTCATCACGGATCAAAAGTTATGGCCGAAACAATGTGACGGCTGTAAAATCTAGTTTCCTTTTTGTGAGAGTTCGTATCTAAAACCATATAGGGTTGAGTTGTACTAGGTTTGTGGACTCTATGGACGTCCCAAGGTCCTATATAAGCCATGTATTAGCAGCCTAAGGGCTCAGACCACCTTTGAGAGTAATCAATCTATTGAACTTTGTTCGGGTTTATCATTGCTGCTGAAATTCCGTGAGGGAATTAGGAGTGTTCTTCAATCAAGATCGTTCAGCCTTTCCGCTGGGAATTGGGTGCATGATAGATCTTCGCTGGTGGTCGTGAAATCGACGCGAGTGTGTTTTGGCGGATTAAAGAGTGTTCGTCCCTTGTATTGGCATTGGAGGATCATTGCGATTCAACAAGACTCCCGCGAGTATCCATCCTACGTCGAGAAGATCGGGCGACCCCATATCACATTCATAATTCAACTCGTTGCTAGCTCAATCTCCTAGCTCCTCATGCATCACGGCCTAGCTTTGATCTCTATTCGGATTCCCTTTGCCAAAATAAACCCCGAGTCTTTCCATCTTTGCTTGACCGACATGCACGTGCTTTCTGATTTCCCTTGGGATGTGACCAAGGTGCCCATGTGGCTCATGCACTACCCCTATGAGTTGCCCCTCTCCATGCACTACACACGCCACCTGCGCTCCTTGTCCATGTGGCCAAATGCTTAGGGTTTTCTCCTGCGTCTATGCATTATTAGGGTTTTCTTCTTTCTCCCTTTCCCAGCCTCCCTCACCTCTCTCTTGGCCAAAATGGGTTCGAAGGTTTCTTCTTATTGCAAATCAGCACCAATATGAGATGTAACTCCAATTTGTAATATGGAATCACAATTCAAAGTAGTATTGGTACTTGGTGCCGTATCAATTTGTCTCTTTTATGGGTATATCCGTATGTAATTTATATTTATAATTTTTTTGTGTATTTTTGAATTTAACATTTTAAAAAAACATTACAATTTTTAAAATATTTCAAGTCAAAATAGACTAGACGAGCTTCCTTGTCCTGTGAGGCTAAATTGGCCTGTGTCGGATAGTGTGGCCCTGAGCTCGGTGAGCAGTACTTGAATCCGTAGCTGAGTCTATAGATCGATACGGCATAGCCCCTCTAGGTTGACAGGATAAGTAGGCTGTGCGGCCCATTTGGGCATTACTGCAGCTGATCTTGACGTTAGAGTAAACTCACAGCATTTTTTTATGAATAC
Organism: Melocanna baccifera; assembly: GCA_036346265.1. Classification (NCBI taxonomy): domain Eukaryota; kingdom Viridiplantae; phylum Streptophyta; class Magnoliopsida; order Poales; family Poaceae; genus Melocanna; species Melocanna baccifera. Next base: position 12,455,411 of record CM070688.1, on the reverse strand, counting down.
GAGTGATGCGAAAATGGGCCTGGGCCTTGCTACTTTCTGTTGGAGACAACCCAAGAAGCCGCTGGCGACTTGGAGTTGTCTTCAACCTCTGTCCCAACGCCTCCCTCCTCTGTCCTTCATCCATGGAGCCTAGAGGTGGTCCCTAATTCGCCGGAGGCTGTCTCCCCTGTTGCTGGGTCCGCGCTCGTCTGCACCTCCTGCGGCCGCATCGAAGTCGCCGGCGCCGCGGAGTTCGTCCAGCAGGGCGCCTTCACCGAAGAGGGCCGGCCCGACCTCTGGGTCTCCTCCTTCGTCCACCACCACTCCCAGTCTCCCTACCGCGACCAAAAGCTTTCCGCCGCCATCACCTCCATCGCAGCCCGCCTCAGCCTCGCCCACCCGCGTCGAGGAGACGGCGGAAACCTCGCCACCCCGGGCGCCGCCTTCCTCCCCACCCTCGCCGCCGGCTGCGCCTTGCTCGTCGCACGATCGCACCGCATCCTGCTCTCCCTCGCCGAGGCCGCCGCCCCCGCTTCCTGCCCCACGGCCTCGCTGGCTGACCTCGCCTGCCCCCTCCTCCTCCTCCCATCCTTCGACTACGCCGCCGCCCTCGACCACGCCGTGCGCTTCTCGCCCTCGCTTTCCGCCGCCTCGGGTGAAAATACGAAGGTGATTCTCCCCCAAGCCCGATTTCTCCTCCGCTGCGCCTCCAAGTGGTTGCTTACCACCGGTCGGCACCCGCTCCCGCTTGTCGCTGGCCTGGCCGCCTTCGCCGCGGAGGTGAACGGGGTCACCTCTGTCTCTTTGGAAGACAGTGCCCACGACATCTCGGCGGGATAGCACAGCAGCCTCCGCCGGTACAAGGAGCTCGTTGATGTGCTGGTGCGTGTCGCGCGGGAGTTGCTTCTGTGGGGCGCCGACGTCAATGCCAAGAACCTGGTCCTGAATGCTCCCGTGCTGCTCCGGCTCATGGAGATGCGGTCACAGTATTGCCTGCATTGTGCAGGTGTACTTATCTGTTGTTGATGAGGACCAGTCCAAGTACCTCCAGATTGTTCCCCTGGGTGTTGATGGTTTGGATTTCAAGAATTCTGGGAAGGGGGGAAGGAATCGGAGGATTTGAAGATCTCTGAGGGCTGCCTGTCAGATGCTTACCCAAATGACTTGCATGTGCATATGCAATGTTCTGTCTCAAAGATTATCTTTAACACTTTTATTTTACTTAAAGACAGCACTAAAGATAATATTTTCAAACAGTAAATCATTGCTCTAACTATTTTATATTATTTTCACCGTAACTTTCTGTTCCACATTATTAGAATTATTAGATAGATTTCTTTGTATGTATTTACCTTGTATGTGTCTTCTTTGTATGCCAACACCGGACCATATATATACAGAGCCACCCTAGCCCTTTAGCTGTGTAGTGTATGTGCCAATCCCTCTCTGCTTCTCTACACACACCTTCTCACTATTTGTGTTGATTTATAGATTTAAGTCGTCTCTTGCATAAGAGACAATACATTATCTCTCCTTACCTCTTCTCTTCTCCGCATAGAATTTTGCTAATTTAATATAGCTAAGAAACATCTGACATGATGCTACTGTAGATGCCTTTAACAAGAGAGGAAGCTGTTAGCCATATGTATTTTCCATGTATTTCCTTTTATATTTGCTGGCCCTCTATCCCCCCTTCGGTTCCGTTGCTATAAACCAGGAGAGTGGATATGGAAGGTGCTGCACTACTTGTACTCACGTTTTGGTCAGTCAATCAATTATCGCGTGAGCCAACATGGTATCAGAGCGATCCACTTTTTTCGCTTCCACCTAACCAACCTCCTCGTGCGAACTTCCGTCGCCGGCGATCTCCGGCGCTTCGCCCATGTCTCCCATGGACGCCACGTCTACACCCTCCCTGGGCGCCCTCTCTCCAGACGCCGCTGTCCGGATAGCCTCCATCCGTCGCGGCCGTGGAGACCGACGCCGGCAAAGATCCACGCCGCTGACGGCGCCGCCACTATCGCTAACGCAGCGTGCGGCCCTCTCGCTCATCGCGATCGCCAACCGCCGCGGCATCTCCTTCTCAAACCGCGCCGGCAGCCGACAAGTCCTCCGCCGGGATCCTTCCTTCTGCTCCGGCCATCGGCGACGTCCCGCGCAGTGTCCCTCCTGCCGTCCTCGGTACTGATGCAATTGCAACTCTGCACTCCCAGGCGATCGGAGTCCTCAACATCAAAGCCTTAGTGTCGATCACCTTGGACCTCGCTTCCTCCAACTACACCAAATGGCGCGGCTTGTTCCTCGTCACCCTCGGCAAATATGCACTCTCCGATCACGTCTTCTCCGACGACGCCCACCCGGACTGGCCGGACTGGGTGCGCATGGATTGCGTCGTCCTTGCCTGGATCTACGGGACCATCTCCACCGAGCTATTGGAAATCGTGATGACCTCCGATGCAACGGCTCGTGTCGCTTGGCGCGGCATCGAACACCAATTCTTGGGCAACCGAGAACGCCGTGCATTGAATCTCTCTGCCGAATTTCATGGCTTCGTCCAAGGGGATCTCACCGTCACCGACTATTGCCACCGGCTCAAAAGCATGGCGGACGGCCTCTCCGACCTTGGTGAACCCGTCACTGACCGCACCCTTGTCCTCGCCATGCTCAACGGTTTGAATGCAAAGTACGATCATCTGCAAACTATTCTTCCAATGCAAAAACCCTTCCCGACCTTTGTGGAAGCCCGCTCCCAACTGCTACTGGAAGAGATTACAAAGGGTGGCCGGTCATCGTCAACTTCCACTGTGCTCCTTGCTTCTGGCGGCAATAGCGGCTCCGGTGCTCGCCCGGGCGGTGGCCGCTCCGGGGGTGCCACTGGTGGTTTCAACCCCGCTCACAACACCGGCTATGGCTCCGGTGGACAGCACTCCGGCGGGACGAACACCAACAACAATAGCAACTGGCGCAACCGCCGCAAGCGCGACAACGGCAATGGCGGCTATCATGGTAACAACGGCGGCAATCAACAGCAACAGCAGCGACCAAGTTTCGGCGGTGTACAAGGCTGGCCGTCCCCTCACAATCCCTGGGCCGGCACAATCCACATGTGGCCCGGCCCAGTGAGCCGACCTCCTGCTGTACCCGGCCTACTGGGGCCACGTCCCACTACTGCTCCTCCATTCGCTGGTATGGCTACCGGCACTGCTGCTCCTCCAGGTCACACTCCAGGAGGGTTTCCACCCTAGCCGGCTTCACTGCAAGCACCGTCCCCGACGCCTTCCTGGAACACGACGCCACCTTGGGATCAGCAGACACTGATCCATGCTTTCAACACCGCCACTCTCACGCCGCCTGCCACAAATGATTGGTATATAGACACAGGTGCCACTTCACATATGACGTCGGATGCCGGTACCCTCTCCCTTTCTCATACACCCAACCCCTCTACACCATCTCACATTATAGTTGGTAATGGTTCCCTTCTTCCTATCATAGCTACTGGCCATACATCTCTCTCACACAATAACAATTCCTTTTCACTCAATAATGTTCTAGTCTCTCCTACTATCATTAAAAATCTTGTTTCTGTTCGTCGCTTTACTTCTGATAATAATTGCTCCATTGAATTTGATCCCTCTGGTTTCTTTGTGAAGGACCTTCACTCCAGGAGAGAGATCGCCAGGTGCAGTAGCTCTGGTGACCTCTACCCGTTCCGCCCAAGGACCCTTCACTTCGCTCTTGCCGCTCGCGACACCTCCACCCTCTGGCATCGTCGGCTCGGCCACCTTGGACACGACGCCCTCTCTCGTCTAGTTAGCTCCTCCGTCATACCTACATGCAACGATATTTCCATTTGTCACGCCTGTCAACTTGGTCATCACAGTCGTCTTCCTTTTACTTCCTCCTTTACTAGAGCTACTTCCAACTTTGATTTAATTCATTGTGATTTATGGACATCACCTGTTGCTAGTGTTTCTGGTTATAAATACTATCTCGTTATTCTTGATGATTGCTCTCATTATGTTTGGACCTTTCCTCTTCGTCTTAAATCTGACACTTTTCCTACTCTCTTGCATTTTTTTGCCTATGTCAAAACTCAATTCTCCACAACAATTCGTGGTGTCCAATGTGATAATGGTTGTGAATTCGATAACTCCACGTCTCGCACCTTTTTCCTCACCAATGGCATCACCTTGCGCATGTCCTGTCCTTACACATCTCCCCAAAATGGCAAGGCCGAGTGCATGATCCGATCCATCAACAATATCTTGCGATCCCTCCTTTTTCAAGCAAGCCTCCCTAGCTCCTTTTGGGTTGAAGCCCTTCACACTGCTGCATACCTCATTAATCGACATCCTACCAAAACACTCCAATTTCACACACCGTATTTCTCCCTCTATGGTTCTCATCCCACCTACGAGCACCTCCGTGTCTTTGGCTGCAAGTGTTACCCTAACCTCTCCTCCACTGCCACCCACAAACTCTCTCCTCGCTCCACCATGTGTGTTTTCCTTGGCTACCCATCCGAGCACAAAGGGTACCGGTGTTTTGATCCTGTTACTAACAGGGTTATTATTTCACGTCATGTGGTATTTGATAAGCACTCGTTTCCTTTTGCCGAGTCATCTTCTACTGATGCATGTGCTACTAATCTTGATTTTCTGGAGGAATTTACAGCAGCTCCCTCGGTGCCTATTGCTCCTATTGGCCCTGCCGTCGTCTCCCGTGCGCATGGCACCGTGCATGTCGGTGCCCCTGCGAATAGCGGCCCTGGCGCTACCTCATGTGTGCATGGCGCTGTACACGTCGACGTCCCTGCGCGTGGCTCGGCCCATGCATCGGCGCCTCCTGTTCCCGCTGGACACGTGTCTGATGGGGCCTCCCTGGATGGGCCACCTTCTGCTGGGCCTTCTTCCTTCGGGCCGCCAGCACTCCTGCCGGCCTTGTTGGATGGGCCACTGTCTGGGCCGCCTGCTGTTTCCGCCTCGGACGAGCAGGCCAGAGTCGAGGCACTATTATCCCCTACCGCCATACCGACTCGCGCGCGTCGCCGGGACTGCCCCGCCTTCCGGTCTCGGTATTTCTCCAGTACTCAATAGCCACAACATGATTACTCGTGGAAAAGATGGCATCCAACAACCGAAATACCAGACCAGTCTCCACGCTACAGCTCTTTCTCCTATCCCATGGACCTACCGTGCGGCGCTTGCCGATCCGATGTGGAGAGCAGCTATGGAAGCGGAGTTCTTTGCTCTTGAGGCTAACGACACTTGGGATCTTGTCCCCAAGCCATCCGGTGCCAACATCGTCACTGGGAAGTGGATATTTCGTCATAAATTCCTGACTGATGGTACTCTTGACAGATATAAAGCTCGGTGGGTACTTCGTGGATTTACTCAGCGGCCCGGGATTGATTATGATAAGACCTTTAGCCCGGTTGTGAAACCGGCTACAGTCCGCACTGTGCTCAGTATTACAGTCTCCCGGGATTGGCCTGTTCATCAGCTTGATGTCAAGAATGCTTTTCTCCCTGGCACACTTCAGGAGACGGTCTATTGTGTTCAGCCGCCAGGTTTTATTGACTCTACTCGCCCTGACATGGTTTGCCGTCTTAACAAGTCGTTGTACGGTCTCAAGCAGGCCCCCTGTGCTTGGTATAGTCGATTTGCCAGCTATCTGCTCTCTATTGGTTTCACCAAGGCCAAGTCTGATACATCACTGTTCCTTTATCACCGAGGCTTTGCGTGGTTTATCTTCTTCTTTATGTGGACGACATTGTTGTTCTTCGCTTCTACCACGACTCTACCGGATCGACCATCTCTGTTCTTGATCCGAGTTCTCCATGAAGGACTTAGGGGCTCTACACCACTTTCTTGGGATCAGTGTCACACCTCGCTCTCGTGGTCTCTTTCTCTGTCGTGGCGATCGCTTGAGATTCTGGAGCGGGCTGGCATGTCTAATTGCAAGCCCTGCAGCACCCCGGTTGTAACATCCTGTTTTTCTGAGATTTTTAAAGTCTGGAATTTAAAAATGAATTTTTTGGAATTTTCTGAATTTAATTGAAGCTTCAAATGAATTATTAGAAATTTCAAAGATTTAATATGATTAAAATAAACATTAACATAAGCTGGAAATATTTTATTTGTGTTCTTCAGGTCTTAAGGAATTTTCTGGTATTTTTGGTGAATTTTTGGGATTTATTTGCTATTTTCTAGAGCTTTTAGAAGTTTATTTGAATTTCTGGAAAAAGAAAAGAAAAAGAAAAATCCTCCCCGCCGCCAGATCCCGCCGCCGCCACGCGTCACCCATCCCGCGCTTTGCGCCGCGTCTCCGCTTCCCGCTCGCACCGCGCCGATCCCGCCCGCGCCACGCGTCGCATCGCAGCGACGCTTGGCAACCTGGCAAGCCGCCGACCGCCTGTGCCCCGCGCCCTCGGCGCCGATCGCGCGCCCGCGCGATCTCCGCCGTCCGTTCTCGCGCCGCCCCGCAAACCCTAACCCTAACCCCGCGCGTCGTCCGCGCCGTCGGATGTGCCCACGTGGCTGTATCCGAGCCATCCAAACCCGTCCACCCCGAACCCGCGCCCGTAACCGAATCGAACTCCTCGGTTCGCGTGTTAAAACCCGCCGTTCGTCCTCGGTTCGCGTGCCGACACCCGAGCTCCGCCGCCGCCACTCCTCGCCCGTCCTCGCGCCCGCGCCGCCGCCGGAGCCGCTCCGCTGCCGCCCGTGCCGCGTCTTCGCCGTCGCCCGAGGTCACCGGAGCACCAGCCGTCGCCGCATCCCCGCCGGTGAGACCCTTCGCGCCGTTCTCGGCCGCGTCGCCTCCGATCGCCGCGTCGCCTCCCGCCGCGAGCCGCGCCACTCCCGCCTCGGCGCGCGCTCGGCGCGTGCGCGCGCCAAGCGCCGCGCGCCGCCACGCGCCGATCCGCTCCTCGCACCGCCACGCGTCGCCCATCATCCGCGATCCCGCCCTCGCCGTCGCGCGCAGCGCGCGCTCGCGACGTCTCGCTTGTCGTGCGGCCACGCGTCGCCGATCCGGCCGCCGCCGCGCCGCGTCTAGGCGGCGTGGCATCCCACATGGCATGCCACGTCGGCGCCACGTCGGCCGTGACCGCCCCGAGAGCCATGTGGCGGCCACGCCACCGCCACGTCACCGCCACGCCCACGTCCACGCCCGTCACCGTGCCATGTGGCGGCATATGCCGCCGCCACGTCGTAGCGCCCGCCGTGTCACCGCCGCCCGTGCATCTGTTTGCGTGGACCGAGTCCACGGTGGACTCGAATTTCGTGGACCGGGTCCACAAAGACGATAACTTTTCGAATTTTCCGAATTAACTTTAGAATTAATTTTCCGGGAGCCCGTTCTCCTCCGTCCTAGCTCCGATTGACCCCGTTCTTTTTTCTAAATTCATCTAAAATCGAGCTCTAGCTGTTGGTTCTGGTTTTGTGAATTTTTGAGTTCTTTTGCTTATCATTTTATGTATTTCTTTGTTTTCGGTCGCTTTCTCTCTCGTTAGATTCGGATTCCGGAGGAGCAGGTTTCGCGCCCGAAGACCAGGAGTACCCCGCTGAGCATAACGAAGGAAAGTCGTAACCTTTGATCATGTTGAACCCAGTTTTATAATCTATTATTTAATTATTTTATTTTAAATTACATCGCATTGCTATTTTTATTCAAACCTTTGCACTGGTAGTTATCGCCCCAATTGAGATTATACCTCCTTGATACTTTGGAATACCATTATGCCATTGTCACCATAGGTTGGGTAATTTACTAGTGATGCTAGTTTATTTGTCACATGGGTTGGTATGATTAGACTGCTTAGCTGGCTTATATTCACGTTTGACCTCACCAGTACATGTTAATTATCAATTTGACTTAATGACATATGGAACTGTGGTTGGTGCCACGTGTATTAAAATTTGTACCACGTCATTGGTGTGACGTTGGTTTGGGTATACAATTTAGTTTTGCACTCGGGCGAGTGATCGTGCAGTAAAGAAGGAAGTACATTTGTACTTTGGTGGATGTGGTAGTCTCGCCCGGGTAATGTTAAGAACTTAACTTTGTGCGCCATTGATCTGAGCTTAATCGTGCAAACCACATGTCTATTATGGGATGGACTGATGATTAATTTGTAATATTTCAACTCAATCTCGCCATTGTGATGGACATGGTTGCTTGATTTCCATGTGGCGCAAGGGGGTGTGATCACGAAACCTAGCGGGCGGGATTGTGTTGTGGTAGAGCATTGTAAAGGCCTTGTTGTGATTTCCTTAGGCCTAGGCTAATCACATCGTGTGGGTACAGTTGTGCAACCTCTGCAGAGTGTAAAACTATTCGAATAGCCGCGTCCTCGGTCATGGACAGTGCTCGGGGATTTCACACGAGGGTTAGTGTTTCATTTATAACTTGGTAGTTTATGTTGGGAGTGGACATGTAGTTCACTGTTGGTTTGACTTGTGGATTGGTGTTCACAAGTGGTTCATGTTTATTCCTTTGATTATCTATTATTACTGTTTTCAGTTAACTTTCGCTTTCAAGTTATTTATTATATTTCATTATGAAATGCCTTTATGCAAATTAACCTTTCAGCCCTCCTTTGGTAAGCCTTACATATTATATATTGCTTTCATTGTTACAAACGACTTGCTGAGTACCAATGTACTCACGGCTTTACGCCTATGTTGCTTAGTTGAGGGAGAGGAGTACTATCAGCAGGAGGTGCCAGAAGGAGAGTACTACGACGACTTCACGGATTAGGCTTCGTTCTCCACTCGATAGCCTGTGGGCTTGTCGATTGGCCGCTACGCTTTATTTTGGATTTCCGCTGCTATTTTGTTAAGCCCTTCCGGCTAGAGATATTGTAAGCTTGGCCATAAGGTCGTACCTTGATATTTTATCGATATTCGAGTTTTCCTTTACTATTATCGTGTGTATGACTGTGATGATATCTATGTTTGACTGTGTGCACTAGCGTGATCCTGGACTAGTGCAGTATACACAGAGAGACCGAATTTGCACATTCGGGTCTCGACAGAGATGGTATCAGAGCCATATCGACTGTAGGACGAAGCCCTAGTTAGATTGGTCGTAGCCCAAAAGTTTATTTTCTAGATCAAATCAACTAAATTTTATATTTAGTACTATCTCTATCTTCTTACCTCATTCTTAAGGATTCTTGTCTCTCGCCCCAACTCTTGCAAAATTTGTTTTCGTAAAGTTATAAACTGATCTTTCCTTCATAATTGCATTAGATGTCCCAAGCTTCTTACAGCCCGACAGGAGGATGGAGATCCCTTCTACGCGTTCTGTTGCGGAGCCTCGGAATGAAGAGATTGCCTGTCTACCTCACCAAGGACGAGAAGCATAAAGGTCAACGTATCGGGAGCATCTCCAGGGTATACTTTACCACCCGAGTCGGCAAGCAGGTGCTACATCACAGTTTCAAGACTGCCGGTGCCAGTGGAGAGATGTCAGCACAAGGAGTTGCGCACAAAGCCATTCGTCGCCTTTGCAAGCTATACAAGATCAACATGGCCAGACTCGTCCGGAAGTTCAAGGAGCAGTACGGAGTCACCCCTAGACTACCGGAGCAAGTCTGGGAGGAGCCCCGACCGCAGTCGCCAGTACCTCTACCGTCGCCTACACCGCCGAGCCCAGAGGATAGACGTCGTATCACCGGAGATCGTCGCGCCTACCTCAATCGGTTCACCCCAGCCCCAGTCAGAGAGCAGTCGCCGCCGATCCGCAACTCATGGGTTGTCTACAGCGATTCTGAGGACGATAGCAGTGTACCCTATTTGTCAGAACCCGAGTGGGAGCCTTCAGAGTAGATAGTGCGAGTAGACACGTTGGATTTTATTTGCAGTTGTGTGTGATGTGAGCTGCAAATATTGCCTTAAAAGCATTATATTGCGATCATGTCAATCTTTTAATGGAGTTTATTTTTGTTTAGTTTCTTTGTTAACCTTTTTGGCTAAGTGTTTGTTTAGTTTAGGTTTCCATTAAGGAAAACCCCCTTAGACGCATTTACCTCTTATCTATGCTTTTCCCTCTCGTCTTTTACCTTTGGTCAGTCAGCAGTTGTTTTCTTTTCAGAGCAAGATGGTCGATACCAGGAACTCCTCCAGCCGCAATCAGGTGAACCAGGACCCAGAGAGCAGTGCTACGCAGCCAGTGCCACCTACCTTGGACCCCGCCTCGGTCGGTTTTGGTGGCGGACTCGGATGATGCACCATGATGCGAGTATGCAGAATATGATGCGGCGACAAAGACCAGAGCGATCACCACCAAAGACTCGTCGGCAGCCCAGCTATGCAGAGTTCATGAGGACGAGACCGCTGCTTTCTCCGGTTCGTCGAGCCTTTGGAGGTCGGCGATTGGATCCGTTCGATGAGAAGAAATCAACTTGGCCTGCACCGGCAGAGAGAAGGTATTATATGCAAGACATCAGCTTGAGGGACCAGCAGCAGAGTGGTGGGAGAACTACTGTGCCGCCCATGAGAACTGGAACAACATCACTTGGAAGGAGTTCGCCAAGGCCTTCCATACAGCCCATGTCATGGATGGAGTGGTCGAGATGAAGAAGGATGAGTTCCGGGAGTTCCAGCAGAGGAACCTGTCAGTGAGTGAATATCTCAATAAATTCACTCAGTTGGCTCGCTACGCGCGAGAGGATGTAGCGTCAGATGCAGCTCGCCAGAAGAGGTTCAAGAAAGGTTTGAACCCAGCTTTGAAGGTGCAAGTCGTAGGCAACGACTATGCCAGTTTTCAGCAGTTAGTGGACAAGGCCATTCTCATTGAGGAGAGTCGCCACGAGCTGGAGGAGTCTCACAAGAGGAGGTTGATCCAGCAGGGGTCACAGTCACACCAGTCCCAGAAGCCTCGTTTTGGTTCCTACCAGCTTGCACGAGTGCAAAGCGGTGATCCTCGGCTTTCGGGACCCGGCTGCACACCGCGTCGGTTTGGCCAGGGCGGCGTCTGGTGGTTCGAGTGGACAGCAGCAGAAGAAGAGCAAGAACTCAAGCAGAGATCTCGTCACTTGCTTCAAGTGTCATGAGGTGGGACACTATGCTAGCAAGTGCCCTCAGAGAGCGAGCCTCGACGCCGATTCGCCGACTTGGGAGCCACACCGGTCGTACTCCTACCCAGAGCGGGGCGAGGAGCACCCCGGCATCGGGACGAGCCAGCAGGATGCCGGTGGTGAGAGGTCGTGAACCACGCCACCGCAGAGGATGCCCAGCAGCAGCACGACGCGTTGTGATCGATGATGCGTTCCTAGTACATTCGGGCCTCGCCACCGCTTTATTTGATTTCGAGCTTCGCATTCGTTTGTTTCTGAGTTTTGCTTTAAAGCAACAATTGAAAATGTTGCTCTTGGATCTTCTTTTAATCCAATCCCGGATCCGAGTTGAGATCCAACCTAGGTTGTCCCGGAGTTAGGATAACCATTCAGGAGTTGAGTTGAGAGCCGACTGATTTTGTTGGATATGCGATCCTAGATGTAATCTTGGGAATGGATTGGCTTGTAAGCGCAGACAGTGTTAGACGTGGGAGCGAGCGGTGACCTTAACCAATTCAGATGGAGTTAAGGTGCGATTCGCGGCCGTGAGTGTCGGCGAGCGATCATGATTTGCGAGCAAGGTGATCCAGTTGGAGGATGTACCGGTTGTCGTGAGTACCCGACGTGTTTCTAGATGATCTTCCGGTATGCCACGAGAGAGGAGGTTGAGTTTACGATTGAGCTTGTGCTAGGTACCGCTCCGATTTCCAAGAGACCTATCGGATGTCAGCCAATGATTTAGCAGAGTTGAAGAAGCAAATTCAGGAGCTTTTGGATAAGGGTTACATCAAACCGAGTTCATCCCCGTGGGGAGCACCAGTGTTGTTCGTCAAGAAGAAGGATGGTAGTCAGCGTATGTGTGTGGACTACAGAGCACTTAATGAGGTCACCGTCAAGAATAAGTACCCTCTGCCCAGGATTGATGACCTGTTTGATCAGCTTAAGGGAGCAGGAGTGTTCTCCAAGATTGATTTGAGGTCAGGATATCATCATATGAGGATACGCAAGGAGGACATACCCAAGACAGCTTTCTCGACTCGTTATGGTCTATACGAGTTCACAGTGATGTCTTTTGGTTTGACCAATGTCCCAGCATATTTCATGTATTTGATGAATAAGGTATTTATGGAATATTTGGACAAGTTTGTCGTTGTGTTTATTGACGACATTTTGATATATTCCAAGAATGAGGAGGAACATCAGGAGCACTTGAGATTAGCATTGCAGAAATTGAGGGATAATCAGTTGTATGCAAAGTTCAGCAAATGTGAGTTTTGGATGAAGAAAGTCGCCTTTCTAGGGCATGTGTTGACAGTAGAAGGAGTCGCAGTTGACCCAGGGAAAGTAAGTGATGTTTTGGATTGGCAATCACCCACTTGATTACTCCAGTCGAGTTTTAGGTATGGCAGGATACTACCGTCGCTTTATTGAGGGATTCTCCAGTGTGGCCAGACCCCTCACTCAGTTGCTCAAGAAGGAAAAGAAATTCACTTGGACGCCAGAGTGCGAGAAAAGTTTTCATAAACTTAAGGAGAGTTTGACCACAGCCCCAGTGCTTGTGTTGCCTGATAATAACAAGGATTTTGAGATATTTTACGATGCCTCTCGCAAAGGTTTGGGTTGTGTCTTGATGCAAGACAAGAGAGTGGTAGCCTATGCCTCACGCCGATTGAGACCGAATGAGGAGAACTACCCTACCCATGATTTGGAGTTAGCATCCGGAGTGCATGCTTTAAAAATTTGGCGTCATTATCGATGGGTAATGATGTGAGGTTTACACGGATCATAAGAGTCTGAAATACATCTTTACCGGTCCGAGCTTAACCTCGAGCGAGAGGAGGTGGTTAGAGCTGATAAAGGATTATAATGTAGGCATACATTATCATCCCAGGAAAGCTAATGTTGTTGCAGATACCTTGAGCGAAAGGTATCTGCAATTCGATGATGGTTCGAGATAGTCACCGACTTTGCATGAGGAATTTGAAGCTTAGCCTTGAGTTGGTTGAGCCAGGATTTTTGACAGCTATGGAGATGCAGCCTACTTTGGATGGTCAGATTTGTCAGGCTCAGTCAGATGATGAGGTATTTCAGCGGATCAGAAAGAACTTAAGTGAAGGTAAAGAGTTAGGATTTTCAGTGGATGACCAGCGAACCTTGTGGTTCAAGCAGCGTTTGTGTGTGCCCAACGAGCAAGATCTAAAGGAGGTGTTGTTAAAAGAGGCTCATGAGTCACTGTATTCGATTCATCCAGGCAGTACCAAGATGTACCAGGACATTAAGGATAAGTATTGGTGGCCCAGCATGAAGCGTGAGATCGCTGAGTATGTAGCCCTTTGTGATGTTTGTCAGAAAGTAAAGGCAGAGCATCAGAGACCTGCGGGTTTGCTACAGCCATTGAAAGTCCCCGAGTGGAAGTGGAAAGAAATTGGTATGGACTTCATAGTCGGTCTGCCTAAGACCAAAGAGGGCTATGATTCGATTTGGGTCATCGTGGACCGATTGACCAAGGTTGCTCATTTTATTCCAGTTAAGACGACCTACAGTGGTGACAGATTGGCAGAACTATATATGTCTAGAATTGTCAGTTTGCATGGTGTGCCCAAGAAGATCGTGTCAGATCGTGGATCGCAGTTCACCTCTCGGTTTTGGGGTAGTTTCCATAAGGCTATGGGAACCCACCTGAATTTCAGTACAGCATATCATCCCTGCATGCATGGTCAGACAGAGCGAGTAAATCAGATTTTGGAGGACATGTTGAGAGCCTGTGTGCTTGATCATGGTTCCAAGTGGGACAGTTGTTTGCCTTTTGCAGAGTTCTCATACAACGACAGTTATCAGGCCAGTTTGCAGATGTCACCGTTTGAGGCATTGTATGGTAGGAAATGCAGGACCCCTCTCAATTGGAAAGAGACGGGGGAAGGTCAGGTTTTTGGTCCGGACTGTTTGAAAGAAGCTGAGGATAAGGTCCGCTTGATACAGGAAAGGTTGAAAACGCCTGTGCCGCATGTAAAAGCTATGCAGATACCAGACGTCGAGAGCTGAGTTTTGAGCCAGATGATTTTGTATATCTCAGGATCACACCATTCAAGGGTGTGAAAAGGTTTCAGCTAAAAGGGAAGCTTGCACCGAGATATGTTGGTCCTGCTCAGATTCAAACGCAGGGAGAGGTTGCTTATCGCTTGAGCTACTCGCGCCCTTGATGGGGTACATGACGTCTTTCATGTGTCCCAGCTGAAGAAGTGCTTGCGTGTGCCAGAGGAGGTTGTGCCAGTCGAGGCCGTTGACCTGTAGGAGGATCTATTGTACAAAGAGCATCCTGTCAAAATCTTGGGAGTGTCAGAGCGAGTCACCCGGAATAAAGTGATCCGTTTTTGCAAAGTCCAGTGGAGCAACCATTCCGAGGAGTAAGCCACCTGGGAGCGCGAGGAGGATCTCAAAGCGGAGTTCCCGAACCTATTCTCTTAGTTGGCCCAGATCTCGGGGTCGAGATCTCGTTTAAGGGGGTAAGGTTTGTAACATCCTGTTTTTCTGAGATTTTTAAAGCCTGGAATTTAAAAATGAATTTTCTGGAATTTTCTGAATTTAATTGAAGCTTCAAATGAATTTTTAGAATTTTCAAAGATTTAATATGATTAAAATAAACATTAACATAAGCTGGAAATATTTTATTTGTGTTCTTCAGGTCTTAAGGAATTTTCTGGTATTTTTGGTGAATTTTTGGGATTTATTTGCTATTTTCTAGAGCTTTTAAAAGTTTATTTGAATTTCTGGAAAAAGAAAAGAAAAAGAAAAATCCTCCCCGCCGCCAGATCCCGCCGACGCCACGCGTCACCCATCCCGCGCTTCGCGCCACCGCCGTACTCCCGCTTCCCGCTCGCACCGCGCCGATCCGATCTCCGACCAAGCGCCGCGCGTCGGCAAGATTCATACTGACGCTGGCAAAGACACGCCCGCCGCGCAGCGCCCGCGCGCCAAGGCCTCGGCTCACCGCCCGATCGCGCGCCGCGCGATCTCCGCCGTCCGCTTCGCGCGCCCGCAAACCCTAACCATGACCCGCTGCGCGTCGTCCGCGCCGTCGGATGTGCCCACGTGGTCAGATTCGAGCCATCCAAACCCGTCCGCCCCGAACCGCGCGTGCCAGAATCGACCGAACTCCTCGGTTCGTGTTAAAACCCGCCGTTCGTCCTCGGTTCGCGTCATCGACACCGGCTCCGCCGCCGCCGCTCCTCGCCGATCCTCGCGCTCGCGCCGCGCTGAGCCGCTCTGCGCCGCCGTGCCGCATCTCCGCTGCCGCTCGAGGTCGCCGGAGCACCGGCCGCCGCCGCATCCTCGCCGGTGAGCTCCTCCGCTGCGTTCGCCGCGTCTCCTCCGTCGCCGCGTCGCCTCCCGCCGCAGAGCCCGCGCCACTCCATCGCCTCGGCGCGCGCTGCGCGCACACCGCGACGCCGCGCGGCCGCGCCGCCACGCGTCGCCGATCCGCTCCGCGCGCGCCGCCACGCCGCCCATCGCCCGCGATCCGCCCTCGCCCGCGCGCGCGCGCAAGCGCCGCGACGTCTCGCGCGTCGGCGCCACGCTGCGTCACCGATCCGGCCGCCGCCGCGCCGCGCCGCCGCCGCATCCTCGCCGCCGCTCCGATCGGGACGGAAGGTCCATATCATGCCGCGTGGCTTGCCCTCGGCCGTCGGATCCCCGCCGTTGCGCGCGCCGCGCCGCGTCAGCCCTAGCCGACGTGGCATCCCCGTGGCATGCCACGTCCGCCACGCCACCGTGACCCGCCCCGTGTGCCACGTGGCGCCACGTCACCGCCACGCCGGCCCGCCACGTCACCGTGCCATGTGGCGACATATGCCGCCACGTCGCCGCGCCCGCCCGCGTCGACCGCCGCCCCCGTGCCTGTTTGTGGACCGAGTCCACGGTGGACTCGAATTTCGTGGACCGGGTCCACAAGACAAGAACTTTTTCGAATTTTCCGAATTAACTTTAGAATTAATTTTTCGGAGCCCGTTCTCCTTCGTCCTAGCTCCGATTGACCCCGTTCTTTTTTCTAAATTCATCTAAAATCGAGCTCTAGCTGTTGGTTCTGGTTTTGTGAATTTTCAAGTTCTTTTGCTTATCATTTTATGTATTTCTTTGTTTTCAGTCGCTTTCTCTCTTGTTAGATTCGGATTCCGGAGGAGCAGGTTTCGCGCCCGAAGACCAGGAGTACCCCGCTGAGCATAACGAAGGCAAGTCGTAACCTTTGATCATGTTGAACCCAGTTTTACAATCTATTATTTAATTGTTTTGTTTTAAATTACATCGCATTGCTATTTTTATTCAAACCTTTGCACTGGTAGTTATCGCCCCAATTGAGATTATACCTCCTTGATACTTTGGAATACCATTATGCCATTGTCACCATAGGTTGGGTAATTTACTAGTGATGCTAGTTTATTTGTCACATGGGTTGGTACGATTAGACTGCTTAGCTGGCTTATATTCACGTTTGACCTCACCAGTACATGTTAATTATCAATTTGACTTAATGACATATGGAACTGTGGTTGGTGCCACGTGTATTAAAATTTGTACCACGTCATTGGTGTGACGTTGGTTTGGGTATACAAATTGGTTTTGCACTCGGGCGAGTGATCGTGCAGTAAAGAAGGAAGTACAGTTGTACTTTGGGGGATGTGGTAGTCTCGCCCGGGTAATGTTAAGGACTTAACTTTGTGCGCCATTGATCTGAGCTTAATCGTGCAAACCACATGTCTATTATGAGATGGACCTAGCTGATTAATTTGTAATATTTCAACTCAATCCTGCCATTGTGATGGACATGGTTGCTGATTTCCATTTGGCGCAAGGGGGTGTGTGATGCGAAACCCTAGCGGGCAGGATTGTGTTGAGGTAGAGCATTGTAAAGGCCTTGTTGTGATTTCCTTAGGCCTAGGCTAATCACATCGTGTGGGTACAGTTGTGCAACCTCTGCAGAGTGTAAAACTATTCGTATAGCCGCGTCCTCGGTCATGGACAGTGCTCGGGGATTTCACACGAGGGTTAGTGTTTCATTTATAACTTGGTGGTTTATGTTGGGAGTGGACATGTAGTTCACTGTTGGTTTGACTTGTGGATTGGTGTTCACAAGTGGTTCATGTTTATTCCTTTGATTATCTATTATTACTGTTTTCAGTTAACTTTCGCTTTCAAGTTATTTATTATATTTCATTATGAAATGCCTTTATGCAAATTAACCTTTCAGCCCTCCTTTGGTAAGCCTTGCATATTATATATTGCATTCATTGTTACAAACGACTTGCTGAGTACCAATGTACTCACGGCTTTACGCCTATGTTGCTTAGTTGAGGGAGAGGAGTACTATCAGCAGGAGGTGCCAGAAGGAGAGTACTACGACGACTTCACGGATTAGGCTTCGTTCTCCACTCGATAGCCTGTGGGCTTGTCGATTGGCCGCTATGCTTTATTTTGGATTTCCGCTACTATTTTGTTAAGCCCTTCCGGCTAGAGATATTGTAACCTTGGCCATAAGGTCGTACCTTGATATTTTATCGATATTCGAGTTTTCCTTTACTATTATCGTGTGTATGACTGTGATGACATCTATGTTTGACTGTGTGCACTAGCGTGATCCTGGACTAGTGCAGTATACATAGAGAGACCGAATTTGCACATTCGGGTCTCGACACCGGTTGACACCAATGCTAAGTTATCTTCTGTTGCTGGTGCTCCTATTGCCGATGCCTCTGATTACCGCAGCCTGGCTGGTGCTCTTCAGTACCTCACTTTCACTTGGCCTGATATTGCTTACGCTGTTCAGCAGGTTTGTCTTCACATGCATGATCCACAGGAGCCTCATCTTGCTGCCCTTAAGCGGATTCTTCGCTATCTTCAGGGTACCTTGGACTATGGTCTCTCTCTCCAGCGGTCCTCCTCCATTGATTTGGTTGCCTACTCTGATGTTGATTGGGCAGGCTGTCCCGATACTCGCAAGTCTACTTCTGGCTATGCGGTATTTCTTAGTGATAATCTTGTCTCTTGGTCCTCCAAGCGCCAACAAACTGTCTCCCGCTCTAGTGCCGAGGCCGAATACCGTGCACGGTTGCTAATGCTGTGGCTGAGACATGCTGGCTTCGGCAACTCCTCTAGGAGCTTCAGTCGCCTCCCTCCCGGGCTACATTGGTTTATTGCGACAACGTCAGTGCCGTCTACTTGTCCACTAACCCGGTCCAGCACCAACGCACAAAGCATGTTGAAATTGATCTCCACTTTGTTCGGGACCAGGTTGCTCTTGGTGCTGTTCGAGTTCTCCATGTGCCTACTACTTCTCAGTTTGCCGACATTTTCACCAAGGAATTGCCTACATCGGTCTTCTCCGAGTTTCGTTCCAATCTACACGTTCGTCCACCCAACGTATAGACTGCGGGGGAGTGTTAGCCATATGTATTTTCCATGTATTTCCTTTTATATTTGCTGGCCCTCTATCCCTCCTTCGGTTCTGTTGCTATAAACCAGGAGAGTGGATATGGAAGGTGCTGCACTACTTGTACTCACGTTTTGGTCAGTCAATCAATTATCGCGTGAGCCAACAGAAGCAGTGGTGGAGAGGGCTGGAGCTGGAGCCATGGATGGATTCGCTGGATGATGGCTGGACCAAGGACATGGTGCTTGAGGTGGTAGTGGATATTGACATTGGCTATGCACCTCCACCATCGTTTTCTGCTGGAATGGAGTCGCAGAAGCGGAGAGCACGGATTGAAGCTGCTAAGTGCCGAATCATGCAACTAGGAAGGCTCCTGCTGTTTCTTCTGCAAATGCAAATGATTCACAGGCTGTTCTAAGAAATGAAGATGTCTGTCCACCAGAAAAATTGGTCAGGAAGAAGCGAGGGAGAAAGAGGATAGATGGCGGCGATCATATCATGCACAAGAACCATCTGTCAGAGATGCGAGATGGTGGGAAGAAGAGACGGAAAAGAGGCCCCTGTGATGGTATTGACTGGGAAGAATGTGTTATCGAGCTCCTGCTATTACATAGTGCAAATGAGGCAGAGATCGAATAATGCCATTACAGAAGATTGTTAGAGTTGCATGTCTTCAGTGCAGTAAGTGGAGGCAGATGAAAACATGGTGGTACATTGTCTTCCTTGTTTGCTGAACATAGGTTCTCACAATTCTGAATCATACACATTTTTGTGATAGAGAAATTTCTCTCTAAGTGCGCTTTTGTGAAGATCAATCAAGCTGATTATGAAAAGAACATGTTGTGATAGAGATGATAATACACGACACTGTATTTCATTCATAATACAGATTATGAATGAAATACAGTGTTAGACTCATAGTCGTAAATTTTTGTTCTACAAATATGAACGTGTCATAGCTGAAGCCACAAAGTGAAAATGGGGCTTGGTGGAATTCCTAATTATCTGTGTCCTGATAAGCTTTGGTTACTAATTTTGTGTAATATTTTGATTCGTGTCGTTTTCTTGTCAAACAGAAAGTTGTTCTGTAAGTTTGGATAAGTGGTATAATGTAGTTACCAACTCTAGAAGAGAGACAACAATATAATCTTAACAAAGACAGGATCAGGGAAAGTATATGGAATGCAGAGGGTAAGCTGAACTGATGTCAAATTACCCAAGGAAGATAAGTTCATAAGACACTTTCAATCTGTATACACATTGGTGCCTGACTATCTGCAGTGAGTTTTTTTGAGGGAGATGCTTATGATAGTTCATGTGCTGAATGTACAGAGATGCCATGTGCTTTAAACACCGCCAGCATGCATAACATCTAGTGCTTGTTTGTAGTGTTAAACTCTGTTTCATGGCATTCAAATTCTAGGTGACACTTTTTACTTGCCATGTGTATTTGCATGTTTATCCATTTATATATTTTTATATTTGTTAAGTCATTTAATATATCTACTTCTTAAGCACTTGATAGCTTCTATATTTTAAGTTACTGTCAGTAATATTGACCTTAGACTGAATCTGTTTCTTACTATGTACATGGCATTCTGAATTGTAGTTTGTATTTTACCTGTGGCCGCCCTCTCGATTCATTACAAGTTATTTTCTGAACATGAACTTGTTAGCCATTGTTTTAGTACATGTTTATATATTCATGCAGTATGTCTGCCTGTATCAGTAAAGGTGGACAAATGGATAACAACAATGGGAAATATTTGATATCATGATGCATACTTTCTTTTCCATGGTTTCTTTGATTCTTCTTTTTGCAGTAAATTTGGTACTTCTATTTGTTGCACCTACATTGGTTATGAAATGAAGATATGTTACTCGTCCAATGCTTTTAAGTGCTCTTCTGAATTTAATTAGCATGCTGCTCAGTGCTCGGTCTTTCATGTTTATTGTGGGGTTTCTTGATTCAGTTCCTCACCCGGAATTTTATTAGATTCTGACTAATGATCAACCAATCATTGTTTCATCATTTCAAAAGATGAAACAAGTTTGGTGGTGTGATCTTCAAAAGTAGTCAAGATGGTTAAGTTTTATGGCTCATGTGGACCATGGTACGTGCAACTAGAGTGATGTCAGGCTGCAGAAATTATGATTATCTTTTGCCTGATACCTATTATGTCCCCATCCTTATATATACATGGGGTGCACGCTAAATCTTTTGAACTGTTCAGGTTTACTCAGTGTGTTATTGTCCAATTTATGTTTCCTCTTAGGATTATTTTAAAATCTCATATCCCATTGTGGAAATATCAACCAATCTCTAAGGGAACATGGAATCAATTATTACAGCGTATTATATGGTTAATGTTTACAGTAAGTGAAAAATATCATTTCTGCTTACATTGTCATGTAGTATTATACGCATGGCCTCAAAATTTAGAAGGTTACATCTCCTATATCATTTCTATGCGTCTGTCCTTCCTCTAGTTTGTGGACATGCTTGCCTATTAATTAATAACTACATAACTTGTTTGGTATGTTATTATATTTTCGTTTAATAGAGGGCATCATTAGCGTAGCTTAGTTTCCCATAGTGGTGTGAACTGTTTCTGTAACAGAGGGCTTCAGTACCGTAGTTTTTTTAGAGTACAATAAGGACGTACACAACCCACGTACACATGTGGGTATATTCAATGCGCATGTCTACTCTAAAGGGGTATTATTTACTAAACAGTACTGCGATGCTTTGTGTACTTATCCTAAGATAATCACACTTAAGCAACGAATTATTATTTATCTGATCAGTAAAACACTCTTCCAACGAATAATAAACTTTTACTAGAGTTGCGCAGCAGAACAATAATATAAAAACTATCCTTTTATTATAGCATTTGCCACGAAGGCTATGGTTTTTAATGCAAGTACATAAGTAGCGAAAGATACAAGACAAGTACCCTAGGGTCCTCCTGCTCGGCTAAGCGGGTTGCCTACTTGTCCCAGCCGTAGTATAGGGGGTCCACCTCCTCCGGATCCTTGTAACCATCTGTGTTGGGCTGGAAATGGGATGTTCATTGGCGGTGGTTGCGGTGTGACTCTCACACGGATACGGACGTGGACGATGGTGTAGCTGAGGCTTCCTTGTCATTGTCGGGGTCTTCGCCTTATGGTGGTCATAGTCTTGTAGTGGTCCACCCTATCGGCGTCCTGGTCCCGTGGTCCATGCTCTCCTTCGTCTTTCTCTACTTTCTGTCTCTCCTTCTTCGACACTCCTCTCTCCTCACGTGGTGGGCGTTGGCTCTTGTGGACGATGGCTCTCTAGCCTTCAGCCGAGAGAGCAATGCTTAGGCTTTCTTGGCTTTGCTTGGCTTTGGCTTCTGAGATGGTTCTTGGTTGGCTTTGCTAGTGAGAGAGGGCTGGAATGCTCTCGGTGGCTTTGCTTGTGAACTTGGAGCTCTGGGAGGCTCTCGGTGGTTTTGCTGCTCTTGGTTGAAATGTTGTGGGTTGGCTGGCTTTGGTTGTCCTAAGTGGTTTGGTGGCTCTCGGTGGTTTTGGAAATGCATTGGGTAGTGTAGGATGGAATGAGGGCTTAAGTATGGGAGGCTTCGGTTGCCTCTCTCTTTCTCGGCTATCCATAGCTAGGAGGCTCCATTCTTATCCTCATTTGTGTCTTGGTTCCTTGTGGGTTTAACGGACCAAAGGTCCGAAGTGTGGGCTGTGCACTGTTTTGGGATGTTTTATGGTTGAGGTAAGTTGGCAAAAAAATGTGGGCGTTGGATTTTTAAAGCTAAATAATGAGTCCAACTTATGGTAAGAAGCTCCAACTGGCCTAGGATGGTCTGGGACATCGATGAATGTCACTCTACATTGCTCTAGGAGTCAGAAGGTACTGATGGTAATTCTTGGCCTTTTTCTTTTTTATTCTCCCTTATATTGTTATTTTGTTTGCTCTCCGATTGCAAAATAAACAGAGGGGGTTAGCTATGGTGAGGCCGTCTTGGGGTACTAATGTCGGCAATACGCAGAGACAAGGCAAGGGATGCAATGCAATATTTATTTTAGTTTTTATTCTAATGCAAATTTATTTAGGAAGGTAGTTTTTCGTATTTGCATAATTCTTGTAATTGAAAAGGATCGTAATAATGTCTTTATTTCATTATTGAGGCCTAGGGCCAAAGGTTGTAATTCATTTTTATAATTAATTTGTTGTAATAATTTTTTTATTTCCTTAATTACTACTAATTATGCTATTTAGAGTTAATAAGAGTTCGAGTTCTTTCAGCCTCCCCCTTAGGAAGATTTCATCCCCAAAATTAGGTGCTCACTTGAATAGGTTGGGGTAGGCTCCGCGTAGCGCCTCCTCTTTCTTCCACATAGCTTCGCGTACAGAGTGGTTCTTCCACAAAACATTGCAAAAGCGTATTGTCCGCTTCCATAGTTGTCGATTTTCAGTCTCCAGAATCTTCATTTGGTGCTCTTCACAGGTTAGGTCATCTTGTAGAGGGATGTCCAGTTTAGTCAAATGCTGTGAGGGCTCCTGTAGGCATTTTCTGAGTTAGGAAACATGAAAGATGTTGTGGATTCTAGACAGGTGGCTTGGTAGTTCTAGTTGATACACTAGGGCGCCCTTATGCTCTAAAATTTGAAACGGTCCCACACATATCGCAGACTTAGCTTCCCTTTTAATCCAAAATGGGAAACCCCTCGTATTGGTGATACCTTCAAATATACATAATCCCTAACTTCAAACTTTTGGTCCCACCTACGTTGGTCTAGATAGCTCTTCTGTTTACTCTGAGCAATTTTGAGACGTTCTCTAATTTCTATATTTTCTCGTCATTCTCCTGTACAAGCTCAGGGCCTAGCAATGGTCTCTCTCCAATCTCGTACCAACATATAGGGGATCTGCATTTCCTTCCGTAAAGGGCTTTGTATGGGGTCATTTGGATATTAGATTGGTAGCTACTGTTGTAGGCAAACTCGGCCAAAGGTAGATGCTTGTTCCATGTGTCCCCAAAATTCAATATACAGGCTCTTAGCATATTCTCTAAGATTTGATTGACTTGCAATGTCTGGCCATCTGTCTGGGGGTGATAGGCCATGCTAAAGTTAAGTTTGGTGTATTAAGCATTGTGTAGGCTTTTCTAGAAACCAGAGGTGAATACTGACCCTCTATTTGAAGTGATGGTTTTAGGTACTCCGTGCAAGGAAACTATTCTCTCTAAATAGAGCTATGCTAACTTGTCAAATGTGTATTTCTGGTTGGTGGCAATGAAGTGGGCTGATTTTGTGAGGCGATCTACTATGACCAAATTGTATCTTTCTTTTTGAGGTTTAGGGGTAGGCTAATTATAAAATCCATGCAGATATCTTCCCACTTCCATTCTAGGATTTCTAAAGGTGCTAGCAGTCCGGCCGGGCATTGATGTTTCGCCTTAACCTTCTAGCAACTATCACATTGGCCTATGTATTTTGCTATCTCCCTTTTCATATTCGTCCACTAGAAGTTTTCTTTTAAGTCCCGATACATCTTTGTGCCACTTGGATGGATAGTATATGGGGTGTCAGGGGCCTCTCGTAGGATGGTTTTTTTAATTTGGGGGTTGTTTGGTATACAGATTTTGTTTTGTCACCACAATACTCCTTTGTCATCTACCCTAAATTATCATGGTTGATCTGATCTGATCCTCTGGACTTCTTCTTTGGTGAAGGGATCAAGGAGTTGCTTCTCCTGTATTTGGTCTAATAAGGTGGGGGTGGAATGTCATGGCTACTATAGTGACTTCAGAGGTGATGGTTTTCACTTCTACTCTCATCTTGGCTAATTCTTGAATTAGGTCAGAGGTGTGGTCTTCAATGGCAAGGTGGGTAGCATTTAATCTTTCGACTGAGGGCATCTGCTACCACATTGGCTTTTCCTGGATGGTAGTTAATGATCAAATCATAGTCTTTGATTAACTCAAGCCGCCCTCTTTGTCTCTTTGATTAACTCAAGCCACCTTCTTTGTCTCATATTTAGCTCCTTTTGGCTAAAGATGTATTTAAGGCTTTTATGGTTGCTAAACAGGGACACTTGGATCCATATAGGTAGTGCTTCTAAATTTTTAAGGTGAACACTACTGCTCTTAGCTCCAGATCATGGATATGGTAATTCATGTCATGAGGCCTCAACTGTCTAGAAGCGTGGGCTATCACCTTCTCCTTCTACATTAGCACGCTCCCTAACCCATACTTGGAAGCACCACAATAAACTACAAATTCCACTCCATCTTCGGGTAGGGCTAGGATTGGGGTTGTGGTTAGTCGTTGTTTCAAGGCCTGAAAGCTTTGTTCACATGCATCCGTCCATATATATGGCACATCTTTTCTTAGAAGTTTGGTGAGTCGGGTGGCAATTTGAGAGAAACCTTTTATGAATTTGCGGTAGTATCCCACAAATCCAAGAAAACTTTAGACTCCAGTAGTATTTGTGGGGCGTTCCCATGAGGTAACTACTTCGATTTTTGTGGGGTCCACTTCTATTCCTCTACCAGATATGATGTGTCCTAGGAATGTTACTTGATCAAGCCAAAATTCACATTTATTGAATTTGGCGAACAATTGGTTTTCTTCGAGGATTTCTAAGGCAATGGTGAGGTGTTGAAGATGTTTCTCCTCGCTTTTTGAATATATCAAGATGTCGTCCATGAAGACAACAATGAATTTGTTAGGTACTTCGTGAAAAGTTTATTCATGTGATTTGTAAAGAGGCAGGGGCATTGGTTAATTCGAAGGGGACTACTATATATTCATGATGCCTATACTGGGAGACAAAGGTTGTCTTTTCGATGTCGGTGGGATTGACTTTGATTTGGTGGTATCCTGATCTTATGTCAATTTTTGAGAATACCCTTTCCCCCCTCAATTGATCAAATAGGTCATCCATTCTGGGTAACGGGTACTTATTTTTGATAGTAACATTGTTGAGTTGTCAATGGCAAACTCCACTTCTTGGTCAGGGGGCATTCTTGGTAGTTCTTCAGGAAATACATCTGGAAAATCCTTCACTACTAGTATATCTTTCACTTCTTTTCCTTGGATACTAGTCAGGCTAAGATGAGATGGCTTTGGTTGGGTCCTGATTCCTAGATATGTCAGTTTGGTTCCGTCTAGCTTTTTGATGGATGCACTCTTCGATTCACAATCTATATTCACCTCGTGGGCAGATAGCCAATACATGCCCAATATTACTTCTAGGCCGCTTAGGTCTGTCAGATAGAGGTCAGCAAGGAATTTTGTATTGTGGATGTAATGGCTTGCCCCTTTTTGATAGATGACACTTCTATCACTCCAGTTGGTGTACTAATCATCATAGGTTTGGCTAATGGTTCTGGTATTAGATTATGTTCTACTAGAAATGTACAAGAAATGAATAAGTGTGTTGTCCCTGGATCAAATAGTATGGTACCCATAGAAGGTGGAAGGAGTAATTTACTAGTGATTACATCGATGGCCTCTCCAATTTGTTCAGTAGTCACATGGGTAAGTCTTGCTGGTCCTCCCCTTCCAGTTCCTCCCAAGACAATTTGGTTGTTCCTAGGTGGGTTTGGACGGATATTCTAGTATGGGGCTGGGGCTAGGGTTGGCAAGTGTGGAACATTTGTGGACTGCACTATTTGTCCCATGGGCCGCTGAAGGTAGGGGCATTCAATCTTGAGGTGTTCGGGCTTTCCACAATTAAAACAAGCATTGGTACCCTTCAAGCAATCCTTGGTCAAGTGGCCTAGTTTGCACTTCGCACATCTTATTGCTAATGCTACTGGTTGTTGTGGGGTATTTGGCCTTTGGAACTTGGGGTTAAATGGTATAGGTTTTGGAGACCCATATCGTGGTGGGGTTGGATGGTTGCATTGGTGGATGGGGCTTGAAGGTAGGGGCTGGACAGTGGTCCACTTTGGCTCTTTTTCTCCTCTCGTTTGTGAGGTTGGAGTGCTTACTTTCTAGGATAATGGCTCTATTGACTAAGTCCTAGAACTCAGTGATTTTGTGGATGGATAGGAGCATATTGAGGTAGGGGTGCATGCCTGCCATCAATCTATCTATCTTTTTTCTCCTCGGTGTCTACATCTATGGGATCATAATGGGACAAGTCGTTAAATTGACTTAGATAGTCTATCATTTTCTTCCCCCCTTGGGTTAAGGCTCTAAACTCCCTTTTCTTCAGCTCCATTGTCCCTGTGGGTACATGAGTCTCTTTAAACCGCAATTGAAATTCCTCCAATGAAATGGACTGCTCACTAACATGGTTATGAGTGTAGTTATGCCACCACGTGGCTATAGGTTCGGTTAGTTGGTAAGCAGCATAGCGAAGTTTTTCTTCACTAGAGCAATCTACTGTGTCAAGTTTCTTCCCAATCTCTACTAGCTAATCACTATCATCTAGGGGATCTATTGATTTGGCAAAGGTTGGAGGTCAAGTTTGTAGGAAATCTCCAAGACTAACTCCATAGGCTGGTGGTGAGATAGGTGCTGCTACTCTACTTAGCAATATCTCCATAAAACAGTTTTGGTTGTCTTGGGACTCTTTTCGGGAGTTTTCTAGAAAGCGAAGGACTTCTCCCATTACTCCCAATGTATCTGTGGTTCCTGCTAGTGTTGGACGACTGGTGTCTGGCATGGCGGCTGGTAGGGCTTATCTAGGTGCTATCTCTTGGGGATTTACAGGTGGGTTTCCTCCTAGCTAGGCCTGCAGGAAAGGACCTAGTCTCAAACCCAACCCTGCGATCTTCCATCCTATAGGGGAGGTGGTAATAGAGTTTCTTATTAGTAGTTTGGACTTTAGCTATTTTTGTTCAGAGGAGGATTTGGGTTGGTCTCTCTAATTTATTCTTTGCAAAGTAGTATCTTTATAGGGAAGAAGATTACAGTTTGTTGTAGGGGCTAACTTCTCTTTAGTGAGTTGTAGCATATGGATGGCGATGAGAGTAATTTATTTGAAGTGGCAGAAAATTGTGTTAACCTCACTCTCGGGACATATTGTTGTCTTTAGAGCACACACATCAAGGCAAATAACATTAAAAAAATAAAAATAAGGCAAAAGATCCAAATCTTACACTCCCGAGCTATGCGTCCTATAGCACCACAAACTACTCATTCGGGAAATCTAATATTCAGCAAAGAGGGACAAGTTGTTTTAATTCATCAACCCTTGTTAATTTAGCTTTATCTTGATTATGCTTACTTTTCTTTTAGAGGGCTACCAATTATTTTAGTGTAATAGATGAAAGGATAAGAAGCCTATAGGTAAGGTCCATACTTGACTGAAGACAAGAAAAGGCCCATACCAGAATTCTAGCTTCATGCCTCTGCTCATGCATTACTACCTATTACTTAAGCTGAGATCACAACTTCTAGATTTTCAAGAAACCTATCCTATGTTGGGTTGCAAGCCTACCAATTTAAATAAATCAAGAATAGGTATTAGGGAATAGAAGATGCTTTGACTAGGGATGCAATAAATGACAGGAATGAAGGATCAGTTACGACGACTAGAGGGGGGATGAATAGGCATGAATGAAATCTCCCCTACTTAAGTATTTCTTCTCTTCAACTCTAGTGCTATTAGGAAGACATTAGGTTCAAGAACACCAAGAGTACAATAAGAATATAATGAACTGAACAAGAATATCAGAACTTGACCACCAAAAAATCTCAAGAACTCAAGATAAAATTAACCAAAATTAATACAAATTGAACCATAGTAATATGAGATCCTCAGAGGCATGATTCCAAAAAAATTTCAAAATAAAACCCAAGAGATAGACCTTTCTTACTCAAAGTCCACGTTGCATCAAAACTAAAATTTCAGTAACTTAGATGTCAAGAAATCTCAAGAACTCAAAATCTACTTAACCAAAATTGATGAAACTTGAACCATAGCAAGATGAGGTCCTTAGAGTCATGATTACAATAGAAATTGTAAAATAAAACTCTAGAGAGAGACTTATCTTGCTCAAGATTCACGTTTCATCAAAAACAGAAATTTCAGCAACTTAGCAGTAAGAAACCTCAATAACTATTTATCCAAAATTGATAAAACTTGAACCATAACAAGATGAGGTTCTTAGAGTCATGATTCCAAAATTAATTGTAGAATATAGCCCAAGAGAGAGACCTATCTTGCTCAATATTCACGTTGAATCAAAACAGAAATTTCACCAACTTGGCGGTCAAGAAACCTGAAGAACTCAAGATATATTCATCCAAAGTTGATACAACTTGAACCATGGCTAGGAAGTACTCTTAGGGCTATGATACTAGAGGGAATTGCAAAGATATACCTAAAATCTTAACCTGTCATGCAAATAGTTCAAACTACACCAAAAACAGCAATTTCAGCTCAAGAACACAGTTAATGCAAACATAATTTGATCAAGAATGAGTTCTAATATATCTTGCTGGTTTGGGACATGTTCTTGATTAACTCCTCAACCTCTTACATATCCTAAATCTAATAGAACTACAACAAGTAGGAGGGGAAGAGAAACTCAAGTTGCAACAAAGAAAAACTAGAAATTGCAAGAATTAAAATAAAATTTAAAATATGTATGAACTTGTAAATTTCATTACTTTGAGAGAAAGGATTTCAAAGCCATAATTCCTGGTGGGCAAAGCCCAAAGGAGTATAAGGAAAACACTAAATCATTTTTAAAAACTTGGTGGTGGAGGCATACCCCACCCCTCTATTTATAGCCCTTTAGGAGCAACCTTAACATTTGGATCACTTCAAGGGCTAAAATTAACTCTCTCCACACACTCATACCTACCTAGGGTTCAGACAACTCTTTTCCTTACCTAGAATACCTCTTTAGGCTAGCTAGAATTATAACTAATCACTTAACATGCATCACAAAGCGGCTATTACAAGACTAAGCCCTTGGCTCTACACAATTCAACGCACATAGTTTATCTAGCCCTAAACCATCTCCAAGAATGCAACGCGGTATTCTCCATCTCAAGTATTCTTGGTAATATGCCAATTACATCAATGCACTTTGTTGACTTTGGTCAACATAAGCCACCTAGAGCTACCACGCAGCTCCACCTTAACGGTCTTCACTCCTCGTTGACTTGTCATATCCACGCCTTGTGTCTCGAGTTCGAACACCCTCGGAATGCCTCACCGACACTTGGACGCTGCCAAGTCACCCTGAGTCACCGCACGGACCCGTCTTGCACCATCTTCACGAAGACTCCATCTTCATGACTGAACTTGATCCTCGATGATCTCCTTGACCTCTATGATCGTTCTGAATACTAAGCTCTCCAAGCTTGCTCCTGATCCTACGTCAATGATCATCCAAGCCATCAAGTCAACCTGCAGTCAACAAAGACAAAGAAATCATTTCCTTGGCACAAGTGCCGCGCACTTGACCATTATTAGTGAAAACATGCATCATAACATCCCATGCAACCTAGGTGAAACTCAAAACTTAACTTCACGAACTTAAACAACTCTCAAACCTTCACCAATAAGTCCTAAATACGGTCAAATATTTATCACAACATGGAGAGGGCCTCCACATAGTTTCACAAGGAATAAAAGCATAATATACCACTACTAGTACAGATCATGACATCACTAAAGAGTTATTCTAGAAATAACACACACATAACAGGATCATACAACAAGACATCAGCACTACTTGGTAGACAAGACACCCCAGGAGGGTCTCACATTCTACAGTCTCACCGTCTTCCTGTCCCCCTCCTCTCCACCCTCATCCCCATCATCTCTCCTAGGTCACTGGCTTCTA
The DNA here is from genome assembly GCA_036346265.1 of Melocanna baccifera. Lineage (NCBI taxonomy): Eukaryota > Viridiplantae > Streptophyta > Magnoliopsida > Poales > Poaceae > Melocanna > Melocanna baccifera. Next base: position 12,425,149 of record CM070688.1, on the reverse strand, counting down.
CCCCTGTCATCTCTCCTAGGCCCCTGGCTGCTACCCTCTCCCCATTTGGCTGTCTAGTTACTGCCCGAGTCCCTGAAACAAGATCTATAGAGCTCCTTTATGGTGGCTGCGTCTTGAAGAGGGTCTGGGTGTACGATGATGCGAGCTCCACTGAACCCTGGTCTAGGACAACAAGGCATGGGTGAACTGGTCTTAGAGCTGTGACATCCCCTTGGTCTCCCTGAGGTGGTGGAGTAGGAAGGTGAGGGTAGGGATCATAAAGTAGAGTAGGCATACATGGGTAGTAGTCAAAGAAAGGGTCGGGAGCATACTCTAGGGAAGGCATGGGGATAAAATTTGCTCTCTCAAAAGGCTCAGATGTAGGAGGTGGTGGTTGTAGGGGATAGGTCTAGTGAGGTGTTGGGGCTGAAGGTGGGGGCTCTGGGATGGCTAGTCCTTGGGATATCTGTCGAAGGCTAGGAGGTGCCTCTTGTGGTAGTGGATCTGTGGGACCCTCACAAAAACTCTAACTCGACATCTATGCAACACCTCCTCCTCCACTCGAGATAATGCTCCCTAGGATAAAGGTGTTAGCCAGCAGCATCATGCTAGCTATGTCTCTCTGTAGGGCAGCTATGGTAGGGGAGGGTGTCCCTGGGAATTGGTTGGAGGGGATGGGACCAAACTAGATACCACAGCTTCCCGGGGCAATGGGTGGAATATCTCCAAATGGTGAGTCTCTCAGCTGTCACTAAAGTGAGCTCGAAGCGTGTGGGTAGCTCTGCGGGCTACCTCCTGAAGGGGTATATAATCATCTATTGAGCGTCAATCCTCTACATACTCTAGACTATAAAGCTAAATTCAGGGGAATCCTTGCTATAAAGACCCCTATACGTGACGGAGCGTCACCCTATGCAAACTCCTAAAAATTTTCTAGAAAAGGAACTCCTAAGAACTGAAGTAACCTCCCCAGTAGCAACACATGCTCCCCATGGACTCTGTCGGGTGGGATACTAAAACAAGTAATGGTTATATATTAGTATAGGTATCACTTTTAAGAAAGATGAGCTTTTAACAAAATAATTTTAAGACAAAGTAGAATAGAAATTGACATGCAGACAAGGATTAGCAATGTACTTAGTGCAATATAGCAAGTGAGAAAAGTCCACTTAAGCTCTGCTATAGTATCTACATTATTAGCGTGGCTTTACTTATTGCTCTGATACCACCTGCGACGCTCTATGTAATTATCCTGAGGATAATCACACTTAAGCAACATATTATTATTCATCTGATTAGTAAAACACTGCTCCAACAAATAATAAGCCTTTACTATAGACATGCAGCAAAACAATAATGTAAAAACTGTACTTTTATTACAGCATTTGCCACAAAGGCTATGGTTTTCAATACAAGCACATAAGTGGTGAAAGATACAAGACAAGTGCCGTAGGGCCCTCCTACTCAGCTCAACAAGTCGCCTACTTGTCCCAGCCGTAGTATAGGGGGTCCACCTCCCCTGAATCCTCGTAACCATCACCCTCCTCTCCTATGACCTTGGCGTGCCTGCGATCCCTTCATCCAGCTCGAAGTACTCCTCGATCAAGATAGGGTCTAACAAAGGGAAATAATAGTAAAGGTGAGTACTAACGTACTCAGCAAGCATTGTAATAGAAAAATGCACTATATGCCTCTTCTCTTGCTTGTTATCACAATTTCTACTTACCTAATTCTAGAAAATATTCTTGTCAAATTAAGTGGCATATTTTACTTTATAAAACTCTACTTTTTACTCGGGAGAAGAAAGATCCTAGTGATCCCTATAATCTCTAGTCCAAGAGACAGGTATGCATTCATGACTTTGTTAAGCATTGCGCTGGCTTGTACCACTATATCCATAGCTACTCTGAACCATCATAAGTAGGTTTCCCACACTTCCTTTGGTGCAGGGTCAAGTTCAAAGTACATAATATTTTTCAAGTTACGTTGCTCAAATCTCCAACCCATCTATTTTCCACTAGTGTACCGGGCTGCTCACCTAGGCTCCATCAGCTTCTAATAGAGTTTGGCAGAACTGGCTCCCGGCCCGACACTCCACCTACACTAATATATGCGCATGGGACTTACTTCCAGACTGGCGTTACTGGTTCTGAGCTCCATCCATCACTACTCACACATATTTTACTTGCTCAGTGCGAAGAGATGAATAACATAACATGGTAATATTTTCCACCCGTCTGAGATAGAAATATGGTTGGCACTTTAAATACAGTCCCCTATTCAAATAAGAGTTTTGTAAGTCCTTATGTTCTATCCGCATGTAAAGGGCTCTCGCCTTCATTCTATCTGCTTTTTCAGGGTCCCCTTTACCCTCCTATCTACATACTCTTGTAGTCCAGCTGCTCCTCTCGGTCAGACTACTCTTTCTCTCTCATGCCTCTTTTCTTTTTCTCCACTTTTATTTTCTCTTTTCATCTTCTTATTTGATTTAGTTTTTCAAATAAAGTTTTCATGCAAATATATAGTAATGATATATAATGTAATTTGTACATTTAATATAACTATATTTGTGATCAAGAAATAGCTTGCCTGAGTAGTAGTAAATGCTGGGATCAACTGCAACCTGATCTGCTACCTCGGCCTGAACTGGCTCAACTTCTGCATTTTCAGGCAGATGCACTCTTTTAAGGAAATATTAATTTAAGATGCTAATAGATTTCTTTAAAAAATCCCCTTTCACATTTTGGTGGATTTCTAGTCTACTGACGGTGTTAGAGTCTATTTAGTTTCCTTCTGCTGTTGTTCACATGGCCTATTCGGCCTATGCCTTCGGGCCGACTTATTTGCTCTTGGACCAACCTGGCCTAGCTCAGCTCCTCGGTCAAACGCACTCGGTCTAGCTCGGCCAACACAAAATGCCTCTCCTCCTCCACTCGGCCACAACGCTGCATAACGCCTTGCCTCCTCCACTCAGCCAATGACGCTGCATAACGCCTTGCCTCCTCGGTTCTTCACATACTCGGCCGACTCTCTGGCTCTCCTCCTCTTGCTCCTCCTCCTCGGGCACCGGTGCTCGCCTTGCTCTCTCTTCTCGACCGTGGTCTGGTGCTTCCCTTCGCTGAATCTATGGCTATCGCCCCTCCTCGAGGCTTCCCCTCGTCGGAGCTACAAGCTATTTCACTGGATCTAGCGACAACCTCACTATATCTTGTGGCTACCTCGCCAGATCTATGGTCCTATGGGCTTTCTTGACCGGATGTATGGGCTACTCACTGGATCTTGGGAGTATACACCTGATCTAGTGGCTGCTTCACCGGATCTACAGGCTGCTCATAGGCTCGACCAGCCCAACACACTCGACAAGTTCTCCGGCTACTCCGACCTACCGGCTTCCTCAGCTACTCCGGCTACTCAGCTTCTGGCTACTCAACTACCTGGCTATTCAGTTGCCCGGTGGCTCCCTCAACCTCCCTTTCACCCTCATGGAGGATGCCGCCGGTTGGGGGTAGGTCCTATGGTGGGCTTGGTTCTTTGTTGGTGGTTGTGGTTGAGGTGGTCGCATGGCTTGGTTTCCTCTCCTTGCCAGCTTTACCTTCTCCCCTACCCCTTTCCATGTTCATGCATTTTGATTTAGTTATTATTCTTGTTATGCTTGTATCATTTTTACCACACCCGGTTCTTGGGGGATTCTAGTGGTCATGTTGTCGGGACTCGGTCATGGGGGTCTCATGCCCAGGAGTGGTCTCCCTTGCCCGAGGGCACTCATGGCTCTAGGATGTGTCACCGGTTGCTGTAGTAGCCCTCAACTGGGCTAGGTGGCTTCTTCCTTCCTCTCGGCCGCCTGGCTCAACCAATTGAGCCGAGGTGGAGTGTGTGCTAAGCATTTTTGTGTGCCTCTCTAGGATGAATTAAAAAAAGGAAATGAGGGAAAAGAATGGTGGGAGGGAAAAAGCGGGCCTACTTCTGTCGGCCTGGAAATGGGATGTTCATTAGCGGTGGTTATAGTGTGGTTCTCATGAGGATATGGATATGAACGAAGGTGTAGCCAAGGCTTCCTTGTCGCTGTCGAGGTCGCGCCTTGTGGTGGTCCACCTGGTTGACCTCCTGGTCCTATGGTCCACACTCTACTTCGTCTTCCTCTACTTTCTATCTCCCCTTCTCCGACACTCCTCTCTCGTCACTTGGTGGGCTGCTGGCTCTTGTGGATGATGGCTATCTAGCCTTCAGCCAAGAGAGCAATACCGAGGCTTTCTTGGATTTGGTTAGCTTTGGGTTCTGAGGAGGTTCTTGGTTGGCTTGCTGGTGGAAATGAACTGGAATGCTCTCGGTGGTTTTGCTTGTGAGCTTGGAGCTCTGGGAGGCTCTTGGTGGTTTTGTGGCTCTCAGTGGTTTTGGAAATGCAGTGGGCAGTGTGGGATGGAATGAGGGCTTGAGTATGGGGAGGCTTCGGTTACCTCTTTCTCTTTCTTGGCTGTTCATAGCTGGGAGGCTCTATTCTTATCCTCATTTGTGTCTTGGTTCCTGTCGGTTTAATGGACCGAAGTTCCGAAGTGTGAGCTTGCACTGTTTTGGGATTTTTTGTGGTTGAGGTAAGTTGGCAAAAAAATATGGACATTGGATTTTTAAAGTCGAATGATGAGACCCACTTATGGTGAGATGCACCGACCGGATCGGGACAGTCTAGGAACCTCAATAAATGCCACTCTATATGGCTCTAGGAGTCAGAGGACACCGGCGGTGATTCCTGCCTTTTTTCTTTTTATTTTCTCTTAGATTGTTATTTTGTTTGCTCTTCGATTGCAAAATAAACAGAGGGGCCAGCTATGGTGAGACCAGCTTGGGGTGCTAACATCGGCAATACACGGAGATAAGGCAAGGGATGTAATGCAATATTTATTTTAGTTTTTATTCTGATGGAAATTTATTTAGGAAGGTAGTTTTTCATATTTGCATAATTCTTGTAATTGGAAGGATTGTAATAATGTCTTTATTTCATTATTGAGGCTTAGGGCCAAAGGTTGTAATTTATTCTTGTATTAATGTGTTGTAATATTTTTTATTTTCTTAATCACTACTAATTATGATGTTTAGAGTTAATTAGATTTCAGGTTCTTTCAGGTACCCCTAGAATGAGACACCCTTGGTTCGAACCTAGGCGAGTGGCCTGCTCGACGGCAATGCTCACCCGCGCTTTTCAAGTTAAAAGTTGAAGGAGAAATGGTCCTCTTACGTCCATTTGTCCAGGGATTTAGGCCACTAGTCCAAAATCAAATACATAGCAATGTGACTTCTCTGGTTTATTGATTTATTTATTACACAAATACAACTGTGAAGAAAATCTTACAAAGAATTCAAGTCTCTCCCTTGATTATGATGCAAATCCAAGCTCTCCATCCCATCAAAATCCCGTGTTCTCAGCACATGTACATAAAATCAAAATTGGCAACAAATTCAAAATCACACTACGGTGCCGCTCATCCCAACATCTGTACCAGCCAAAATCGTAAGGGAGTATCTATTTCTCTATAATCTCTCTCGTGAACAGTCAGAAATTCAAAAATTTCAGTCAAAAGCCATAAGTCAAAAAAAGAATAGACCCATAGTCTTTCCTTTGTAGGAAAGGCTATGGAGAAGAACTTGTCCTAGAAATCAGTTCCTAAAGACATCAATCGGATAGCCCCCTATATCTCAACCATCAAGGAGCTGAGGGACAAAGGTCTTACCGGCTGGCACGTGTGAAAGACTACATCACCCGTTACATCAGCCCCCTGAAGAAACGAGCACATCCTATGTGGATGTACTCGGGTGCTACTAATGCTATAAGGGACTACAAGAAACGGTAAGTAACAATCGTATTTGTAATCATAGATTTAAATTTCGAACGCTATATATCGATTGTTTGGTTTGTTTGAACAGACCTTGATTTTGATCAAATTAACGCTCGGGTTAAGCTCATCTGCGAGAAGACAAAACAATTCGCTAAGAAATGTGTTGGGATTTTTCCCTTCGCTGCACTGATCCAACCATCGCTCCTTCGTGTGACGTGACCCTCCTGGTCACCTCACCTTTTCTTGTGCGAAGAATAAGCTTACGAAATCAAAAAAAGAACACACAGAACAACGCATAGAACACACGACATGGCTTTTCCTTGCTCTCTCTTCTCTTTAGTTCTTTCTACTGCAACATGCTTCTCATTGCTCTGCTTGCCTTTTCGTTGATTCTTCAGGCTGCTGTTACATGACTATGGGTGGCCTTATAAAGGCAACTTCCAGAACTACAGAACTCACGCACGGATACTGCCTCTGACTCGTATACGACCATATGCATAGACTCGTATACGGACTTGGACTTCCACACGGCTACAAACTCAAACTCCTATTCAAACACAAACTCAACTTGTATACGTATACACGGCAAGAACGTATACATGTATACGAACTCGGATACAGACTCGATACGAAACAAGATTAAAACTCTAACAATCACCCCCTTAATCTTGTTTCTTCATTATGATCACACCGATCTTCTCGTTTCGCACTTTGGCCGAGCCCATCCTTCCTTGCATGCACATGTTCAGTGGAGCACTGCTCCCATCGCCGCCTTGGCTTTAGTTACGAACCTCCTGCTCCTCTCTCTTGGACCAAATCCGTCTGCTTTTCATGCAAATCTTAGCTGAGGCTACATCGACTCTCACTCCTGCGCTCGTGCGTCCTGTCTCCAACGCTGATCGCGTTCCATCTGCAAAACCACAAAAAATACACCAACTTGTACTCCAAGTCTTCCTCTTGAAACTTATGCACTTTTTCCTCCTGAGAGCCTACTACCCACACGAAGTCCACCGTCCGCAGTTGTATGCGTGCCACCTTCAATTTCGCATGCACCTGCTCTAGCCCTAGGGCTACCACCTTGTGCGCCTGAGCCGCTCTCCATGTACACCCCCTAATCGTGCACGTGCCGTACCTGAGTCCTGCCATCTTGGCCTTCTGCATGTCCTGTTTGGCTGCCCCATCTATGCTCAGTGAGTCTCATCCTTGGGTCACGCCATCTCCTGACTCTTCCAAGCCGCTCTTTAGACAAACCTGCTTACAAGTTTTCAAAAAAAATTTGTACAACTGGTTTGGAGATTTTTTCACCTTCATCAACAGATCATTGTTCTTGGTATAGACACGTAAGAACTCATCCTACAGCACCACGCTACACCCTTTTTCTGCCATCTGTCCAAGACTAAGTATGTTGTTGTACAGACTTAGTATATAGTAAATCCCTGTCAATAACTTCTTATCTTCATTCTTGCATTGCAAGAGCATCGTCCCTTTGCCTCTTATCTCTACCGTGGAGCCGTCGCCAAAATTGACATTGCCCCAAATCTTTTCATCGAGCTCATGAAACATGGAGCGATCTCCGTCATGTGATTGCTTACTCCATTATCCAAATACCACTGATCCAAGTGATCGTGGTTGTCTTCCTTCGTGCATAATTTTGGAACTACGTTCTCTTTGTTTAGTATCACCATGGCCGATGCCTTTTCAACATATGAAGATAGAAGTAGTACTGGTTCGTCATCTTCTACTGCGCCTTGGACGAGGTTTGCCTCCCTGTTCTTCTTTTTGCTTTGGCAATATGAAGCATAATGCCTATACTCATTGCAGTTGAAGCACTTTATGTACCGTGACGCGTAGTGTCCGTATTCGCCACATTCAAAGTACTTAATATGTGACTTATTACGGGATCTGTCACCACCACCTTGCCAGGTGTTATCTCCACAACCACCTCTGCCGCCTCGACCACTCTGGCCACCTCGCCCGTGCCATCGCCCGCGATTGCTTGATGAGCCACCGCTCCTTATATCTCCCTTTATCAGCAACACTTGCTGATTATAAGACTGAAATTTCTGCTCAGTACGAGACTGAAACCCCTTTAGTAACTCCTCGTGCACCTTGAGAGAGCCGGTGATCTCCTCGATCTTCTTTTTCTCCAAGTCAGGGGAGTATATGAGCATGGTGACGACAGGCACATACTTTTCTGGTAGCACGCGCAGGTACTTCTTGACTGCTGCAGATTCTTTCATCTTGTCACCAAGAGAAATCATCGGATTGTATAGCGAAGTTAACTTACCAGTGAACTCGTCCACCAATTGGGTCTCCCATCTGGAGATTCTCGAACTCGGTCCGCAATTTCTGGAGCCGCACCTCCTTCACACGATCAACTCCCTCGTGCATCTTCTGAAGCATCTCTCACGCCTCTCGTGCCATCTACTCCCCGACGAGCTGAAACATCATCGAGTCTGACACCGCTTGGTAGATGATAGCCAAAGCTACATGATCCACCTTGTCTTCCAGCTCTTTGTTCTTCCCTTGGATCGACTGCACCTCAGACTCCCTGGGCGCGAATATTTATCTTCATTGCCCACACCAAGTAATTATCGGTCGTCAGGAAAGGGTACTAGAGGAAGATTAACCTACCCTGGGCCTTCGCCTTCTCACTCATATTCTTCATACACTACTAAGATAACAAACTCTGATACTAATTGTTGGAATTTTTCCCTTCGTTGCACTGTTCCAACCAGCACTCCTTCGTGAGACGTGACCAGGAGCTCCTGGTCACCTCGCCTTCTCTTGTGTGAAGAATAAGCTTACGGAATCAAAAAAAGACCGCACAGAACACACGCGACATGGCTTTTCCTTGCTATTTCTTCTCTTTATTTCTTTCTACTGCAACATGCTTCTCATTGCTCTGCTTGCCTTCTCGTTGCTTCTTCATGTTGCTATTACATGACTATGGGTGGCCTTATAAAGGCAACTTCCAGAACTACAGAATTCACGTACGGATACTACCTCCGACTCGTATACGGCTATATGCACAGACTCGTATACGGACTTGGACTTCCACAAGACTACAAACTTAAACTCCTATTCAAACACAAACTCAATTTATATATGTATATGCGGCAAGAAACGTATATATGTATATGAACTCGTACGAAACAAGATTAAAACTCTAACAAAATGATCCAATCAATTCATTCGCAAAACAATTCCCTAAGAAATGATCCAATAAATTCATTCGCAAAACTATTCCGGCGCAAAAAAAAAAAAGAAAGAAAAGAGGGCCATTCATTCAGTCTAGCAAGTAGAAACGAAACTAAACTGAACTTGTAAACGAGGATACATGCAATCAGAGATAAAGAGGCATCATAAATCTAGGGAGTTTTACCACACAATCAATCAGGCAATAATACATATTCTTCGGACATATATAACGACTATCGATCTCCTGATTTTCAGAAGAAACCAGGCCAGATTTCAAATAACCGTAGGGCAAATGATCGACGCTCACTACTTACCAGCTGCCTAGCTAAATACTGTGCTATATATGCACAGAATTAGACATGCGTGTCGCCGTGCCCTTCATTATTAACTGGTGGGAAGTAGCTAGCTGGCCGGCCCGATCCCTTGACGGCCTAGCTAGCTAGTACGGTGGCGGCCGTGCATGCACCGCCCATGCAATCCCCTCCACGCGCCCAATCTGGCCGCCTCCCGGCATGAGGTTGGGCGGCACGTCGTACATTGGCATCGCCGAGGGATCGGCCAGCTCGCCCATCATCGGAGGGACACAGCTGGCGCCGGGCGGCATCTGCCCCGTCCCGGCTTCCTGATCCTCCTCAGCTTCGTCCAGCGGCAGCCTCTCGTACGTCGCATTCGCAAACGTGGACGCGATCACCATGACTGGCCCCGCCGCGGTGAGCGCGCCGACCACGCTTCCTCCGACCACTTGCCCTTGCCCGCCGGCGAGGTAAACGGTTAGGCCGGTTGAGCCAGGCGGAGCGGGGCCCGGGAGGAACGTGCCGGTGAGGGACAGTATCTCGAAGCGGCCGCGGAGAGCCACGACAGCGCCGGGCGCGGCCGGCTGGCGGAGAGCAACGTCGGCCACGGTCCCCGCGCCGCTGAGCACGCAGACGCCGCGCTGCCTGCGGCGCGCGAAGTGGGCGATGGACTGAGCGATGTCGGCGCCACCGGCCACCTCCATGACGTGGCTGCGCAGCGCGTTGGGGCTATCCCGGGTGACGAAGATGGGCGGCTTGGGTTTGTTCTTGGATCCCGGGGGCCGGCCGCGCGGGCGGCGGTTCGCGGCCACCACCGCGCCCTCCTTGGGCTCGCCGTTAACGTTCTCGCGGTCGTCGTCGTGGGCCTCGTGGCCGCCTCCACCGCTTCCGCCGCTCTGCTCCCCTTTTTTGGGCGCCGCCATGTCCTGGCTGCTTGGGTTTACCTCGTCGATGCCTGAGGAGCCAAGCGGTGGCGCCTCCGTGGTCACCGGGAGGCCCAGCCGCCCTTCGTCCCACCACCTGTTCGCCAGCTTCTGGATCTCTACTTGTTCTTCCAGCTGCTTTGCAGCTAGCTTCTCTTAATCAGGTTGCTTCTTGCCCTACACCACCTTATTTTGCGCATACAATGATTAAACAAGCTAAGCTTCATGATGTCAAGAAGAGAAAGAGATCAGGAGGGCGTGTCTATTTACACAAGTAGCTAGCTAGTATATGCATGGTTAATTCTAGGGGGGATCAGCTCGGCGCCAGTGCTTGATTTGATGAAGAATTGGATGAAAAAAGGGGAGATGAAATTGATCTTGCTAGAGAAAAGGAGAAATTGTACCGTATTTGCTGTGTGAAATTGTAGATCGATCGATTTGAGGAACAAGACTAGCTCCTCCTGATCTCCTTTGTGAGTATGTTGCTCCTTTTTTCTTGCTATGTGATTACTGGCTGCTCAGTGTTATATATGGGGGAAAGGGACAAAAGAGAAGACTCGCAAGGAGGGTGAGGTTATGATGGGTACATTGTAGTTGTACTTGTTCTATACCAATTTGTTCTGCATCAGTGTATATAATATGTATGTGTACATGGAATTAAAAAAAGCAAGAAATGAAAACAAAAAAAAAGGCTACGCACACCCTGTAGCGTACCTATGTTTACGGCGGTAACGTGGTGGGGACTGGGGAGTAGAACTTCAAGAAAAATTGGTTATGTATCTTTTGTATGGACCCCACTACAGCAAATTATGTATGTAAATATTTCAAAATAAGTTATCTTGCAACCAAATGAGAAGTGAAATATTACCTAGATCCCCAACCAACTACTCATTTTCGACGATTGCTTCAATAATGCCATGGTTATGAATACATGCATGCCATTGATCGGACGATGCTGATTATCCTCAAATTAAAGCATATATGGTCTTGCTCATTTCAGTTTCAATTTCTGATTTTTGGATTCTAGTTTTTACTATTTCTTAATTTATCTTTTTTCTAGCTTTTTAGCTTTTTTTGGATTTTTGCCTTTCTTTTGTTTTTTCGTATTCCTTTGATTTGTTCGTGATAGACTAACCTATTTTTTTATTTTTTAAATTTAATTATACTAAAAAAGTTACTAATGGCTATAATGTAAAATAAGTTAGCTACAAAGAAAAAAGCCATAAGCAACAAAAAAAAGTTAAGTTGAGCAGGAATCTATTTTCCCACAGACAAGCTTGTCTTGGAGATTTGATTTCTAAAGTTTACGTATTAGTTATGCGGTACACTCAACTCAATAGTAAATCACATGTCACTTGGCAAAACCTAGAATGAATAAATAAAATTTTACACGAGGGCACTAAAATTAGTTGTCGTTTAACTAGTAGGGGTTTATAGTGATTTCATAAAGATGTTAACTCATCATTAATTGCCTTACAATTTCTTTTAATTGTAGCTTCAACCGTGCAATCTCTAGCGAACCTCTATGGAAGAAAAGTATATAACAGGGATATGAATATTAATTAATCGAAGATTAGACAGTTTGCAGGATTGAAACAAGTTGCTTAACGAGGTTTACCATCCTTTTTTTCCCCTCTCTAATGGTAATGCATGCTAGATGGATATATGTGCTTGCCAATTGCCAACTAAGCATATATGTGCCTTTCAGAGTTTGAATTAACAGTGTGACCTATAGTTGGTGTGATGTTGGTGAGGTTCGTCTTTTAATTAGGTAGGAGGAAGGATGTTGGAGATTAGGTCCTTGCAAGATCGCGTGCATTGCATATATTGGTGAGGCGCGAATGGGAGCATATATGGATGGATGGATGGTAGTAGCTAGCTAGGTGGGATCACGCGCGTACGTAGCTTTCCATCGATCTAGCTCATTGCATGCGCGCGCTGCAAGCATAGAGCATGGAGGCTCCTATTGATGACTGGATCACAATAAAAACAAGGCCGGGCTCCGTACGTCCCAGGTGAAAGATCCAACAATCTGTATTCGGATGTCAAAGCCTATATATGGCTAGCTATATATGCAGATTAGAGAGCTGCTAATACAAATAGTACTCCACTATATACGTAGCGGCCTTTGTTTATTGTTTGGTCGGATCACATTATATATGCGTATCCATGCATCAATTCATTAGTCTACTTCAATAGTACTGTCGTTACTTTGTTGATTAATTAAAACATTTAAACACTTCCCAGAATCTCGATCTGCTTCATTAATTAAACTTTCATAACTAGCAGACTGGTCACTGAGAAATATTTTTGTTAAGGAAAGGTTCCGCGCCACCTCAAACCCACGGCGAGCTCAGAGCGACGGCGCCCATTGGAAAGTCTACCTCAAATCAAGTTCACAAGTCAACCCCGACGAAGTCTACAAGACCAACCTCGGAAGGGGTCCGAAATTAACCCTATAGGAGGACCGGAGCCAACCTCGGACAAAGTCTGCAGTCCGCCACAAACCAACTCTAGAGTCTCGGATGAGATACCATGGACTTGAAATACCACCCTGGATGAAATGCCACAGACTTGGAATACGACATGTACAAGGCATATTCCCCAAGTGAAGGATGAGTTGAGTAGGCAGCGGTTTGGAACTGTTTTGGTAAACCCGAGTATAAAAGTGTATAATTATACTTTAGTTTTCATCTTTGTATAGTTGGTAGTTAGAACTTTCTCTTTCTAAATATTGTAATTGCGCATACACAAATGCAAACTCCAGGCCAGGGCCATCGACCGAACACATACTGCGAGGATAGATTATTGTAATTGCGCTTATAAAGCTAGCTCGCCGGACTGATGTTACACGAACATGCATTGCATGCCCGTATGATAGGTTGCCGGTGTGTTATCTCTCGTGCTGATGAACATAGTTTAATTCCATCAACCACAGGTTGGATAAATTATTTGTGTGGAATTAAATCCATGGCCAGTCAATTATGAGCTTCAAGATGATTGCACTAGCTAGTTGATTCCACCATCTAAAAACATGCATAGCATGTGTCGGTTAGTTAGCTTTAATCGCCAGTTAATATAAAAGTGAGGAGATTCCATTAGGCTAATGGTGGTCCTAGGCACAAGTTGCAAAGTACTACCAGTACTGCTAGCACACTATTGACGTCCGGATAGTGATAGTTTCTGGTTGAAATTTCAATGTAGCTGGTTTTTTTTATTGTAACCGAGTTATCTTTTTGGATATAATTAAATTTAAAAAATGTAAAAATAAAAAAAAATATGTTAGTCCATCACGGATAATACAAAGAAATATGGGGAAAAAAGAAAATACAAAAAGCCCAAAATATCTAAAAAAATAGAAAAAACAATTACTGAATAGTGAAAAAAAACTAAAGTTAGAAGCTGAAGCTAAAAAAAAGCTGAGTTGAACGGGATAACCCTGCAATTAGCTAATCAAACTGATAGAGGATCCATCCCGGCCATCATCATCATATCAACAGAGATATGCATGCTTGTTTAATTAATTTAGGTTGGAGGCCAGATTAGAGTAAGGTTTGCTCCTAACGCGACAGGCGTACGCACGCCAAAAGCAGCACAACTTACTAGAACTGCTCACGACGTGTTGTTAGACTAACATATTCGCGTATATATAGACTACTCCATCTAATTACAAATATAAGTTATCTTAGAATCCATATAAGTGAAACAATTTTAAGATGAACCATCAATATAAAAAAGAATGAGTCTACTTTATCCCTAAACTCTTATATTTGTCTAATTTTAACGTTCAACTAAGAAATTGGGTGTCCAACACCCTGCAAATATCAAAACCATCTACTTTTTACAGACTGGTTTTATTGGTGATTTTGCCGTGAAGATAGACACGTCATTGGTTTCTATCCACATAGCAACTTAATCACTAAGAGCAGCAAAAAAAATAAAATAAAATAAGAATTTAGGAATAGAGTAGCGGCTTGGTGACGGCGTACTTGTTGCTCGTTCTGCATTGCAGCGCAGAAATTAAGTAACTGCGTATGCTAGTTCATCCAGTTTGTCCGGAAAGTTTTGTGAAGGTCGAACACTGTAGATAATAACTCCTGCTTGAGCTACGAATGCTTGCTGGTCTCGGACGGACTCCGGCAGGTTAATTAGGAGTTATTAGTGTGGTTTACGTTTGTAAGGCTAGCTTGCTTTTGGACGAAGATTGAAGATTGATTAGTAATAGCCTCCTCGCGAATGTGAAAGGTGGGGAGGAAAGTGACAGGGGGAAGCATAGATTAATGGTGGCTTCGGCGCAACTAGATCGGGTGATATAGGGATGATCTTTTAGCGATGGTTTTGATTTTTATTGAAATTTCACTGTAGTTGATTTTTTTTTTGTAGCTGATTTGGCTTTTTGAGCATAATAAAATTTAAAAAAATGAAAAAATAGAAAAAATATGTTAGCCCATCCGGATAATGCAAAGAAACACGGGAAAAAAAAAAAAATGTAAAAAAGTCCAAAAAATCTAAAAAAATTCAGAAAAGGCAATTACTGAATAGTGAAAAAAAAAGCTAAAACTAGAAGCTGAAACTGAAAAAAGCTAAAATGAGCGGGACCTAAGCTCTTTGTTAACCTATGCATGACTATTACTCTGAGGTACTATATATATTAAGATAACCGGAACCTCATCTTCTTTGAAGACCAAGATTAGTAACAGCTATATTTTTTTAGCTGAGGCAACAGTAGCATGCCTGCCTAGCTAGCTAGCTAGCTAGGCAAAAACAAATCAAAGACTTGTCCATTTGATTCATCCCGAGTTAGATCAATTTTGACCGGTGGGTCAAACTAACCTAGCTAGATCGATCAGTTTTTACTTAAGCAGTGATCGCCTGGCCGGCCAGTAACTTGATCACACATGCATGAAAAAGCACGTGTTAGCTAGCTGTTCTTGTTTTGGTGCGTTTACAACTTGACATTAGATGATCATCTGAACTTATTACTACGTAGTAATTATCTGAATCACTGATCTGATTATTCTAGCTTCAAAACCTGCATAGGGCCGGTCCTTACCATGGCACTCGCACGGTCGCACCAGATTGACTCACACCATGGTGACTTCCAACTAGCTAGTTGCAGGAGGCAGCACCGTCAGACCGCACCGATCGAATTGGCAGAAGGCATCTTGCAAGTACAGGCATAGCGTAGAATGCTGAATTTAATCCAAAATGCTAGGGGCGTTCATAAAATCTTTTGCTGATGGTTTTTTTGTTTTGGTTGATAAATAGTAACAGTTTATAAAGAGACATCCGTATACGATTTTAACCAATATAAATAAAACTACTATCACGTTTACTACAATCAGCTAGTATATTTTACCTTAAAAATATCTCATTTAAAAAGTAGGTATTATAAAAAAACTATTTACTATAAAAAATAATATTTAGAAGTTAATAAGAACATGTCCACGGACGAAGAATAAGGGAGAGGAGGTAGTGAGGAACATCTAGTTTGACATTAGTGCAGCACCAAGTAAAAAATAACATGCAGACTGCAGAGAGTACATATATACTCCGTCGTCTACTGATAAGTCAGACCACACCTTTTGCTTTGTTGGTCTGCCACTAATCAACTTCGACGTTCGTCAGGCCAGGTCCAATTAATAAAATCCCAAATAAGGATTCTCTCTCTGAGTGACTTGCTTGCCTTATCTGCATGCTTAAAGGATCGATCAGCGCACTAGTGACACATACACTAGCGCAGTTTCAGAAACAGTTCTAGTGACACATAGATAGTAGTACTCTATAAAAGAAAGATATATCACCATGCATGGTGCCAAGCCATCGTGCAATTAACTTGCGTGATGAGTATCATGCAAATAAAGCTAGCTAGGTGAGGTTTGTATTGGCTATGATTAATGATTTTTAGTTATTGTTGATAATTATTTAGCTAAAGTGAATAATAGTGATTGAAAGAAGTTGTTTTTAGAACGAGGGAGCAAGTGGTGGGAAAAGTAAGAGAGATACGTGTGTGAGATAAATGCGAGAGGAGTAGAGCGCATGATGTGTCTATGGCTCCACTACTACAGAAATCATCATCAAAGACGGTTCAAAAACGTCATTACAGGATAATTTTTGAATCATCTGAATTTATGAGTCAGTGATAATTGAAGGTTATTACAAACGATTTGTAAGCCGTCTGTGATAAATACAATATAGATGATTTGTAATTAGAACCGTATATGAAAAACACTGTCACAGACGGTTCTAATTTAGAACCGTCTGTGATACTTACATATTAGTTTGTGATGTGTGAGTATCACAGACAATTCTAAACTAAAACCATCTTATCACAGACGGTTCTAAACTAGAACCATCTATTATGTGTGAGTATCACAAACAGCTTTTGTTTTGAGCCGTCTGTGATAGTAAATCACAGGCGGTTTATACTATAAAACCGTCTATGATAGTTTATTCTATGTCTAAAATTTTTTTCTATTTTTCAGTTAGTCTTATAAAATGTTAGCTATGCCTTTTGAAAATAAGCAAATACGATATCAAACATAGTATAGAACATTTTATTTACATTACAATCCACCATTACAATATCATAAAATTACAATCCACCATTACAATATCACAAGAAAACATAGCAGAGAACATTCCATTTACTTTCCATTTACATTACAAACCAAACAACATTAACCCCACAAAGTAGCTCGAGTAGCAACACTGTAAGCTTCACTGTAAGCTTCTGGACAGCCCTAAACGCCATAAAGTAGCAACAGAATCATCATAGTTATAGAATCAAATACTAGAAGAAAAATGGAGAGAGATGTTGGCTGGCTGACCTGGTATGCGACCTTCAAATCATCTGCACTCGCTTCCATCAGGTCGATCAAGGAGAAGCACAGTGAGGAGTCTGGAGAGATTTTGAGCGCATAAAGGGTAGGGGATGGGTTCATGTGAGTATTTATAGGGGAGGGAGAGGTGGGACGATCTGTGAGGTGTGGATTGGTCGGTTTCTATTAGCTAGAATGGGGTTGGGGAGGATTGACGAGCCCAGCAGTTAAAGACCAATTTATTACAGATGGTTTGAACCACAAACCGTCTATGAAATTATCACAGACGGTTCGTGGTACGAACCGTCTGTGATATTGACTATATATACCGATACAATATAAATAACTAGTCTCAAAATATAAAATAACAAAGTTTTATATTGCTTATATATACTCATTTGAAAGGTTTCGACGAGATCTACAACTTTGCAGTTAAAACGAATCCTAATTTGAAAGGAAGATCGAAAATTTTGGAAAAAACAGAAATAAAAAACTTACGATATATGCAAATTTGAGGCTAAAGATGGCCGATTGTGGGGGTCTTCGAGGGCAACTAGCGCAAGCGGGTCATTTGTTTTTGGATTAGGCTCGTCGTTAGCTTTCCAACGAGTACAAGTACGTCGAAAACGAACACCGTATACAAAAGTTATACCCATTTTACTGAAGGTGTGTCAAAACGGAATCCTACTCGAATTCAGACGGAAAAATATGAAATTTGAAGGATGTGCGAGGCGGGAAACATATCATAGACGGTTTGTAATACAAACCATCTGTAAAGTTATCACAAACAGTTCTTATTAAGAACCGTCTGTGATATTATCAATATCCTTGAAAGATATAAGATATAAGAACCGTCTATAGTAATGCCCCCGTCTTATCTTTGGAACGAGATGAGTGAATAGTCTGTTTCAAGAAGCCAGGTGTTCATATTAGCTTCCAAATAGAAGATATAAGTTAGAAATAGAAGCCAATACAAACACCTTTAAAGGAGCTACATGTAAAAGAATTAGTACGGTTTAGAATATGACATTATCTCGAGTGTCGACCTTGTTGAACCACAACGTACATGTCCAATGTTCCTTCCTGCGGAGTGATTAAGGCCCTACTCATTTTGATTTAAAGTCAGCTTCTGCTTTTAGTTTCTACTATTCAGTAATTTCATCTTTTTCTGGTTTTTTAGATTTTTGGCTTTTTTTTTTTTTTTTTCTTGTATTTCTTTACATTGTCCGTGATGGGCTAACATATTTTTCTATTTTTAAATTTAATTATATTAAATAAGTCAACTCAATCACAATAAAAAATAAATTATTACAATAAAAAAACATAAAACGCTATTTTGAACCCCCTATTGATTGAGCCTGCAGAAAAAGCGTAAAACGATGCAGCAGTACCACATAGTAGTAGTAAATAATGGAAGATGCCTGGACATGAGAAGAAATGCAGGCAAGATAGATTGCAGTCAAAGAGGGGGGATACGTACACGTTGATCGAGCATAAATATGCAGGAATTATCACATCACACATCGTACATGTGCAAACACATACGTCTTACTAAAACATATACTAAGGTCCTGATCAATTTGGAGTTTTTTTTACTATTTAGCGACGGAAATACTGTAGTAGCGACGAAAACACTGTAGCACTTTTGTTACGTAGTAAAATTTTTTTTTGTTTTTTGATTTTTTTGCGTTCCGTTTTTTTCTCATATTTCTTTGCATTGTCCGCATTAGACTAGCGAGCTGTTTTTATTTTTACATTTTTTTAAATTTAATTATGCCTAACATGCTACTCAGCTACAGTAAAAAATCAGCCAACTACAGTGTTTTTCAACAAAAATCAAAAGCCATCGTTATTTCGATCACCCCTTTAAGAAAAGTTGCTAAATAAATCTCACGATGTTTTCTCACACACACGTGTATGTGGCGTCCTTCCGTGGCCCAGAGAGATCTCTTTCTGCATCCTTTCGTTTCGTTAAAACGGTTGAAGTCGGCCTAGTGGCCCTTCGAACTTGTTCGACGGTTTTTATTTTCTGTTGAAAGTTGCTTTGTATGCGACGATGTGCACTCGTAATATTTTTATTTTTTTAATTAAATAACTCAAAAAATATTAATAACTACTGTATTACAATTTTAGCCAAAGACAGAAGTCGTAAACAACAGCCTGCTGCAGCGACCCCTAAATTTCATTCTTGTTAGGCACTATAGCTTGGTAGCTATCGAATGCACGCCTCCACCCCGTCGCGCTCTGGGCAGTACCTGACATTTTGGGACCTGTGCTATATTATAAATTAAGATTATAAATTAAGCCATACACTTCATAAAAGTCAACTGCCAAAATAAAAAAAATATTCTTCATTTGATATTACAATTGTATATAATTTTTTCTTACGGTACAAATGATTATATCCCATTAAAAAACAAGTCTCTAAATTAGTACGAGAACTTTTTCTTGAAGAGCATCATTCTTCTAGTATTCCTTGAAACAAAATATTCAGTTACCTTCGTAATTAGTCTTCTCCAAATTCAACATCATTCTTCTGGTATTCCTTGAAACAAAATATTCAATTATCTTCGTAATTAGTCTTCTCCAAATTCAACATCAGCTGCAAAGTGTTGTCGTTAAGTCTTTCCTAAGTCACCATTGAATGCAAGTAAAAACTTCAATTTATATAATAATTTTTTGCAGATGCAATATTTTCCAAAAATAGTCAACAAATTTCTATCTGCAGCAATTGCATTATGAAATTAATCTAGCCATTTCATAAACTTTGAAATATTGATAATGCCCATATTTTTTTAGGAATGATTTTTTTACTAAAAAAATTAAGCAAAATGAAACAGAGAGGGGAGGTGGGGGAAAACGAATGTGAATCAGTGGTAGTTTTCAGGAAAGAAGTGAATAAAAGAGCTGCTCGTTTTAGTTCTTACTCTTATATATTACTCTTAGTAGTACAAAGATTAGCAAGTAGTTATTCAAGAATGGATAGGCCCTTAATCTTGTTGGGGCCTGTGAATCACGCTATCTTTGCCCTCTCCTGCTAGCACAGATGCTTGTATTAGCTTTTACTTATAATTTCTTATTATGACTTATGATTTATGGCTAAAAATAAATAGTAGTAAATGAAAAAAAGTGGTTTTTAAAAGGAGTGGATAAGCGGTGCAAAAAATGAGGAAGAGATATATACGCGTGAGAAGAGCGAGAGAGGTGGGGTGGATGATGCACTCGTGATCCTCTGTCTTATCTCTGGATAGAAGCTATCAAGAGAAGCTAAGAAGCTATTTTAAAAAGTCAAATGTTTATATTAAATTTTAATTTTTTTAAATAAAAACTAAAAATATAAACTAATACGAACATAATCTAAATGGTTGCCATCACGACTATCCTCCATACCCAATAGCCACCTATGATCTTGCTCGCAGCCTGGGAATATATTGTCAGGACCTATGAACCCAAGAGGCAAATAGCTCGCCAATGTTGGTCACTGGCCGCACCACTCACAGTTGCCAAAGAAAAACTTGCTGGTAAGCAACATATAGGGCTGGGCAAAAAGCTTGTGGCTCGTGAGCTACTCGGGCTCGTGCTCGGCTCGGCTCGAGCTTGCAACTTTCCTTAGCGAGCCAAACTCATGCTGCAGCTCAGTTCACTAACGAGCCTGAGCACGAACCGCTCGCGAGCCCGATCGAGCCGGACTCTAGAGCCACTCGCATCCGGTCTCCAAAGTCACACTCGCATTTGCCATTCGCTTGGACCCCAGTCGGCCAGTCCCCACTCCCCACTCTTGCATTCCCCGCCCGTCAGTCGCACCCCCACCCCGCGCCGCCGCCTCCCTCCCCGGTCCCCACCCCCCATGCCGTCACCGCCGATCTGTCCGCTCTCCACTCGTCAGTCGCCCCCCCACACCGCGCCGCCACCTCCCTCCCCGGTCCCCCACCCCCTGTGCCGCCGCTGCCTCCCTTCCCGGTCCCCCGTCCCTTGTGCCGCCGCCGCTTCCCTCCCCGCCCCCCATGCCCCCTGTAGTCTGTAGTGCTTAGCTGTTGCTGCTGAAAGTGGGGTGGTCTGAAAACTTGTTGATGAATTTGCTAGCTGCTGCTGCTGAAAGTTGATGCAAATTAGTAGTCTACACTGCTGTGCTATCGTTTCCATTAACTTTCAGTTCATATATTTGTTATGATGATAAGGCCGCCTGTGGGGTGGTATGAAAACTTGTTTGTTTGGGTGGTCTTTGCTAGCAAGGTTGAATGTCTGAAAACTTGTTTGTTGGGGTGGTCTTTGCTAGCAAGGTTGAATGATCTCTCAAATGTTGTACTAGTTATACTCGGCTCACGAGCCGTCCGAGCCAACTTGAGCCAAATTTCAAGCCAAGCCAAGCCGACCTTCTGGCTCGTTTCACAAACGAGCCGAGCCGAACCAAGCCACACTCAACACCGAGCTCGGCTGAGCCTGGCTCGAGCCGGCTCGGCTCAGCTCGTTTCCAGCACTAGCAACATATGTAGTTTCTCTTGTACGAAAATCGCGTCATTGTGGCCATGGTCTTCTTTTCTGTTTTGGAGGTGTGCGCGTGATTGCAAACGGGTGCATGCGTGCTTGCTAGCAATTTGCCCTTTTTTCTTTTTGAAACTAGCAATTTGACTATTTGGTTTGCGAAAACTTGCCATAAAACGATAGAATGGAAAAAGTTTTTTTTTGTAGCTACACCTTGAAACTATTATGAATATTGTATGTGTATTCATGAGATATAAAGGGCAATATATATAGGGAGTACAAAGAGATATACAAAATAATATGCCATATACAAATAAGAAAACCGAGATATATAAAGAAACAAATAACAATCATATTCTATTTTAACACCCCCTCAAACTCATGGTAGATCACACACACTGAGTTTGGAGAGAAAATACAAATGTTGTACCCTTGTCTGTGGCTTCATGAAGAAATCAGCAAGCTGTAACTCTGAAGGCATAAACTATAAAGGAAGTACTCCCTCCTATATCTGTGAGCGAGTGTATGAAGTATCCACACCAATGTGATTGGTAAGCTCATGCTTCATTAGATCTCGAGTAATATTGATAGCACATGTACTGTTAGACATAAGGATGAAATAAAATTTTTTGGAATTAGCATAAAGTGAAAAATATGTGAAAAAGATATTTTTTAAAAAAACTCTTTAACGCGCTGGCAGGAGGGTGGGCCTGCCACCTTGGGCCAAAGGGCCCAAGGGGTGGCCGAACCCACCCCCTCCCAACCCTAGCCTCCCCCCATATATATGTTGTGGCCAGCCACCCCTCCCCCTTTCTTCCCCCTTGGGCGCCACCCTCATCACCCCTTGCGCCCCCTCCCTCCCCTCAATGGCTACTGTCCCTTGGCGCTACAAGAAAGGAGAAGAAACGGAAGGAGGAGGACGGAAGGAGAGGAAAGGAAAAAGAAGGAGAGGAAGAAGAGGGGTGATCCCAAGAGAATCCCCTAGGTAACTCTATCTCACCCCAAATCCATCTGATCTTGTTGTAATTAGGGTTCTTAGCCTAAGAATTGGTGGAGATTAGCAATTAGACTCTCCGATTAGGGACTTCCTGATGTCTACCTATAGATCAATTCGCGCAGCGTGGCAGTTTGCGTAGTTTAGACCCCCAAAATGATTTTTTCTGCGGGTCTGCCCAAAAGGAAATTGTAGAGTACGACGACACCTATCTTCTGTATTTTATTTAGAAGTTTTGGCCGTGGGATTTGGGCGCAACAGGGTCAGGAACCTTACTGTCTGTCAGGGGTGCAGACTGGAACAGATTGCTGTTCGGGTGTGGTTTAGGGGTAGAAGATGATTTTTATATTTTTAGTCACAATTGTAAAAATTGTAGAGAATTCAGTAATCTAACTGCTGTATAAAAATTATAATTTTTAGAGGCTTTTACTGTGGTTGGGAAGCATTAGAAGCTGACTATCCAGAATGCCAAAATAGAGTACATCCTCTGTTTTGTATATTAAATTACACCTTGTTAGTGGTGAATTTAAAATAAGTGTTCTACTTAAAAGGTGAAGGTAGTTAAGTGTAGATTCTAGATATATATCTTTTGCTGTAATTAGTTTAATATTTTTTAAAGATATAAAAATGTTAAGCAGCGTTGCTGTAGCGGGCAGAGTGCGAAACCGTTAAGCGGAGAGAGACGTTGTGGAGTTTTGGGGATCAGCAACATCTTTACTTCATGAGTCGAGTTTTCATTGTAGTGGTATTGTACTGAGAGGTACTTTTGGACATGTGGTTTTGCTCCTGAACGCACGTGATTGCTTCCCTACGATGGTTGAGGCAAGTAAACGTAGCGGTTGTACTACTGTTTAACTCGTTAATCATTCAACATTCATATTAACTAATTCTTTTAATTTGAGGTGCTATGTCATTGTACATGCTTCCTTAATATGGTAGTATTTTAAGAATTTAATTGTTTATGAACTTGATGATTTACTTATGGGTATGTGGAATTGTTCTTGATGAAACAAACATAGATATGTGGTAGTATTCTTTATAAACATATTATGGTTTAGGTGGTAGTATTCTTAGTGAATATTTGTGGTTGTGGTGGTAGTATTCTTGATGAATATATTGTGGTCTATGTGGTAGAATTCTCTATGGATCGATTGATTTTGATCTTGCTGAATCGAATGTAGGTTATGTGGTAGTGATCTTATGACACATTGGTATTGTCCTTATTAAATTATATGTGGATTATGAGGTGGTATTCATGTTGAATATATTATTATGATGCTGTTCTTTGAGGTTAAAATCTTGTGGATTATGATTATCATATCATTCATAACATGTCATGACATTTGCATTGTGGATGTCGCTGTTTATAGCCACGACCATACCGGTACATCATCGTACATTGCCGTAGTACGATGCACACTCTTACTTTCTTGGGTAAGGGTGCAGTGGATCATATGCATTACATTGTGGATACATCATTTGCATACTTATGCAATGTAAGGTGGTGGAGTTATTTTGCAAACAAATGCAACATCATTTATAATTAAAAATGTTAGGAAGTGGTTCGCTTTAATTGGTTAAAGTTAATAGCAGTTGTTTTTTAATTATACTTCCGCTTAGCTTTTTATGATTTAGGAATTGTTGCCAGTTTATGTTATCTTGTAAATTGGCTAACTTGTGGAGTGATTTAGTGGCATCCTAGGGTAATGTGGATCCTGGGGTGTTACAGTTGGTATCAAAACGGGCTTCAGGTATGTGAAAATTAAAATATTAAATTGACACACTGGTGCACAGTAGGATGGGATGGGTCAAGCATTGCATTCATGCTTTGACATGTCATATTGATGATTTATGTTATGAGATAATCTTGTATGATTATGATTTGCTTCTATGACTGTTGTGGGTGAGTTTCTTAGAAGAGTTGTTATCTTCATTAAGTTGATGTTGGCCAATTCTTGGCCCATTACGGTTCATTGGTGTTGTTGGGTGCCAATAGGCCTCTAATTGTTCTTGAGACCAAATATTATTTTTTTCTGATTGATGGGTTGCTTTTGCTGCTTGTGAGTAGTGTTTTTGGAGAGATGGATATTTTTTTTCCATGTTTGTACCATCTTTCTTACTGGAAAACATGACTCATTAATTCGTTGGATATTTTTGAAAAGGAATCAAAGCTTTATGAGGAAAGTTCGTTAACTTGTGGAAGCCTTGACTCTATGCATTTCTTTTGAGTTATTTCGACTATTGATGTTTGATTCCTCTCTTTTCTAAAAGGAAGTATTAAAACCCTTTGTGATGTTTTGTTGTGTCTAAGTAGGAGGTGGCAATTATATAAATAATTAATAAGTTGTGAATTAACAAGTTGAGATGTTAGTGTGGTGCATAATTAATTTCTGCCAACATCCTTAGAAGTGAAGTCGATTAATATGATGTTATCTTGTTGTAGTTTCTTGAAGAATTGTGACTAAGAATTTATCGATACATGTTTAGAACTCATGCAGTTATTGAGAAATATAAAACAAAACGTGGTTTAATTATTCTGGTTGTTTAAAATTTTAACTTATTGGGTAGATTAGATTATGTGGTCTTAAGCAATTAATCTAACTATTTGGGATGGTTAAGTAAGGAGGTGTGGGAATATCGCCTCAGTAACATTAACCTTTAATATGTCCTCTCTTTACATACTTGATGAGTATGTACAACTGCTAAATTCTTGTAACTTTGGCCATGCTAAATTGTCGAAACATGTATAGAGAAATAGATGAAGATTGATGTATTGACTTGTGGAATCTTCTCTTATAAAGCTGGTCTTATTGATGTTTAAAGTTATTTTATTCTAATTTCTGAACATAAGGTGCAATATTGAATCTATGCTCATAATAGTTTTTGCGATTGCAAAACAAAGATAGGATCATTAATGCTACGATGATGAAAAGTAATAATCAATTATTGCCAGTAATATCTAGAGTGCAATCAATTTGTGCTAAATTAGAGTTGAGCATCAATAAGAGTTAAATGTATGAAATCTAATAAGAGTTTTATACTAGCATATTTATGAGGTTGTCATGTTCTATATTATCTTATTAAAAAGTTTTGTTTTAATATGGTGACTTATGCACTAGGTTTTTCTAGATTAAGTAGTTAGAATCTTGTTTAGATAATAAGAACATGATGAAGTGATTTATGGTGTTCCTTTTGGAAAAATATGAAGGAGTAAGAGGATATGATGATTCTTGCAAAGAATATTTTATCTTGTTGTTAATACAATTGATAGCATGTAGTTGTGATTATGGTGTTGAATGTTTTATAAATAAAGGAATTTGTTAGTTCCATGATACTTATCTTTACTATTATAAAAGAAGGAGTTGGTGGTTGACCCGTCGTCACTCCTTATCTTTACTATTATAAAAGAAGGAGTTGGTGGTTGACCCGTCGTCACTCCTCTTCTCTCAGCCCTTCGATCTAATTGCGAGATAAAATCCGAGCCATCTATCTCGTAGCCCCCTCCCTCCCATCCCGCGCGCCGCCTCCTCTCTCCTCTCTCTCTACCGCCTCTCCCGCGCTCCTCCTCCCCCCCCGCCGCGCCGCCTCCCCCCCCTCGCTCCTCCGCCGCCCCCACCCCGCGTCGTCGCCGCCGCCTCCCCTCCTCCCTCCCAAGCGTATCCTTGCCGAGCAAGAAGCCCAACTTGGCCTCATAAGCCCACCTCCGGAGGCCCGAGCAATTCCTTCGTTCTCCTCGACCTCGACGCCTCCGCCTCGACCTCGTCTGTGAACTCGCAACTACGGCCATGTCGGTGAGTCCCCAAACACCCCGCGCCCCAAACCTTCCCTTCGCCTCAGATCTCAATTTTCTGATGATTTGGCCCGCACGACTCGCAGATCTTCGAGTACAATGGCGCCGCTGTGGTGGCGATGATGGGAAGAATCGCCGCTATTGCCGGTGACCGAGGTGGGCGTGCAGTGCTGCACCGTTGCGACCAATTTCGGAGGGTGTTCAAGATCCACGACAAGCTCTACATCGGCCTCTCCGGCCTTGCCACCGACGCCCAGACGCTGTGAGTCGCAGTCAGATCCCCCCTTTTGGTTGTTTCTTGGTTTGATGACCGCTGATTCAGCGGATTAGGGTTTGGGTTTTTGTGTAGGTACCAGCGCCTGGTGTTTAGGCACAAGTTGTATCAGCTGCAGGAGGAGAGGAACATGAAGCCCCAGACCTTCGCCAGCCTCGTCTCCGTGCTTCTCTACGAGAAAAGGTAAGGATTCCACTAGCGCAAAATGAGTTGAATTGTGTAGTATACCAAGTAGACTAGAGTTAGTGGGGTTATGTGTGTGTATAAATTTAAACGCTAATCGAGATCTAATATTGTCCAAAAAGATGCAAAATTTGGATGTGTTAACTGTTTAGTGTTATATAGGGCATAACAAGGTATTTATACGATGTTGCATAAGAGCTTCATTATACAAAGGTAGGGTTATTGGAGGCAGGCAGTTACTCTGGTTCTGATGTTTCAATGTAGATATATGCAGTGTTTTTTGGAGCAGATGGGAAAAAAAGTATTATGGCCATACAAATATAGTTAAACATTTACTACTTGTATAACCGTATTGCATGATTTGTGCTAGATGGGCATCCTAAGAAGTAAGAACTGTTATATTGCCTTGATTATTGATTGGTTCATTTAGAGCCAGAAATAAGCACATATTAATCTTTAGGCAGGATTACTAGCTCGCTAATTGTTCAACTGTTTTCAATATCTTATGCCATGATGATTGTTTAGGGATGTAAATCTTGGGAGCTACATGTGAATATGCGATGTTTTACCTTTTAGATTTGTCCCCATTTTCACCAAAGGAGTAATTCTGATGAACTTTATGGACTTATGTCAGGATTATGTTGGTTATGTAATTGTAATGGTGCTTTTAAAGTATTTGTTTATGTAAATGCTTGTTTTTTATTTGCAATCCAGAACTGAGAGGTTAGCTGAACATCAGTCAAGTTCGTCTTCTAAAATAAATTTTGACACAACTAGAAAGATAGGTCCAGAGGTTCCTCTTTTCCAAGAAGGAAAAAATTGGTGATTATCTGGGAAATTGGGTTAGATATAAACCGACATTTCTGGTTGATAAGCATAATTCATTTAAGCTTTTTAGATATGCAGTAATCAGCCTTTCTATGATTTACATAGCATAATTAACCTTTGTATGCACTAATTAGCTCTATGATTAACCTTTGTATACTAATATTGATATATGGTTTATCTATGCTGAACCACGTTTTTCGTTTTGTATGATTGGGTTAGGGAGAAGGTTTATCTAACTTTTCGTGCTGCATGAAAATTTCAGATTTGGGCCATACTTCTGCCAGCTGGTTATTGCTAGACTTCGGTTATTGCTGGACTTGGAGATGGCAATGAGCCATTTATTTGTACCATGGACTGCATTGGTGCAAAGTAGGTATCCATTTCATTTGTGCTTTGTTTTTCCACAAGTATTTTTTTCCTTTTTGATGTATTTTATAGTTTGCACACATCTGGTTGATTATCTACTTCTCATGTGTTGCCATTTACTCCGCTGAGTGCTATGCCTTTTTTTAGTTCTTGTTGTTCATCTGGGGAAGATTCCACATTCCAGGGGTAGGGGGAAGCTTTTTTATACGATTTCTTGAATTTATACATATATGTTGGAATAGTCCCCCCACCCCGCGTCGCCGTCGCCTCCTCCTCCCCACCCCACGCCGCCGCCGCCTTCCCTCCCTCCCAGCCTGCGACGCTGTCGCCTCCTACTCCCCCCACCTCCTCCTACTCCCCTGTTTGATTGGTCCCCTCGATGATTGTAGGGAAGGAAAGGTTTTCTTGATTTGCTGAAGAAATTAAAAGAATGATGTAAATTTCAGTTTTCTGATCCATGAATGGAATTGTATCATATTTTGTGGCAATAGTCCCTCTCAACATGAGGGGGATGGAATGAAATCACTTGAAAATTTTGATCACTATTGCAAGCATCCCACCAACCAATTAGAATGTTAATATGGAGATTTTAGTTTCTCGATGTTTAATTGGTTGTCAAAGGAGTAAGTAGCAAGGCTGTTGCGCCCTTTCAAATATGAACCCAGATTTACTAAAGCCTGCTTTATTTATTTAGATTAATCTAGTCACATGAAAAAAATGTTGGAAATGATGACCAATTGGTGTATAGTCTTAACTTTCTATGTATTTTTTGAAAACTAATTATCACAGTATATTACTTATGTACCACACCTTTTGCATTTGTGAAGCTTTTATTCTAACTGCACTACAGGAGATGATATTATTCATACCAGCATATGTCACCAATATGGCATGATATCTTCTTTACTTAAGTTTTGTTTCATCAAGGTCCTGTTATATAATTCTACATTATCCTTGGTTCTACAAAAGTCTCTGTTGTTGCTTTGATGAATAATAATTCATGGATTTGCTCATTAATATATTTACTCTATGTTCATTAAAGTTCTGAAAAAAAAGAAGAGGAGGAAAGAAGAGCTGGTGTCCGACCAGTAAGTCAATTGGTTACCTGCATTTATAGTTTTATTTGAACTTTATCTAATTGTCTGTTTAGTATCTGAAAGCTATGTTTAATATTTGTCCTGTTCCACCAATACCACTTTATGTTCATGGATACTTTATAAAAGAGTTATTGCTTTCATCCCATTTTTAAAAAAAATTGTATATTTGATGTCCACTCGATGAATATTTCAGGTTATTTGCTAGGTGCATTTAGAATTTCATATTCCTTAAGAAGGTTAGATGTGATCTTCAGTGCACATATTCTTCTTTGTCATATTGTTATCCATATCATATGTATTAAGAATACTATGAAAAAATATTATTTACTATCATTTTTGTACATATTGTTTTATGTGGTGCTTGTTCTATCATGCTTAACTAATATGATGCTTGATTTATTTACGAGTATGAACATGTATGTTTTGTTTGATACATGATGACGTAAGATAAAGTTAATATTTATTATTCAGTTTGATATCATATTTAATAGTATGCATCACTTTTATTTGGTTTATCGTTGCAACGCACGGGCACCTTACTAGTTGAATTAAAGGGTTTGAGATTTACGGTTGAAATATTTTTGGACCTTTTAACTTGTGTGGTAGCCGATATTGCCTTGAGTAAAGCGGCGTATTGAATGATTTTATTGGTTCTTTATCTAAATCTTGTGTTGTGGTCTTCAAGCCTCTTTTGTTGGAACTAGCGGGATGCAGAAATAAAAAAAATTAATTATTTCTTGTTAAAAGAAAGAGTGTACTAGGAGTATTTGAGGTACGGATGATCTCATCTTGTGTTTTCTAACCTCATTGCTATTTATTTTTTTCCTGGGTCTTGTGACTGTTGTGAATGATAGCGGTTTTCTGTGTGCTGGAATTTATTTCTTCTTCTTCTTCTTCTAAGAACAGGGTAATTGTTGTGGGTTGCGAAGCCTTTGGTTGCGTGACGGCAACTGGATAGTGGTGGTCTAGTAGATATTTTGTGGGAGCCTTAAATATCACGATGTTGTGATACTTTGGATGATATATTGTTTTCGTGGGATAATCCTTGGGAAGGATTTGATTTAAATAGAATGTTTGTCTTGGAGTCAAATAATTTATTGATGTTAAGAATTAAGCGTATATTAATTGTGGAATAGTAGGGTTTCCACCTGAGAACTTCCCTATCTTATACGGGAAGTTTGTTGTAGGAGTCTTGAAAGCTGAGTCCGAGCTTTACCTTTTGTTATGCTAGAACCTTAGAGGCCCAGTGTCTCTGTGTGGGAATAGTGGATCAGAGTGGTATTCCAATAGTATGAGGATCATGGATAGCATCTTTGAGGTGCAATAAAGGAGTATATGCGGAAGTGGTGTGAAATTTGAGTTGTTATCCTTAAGGGATTGAGGTGCTTTAGGAAATACCTGTCAAAATAATTTCGTTGGTCGAGGGCTGGGTTAGAGTATGATTTGCAGGGGCAGTAGAGTCTATCTATAATAGTGTAGATGATGAACTCAGTTTGAGCTTATTGTTGAGGTTGCCAACTTAAGATAAATGCGTTGGTATGTTGCGCGATGATTTGGAAAAACTTAGTTTAAGAAAGTTAAAATTTTGAAAGGGAATGGATTGAAAAATTAATGTTATCTCGAGTAGTAAAATGCTCTCTTGATTCTTGTTTAAACTATGTGTTTATAGCAGAGGTCATTTGCAAATTGAGTTGTATTATGTAGAGGTGTAGTCTTTTCCAGTTGGGAAAAAAAGATTGTTCTGGACTTTCGAGTGATTTTCACTCTTGGCTTATGTGGTGAGGTTTCTCCAAATGTCTATTTGGAGAGTATAAAAGGTTTTGTGGTGAATTCTTTGATTTGGATCGTGGTCCTTTTAAGGAAAGTTAGTTGCTAGTGTGTTGCTTGAGAATCCTTTATTATTCTTGTATTGGGTTCTATTTATAAAAGTTATTATTTGTACATCGAGTAGAATGATGTGAGTGGAATTTGTGGTCCAATTCTTTTTAAAGGGGTAAATGTATTATCCCGATTATTTTTAATAAGAAGAAAGTGTTTTAAGAAGGAGGATGGTATTAGATAGTGGTTTAATAGTTGTGGCGGGGAATTTTGCAGGAATGGCACGATCGGTTGGCCGCTCAGAGCTAGCCGAAGAGTCATGCGGACGTTTGGCTTAGACCAATGTGAATCGTGAACTCGTCGAAGCTGGTCTTGAGGAGGGCCACCAGGTATGTGGAGGCCCTCTTGACGAATCAGTCCGAGCAGGAGATGTCGTAGGAGCTTGAAGTTCAAATGTAGAAGAAGAACCCGAGTTCTTCGAGACGGGTCAGAACCCGTAGTTGTTGTTCCTTTGGGATGTTCTATCCTTGGGATACATTATCCTTTGATTGCTCTTTCATTGATTGTTCTTTTGTCTCGTGGGTTGAAGAGTTAGATTCGAGGATGAATCCTTTCTTAGGCAGGGAGAATGTAATATCCTGAACGTCGATGCGGACTCGGTTTTAGTTTAATCGCGGAGTCGCCGAATTTTGGTAAAACGCGGGAAGGGAAGAAATAAATTTTTTTGGAATTAGCATAAAGTGAAAAATGTGTTGAAAAGATATTTTTAAAAACTCTTTAGCGGGCTGGCAGGAGGGTAGGCTTGCCACCTTGGGCCAAAGGGCCCAAGGGGTGGCCGCAGCCACCCCCCTCCCAACCCTAGCCGCCGTTCCCATATATATGTTGTGTCCGGCCACCCCTCCCACCCTTTCTTCCCCTTAGCCGCCACCCTCGTCACCTCTTGCGCCCCTCCCTCCCCTCAATGGCTGCTGTCCCTTGGCACTAGAAGAAAGGAAGGAGGAGGAAGGAAGGAGAGGAAAGGAAGGAAGAAGAAGGAGAGGAAGAAGAGGGGTAATTCCAAAAGGATCCCCTAGGTAACTCTCCGTCACCCCAAATCCCTCTGATCTTGCTGTAATTAGGGTTCTTAGCCTAATAATTGGTGGGGATTAGCAATTAGATTCTCCGATTAGGGAATTCCTGCTGTCTGCCTATAGATCAATTCGCGTAGTGTGGCTGTTTGCACAGTTTAGACCCCCGAAACGATTTTTCCTACGGGTCTGCCCAAAAGGAAAGTTGTAGAGTACGACGAGGCCTATCATCTGTATTTTGTTTAGAAGTTTTGGCCGCAGGATTTGGGCGCAGCAGGGTCAGGAACCTTGTTGTCTGTTAGGGGTGCAGACTGGAACAGATTGCTGTTCGAGTGTGGTTTAAGGGTAGAAGATGATTTTTATGTTTTTAGTCACAATTATAAAAATTGTAGAAAATTCAGTAATCTAACTGCTTTATAAAAATTATAATTTTTAGAGCATAGTACTGTGGTTGCGAAGTGTTAGAAGCTGATTGTCCAAAATGCCAGAATAGAGCACGTCCTCTGTTTTATACAATAAATTACACCTTGTTAGTGGTGAATTAAAAATAAGTGTTCTACTTAAAAAGTAAAGGTATTTAAGTGTTGATTCCAGATATATATCTTTTTCTACAATTAGTTTAATATTTTTAAATATATAAAAATATTAAGCAACGTTGTTGCAGTGGGTAGAGTGCGGAACCGTTAAGCGGAGAGGGTCGTTGTGGGGTTTTGGGGATTAGCGACATCTTTACTTCGTGAGTCGCATTTTCATTGCTGTGGTATTATGCTGAGAGGTACTTTTAGACAGGTGGTTTTGCTCCTAAACGCACGTGATTGCTTCGCTACAATGGTAGAGGCAAGTAAACGTAGCGGTTGTGCTACTGTTTAACTCGCTAATCATTCTACATTCACATTAATTAATTCTCTTAATTTGAGGTGCTATGTCATTGTATATGCTTCCTTAATGTGGTAGTATTTTAAGAATTTAATTGCTTATGAACTTGATGATTTACTTGTGGGTATGTTGAATTATTCTTGATGAAACAAACATAGATATAGGGTAGTATTCTTTATGAACATATTGTGGTTTATGTGGTAGTATTCTTAGTGAATATTTGTGGTTGTGGTGGTAGTATTCTTGATGAATATATTGTGGTCCATGTGGTAGAATTCTCTTTAGATCGATTGATTTTGATCTTGTTGAATTGAATGTGGGTTATGTGGTAGTGATCTTATCACACATTAGTATTGTCCTTATTAAATCATATGTGGATTATGAGGTGGTATTCATGTTGAATATATTATTATCCTTTGTGGTTAAATTCATGATGAATATGATGTTGTTCTTTAAGGTTAAATTCTTGTGGATTATGATTATCATATCATTCATAACGTGTCATGATATTTATTGCCAACAACGCTTTATTACAATAGTAATCTGAAGTTTTACAAAGGCCATTGCCTTACTAAGGTTCACAGTAACCACAAGCAAAAATAAACACAATGGAAGCAAAAGATAACTTGATCGACCCATCAACCGCCACGTGCAATTGACTGGGAAACGAATCCTAGGCATCCGGGAATAATCCACCGCATCCACATTCGCGCGAAGTCATACTCTCCAGCTTGATCTTCTCCATTCTCTCTTTTATATTTATAGAGCAACAGTGAGTACAAAAATGTACTCCGCAAGTCTTGGGAAAATGCATAGATGTAAGGTTTCACAAAGGAAAGCTATATGGTTTATTTGCAAAAATCAGCATTTTATCTCAAATCTACACAATTACTTTAAAAGCCATTTTGTAAACAACATGTTTTCAATAATCGAAATTGATGAGTACTTTAGTGAAGGTTAAACTACCAACACTAATATCTCGGGCCATCACGCCAATTTTCAAAACCTCAAAGTTACACCCCGATCCGAACATCACGAGTTATACTACTCCCGAGTTTTTCCAAATCATTTTGTTTTGAAATCAAAACCAAAACTCCTACCATGTGTATGCATTCTTTGCTCGCCCTTGACCGTGGGCACGGCTATTCGAATAGTTTTAACTCTGCAGAGGTTGTACACTTTA
Source organism: Melocanna baccifera (assembly GCA_036346265.1). Classification (NCBI taxonomy): domain Eukaryota; kingdom Viridiplantae; phylum Streptophyta; class Magnoliopsida; order Poales; family Poaceae; genus Melocanna; species Melocanna baccifera. Next base: position 12,391,146 of record CM070688.1, on the reverse strand, counting down.
CCCACAAGAGATAAATTATCTTAATAGTCAACACGCTTCCTTTGGCATGAGACCCGGATAAATTATCACAAAGCCTTTCGCCTACTCCAAGATAGTTTAAATACCACCCGCTAAGGTTTCATCACAACTCGAATCCACGAGTTGGAGCCCTCTGCGCCATATGAGTACAAGAAACCCCGCCCTCACTATGAGTAACCAAGACACCTCGGCACTCAATACACCACCGGTGATATCTAAACTACACTATTATAGGGTAGTTAGCTAGGTCGCACTCCATATAGACTTGTGGTTGTACTGTTTTGCTCAGTTTGGACAAACACAAGCGCCGGTCCTTAATCGACTGTGGTGGCTCATTCACAAACCCAACAATTCTCGTGCTAATCGCACCACCAAACCTTCCATCCACCCTTGTCAACTTTTCCCCTTTGATTTTCAAATTAACAGTGGTAACATCCATTACCACTTTTCAAACAAAATACTTAACAACGGTAACCTCCATTACCAATGTTCAAACAAAACATTTAACAATGGTAACATCCATTACCAATGTTCAAACAAATCATTCATCATAATATTTGATAAACATGCTACTTATTTGAACATTAATATGTTTATTTGCTATGCTAAGCATTTGCTAGTTTTTAAACATTCAACAATTATAACACTAACTTATTATTGAGTCAAAGGGATATCCTAAGTTGACAATGGTACAAGGTAAACAATTTTCAATGGAAGGTATAACAAATTGGATATTTAACTAAATTTTCTAAAATCAAATTATCACTTGATATAACATAAGCATGCAATAACTTTAAAATAAATACCTAATCATTTTATAAAACATTGGAGCAAGTTGATCAAAGGAAACTTGCCAAAACATAGGAGCAAAATGGTCAAAGGAGACTTGCCTTCCTGTGTCTGGTTGAAATCTTCCACAACTTGCTCTTGAGGTTGCTCGGACAAATCGGTCTCTACACGTAAATCGAGAATTCCAAATAAATAAAATAAAACAAAAATTCAAAAATTGAAAATAAATATACCAAATGAAAGATTGAAATTTTTGATGAATTTAGAAATTTGAATGGACCAATTTGGAGCTAAAATGAAAAAGATATGGCTATTTGAAAATCTCAGATTTGAATAAATCCAGAAATTCGGAAATCTCTGACATGTGGGGTCCACTGGTCAGCAATTTCATTAAAACGAGTCTCTGACATATGGGACCCACTGGACTCGGGACCCACTTGTCAGTGACTAGCGCAGAGGGTGTCGCTGACGGGTGGGGCCTACCTGTCAGCGTGGAATAAAACGGAGAAAACTCAACCTCAGCGCGCGGAGCGGGGCTCGAACGCGCCGAGGAGTTGGAGGAGGAGAGAGCGCGCTAGCCAAGTGAGCGGGGAGGCACTGCCTACCCTTAATGGGTAGGTAATCCTCTTGAGGATTATCTACGGGGAGGCCGGCGAGACAACGTGGCACACACGTGGCTGACGCGTGGTCGCCGCGTGGCTGCCACGTCACGGCTTTTTGCCGACGTGGCCGCGCACGCGCGTGGTGGCGGGGAAAGTGCTCGGGTGGCGCCGACGCAGCACCGACCGCCGCCACGCTGCCGCCACCTCACCGACACGACGGCCGGGCGCGGTGGTGGCGCACGGGGACCTAGGGTCGCCGGAGCTCCGGTGATCGGCGGCGCCGGCCAAGGGTACCAAAATGAAGAGGAGGATGCAGGGAATGCATTGGTACCTTGCGCGGAGACCGAGGGTGACCGGAGGGAAGAGTCGGCGAGAAGGGGCGGCGGTCGGAGAGGAACCTCACGCGCGAGGAGATCCATGGCGCAGCAGCCTCGGGAAGGGGTCGCCGATTCGCCTTGGCACCAAAGAACGCCGGAAGGCGTCGGCGACGAATGAGGAAGCCCGAGGCGCCGGAATTGCTCGCCGAGTAATTGAAGCCGCGGGAAGAAATCGGGCGAGGGGGCTCGCGCCGGGTGACTCGCTTGAGAGGTGAGGAGGAGCGCAGCGTAGAGGGACCTCGGGTGTGGGTTTTATAGGCCGGAAGGGTGTAACGGCCGCGCGGTTCGCCGGACTTGGAACCGCTTGAGGAGATGAATGCGACGGCGAGGAGAGGAGTAACGCACGTCTTTATGCCAGAAACTGACGCGGTGGAGGCGGGGGATCAATATGCAGTCGGCACGGGGAAGTAATTGGCCAAGAAACTGAAGCTTTTAAAGCTTCAGTTCCTCGGTTTAATGGCGGCAGCGGCGATGATCGCGCGAGGAAGAAGGGAGACCATCGGGGACGGAGGACCTGACAGGCGGGGCCCGCGCGTCAGTGAGAGAGGAAAAAGAGAAGGAAATCAGGCGACGGTTGGATTAGTGACGTGTGGCATAAGGAAAAGATCGGGGCCGCTGGATCACGGCGAAGGGTTAAGTGAAAGGGAACGATCGAGATTCAATCCGGCAACCTTGATTAAATCTGGGCCGATAGGGGGTATTAAGTGGCAACGGGCGGCTGCGATTTAATACGGCAATCACGAACGGTCAAGATGACGACACGCGTCGGGAATGCTAGCAGTGAGTCCACACAGACCGGTCTATGACAGGTGGGACCCACTTGTCAGCACAAGTTGAAAAAAAAGAAACTCAACTCGCGCGGAGCGGGCTCGAACGCGCCGAGGAGCGGGGAGGAAAGAGAGCGCGGCGGTAACTGGGCCGGGCGGGAGGATCAACCTACCCTATAAGGTTGATTTATCCTTTTGAGTATTAGCCGCTGGGATGGCCGGGCTGCCGTCGGATGCCTGACACGTGGCGCCGCGAGAGAGAGGGGAAGCGGGATGAGGCGTAGACGGCGGGGATGAGCTCGGGCCGGGGAGGAAGGGCTCGGATGCGTGACAAATGTCAGCCCGAGGGAGATTTGATATTTAAATCTGTTATATATATTTCAGAAATCATTAGGAGACTTTAAAATACTCAGAAAAATACCAAATAAATTCCAAAAATTCCAGAAAAATTCACATAACTCACTGATAATGTTTTAAACATATGAAAAATATTTCCAACTTATTTGGATATTAAATTTTCTTTTCAATGAAACTTTAACTTCGTAAAATTCCTAAAATTGGAAATTATTAATTTAAAACTATTTCTTCAAAATAAAAGCAAAAATTGGGATGTTACAAACCTACCCTCTTAGAAGGAATCTCGACCCTAGATTCGGATGAACTGAGAAATAGATTAGGAAACTCGTCAAGATCCTCTTCTCGCTCCTGTGTTGCTTCGACTGACGGTTGCTCCATTGCACTTTACTGAATTTGATAGTCTTGTTTCTTGTGCGGCGCTCCGCCTCTTCCAAAATCTTGACAGAAATTCGAATATGTCAAGTCCTCTTTAAATCAACATCTTCAAAAGGTATCAACTCCTCCGTACTCTCAAACACTTTTTCAATCGTGATACATGAAATACATCATGTACTCGACAATCGAGGAGGAAGTTCTAGCCGATATGTTTACTTCACCTCTTCTTGCTATAACTAGAAATGGTCCAATATACCTTGGGGCAAGCTTACCATCGACTTTGAATCGACGCATCCCTTTCATAGGTGACACTTTCAGATACACATGATCGCTGGCGTAAATTCCAACATTCTTCGACGATTATCCGCATAACTCTTTTGTCCGGTCTCGTGGCTGCTTTCAATCGGTCTCGGATTAGCTTAACTTGATCTTCCGCTAACTTTAAGACGTCCGTCCGAATACTTGACTCTCTCTCGGTCTCGACCAATATAACGGTGTTCTACATTTTCTCGCCATACAAGGCTTCAAACGGAGACATCTTCGCACTAGATTGATAACTATTATTATATGAGAATTCCGCATAGGGCAAACTTTTATCCCAACCGACTTTATTGGCTAAAGCACATGCTCTCAAAGATATCTTCCAATATCGATTTACCCGCTCTGTTCGACCATCCGCTTGAGGATGATAAGCAAGATGAAATTTAAATTGGTGCCCAAAACTTCATGAAGCTTCTGCCAAAATCTTGAGGTAAATTGTGTTCCTCTATCTGACACGATCCTCTTTGGAACTCCATGCAAACACACAATTTTTGACATATAAAGCTCGCCAATCTATCTCCGAATATGTAGTCTTTACTGGTATAAAATGAGCGACTTTTGTTAAACGGTCAACTATAACCCAAATTGAGTCATAACCTAACTTGGTCCTTGGTAGTCCTGTTATGAAATCCATTCCAATTTCCTCCCATTTCCATTCAGGTATATGCAGAGGTTGCAAAAGACCAGCAGGCCTTTGATGCTCTGCTTTAACTCTTTGACATATATCACACAAGGCTACATATTCTGCAATTTCCCTTTTCATATTGTTCCACCAGTAACTTTCCTTTAAATCCTGATACATTTTTGTACTTCCAGGATGAATTGAATATCCTGATTCATGAGCTTCTTTTAAGATTAAATCTTTTATTTCCTTTTTCTCGGGTACTAGTATTCTCTTTCCAAACCAAAGAATTCCTTCTTCATCTTCTGAGAATCCAGGCGTTTTACCTTTCTTTATATTCTCTTTTATCTCTTTAACATATTTATCCTCTCGCTGAGCTGCCTTGATCTGATCTTCCAAGGTAGAGTGAACCTTCAATGTAGACAGAATACCTTCGTTAACTATTTCCAAATTTAATCGTTGGAATTCCTCATGGAGGGTTAACTGCTTATCTGGAATTGACAGATTATTCATATGACTCTTTCGACTCAAAGCATCGGCTACTACATTAGCTTTTAGGGATGATAGTGTATTCCCACATCATAATCCTTTATCAATTCGAGCCATCTTCTTTGTCTCATATTAAGGTCAGCCGGGTGAATATATACTTTAAACTTTTATGATCTGTATATATCTCACACCGACATCGATTAAGTAATGCCTCCATAACTTTAGAGCATGCACAATAAAGAGCCTAGTTCTAAATCATGAGTGGGATAATTTTCTTCATGCGGTCTTAATCGCTTTGATGCATAAGCTACCACCCTTCCTTCTTGCATTAACACACAACCAAGACCTTGTTTTGAAGCATCACAAAATATCTCAAAATCTTTTCAATATCGTAACCGCAGAACGGTGCTGCCAAGTTAACCTTTTCTTTAATTCTTGAAAGCTATCCTCACAGATTTACTCCATTCAAATTTCTTCTCCTTCTTTAACAGCTGGGTTAAAGGTCCGCAATTTTGGAAAACCTTCAATAAATCGACGATAATAACCGCTAATCCCTAAAACTTCTGATCTCTGCATCGCCTTGGGTGGAGTCCAATTTAATACATCCTTAACTTTTCCAGATCTACAGATACTCCTTCCGCTGAGATCACATGTCCCTAAATTCAATTTCTTTAACCAAAATGCACATTTGCTAAATTTAGCATATAATCGTGTTCACGAGTCTTTGCAACACTATCCTTAGATGACCTTCATGTTCTTTGTTATTCTTTGAATAGATAAGAATGTCATCTATGAAAACAACAACAAACTTATCTAAATAATCCATAAAGACTTTATTCATCAAGTTCATGAAATATGCCGGTGCATTTGTCGCACCAAAAGACATCACCGTATACTCATATAATCCATATCTTGTGGCGTAAGGTCGTCTTTGGTATATCTTCAGTCTAATCTTCAATCGATGATATCCTCGACCAAGATCAATCTTGGAAAAGACACTTGATCCTATGAGTTGGTCAAACAAATCATCGATCCGGGTAAAGGATACTTATTCTTTATAGTGACTTCATTTAAAGCTCGATAATCAACGCACATCCGCTGACTACCATCCTTCTTCTTTACTAGAAGCACCGGGCTCCCAAGGTGAAGAACTTGGTCCGATGAATCCTTTCTCATACAATTCTTGGATCTGTCTCTTGACTTCGCTAAATCATCTACCGACATCCGATAAGGTCTTTTGATATTGAGCCGCATGTGCACCGTGTTTATAACAAATTCAACTTCTCGATCGTGGTAATCCTCGCAAATCCTCGTGAAAACATCCGGTACTCGCGAACTATCGCCACATCTTCCAAACTTTTTCCTTTTAGGTGGTTAACATATCGTCTTTTTTGAGTGCATAATCGCCTCATGTCTTATCTGAATTCCATCGAATTGGTAAGGATAATGGCACGATTTGCACAATCTATCTGCCCTTTATACTTGATCAACCAATCCATACCAAGTATTATATCTATGCCATCTGAGTCTATTATAATAAGGTTCGCTAGGAACTTTACTCCATTTATAATTATGGTTGCACTAGGCTAACCAAATTAGTCCTCAATTCTTTTCCAGGATTGACTATCATAAGGTCCCTTAGCAAACAAATTTTCCAATTATTCTTTCAACAAAAGCCTTTGTTACTAAAGAATGTGTAGCTCCGTAATCAAATAATATAATTGCCGGTACCGAGTTTACTAGAAACTTACCCGTAACTACATCCGTGCATCTTCCACGCCTCTGCGGTAACATGGTTGATACGCCTCGATTCATGTTTTGTGGAGTCTTGGGAGTTTGAGGGCTTCCACGTCCTTGACCATTAGTTGGAGCTCTTGCTGGTGTAGGGTCAAGATTGAAACGAACCGGGGTTACCGCTTGACGTTTCTGTGGACAGTTGCTGGCATAATGTCCCATATTCTTGCAATTGTAGCATTGCACTCCTGCCGCTACATTTCTGTTTTGCTGCAGTTGGGCTGCATTTCCAGTTCTAGGAGCTTGAGGTAAAGAACGAGGTGCAGAAATCGGTATCCTTGTATGGTTATGTACTGGAGGTCGGTTGTACTGTGGTGGCGTGAATCGTGAACTGCTCGCAGACTGCTGAGCTTGGAACTTCCTCTTCCGGGAGTCGAAGAGTTGGCGTTGAGCATCTTCTTGCAATAAAGCTTTATTCACTAGATGCTGAAAAGTAGGGTAGTCATTGGAGACTAATTGAACCTTGAGGTTGGGGTCTATCCCTCCCATGAACCTCTAAATTTTTGCGGCATCAGTCGCCACATCTTCTGGGGCATATCTAGATAGCTGAATGAATTTGCTTAAATAAGCGGAAACGCCGTGTTTCCTCGCAGATGATGGAACTCCTTCCTCTTCATTTCCATAATACTCATAGGAATATGAGCATTACGGAAGGCTTCCAAAAATTCCGCCCAACCAATGTTCCGGGCATCCGGTGTGCGTGCAAAGAATTGTCCCACCAATTGGCAAAGAACTCCTTGGAGTTGATGAGCAGCATATATAACCTTCTCATGTTCAGCACATTGAGCTAGATTCAGCTTCCTTTCCACTTCCTTAATCCAATCATCCGCCTCCAACGGATCGGCAGATCCTCGCGAAGGTCTGAGGTCGGGTCCTCATGAATTCCCGAGCTTAGATCTGCGGTGGGTGAACAGTACTTGCTGAGCTTGATTGACTTGATTTTGGGCCAAAGCCTCAAGAAGTTGTAGTTGCATGGCCATCATTTGTTCCATGTTGGGAGCTTGGGTCATGGAGGTGGAATTGGGGCCTCATTGTTGTTGGGCGCTGGTTGTTGTTGATGTTGCTTCTCGTGTTCACCATCCAAGCTCCATCAAGAAAAGTACAGTAAAAGAGAGAAAAGCATAGATGAGAGACGGGCAATTTTATCATCCCAAAACCACACACAAGATCAACACAACAGATTGAGAAAACTCAACTTTTGAAATTCAAATTAACTTTGAAATGGTTGTACCACAAATGCACAAGGCTCGGTACAATCCATTTTATTACATCATATCATTATAAAAGCGTTCTAGTATCGATAAACGAGTGAAAAGGGTAGTCTATCTAACATCTAATTATCCTCAACGATGATACGCTCCTCTGGCTCCTCCTCGGGATCCTCCTCTCGAGTCCGACGAGTGACTCGCCCACAACCACGGCAGTTGTTCGCGAACGCGACCGTGATCGGCTTTGGCTAAAAGTAGGTGATCCGAACGGAGCGCCGGCGCCCTGGCTGGATCCGTCAATGTCGGGTCGGGTAGCGGATCGGGCGCCGCACACTCTTCCTTGCCGTGAGCCTAGTGCGAGGTCCCGAGAGTCCGATCGAGCAACAACAGAGCCGGTGGAGTCGGTGTAGTGGTGGCAGCCAAGACGCCCACCTCGCAAGCTCTGCCCCGCCTCGCATAGCCGTCGGCGTGGGCGGTTCGACTCTGCAGCACTGTGTGCTCGAGAGTGTCGAGTGGTCGAGCTCGACGTTAGAAGCATTCGGAGAAGTCCTATCTCCGCTGAGCTCGCGTAAGTCGCGGTCGATGCTTGGGTGAATCGCACTGATGAGACAGCGGTCGCCCACCACGATCCGAAAGCCTCGGGTGAGTCTGTCCCGCTCGTAGTCGGAAAGAAGCGTATGGCGATCGTCAGAACTCCCCTTTGTGCCTCCTGCACAACTCTGCTATCGCCATCTTGGCTGCATCTTGGATAGCGTCTGTACAGTGGGTCCGAGGGTGCTCAATACTGCAGTAGACGGAGTCAAGCTGCCCATCTGGAGCATAGATGAATACTTCCATGGTCCATGAATCCATAGTCATCACTCTAGTGTTCCGCCTCAAAATGGGTCGTTGATTATATTTCGATGCTGCATTAATCGTCGAGAAGAGTCGCAAAGCTCCTCACTCTCGCCATGAGAATGGTGATCCCACGGGGCCGAAGACGACGAAGAACCTGCCATCTATAAGTTTGAGAATAAGGAGAGATTAGTAAAGATTTTTAAATAATAAGAGTAGGACAAGAACAAGATACTAAGTAAGGAAAGAGTAGAAGCAAAAGAAACTTATATTTTTGTACATAAATTTTTATTAAATATAAATCCTTAAAGCTTCCCAAAACCTAGGGCTCGTTTCTATACCAAGATGGCTCGATACCACTTCGTGAGACCCGAGTAGAAACTCCTGCACCCTCTGTGTATTACTGCACTAGTCCTGCAGATCAATACTAGTACACACAGTTCAAACAGTAAAAGATGATATATTGCCAACAACGCTTTATTACAATAGTAATCAAGTTTTACAAAGGCCATTGCCTTACTAAGGTTCACGTAACCACAAGCAAAAATAAACACATGGAAGCAAAAGATAACTTGATCGACCCATCAATCGCCACGTGCAATTGGTGGGAAACGAATCCTAGGCATCAGGGAATAATCCACCGCATCCACATTCGCGCAGAAGTCATACTCTCCAGCTTGATCTTCTCCATTCTCTCTTTTATATTTATAGAGCAACAGTGAGTACAAAAATGTACTCGCAAGTCTTGGGAAAATGCATAGATGTAAGGTTTCACAAAGGAAAGCTATATGGTTTATTTGCAAAAATCAGCATTTTATCTCAAATCTACACAATTACTTTAAAAGCCATTTTGTAAACAACATGTTTTCAATAATCGAAATTGATGAGTACTTTAGTGAAGGTTAAACTACCAACACTAATATCTCGGGCCATCACGGCCAATTTTCAAAACCTCAGTTACACCCTCGATCCGAACATCACGAGAGTTATACTACTCCCGAAGTTTTTCCAAATCATTTTGTTTTGAAATCAAAACCAAAACTCCTACCATGTGTATGCATTCTTTGCCGCCCTTGACCGTGGGCACGGCTATTCGAATAGTTTTAACTCGCAGAGGTTGTACACTTTACCCACAAGAGATAAATTATCTTAATAGTCAACACGCTTCCTTTGGCATGAGACCCGGATAAATTATCACAAAGCCTTTCGCCTACTCCAAAGATAGTTTAAATACCACCCGCTAAGGTTTCATCACAACTCGAATCCACGAGTTGGAGCCCCTCTTGCGCCATATGAGTACAAGAAACCCCGCCCTCACTATGAGTAACCAAGTACACCCGGCACTCAATACACCACCGGTGATATCTAAACTACACTATTATAGGGTAGTTAGCTAGGTCGCACCCATATAGACTTGTGGTTGTACTTTGTTTTGCTCAGTTTGGACAAACACAAGCGCCGGTCCTTAATCGACTGTGGTGGCTCATTCACAAACCCAACAATTCTCGTGCTAATCGCACCACCAAACCTTCCATCCACCCTTGTCAACTTTTCCCTTTGATTTTCAAATTAACAAAGTGGTAACATCCATTACCACTTTTCAAACAAAATACTTAACAACGGTAACCTCCATTACCAATGTTCAAACAAAACATTTAACAATGGTAACATCCATTACCAATGTTCAAACAAATCATTCATCATAATATTTGATAAACATGCTACTTATTTGAACATTAATATGTTTATTTGCTATGCTAAGCATTTGCTAGTTTTTAAACATTCAACAATTATAACACTAACTTATTATTGAGTCAAAGGGATATCCTAAGTTGACAATGGTACAAGGTAAACAATTTTCAATGGAAGGTATAACAAATTGGATATTTAACTAAATTTTCTAAAATCAAATTATCACTTGATATAACATAAGCATGCAATAACTTTAAAATAAATACCTAATCATTTTATAAAACATTGGAGCAAGTTGATCAAAGGAAACTTGCCAAAACATAGGAGCAAAATGGTCAAAGGAGACTTGCCTTCCTGTGTCTGGTTGAAATCTTCCACAACTTGCTCTTGAGGTTGCTCGGACAAATCGGTCTCTACACGTAAATCGAGAATTCCAAATAAATAAAATAAAACAAAAATTCAAAAATTGAAAATAAATATACCAAATGAAAGATTGAAATTTTTGATGAATTTAGAAATTTGAATGGACCAATTTGGAGCTAAAATGAAAAAGATATGGCTATTTGAAAATCTCAGATTTGAATAAATCCAGAAATTCGGAAATCTCTGACATGTGGGGTCCACTGGTCAGCAATTTCATTAAAACGAGTCTCTGACATATGGGACCCACTGGACTCGGGACCCACTTGTCAGTGACTAGCGCAGAGGTGTCGTCGACGGTGGGGCCTACCACGCCGTGGAATAAACGGAGAAAACTCAACCTCAGCGCGCGGAGCGGGGCTCGAACGCGCGCCGAGGGAGTTGGAGGGGGAGGAGAGCGGCGCTAGCCAAGTGAGCGGGGAGGCACTGCCTACCCTTAATGGGTAGGTAATCCTCTTGAGGATTATCTACGGGGAGGCCGGCGAGACAACGTGGCACACGCGGTCGACGCGTGGTCGCCGCGTGGCTGCCACGTCACGGCTTTTTGCCGACGTGGCCGCGCACGCGCGTGGTGGCGGGGAAAGTGCTCGGGTGGCGCCGACGTGGCACCGATCTGGCCGCCACGCCTGCTGCCACCTCAGCCCGACGGCTGACGGGGCTGGCGGCCGGTGGTGGCGCACGGGGACCTAGGGTCGCCGAGTTCGTGACGGCGCGCCGCCAAGGGTACCAAATGAAGAGGAGGATGCGGGAATGCATTGGTACCTTGCGCGAGACCGAGGTGACCGGAGGGAAGAGTCGGCGAGAAGGGGCGGCGGTCGGAGAGGAACCTCACGCGGCGGAGGAGATCCAAAGATGCAGCAGCTTCGGGGAAGGGTCGCCGGATTCGCCTTGGCACCAGCAACGTCGGAAGGCGCGGCGACGAATGAGGAAGCCCGAGGCGCCGGAATTGCTCGCCGGAGTAATTGAAGCCGCGGGAAGAAATCGGGCGAGGGGGCTCGCGCCGGTGACTCGCTTGAGAGGTGAGGAGGAGCGGCAGCGGTAGAGGGACCTCGGGGTGTGGGTTTTATAGGCCGGAAGGGTGTAACGGCGCGCAAGTTCGCCGGACTTGGAACTGCTTGAGGAGATGAATGCGACGGCGAGGAGAGGAGTAACGCACGCCTTTATGCGTAAACCGACGCGTGGAGGCGGGGATCAATATGCGATCGGACGGGAAGTAATTGGCCAAGAAACCAAGCTTTTAAAGCTTCGCCTCGATTTAATCGGCGGCATGCGCGATGATCGCGCGAGGAAGAAGGGAGACCATCGGGACGGAGGACTCGACAGGAGGGCCCGCGCGCTCGCTGAGAGAGGAAAAGAGAAGGAAATCAAAGCGACGGTTGGATTAGTGACGTGTGGCATAAGGAAAAGATCGGGCCGCTGGATCACGCGAAGGGTTAAGTGAAAGGGAACGATCGAGATTCAATCCGCAACCTTGATTAAATCGGCCGATAGGGGTATTAGTGGCAACGGCGGCCGCGATTTAACACGGCAATCACGAACGGTCAAGATGACGACACGCGTCGGGAATGCTAGCGGTGAGTCCACACAGCACCGGTCTATGACAGTGGGACCCACTTGTCGCACAAGTTGAAAAAGAAACTCAACTCGCGCGCGAGCGGGCTCGAACAGCGCCGAGGAGCGGGAGGAAAGAGAGCGCGGCGGTAACGATCGGGCGGGAGGATCAACCTACCCTATAAGGTTGATTTATCCTTTGAGTATTAGCCTGGGATGGCCGGCCGCCGTCGGATGCCCGACACGTGGCGCCGCGAGAGAGGGGAAGCGGGATGAGGCGAGACGGCGGGATGAGCTCGGGCCGGGAGGAAGGGCTCTGATGCGTGACAAATGTCACCGAGGAGATTTGATATTTAAATCTGTTATATATATTTGAAATCATTAGGAGACTTTAAAATACTTAAAAATACCAAATAAATTCCAAAATTCCAGAAAAATTCACATAACTCATGATAATGTTTTAAACATATGAAAAATATTTCCAACTTATTTGGATATTAAATTTTCTTTTCAATGTAAACTTTAACTTCAGAAAATTCCATAAAATTGGAAATTATTAATTTAAAACTATTTCTTCAAAATAAAAGCAAAAATTGGGATGTTACAATATGATGTTGTTCTTTAAGGTTAAATTCTTGTGGATTATGATTATCATATCATTCATAACGTGTCATGATATTTGCATTGTAGATGTCGCCGCTTATAGCCGCGACTGTACTGGTACAGCATCGTACATTGTCGTAGTACGATGTACACTCTTACTTTGTTGGGTAAGGGTGCAGTGGATCATATGCATTCATATACATTACATTGTGGATACATCATTTGCATACTTATGCAATATATGGTGGTGGAGTTATTTTACAAACAGTTACAATTTCTTATTTGTAATATGGAAATAGCTCATGAGAGCCACTTGTGGTATGAGGAATGTGGCTGTAGTCGAGGAATGGGGTTTATCCCTTGTGGTATGGTAGGGGTTGTGATTGTGGTATGAGATTCTTTTCTCTTCTGGTAATTTTGATAGCAGTTGTGGATGTGAGAAATAATAAAGTTAGTGAGGTAAAATATGTTAATATTTTATTGTCTTGGGTAGTGGTAGTGGTTGAGGATATGAAGTAGTCAAACAAGATTTTATTTGCTAATATTTTATTATTGTTGATAGTAAATATGGTTAAAGCTATAATTATGGACATTGGGAAGAAAATTAAAGGTTGATGCTTAACAATATTGTAGTTTGATTAGCTTGTTAAACAGTTTGCTTGCTGAGATTTTTATCTCACTCTTGTTTTTCCCCCTTCCAGGTGATTCTCGAGCATGCATAGGTAGAGTAGAGTGGCACTTCACTGTCACACATCATATTATGTTTCATATTGTAATAATTAAGTGGAGTATCTAATTATTCATCTGTACTCTCATTGTTGTTCATTTATAATTAATAATGTTAGGCTGTGGTTCGCTTTAATTGGTTAAAGTTAATAGCAGTTGTTCTTTAATTATGCTTCCGCTTAGTTTATCATAATTTAGAAATTGTTGCCAGTTTATGTTATCTTGTAAATTGGCTAGCTTGTGGAGTGGTTTAGTGGCATCCTAGGGTAATATGAATCTTATGGTGTTAGAAGAACACCCTAACGAACTAATATAGAAAGACGGGACCTACGCAGGTGACCTAAATGGTGATGCTACTATGCAAAAGCTATAGAGGTGGTGGCAATAGTGGCAGTAGAAGTAGACGTGGTTGGAGCAACGGAAGTGGACGGATTGTGGAGGCAGTCAAGAATGTAGGACCCTAACATCCCTACAGCACCAACCAATCCCAAGTAACGTCCATATCTGTCGATGTTGGATGAAATAGGTGTAAGAATCAAAACCAACCCTACAACCATGATCAGTGAGCTGTCCCACCAAAATAAGCTACATGGTAAGATGGAGAACATGGAAAATAGCTGAAACAGAAAAATTAGTAGATAAAAGAGTGCTCTGACAGTTGGTTGATAGGGAAATACCATCATCTGTCTGAACAGGGATTGAAAAAGCAGGAGATCTTACTGAAGTGAGAGATGTGGAGTCTGGTATCATGTGGAAAGAGACACTTGAATCTAGAACCCAAGAGGTACCTGGAGGAGACGTTTAAGCCAGACTGGCAGAACCCGCTGAGCTATGAGAGAGCTGCTAAAGTAGAGCCTGGCAGAGCTGCTGAACAGTCACCTCGCTGAGCAGAAGCTGATGAACTGATCTATCCTCATGTGAAAGAAGGGCCTCGCTGCCCCCCTTTGGTCATCTACCTCCACATGTCTTGTTCCACTTTTTCCATACCGCACAACTTTGATAGTCGTGCCCGAAGTTATGAGCGAAGACGACAGACGAAATCATAAATGCGAAGGGGATTATGATCCACCTTCTATACTTTGTGATACTCTTGGTAGAGTGAAGAGGCCAGCTCATCCAACTGGCGCCAAAAACTAGCCAGGGCTCGAAAGAAGTCATCGACGAAAGAGTCCCTCTGGAAAAGCGTCTGCAACTCATGTTGAAGTGAAAAGAACTAAGCATCGCTGCTCTGCTAGTATCACTCACGCAAGTACTCCTAGATCTGGCAAGTAGATCACAACAGCACTCAAAAGCATCGATGGTATACTGAAAAGCCTCATCATCAGCAGTAGCAGCCTCTACCTCCTTCTTAGCGGCCTCATCTTCTGCAGGAGGTGCGAAAGTGGATTGCTTAGGAGGAGGCTAAACCGGTAGTGGCGGAGAAGGGCATGCACCGGTGATATGTCCCTAGAGGCAGAGACCATCGAGCGTGATCTCCATGAGAGAAGACCACAACATGTAGTTCATCCCATAGAGTTTTGTTCCTGAAAATGGGATCGCAGCTGATGGAATAGAAGCCATTGATAGACGGTCGCTGGATGGTGCGGCGACCAAGGGAACGACATCTAGTAGGTGGCGCTGGACGGCACGACGGTTAGATCGACGTTGATTTTTTTTTTGCTTTTCATTTTTTCCTTTTTTTTCTTTGCTTTCATAACTCACCGATCAGATTTGATCTCAGATCAGACCCAATCGGTTGGTTCTCCGGGTGGCGACCGGGCGATGGGTAGAAATCGGCGGCCAGCGGCGGGTGGCAGCTGGCGACCAGGGACGAACGGTCTTTGGGAGGCAGACAGCAGGGTGTCGCCCAGCAGCGAGCGGCATTGGGCTGCAACAATCGAGCGGTGGCCAGTGGTGACAGCAGTAGGTGGCCGGGAGCGAACGATCGCTGGGCAGCAAACATTCGGGTGGCGGTGAGCTGCAGCAACCAGCGGCTGGATTGGGTTCTTTGGGCAAGCGAGCGACGCCGGCCGACGACCAGGCTCCTCCAACGATCGATGAGCGGCGACTCCTCGAAGGCGGCATCGAGCTGCTGGGGTGATCATCGGGATCGAGGCGCGATAGCAAGCAGTGACTAGTAGACGGCGGCGACGGATCCCCCACAGTGCAGAAAAACTAGGGTAAAAGCCCTAACTCTAATGCTATATTATAAATATTATGTGTGTATTCATGAGATCCAAAGGGCAATATATATAGGGAGTGCAGAGGATATACAGAGGAATATATCATATACAGATAAAGAAACCAAAGCATAGAAGGAAATAAATAAGAATCATATTGTATCCTTTCTATTCTTAACAGGAACAATGGTAATTATCCCCAAATTACTTGGATGGCGAGTTCCTCATGTTCTCATTTGATACATTCCTATTCCTGTACAATTGTTCTAAAAAAACTGTCCTGTACAATTTTTTATAGGAGTATGGGCATATGTTCTCCGCATTCCCTGTTCCTATTTTTTCGTTTGTGACCTGACATTTCGTACATTCTTTGTCTTGGAAAATGTCATGGTCTCATGGATGCGATTGTCCCAGTCTAACTTAGCTGTCATAGCCTCTAAAATATTCAGAGACGCACTGACCAATATTCACATGCAGCATCTGTATGTTGTACGCTTGCGTAGCAGATAATCATGACAGGATCACTTCCAATCACCAAGAATATTTGCAAGAATCCCGTTCTACAGAACGGCTTAATTGCTAGTTGGTGTTAGGAAAGACAAAGACAGTGCACATATCTCATCAATTTTTTTCTTGACCAAACATGCCTGATTTCATGCACACTGAACAATAGCTTTATTGATATTTTACATGTCCCAGAGGTCCAACATGTAGATACATCTTCTGTAATGTAAAATACATACCGCAAAGGGTAAAGCTTATTTAATCCTCTTTACACACCAGCTTCTGTAATGTAAAATACTGCACACTCAAAAGTCAAAAGGTACCATTCATGCCAAGAAATACCACTAGGGCCGCAACCACTCGAAGCAACAGCATAGGCCCCAGCAGAACTTGGAAGGATAATCCCTTATGAAAACATCCCTACTGTAGCCGACGACGTAGAAGCTAAAGGAGTGCTTGCGATGGGCCATTGCGACGCGGGTTACAGGCACCACTGAAATGATGTGTCTGGCGCAAATGACCCTTGCAGATGGCGGAACTGGCAGCCGGCTAGCGACAACTTCTGAAGAAAATTGGTTGAGTGGGTATGAATCAGCAAAGAAAGCAGGAGTGCATTGGTATGCCTGTATATTGCATAGTTGCATCCCTTTGGCTCGATGAAAAACTTCATCAGGAACCGAGGCAGCTCCCGTAGTTGCGCTAACTATTCTCACTGACAGTGTCTTCCTGGAAACAGAAGAGTTGCGAATGAAAAAAAACTATACAAAGTAACTTCTTTGAAACATTAAAAAAAAGCATAAAAAGACTAATCCCCAATAGTAAAAATGGTATAGCTCGGTCAAAATATCACCACGGATCATAAGCTCTTTCTTACTGAGGAAACCAATTGTACAAGGCTACCGGGTATATCATTATTTTGTGATATAAATTGCTCTGTTGGCTTGCAGGTAAATCATGGAGAAACCCCTACCTATGCTGCATTGCATAAGCACTTATAGGCAACACATCAAGTCACATAGGCACAGATATTTTGTAGTATAAACGAAAAATTAAAAGTGAAGCCTCTCCTGGTTGTGCAAATATGACTTTCTGAAGTTTTTTTTAATCTATTGAAGCTTCATTAGATGCGACTGCAAAGCATTCAGCAAATGGAAGACTTTAGTAGCCTAGACATGTCATAGGTGTAGCCCCCCGGACCCACTCGATTAATTATTTAGGAAGTTATAGTTTAATTTTTATCTATTAGAGATATGATTAGAGATATTAGTTTCTATTCGTTGGAGATATAATTAAAATTAGATTCTATCTGTTAGGGGGGTCATCTATAAAAGAAAGGCTGCCACATGCTATTGAAATCAAGCAAGAAATAACAAAGTCATTCTCATCTATAGTCTTTTCCTCTCCCTCTACGCCGACACCACCTAACCATCCTCTCAGAGATATTTACCTCATATGAACTAATGTTCATAACAATTTGGCATCAGACCCAACACCATAGCTTTGCTGCTGAGTTATTATGTGGCAAGATCATGGCTGGTTATGAATAAATCGTCGCTAGACTCAAGAATATAGTAAGCATGTTGAAGAAGATGATGGCAGCAAAGGAGAAGGCACAAAGCAACTATTGTTGCGCGATCTATGGCGACATAAGGGGTAGGAGCAAGGGTGGCCGTGCCATAGCAACGGCGCTGCTACTACTGCTCTTTCATCAGGCACGGGCAGTGCTGTGGCTTCAAGCAACGTTGGTGTGACATCTTCTAAGATCGACACACTGGCTATAAGCTACACTCGTGACTATGGAAGGGGCAGCTAGGCTATCCCTGTCCTCGAAATCGAGATCCCCACGTCTCTCCCTGTACTCAAAATCGAGATCCCCAAATCCGTGTACGCTCCTCCCTCTCTCTGAGCACATTCCAAAATTTCCAACTTAGATCTGTGCTTTGTGCTTGTCACCGCCTCCACCTCCGATCCTCAATAAGGCTAGCATGGAGGGCATGCCATCACAGCCGGCGCACGTGTCTCCTTCGTTCTCGGCGGTCTTCACCCCGCCAGGTGCCTTCTCCGCAGGATCCGCGAGGGGCAGCCCTAGCCCAGGGGGCTGGACCCCAGCCCGCTGCATCGGCGCAATTCAACACGCCTGGGATCTGTGCTTCATGCTCGTCGCCGCCTCCGCCTCCGATCCCCAATAAGGCCAGCATGGAGCACACGCCACCATAGCCGGCACACACATCTCCTCTGTTCCCTGTGGTCTTCACCCCGCTAAGTGCCTTCTCCCCAAGATTCGCGAGGGGCAGCCTTAGCCTGGGGGCCGAACCCTGGCCCACTGTGCCGGCGCACTTCAGCACATTGCCCAGCCCGCCCGTCTTCACTGTTACGCCACCTGCACCTCTGACGGCATCGTGCTCGAGAACCTTGCGTCTTGGTTCATGTCTGATGTTTAGGTCGTCGAGGCCCGGGCCTTCTACGGCTTGCAGATTGCCATCAAGAACATCCACTCCGGGATGTACTCGTTGTTGCTCGAGACCTGCGTCCGCGATGACGTCGAGAAGGACCGCCTCATCCACGCCATTGACACAATCCCAGCCGTGCACCGCAAGGCCGAGTGGGCAATGTGCTGGATCGACGGCGGCAAGCGCTTCGCCGAGTGCCTCGTCGCCTTCGCCTGCGTTGAGGGTATCTTCTTCGTGGGCTCTGGAGGGTATATAATCAATAATTCCCTTTTTGGGGGTTTAGATCATATACCCTCCTCTTAGTTGGAAAATTGAGGATTTACCCTTCCCACTCAATGACATGTGGGGTCATCATATGTCACTGACACGTGGACCAGGAGGGTAAATCCTCAATTTCCATCTAAGTGGAGGGTGTTAGAATGATCTCAACCGTTTGGCCCAACGGCCAAACGGGCCCCCTTGTTCGCGCCACGATCGGGCGCCCGGTAATAAGTTTGGTGGGCCTGTCGCGCGCCATATAAATAGAGGTGGGGTGAGGCGAAAAACACGGCGAGGTTCACCGTGCGCCACAAACCCCACCGACAAACCTAATCCGACCGAGAGGCGCTCCGGCGGCGGGAAGCTCCATCACGCCGTCACCGGATCTCCGCCGCCGTCACCGACGAACCAGCGATGGCCGGGTCTTCATCCAACACCACGGACGGTTGGTACTCCTAATCCCCTCTCCCTCTCCCCTTCTCTCTCGATTCAATCAAGATTGCAGGTATCAACAATGGTATCAGAGCGGGCAAAGATAATCCCCAAATCGATCGAGGCAAAGAAGATCGGAAAAAGAACAAAAAAAATGAACTTCCCTGGGCGCGCGCTGGCGAGCTCCTCTGGCGCCTCCTGCGCCGGTGGCTGCTGCCGCCGTGTGTTGGCGCCGCCGCCGGCGCAGCCGCCGCCTAGCCATGCGCGACCTCACTCTCTGGCCGCTTTCTGCGCGGCCCGAGCGTGTGGCCGAGGTGCGCGCGCAGACGCCGCTTGCGCGCGCTGCTGCCGAGCTTCCGCCGCCCGAGCTAGCCGGCTCCTTGCGCCCGGCCTGCTGCTGCTGCTGCGCTGCGGCTGCGCGAGCCCGCAGGCTCGGCCGCCTGCTCTGCGCGCTGCGGCGCTCCCCACCGGCTGCCCCTGCGCGTCCAGCAGCCCGGCTGCCCGGCGGCAGACTCCCCGCCGGCGGTGGCCGCGCCGCCAGGCCCCAAGGCCCCGATGCGGGCTCCTTCCTTTTCCCTTGCCCTGGCTAGATCCGATTTTAGGGGAGGAATTGAATGGAGCACCTTTTTTTGAGGAGAACGTGTGGTGGAGAGGCTTTTGGGGAGATTGCTTTTTTGACCAGGCAAGATTTTTTTTTTGGAAGATGAGACTTTGACTGGTCAAAAGGTTTTGGCCAGGTTTTCTTGCATATATATATTTTTGATATTTACATGAAATCGATTTATGATGTATTATTTTCATGTTTATTTTCAGTATATATTGCATAATGTTGCTAAGATACTGAAAATTATTATGCTCTTTTCCGCTGCAAATGTTTATAGTGATTACTCTTTAAATTAAATGCGAACCAACTGGAGAATTTAATTTTTTGAGCATTGTTGTGAATTATAATATTGTTATTTTCTGACCAACATTGATAATAACAGTATTATAATTTAATTAATGGTTTTATGCATTATTTCTATTTCTGCCTAACGGTGATGTAGATTTAATGTATAAATAAAATTGTAAGGCATATAATTTTGATATTATGATATTGTTATTTTCTGACCAACGTTGATAATAATAGTATTATAATTTTAATCGATGAGTTTTATGCATTATCTCTATTTTTGCCCAACGGTGATGTAGATTTAATGTGTAAACAATTGTATGTTTTATTTTTTAACCAACATTGAAACTAAGGCATGCAGTTGTTGTTATTATGTTTAAATGTTCTCACTGTATATGAATTGTGGTTTCAGGAGGATACTCTTTGATGGGGTACATCAGGGATATCCCGGTTCTCAAAGGAGACAACTACGGTGAATGGAAGAAAAAGATTGACCTAGCATTCATCTTGGTGAGGTGGGTGGGTAGTCACCACACCGTGTCCCATGAGCTGTGGCACCGGTGAGAGGTGACAATGAGGATCTTTGCTTGGCGGACAGATGAGAGGACTATGCTCCCATAAAAATGTCATATGATCTTGATCATAAAAAGTGGGTCACTGCCAACAAGAAATGTTTGACTGTGATAAAGAGCACGATTGAGTCTGCAATTGTGGGCTCAATCGCAGAGTGTGACACTGTCACAGAATACCTTGAGAAAATAAAGAGTCAATTTACTGGCTCTTCAAAGACTTATGCTACACAGCTGATTAAGCAGCTTGTGACAGAAAGGTACTCTGGTGGTGGCAGTGGCATAAGAGAGCACATACTAAGGATGAGCAACTTGGCATCTAAGCTCAAACCAATGGATTTGGCTCTCAAGGATGAGTTCCTTATCCATTTGGTTTTTGCTTCCTTGCCGAAAGAGTTTGACACTTTTGTTGTCAACTACAACATGCAGCCCGAGAAATGGGACTTAGAAAAGTGCATAGCTATGTGTGTGCAAGAGGAGGAAAGAATTAAATCCTCACATGGTGGTTCCATCAACTATGTGAAGGATTACAAGAAAAAGAACTTTAATCATTCCTCTTAAAAGCAAGGAAAGCCTCAGCAACAGAATTTCACAGTGGAGAAAGATCAGTGCCTACATTGCAAGAAAAAGGGACATTACAAGAAAGATTGTCCCGATTTCTTGAAAATGATTATGTCAAAGAAAGGTGAGGATATCATTACATTCATAAATGAGTCCCCATATGTACAATATTCAAAATCTACTTGGTGGATTGATTCAGGTGCAACTGTTCATGTTGCCAATAATTTGCAGGGATTCCGTTTGACGAGGAATATGCAAAGAAAAGAAAGATGCGTTAAAGTCACAAATAGAGTCCAAGCTGAAGTTGAAGCTATTGGCGATCTTTCATTAGAGCTAGCTGATGGCTTCACTCTTTTACTTAGATATGTTCTTTATGTTCCCTCTTTACAGAGGAATTTGATTAGTGTTTCATGTTTGGACAATGATGGTTATGATTGTCATTTTGGAAATAACAAGTGTGAAATAATGTTTAATAAAGCATGTGTTGGCCTTGCCATCTTACAAAATGAGCTTTATTTATTATCATTATGTGATGATGTGAATGTCGTATGCGATAATGGGAACGTCGCGTGCGATAAAGTAAATGAATCCTCGTCTCACGATGTAAGCAGAAAGCGAAGAGAACTCTAGATGCGTCATCGAAATTATGGCACTGTCGTTTAGGCCATATTTCGAGGGGGAGAATAGAAAGACTAGTTAAGAATGATATTCTTCCTCCATTAGAGTTCTCAGACTTAGAACAATGTAGAGAATGCATTAAAGGAAAATATGTAAAGAAAATTAAGAAAGACGCCAAAAGAAGCACATGAGTTCTACAAATTATTCACACAGATATTTGTGGTCCTTTTCCTGTGAAAAGTGTGGATGGGTATGATTTGTTCATAACATTCACGGATGATTACTCCCGTTATGGATATATTTATCCAATCAAAGAAAGAAATGAAGCCTTGGATAAATTTAAGATATTTAAGGCTGAAGTTGAAAACCAACATGATTTAAAGATTAAGATAGTCCGATCTGATCGTGGGGGAAGTACTACGGTCGACATACCCCATATGGACAAGTTCCTAGACCTTTTGCAAGGTTTTTACAGGAAAATGGCATAGTGGCCCAGTATTCTACACCGGACGTACCTCAGCAAAATGGAGTAGTTGAAAGACGCAACCGTACCCTGATGGATATGGTGCGAAGCATGATGAGCTATTCTACACTGCCATTGAGTTTATGGATGGAGGCGTTAAAAAACGCCATTCATATTCTCAACAGAGTGCCTAGTAAGTCGGTGCCCAAAACACATGCGAGTTGTGGGCGGAAGAGTTCCTCACTACACCACTTACGTGTGTGGGGAGTCCTCTTGAGGCTAAAATATTTAACTCAAATCTTGGGAAGCTTGATCCCAAAGCGATGGCTTGCCATTTCATTGGCTACCCGAAAAGTCAAAAGGTTTTCGTTTCTCTGTCTGACCGATATACAAAGTTTGTAGAAGCGAGACACGCTGTCTTCTTAGAGGATGAAATGATGAGGGAAGCATGGTAACTCGAGGAATTGACCTTGAAGAGAAGCGGGCGTATCGCCACTCCGATGATTCAAGAGCCATTCTTCGCGATTGCTCTCTGCTGTCATTTGCAAACGGTGCAAGACATTGTGGTGCCAGCATCTGCTATTGTTCCTCCTGTGGCAACAATGAATGAGAATGAGGAACCTGTTCTTCAGGATCCTATAGAACCCATTGCCACAGATGAGGGGGAGCAACAGTAGCCTCAAACAGAAGATGTACCAAATGTAGAGGCCCCGAGGAGGTCTCAAAGAGTAAGAAGATCAGCTATTTCTGATGATTATCAGATTTATAATACAGAGAAATTTCAAATTGAGGATGATCCCACCTCATTTGAAGAAGCCAAGAGAAGCGAAAATGAGGTCCATGAAGGCTAATAAAGTCTAGGACTTGGAAATTATTCCTAAAGGAGCCAAAACAGTAGGCTGTAAATGGGTCTACAAGACAAAACTTGACTCCCAAGGGAATGTAGAAAGATACAAAGCGCGACTTGTGGCAAAAGGCTTTACGCAAAGAGAAGGGATTGATTACAATGAGACCTTTTCTCTAGTCTCATGTAAAGATTCCTTCAGAATCGTAATGGCATTAGTAGCACATTATGATTTAGAGTTACATCAGATGGATGTAAAGACGGCATTTCTTAATGGGGATTTGGAGGAAAATGTTTACATGGCACAACCGAAAGGTTTTGTCGTGGAAGGAAATGAAAGAATGGGATGCCGCCTAAAGAAATCGATTTATGGGTTAAAGCAAGCTTCAAGACAATGGTACTTGAAGTTTGTGAGACAATAAGAAAATTTGGGTATAAAGAGAATGTAGAGGACAAGCTGTGTTTATGCAAAGTTTAAAGATGGGAAGTTTATCTTCCTAATCACGTATGTGGATGATATCCTACTAGCTAGTAGTGATGTCGATCACTCTTGGAGACAAAGAAGTTTTTGTCCTCAAACTTTGATATGAAAGATCTTGGTGAAGCTTCGTTTGTTCTAGGGATCGAAATTCACCGGGATAGAAACAAAGGGACATTGGGACTATCACAAAAGGCATACATAGAGAAAGTCTTAAAGAAATTTGGTATGCATAAATGTAGTCCTTCACCTGCACCTATAGTCAAGGGCGACAGATATGGGGATTTTCAATGCCCGGGAACGATCTGAGCTCGATCAAATGAAATCGGTTCCATATGCTTCAGCTGTCGGAAGCTTACAGTATGCTCAAGTGTGTACACACCCTGACTTAGCGTTTGTTACCGGGTTACTTGGCAGATTCCAGAGCAATCCTAGAATAGAGCATTGGAAATTGGTAAATAAAGTCTTGTGTTATTTGCAAGGAACAAAAGGCCTCATGATGACATACAGAAGATCAGATTTACTCCATATAGTGGGGTATAAAGATTCTGATTATACGGGAGATGATAGAAAGTCAACATCCGGATATGTATTCACTCTCGCTGGAGGAGCTATATCGTGGAAAAGCTCAAAGCAAACCGTCACTACATCATCCACAATGTATGCCAAGTTTGTAGCATGTTATGAGGCTATGGGGCAGGTGAACTGGCTTAAGAAGTTCATACCCGGTTTAAAAGTGGTTGACGACATCAATAGACCACTTAAGTTGTACTGCGATAATGAACCCGCAGTAACGTATGCCCACAACAATAAGTCAAGTGGTGCTGCCAAACACATTGACATAAAGTACTATGTTGTGAAAGATAAAGTTCGGGATCAAATTATAAGTCTTGAGCATATAAGTACCGCAAAGATGTTAGCGGATCCGCTTACTAAAGGCTTACCACCCAACGTATTTAGAGAACATGTAGCCGGCATGGGTTTAAGGGAAAGCCTATGATTCCTGGACTAAAAGATGGCCCAAAAGATTAAACTAACAATTTCAGAACAAGAGAGGTGTATTGTAGCTGTTGAATCTATCGGCGATTGACCGTGACGATGAGACATGTTCTATGCACTAATCTGTGATGGAATGAGTAAAGTCGAAAGTAATTAAAGTTAAAGCATAGATTGAGATCAAGGGGAAGAATGTTAGAATGATCTCAACCGTTTGGCCCAACGGCCAAACGGGCCCCCTTGTTCGCGTCCTGATCGGGGGCGCCCAGCCCAATAGGCTGGTGGGCCCCTGTCGTCAGCGCCATATAAATAGAGATGGGGGCTGGGGCGACACACACGACGAGGTTCACCGTGCCGCCACAAACCCCACCGACAAACCCTAATCCGATCTGAGAGGGGGCGCTCCAGCGACGGGAAGCTCCATCACGCCGTCACCGGATCTCCGCCGCCGTCACCGACGAACCAGCGATGGCCGGGTCTTCATCCAACACCACAGACGGTCGGTACTCCTAATCCCCTCTCCCTCTCCCCTTCTATCTCGATTCAATCAAGATTGCAGGTATCAACAGAGGGTATATAATCAATAATTCCCTTTTTGCGCCATCTTCTGGCTCAAGAAGTGCGGACTCATGCCAGGCCTCACCTTCTCCAACGAGCTCATCTCCGCGACGAGGGCTTCCACTACAACTTCGCCTGCCTCCTCTGCGACATTCTCCGTAGCAAGCTCGACGAGGCCGGCGTCCGCGAGATCATCGCCGACGCCGTCGACATCGGGAGGGATTTCATCTGCCATGTACTCCCCGTCGCGCTTGTCGGCATGAACGGCGAGCTCATTAGCTAGTACATCAAGTTCGTCACCGACCACCTATTCATGGCCTTGGGCTGCAAGAAGATGTACAACGTCGCCAACCCCTTCGACTGGATGGAGCTCATCTCCTTGCAGGGCAAGACCAACTTCTTCAAGAAGTGCATCGACGACTACTAGAAGGTGACCGTCATGCCTAGCCTCAACGGCGGTGCCGATGGCAACCACGTCTTCAGCATCGATGAGGACTTATGTTCCGCTCTCGTCTCTGAGTACTTAGACCACGACCTCACTAGCCTCACCTCCACCCCCGACGTCACCTCCTTCGAACCCAGATCAAATGCCTCCAAGACCATAGCTGCGCGCCCTCCTTTCCTTGTGCGACCTGGGGTAGGGTCCACCTACAAACATGTTGGCATAGCAAATAAGTCAGGCGCGAGCTCTATCATCATCAAGGATCTTCTGGGACTGAAACCGTGGCCAACAACTCGAGGACGAGCTACATGTCGGGAAGGGGTGTAATGTTATAGGCGTAGCCCCTCGGACCCACTCAGTTCATTATTTAGTAAGTTAAAGATTAGTTTCTATCTATTAGAGATATAATATTAGTTTCTATTTATTGGAGATATGATTAAGATTAAAATATATCTGTTAGGAGGATCCCATCTATATAAGGGAGGCTGCCGCATACTATTGGGATCAAGCAAGAAATAGCAAAGTCATTCTCATCTATAGTCTCTCCCTCTCCCTCACAACTAACGTCACTCGGTCATCCTCTCGGCGGTGTTTACCCCCTATGAACTAAGATTCATAACAAGACATCAATAAATGTCAAGAGGGCATTTTCTATGTATAATAGTTTGCAATATGGTACTGAATTCACAAATAAAACATCAGATCACAAGCTATAAAACTTTAAATGCCCAGCATTGCTTTTTTTTTAACCAAAAGGTTTCAGGATTATTAAACTGTTAAATCAGATTTTTCATGATAGCATTGTAGCAACATGATAGTTTCCATTTAGGCATTTACCAAACAACGCATATTTAAGTATATATAGTCAGATGTTTTGGCTCTCTATTCTCTGGTTACTCAACCATTGTCTCAAACTCTCAATAAAAAAACCGAGGAACCAGCTTCAGAAAAAAAATGAATCAAAATTACCATCGAACATGAGCAGTGCTTTGTGCGAGAAGGGAACCATAGCCAGTACATGTCTTGCATGTCACTAGGCCATGCGATCCACATGCTATACAAGGCAACATTCCTTTACCATTGCACATTCCACATCTGTGACAAAGAAAGATATACAAACAAAATGAACATCTGCGACAAAAGTGGTATGGGCTAATCTAGTTATGCTGTGCTGAAATAATAATGTTTGAATCCTTTTGCCAACAGATAAGAAAATTTATTTAATAATAAGAAAGCCTACTGAAATTTCAGGTTGTTTTATCTAGGTACAATCAACATGAATTAAAAAATAAAGATAAACTAGCCACCCTTGACAAGTTATATAAATGAACAGCGAGTGGACCAAAACATAAATGCAACAATACCACATTAGTATTGACTATTTACAAAATAAAAGAAAACAAAAGGACCGGGTTAAGTGATTAATATGGACAGTAAATGGGCTTCATTAATGGGCCCAATTTTCTGGGTTGAGGTGAATTGCAAACTGTAGAACTGAAGAAAAAGAAGTAGCACTGTAGCAGAACTAACACTGTATCAGATCCATCTTGGTGAGCGAGTAAACCCCTCCTATGACATGGACTGCACCGGGCCATCTGATTTGCCTTGTAAAACCCATGCTCCTGACCAGGATTACAAGTAGGACATGGCGTCTCTCCACGACCCTCGCAACCTGTCAGAAATTTAGATTATATAAACTGCAAAATTTTCAAAATCAGAAAGAAAACGATAAATGAATTATGATATTTACCTTGTTAATATATATATATACTGACAGAACAACTAAGGTTATGAAAGAAGATACTAGAAGAGTTTAATGAGAAAATACACTTATTTAAGTGTTATTGAACACTGCATAAATTTATGACACAATGAATACTACTGATGCACAAGATGAATCATGAATGTTCCGTAAAACAGTATGAGGTAGGATATTGTCAGAGCTATAAGATTGTTTATTGTATTTAAGTTGACTCAAGACATATCCTAGGTACTACAAAAAAATGCATAAAATAGATCCTTGTGAAAACCATACGAGTGAGTCTTCAATTCTTCATTCCTGATATAACAGTATAACAGCAGAAACAAAGAAGTAATGATGATATATGATGGGCCTGAGAAGTACATTTCAGAAATTTGGCTGATGAATGTATATATACTTACAATTCCTAGAAGGATCTTTGAACAATTTAGCATGCATAAGACAGCAGAAAGAAAATGCAATACAAACCATAGTTGCAGGTAGGAACTACAGAATACAAATTATTTCCCACATAGCAGATGAAATCCTATGGTTGAACAAAATTGAGACTAAACTTATGTTTAAATAAATTAGATAAGCTACATCAAAAAGGTATTCCCACCAAATAAAAGTCAGCACAAACTCCTCGTCAAAAAAAAAAATCAGTACAAACTACAAATGCTGTAGTCATGGTTAGTTGGTTACAACCTGACTACATGATGTACTTCTGAATGAATATCATACCTAAGCATTTTTCAGTAACTTCTGAATGAGGAATCTTGACCATTACTTCTTTCTCCGGTACAAAGAGTAGAGGAAACTCAGACCTCAGATCTAGTTCCCACACACCAAGCTCAGGACCCTTGTCTCTTCCATCTATTTTCCCACCTTCATAGGGCTCCTTTTTTGTTACAATGTCCCTTTCCTCAATGAAGGTTTCCAAAGTTCCAACATACACATTGCAGTCCTCGATGGAGGTAATTTTCCATGTACGAGCAGGCCTACTTCCCCAACAGCATCGATACCCAACGTGATTAATAAGCAGCTGCTGAATCTCCAACTCATCCTGTACATCTCTATCAGAAAATTCCAATCATTCCATTGACAATTTGTTCAATATTTGGGGAGCAAAAGCATTGAAAACAACATAAAGATGGAACAAAAGGGAAAACATGAACAGGGCAACAATAGTATAGTTCTTTTATGCCTTTGGAGAAAGTTGGGGAATCATTCTATCTATTGAAGCTCTGCGCAAAACTGAGAATTCCAGTGCTCCACATCATTTATCCCATTTTAGCCGTCTGATACTACGATCAACCCTACCAATATTCCAGTTGCAAAGGTCTCTAGAGCATTATTCCTTCAAGATGCATTATCCCTCAACTGCATATCAGATCATTCCCATTCCCAATCACTACCTGCTGCATCATTCAATTTGCACATGAAAAGGGACAAAGAGTAGTTCATGTTTTCATTTATATGAGACTTGGGAGCGTGGTTCTAAATGGCTAAACGCCATGTGCTACCAGTCAATTTAGAGCAATTGACAACAAACTGACCTTCCGCCATGCATTTGAGTCCTGGTGCAAGTTATGCATGTGCTCTGTCAGCCTGTTACTTATGGGGTATATCTAACTGCTTGAGCATATGATGTACAACAGTACAACCATGTTTGGAGATCTGGATTACATGTGATTTGAATATTTCTGCTTGCAGTGGTGATGGTGTATTAATAATCTGGATTTCTTACCATCAAGAAAGTTATTTCCAGGTGTACTTGGCTGCAGCCAGACACCTTCGAATACCTCTGTTGAGTCCTCCACTGCACATCTGGCTAGATGTGGGCATGTGGCCAAGCAGCATTTTCTTGCGTGTTGGTGACGGGTGGTAGCGTTGGATGTACTGTAGCAGTTTTTTTTTTTTCTTTTTCTCGTTGTTTTTTGGTTTTTTGTGTTTTGTTTTTTCCCCGTATTCCTTTGCATTATCCGTGATAGGTTAGCATGCCATTTTTATTTTTATATTTTTTTAAATTTAATTATACCTAATAAGCCAACTCAGTTACAGTAAAAAAATAAGCTAGTTATAGTGAAATTTCAGTTAGAAACCATCGTTATTCCTAACGCCCCCTTAGAATTTAAAGGAACCTTCTGTCTCAACTGAAAAATTATAGTTTATGGTTTTACATGCATTATATAT
This sequence comes from Melocanna baccifera, assembly GCA_036346265.1. Taxonomy (NCBI): domain Eukaryota; kingdom Viridiplantae; phylum Streptophyta; class Magnoliopsida; order Poales; family Poaceae; genus Melocanna; species Melocanna baccifera. The sequence goes on along the minus strand of CM070688.1, from coordinate 12,361,440 downwards.
TTCTGGTCAATCTTAGAGTTCAAATGCTTTACATCTCATTTCTTATTGTTCGTTTCCAAGTGTTCTCCTTTTGTCTGAGGGGATTTACTCTCTGGATACTTTAATAAAGTCATATTAGCACAGGCATTCTCTTCTAGATCATTTGTATATAGAGCTGATGGCAAGTCTAGTTACATCACCAAGCACCGATCCAATGAATATTGAGTTTGGAGGCTAAAAGGATTACTTCTCTATTTGATCATCATGTGAATACTCTCTCTTCAATCATAACTGGCTAGGAGATGACTATCATGTACGGACATACCAGGCCACAGCCATCACCTGACTGATTGGCTCTATGTAGAATCGGAATATGTGTAACTTCCTACTAGCTTTTGTTCAGCTAGTTGCCAAATTCTTCTGACCTGACGATGCCATTGCTCCAAACATAACACATTTATAGTAATCTATGATCGCTCTACCAAATTGAAATGTTACGCATTCCCGTGATAAAAATGAGAAATGTTAAGCACCATGATACGAGGCTACCAGCATTCGTCACTGTGTCTCTGCGTCTACCCCCTACACTATCGCTTGGCAACTAGTTGGCCAAGCTCTGGTTACAGCCAAGAAGGTAGAACCTAGGACGCAACACGCAATTTCAATTGGAAGTACTCACCTCCTGACTCCCTCAGAAGGCTGGTAATCACCACCGTACGGGTATGGCCCTTGAGGAACAATCTGTTGGTAACAAGTCAATGATTTCGCTCACACTCGGCCGATCCTCTTACAGCCTGTATTTTCGGACAATGAACAGTAAAATTCAGAGGAGAGCCGAATTCAAAGATTGGCACCGAGAGTTCTCTTATGTCTCTCAACACAATTTGACAACCAATTACATGTTGAATATAAAGCTTAACAAACGGAAATAATCAACCCATGATCCGCATAACCTGGGAGCGGGTCATGCGATCCTGGGAACACTTGCTGAAACTGAGCTCTTTCAAGCTTTTGTCCAACCGAATGTTCCAAACTCATGGATCCTGTTGCAAACCATAAAGAGCCTTTGACAATTTATACACCTTGTGTTTCTGATTTTGTACCTCGAACCCTTCCAGTTGAGAAACATAAACTTCTTCCTCTAGTTCTCCATTCAAAAATGCTGATTTCACATCTAAGTGGTGTACCTCCCAAGCTTGGTTTGCAGCAAGTGCTAGTATGACTCGAATGTTGTCAAGTCTTGCAACTGGCGCGAATACTTCTTCAAAGTCGATCCCTTACCTCTGGACATAACCCTTCGCCACTAACCTCGCTTTGTGTTTGACAATTCTCCCTTCGGAATCCTTTTTCAGCTTAAATACCCATTTCAGGCCAATGGGTTTCAGTCCTGGGGGAGGTTCAGTCAGAGTCCAGGTGTTGTTCCTTTCGATAGAGTCGAGCTCATGTTTCATTGCTTCATACCAGCAGCCTTCGGTTGCAGCTTCTCGAAAACTTGTTGGCTCTTCGGACAGCACCATCATTGCTACACCTTCTTCTTCTTCAATGTTTTGTCATTTCTTCAGTGTGAGCATATATGTCTGCAATAGATCTGTAGCGCACTGATCCATCATGTGACTCCGGTGAAGATGCCACTAGTGATGTGGTAGCAGCACGTGTGCTCACCGGTGATGTATATGGACTAGTTGCTTCTATCGGACGTGGTTCTGAAGGAGTTGAGGGGGATGATATTCCTATCACCACCTCTGTCGTGGGTAACGGAACTCCTTCTGTGCCAGCCCCAGCATCTGCCGCTGCAGCTATCTCCCCTGTGTAGAACCTGTCCATTAAAGTGAACTCCGGTGACTCCACTCCATTGTCAGTCTCTGTATTCCATCTCCATTCTAGATTTTCTTCGAAGACGACGTCTCTGCTTACTTGAAGTTTGCCACGGCTTGGATCATACAAACGATGGGCTTTACATCCCTCCTCGACCCCGAAATATACCATGGGCGAGCTCCTGTCATCAAGCTTCTTGATATGAGGGGTTGCGTTTTTCACATATGTCGTGCAGCTGAAGACTCTCAGATGTGCCAGATGTGGCTTTCTCCCCTCCAGTTCTTCAAACGGGGTGCGTTCTCCTAACGCTTTGGTTGGAAGGTGATTCAAGTCAACAAATAAACTGTGTGTCTTACCGCCTCACCCTAGAATTTTGTTGGCACATTCATGCTTTTCAGCAGAGACCTGGCCATCCCCGTTACAGTGCGGTTTCGGCGCTCTACTACACCATTCTGCTGGGGTGTGTAGAGAGCCATGAGATGCTTCTCAATGCCTGAATCTTCACAAAACCGAGTAAATTCTGTGGATAGAAACTCTCCACCATGGTCCGTCCGAAGTGTTTTGATCATGTGCCCGATCTTGTTGTCTATGAATGTTTTGAACTTGCTAAATGCCTAGAATGCGCTATTAATTGCTACCAGTGTATACACCCACATCCACCGAGTGCTGTCATCAACAATCAACAGGAAATACTCACTTCCAACAAGAGTACAGGGAGAGATTGGCCCGCAAATATCAGCATGAAGAATCTCAAGTGGTTTCTCGGCTCTGATTTTTGCCTGGTGGGGGAATGGCAATCTTGTGTGTTTGGCGATCACACATGCCTCACAGATCCAGTTCGGCTTGGCCACTAGTGGTACCCCAACTGCCATCTTCTTCTCCCCTATAAGCCTCAAGTCATTGAAGTTTACATGTCCTAGTCTTGCATGCCATAACCACGTTGGGTCATCAAGACATGCTAGGAAACAAACTGCCTTGGAAGTCTTCAAGATTATCTTATACAGACGATTTTGTGTCCTCTTCACTAACATCAAAAGTTTCCCGCACCTATCAAACACTTTCATGTTTTCTCCTAACATATGTACTTCAATTCCATCCTCTGTCATTTGCCCAATGCTAGTGATGTTATTACACAACTCTGGGATGTAGTATACCTCATTGAGAATCTTCTGGTCTCCATTCCTGCAAGTGAATACACCGTTCCTTTTCCCATGATCCAGACGGTTGACCCATCGCCGAAGCTCACTCTTTTGGTGACCGCTTCATCCAACTCTTGGAACTTTCCGCGATGGCCAGCCATGTGGTTACTAGCGTCGTTGTCCAGGTACCAAGTATCTTCATCTTCTTCCTTCTCATTGCCACGATACAGCTCCGGCGCCATCCATTCTTCATTGAGCAATACAGCCACTTGTTGTTCCTGTCTAGTGCGTGCCCCCTCCTGGGACACGGCCAGCATCAGTGTTGGTTCCTCGTCTAGAGCAGGGTCTTGATTATCGGTTTGAAAATTTTATCGGAGGGGGCCGGCAAGACCGATTTTCCGATTTTCGGTTTTTTTCATCGCAATTCGGACCGAAAAATTCAAATGAAATTTAAAATTCAAAAAAATACCGGCCGATTTTTGCCGATAATCGGCCGAAATTTGAAGGAAAAAATTGGGCAACAACCGCCGATAATCGGGCAAAAAACGATTAACATGGATAGATCATACAACAGATTACAGGATTAGAGTTATGGCCCTTGGCCCTTGTCAGTTGTCACCAGCAAGCAAAAAATCCAATTAACAGGGACAGATCACACAACAGATATTACAGGATCCGATTAACAGGGACAGATCCACAATAGATATTAATAGGGACAGATCCACAATAGTCATTCCATTTTTCAGGGCATATATTGCTATGATCATCTCAGTTGCATATCCAAACGTATCATTCAGAAGGCCTCCAAGGCTCCAACTGCAATTGTGAGAAAAAGAAACTATTATTTGTTGCTTGAAAGACTTCATTTTCTAATAGGTTACAAACCATATAGATAAAAGTGCATACCTGTTGGTTTGTAAATAATCCGAAACATAAATCTACCATCGAACTGAACTGAACAAACAAAGGTTTGTAAGTAATGAAACTTTGTAGCATAACCAAAACTAATGAACGATCCCAGAAGACATCTTTGTTACAAGCTCATCAATGTTTCAAATACTACAATTCCAAGTAAGAAAGGGCATGCAGTCAGCTCACAACTGGTTGGAAAGCTTTATGTACTGTTAAGATCCTTTTTGTATGCAGTCAGCTTGTTAACACTTGTTTTATTAAGGATATGTGCAAATTAAATCAATAATGTAAGATCCTTTTTTATTCAAACTTGCAGCAAGTAATGTAAGATCAGTACTACAAAGATCAAACTTGCAGCTTGGCAACTTTTGTAAGTAGTGAAAATAGATAATCACATGGACAATCGATATTTTATTCAAAGAACTTAATAATGGGTTGAAACTCACCACCTGTGACTAGTTGTTGGGCTGCTGCTCTAGTAAAGGGTGGAAATATCCTTGGTCTTCTTTGTTCCTGCCCTACCTCGCCTAGGATCATCAAGAGATTTCTTCATGATCTCACCTTCTTTCTCTAAAAAAGTGAATGGTAAGTTACTTTTCATAAAATTAATTGAAAGGGTACATAAAAAACACTCACCTACAGATACATTCGGTTCGTTATCATGACCATCATCACTTGGGGGACTTACGCTATCCGTGTCCTCACATAATGGGCTTCTAGAAGTAGCCGTTGTATCCTTTTCACTTCCCACATCGTTCTCATAAACATCCATTCTCTTCCTTCCTCTCTTGGTCGTACACTTTGATGTTTCCGCTTCAGGGCGTTTCCGCTTTGATGCCCAAACATTGATGGGCTCGTCAAGGAGTCCCTCATCGATGGGCGTTTCCTCTACTGGTACTTCTTCACGCTGGGATCAGTAGATAGTGCTCACAGTACATTATTGTATCAATTCATACATCGCGAGACATTCATCAATCCATAATAATATATATCAAAGTTTAAAATACACCACGTCAGTTGACAGTTTTACATAAGGGTCATCAAGGCCAAATGTTTACATTCAAAAGATAGTAGCGGAAAAACGAATAAAAGTAGGACCAATAGCCACAGCAAGCAACTAAGGGGTAAATGTGAAACTATATTGCCTAACCCTAGGTAATATAGGTGTACACCTTTCCAGTATGTCTACTTGCCTAGGACTTGACATTTTCAAATTCACCCTAATTGCCGCCGTCTGCTCCATGCGTCGGGGCTGGTACGTCGTTGTAGGCATAGTGGTCCTAGCATCCTGCTTCTGGTGATGATGATGCGAGGGTGAGCACAAATCCACCATGCTCCGCGAGTCAATACACAGTATGCGATTAATTTAACATGCATGGCTTACCAAGAAAGGGCTCGGGTTATTTTATTTGTCGAAAAATCACTTTTTAAATGTAATATAATACATAGAAATCCCATGAGATCTAGCAGTTTGGACCAAAATCATAGTGTTTGTAAAAAGAAGTATATGATAATAATAGTGGCACAGATTTCATCCACCTTTACATGTTACTTTCACCGTATGATAACTCTTCAGCGTTATAGCCACTTACATTATCACTAGGGTGACACCCAGGGCAACACAAACCAGGGCTGTCCATTGCCCTCCATTTTTCTTTTCATCCAATTCCCTCCCATAAAGATTATTTTTGAAATAGAACTATATCTGAGTTAGGTTCCCATGTTCACCCTTGACCGTGGGTACGGCTATTCGAATAGTTTTGACTATATGGAGTGTGTACACTTTCACCACAAGAGACAATCCGCTTGTTGCCCCGCATGATTCCTTAGACATGCGACTGAGTAGATCATCACAGTAACATTTCAAACCACCTGGCCTCTTATTCTCATCTCACCCTATGGGTTACTCCCACTTGCGGTGGGTCCCATACATTGCGCGGGATGTTAACCACTAATACTAGCACATCCGGGCTCCACTCCCCACAACGCTAGTATGACAGAAAAACTTCACCCTCCACTCGGTGTCCCTTTAGTCACAACAGGCCCTTGCACTACCTTGCTTCTCTCCCCCTGCTTGTGAGATGAGTCCGAGGTTCGATAGATTTACTTAGTCAAGTTGCACCTGCAGATTTACTATTCGGTCCGAGGGTTATCTGGGCGGTTTTACCACATTCCACTCTCTCGTGCATATACCGCACTACACCCCGAACCATCCGCCTAGATGTATAAGCAAGTTGGGGAGTTTGGGAACATAAAATAATGATACTTATAAAAATACATGACCATTTCCATTTACAATTCCTCAAATTAGTTCTTTATAATCTGAATGTGAGGCTTGGGGTAATTTAACACCCCCGGGTAACTAAGTAGTGCTAGGCCGTAAGTATAAACGTAACTGATTTTCGACAGATTACATTTATAATTTTTCTAGGGATAAACAAGGCTCACTGTTCAATGTGCTATGGAAATATATATAATATTAGCACTTACTAATGTCATATAACTAGAGTATTAAAAACAGACATAGTGTTGCACATAAAATAATAGCATGCACTTTATTTATTTATATGTAAATAATTTGTATAAATGGGAGGTTCAAAATGATCAAAGTATTGACTCACCTAGGTCACAGTTGTCTTGATCTGGTTGGTCTTGGCTTGGTTCTACCTCGGCTTCCTCCTCTTGCGCTTCGTAGGCTATTTTTACGCCGAGCGAGAAATAAAAAGAATCAATACAACCAATTGAATTCTCACCAAAAATTCAAACAAGCTCAAAAATTCGTGATTTTGGTTCCATTGGATAGAGGATGAATTTAGACAAATTTAGCATTTTTTTACTTTATTTAGAGTTAGGATGAATTACTTATGATTATTTGAAATTATCAGCCTTAATTAATTTGAAATAAAATCAGAAATCAATAAATAATCCCGAGAAGAGAGAGTGTCCGTGTGATTGACGACCCACAGGTTATATTATTTTCTTTTCCTTTTTATGATAGGTGGGACCCATTGTGTTTATTAATTTCTTATCTCTCCAGTCACTGACACGTGGGACCCACTATGAGATTTTCATTCTTTTGTCGGTTTCACTGACGAGTGGGACCCACGAGGATTAATATTTTTCCAGCTGTTGACACCTGGGGTCCACTATGGTTTAATTAAAGGAGGGGCCCGCATGTCAGTGAATAATCAAGACTTAATGATTATCATTAATGCTAATCAACTCGGCTAATGAACGACACAGATGAACAGTACCATCGTCTTCCCACCAGCGGCTGCGAAGCTCATCTGCTGGCGGTAGGGGCGGTGGCCGTACGCGAGCATTAGCAAAATGGGTTGCTCGTGCCTGCGCCTACCTCTGGGCGAGGTCTTGCCGGCCAATTTGGTTGGAGTAGTGGCTGGTGGTGAGCTCGGGCGGCAGCGGAATAGGACAATGGTGGACACGGCTATCTATGGCATAGGAGCTCAATTAACCACTACTAGAGCATCTGAGAAGTGTCACGAGGCTACCTTGGGGGTCGGCAAAGCTCGGGGAGGGCTGTGGTGGTCGGTCGGCGTGAGACGGTGGTGGTCCGAGGGGAGCTTACGGCGAGGGGGTAGCTCGGGCAGTGGGAGCTTCGGCCAAGGGTCGAGATGGCTTCGTCGAGCTCCAGAGATGCTTTTGCCGAATGGAATCAGCCTGAGGCAGCTTCAATTGATGGCGAGCCCGTTGGCCGAAATTGAGAAAGAAGGGGTCGCCAGCGAGCTACGGGGCATGGGGAGACAATTGCATTCGGTGGGAGGGAGAGAGGGATGCGGGGGAGCGATCGGCAGCCTCAATTGGCTTTTATGGGTTACGGAGTGAGTTGTCCGCACGAAGTGGTTGGGGACGTCCATGGCGGTGATGTGGGAGGTGGTGTGGCCATAGGGCGACTGTCCCGGTTCTTGTGTTGCGAAGAGACGACAGCAGGTGAGCATGCAATGGATGGAGAGAGCGAGGGCGAGGGCATCATGGCGACGTGGGGCTGGTCGTGGCTGATGCGGTGGCGTGGGTCGGGAGGCCGATCGCACACGAAGAGGGGACGGGGAGGCCAGGTGGGGTACCACTGAGGGCAGGCGGCAGCATGGTCCCAAGGTGCATGCCGACGACCGACGGTCTGAAGGGGGCATGGTGGTGGGGGGCCACGTGCGGTACTTCGGGGGAGAGGGAAGGCTGTGCAGGCGCGCGAGCGAGCAGAGGGAGAAGGGAGGAGAATAGAGAAAGGGAGAGGGGCAAATGCCGTTCGGCTGGGCCGATGGGCCGACTAAGCTCCTCCCTTTTCTCTCCTTTTTTATTTTCATTTTTGCTTTGAATTCTATTTGTATTTTTTAGGCATATGTGCGTATACCTTTACATATATATTTTGTACATAAAATTGTAGAGTTGTTCCTTGCAATATTATTACTTTTCTTTTAAAGTTTTCATATTTTGCATGTCTCCATTTTACATTTTATGGCAAATTTAACTCTTGGAAATTTGGAAAATTTTTGGATCATCTTTTCATATTCGTATTTTAATTTAAAATTTTCTACTATAGAAACCTATCCTTTCCTTTTTGGAATTCTCCCCTTATTTGTGCTTTAACATTATTTATACATATATATTTTTTTCTTTTGTAATATCTTATTTACTGGAACCTTAATCAGAACCAAAGAAAATCAAAAGTTAGAATAACAGGAATTGCCAAAAATTCAGAATATCCACAAATTTCACATTATCAACACATCCCCATTTTCAGGATATCACATGTAGGTACTACGGCAAATTAGGGCATTGGGCTCATGATTGCCGTAAGAAGAAAAGAGAGGAGGCACATTTGGTGCAGAATACCAACGATGAGCCGTCTCTCCTGATGGCCCAATTAATGTCAGTGGAAGAAGACATCGCCCGGGCGCCCGCCAAGCAAGAGCAAGTCAGTGAGCAAGTCTTTCTCAACAAGGAACTTGCCAGATCGGTCCTCATTAACAAAGAATATGAGGAGACCTCCTGGTTTCTCGACACCGGAGCGTTGAATCACATGACGGGATCTGACGTAGTGTTCTCTGAACTTGATCACGGGATCTCCGGCTCGGTCGAGTTCAGGGATGGCTCGGTGGTCGATATCCACGGGCGCGACACCGTGCTATTTTTGGGAAAGGGGATCGACATCGAGCCCTCACCACGGGCGCGACACCTACTCTGTGAACTCTAAGAGTACCTACTATTTCAATCCTAAGAGTACTTACTTTGTGAACTCTAAGAGTACCTACTCTTTCAGCTCTAAGAGTACCTACTATTTCAACTCTAAGAGTACTTTCTCTTTCAACACTATGAGTAACTTCTCGTTCAAGCGTTAAGAGTACTCGGTGGTCTCGTTCAACTTAAGTGCCTTCGTTCTCAACAGTCGGGGCTGGGGGTAGTTATTGGATGAGGAGAAGGAGGCGGCAGACTTGACCTCTGCGGTGCTCACCTCCGGGCCCCCGCCCCACCCTCCGCCACCGCGCAGCGACTGATGAGATGCTCCACCCCAGGTACTAGTAATGCTGCTGGTGATCTGCTACTGCCGCAAAAATGAAAGGGGATTCCACCAAAAGGGATGAGATGAGCCGGAATGGCACCGGAATTGGGGGATGGGGGGCGACGACGATGGTGAATGTCGGCGCTAGTGCACCAACCTGGCGACAAGGGGGAGGGAAGAGAGCGTCGCTGCTCGTTGCCGTCACGCTTAGCCTCCATGGCCATCGATGTGGAGGCACCAGAGCAGCGCGCCACTCCCTAATTCGATGTGATCGAATTGGGGGAGTGGTCGAGATGATTGAGATTATAACAGCCTGCAGCCTCAGTCGTGAAGGAAGCAATTCAAGTTGTGATTGTGATGACAACGACAACGATGGTGGTGAGGCTTGGGCGGTGGCCGTGTCCATGCTAGCTGGCTGGCACAATTAATTCTCTCTCTCACTCGCTCTTGGTCGATTTTTGGATTACCGGCTGAGAAACTAGAATCTGCCGGCCGAGTTCTATTTTTGAAACCACGGTTGTGGTTAGGGGAATCTTTGGCCGAAATGGTAATTTTTGATATATGATTAGCAAAAATAGTACTCATTGTGTGGAATTTATAAAAATAGCGTCTTCACCGTGGCCACTGCTCTAGAGTGACCGACGAGCTAACACATAAGCGATACCGTACGGTGACTGTGTGGATTAGCCAAAACCACACAGTGGTGCGATCACCACGTGAGAGTGATCGACAAGCTGACATGTAAGCGATGCATGGTGGTTGTGTAGATTAGCTAAAACCGTATGGCCAACGTGCGGTGGTGCACTATAGCGTCTAAAAAAGGAATCTTCTCAAAAATCATTTAAATATACTTTTTAGGAATTTTAAATATAGAAAATAAGCTCTAAAAATTATAAATTTTTTCGTGGAGTCTCCCGACATAGTTTACTTGCTTGTATAATTTTTTATACAATTTTGGCTATTCTAAATTATTTTCAAAAATTCATTTAAGTACACTATTCATAAGAATTTTAATATAGAAAATGAGGTCCAAACATTATGAATTTCTTTGAAGTCTCCTTACACAACGGATTTGATTGTGTAATTTTTTTATAATTTTATATATTTTGAAATAGTCATTTTTAGATAGTGGCTCTTACTCTAGTTTGTTCACCACCGTTCTTTAGAAGGTAATTTTCACAACATATAAAATTCTAGAAAATTACACAATTAAGTCCACTATGTAAGAAGCCTTGAAAAATTCAAAATGTTTGGACCTCACTTTCTATATTAAAAAATTTATACAAACAGTACATTTAAATAAATTATCAAGAAAATTCATAACTGATAAAATTATGAAAAAATTACACAGCCAAGTCCACTATGTCGGGAGGCTCCACAAAAAAATTATAATTTTAGAGCTCATTTGTTATATTTAAAAATTCCTATAAAAAGTATACTTCAATAATTTTCAAAGAAAATTCCTTTTTTAGATGCTATAATGCACCACCGCATAGTGGTCGTGTGTTTTGGGCACTATAGTGCACCACCACATGGTGGTCGTTTGGTGCTGCCTCCACTGCAGGATGGCCATGAAGTTTTGGCTAATCTGCATAGCCACTGTGCGGTATTGCTTACATGTCAGCCGTTGGTCACTCCCACGTAGTGACCATGCAGTGGAGGCGTTATTTTTGTAAATTCCGCACGACAAGTGCCATTTTTGCTAATCGTGCATCAAAAATTGCCATTTTGGCCAAAATCTTGTGGTCAGGGGTGGCAACGAGGTGGGTCCCAAGGAGGCTTCTGTGGCCCCACCCTTGACGAGTTAGGCCAAACTGGGGAAGATCATCCCTTCTCCCGTCCCCGGTCCCTACGGGGACCTACCTCCTCTCCACAGGGAATAGGAAAAGGTTAAATTATTTTTAAAAAAATTAAAATGTGACTTATTTATTACTTCATAATTATTTATGCATACTTTTTTAAAATATAGTTTGAAAATAAATATTCTAAAGTATAGATTCAAGTACAAAAAAGAATACAATATTCTATATTAAAAACTATAATCTATTATAATATATGTATTATTTTTATTAGGTCCCCGCAGGGGAGGTCACCACCGACCTGCTAGCGTAGCGGCGCCCGCCCCGTTTCCCGTGGAGAGAGATCGGCCCTTACCCCACCCTCGACAGGAAAATTTTCCATAGGGAAATTGCCACCCCTAGTTGTGGTTGCACCGTTTCACCCTCAGGGGTGCATGTACTGCATAATAGTACAGACAATGGTTATTTGTAATATATAGTTGGGTTCTTTTTTAATGCGGTTTATGGCTACGACTTATGGTTTTTGGCCATAGTGCTCGCGTTAGTGTAAACGAATGGATTATCAATAAACTATTTCAAAAAGACTGTTATGATAAACCATTTTAAAATGGCGACAGAGAAGTCATCCTATTTGTTATTTAAGAGAAGCCATAAGCCAAAAAATAACTCAGCCTATATCTATATGATTAATAGGCAAGATTAAAGACAACTTATACAATATGTTGTTTATATAGTCTGTAATAGTCTTATATAATTAATATATTATCTATATAGTTGTCTATACAATAATATAGGTAGTAAAAAGTCATCTATAAGACTGTCTATTAAATATTAGATAATATCTTTCTCTCTCTTTCTCTTTTTACCATATTACTTAAAATCCTATGTGTCAGACTTATAGACAACTAACATGTACCATTTTATATCCTCTAAACTTCACGTTTGCAATCTAACTTTTCTATTAGAGTTAACTGGTTAGCGTACACGTGTAACACACATCAGATTAAATAAAAATTAGAGAAAGGTAAAACAAAAATCATCCCATATTTTTACCTCTCTTTTGCTGTACAACCAAACCGCACAAATGATAAGGCTCAGTTCCAAACAACATCTAGGTTTTGTTTTTCAGAAACTGGCTTTTAAATGAGGTGATTTCTCAAGGTGATTTCTAAAAGCTATTTGTAGGAATCATTGTAGGAACCGTTTTAAACGAAGCGACTTCTCAATACGAGTGTTTTCTTATTCTATCAATCTCTCTCGCAATCAGCAAAAAAACAAAAGTCACAACTAAAAACTAAAAGCCACAATACTTTTAAACATGGCCTGCATGGAACTGACCTAATAAGTAATAACAATTACCAATTTCTGTCCTTCTCCTACCAAGTAATTCAAAAATTCAAGCTTAAGTGCAGTAGGGAACAGCCAACCAAATTCTGACAATATGTAATCAACGCTGTAAAATCGAATATAAGATAACTAAATTAAAGAACTCTTTTTCATGTACCAGCAGTTTATTTATTTTCAAAAAGATTAGTTCCTTTACAGCCATTAGTTCAGATGTTGACAACACGAACATCTGCTCAAACATCCGCTAGACCAGAAACCCAAAGCTTTGTCAGAATCATCGCCAGAGTCAAAAGATGATGCACTAACCTACAAAATTCTGTGATTTCTTGAAAGCAACAGGGTTACACCATGTCCTGAACTTGATTCCACCGCCCTGCATGTCAAAATTTCGGAAGCAGCAGTAAGGATAAGCCATGAGACTCAAGTTCGTAAATAGCCAATCCTGCTTGCTTGACATCTATGGATTATAATTTATAACTTAAATGAGGAGAAGGTTGCTGACAGGAAGCTGAATGGTAGCAGCAATTACTTACGATTTCCAAATAACATCAGCATCAAATACTTTGCCGCATCCGCCGATCTGAGAGTACCAACATAAATTTTTCATATTGAAGACTTCATTCCCGAAACTTTATATAATAACTGATCAATGTCACAATTACAAATTGAGAGACGAATAACTGCAGGAAGGAACCAGAATTTACCTCATAATGAACCTTCAAAATTAGAGAGATGGCGGGAAAGAAGGGCATGAGGAAGCACCAGGAGCAGTGTGTGTGTGTGTGTGGGGGCAGCATCGAGCAGTTAATTTCAATCAGAAGAAGTACCAATCTTGTAAATCTATCCGATTGGAAGAGTTTGGATGCACCAATTTATCCCCTCATTTTGCACAATCTAGATCATGAAGCCGCTGAGAAACAATTCGAATTTTTTAAATAATCTATTTTTATTCCAATTACAATAATACACATGTATTTTTTTATTTTACAAAAATAGATATCTGTCACTCCACGGTTGGACAATATAGGCTGTCGCCCAACCGTGGGACGACTAGAGCCGCTAGCTGATAGAAATAAGTGTGGGGAAGTAAATGGCATTTTTTGTAGAAAATATATTTATCAAATCTTGTTTGTAGGTTGTTATTTTTTAAAATAAAAGGGCAGACAATGTCGGTTGGTCTATTTACGATTTTTGTAAATTTTGAATGGTATGAAATATATTAGACTCTCATTAACATTATGTGATTGCCGTATGGTATAAAATTTTTTTTGAAATAAAGAATTTTATGAGGACGATTGAGCTAGCAATAATTCATAAGTATGAAGGTAAGTAATATTACGATGCAACACAGAATTCATATATGGAGAACTTGGATAAATTGTGTAACAATAACAACACGATAGTTGATCCGACTAGGGGGTTATATGGCATGCAGGCTAACGAAACAAAAATGGAACACATGTGCCTTTAGAGAATTAGAAATATATAGGACATATGGGTCGAACTACTGCGTGGAACGTGGCCATTTGCCCTTCCTCCCAAGGTTGGCATTGTTGTCCTCGCTGATAGCCCTAGTCTTGGCCGCTAGTTCACGCTTTCTCTCACGCTCCTCCTCATAAGCCTCCCACTCCCTATGTCTGCATGCCTTCAGATGAGCTTGAGTCTCCCGCTGAATACGCTCGCTTCGCTCCTCATTGCACCGCCACTCCTCCATCCTCTAATGTGCCGTCTAGGCGTCCCACTTCTCACAGCCCAGAGTTCACTGCACTAACGTTATTATTTTTAAATTATAGTCTTTACTTGCAGTATTAAATTTAATAATTTTAACTATTTATTATATTTTATTAAATGTTGTTGATGTTCAAATAACTATGTAAGCCTTCCTTTCTTACTTTTATCATTATATTGCATTTTTTCGATGTGACTTGCAGAGTACAAGTTTGTACTCACTCTTATTTTATCATCTCAGAGGAGGATGACTTCGATTACGGTGAAGACAAGGATGTGTAGGTCGCGTCTTACTGTTGTCTGTCTATGGGTATGCTTGGGCTTCACTTTTATCAGTTTGCTTCTGTAGTTTTTTCCTTTATTCTTGATGTCAATGAGTATTGATGTAAATTATGGTCATAAGACCGTATTCTTTTAATTAACAAAGTTCATCATTTGTGATTGGTATTTATCCGTGTTACCACTGTATACACTAGTTGATTTACACAGAGGATCCAGAGTCATTACTCCGGGGTTCGACAATCTTGTCACTACACAAGGCTATCTCATTTTGTCTTGTCACTCTGCAAGGCTGTCTCGTTTGGTCTTATCACTACACAAGGCTATCTTCTTTGGTCGGAGACTATGTAAAAGACTATTTTACCCTCGCAAAATGCATGCTTGCAAAGAAGTGGCTGTTTGGCAACAAAGGAGTGGAGAGTCTAGTGACAGCCCTTCCCACCTTCCGAAAGGTCAAGATCTGGAATCCAAGCTCTCATGCAATATCTGACGTGGCAAAGTTACCCACATCCTTGAAGCCTCTTAGCTCACTGCACCACACTTGTAGCACCCTCTCCTTCATAAAGTAATCCAACATGAAGTTCAATGGCTCCACATTGATAATCGCATATGCGGCTAGGACATGAGAGTATGGCTTATGAAGGAGTTTTGGCTTGTTGCATATGCAGTTAGATTTATTTATATGATCTCCAATGTATACCTCGTGGGTAACAAGAGATCAAGTAGTCCCAAATCTAGCTCTGTCCCGAAGAGCACGTTAAAACGATGCTCTGTATTACCCATCATGAAGACCGTGTGCGACTGACCATTCTTGGTCTTGGCATGTATGTATGCTGTAATCTTCGAGCAGTACAATATATGTGGGTCAGCTGTATGAAGTGCCACATTTGTATGCCTTCCCTGAAATATTCAATTATACCTTGTAGAATGCCTTCGATGATGATGACAAGGGGCTGAGAACGGATACCCATAAGAACCTAGTTGTACACCTCCACAAGATTAGTTGTCATTATGACAAACCTTGTACCGTCAATATCATGCAACAAGGATCACTTCTTTAATAGCTCAGCCTCAATCCAATAGAAAAAGCACTTGATATTCCTCGAGGTCCTCCACATCACACCGCGAGGCGTTTGGGTTGTGCAGCCTCAGGAATGACCGAACGCTTGTTCCTATTGATGACGTGTTTCTTGGTGTGCTCCTTTAATATCTCCCATAGCGCATAGAATTTACACTGTTGGTTCTACATAACCAACCTCTTGAACAACTTCATCAACCATTGTTGTGAGAACTGCTTGAAAAAGTTAGCCCCTAGATGGTGAATGCACCATCTGTTCCTCATGTCTAGCTAAGAGAATGGCTCCTCCGAGTCTTGGTGAAGTTTTCTTATGGCCTTCATCATCCTTGAGTTGTGATCATGGATTATACAAATATCAGGATGTACCCCAACTACTCCTCCTTCAGATGTTGAAGGAACCATAACTAGTTATCAAAATTCTCACTTTCGATGAATGCAATGGCTAAGGGCAGAATCTGATTGTTGCCATCAACGTAAATTGCAATAGGATCTGCTTCTTGTGCTGAGATCATGGGTAACATGTGCTTGAAAGAGTCGATGCAGGCACCGAAGACTAAGAAGGCCTTCTGCAAAACCATGAAACCTAGTGGTCTTTTGGATGGCTTGTCTTTCACAATAATGTATGTGCCTGGGTTCCTGTCCTGTAACACCTTGAGCATACAAGAAAGGTTGTCATAAACAATCTCAAAAGAACTGAACCTCCTTTCCAAAGCCTTCTACTTTGCATGTTATATCTTAGCGTAGTTAATCTTATACTTGAATTTTTGCTTGATAGCCACCATGATGTGCTTGGCCTTCAGGTCCTTCTTCTTCTTCTTCACTATCTCCCCATATATGACATTGGCTATGAAGGTGGACATTAGGCTGCAATGCTTTAGCAAAATACTACTGAGCACATAGGAATGTGGCTCCACCTTTGAGATAATTCAGTAAGTCTCATATTTCGGTCTGTGTGCTGCACACGCTAAAGACAACCAGCCTGCTCACATGCCACAGTGTACTATTCCTAGCTAGATTTTAGGATCCAAAACATCTTCTGCATGGACAAGGTCTATAGCTTAATGGCATCCTGCAATGATCTATTGTCAGCAAACATTACACGAAGGTTAACCTCTATACCATGGTACTACCATGGTGATTTATGCTCATCGTGCACAGAAAGATGCTTAACATCCGTCCCATTCCATGCCTACAGCATGGGACCTTCGTTCTCGTCAGAAGAGTTATCACCATTCTCTTCTAAAGCTTTCTCCATAGTCCAGGCCATGCGGTCATCGATCTCCATTTGACGTCCTTTGCTATCGGCATACTCCCCTGCGTCCACCTATCCAGTGGCCTCAGCCTGCATAGTGCAATCTTTCTGATCTGCCTCAACAACATCTGCATCCACCTGTCGGGTGGACTTAGCGTGCAATGTGTGATATCCAGTTTTGCCTCCTCAACATCGTCCACCGCGTTATCTTGATGAACCAAGCGTTGCGTGCCCAAGCTGCTCACATCAACTAGACGATAGCCGTTGGCAGGACTTCCTGTGACTCCTTTCGAACATAGTTGCACGAGTAGCGCACACTCATATCCACGTTGCTAGCAGCCTTCTACAAAACCCCTCATACAACTGTGCGCATCAATCTACTCAACTTCCACTGAATGTGCATGGTAGACCAACTCCAAGTCCCATGTAGGACGACAATGCACACCTTGGAATCCAAAGAGAAGCTGCGCGTGAGCCAGTGCAGGACATATCTGATTAGAGCATTCTCCACATTTGGGTGTACCAAACTGCCTTGCGGGAAACTATTCAGATCAACACCGTATAGACCTTCACGAATGGTACCAACACTGTAATACACTATTAATCTTATGGGTTTAGATATGACTGATTTCTAACTACAAAATTGTCATTTGTCAACATACATTCACTAAATACATGCTAAACAAATAAGTAGCTACATGTTGCCTACATTCGGATGAGAATAAGAATGGATGAGCCTATTACCTTCACGCAAAGACCTTCTTCTCCTTATCAATGAGTTTTCTTTGTCTTCCTCTCTAACCTTACGAGCTCCTCTCTTCTTCTCTCCTTTTCCTAAGCTCCTCTCCTTCACTCCCTCTCTTGAGCTCCTCTACTTCTCCCCCTCTACTTTCTTTCCTCTCCCAAGCTTTTTTTGCTTATCCTCCTCTCACGACCTTCTCCCCCTCTCCTCTCCCTCTTTTTTTTCTCCTCTCTCAAGCTCCTCTTGTTCTCTTCCGAGAGAAATGGTGAGAGAGACCCATGAGGGGGTTAGATCAAAGAGAAATAGACGAGTTGGTAACAAGTAATTGCTCCACTATTGGGTGACTAGAGGCTAAGTTGCCCCACCGTTGGGTGACATGGGCAAGTCGCCTAACGGTTGGGTGATATGGGCAAGTCGTCCAACAGTTGGGCGACTAGCCCATATCGCCCAATCGTAGAGTGGCAGATGGCTATTTCTGTCAAATAAAAAAATACATGTATAATACTGTAATTTAGAATAAAAATAAATTATTAAAAAAATTGAAACAATTTAGCATAGCATAGCGAGACAAGGCAGGAAAAGGAAATGCTTTCATTAGGCGTAGCATAGCATAGCATGGCTATTTGTTGCATGTTGATCCCACTGTTATTTAATTAGTTTGTTGATCATCTTTTCAAATAATGCTCTCAATTGTTTTTAGTGGACATAGCAATCAGCATCAAATTTCTATTCCATTGAGCAAGAATGTACTTGTAACATAATATGTCATAAGTTTGTTTTTTTGTTGCAAGGAACGGACACCTAACTATTGCATGATCAAAGGACAGTAAATGAGGGGTGAAATCAAAGGTGCACTATGGTATGATAAATAGGATGGTAAGTAAGAGCCACACGATCAAATGAATAAAAGATAGATCAAATGTGTCAAGTGAAGAGGGTTTTTGAAACTGGCACTTTTAATATTAGTAGAGATAATGGCCCTTTTGGTCCTTCAAACTCCGAAAATTGTTTATTTAGGTCCCTAAAGCTTCAAACTTCCGACCGCATGCTTCCTATTGACCGGTTTCTATCCCGAATATGCCTGTTACCATCCGGTAACTGCCGCGGTTACCATTTCAATTCAAATTTCTAGTTTAAATTTGGAATATCTAATCCATCCAAGATATTTTCGATTCCAGCCCCGGTTCAAAAACCGGTTCTGGCTAGATGATGGCAGGAGCCGATCCGGTTTATGTGCTTCCCAGAAGCACATTGTGTCTCTCAGAATTCCATATACAGCTTGAGCATGGAAAATAGAATTAAGAACACGTTTGGCATCTTCATCAATGAGAGTTTCTGCCACCAGTAAATTAAGCATGCAGCAGCCAGTGACTCATGCATGTATGTCGCCAAAGTTCCCAGCAGAAGTATTTAGCTTACATAAGGCATGCCCACAAAGATTTGGTAACGTGCGGTAGCGAACTTTACAGAACGCTGGCCACGTCCCGCGCGAGGAAATCCGCCCCCAAATTTCGGCACGCATTGCCAGCTCAAGAAAAGCCGATAATGGGAGTCCAACAACAGCAATCATGCCAAGATTTATCTAGACACACAAATTTCAGGGAAGACCTCCCCACCGATTACTAGCAAGATGAGGAGTTTGGAGTTGGGTACCATCTATACCTGATCAAATGATTGTTAGTGATATACTCTAGAGGCAATAATAGAGATGATTGTATCGTTTCTATGTTTATGAACTTTTGAATAATACATTATTTTGTTTCTTAAATAAACTATCATTTATATTGATTAACAAGTATTTGACTTATTCATGAAACTCTCTATTTATGTTTATGATGTTATTCTAAACATCCCTCATCCTATATTATTATGTGGGACTAGGGGTGGCAATTATACCCATTTACCCGCGTACCCGTGGGTAAATACCCTAATAGAGTCGAGTATGAGATATATTTTTTACCCATGGGTATGAAAATGGGAAAAAATTTACCCATCGGGTAAACGGGTACGGGCACGGGTAAGCTCCACCCTTACCCATTTACCCGCGAATATACAGTCTGACAGGTGGGCCAACCTAACAATTAAAAATAAAAATAATCTACCAAACACCCCAGGCCCAAGAGGCCAAGGCCCAAGAGGCAAGACCCCAACCCGAACCCCGACTGCCATCCGTGGTCCGCCCATCGCCCCATCCCTAACCCTAATCCCCAAGTCCCTAGCTCTAAGCCGCCACTCTTCACTCCCTCGGTCACTCCTCTTCACTTCTCCAGTCTCCCTCCTCCGGCGCTCCTCTCCCTGTTGCTCTCGCCAGCGCCCCTCTCCCTGGTTCGCCCTTCTCCGGCTGCCCTTCTCCCTGGCCCTTGCTCGCCCTCGCCGGACACCCCTCTCCCTGGCCTTGCTTGCCCCTCACCGGCCCCTGGATCTCCCTGGCCCCTGCTCGCCCCTTGCCGGCCGCTCTTGAATCTCGTTGTTCAGCCGTCGGCCCCTGGATCTCGCGCTGCGGTTCCTCTGTTAGTCGCTGCCCGCCGTCCCTTGGAATCCTCCCTCCTTGTCGATCCGGAATTCTGGATCTGGATTCTGGTCTTGCTGGCTTCAGGTTCTCCCCTTCCCACTTAATATGCTATTGTTTCACCTTCTTTCTATACAAATTGATGCCTTTTGATATGTGGCAGGTATGGTATTGTGAATCTGTGATGTATACAACTAGGACTTTCCTACTTTGAAAATGTTTATGCTGTTCTGTAGAAAACAAGATGCTTCATCGTCTGTCATATATTCAGTAGTAAACCCTTTTGAAATGCTTCCATGCTCTGAGAATGCTTGTGATAATTAGGTAGTAAACCCTTTTGAAATGCTTCCATGCGTTGACTGATTAGTATATCTGACTTAAATACATGTACATCTGACTGAAATATGTGTACATCTAACTTCCATGCTCTAGGAATGCTTGTGATAATTCAGTAGAAATCATGCGTTTACTGAATAGTATCATATTAGTTTTAATAACTGAAGTGGATATGAGCTTACATACAGAAACATGTGTGCAACTCTCAGATATGAGCTGGCAGATGTAATATGGGTTATTTCCATTCGGCTATTTGTCCACATTTAGCTGACACAATTGCTGCTTATACCTTTTCTGAATGGTTTCCACATTTAGCTGACACAGTATATGGGTTATGACTTTATGAACTCTTATATTTGTATTCAACTCTCAGATGGCAACTCTAGGAAGTGGTAGCCAACATGGGCAATCTTCTCAAGGCTCAATACTCCGTGATCAGCAAGTAGGATCTGAATCTGAACCTCAAGTTGAAGAACATGTCGAGGATGCACAAGCAGAAGAGGAAGACTCTCGTGGCACAAAGAGGAAACTTACTTCACCCATTTGGAATGAATTTACAAGATTGAAAGTCAATAGTGTTTGGAAGGCAAAGTGCATTTGGTGCAGTAAGTACATTTCGGCAGAAACAAAGAATGGCACTAAACATCTACATGAACATCTAAAGGTTTGTATCTATCGGAAGAGGCAAGGGAAAGTACAAACCAGTTTGAGGTATGGATCTTCTGAGCATGGGCAAGTAGCTGTAGAGAACTATGTCTTTGACCAAGAAGTTGCTAGGAAAGCTCTGTATTCCATGATTATTCTGCATGAGTACCCACTGTCCATTGTTGATCACCATGGCTTTCGTAATTTTGTTAGTGCACTACAACCTTTATTTAAAATGGTCACTCGAAATACTATTAGAAAGGATATCTTGGACTATTATGATTTAGAGAGAAAGAGAGCTCTCAGTTACTTGGATAAAAGCAGTTGCCGTGTTGCTGTTATAACTGATCTTTGGACAGCTGATAATCAAAAGAGGGGCTACATGGCAGTGACAGGACATTTTATTGATGACTCTTGGAAGCTTAGAAGTTGCATTTTGAGGTTATTGCTATGCTGAATACTATTAACCTTATTGCTATGTTTAAATACTAATCTTCTTGCTATGCTGAAACATGTAGGTTTATATATGTGCCATGCCCACATACATCAGAGGTTATTTGTGAAGCACTACATAAAAGCCTGCAGAGTTGGAATCTTGATTGCAAGCTATCCACTTTGACTATGGACAACTGCTCAACAAATGATAAATTAGTTGAAGCAATAGAGATGAAGATCGGTCCATCTAATCTTTTATTGGGTGGAAAGTTGCTACATATGCGCTGTTGTGCACATATTCTTAACTTAATTGTGAAAGATGGCTTGAGTGTCATGGAGCATGGCATCAAAAGAGTCTGTGATAGTGTTTCCTATTGGACAGCTACACCAAAGAGGTACGAAAAATTTGTGAAAGCAGCTCGGTTTGTTAGGGTTGAAATAACTAAAAAGATTGCTCTAGATTGCAAAACTAGATGGAATTCAACCTATATTATGCTTAGTACTGCTATTCCCTATAAGAAAGTCTTTGAAAGGTTGGAGCAAATTGATATGCGGTTTAAGCGTGCACCAAGCTCTTGATTGGAATTTTACCTCAACTATTTGTGAAAAATTAAGCCTCTTCTATGAACTCAACGCAATGTTTTTCGGAACTAAATACGTAACAACTAACATCTTCTTCCCAAAGATTTGTGAGGTCAAAATGCATATGAATAAATGGCTAGGATGTGGAGATCCAATAATTGAGGCTATGTCTGTTGAGATGATAAAAAAGTTTGACAAGTATTGGTCTGATATTCATGGTTTGATGGCTATTGCTGTTATTCTTGATCCACGTGGAAAAATGACAATGTTACATGCATGCTATATTGCCCTCTTTGGTGAAGAAAACTCTGAAGATAAAGTTACAGAGAGTTATAATTACTTGTGTGAGTTGATGAATGAGTACCAAGTACATAGTGAAGAAGAGGGTATGGCTACGTCATCTACTACTAGTGCTCCAATTGGTGCGAATGAGGTGCTTTCCATATTTAAAACACTAGCTGCTAGTAAGAAAAATATTGGTGTGGTAAAGACCAAAAGTGAGCTGGATCACTATTTGGAAGAAGAAACTCTTCCTTGCACAGATGAGGAATTTGATATACTGGGTTGGTGGAAGGTGGCTAGGACACGTTATCCTACATTGCGGATGATTGCTCGTGATATCTTGGCTATTCCAATAACAACAGGAGCTTCTGAATCAGCTTTTAGCACTAGTGGTAGAGTGCTAAGTGAACATCGCAGTCGTCTCACTCCAGCTATATTGGAGGCATTGATGTGCTCACAAAGCTGGCTTCAGAATGACTTTAAAGGTATGCACCTAATAATGTAAATATTTCAAAATTTATTTGTGATTTAAAGCTAGTGATGTAAATGTAATACAATGTTTACTTAGATGAAGGAGTTGAGGCTTTATGGACATACCTTGAAGACATTGAAGAGGAGCTTAAAGATTGTTGTTCAATCTCGATCGTCGACTCTGATTAGCAAACCGTTTTTCAGACATGTCTTGTATCTATTTGTTGAACACTTGAACTGTTGAAATTGAACTATTTTTGTATGTTTCACTCTTGTTGTAAGCGTAATTTGTTTATGTGTGAGGAACCATGTCTGTATGTATTTTGTTATGCACTGCCAGTGCATGATAAAATGTTTTATCTATTTGTTATGAATGTTTAACAAAATATGAATGCACTATCAGTTCGCGGGTAAACGGGTATGCCCGTGGGCGACGGGTACCCGCGGCGTTCGCGGGTAAACGGGTATGCCCACGGGCGACGGGTACCCGCGGGCGACGGGTATGGGTGAGGTTTTTTGCCCGTTGTCCTTCGCGGGTATGCCCGTGGGTGTAAATCAGGGTCGCGAGTATGGGTATGGGCGAGCATTACCGTGCCTGTTACGCCCGATTGCCATCCCTATGTGGGACACTAACGATTTATGGATTAGTACATGTATTTATTGATGATTACGTTTCTTGGATCACAGGTATGAGATATCAAATCAATAATATGGATATATGTTAGAAAACATAGCATTTGATTAACCCACCTTGAGACACTGTGAGACTTGTTATATTCTTAAGTGTCATCAGTTAGTTTTATATATAGTTATGTGGGACCTATAGACCTGAGGTTATTATAGTTTTCTACAAGTGTAGTAGTTTTCGTAGGGGTTGTGAAATGCTACTCCGTAAATAGATAGCCATAAAGGTAACTTTTGAGTTTACTATAAAACATGTGGATAAATATTAAAATATGTGGATGAATATAAGCAATCAAGATAGAATTTGCCTTTTCTTTTTAATGGGAGGATATTTCTGACCTCCTCGATGTGGTTGGATTAGAAAAGTGTATGACCATACCGAATTTAGTTAAGAAGTTAACTACAACTAAGTAATTCACTACAAGATTGAGTGAAGGATTAAACTATCATAGGATGGTACATATCTCACCTTGAGTTCGATCTGGTATCGTAAGGCAAAGGGATAAGTACATAAGCATTGTACAGGTTCATCTGATATAATCTTTATGTGTGTTTGGGGGTCACCATGTCCTGTTAGGGACTACTTCCGACTTGTGGATTGGAAACAAATTTCTGGATCGCTGTCAAGTACACATAAACCTATAGGGTCACATACTTAATAGGCTAAAATAAACCGGTTCAGATATGATCCGTTCGTATAAGCTTCACACCTTAATGGGCCACTAGCATAGGGTTCCACTAAGAAAGCTCTTTATAAGGATAGGTGTGGGACTTTTGATAATAGATCGCATCACCCACCGAAACCCTAGCCGCCTTCTTTCGAAGGCCTTGCTGTGCGCGCTCGTGGTAGCACAATGGCACAAGGCATTCTATCCTTAAACATGTGGATACTGTTAGTGATATGTCTTAGAGGCAATCATGGAGATAATTGTATCACTTCTATGTTTATGATATTTTGAATAATATGTTATTTTATCTCATGAATAAATATCATTGATATTGATCAACAAGTATGTAACTTGTTCGTGGAACTCTTTATTTATATTTTGATGTTATTCTAAATTATCCTTAATCTTATATCATTATGTAGGGCAATTATGATTTACAGATCAGCACATGTATTGATTGATGATCATATTTCACAGATCATGGATATGTGATATCAAATCAATAATGTGGATATATGTTAAAGAATATGATGTTGGGTTGATCCACCATGAGACACTGCAGAAATTGTTATATTTTAAAGTGACATCAGTTGGTCTCATACATACACTATTACAAAAAAGCTTATATTAGACGTCTCATCATAGATAGTTTACAAAAATTATCAGTGTTAAATGCAATCATAGATGGTTTGTAACACAGACCGTCTGTGATAACTTTATTATCATATGGGCATAACTCCCGCCTAAGTTCGAGTAAGATTTCGTTCTGACACACCTTTAGTAAAACGGGCATAACTTTTGCATACGGTGTCCGTTTTCGATGTTCTTGTCCTCGTTGAAAATTTGGTGCTTGTCTCAACTGCAAAGTTGTAGATCTCATCGAAACCTTTCAAATGAGTATATATAACCCATATAGAATTTTGCTATTTCATATTTTAAGACTAGTTGTTTACATTGTATTGATATATATAGTTTTTATCATGAACGGTTTGTGGTTCAAACCGTCTAGGATAATTTTGTCTCTCACTGCTGGGCCCGTCGATCCTCCCCAACCCAATCTAGCCAATAGAAATCAACCAACTCCCACCCCATGGATCGCGCACTACATCGGGGACGAGAGGGCCTCGGCATAAAGGTCTTATCGGTGTGGTTGAACTTCCATTAGGATCTCTGTTTCTTCTATTTCTTTCTTCTATATTGCTCGATTTGTAATGGAAATGAAATGTTCTCTGCTATGTTTGCTTGTGATATTGTAATGGTGGATTGTAATATTATGATGTTGTAATGGTGGATTGTAATAAAAATAGAATGTTCTCTGCTATATTTGTTGATGTTATCTGCTATATTTGCTATTGTATTTACTTGTTTTCAAAATTTATAGCTAACATTTTCTAAGGCTAACTGAAAAACAAAAAAAATTAACTATAGAATGAACTATCACAGACGATTTTGTGGTATAAACCGTCTGTAAAGAATACTATCATAGGCTCGAAATAAAAATCGTCTGTGATACTCACACATTATAAACGATTCTATTTACCAACCGTCTATGATGGGAAAGTATCACAGACGGTTGGTAGTTAGAATCGTTTATGATGTGTGAGTATCACAGACGATTTTTTGTTAGAGCTGTCTATTATAGTGTTCTTTACAGACAGTTTTAATTACAAACTGTCTATATTGTATTTATCATATACGGCTCGCAAACCATATATGATAATCTTCAATTATCACTGACCCATGAATTTAGACAGTTCAGAAAATCTTCTGTGATGATATTTTTGAATCATCTGTGATGATGATTTCTGTAGTAGTAATAGTGTATATAGGATCCTTAGACTGAGATCATCATTATTTTCTACATGTGTGATAGTTTACTTAGGGGTTACCAAACACTACTCTATGACTGGGTAATCATAAAGGTAGCTTTCGGGTTTACTATGAAATGTGCAGAGGAATATTAGAAATCAAGATGGAATTTACCCCTCCTATATAATAGGAGAGATATCTCTGTGCCTCTCAATGTGATTGGATTAAGAAAGTGCATAGTCATGTCGAATGTGATTGAATAGTCAATCACAACTAAGCAATCCACTACAGATTTGAGTGAAGAATTGAGCTATCATACGATGGCATGCTTCTTGCCTTGAGTTCGATCTGGTATCATGAGGTAAAGGGATCGATATATAAGCACTATATAGGTTCATCCGATATGATCTTTATATATATTTAGAGGTCGTTATGTTCTACTAGGGACCGCTACCAATTTATGAATCGAAAAGAAGTTTTCGGTCCATGGCCACATGTACGTGAACCTACAGAGTCACACACTTAATGGGTTAGAACGATAAGAGTCTGGATGATAGCTTCTAAGTAGGATTCGATCTCTACTTGTATCAGATAAGAATCCAATTGAAGACTACATAAGGAGAGGTGCGGGGGGCTAAGGGAGGTATTCTGAAACACACTCATCGAAACTCTAGCCGCCACCTCTCATAATCCCTGCAGTGCACGCTAGTGCTAGCGTACCGACGCATGGTGTTCCATCCTTAGATGTGTAGACCTTAGTAGAGGTGCTACTACGACTGCGGTGCTGATCGGGACAATCGCGAGGAGGAGACGGTTGGCCAAAGAACGATCGAATGCTTCCATTACATCGACGCGCTCTTCGTTGAATCGGCTGCTTTAACTCTACTTCCGTTGTACTACGCGTCTAATGATAATGATTTATAATCTGTTACTCACATGCCTTCCTGATTTACACGGTAGAAAATTTTAATTTGCGCTAGCGTAACTTACCCGTATCCCAACAGATACCATAGAGTCATTTCTGCGCTGATCAAGGATGATCTGCAATGTACACGAGGCATGTGAGGGGCTATTGGAGAAGATGATTGGCGGCCAAGGACGTTGGATAATTGATTACTTCCACTATATCAACACGCGCGATGTTGGACTAGGTTGCTCCAACTCTTCTTCTGCTCCAACTCACATGGCATTCTGATTTATGTGGTCAAAATTTTTATTATATGCTAGTGTAACATATCTGTATTCCTACAATAACATCAGGAAGACAGCACAACCCACTATATATACCATCCAGCCACAAGTTGATTGGTTATTAGATCGCTCAGCGATACTAGTTTTTCAACATGACCTACCACCGATGTTTCCTACCTCAAGTGATTCGTATTGACCCCCAAGGTGCCAAGGAGTTAGTTAGGGTGTCCTACCTCTCAAAAAGTCAAAACTGTTGTGCTTTTTTTCTTTGCAAAATTGCCTTTTAAGTGTTGAGCATGCTGTCACATCAATCTAGGGCGTCAAACTATGCATTAGATGACTACTCATTGGAGTTCGCACATGTAACATTCCATTTGTAGGTATTCAAAATTTTTCAATGAAATTTGTTGATTTGATCTCTTTTTCAAATGTTAGCATGAACAAAATTCATAATTTAGAATTAAAACTCAAAATATAATTCAAACCTACAATTCAAAATCAAATTCAAAGGTGAAAATTCAAATTTCAAACTTAAGATTGAGTTTGAATTCAAATTCTGATTTAAAAATTCAAATTCCAATAAAATGAAATTGGGCCAAGCCCACATTTTTCCTCCCTCCTTTCTTCCTCCTGGCCCACTAGCCTCCAATCCAGCCGGCTCGGCCCACCCTTTCTCTCCCCTTCCCTCCTCCCTACTTTGTGACATGCTTGCCGCGCCCGTGCCTCGCCTATCTGTAACACCCCCGTCTCCGGGAGTATTAATAAATCCTCGCAATTGCGGACTGCATTCAATTGCGGGTATTTTCAACGGATGTGTGTGGTGCCAACACAAGCTTTAAGGCAAAAGCAACTTTATTACAATATAAGGGCTAAAGCCAAATCGCAACTAGGCCCACGACCTTTAGATACATTACACAAAGAAGCCACGAGCACGCTGAGCGGAGAAACGACCCTAATTCCACGCTTCACCAACCGTAGAGTACCACCTCGTCGTCTTCACTGCTTCTTCAAAAGTTGCGGTTTGTTTATGTTTTTAGCAAGTATGAGTACAACAACCGTACTCAACAAATCGCACGGAATCATACCATAACTATATGCATGGTAATTCAAGTGGAGGAAATTATGGCTATTATCTTTGTGGATGCAGATTTTGCTTTAGAACACAAAGCGGTTTCTTGCAAAAACATAAGAGGATTTTCTTTAAGCTCGATTTTCCATTACTAAATAATCTGAACTCTCATCAAAAACTACTTATGCCTCAAAATTGGATTCACCCACTAGACACGGCTTCATTAGCAGGAAGCACGGTGTATCAGGATATCGATTATAATCGCTTTGCAAAGCTGCCTGCTTTACCCACAAGATTTCGTAACTCCATGTGAGTTAGGAAAACAAGGGCGTTCAACTGCTCAATTCTTTATATAGCCTCTGCCCGAGAGGTGTTAATCTCGGCAAGCTCGGATGACCCGCGAGTCTCGTCAGGCTCGCGTGATCCTCTGATTGTATGGTTAACCACCTCCCATACGATCTCACCTCCGACTCCCCCTTGCCGGTTGCAGAGGTTCAATTGAAGTTGGCGATTACTAAGCCAGGTTTGGTAGGTCAACACTTGTGGTTGGGCGGTTACTTGTGTCGTTCATTTAGCACAAGGGTCTAGTCCTTATATTTTAAGCGAGGCATCGCAACCACCAACCCATACGGTACTCACAGATCGCCACCAATCGATGCCGGCCTCCATCGTTGGTTAGGGTCTGCGGATCTATACTCGTGATCGCTCTTACCTAATTCCAACTTCGTGGTTTTAACTCAAACCAAAACCTCTATATAATGATACAATGTGATTCTTGCGGTAATATAATATGCTAACAGAGTACTATTTCAAGTACTAGGGTTATCAAGGAAATATGGTGTTCAAGTTAAATCAGGCTTTTTGGGTGGTAGGACATAGCTATATATCAGATTATTCAAAATATCTGCTGTACTTAACATAATGGAATGAAAGTAACATAATGAAAATATATATATACTCAAATAAATAAATCGGAGAGCGTAGGATCAACATGTTCAAAAATGTATGCGACTTGCCTTGCGGATCGGATATTTCAACCAACTCGTACTCTGCTAAATCTTGGAAATTTGGGCGCGTCTCCTCCTCTGCGTCATTGGGTCGGCGACTAACGCAAACAATCAAATAAACAATTAAATTAGGTCCAGTTTCGGAAGGATTGAAATCGGACCGAAAAATAACTCGGAAATTCGAAAAGAAACTTTAAATCAAAGGTTTACGGTTTAACGGGCTTGGTATGGGGAAGCGGGCCTCGGAAATGGACTCGTGGGATCGAACCGGTTCAAACGAGTATAAACTCACTTCTAGGGTTTCTTGTTCCTTGGGCTCGGTCGCATCGCATTCATCGGGCTCGGGTTACTATTCCTCGAGCGCGGGCGGTGACTCGGTCGAGCCGAGCTGACCGATCGGGCGCGGTCGAACAACGGCATGATCGCGGGCGTGGCGACCATCGCAGATCCCGATGGGCGGCCACGATCGCCGGACCGGTTGGATCGGCGCGCGGCGCTGCTTCGCGACCGGGCGCGGCTCTTGGGCGATTGATTCGCGCCAGCGCAGCGGCGGCCGTCCGATTCTCGATCGAGCGACTAAGCGCGCGGGTTTTATCGGTGTCGGATGACTCGGGCACGAGGGCTAGGATTGGGCGCGTCATCGTCGTCTACCTCCGGCCGATTAAATCGCGCGAGGACGAGGAGGAAGCGCGGCGGCGGCGACGGGGCTAAGGAGTTTCGCGACGGTTTTGGGGTGCAGAGGGGGGCAGAGGGGGTCGCTAGGGTTTCATTTTGGGGCTTAGCGACCACTAACTCTCCGGCGATCACCGGTGGCGGAGCCTTGAACCGAGAAGGATTTTTAGGGTGGAGCTAACTAACTACGGCGCAAGGGCTGAAACTATTTGCTTCTAAGCACAAGGAGCTCGGGGATGCTAATGGCACCGAGCGGTTTGGCGGGAATGCTCGGGTTGAGCTGCCCACTGGCCGGTTATGGCTAGCGGCGGCGCAGAGGCGGCGGTGGAGACCTCGGGAGCTTGGGAGCCGGAAGATACCTCTGGAACCACGAGGAGGCACTAGCGACAAGGAATTGCATTATAACCCAATGAATCGGAGGATTGCAAAATCAAACTTACTTCGGGTCTTTCGGGATTCTGGACGATGGGAGGAGCTCGGGGGCAATTGGAGGCGGTTGGGGCTGCTGAGCATGCGTGCTACGATGGAGGGCTCGGGACCCTTAAATAGGCGGGTGAGGCGGTTTGGGTGTGCCACAGTTCCGCGGCGGGGAAGAACTCACGGAGAGCTCGGTGGCGCGGGTAGGTGGCGTGGTTGGTAGGGGCGAATTATGGCGGGTGTCGTCGAGTAGAATGGCGGCGGTCAAGCAAGTCGGGAGGCGGACCAGGGCGGTGTGAGAAGGAGTCGGCCGAGGGAGAAAAAGGCGCGCGGCGGCTCTCAACGGAGAAGGACAGACAGCGGGGAGAGGTTAATTAAGGGGCCTTGTACTATTGCGGCCAGTGGGAGGTCTTTGGCGGGGTTAAGCAATCGCGAGAAGGTGCGAGAGCGGCGGCGGCGAAAAGATCGAGCGGCTGCTTTTGGACGATGAAAGCAGTGCTGCGCGATTTTTCTCGCTGGAGCTAGTGGCGCGAGGCCAGGACGTGGTGAGGTGGTGGGCGCGAGATTGGGCTAGGAAGGGCTAGGAGCAAGCAAGAAACTACAAGCAAGAATTCAAATTTTGAAATTCGGTTTTGTTTCAACCTACCCCCTTTAAAAAGGATCTCGTCCTCGAGATCAACTCGGGCCGAGTAGCAGGTTGGGAAATTCTCGCTGTAAATCTGATTCTTTTTCCCAAGTTGCCTCATCTGCTGTATGGTTCCTCCACTGCACCTTGTGCAATCTGATATTCTTATTTCTCAATTGTCTCTCTGTTGTTTCTATTATTTGAAACGGTTCCTCTTCATATGACAAGTCATCTTGTAGGTCAATGTCGTCGTGGCACTTGTTTTCTGTAGGGTGACGTAGGCATTTCCGTAATTGAGATACATGAAATACATTGTGCACTCTTGCCAAGTTCGGTGTTAATTGCAGTCTGTAGGCTACTTCTCCGATTCTTGCGAGGATTTCAAATGGACCAATATATCTCGGAGCTAGTTTCCCTTTAACCTGAAACCTCTTTACAGACTTAAATGGTGTGACTTTAAGGTACACCAAGTCTCCTATTTCAAAACTCAAGTCCTTTCGACGATTATCGGCATAACTCTTTTGTCTGTTTTGGGCTATCTTCATATTGTTTCGAATAATTCTGACATGAGCTTCCGCATCGTGTACGATTTGGGGTCCTAGAAATTGCCGTTCTCCGGTCTCGGTCCAATTCAATGGTGTTCTACATTCTCTCCCATCTGATTACTTCAAATGGTGCCATCTTAATACTAGGCGATAACTATTATTGTATGAAATTACGCAAATGGTAAGCATGCATCCCACGTTGCTCCATACACTAATGCACATGCTCGTAACATATCTTCCGATGATCACGGTTTACTCGTTCTGTTTGTCCAGTCGATGCATGGATGATCTGTCATCTTGAATGCTAAATCAGTTCCCATATCTTCATGTAATTTCTTCAAAATTCAGATGTGGTGGGCTCCTCTGTCGATACAATTCTTTTGGTACTCCATGTAATACTACAACCCTTGTTAAATCTGACTCTGCCAATTTATTCTTACCATAGGTGCGCTTAATCGGTATAAAATGTGCTACCTTTGTAAGTCGATCCACGATTACCCAAATAGCATCGTAGCCATCTCGACTTTTAGGAAATCCCGTAATAAAATCTATACCGATGTCATCCCATTTCCACTCTGGGATTGGCAGAGGATTTAACAATCTTGAGGGCTTCAGATGATCTATCTTTACCTTCTGACAAGTATCGCAGCGAGCGATATACTCTGCTATTTCTCTTTTCATCTTACTCCACCGTATCTTTTCTTTAAGTCTGGAACATCTTGGTGCCGCTTGAGTGTATGGTGAGTTGAGATGAATGGGCTCTCGTAATATTAATTCTTTTAACTCTTTATCGTTGGGCACACAGTAACGGTCTCTGAACCTCAAGATTCCATGCTCATCTATAATAAATTCAGTAGGGCCTTCTTCTTGACTCTTCTTAATAAGCGTTGTATCTCTCCATCTTTTCCTTGTGCCGTCTTAATCGATCGGTTAAGATTGGTGAATTTCTAATCTTGCTATATAACCTGTTCAATGATACTCAAATTCAATCGTTGCATTTCCTCATGCAATGGTATAGAGCATCCATAATGGTAGCTACATTATGGTATTTCTTTCTGCTTAATGCATCGCAACAACATTTGCTTTACGGGTGGTACTGACAACTCAAGATCATAATCCTTGATTAATTCTAACCATCTGCGTTGTCGGAGATTCAGTCAGTTGGGTGAATATATATTTCAGACTCTTATGGTCTGAAAAGACTTCGCACCTATTTCCCAGTAAATAGTGTCTCCAAATTTTCAATGCATGAACCACGGCGGCTAACTCTAAGTCATGCGTCGGATAATTGTTTTCATGTGGTCGAATGCTTGTCTTGGCGCATACGCTACCACCTTGCCTTCTTGCATAAGTACACAACCAAGTCCTTGTTTTGAAGCATCACGATAAATCTGAAAATCTTCTCGGGATTAGGTAGTATAAGTATTGGTCTTGTAGTTAATCGGTTTTCAACTCCTGAAAGTTTTCTTCACACTTATCTGTCCACTGAAATGGAACTTCCTTCTTCAACAAGTGAGTGAGTGGTTTCGATATCTTTGAAAACCCCTCTATAAACCTGCGGTAATAACCCGCTAATCCCAACAAACTTGAATTTACGATCTTTATCGTTGGTGCTTTCCAATCCATTCTTGCTTTAACCTTTTAGGTCTACCTTCCTCCTTCCTTTGTAATGATATGTCCCAAAAGCGACCTCTCTCATCCAAAATTCACACTTGGAGAATTTTGCATATAGTGATGTTCTCTTAATTTACCTAAAGCAATGTGAAGATCTTGACAATGCTCTTCTTTTGTTTTGGAATATATCAGTATATCATCGATGAATACTATTACAAAGTGATCCAACTGCTCCATATACACCATATTCATCAAGTTCATAAAATATGCAGGGGCATTCGTCAGTCCAAATGGTACTACTGTAAATTCGAATAGTCCATATCTCGTAGTAAATGCGGTCTTCTCACGGTCCTGTTCTCGAATCTTAGTCGATGATATCACGATCTTAGGTCAATCTTTGAGAATACCTTGGCTCCCTTGAGCTGATCAAATAAATCATCTATTCTCGGTAAAGGGTACTTATTTTTGATTGTTACGGCATTCAACCCTCGATAATCAATACACATTCTTTGACTCCCATCTTTCTTTTTAGCAAATAGCTTTGGGTGACCACGGGGATACACTAGGTCGTATAAATTCTTTCTCCAATAGTTCATCCATCATTTCTTAAGCTCTTTTAGTTCTTGGGCTGACATTCGATACTGGCGTTTTGTAATTGGCTTGGTTCCAGGTACTAATTCAATAACTAGCTCAATGGGTCTGTCAGGTGGTTTTCCGGGTAACTCTTTCGGGAAGACATCTGGGTACTCCTGGATTATTGGCACTTGAGTGACTCCCTCTTCCACCATTATGCTATGAGCACAGGTTTTTAACTTTTCCACCAACACTGAATCTGTCTTTACTACTACCCTCTGTCATACAGATTCACTAATATTACTACCTTATTTTCACAATCCACATTAGCTTTACACGGTCAACCAATTCATCCCTAATATAACATCCAGTCCTTTCATTTCCAATACTAACAAATGCGCTTTAAATTTAACTCCTTGGATGTCTAGGTCCAAATCTTTACATCCAAAGCGAGATTCCACTTTACTTCGAGTTTGAAAGGAATAGGATTTTTGCAGAGTTGAGAATGGTAATTGGTTTTCATGACAAAAGCCATAGAAAGAAAGCGAATCGTAGCACGAGGATCAAACAAAACCAATGAGGTTTTAAGTTAATAAGATACGTGCGAGCGATAACATCGTTGGCTCCTGCTACTTCATCTGCGGAGATATGATTGATCCTTCCTTATGCGGCTTGAATTCCTTTACCTTATCGATGCCAGCGTTGAGATTGTACCTGTGTACCGTGGCTTGACTATAAAGCGGCGATTCTGTCCTTCTTCTGTTTTGGTACCGCTATAAAGCGACGCTGTGTGGGCGATGCCCGAACTTGTGCTTTTGCTACCTCGGCGGCAATCCTCCTTTGGACATCGATTCTTGTAGTGGCGGCGATACGTGATAACAAATTACATTCAATTGCGGACATTGCCTTTGCGGTGATTCCCTCGCATTTAAAACACTTCAAAGTGGTTGCTTTAACATTCTGCTGAGGAGTCGTAGAACCTTGACCAGTTTTATACTGTGATTTTGGCTTGAACACATACTTCTTTCCTCATTGTCCCTTGGATTGCGGAGCTATGAACATCCGCTTCGAGGGTCTCTTGTGATGGTGACACATGCACTATTTTCCTTTTACGTGCTTCTTCCAAGCTGTCTCTCGGTTTCTTCGACATAATAAGTTTATTCACCATTGATGGTAAGTCTTTAAAATCCATAGTGAGATATGGTGCTTTAAGGCTATCTGTAATCCCTCTTTGAATCTCTCCATTTTCTTCTCTTGATCTTTACGTCATCGAGGGCATAACGGGCCAATGTGTTAAGCTAGTGCGAATACTCGATGTCGGCGATTTCCTGTTGCGTGCGAGGAACTCTCGGCTTAGCTTCCATCACACCGTAGGTACATGTGATTGGCGGAAGGAATCTCGAATTCTTTCCAAGTTATATCTCGATCTCCGAGCATGGTGCAGTAATTCATCCACCAAGTTCTTCTTTGGGCCTTGCGATTGATGAGCGCATATAGTACTTTCTCCTTCTCATTGCCTTTGGGTGTGTTCAACTTTTCTCGACATCCCTAAACCAATCTTACGCTACCATTGGGTGGGTGAAGCGAGAGAAGGTTGAAGTCGAGTCTTCGGAAATCTGCCCACTTAGATTGGCAGTCTTTGAAAAGCGAGCAGGGCTGCTGCTGGTTACCACTTCCTTCGCTTCTCATTGCGATTAATTCCAATAACTTTGAATGTTGTTCCATCATGTGAGCTTGATTCAGCTCGGCTTGATGTCTGTTCTCTTCCATCTTAGCTAAGATGTCAGCTAAATTTGGTTGTGGTGCGTTTTCCTGATGAGGTCACCCGCTGGTGAGATCCTCCTCCTGTATCAGCCATTTTAAACTCCTTAATGGAATTAAGAGCTCGGACTGCAATGAGTTTTTTTAAAAAAATTAGATAGGTAAGTAAGAATTTGGAGTTAGGTAAGATTGGAGCAAGTAGATATGATTACTGAGAATGAAATGGAAGGATTGAAAGTTG
Organism: Melocanna baccifera; assembly: GCA_036346265.1. Lineage (NCBI taxonomy): Eukaryota > Viridiplantae > Streptophyta > Magnoliopsida > Poales > Poaceae > Melocanna > Melocanna baccifera. Next base: position 12,325,719 of record CM070688.1, on the reverse strand, counting down.
AAAGGGTAGACTTATAGATCTTTGCTAGCAAACAAATTATCACATAGTTAACATAGACTTTATTCATTCCACATACAAGTTGGGTACATACTATTCTACAAAGTCCATACCACAACTCGTTTTACAATACCAAGATTGCTACTACAAAGGGAGGCTATTCTAACGCAACTCAACTCACGCTAAGCCACCGATCTTCCAAGGAAGATCAGCCTGAGGAACACCACTCCCTCTCCTCTGGGTCTTCTTCCTCGTCGTCCATCGCGGGCTCCTTGCCTTTAGGTTCGCCATTCACCGCTCTGGGCTGCTCGGGGACGCGGGATGTAGATCCTACGATGAACTGACGGCCTTGAGGCGCCGTCATCTCTGTCGACTCCTTGAGAATCTTTGCTGGACCATCTGGTGTCTCACCACACCTGGAGGCTTCATCTCTAGTCTTCTGCTGAAAGTGTCGCAGGTTCTTCTTTAAGATCCAAACCTCCTGTCGAGCGGAGTAGAGCTGAAGGTGCATCTTCCGATTCTCTTCAGTCATCCGTGCATACATGTTCTCTGACGGCGACGGCCGAGCGCAACCTCTTTCATCCTGGGATCATCTTCTAACTCAGGATTCGGTACTAGAGTACCAGTTCCTTCTTCGTCTTCCTGCGGGATGAGGTGAAACGGCGACTCGTCAAACTCTTCATCATAGTATCGACGGAGATACTTCACCGCTTTCTTCGCTGCATCATGGATGGCGTCTGATTCCTTATGGCGATAGGCTGTAAACTTTCGTCGCACATCTGGCCTGAGGGGTAGCGGCTCCAAGTATACCCATGCCTTCCAATCATATAAACGACCATGAACCATCAGTGCTCTCACACAAAATATCGGACGCTGGCGATCCGTCGCATAAAGATACTTCTGCATACGCCATAGGAGAGCGGCCCATCCAAGCAAAGCTTCAGGATCCGGGTGAACATGGCGTTGCATCTTACCTGACGCCAAAATTTGAATCGGTGAGTAATAATAATAAAAGAAATAAAACTCAACTTTTAAAGTAAGATCAGAAGACAAGATAGACAGGAAAGATATTATGCAGTATTATAGATGTTTTATAATTCATTTTATAGGTAATATAGTTTTCACAATAATTCTTAATACACTTAGGGTCTTCCTACGGTCAAGCAAGCGGGCTCTGATACCACTCTGTAACACCCCCGTCTCCGGGAGTATTAATAAATCCTCGCAATTGCCCAGGACTGTTCAATTGCGGGTATTTTCGACACATGTGTGACAGTGCCAACACAAGCTTTAAGGCAAAAGCAACTTTATTACAATATAAGGGCTAAAAGCTGGCATCGCAACTAGGCCCACGACCTTTAGATACATTACACAAAAGAAGCCACAGTGCACGCTGAGCGGAGAAACGACCTAATTCCACGCTTCACCAACTTCGTAGAGTACCACCTCGTCGTCTTCACCTGCTTCTTCAAAAGTTGCGGTTTCTGTTTATGTTTTTAGCAAGTATGAGTACAACAACCGTACTCAACAAATCGCACGGAATCATACCATAACTATATGCATGGTAATTCAAGTGGAGGGGAAATTATGGCTATTATCTTTGTGGATGCAGATTTTGCTTTAGAACACAAAACGGTTTCTTGCAAAAACATAAGAGGGATTTTCTTTAAGCTCGATTTTCCATTACTAAATAATACTGAACTCTCATCAAAAACTACTTATGCCTCAAAATTGGATTCACCCACTAGACACAGCTTCATTAACCGGAAGCACGGTGTATCCGGATATCAGTTATAATCGCTTTGCAAAGCTGCCCTGCTTTACCCACAAGATTTCGTAACTCCCGCGACAGAGTTAGGAAAACAAGGACGTTCACTGCTCAATTCTTTATATAGCCTCTGCCCAGTAGGTGTTAATCTCGGCAAGCTCGGATGACCCCGCGAGTCTCGTCCGAGCTCGCGCGATCCCTGATTGTATGGTTAACCACCTCCCATACGATCTCACCTCAGACTCCCCTTGCCGGTTGCAGAGGTTCAATTGAAGTTGGCGATTACTAAGCGAGTTTGGTGGGTCAACACTTGTGGTTGGCGGTTACTTGTGTCGTTCATTTAGCACAAGGGTCTAGTCCTTATATTTTAATCGAGGCATCACCCAACCACCAACCCATACGGTACTCACGATCGCCACCAATCGAAGACGGCCTCCATCGTTGGTTAGGGTGCGGATCTATACTCGTGATCCACTCTTACCCTAATTCCAACTTCCACGGTTTTTAACTCAAACCAAAACCTCTATATAATGAAACAATGTGATTCTTGCAGTAATATAATATGCTAACAGAGTACTATTTCAAGTACTAGGGTTATCAAGGAAATATGGTGTTCAAGTTAAATCAGGCTTTTTGGGTGGTAGGACATAGCTATATATCAGATTATTCAAAATATCTCTTTGTACTTAACATAATGGAATGAAAGTAACATAATGAAAATATATATATACTCAAATAAATAAATCAGAGAGCGTAGGATCAACATGTTCAAAAATGTATGCGACTTGCCTTGCGGATCGGATATTTCAACCAACTCGTACTCTGCTAAATCTTGGGCTGGAACTGACGTCTCCTCCTCCTGCGTCGCTGGGTCGGCGACTAACGCAAACAATCAAATAAACAATTAAATTAGGTCCAGTTTCAGAAGGATTGAAATCGGACCGAAAAATAACTCGGAAATTCGAAAAGAAACTTTAAATCAAAGGTTTCTGGTTTAACGGGGCTTGGTATGGGGAAACGGGCCTCGGAAATGGACTCGTGGGATCGAACCGGTTCAAACGAGTATAAACTCACTTCTAGGGTTTACTGTTCACTGGGCTCGGTCGGGTACTGTTCATCGGGCTCGGGTTACTATTCCTCGGGCGCGGGCGAGCTGACTCGGTCGAGCCGAGCTGACCGGTCGGGCGCGGTCGGGCAACGGCGCGGTCGCGCGGGCGTGGCGACCATCGCAGGATCCCCGATGGACGGCCACGATCGCCCGGACCCGGTTGGATCGGCGCGCGTGCGCGCGCGCTCGCGCACTGGGCCGCGGCTACTGGGCCGATTTGATTCGCGCCCGCGCAACGGCGACCGTCCGATTCTCGATCGAACGACTAAGCGCGCGGGTTTTATCGGCTGTCGGATGACTCGGGCACAGAGGGCTAGGATTGGGCCGCGTCATCGCCGTCTACCTCCGGCCGACAAATCGCGCCGAGACAGAGGAGGAAGCGCGGCGCGACGGGCTAGGGAGTTTCGCGCACGCTTTGGGGTGCAGAGGGGAGAGGGGTCGCTAGGATTTCATTTTGGGGCTTAGCGACCACTAACTCTCCGGCGATCACCGGTGGCGGAGCCTTGAACCGAGAAGGATTTTTAGGGTGGAGCTAACTAACTACGGCGCAAGGGGCTGAAACTATTTGCTTCTAAGCACAAGGGGAGCTCAGGGATGCTAATGGCACCGACGGTTTGGCGGGAATGCTCGGGTTGAGCGCCCACAGCGGCGATTATGGCTGGCGGCGCGCAGGGCAGGCGGTGGAGACCTCGGGAGCTTCGGGGAGCTTGGAAGATACCTCTGGAACCACGAGGAGGCACTAGCGAGAAGGAATTGCATTATAACCCAATGAATCGGAGGATTGCAAAATCAAACTTACTTCGGGTCTTTCGGGATTCTGGACGATGGGAGGAGCTCGGGGGCAATTGGAGGCGGTTGGGGCTGCCTGAGCATGCGTGCTACCTGATGGAGGGGGCTCGGGACCCTTAAATAGGCGGGTGAGGCGGTTTGGGTGTGCCACGGTTCCGTGGCGGGAAGAACTCACGGAGAGCTCGGTGGCGCGGGTAGGTGGCGTGGTTGGTAGGGGCGAATTATGGCGGGTGTCGTCGGTAGAATGGCGGCGGTCAAGCAAGTCGAGCGGACGGGGACGGTGTGAGAAGGGAGTCGGCCGAGGGGAGAAAAAGGGGCGCGGCGGCGGCTCTCTCAACGGAGAAGGACAGACAGCGGGGAGAGGTTAATTAAGGGGCCTTGTACTATGCGACAGTGGGGAGGTCTTTGGCGGGGTTAAGCAATCGCGAGAAGGTGCGAGAGAGCGGCGGCGGCGAAAAGATCGGGCGCGCGCACCGGACGATGAAGCAGTCTGCGCGATTTTTCTCGGCCTGGAGCTAGTCGGGCGGCGAGGCCGGTGGGATGGGCTGGGCTAGGCGCGAGATTGGGCTAGGAAGGGCTAGGAGCAAGCAAGAAACTACAAGAAGCAAGAATTCAAATTTTTGAAATTCGGTTTTGTTTCACTATCCTTGCTCCACCATGTGTGCACCACCCTTAGCCCATGCCCGCTACGCCACCCGTTGTTGTGCTACACCACACACCTCATGCCCTTACCATCTCCGCGCGGTCTCTGTCGCACCACCAATGCTGTCCCTACGTCGCGTATGCCCGTATCGCATGCTGTCGCCACCTCCCTCGACCGTTGTGCCTTCCCCTGTGCTTGCACAGTCCCTCGGTTATTTAAGCCACCAAGCTCTCCTCTCCCTCCATCACACCTCGCCCTCACTCCCTCCTCCCTTGCCTTGGCCACGCCAAGTTTGCGTCGTGCCCGCCGCCGCCATGCTTTATCAAGCCCCCACCGTCACCAAGCCACTTTGATGAGCCCCTCCTCTTTCTAAGCATGTCGGAAATATTGCATTGCCTCCCTCTCTATTCCCCTCATGCAATTGCGTTCTCTCCCCTTGTAGCTTGCTGGCACCATTATCTTCCTCAACTCCGGCCACCTCCCCGATTCTCCAACTCAGTGCACCTCACATTGATTCCTTCTGACTGGAGCACCTCCATGTGCCCCTTTGTTGGCCCTAGTGCCAATTTTGGACGTTGTCACCCCTGGCTTGCCAATGTTGTGATCCTCGTCATGCTGCCTTGGGTTCTCTTCGATGGGCCTCCACGCCACCTCCTTGGCCACGTCGAGCTCACCGATGAGTTCCCCTTACCCCGTAAATTCTCCCGATCCTTCCTTTTGCCCACCGCAACGTTGACGCCATGTTCTCCGTGGTGGCTATTGCTCCGCCACGCTTCACACTGCCACACATGAAACCAAGGAAGTACATCAAGCATATATCATGCCTATAAATGGCCACACAAAACTAATGTTTTCTCCAACAATTTAGACAAAAGCTACAAAAATGACATCAGATGAGTAGAGCATACTCTTGCCAATGGCGCTTCAAAGTGTTTGGTTCACTTGAAGGGACATTATGTCTAACAGATCCATCAAACCTCCAAGTTCAGCCTCGATCTCTTGTAACGCCCTAAGCCATCTAGTTAGCACCTGAACTCTCTTCCTCGCATGATGAAACCGCAGCGACACCCAAGTGCTTCACTGTTTGCTTGACACTTTTGTAGTTTTACTGCCCTACAAATCACATAAAACACATAGATGACTTAGGAAACATTTCACCCAGAGTCAAATTAGGGTTCAAAAAATAGGGCAATTGATATCTTAAGGACCATACGTACACACTGCGTCAAACGTCAAGCCTAAACACTACACCAAATATCAAGCCTACATGTTGCATGGTGCGGGGTGACACCACTGCAGCCGCCCACCTCAACGACCTTGCTCATCGCGTTCCGCAGCCACGATGACATCGTGGGATCACAACGGTGATGGCAAGGAGTGTTGGGGGTGGGGAGTGGGGGTGGAGGCCGTGACGGAGAAGAAGATGTGGGAATTGAGAGGGAGTCTACTAATAAATCATGCAATTACCTATTGTATGTGATGACAATTCTTAAATCAACATAATATGATAACAGTAGGTAAATAAATCACAATGACATGGTGATAGGACTTAATAAATACATTTCCATGTAAGTAGAAAATTGAGTAGCAATAAAATTCTTGAATACACTAAATTTTAGCTTGCAAACTTAGATGGGGATGCGCTAGATCAAGTTATGACAGTCACATTTCATAATCCAGTGATGAATAAAAGAAACATGGGGCACCCTATTTAATCTAAGAACTAATGCATAGCTCAATGACTATGCCATAACCAATTTTAACTTCTTTCCCGTTTCAACATGAACACACAATTCTAAAACACATGTACCTACTGCCAGACCGCAACACTCAAAAATTCTAAAGCATCACTCATGAATCTAGTTACAAATGAATAATTTTACACCACACATTTACATTCCCCCTAAACACCCAAAAGAATTGCATTATGTGGCTGATTGTTAGTTGAGGGATCGTGGGAGGGGTAGGATCACCACCAGTAGTAGTAAGAGGGAAGAAAGGGAAAATATTACTTAGCTCGTAGGGTAGGGAGAGGAAAGGCTACTGTTGAGGGCATGATGACCGACTTGAGGAGGGTTGCATCGGTGTGGCTGTGAGATCCTCAAGATGGCATCGTATGAAGGCGGCAATGGGTCCCTACATAGCCATCGCAGTCAATGAGGTCGAGTGTGGCTAACAGGGAGAGGAGAGGGAAGAACCAAAGGAGATGAGCGCTAGCGTACATCGTCATTGTTGTCGTCATGTCGACGATGGTGGCGAATCCACCAAAGCCAAGAAGAGGGCCGGTGGTGATGGAGACCGCTGGATCTGGCAGGATTAGGCCATGGTGCTTGGGAGAGGGAAGGAGTAGAGGCGAGGTGGAGGAGTTGGAGAGGGAGGCAAGGAAGCCGCTAGAGGTGATAGATCTGGGCACGACGGCCTAAGACAGAGAGAGAGAGAGAAAGAAAGCACGAGAGAGAGGAAGGGGTGGTGACAGCTGAGAGTGGGAAGGAGGCCGAGGAGGAGGCCATCGGTGAGGCCTAGAGAGAGGAGAGAGATTGTGAGGTCTATGGTAGTTTCGAAGGAAGTTAGGTGGGCTGTGTGAAATGAGAAGAGTACGGGGGCCATGGGTCTGCTTCGTGAGGAGGGTAGCTAGATATTATTGCAACTAATTATCTATAATTTAAGGATTATGTTTTTGTGAAAGAATAGATATAAGACCAACAACTTATAATTTTTAAGCAGTAGAGAATAGCAACAAACCATGTCATCAATCTTATATGGTTTGTTTGAAGACGCTTTTAAAAACGGCTTTTGACTTTTGCTACAGTACTTAATTTTTAAATGAAGTATTTTTTTTAAAACGAAGTCTACAAGTTAATTGTAGTACACGTTAAAAGCTCAATATCTGTACCATTCAAAATCGCAAGCAAGTATCTCTTTTTCTGTAATCTCTGTCATAAACAGCTAAAATTAAAAAATTATAATTAAAATCTATAAGTCACAGTTATATCAGATAGATCTGTAGCCACGTCTAGGAATAAGAACTGGACACCGAGTCGCTGCTTACATATATTTCCTGCCCGTAGCGCACGCTCTCCTCCGCACCACACGGTCCATACCACGCCACACCAAACGACACGGTGGGATAGATTTTCGGAGAAGGGCCGGGCCCATCATCCGTGGGAACTGGGAACCGAAGCAGCACGCACCGGACAGCACGGCACAGCACATCTGACATCTTCCACCTCCCGTGACCGTCCCCAGAGTCGCCGGTTTCGCGACCCCAAACCGGTGTGCGCCGCAGCTGCCTATATCTCCTCCTCCTCCGCCGCCGCTCCTGGATTCCTCCCCTCCATTAGATCCCAACGACTCAAGCTCCTCCCTGATCCCGCCGCTCGTGCGGGTCGCCTGTTCCGATCGGGTCCCTCCCCGTCGGTCGAATTGGGCGGCTTCTTGGGAGCGCTTCGGCCGACGACGGATCGAGGTAATTGGCTCGTGCTCCATGTTCCCTGGCATTGATTTCTTGCGTAAAGGTTTGGATCTTTCCTGGATTAGCCGCGGGATTGGTCGCTGTGTGGGTGGATGTTGGTTTGGATCTTATCTTGGTGTCCTTAACTTGTTGCGTAGGGGGAAAAGCTTTGGTTTCTTATTGGTTTGTTTGCTTAATCTGTCAACTGATGTGCGGAAACCGTGTTAAATGTGGCTTCTTTGTGCCGCAGGGTTGGAGCTTTCCTGCGGTGCCATGCAGGGATCGTGATTAGTTTGTTGCTGGACTGAGGCAGATGGTGAGATGATTACTACATGAACTGGCATTCTCGCCAAAGCCCTGGTTCGGCCCGTGGCATGCAAACTTGCTGAATATCTGCAATACAAGTAACCATGGACAGAAGAGTCAGAGCGGTTCTAGTCTGCCTGCTCTTCGTCCTCATCCGGGACGTCTCGGCGGTTGCCGAGACCGAGATCGGTGATGTGCGCATGGTACAGGAGGCACCCCATGGGAAGCTAGAGGGTGTAGGTAGACAGGATGGGTTCAAGGCTGGGAGGGTGTCGGTGTCTACAGTTGCATGGTCTACACTTGCGATGGCCGCGGCAACTGGGTTGGGTGCAGTGCCATTCTTTTTCCTGGAGCTAGAAGCCCAGTGGGCGGGCATTTGCAATGGGCTGGCGGCCGGGGTGATGTTGGCGGCGAGCTTTGACCTTGTGCAGGAAGGGCAGGTGTATGGCAGTGGGAGCTGGGTTGTTTTCGGGATTTTGGGTGGAGGGATTTTTATTTGGCTTTGTAAAAAGGTACTTTCTGTTCCCTGTTTCCAACCACAATTCAATGGCTTTAAACTTGAAAGAACTATTAATGAATGTCATGGAAATTTATTCAATTCATAGGTTCACTTATATGGCACCTATGATGTACACCTCTTTGCATTAACAGAATTCTAGATGCAGTGCTCGGCATATCTTGGATCTAGTTATAGGCTTATAGATCTAAACTTGTGAGCTGTAGCAGAGCAAAACACTTCAGTTTACTTTCGAAAGGCTTTCATCTGTCCAAATATCTGTCAGCATGCTGGTGGTTTGCTTTAGCAGTCATGCAACCTACTTATATAGTCTTGAACCCAAGAATTTGTAGCTGCTCAAAAATCTCAGGTTCAGACAATTGGAGAAAGTGCAATACTCAAGTTAACGAAAGATTGAACAAAATCACTAGGTTCATGTGAGCACAGTACCCCATTATGTGAGTCTACACCTGTACTTACCCTCATATGTAGGCCTATAGGGATATTGTTCAGGTTACCTGAAAACTTCAACATCAATACATGAATAATATGAATTGGATTTTTCGTGGGCCAGTTCATCAGTCTGAATTCCACTTGAGTAAACTTGAATGATAGGTGCATTCATTATCAATCGGGATTAATCAATATATTTCTCGTATATGGTAGATTGACTTATATCATTTCGTTGACCACAGTTTCTTGAGCAATATGGAGAAGTAAGCATGCTGGATATCAAAGGTGCAGATGCAAGTAAAGTTATTCTTGTTGTCGGAATAATGACGCTCCATTCTTTTGGGGAGGGCTCTGGTGTGGGTGTTTCCTTTGCTGGTTCAAAAGGATTCTCTCAAGGTCTGCTAGTTACTATAGCTATAGCAGTGCACAACATACCCGAAGGCCTTGCTGTAAGCATGGTACTGTCATCTAGGGGTGTGTCCCCCCAAAAGGCAATGATATGGAGTATCATAACATCTTTACCACAGGTGCACTTCTTATTTAAAATCGTCGAATTGAAATATGAAATACCTGATAGTTATTTTGTCCTCATTCTTGAGTCAGTCATGACAAGTATATCAACTTTTGAGTTATATTGATTCTTGTTTCGTAACCAGAAGAGTGACATAAAAATCCTTTGTTTTCACTTTCAATACTTAAGGAGTTAGGATGAGAAATGTCTGTTTTGTAAAATTAACTATTTTTTGCGAGGTAAGAATTAACTATTGTACTCCCTTAGTTTGTTTGTTTTTGTGTTTGTGTGTGTGTACGCATGCTCATGTGTTTGTTTGTGCAAGTGAGTGTGTTGGTGTATGCATGTGCGCTTGCAAAGTGGTGGAAGACTACGGCCCTGTGAGGTTGCATACTTTTGTGAATCTTTTAGCTTTGTCCTGTGAGGTTTTTATTGACTTATTTCTTTGTTCGCTGACTTGGAGAAATACCAAAACAAATCATAGTGGTAGGGTCATTGTACAGTAATATGATTTTAATATTGGCAGCATGGCCACTTTCTTCGCCATGTCATATTATTTGCAATTTCCTATCTTTCCTGCTGATTTTGTGGTTCCTGGGGCAAGTGTGTTATGTATTAACTTTGGTGACCATCTGTGAAGCTGAAAATGTTTCTCCAAGTTTCTGACCTGATAAGTTACAAACTGACAATAGCATTTGTTTGAGAGAAATCAGTACTACTACTGAAGAACTTTTACAACAGAGCTCTCTATTAGGCTATAAACAATCATCAAGCATCACCAAATAAGCGAAATTAGATAAATGACATCGCAAAAGATCTCAACTGCTAAATGCCATCGCAAGCACCATTTATTATGGAAACAACATTGCCATGGAATATTCTGTTAATGAGGACTGCCAGTACTGTTTTACTTTTTTCTTGAACATGTACCAAGCGTAGCTTCCCCTCAGTATTATATTGTGAACAAAATGTTCATCTGCTTATATGTAACAGCATTCCAGCTTGGTTTCATGTTACATTTTGGTGTGTCATTCTTTGCTTTCCATTCTGACCCTGCTTTTATGTTCCTTGGTAAATATAGCCAATTGTTGCTGTTCCTGCATTCCTTTGTGCCGATGCATTTCAAAAGGTGCTTCCCTTCTGCACTGGATTTGCTGCGGGATGCATGATATGGATTGTTATTGCAGAGGTTCTTCCTGATGCTTTTAAGGTGACTACCCTATTCATTTGATCATCACGAAACTGTAAATGACTGGAGAGGCTGTTTCAATGATTTGATAATGCACTTTTGACTAATTCTCCATTACATGCAGGAAGCCAATCCATCTCAAGTTGCCTCTGCTGGAACACTTGCTGTTGCTTTCATGGAAACATTAAGTACTGTGCTTCAGGGATTTACTGATGGCCACAAGTAAGTTTCCTTTTAACATTTTCAGGATCTTACTTGCGTAACTATAACTTTCAAATGATGTTATTGATTTCTTCTGACCTGCAGCTCGGAAGATACGTCAGGCTTTTTGGTATCACTTGTATTCGGACTTGGTCCACTCTTTGGAGGAATTATACTTGTCACGTTCTCTCTTGCCTTCAGCATGCCACACCCTCTTCTTACTGGTGTAGCATCCGGCATTGCCTTCCGTCTCGCATCATGGAGACCACTGCAACTTCTGATGTCCTCAAAGATGGGTCTCTTTACTACCTTATTCCTCCTCATAGGAGGTTCCCTCATCTACCATGTCGCCACATCAAGCATCCTTAGGGTGGTTAATCGCAAGAAATCTTCTGTTAATGTCATTACATCGTCCTCTGCCTTCTCTCTCAGTGTCCTCACTGTGCAATCGCTGCTTGCTTGTGGTGCTGTCTTCCTCCATGCCTACGCTGAAGGGCTCGCACTTGGTGTGGCGGCACGTAAGGCTTATGGTCTAGGCCGTTACATGGTTCTTCCAGTCTCCCTTCACGGTCTACCACGAGGTGCTGCTGTTGCAAGCTGCATATATGGTGCCACTGATAGCTGGCGTGGAGCTTTGGCAGCTGCAGCTTTGACCGGGTTTGCAGGACCAAGCGCCGCCATCGGTGCAATCCTTGCGAAGATTGACTACAATGGACTTGACTATTGGATGGTCATTGCATGCGGGGCTTTGATTCCGAGCTTTGGCCGTGTCTTCAGACGCTCGCTGCGACTGGACATGCGAAAGAGCATTTGTGGGCTTCTGATAGGTTTTGCTTTTGCCTCTGTGTGCTTGATGTCAACCAGATTCATTTGCTTGCACACTCCTTACTGCAATTCAGCTCCAGAAGCGGTCACATAATTTGTTCCTGCCCGGGGCTGTTGTAGAACACGTAATATCAATGTAATGACAATACAAAAATGGAAGATTATTTGCCTTGAGGTTGAGATATCCTTGTATGAACAAATCAAAGGAAAGCAGAGATTAAACAGAATGATTTGCCTGTTGCGTTGCTCGGCCTGCAATTGCCTTGTAAATTATACCACGGCTCTTCATGCCAAACCTTCACAGAAAAAAGATAATGTGCAACTGTAGATGAGTTCTACTTTTGTGTGCGCTCTAAGGAGATATTAGAAAAGGTGGATAAACTCAAAAGCCTTCACTATACATTGATCAAGACCAGACGAGCACAAACAACCTGAACATTGAACATTGAGTAGAACCACAAATGTTCTCTTGATGGATATCAATCGGTACACAGGAGATTGAGTTCCTTAACCCTATAGCCCCAGTTTATAGTCTGTACTCAAAACAGCATCGTTAGGCACCAACTCAACCTATGTAACTCGACTCATTCAATGGTCATAAACGGTGACTAGCCTCTCTTTGACACAAAAAAAAAAGTCTAATTGAGGATGTACTCTGCGAACTCAAGTCCTCAGCAATCTGGTTAGAGGTCAAGGATGTCGGATCGCTACAGTATAGAATAGCCTTCTGCAATAGCATTGGTGCCGGGACAAGTTTAGAACTGTGGCAAAGTCCTATCCCATTCTTTTTGGCTTTTCAGCCGGTTTTTGGCTTCAACTTTTATTAGCTAGTATTATTTATCAAATTTATCAGTCACAGCCAAAAGCCATTAGCTGTAGCCTAAAAAAACGGAGCCTACATCATGTGTGTTGGAATTTTTAATTTTGTTTTCAATATTTACTATTGTTATTGTCTGTTTAACTCAGTGTACGATTGTTCATATTATTCCTGTATATAATAGGGAATAATTTGATATGGAATTTAACTCGAGGTGTTGAGAATGGCTATACTAGAATATGGTAAATATATTTATTAAAATTGAGTCTATTGGAATTTAATATGCATGTATATATTTAACCCAGATACAGCATAGAGCGAAATAGTTGAGTTTGTTTTGTAGGGTAGACTCTGCAAGTTGTTGACCCACATGATCATATTAGAAATAATCTCGTAAACAATTTGATTGAAGCGTATGACTCACACATGTGTGCTAGGAACTAATATATTTCAGACTCATAAAACTGGTGTGTCTGATCGTGGCTGATGACATGATTCAGGAGTCTTATGGTATACCAAAAATAGGTGGGTCATTATGTAATACCTGAAAGTGGAGTTTATAAATATGTAATGTCCTAAATTTCGGATGTTCGAAATCTCGAAGAATTTAAAACTTTTTCTTGCATTTTGTTGGCATTCAAATTTCTTCTGGAACTTTATTTGGAATATCTGGGTGTTCGTGTTATACAAATTAACAACCGGGAAATAATATCCAAGTAAAACAATAACCATATTAATAAAATAAAATCAGAAGTTAAAATCTGAAGGCAAATTAAATAATATCATATTCAAGGGAATATTGAATTTTGTGTCCAAATAATTAAACAAAGAATTCATTCTTTTTAATTCAATTAGCATATCAAACTTAAGGTTGGAAATTCAAATTTCAATCACAAACTTAAGTCTCAAAAAATAATAGAAGTGCAATTTAGAATTCAAATTTCTGAGATTTTCAAATGCTACTCCTATTCTTTCTTCTTCCTCTTCCTTCTTTCTTTGTCTTCCATGTGTGTCAATCCTAAATTTCTTCTGGCCTTTCGGTTTGGTCAATCCAGCCCTGGGTCGGTTCCCTCCCTTGCTGTTGCACTGCCACGGTAAGGCCTTCCCTCACCAGCCCTTGCCGTGGCAGCCCATCTCCCTGTCGTGCCTTCCCCCTTGTGACCACTGTTGCCGTGCGTGCCCCCTACGCCCACGCCGACGCTAATAGCTACCTATGTTGTCGTATCTATCTCCCTCATCACCATAGTGTGCGGTCGTGTTTGGCTCCTCCCTTTTTGAATTGCTGCCCGGCCGAAGGTCGGCGAAGCGCTGCTCGGACCACTGCGCCAACGTCCGCAAGGTCAGCCACAGGGCTCGCCCATGCTATCGTGACCCAATGTCATGCCCTACTCCCATCAGCCTGTCACCCTCACGTCTGCGCCCACGTTGTGTTGTCATCGCATTGCCATTCCCTCGCCATGCCTTGCGCTGGCCATCCTCCCAGCCCATGGCTTTCGGCGTAGCCTCGCAGCGGTGCGACAGCCATGCCCTGTAGTGCGTCGCCGTCATGACACAATCTCGATTCACCGGTCTCTATAGTCATGCCACCCCATGCCTCTGCCATACCAGTCGTATAGGGCCACACGTCACTAGGCCACTACATCACCTATAAAAGCAGCTGCAGGCCGCCAAAACTCTCCTCACATCCCACTCCACCTCTCACCACAATGAATTGGCCTCTCATGCCCCCACCGTCCACCGCTGACTTCATCTTCCCTAACTCCAATCATTGGGCAAGCCGACGACTGGAGCCACCACGGGGCAATTTCGTCCTACCGAAGTATCCTTGGAGCACCACCGTGACACCCTGTCGAGACCTGAATATGCAAATTCGGACTCTCTGTGTAAACTGCACTAGTCCAGGATCACGCTAGTGCACACAGTCAAACATAGATGTAATCACAACCATACACACGATCTAATAAAGGGAAAACTCGAATATCAATAAATCTCAAAAGTACGACCTTATGGCCAAACTTACAATATCTCAAGCGGAAGGGCTTTAAAACTAGTAGCGTAAATTCAAAATAAAGCGTAGTGGCCAATCGACAAGCCCATAGGCTATCGAGTAGAGAACGAAGCCTAATCCGTGAAGTCGTCGTAGTACTCTCCTTCTGGAACCTCCTACTGATAATACTCCTCGCCCTCAACTGAGCAATATAGGCGTAAAGCCGTGAGTACATTGGTACTCAGCAAGTTATTTGTAACAAATGAATGCAATATAGTATGCAAAGCTTACCAATAGAAGGCTGAAAGGTTAATTTGCATAAAAGACATTTCACAGTAAATATGAATAATAGATTGAAAGCAAAATTTAAATGGAAACGATAATAATAAATAATCAAAGGAATGAAAATAAGCTACTTATGAACATCCCATTTACAAACTGAATCAACAGTGAACTACCTGTTCACTTCCAACATAAACCACCAAGTTTAGAATGAAAACACTACCCCTCGTGTGAAATCACCGAGCATTGTTCATGCCCGAGGACGCGGCTATTCGAATAGTTTTACACTCTGCAGAGGTTACACAACTGTACCCACACGATGTGATTAGCCTCGATCTTAGGAAATCACAACAAGGCCTTTACAAAGTTCAATCTCAACCTAATTCTGCCCGCTAGGGTTTCGCATCACACCCCCCTTGCGCCACATGGAAATCAGCAACCATATTCATCTCATTGGCAGAATTAAGTTGAAACCTCCCAAATTAGTCAGCCAGGTCTATCCCATACTAGACATGTGGTTTGCATGATAAAGCTCAGATTAATGGCGCACAAAGTTAAGTCCTTAATTCTACCCAAGCGAGGCTACCACATCCCCCGAAATGAACCTGCACTTCCCCCTTTACCGCACGATCACTCGCCCGAATGCAAAACCAAGTTTGTATAACCAAGTCCATGACACACCAATGTCTTGGCACAAATTTTAATAAACATGGTACCAACCACAGTTCCATATATCATTAAGTCAAATTATTAATTCACATGTGATGATGAAACCCTTCGTGAATTTAAGTAAGGCTAAGCAGTTCTATCGTACCAACCCATGTGACAAATAACATAGCATCACTAGTAAGTTTCCCAACCTAAGGTGACAATGGCATAAGGGTATTCCAAATTATCAAGGAGAGATAATCAATTTGGGACGATAACTACCAATTACAAAAGTTGAATAAAAATAGCGATGCAATATAATTTTTAAAAAATAATTAAATAATAGATTACAAATTGGGTTCAACACGATCAAAGGACACGACTTGCCTTGGTTATGCTTAGTGAGGTACTCCTGGTGTTCGGGCGTAGATCCTGCTCCTCCGGAATATGAATTTAACGAGAGAGAAAACGACCGAAATAAGAAAAACACATAAAATGATAAGCAAATGAACTCCAAAAATCATGAAACCAGAACCAAAAGCTGGAGCTTGATTTTAGATGAATTTAGAAAAAAAGAACGGAGTCAATCGGAGTTAGGACAGAGCAGAACGGGCTCTTAGAAAAATTAACCTAAAGAAAATGGGGAAAAACGAAAAAGCGCACTGTGCTGTGGATCGGGCGCACAGGGAACCAAGTCCACGGTGGACCCGCGCGCGAACGATCGCGCGCGCCAGCGTGGCGGCGGCGGCGTGGCGTGGCTGGTGCTTTGCCGCGTGTCGGTGACGTGGCGCTGATGTAGCGACACGTGGCACCCGGGGGTGGGCTCGGCTGACGTGGCATGCCACGTCGGCTAGGGCTGATGTGGCCTAGGGCTGAGGTGGCGGTGCTCGAGCGCGGTGGCGACGGCAAGATCCGACGGCTCGGAGACGGCCGTGTGGCGGGATCTGGGCCACTGGCTCAGATCTGGATGAGCGGCTCGGATCGGGCGGTGCGGAGGCGGGGCGGCGGCCGATGGCCGACGCGTGGCTCGGGTCCGGGCTCGGGGACCGAGGGGCGGAACGGGAGCGCGGGGTGGCGATCGGGCAGGTGACGGCGAGGCGATGGCGAGAAGGGATTCAACGACGGCTCACCGGCGGGGTCTCGGCGACAGCGATGGCGACGGCGGCGACGGGCGAGGACGGGGACGTACGGGCGACAGCGAGGCGACTCCGGGAACGGCAGCGCTAGCGCGAGGACTGGAGGCGGGGGCGGCGGCGAGGGTGAGAGCGATGGCATGTGAACCGAGGCAAGAACAGCGCTAAATACACGCGAACCAAGGCAAGTTCGATCCAGAGGCGGTGCGGCGCGGGTGCGGGAGTGTTCGGGACATGCGAACGACTAGGGTGAGCGCGCGGGCGGGCACGAGCGGGGCGACGCGTGGCGCGGGTGCGATCCAATGGCGGGGCGAGCGGGATGCAGGGAGCGGGGCGATCGGGCAGGAACGGCCGGATGGGTGCCACGTGGCACATCGGGCGGCGGAGGCGATCGGGACAGCGCGCAGGAAAGGGTACGGTGGCGGCGCGATGGATGGTTGACGCGTGGAGGGGGAGGATCGGGCGGCTGAGGATTTTCCACTTTTCTTTTATTCCAGAAATCCAAATAAACTTCAAAAAGCTCTAGAAAATAGTAAATAAATCCCAAAAATTCACCAAAAATACCAAAAAATTCCTTGAGACCTGAAGAATCCAAATAAAATATTTTAAAATTATGTTAATGTTTATTTTACTTAGATTAAGTAATTTTAAATTTCAAAAATTCATTTGAAGCTTGATTTAATTTCAGAAAATTCATTTTTGAAATCCAGACTTTATAAAATGCAGAAAAAACAGGATGTTACACACCCACACCTTCGGCTGAGCCTCTCACCGCCCAAGCAGAACCCACACCGTGCACCCCCCCTGACCACTGCCGTCTCACGCCGCCAGGCCACGTCCGACATCCCCGAGCTCATCCAAACATTCAAGTGAAGTCATGTCACCCTTTAGATGTTCCCCTATTATCCCATTGTGCTAGGATGCCGTTGATAGCCACCCTTATCCATCCCCTATTCCGCCGTCGCCCATGGTAGCCGCCGGCTGCCCCAGCCAAATTCACCGACGAGGCTTCAGCTATGGGTGCGCAGTGACGTGAGTAAACCATTTTACAGATGCTCATGTCTAGCCACCACCTCTACTATTGGCAACGAGCCCCTCATTGTTGGCAAAAATGGGCGGGTGCTCCGCATTAACAAAGGTGGCCGTTCAGACGGTTCGAACGTTCTCTTTCGGATGATCGTATAGTCCGAATGATCCCTTAGTTGATCGGACGGCGCACACGTCTCAGTCGTTCGGACAGTCCAAACATTCCCATGGATGATCAGACAGCCCGAAAGTCCTTTTAGCTGATTGGACAGTCCAAACGTCCCAAACGATCGGACCGGTCAAAATGTAACCACTGTAGACCTACTTGTTAGTGGGAGATCTCTCTCTCTCGCTTTTTAATTTCTGAATTAATTCAAATTGAGAATTTTAAATAGACATAACTTATTCATCTTAGCTCCAAATATGGTGAAACAAATTTCTAAATTTACCTAAATTCAAGATATGTCTAATGGATCCAAAACCATGAAATTTGAAGCTCATTTGAATTTTGTGCGTGGAATTAATTAGTATAGAGTTAAGCCATATGATAATAATATATAACTTCAAAGTCATGAGGACGCCTTTCTCAAAATAAGTCGTTAAAATAATTAAAGTAATTGAATTGAATGTTAGGTCATTAGCATTTTACTATAAATACCATAAATTAAATTGAAGGGTAGCTCAAATATAGTTAGAAACAATTAGCATTTAAACTGAAGTACCCATCCTCTTTAAAATATTCCTTCCAAAATATGGCTAAGGAGGCTAAGTCGATACCATCAATTGTTGATTTGCATCTAAATTGTCAAATAAAGAATCTAACAAATATAACTTTACATAAATGATATTAAATAAAAAACGTTGTTGAAAGATGATTGTTTTCATGAAACCCCAGGTCATGGTTAAAGCTTCATAATACAAATATTGATGTGAAAAGAATATAACAAGCTCAGCTTCGCATAAATAAAATTTAATTAAAACTAAATTAAGTTAAAATCAAAATATTAACAACATTTAATCCAAATGGATATCTTAAATTAAAGATCATATTGAAGTATAACTTGGTGCATGTATTAAAATAATGACCCTCAGGTCATCGCCTAATAAAAATAATGTCGCTCAATCACATTATGATGAGTTACATGAAATAAAACAAAATTGTTACGACTAATTAAAATTATGTCAATCTCATGTAAATCCTTATACCCTCTATAGGTCTAGCCTGACTCATTGAATAATAATAATAATAATAATAATATATAATAAAATAAGTTAGAAATAAAAATATTGTGGCATGGTATTCTACAGTTGGCTATGCCTAGCCATCGTTGAATCTAAAAATATTCCTATGAATATTCCTTTGCCATTAAACCATCCTTGACATCCTTCTCAATAGACTATTACTTTGTCGTCCCCCACTTCGCTCAAAGTTCCTTGACGTTGTCAATATCCCGCGTCTAATGAACATTGTCTAAGATCACCCAATTAATCACAATAAAACTAAATTGAATTCATTTGGATTTATTTGGATTTTTGAGTTATTTGAGTTTATTTGGATATTGCTATTTATTACGTAATTAGAACTTGGAATCTCAAAGAAAGTAAATGATCAAGCAGGATCGAGGGATTGTTAGAGACGAAGATATTGCAAGACCATCAACTAAGAAGGCTATGAGTATGATCAAGGCCATGATAAATTGAGCAAGGCAAGTCAATATTTTGATCATGTTGAATCTACCTTTTCTGCAAGTTATTTTCCTTTAAATTATCAAACTGCATGTTGTTATTTCATATGGAAATCTATATTTGTGATAAGATTCTAGTTACACATCCATTATTCAACTTGTTAATATTACATTCCCTTGGACATTTCAGTTATCGAGCCTTGTCACCTTAGAAAAATTGTGATGGTAACCTTTTAAAAATAAGTCTATAATTACACGCCATGTTTAGTTCTGCTTGGATACTCAGGGGCACCAAAATGCCCAAAGCATCACTTTCAATCATGAGAAACTGATTTGGCAAGTCATGGGTGGAAATAGCTGGTATATTTTTGATATGGATATTTTATGCTCCCAAAAACCCCAATATGCTTATTTATCTGGGTGGATGGTAAGAGAGGCCGGTGCAGTGGATGTATGAGAACATGTGGTTTGCGGATTGAACCGCTCAGATAACCCTAAGGACTGAATCTTGTGATGACATTCTATTGTGTAACAGCGCAACCATAAATCTATAATGGGTACAACCTAGTAAATTACTCTGGCAAACCTTGGCATTTATGCCACAGGCCACAACAATTGGAGTTGAATAGTCTTATTGGGGGTGCAAGGGGGATCTTTATGGTCCGCTTGAGGAAGTGTGGAGTGTCGCCTCCACATGGCGGAAGGGCGTCATTATTTGCCCACAACGGTGGAGAATAATTTTTGACACAACTTAGGGTTCATCACTTCAGGTGCAAGTGGAACTTCGTGATCCACTTGAAGGAGTGTAGAGTGTCACCTCCACATGGTGGAAGTGTGCTATTATTTTCCCACAATAGTGGGGAATAATTCGCCGACACAACGGGGACATCTCATGCGAAGTAGGGGGAATCAACCCTATGATGTGGGTAAAAGTTAAGGGGAGACTTTGGAAAGATCTTGTGATGACCTTCTTGATCAGTATGTCTAAGGAAACATATGAAATATAACAAGATGGTTGTCTCTTATAAGTAAAGTTGTGCAATCTCTATAGAGTGAAAAATGTTCAAACAGTCGTGCCCACAGTCATAGGCGGGCATGGGAACTTGCATCGATATAGTTCTATTTCAAAGAATTTGTGAGTGGGATTGAAAAAGTGGCGGATCATAAAAGACACTAATTTGTGTTATCCTGGGTGTCGCCCCAGTATTAAAGTTAGATAGATATGACACTGAAAAATTGGCATAAGGTGCAGAAATCATGTAACGGTGGATGGAATTTGGATCGCTATTATTATTGCATGCTTTTACATATTTATAAAGTCTTTTTTTATGTTAAATCTACTAGGTCTCAGAAAATTTCTACATGTCGTATCTTTAAAAACAATTTATGGCAAATAAAACAACCCGACCTTCCTTTGGCAAGCCATGCATGTTATTTATTTGCATATTGTGTGTTGGGTTGTGGAGCATGGTGTTTGTGCTCACCCTCGCTCACTCAAATAATCCAAAATCAGGAGTCGGATCGCTACGCTTCAGCAATGCACTAGATCATGATAGTGAAGAAGATAAAGAGGCTAAGAACTAGGTCGTGAATCCCACTTAGTTGGCTATAGGTACGTCTTGAGAGTTCTACCTGTGTGTTCTGTTTTGACTGCTGCGTTTTATTGATTTCGATCTGATCGGTCCCTAAGTAAGTCTATTATTATATTTACGCTTCTATATGATAGTGTAATGGAATCACATAGAATTTTGATTTGCAAAATCTGAGTCTGACAAAATAGGTCTCTACCCTTTAGTCTCAGATATAATTCTGAGCGGCACCATGAAAAAACAGGAGAATAGAAGATAAACCTAAAAGCATCCACAAAAATCAATCTAAAGTTTAATAAAAACCCAATATTGATATTAGAGCCTGGAGGATCTTCCTGATAGCTGAGTATTCCAGGCAATCGAAGCAGACGCACGGCGCTCTCTTGCATGATTGTTTTTCTTCACAGGTGCATGGATCGAGAGCAGATACTAGCAGGCCTGTGGTGTGGCAATCGAGGAGAGGAAACACTCCTTTAGGGCAGTCTTAATACTATAGTTTTTTATATTAATTAAGCTTATCATGTAAATATGTTGATTATATAGCATAGTAATTAAAGAGAAGAGATAAAGAAACCATTTCTTCACAAGGAAACTGTTTCGGCACGTCATCCAAGACCGAGGAAACCAGCGAGAGACGCGCTACAGTGAATCTGGTTTCTTCCGCGACGCTACGTAAGCATTTTCACCTACTGAAGGAGAAGAGGATGCGGGAGTATGTGTAGAAAGAGGACAAAAGGATTAGTCACGATTTGATCTGGTGCCACACAAAGAAATGATGGATTAGAGCTATAGTTTGCATTATAGTATCTTAAAAAAATAAAAATTAATCATAATTTTAAACATTAGAACTACCTTTATACATCCGCGAAAAGAAACCACTGATACGCGCGGAAAGAAAACAGCGGGCGGAGGTGCTTGTTCGGGTGCGCAATCGGAGAAGCACCATTAATTTTTTCCCCAGCCGCGTGGGTACCGATGAGATGGCTTGTTTTGGCGTGATCGATTTGTAGATTGTTTCCTCTTGCACGGATCATCTACAGAAAATTCTTTCTGCGCACAGCCGTATGCGGATAGAGGCACCAATTTTTTTTTATCTAAAGCCTACATTTTCAGACAAAAACAAACTGAAAGAGCCACAAAAAATACCACTATTGAGAAAAAAATTATGTCGAAGAACATAAAAATTAGACTAGGAACAATAAAAGGACTCACATTTTTATGTTGAGATCAATAACTAATTCTTTAGCTGCTGAATATAAGGGTGAATGAAATGTGTGGAAAATAATGTGCAGTCTGAAACAAAATTTTGGTGAAGTATATCTTTATTAAAGTGCTTAATCATGTTAACTTTCTCTCTACTAAGATGTATGATAGCACTTTAATTAATGAGTATCTCAATAAACTTTATGTTTTAGCAGAGGAATTAAAAGATGTAGGCTATCCTTTTTCTAAAGAAGTGTAGGTTATGGTTGTTCTAAACTCTTTGTCAAATTCATGAAAATATTTTAAGATATCTTTCTGTCATTCTGAAAAGATACTTAATATATGCACTCTGAGGCATCTTTTGCTTATGAAAAAGATAGAAAAATCTTTGAGGGAAAGAAAAGAAATACTCACAATTCTAACTAACACCTTAGAGAGGAAAAGGTAATAACAAAAGGAACTGACAAAAGAGGAAGCCTAAAGGTGATTCGAGAGAAAAACTTAACAAGAAACACGATCAAGATAATCGTGGAAATTATAACTCAGCTCAAAGGAATGATAAGTACAAGAATTTCATGTGTCACAATTGTGATCAGTATGGACATTTTAGAGCTGACTGTAGGAAAAAGAATAAGCAGAATGAGCAAAAGAATTAAAATAATAAACCAGTTGAGCGTAAAGGCAATTCTTTGCATGACAGTATGTCTGATATTTTTGTATGCACTGAGTCTTTATTTATTACTATTTTTCTAAATAGTTGGGTTGTCGATTCTGGTACTACATCTCATATTACTAAAGATCATAGAGTTTTTACTTCTATACGAACAATTCCAAGGTGAAATAGTTATATTTTTTTGGGCACTAATACTAAAGCTAATGTACTTAGAATTAAAAATTATGTCCTAAAACTCCCCAATAGAGGAAAATTATTATTACAGAACACTTTATATTCACCTAGATTGAGAAGAAATTTAATGACTGTTGCTCAATTAGAATTTATTGGTTATGATATGCTGTTGAAAAGGAAAGAGTTAAAATATTACTCAACAGGAAATTAGTGCATATTGGAAATCGTCATGAACGTCTTTATTTTCTTGATGAACTATTAAATGATGACAATATTGATTACTCAGTAAGTGAAAATAACTTAATAGTGAGGGATACTAATGATAGGAATACATACTCAGAATCTTATTTATAGCATTTATAAATTGGTCACATATCTAAAATTAGAATTAAGAGGCTTATTAATTCTAGAATTTTGCACTTTAAGTGGGAGAATTTTGGTATTTGTGAGGTATGTACAATGAGTAAGATGATCCGTGCACCTTTTTCAAAGGCAGAAAGACCTAATGAGCCTCTTGGAGTTATTCATTATAATATTTGTGGTGAGATGTATACTCCCACTAGAGGTTAAAAGATTTATTTTGTCACATTCATTGATGATTATTCTAGATTTGGTTATGTTTTATCTTCTTAAATGTAATTCGGAAGGATTTGATGCGTTCAAGATATTTAAAATTGAATTAGAAAATCAATTAAATTGAAATATCAAAGTTTTAAAAACTGATCGTGGAGAAAAATACACTACAACAATATTAAATGATTTTTGTAAAAAGTATGGAATTATTCATCGTTATACCATACCTTACACTCTACAACAAAATAATGTTGCTGAGTGGTGGAATAGAATACTTGTGTATATGATTAGGTCTATAATTGCTTATTCAGATATTCCTTTATCTTTTTATGGTGATTTTTTACACACTGCTATTTATTTATTAAATCATTCACCATCTAAGGCTATAACAGTCACTCCTTATGTATTGTGAATTGGAAGGAAACCCTCACTTTGCCACTTAGCTATTTGGGGCTATAACACACAAATTAGAGTGCCAAATTAAAACTGTACAAAATTGTAGCATAAAAGCGTGCTAGGAATTTTTGTTGGTTAATCTTTGAAATCAAAAGGGTAAAGGTTTTATGATCTAGAAAAGAATAAATTGGTGGAAAACCGGGATACAATATTTTTAGATCAAAACACACCTCGTCGTGCTAAGCAAACTGAAGGAGATTTAGCTCCTGATAAAAATAGAAATCAAACTTCCAACACTACATACTTAGGAGAAGTGGGAGGAATTCAAGTACATCTCAATGTCTAGATGATTATTATTTGTTCTTAGGAGAAGTTCACTCTAAAATTTTAGATTTAGTGGAAGAACCAATGACTTATAAAGAAGTAATAAGCTACTTACAATCAAAACTATAGGTGGAAGCAATGTGGGGATTAAACTCGCTGAAAAGGAATAAAAATTGGAAACTTGTTGATCTACCAAACAACCGTAAGCCCATAGACTGTAAATGGATTTTTTTAAAAAAATTAAATACAAGAGGTTTAATGGAAAATTATAAAGCTACGCTTGTTGCTAAAGGCTTTACACAAAGGAAAGGTATTTGACTTTGTAAAACATTTTCTCCTGTTGCACAATTTACTTTAATTTGTATTATTAGTGCTTTGACGGTTTTATTATGATCTTGAACTCCACCAAATGGATGTTAAAATTGCTTTTCTTAATGGCCATTTTGAGGAGAAAATATATATGAAATAGTCAGAAGATTTTGGATAAAAGGAAATGAAAATAAAGTTTACAAATTGAATAGATCAATTTATAGTCTTAAACAAGCTTCACGTCAATTGTATATTCTTTTTTATTATACTATCATGTCATATGGTTTTTCAATGACAGAAGGTGATCATTGCATATATACAAAAGTTATGGGCAAATATTTTATTTTATTATTTTTATATGTTGATGATTGTTGGTATTCTAACACCGATCTTACATATGATTATTTAGTTCGGGGGATCTCTCGAGCACATGACCATATAGAGAAAGACATAGAGATTTTATATAGATTCGAGCCTTCTCCTAAAAGAATAACAACCCTACTCCTGTGCGGCCATATTGAGTGTATTGATTAGAATCAAGAGAAAGACTAATGCTTGATGTCTTATGCTTCTTGATTCTCCATTGCGCCTCTCCCCCTTGTCTCCCTGACATCAGCCTTTATATAGCACACGAAGAGGTGGCAGTTGCTCCGTGCCAAGAAGCGTATGAACTTTTCAAACAACAAACTATCTGACGGAAGTTATTGTCAGTGACATGAACCTCCTCACCACCAGACGGTTATCACTAAAGGCAGGAAGAAGTTATGAGTGGTTATTCCAAAGAACAACTATATACGCTAATTGCCTTGTCAGGTAGACCCGCAATGTAATAGGTTGTCATAGATAGGCTAGTCGAAGTTAGGCTAGTCGTAGAAGAGTTCAAGACTACAGGGTGGTCATAGAATAGTTTATGACTATGTTATGTTCGTAGAAAGACTTATGATCATGAAGTAGTCGTGGAAAGGCTCTTAACTATAAGGTGGTCGTGGAAAGGCTCACGACCATAGAGCGGTCGTGGAAAGGCTCACGACCACATGTTTAGATCTCTTTCTTACGAATGTAAGCGATTATACTTAAGGAATAGAATGACGTAATAATACTATTTATACATAAATAATAAATTAAGAATTATTATATTCTCGTCAATGATATTCTCATTACTTCTAATGATAAAAGTACATTGATGGAAGTGAAAACTTGGTTGTCTTATAAATTTGATATGAAAGATATAGGAGAAGCTTCCTATGTTTTAGGGGTTGAAATACATAGAGATCGGAATAAAATTATTCTTGGTTGTCCCAAAAAGCATACCTTTGAAGTATTTTAAAATGATTTTCTACGAAAAACAACAAATCTATTAATGTATCTATTATGAAGAGAACTAAAATTAGTGGAGAATTATGTCCAAATACTCTTGAGGAAAAAGCTAGAATGAATGGTATTCCTTATTCTTCAGCTTTGGGATGTCTTATGTATGTTATGTTATTTACACGACCTGACCTTAGCCATACTATTAGAATTCTTAGTAGATATCAAAAGAATCCTGAGAAAGAGTACTGGAAACAAATCAAATATGTACTACGTTATGTCAAAGGAACTATGGATTATTCATTATATTTTAATGATAATAATCTTTAGCTGCAAGGTTGTACTGATACTGATTGGCAAGGGGATCCAAATGACCGAAAATTACTTTCTAGTTATCTATTTACTTTGGTAGAAGGAGCTATTTCTTGGTGCAGTAGGAAGTAGGATTTAGTTGCTCTTTCTTTCATGAAAGCTGAATACATTGCTGCATATAAAGTAGCAAAAGAAGGTATATGGTTGAGGGAATTTCTTGCATCACTTAAGGTTGTGAAAAGTGCATCACAACTTGCCACTATTTTCTGTGATAATCAAGCAGCGATTAAGGTCTCGAAGATTCATAAATTTCATAGTCAAAGTAAACATATTGAGGAACAGTATTACTATATTCGTGATGTAATAAATAGACTCAAGTTTGTTCGTTTAGTTTATTTGTCTAGCATTGATATGGTTACAGATCCATTGACTAATCTAGTTAGTTAAGAATTATTTTCTAAGCATATTAAAGACTTGGGGACTTTAGTTTATTGATTAAAATATTTTTGCCAAGTAGGAGATATTGGAACTTTTATGTGGCTTTCAATATTTTTTTGTAGTTGTTGCATGTTTAACTCAATGTGAAATTGTTCATGTTATTGATATATATGATAGGGAATAATTTGATGCAGAATTTAACTCGAGGAATTAATACTTGAGGTGCCGAGGACGGCTATGCTGGAATATGGTAGACATATTTATTGAGATCAAGTCTACTGGAATTTAATATGTATATATATGTTTAACTTAGGTAGAACATAGGGTGGAATGGTTAGGTTTGTTTTGCAGGATTAGTTCTGCAGCTGTTGACCCACATGATCAAATTGGAATTAATCTCGTAAAAAATCTGATCATAGTGCATGACTCACATGTGTGCAAGAGACTAATATATTTTTGACTCATAAAACTAGCATGTATGATCGTGGTTGGTAACATGATTCAAGAGTCTCACGGTGTACCAGAAACAGGTGGGTCGCTATGTAACACCTGGAAGTAAAGTCTATAAATAGGTCCCTACCCTCTAGTCTCAAATGTAATTGTGAGCAGTACCACAGAAAAGACAGGGAAATAGAGGGTAGATCGGAAAGCCTCTACACAAATCAATCTAGGGTTTAATGAAAACCCAACAATGTGTTACTGCAGCAATTAATCTGGATCATTGTTTTTTCATTGGATGCCGAAGTGAATGTCACGTTGTGAATCATTGTAGCTCGCTGCAGTTGCCATAGCAATGTAGCATTCAATCCAAAACATTATCTTTCAGTTGGATGCCTAGAAGATGCCAGCAAGACGGTGGCTCGATACGGGTACTGTGGCAATTAATTCGGTCATGTTTTTTTCAATCATATGCGTGGGGAGATGTCACGTTGCATGTAATTGTGGCTTGCTTCAGTTCATTCTCAAACTGCAGTTGATCTACTACTGCCTTGGATTGGATATGGTGCGAACTGACACATTACAATGTTTTTTTCTTCCTTTTCTTTTTTATTGGCAAAGCTATACACACCAACTTTTGAACTAATGTCGTATTTCATCTCAAAAACACTTTCTCCATTTTTATAGTTGACATTTTAGTATCCGTGTTGTTAACTTCTTAATTTTTTCTAAAAACTTTGTAAAATTTAACATCACTATTTAGATTGGCCATATGAAAACTATATCATTAGATTTATTGTTAAAAAGTACTTTCGTAATATTTAAAATTTACCAACTTATACTAATAAAAATTTTAAAAAATAATGATCAAAATTACATCTTAAAAACAATAAAAAGTCAATAACATCAAATAAAAAAGAATGGAGAGAGTAGTTTCCAAGACAAAATAACTCTAAAGGATGAGCTAACTGCAAGGCCTTGTTTGGAACACATGAATTTTTCCTAATTCTGGTGATAATTAAACTGTTTTCTGTCAAATTCTTGCGTTTCCAAATAGGCCCTAATGCCTTACCCATTAGAACTTATTGGCCATGGCCAAGCTCAAACAAGCTAGGCCACCAAAAAGTTCGATTGCGATTACATTATCTCAATCACCTTGTGATAGTAATTAGGAACAAGAAGCCCCTTCTAAGAAAATTAGGAACAAGAATTACCCATTCTCATTTTACATTTAAAAAAACCTCTATTTTTATCAACATTATCAATAGAACTTTGAAGAATGTATTTTGAAACTAAATTTGCACAAAATAAATTTCGCGTGCTAAAATGTCCACAATTGAATTTTTGACCTCTTTGCCTCTAGATAGGAAGTTTTAATGAACTTCTTCATGCTTCCAAAAGTATGGAAAGAAAATTTATGCCATGTCCTAGAACAAACATAAATATTCCAAAGCTTTCTCCAACTCATAGTACTTGATACTTCATTCTAATTTAAGCCAGAACCTAGGGCATTCAACTAGGTCAAGCAAAGTTTCATTGATTATGTTAGGTAAGTAGTGTCCTAATGAAACAAATTTAGCAGAATGATATCCCAAACAATCTCGACTAACCAATGTATTTTTTTGGTTGTTTGTGATGTCACCGGCCATTCGTGGTTGTTTAAGGTTTTATTATCATAGTTGGCTTCTTTTGGGCGGTAGTGATATTGACATAATTTTCTATTTAGCATATATGAAGGTACTTGATGTGGGGGCAATCACGCAAATCCTAGGTGTTGGCCTGATCTTATGGTGACAATAATCATATGATTGATGAAGATAACTCAATCGAGGCAATATGATTTAAGATTGTACCACAACGACCACTAGGGTAACTCGAAGAAAGCAACATGATTTGATAAAGGAAGCAAACTTGTGTCAAGCATAAGATTATAACCACTACAACCGTATCACAACCTTCACAAGAAACTAATCTACGCAACTTGCTATTGGCAAAAGCATGAAATGGTTGATCATGATAAATTACTCTACGTAAACTCAAAGAGCTTGCAAAGACATATAAGAGTTACTCAAACTCTCACTAGATATAAGAGATTCAAACCCTAGAGCCAATAAAGCTTACACTCATTTCATATTCATCAAAACATCAACAACCTTACAAACCTGATACATGAGAGAATACCCCTCTTTATGTAGATTTTTCTAAATCAGTTGCTACAATAACAAAAAAACTATTTGGTTTCCTTGTGAAAATAGAAAGAAGATTGAAATCCAAATTGGATTTGATTTACTTAAACTATAAGTAACTAAGATATTTTTTTTGGAATTTTTATCAAATCAGCTAGACCAATATGGAGCTAGAGGTTAAACCGGTGCCTTAAAGCTTTCTAACTCTTTCTCTTGGATAATTTGATGCAACTTAAGAGCTCTTTCCAGTTGACAAGTGACTCAAGCAAAATTGTATGATTGATGTTGGTTATATCTACATCATCCTCCCTCCCTTCAAGAAAAGTCGTCCTTGGCTTTTGTTCACGGTGGAAGAACTCATCTCCAATTATGGGACAGCACAAGCACAAGTGTATTATCTTGTGCATGTATTCTTCATTCTCTTTGTATGCATAATATAACTTATTATGATTCTCTTGGTGCCATTGATGAATCACCTCTTTTAGCACATTTGTAACTTTAGTTTTAGGTGGTAGAGAAATTTGCCATCCTTCCTCATCTACTTGAACCTATATAGGATCACAAACAAAATTAGAATGAATAGGGTTTAAAGTGTTACTAATATTATATTCTTTTCCATCTTGTTTTGGTGGATCTCTCCTTTGAAAGTCAATGCTTTCAACCTCACTTTTGGTGGAATCACCTAACTCACTTGGAATACTCTCATTTGGTGGAATTGTTGGTTGTGTACTCTTATTCTCACTTGGGTTTTGATGCATCGCTATGGCCTCCTTTTGGTGCTTGGTTTCTTCTAGCTTCTTGATGTTCAGTAGCACCTCGTCTCTCTATGCAGCACACATTTCCTCACCCATAGGCAAGAAATGGTTGGCTACCCTTTGAAGTGAAGTTGTAGCCCTTGGTGCGCAAGTCTTGATGCGATGCATCGAACTCCTTACACCATAGATCTTCCCACAGAAGCCATTTTAACCAGGGCCATTTTTATGTTATGCAAGGAAATGATCATTTGAACACATTAAAAAAAGCTCACTCTTCAAATCTCCTCAAGAAACATTTTTCAATTTGCAAAATAGCTCAAAAAGACAAAGCCAAAGCTCTTTAATGCATTTGGAAAAGTAGAGAAACAAGCTCGAAAAATCTGAGATAAATGATGGAGCTAGTCCTTACAAATTCACACATGTTTCATTTTGTGAGGCTCTCCGAAATGTCAACCATTTTGAAGATATGAAAATCATAAAATTTCGGAAAACTAAAAGTTTCAGGTTTTCAGATTTTGACAATCCATTTGAGCTTAGAGACATGGCTGAAAAACTGATCGATCTTTAGAAAATCTAAGAAAATTAGGTACAAAAGATCAACTATATAGTATCAAATGTCATAATTATACCTTCCTCAAATTGTGATTCCAATTGGAGATACAAAAATGACAAATCAGCCCGAAACCATTAAAAACTCTGATTTTTTTAGCATTTGAGTAAAGTGAGAAAAAGTCAAAACTTTTTATATAAAGTTGAAATACTTTAAAATTTGGCATAAATAAACTTTGAGCTCCTCAGAAACTTTTCCAATAAAAATTTTCAAAAAGGAGTCTCCATTCAAAAGTTATGCCAAAAAGTGTTTTCTTTGCAATCTTTTTTCATAAAGAGTGGAGAAATGTACAAATCTTTCAAATGAGGTCTACATATTTTAAAATTTTCTAGATTTTAACTTTGGATAATTACATCACTTTCCATAATGAATGGGAAAGGAGGTTTCTTTCAAAAACTATGCAATCCAATTTGAATTTTATGAAGTTTCTTACTCTCTTAGCTTTGTATGAGTTAGAAATACTATTTCAAAAACAAGATATGCAAAGAAATACTGCTCAAATAGCAAAACTCATAATATGCAAGAATATATCATTTTGGGTCGAGACTAGTTTTTCCATGATCTTCAAATGAATATAACTTTTCAATGGTTGGTCTTTTGTGAAGTAAAAAAATACTTAAAATGACCAACCCTATGAGTTTGGTATTGTCAAATTTTTAAAAAACCAATAGATTTTGATCTATAGAAATATGTCATTTTATTCAAAAAGAAGATCACAAAAGATCCATTTAAGGCCAATTTTGCTATTTTATTTCTAAAATAAAAATTTTTACTCCAAAAGTATTGAAAAAATATTTGAAATACATATTTTAGTACTTTCATTTAGTTTTTTCATAAATTTAGAAATTTTAAACAAGATTTTTTATTGTTGACCAAAGAGGTGTTTCGAAAAGACTAAACTTGCATATCATTAGAAGTTTCACTCCATAAATACAAAATAAAGCAAATGAAAAGGAAAACAGTGCATTTAGAAGATCCATAAATCATTTTGGGCAACTAGAAAAATAGTTTTCCTAATATTAATAGTTTACCCCCTTTTTATGTAAGCCCAGAATATTAATAAGTTTTTCACAAAGAAAAACCTCACCTTACACAAATATTTCTCTTAGCATTTCTTTCTTCTTTTTGACACACAAAGGATTCTTTTCAATGTTGGCATCTTCTCTTTTGCCATCTCTCTCCATTTGAGTTTTCTCTCCCTCTTTGTCATCTAGCACTAAGAATCAAAGATTTCTTCTTTTTTTCATAATAGGTTTTTTTTAACTGTTTGTGGTCCTTTTTGTCTTTTCAATGAAGAGCATACACCACTTTGATATTTACACCACTTATGATGGCAATAGATAACACTTGTGAAAATAAATGATACCAAGTATAATTAATTCTATTTGTAGAAACTTGATACCACTTGTGAGCATAAATGATGCCAAGTATAATTATTCTATTTGTATAAACTTGATATCGCTTGTATGAACAACTAGTATCCCTTATAAACACAAGGTTGAATTGATCTCCTCTTGAAGGATTGAAATCCACTTGTAAATAACAAATTTAAATTCATCGTGAATAATGGAGGTACCACTTGTAAATCACATATAAACCACTTGATACTTATTTGTGGGGGATTCCACTTGTAGGAAGAAGATGATATCATTTGAACAGAAGACTGATATCATGTTGTAATTTACACCAAAGTTTTTAACAAATAAATATAAACCACTTTTGGAGGATTTCCAATTATATGCTAAGGTTAAAAAGAGTTTTATCTTACAAAAGAGTTTTAACAAACTATGCTTTTTGTTCTTAAAACAAATTCATTTTCAAAATAAACTTCAAGATTATCAAAATGAACATGTGATGGTATTTTTAGCATCTATTTATATGTATGAGTTTGTAATACCCTTATTAGCCAATATATGTCAATAATTTTGGCTCAAATGGCACAACTCATTTAAATGCTAGATTGTGACCACTTAGGTCAACTCAAGATTTTGGATGAATTTCAAAACCAAATAACATTTATTTGGTTGTCCTTTTGAGAAACCTTTGAATACCAATTATGTTTGAAATAGCTAACCCTAGTTTTCAGTATTGGACACTTTTTCAAATTCCTTTTAGAATCGATTTTGGCTAATTTTGAGTTTTAAAACCAAAACAAAATACTAGATTGCTAGTTTTGAGTTCAAAACTCAATTTTACTTAAAATAAGTTTTTCTAAAACCAAAACCCTTGGAAAACATTTGTAATGCATTTGTATATATTTTTCAACTAGTTTTTCAAAGAAA
Organism: Melocanna baccifera; assembly: GCA_036346265.1. Classification (NCBI taxonomy): domain Eukaryota; kingdom Viridiplantae; phylum Streptophyta; class Magnoliopsida; order Poales; family Poaceae; genus Melocanna; species Melocanna baccifera. The sequence continues at coordinate 12,292,834 of CM070688.1, read as the reverse complement.
TACTAATAATTTTAAATTTTTGACTTTTAGCTAAATGGCTCAATTTTGAAAATCAATACTAGCACTTAATCAATTTGGGCACACTTAATGTGCCACTTATCCATCTTGCTCAAGATTGCAATAATGATGTTTTGAACAAGAGCAAGAACACAAAATTTTTTAAAAAGATTTTTATGTATGTAATGCAATCTACACATGGTAAGGGCTAAATCTATGTAAATATTTGTTACCGAGATAGCATTGGTTCTTGATATGGAATGATCATCCTCAAGCTTGACTCCATTTTTACACATGGTGGAGTTCGCCTCTTCATAAATGAGTCAAGCCTCCAATGTCTCTCTAAGTAACTATTAAGTATTTAAGAGCATTTTGGTACCCAAAACTTGGTTGGGTCCGTAGATATTAGTCACAATAGATTTAGGCACCCAAATGGTCCTAGCAATAACTTTATGTGAACTAACATTTATAACAAACACATTACCATTTCTATTCTTCCTAGGCAAATAATGTCTATTATAAAGAGAGAGCTTAGGAGTGATACCTTTGGGATAATCCTTACTAAAATATCCCTTTTCTCGGTAATTGTAGCAAGGTTAGCATTTGCTACCCCTTTTTATCTTCTTATCTTGCTCATTGCCAGTTTGTCTCTTCATTGATGACCTTGTCTTATCATTTACCTTGTTAAGGCACTTAGAAGCAACTGGCCCTTCTTATTGTAACTAAGGCACTTAATATTCTTTGTGTCTTACATTGTGCCTTGTCTTACTATTCTCCTTATTAGAGATGAAGCCAATACCTCTCTTATCATTCAAGTTTCGTTGCTTGCTCAAGATATTATCAAGAGAGACATTAGATTTATAGCACTTCTCCAAGTCATTTCTCATTTTGGTGACTTGAGCCTTCAGCTCTTTGGTTTTCTCTATAAGGTTAGTTTCAATAAGCATATAGAAAGTAGAAGCATCTAATTAAGAGAAACAAAGCATATCTAATAAATTATCATAAGATGTGGAAATGCTAATATTAGATGAAATACATGGACTAGGAGCTATATATAGCATATCATCTTGTAAGTCACATGTAATGCCTATATCCATCTTAGACATAGAATATTCCTTGAGAAGAATGATCTCACGTTCTCCTTCTAACACATTATAATCATTTTGAAGAAAGTCATACTCTTTCTTCAAAATCTTATACTTAGCTTTCTCCTTCCTAAGATATTCATTAAACTTTTCTAGCATATCCATCAACTCATCATATGAAGGTTCATCATTATCATTTAACTTTTTATTACCTTCTGCCATGAAGCAATGAGTTGATGTGGAGGGACTTGTGGATTCTTCATCATCGGAGCTAGAGATTGAGTATTGTTCTCCCGACATCTACTCTTGTATGCAATTCTCATCGGTTGAGGTGTACATTTCATAATTGTCTTGAAATTTAGTCCACATCTCATGAGCGCTCTTGAGGTTGTATATAGTATTGAACACCTCTACACTCAAAGCACTAAATAGAGCATTAGTTGCTTGAGCGTCGAGACGTAGACATTTCTCTTCCTCAATTATTGGAGCAAGATGATCTAATAGAGAAAAAAGCCCACATCTACAATCCACCTAGTTTTAGGGCTCATGACCTTAAAATAATATATCATGCGAATTTTTCAATTATCATAATTCGTGCAATCAAATAGAGATAGTTCATCTAGGTATACTATATTACTAGCCGCTATCCTCTAACTCTGTAGGTGGTGAAACCTAATAAATGAGAGACCAAACTCTGATACCACTTGTTGGATCGGGGAGGCGGACTAGAGGGAGTGAATTGGTGGTTTTAAAATTTTTAGCTAAAACCATGTTTATAACACAGAAGTGTAAATCAATTCGGTTTAGTACAAATAAAGTCTAAATCGACTAGATTCACTTAAGTGCACCAATAACATAAATCTATGTTAAAGGTTTACAATTCTAGGGTGACAAGCAATCAATATAATCATATGAATACAAATTGCTTGGATGTAAATTAAGCATAAGAAAACCACAATAACATGGTTTCTTTTTACCGTAGTGTTTGAAAACTTGTCGATCTCCCTTAGTCTACATTGAGCTAAGCCCAAAAAAATTGGACCGATTCCACGAATTAAGCCAAACACCTCAATTCCACTAGTTGTAGCTCTTTCTCGCTCCGGGTTGGTGAGCTCCAACCTTCACAACATATCGGGTTTTCTCACAACCTTCTTTAAGAAGATCACCGTACATGACGTCTCCAACGCTATCTAGGAGTCAGCAACCTCCAAAAGTAATAATTTAAACCACTTGCTTGACTCTCACCGCGTGCAATGAATGCACAAACTTAAGTAGACATGAAATCCACCTCTAGATGCAACATATGCAACTAGAGACCTCTCTTCTTACTCACAAGGTGCAACACATACACAATTAAAAAGAAAATCTCACACTAGTTCAAGAGAGTAAAATGAGATGCCAAAGATAGTCTTCCAATCAGCTAAGGGGGTATTTATAGTCCACACTACAAAAACTAGCCGTTGAAAGCAACCCCCCCAAATCAGCACTTGCGGTAGTACTGCAGTTATGGGGCTGGTACTATTGTTTTACATCATAACGATAGGAAAAATAGCCGTTATTCAGTATTTACAGTACTATTGTAGTTATAAGGATGGTACTACCACTTTTTGGTCATACTGCAGTTATAAGGGCGGTACTTCCGTTTTTTATTTTTCAGCACAAATGACACTCCAAAAACGGTTATAACTTTTGACTTCGATGTCGGAATTGAGTAATCTTAGACTCTATAGAAAGTTTATTCAGAGGGCTACACAACCCATCATTTGAATGATCTTAAACATATTAGATCAACATAAAAATCATAAAGATATCCAATAAGTCATTACCATGGTCTAAGTCTAAGGAAATAGCAACAAATAATCGTAAACCATGCCGAGGTATAATGCATGACCTCCAACAATTTGTAAAATATATTTGCAAACTTATATCATGTCACATGGAGTAGGTATATGGACTTCAATTGTTTGTAAAATATATTTGCAACATATAGTCACATATTGTAAGGATTAGATGCATGAGTTTCAATTATTTGTAAAACACATTCGTAAATAATGATATCATACCACAGAGAACTAGAGTAAGCGAAATTAAGCTATTAATACATGATGAGATTCAAGCTATTAGACCCTTCTAATAGTATGACTAACCTATACTAGTAATCTGATCTTCCAACCAAACACCAAGACCGATAAAAGACTAGAAATATAGCATTAGCCCTAACTAGTTATATCTTTATCTTGAGCATCCTCTTGAAGTTTGATAACGCACATCTTCACTTCAAGTCTAGGTCATTGTCTTGATATGCATCAATACATAATGCATCCTTCAAGTGCCTTCCATCACCATATGATGGATCTTCTCTTGACTTGATAATCAACTCATGATCATCTCCTCTTCGGGATCATGATATACACCAATACATTATGCATCTTCTTCTTGATGACCTTCAATTCATGAAACTATTTAAAGTCTTCATCATCATAGAACATAACTTATTCATACAACTCATGAAAAATATTAGTCCCACAATATGATTGTCATTAATTACCAAAATATACCATTAACTTATAATGGCGGGTATAGATTATTTAATCTTCCCTTTTTAGTAATCGATGACAACCACCATAATTTCAAATAATTAAATATAAAGCCATCAAACTCAAAGTGTGGTACTACCGCCATCTAAGGTCCGGTAGTTTCGCTCTCCGGTAGTTCCAATTTCATGCGTGGTACTTCCATTTGTCTTGAGGACTAAAATTTGGTCCTCTCTGGAAAAAACATACCGTTCATAAATGCAGAACTTCAGGGGTCCGGTAGTACCGCTCAAGAGTTGCGATCATACCATGATACGATAGTTCCATCGTTATAACTCAGGTACTACCGTTTTCCAGAGGAGCAAATGAGTTTTGAAAGGAACTCTCTAGAAAAACATACCGCCAACTAAACCTCGGTATTTTTGAGTTACGGCAGTACCACACTACCTTTTCGGTCATACCGCATAGCGGTAGTACCGCCAATTACACACCGATACTATCAATTTTTCTAATAATACATAGTTGGCTATAGAATTTAAATTCAAGTGTATGCATGATCTTTGTTTCGAGTCGTGTCAATCTTCTTATCAACCTTAACATGCATCTCTAGATCATCAAATGAATTCTGGGACTAAACCTTTCAAACGCTTGACAATCTTGTTAGTCCCATCTATAAATAATTGAGTATAAAGCAATGTGAGTATATATGAACTACACAAATTTTATATACTCAAAGGATATATTTTAAAGTAGAAATTCCAATATATGTGAAAAAAGAAATATGGATCACTACTAATAAAACAACAAAATATAGAGTGAACTCTCTCTAAATGTGTGCACACAAGAATGTATAATAGAAACATATGCACATATTTAAGTTAGATTTTTTTGTGGAGTTCAACCTATATTTTAGATCTGAGGAATACAATAAGATATAAGAATATGACATCTAATGCACACTTCCGTGATTTTTACCTTTTCATCCAAATAAGACTAAATAATATATACTTAACAAACAAGTTAGTCTCATATTTATATTTGTCATTAATGAGTTAGTCATATATTTAGATTTGTCATTAATAACTAAAACTAATCTAATTAGAGTTTGAACTTGCACCCTTAGGGTTGGCCTGATCTTGCGGTGACGATGATCATATGGTCGACGAAGATAACTTAACTAAAGCAATACAATTCAAGATCACACTACGACGATCACAAGGGTAACTTAATGAAAGCAACACAATTGGATAAATGAAGCAAATTTGGGTCGAATACAAGATTACAACCGACACAACCGTATCACAATCTTCATAGGAATCCAATCAATACAACTTGTTATCGGCAAGAGCACAAAATAGTTGATCACGATGTATCACTCTAAGTAAACTCAAAGAACTTTCAAAGACATATAAGAGTTATCCAAACTCTCACGAGATATTAGGGATTCAAACCCTAGATCCAATAAGGCTTACACGCATTTCATATTCATCAAAACATCAACAACCTTAAACACCTATTACAAGATAGAATACCCCTCTTTATGTAGATTTTTCTAAGTCGGATGCTATAGTAACCAACTTCATACAGTACTAGAAAAAATACTATTGGTTTTCCTTGTGAAACAAGAAAGAAGATTGAAATTCAAATTGGATTTGATTTCCTTAAACCATAAATAACTAAGATATATTTTTTCTAGAATTTTTGTCAAACCAGCTAGACCAACAAGGTGCTAGCGGTTAAACCGACACCCTGAAGTTTTCCAACTTCTTCTCTTGTTAAATGAAATCATGGCAAGGCATGGAAAAAATAATCTTGCTTTCTTTAATGACATAATGTGAAACTGCTTCTAAAGAAACTAAACGTATACCAAGAAATAGTATATGAAATAGAACTATTTCCTTTGTTATAAGGAATAAGTCTATTTGATCCTCTTAACTCTTGCGATGGTCTAAAATTCAACACTCAACTACAAAACCGGGTAACCAACACCCCTAAACTATCAAAACCAGACAACTTACCCCCTCATGTCCATGCCAACCCGATTTTGCGCCAACTTGGCATCCGCGTGGATCTGAGCTAGCATTGTAATGTCTCTGGTCCACATGTCATACTCAGATGCCCTTCCTCCTCCTCCTCCTCCTTTCTCTCCCTAGCCCATGCGACATCAATGGATGGCGGTGACTCCAACGAATGGCCATGGATAGTAGATGACTATGGCATGCACAAATGTGTCAACTCCTATCTACTTCCCCTCTCTCTCCCACTCCTCGATGGTTTCAAGGGCGGTGGCTTGAAGTCACTGACTATGATCCAACGAAGCTACAGTCGGATGGGCACACGCAATGCATGTTCTTGGGAGAGACGAGGCCAACTACTATAACCCCTCAGGGGGAGTGTGTCGGAGTTGTTCTGACGGCTGTAGAATGGATGTAGTTTCTAATCACCTTTTTCATGCTCGATCCTCACCGCCATTGGAGCCAACAGATGGAGCTCGCCGCCCATCGTGTGTCACATCTTCATTCATTTCAACCGCTTCATGGCGTGTTCCCGGGCAAGAGTGCCAAGAAACCTCAAGGAATCTAGTCGAGGTGCTATGATTGAGAAGATCGAGCGTGTCTTCCCCAACACCAGATGAGCATCTTGGCCACCAAGATTCGTCACTTGCGATGAGCTTACGTCGTCCTTGACCTCACCTTTGAGTTTGCCATGTGACCTCACCTTTGAGTTTGCCATGTCACGTTCTACTCGTCACCTTTGAGTTTGCCATGTCACGTTCTACTCGATGCTTGCCTTCCTATCGCTAGAGGTCCCTTCCCTCATGTCACCACCATAGCAAGCCACCGCTGTTTGTTGTGCATGACTGTGCGAGCTGCTCTAGGCCTCCTCACACCCCATGGACTCTCTTGGGCTCACCATGTCCCCAACATTCCATTTTGGTTGCCGCTGTCTGCTGTCGCTGCCCTATTATCGGTGACGAGCTCGCCTAGAACCGAGCCATGCATTCCTTGTTTGGCTAATTTTACTGATTAGGCTAGAGCCTAAAGCATGACATGTGGGTCCCACTATATTTTTTATTTATTTGATAATTTTGCTGACTGGTGTCAAAATATTATTGGCACATTGAAGCCACGCTAACTAAAACCATCTTTCATCAGCTCCAGGGGGTTAAAATTTCAATTTTGATAGTTGAGGAGTGTTGAATATCCGATTTTATAGTTTGAGGTTGAAATTTAGATTACGAAGAGTCCAATAGATAAAATAAACTTACGAGATCCCACCCGAGGGAGGAGGGTAGGTCTAATAGGAACATACAAACGGAGAGGTTAGTCCACTTTTGTACACAACCTTTATTATATCTCATTAATTCAAGTGGTAAAATAAATACTCTCTCTGGTTCACAAAAACAAGTTATTTTGAAATACGTGCAGTCAAACTTTAAAAGCTTTGTCTATCGATATCTTTTTAAATATTTAGATTAGATACATGAAAATCATATATGTAGATTCATCTCAAAAAAATACTTTCATAATATTATAATTTTATTGAGTTTTACAAATATATTATAATAGTAATTAGTAGTCAAAGTTGTATTTTAAAGATAGTATCATATCTAAAATAACTTATTTTTTTGAACCGCATGAGTAAATTTAACGCAAACCAATCCCAAATCCCCCACTTAGAAAAAAAAACGAAAACAAAACAAAACAAAACAACAAAGAGATGGAGACCGGAGGCCGAGGCCACCACCACGGTGAAGGAAAGCCAAACAAACCAAAAGGCATAGCAAACCAAGTAACCAACCCAAGCAAGGGGATCTCCCGAATCTCCCGTTCAGGGGTCTCCGCGTCCGCGTCCGCCGCCGGCTTCGGCTACTAGAGTTTCGCCGCCGGCGGCGGCGATGGAGCCACCGGCGGGAGGCTCTGCCGATCGCCGGGGGGGCGGGGCTGGCGCCGGCCCCGGCGCCCTGCCCTCCGGCCTCCGCCGCTACGGCCTCAGCTTCTCCGCCTCCAGCCTCCTCCAGGCCCCGCTCGCCGCACTTCTCGAGTACTCCGGCGTCGTCCCCTCCGGCCCCGCTCCGCAGACGCCGCAGCCGACGGTCCCGTCGTCGTCTGAGGCTGATGGGCTACTCTCCGCCGCGGCGGCTGGGGATGGGGAGGTGTCGATCCGGATCCAGGGCGGCCCTGGCGACCCGGACGCGGCGGGCGTGGCTGCGGCGGCGGACTCGCCGGAGGACTCGATCGAGGCGACCGCCGCCCCCGACGTTGACCCGTCCTCCGCGGCGGGGAGGGGAGGCGGCGCCGACGCGGATGCGAGCGGCGGGGGTGGGGGCAGCGCGGCAGGGAACGGGGACGGGGACCGCGCGTACCAGCGGTACCACGTGCACCACGTCGCGCGGTGGATCGAGCAGGTACTGCCGTTCTCGCTGCTCCTGCTCGTCGTCTTCATACGGCAGCATCTCCAAGGTTTGCTACACATTTCTCTCCCTGTTTTAAAGAAGTTATCTTTGCGGAAATGTTGTGCTATCGTAATGTTGTGGCAATTCTAAGTTGTGACTAAAATTGGTAAAATTGCTAAACAGAATGGAGGGCTTTTAGAGTTCAAGTCCACAAGAATTAGCTCGGGTGTGTTGATGTTTGTGATCAGTTTTTCATACGTTCTGTTATGAATGTTAAAAAAACAAGAAGGCGGCTTTTTAGTACAAGAACTTTGTTCAGATGTGTTATTTTGTAAACGTTTGCTATTAGGCTGTGATATGTTGTATTATGGTTTGGCATAGCATCTATTTTAACATTCTGAGGTTGTGGGGGATTATGCAGTTCATTTTTGGATCATTGTGGTTGGGAGGATAACATGGTTACATGGTTTTAGTTCACTTTGTAGTCTGACTAGTTCATTGCCCGTGCGTTGCTACGGATTAAAAATACATTACCCCGTCAAGCCTCCGTTGCACCCATGGCTCCACCATCGTGCTCTCGAGTTCACCTGCGGCCCATGTTGCACCTCTACCGCCAAGCTTGACTCAAGTCGTGCCCTTGCCTATGCAGTCACGACTGACCTACGTCGTCATCATATTGCACTGCTTGCAGCCAAATTGGCCCACAGTGGGACTGAGCCTTTTATATTAGTATAAAAGATAGTTGATTGCAGGTGTGGTTTCACAAAAGCCAATAATGGTGATGCTGACCAAATTCCTCAAGACTACAAATTAGATATTTTTTACATAATAAATTATGCAGTGCGCAACAATATATTGCAGTATGATATATCCAAATTTACACGTACAGTTGAAAGAGTAGTAACAATTTATATGAAATATTTTAGAATACACTCCAGTTAAGCCCTTTCTTTTTTCTCTAAGATGACACTTTAGCATAGTCCTCGTCAATGCTTCTTGTTTCTTTTGGCAAGTAACACCAATTTTTGTTGATGGAAATACAAAGTATGTTACAATTTTGATCACACTTCTGGCCAGGAAAAGCAGCATGCAACATATAAAAAAGCTCACACATGCAGGTGCTAAAATCCATAAAGAGAATTGCCTCAGCACCCTCGCAGGGGTGACAACAATGCTCACCCATAACCCTCTCATCGGTGACAAAGCAAATACCAAACTCTTTCTTAAACATAGTTCTCACGAACACCATGAGCATCCTATTCAACAACCTTGGTAGGGAATGTGGAAATTGAAGCATATAAAAAACTGCTATCAATAGAAGCTACCTTTCGGTGATTGTACCTTTTAGAAACCTTCCGGTGTCACGAAGAATCAAATCAGGTTGAACCCTCATATCCTACACACATCATTATACAATCCATAAGCATAAGCCACCTTAGTATTAATGGACTGGTCACTTGAGTTTAAAAACAGTGTAACTTCTGAAACTGTTTCTTCTGTCAAGATGATCTATTATCCCACTACTTCTCATGCTCCTCTCATTTCCCATGTGCTCCCAATGTTGTGGCCTAGGAGATCACACACTAAGGAAATGGTCCACTTTGGAGATTAGATCGTTGCTTGAAATCATCTAACCTGGCAGGTCAAGCTATCCTGCTGTGAAATACAAGAGAAAAAAATGATGAGTGCAGATAGCAATGCAAGCATTATTTTGCTGCTATGATTTATTTCAGCTATAAGAAAGACCTGGAAACTAAGTGAGCTCAATCAAAACAAAAATAGGTCTACAAAGTGCATAATACTTTTCAAGTCGTTTGACCCCAAATCTATACAGGAAAGATCTAGATATAACAAAGGTACTACATTTGCAGTAAGCAGATACGCTAGCTGAATTGCTCTTGCACAAAGCGCATCCCCTTAAATCTCTAAACATGGTTTTGCTCCAGATCGGCACTACATGAAAAATCACTGAAAAGGCCTGTATTTGATTACCTCAATGCAACACGTGTAATTTCATAGTGGCACAAACATGGTTTTGCTCCAGATCGGCACTACATGAAAAATCACTGAAAAGGCCTGTGTTTGATTACCTCAATGCAACACGTGTAATTTCATAGTGGCACAAAAGAGCTATACTTCCAACCAAATTTGGTGTTGGATATATTTTTTTAGATCTGTATTGGACACCGAATATCAAAGTTGCTTGAAGTCGCCAGTTGCAAACTGATGGATAAGTCATTGTGTTGTTGTTGTGTTGTTGTTTCTTCTCTCTTTAGGACAAACATCTCCTTTAAGGACAGATCTTGACTCCTTTAAGGACAAAGATCTCCTTTAAGGACAAGATCTCCTTTAAGGACAAAGATCTTAGACTAGCTTTAGGACAGCTTTAGACTAGCATCTAGGACTAGCATCTTGGCATATGCTTGTCATGGTTAGCTGCCTATAATTTGTATCCCCAACCCTCAAAGTTGGTGTGGCATTTGTGTGAGAAATAAACAAGAAAATTTGCCCCATTCCCAGAGTGTCATCCTGTCCGCAGGCGATCTCGGGCTTCGCCGCCGCCGAGCACGCGGCGCCAAGACGGCCGAGCTTCGCCGCGGCAGAGCAGCCAGCGAGCGAAGGGCGGCAGACTGGCCATGGGCGCGGAAAGGGCGCTAAGGCCGGCGGCGTGAGCCGGGCAAAGAACAGAGCGAGGCGGAAGCGGCGGCGGCAGATCATGCAAAGGCGCGCAAAGAAGCCGAGGTCAAGGCTCTGGCGCAAGCGAACGGCTTCCATCTTCGCAGATGACGCACGACGCGAGGATCTGAGCCAAGAGGAGGCGGCGGCAGGGCGAGTGGCGATGGGCACCGCAAGACGCCACGAGCGGCGGCAGCCAGACAGACGCGAACGCACGGTGACGCCTCGAGGAGGCGCGCACGACGGCGGCGTGGTTGACGAGAGCGCGGCCTTCACAGCGACGCGCTTCTCCCTGTCGGCATCGTGGTCACCACGAGTACCGTGCCGCCGCTGTGGACGCCGCCCGGCGGCAGCGGCCTACCTCACCAAGACCAACTACGCCGAGCGGCGCCGTGATGAGGGTAAAGCTCCAGTCGCGCATATATGCGGATGCATCCGACACGGCGACGCCGACAGTGATGGCTCGCCGATCGAAGTCTCGCTGGACCTCTCCGCGATGACGATCGAGGAGGCGCTGGTCGCCTCAAGGTCGTTGACAACGATGAGCCACGCGTCTCTCGACCCGCCACCATTGGCGGAAGCTCCTCTCACTCGGGAGCGCTGGGTCGCCACCAAGGTGACGGGAAGAAGGGAGCCTTCTTCCACGACAAAGCGGCCACAAGCGTGGCAAGCGGCAAGCCACGCAAAGACGCCCGCAGCGGCGCGAGGACGTCGCCGAGGTGATGATCGTGAGGCGCCAGCATGCGGCTGGCGGCAAGCAAAAGTCGGCACGAGACGACTCTTGCCACAATCGCGCAAGCTTGGTCATTGGGCAGGATTGTCGACACCACGACGTGCTGTGAGCCCATGTCGCGCGAGCGGAGGAGCAATGGCCTGTTCATTGCTCATGCGAGCACCGAACTATCTCCGCCGACCGGCCGCAGTGGCTCTCTCCACCTTGACGAGCCAAAGCACATGCCCTCCGCCACGGCCCGCAACGACAAGATCGACGGGTGGTGCTCGACACCGCGCCACCCATCACATGATCGGCCGACGGAGCTCTTCGCCGAAGTTTGACTCTAGCGCCCGAGGCTCCGCAAGTTTGGGACGCCTCGGCGCGGAAATCAAGGGCGCGGCTCGCGTCATCACCACCATCGTGTCGCGAGCACAGCCGCCACCGCGGCCTACTACATCCCCGACCGCGAACTCCATCATCGCCTTGGGATACTGGATGAGAACGGCTCGCGTGTCGAGATAGAGCACGGGCGTCGCGGATTTGGGATCTTCGCCGCCGCTTCTTGCCAAGGTAACCGAGCGCAAATCGACTTTACATTCTTCACGCAGCGGTGGCACAACCTCTATATTCGCCGCCGTCGGACGACGAGGCGTGGCAATGGCACGAGCGCTTTGGGCACCCTCACTTCGAGGCCCCGGCGCCTGCTACGGAAATGGTGCGAGGCCCGCCGTGCCTTGACCATGTGGAGCGATTCGCGACGTCTGCGTGTTGACGGCGCTGCAGGCGACTCCTTTCTCACGGGCGAAGTTTCCGAGCCAAGGAGAGGCTCGAGCTCGTGCACGGGACTTGTGTGGCCCGGCGACACCGCCACACCGGGAGACGACGCTACTTTCGCCGCCGTCGACGACCTCTCCGCTACATGTGGGTGATGGTCCTCGCAGCAAGCGAGAGGCCGCGACGCCATCAGCGCATGCAGCCGCCGGAGGCGAGCGCCGCCAGCTGACGTGCGCCAGATGACAACGACACGCGACCACGGCGGCCGGTCGCGTCGTCATGCGCCGATGAGGGCATTTCGCCACTACTCCGCGCGCGTCTGCCCCGCAGCAGAACGGCGTCGTCGAGCAGCGCAAACTGCGGTTGTAGGGATGGCTCGCTCGCGCGAGAGGATGCCGCCATCTTCCGGGGAGAGCGTGGTGGCGGCCGTCTACATCCTCAACCGCCGCTTACAAGCGCGACGGCAGGACGCCGACGAGGCTTGGCACGAGCGCAGCCGGCGGTCTCCCACTGCGGGTCTTGGCCTCGCGCTCGCCAAGGAGCTTGGCCATATCGGTGAAGCTCGACGGCGTGAGCACCGAGTGTTCATCGGCCACGCGAGGTTCAAGGCCTACCGCATCCTCGACCCGCCACACACAGCGCCCGCATCTCGCGTGACGCTGTGTTCGACGGCGGCGAGGCCGACGCGGGACAAGGCGGTGGGACGACGGTTCGACTTCAACTCTAGGGACTTTGTTGTCGACTCACGCCCACTTCGAGAGAGCGGGAGCTAGCACTGCCTTCACCAAGCTCGCCCACCTCGACACCTTGCTCGCCACCGGCCCCGCGAGTGCTCCACCACCTTCGGCACCGGCCACGCCCACTCTCCCGCACCTGCGCCACACCACCGGGATCGACCCCCAGCGGCCGGCCCACGACGAGCGCCGCGATGGTGGAGTTCGCTACTCACTGCCTCACGACGAGGACGCGCCGACGCTACCACGACGGCGAGCCTCGCTACATCAGCATCGTGGACGACCCTCCTGGCGAGCGCGGCCGGCCCTCGAATCGGCGCAGCCAGCGACGACCGCGGCGGGAGCCGCACTCGCACAGACGACGGGCGAGCCTGTTCCGCCGCCGAGGCGAGAAAGACGCGGCATGGCGTGCGCGATGCAGAGGAGATGGACGCCGTCAAGCGGAACAGACGCGGAGCCGGGCGGATCTTCCCGCCGGCCACCGCGCGATCACCCTTAAGTGGTGTTGCCGTGAAGCGGGAAGCCGCCGCCATCGCAAGCACAAGGCTCGCTTGGTGGCACGAGGCTTCGCAGGCAGCGGGAGGGGGTCGACTTCGATGATGCCTTCGCACCCGCCGCGCATGGAGTCCGCTCGCCTACCTCGCACTTGCGGCCCAGAGGATTGGCGCGCCCATCACATGGACGTTAAGTCCGCCTTCCTCAACCCGGCGACTTGAAGGAGGAGGCCTACGTCTCACACCGCGGATTCGTCATCCCCGGCAGGAGGCAAGGTTCTCCGCCAACGCAAGGCCTTCACGGCTTGCGGCAGCACCACGAGCCCGGAACGCTAAGCCGACTCCACTCAAGCAAATGGGGTTCCGCAGAGCGCACACGGCCGCGGTCTCACCGGGGGGCAAAGGCGCAACGCCTGGCGGTGGCGTCACGCCGACGACACTGGTGATCACCGCTCCAAGGAGGCCGAGGTCGAGGCGCTCAAGGCGGAAATGAAGACCGCCTTCCGGATGAGCGACTGGGGCTCTCTCCTTCTACCGGATCGAGGTCCACCAGACGCCCCCGATATCTTCGCCGCATCGCCACGCCAAGCGCACCGCCGAAGCCGGCGGGCTCACCGATCGCAACCCACCCACACGCATGGAGAGAGGTCGGCCGAGTCGTGAGAGCACGGCGGAGAGGCGGACGCGACGCAAGATCGGCGGCGCGTTGTGGGGCGCTTCGCCACCTCGCCCACACGCGCCCAGCATTTGGCGTCGGCCCATCGCCACGCGGTCGGTTCATGCAATGATCGACGACGAGCATCGGCAAAGCCGCGGAAGAGGATCCTCCGCTACGCTGCGGGCACCTCCGACCACGGCTTGCACTACCCGAGGTGTCCCGCGCGGCACACTTCATCGGCATGCAGCCGACAGTGACCACGCAGCGACATCGACACCGCAAGAGCACAAGCGGATTCTCTTCTTCCTCGGCAAGTGCCTCGTTAGTGGCAATATCAAGCAGCGGTGGTGGCTCGCTCACCGTGGAGGCCGAGTACATAGCGGGCCCACCGCTTCGATCAGCGCTCTGCTCGCTTCGATCGCGCAGTGATCTCTCGGCAAAGACAGGCGGTGGCGCGCGGGGTGGACAAAGAAGTCCGCTCGCTCGCAAAGAACCCGTTTTCCACGAACGAGCAAGCACATCCGGTGAAGTACCACTTCATCCGAGGTCATTTGGATGAAGGCGACATCAAGGCGAGCTACATCAACACCACGGATCGCCTTGCGGACTCGCCACCAAGCCTCTTGGGAGGGTCAAATTCCTCGAGCTCGCTCTAGGGTCGGGTGGTTCAACTTTTCCACAAGACGCACGCACAAGACTTAGGGGAGAGTGATGGATAAGTCATTGTGTTGTTGTTGTGTTGTTGTTTCTTCTCTTTTAGGACAAAGATCTCCTTTAAGGACAAAGATCTTGACTCCTTTAAGGACAAAGATCTCCTTTAAGGACAGATCTTAGACTAGCTTTAGGACAGCTTTAGACTAGCATCTAGGACTAGCATCTTGGCATATGCTTGGCAATGGTTAGCGGCCTATAATTTGTATCCCCAACCCTCAAAGTTGGTGTGGCATTTGTGTGAGAAATAAACAAGAAAATTTGCCCTATTCCCAGAGTGTCATCCTCTCGATGAGAGTAAGGATCTTGCTATCACCAACAGCAAGACTCCAGCGAGTAACACAAACAACAGCTGGATAGAATAAGAGTTAAAACTTACAATGATCTATTACCGAACGAATGAAATCCTTGTCCATCGGTGCTAGATCCTTTGATGAAGTATCCATTCCCAAAGCAAAAAGTTGATCCATAGCAAATACACATCCTGTCTTAAAAAAGACATCAAGCAAAGCGCCTTAGATCAATAAGGATTTGAAGTTCATAATAAAAAGTAGGAATACATAGAGAAAATAAGCATGCTTGCAGTCCGTGTGGCACCGCTGAACCTTGTGGCCAACCACTCCACCCTAGCCGGCCGCACGGCCTTGCAAATTGTGTGCTGCAGATATTTCATCTCCCCTCTTGACCGCCACCTCCTGATTGGTAGATTTGTTCCCTGAGCATACAAGGGAGAGAAGTCGACGTGAATTTGGGAAAGGTGGTAGATGTGTGGATCTAGGGGAGGACAGTGGTGGCTCGTTGTTGGAGGGCGGAGGGGTGGTGGTCCCTTGGTGAGGAGGAGTGGGAGGGGGTGTTGGTGCGGAGCAGTGGTGGTGGCTACGGGGAAGGATGGAGCGATGATGGTGGTGGGCAAGGGGTGCATGCACGAAGGAGACAGGTAGATCTCCCACACGTAGACCGTGGCCATGGGCTTACCCTCGGCTAGGAGCCACGCGTTATCTCCAGTCTAGATTTGAGCCCTGGTCGGAGTCGTTCATGATCACGAAGGGGCTGCCCACCCCCTCGCACTTGTGCTCCTCCGTCGGCCTTTCCCCCATGGAGTGGCCCCCCCCATGGCCCCCTTCGCTGCACCTGCCTGGAGGTGAGTCGTGGTGCTTCCTCTGGTCACCGCATTGGCTGGTCGAGGAGTCGTTGCGCCTGGCCTTGGTTCCTCTCCCTGGTCTCTGTCTCCTGCGTCTCCTCCGTCAACCTCCCCTTCGTCCTCGCCAGGAGGGGTCGAGGGGGTGCCCCCTGGATCTGGGCGCTGATGTGCTCAAGAAGAGTCGAAAAGAGGGAGGGGGCTGCTGAATTGGATCTTGCTGGTGGCAGCCATCTTGGCAGGATTAGGTGGAGAAAAAGCGATGGCATGGCCGAATCTAGGCGAGATGGGCCCAAGAAGCGGTGGGGTGGAGGGACGAGAATGACGGGGAGGGAAGGGAAATGGAGAGGTCAAGGGGGTAGGGAGGTGGCGCCTGGAGGTGGGAGGGGAAGTGAGAGGGTCAGCTGGCGGATGTGGAGGCAGAGTAGGAGAAGAGGAGAGAAGATGAAGGGAGCATGGAAAGCCCGACACGGACGGGGGTGGAGGTGAAGGAATGTACCACTCATCGAGGGGTGGGATGATCGTAACTGAAGAGGGGGTGGAGGTGAAGGAATGTACCTTAGGCTCTTAGCATTTAATTTGTCTACCAAGGGAGGTTGTGCATAGGGATGGTAATGGGGTTAAAACCCAAAACCCAACCCAAATCCAACCCAACCCTCACTTAAAGAAGCTCAAAACCCCACCCAACCCATAGAGCACCTCCCATAGCCCAACCCAACCCATATGGCATTTCCACCCAACCCAACCCAACCCAAATGGTTGAAATGAGTTGAAACCCATTTTCAACCCATTTCAAACCCGTTACCAACCCACTCTTTACTAATCTACTACATGTAAGGGCAAATGCATTTATAGAAAACTTTTGAAAAAATTTGGTATTTAGAATTTCTAACTCGTGTTCATAACACAAAAGTTTCACGAAATTGTCTGAAATTTACTATAGATAATTTGGGGTGTAGAGACGCTACTTTGTACAAATTTTTAGGTCCAGACATAAAGGTGGAACCAACATGCTTTTATAGAAAATTTTTGAAAATGTTTGGTATTTAAAATTTATAACTCGCATTCACACTATAAAAGTTTCACAAATTTTTTATAAATGATTTTGGGTATAGAGACGCTACTTTGTGTAAATTATTAGGTCTAGGCACACAGGTGGAACCAACAGGCTTTTATAGAAATTTTTTTGAAAAGGTTTGGTTTGGTATTTGGAATTTCTAACTTGCGTTCACATTAAAAAAGTTTTACAAAATTGTCTAAAATTTACTAGATGATTTAGGGTACAGAGACACTACTTTGTGGAAATTGTTAGGCTCAGATACGTATGTGGGACCAACAAACTTTTATAGTAAACTTTTGAAAAGTTCGGTATTTAAAATTTATAACTCGCATTTACACCATAAAAGTTTCATGAAGTTTTCTAAAATTTACTACAGATGATTTCGGATATAAAGACGCTATTTTGTGCAAATTATTAGGCTTAGGCATACAGGTGTAACCAACAGGCTTTTGTAGAATTTTTTGAAAATGTTTGATATTTGAAATTTCTAACTCGCATTCACACTATAAAAGTTTCACAAAATTGTCTGGAATTTACTATAGATGATTTAAAGTATAGAGACGCTAATTTGTGTAAATTGTTTAGTCCAGACACATAGGTGAGACCAACTAACTTTTATAAAAAAACTTTTGAAAAAGTTTGGTATTTAAAATTTATAACTCACATTCACACTATAAAAGTTTCACGAAATTTTCCGAAATTTGCTATAGATGATTTCAAGTATAGAGACACTACTTTGTACAAATTATTAGACGTAGATGCCCAGATGAGCCCTTTGGGTGAAGCCAAACCACGGGTTGAATCTGTTCTCAACACAATTTCAACCCCATCCAACCATTTTTATGAGGCAACCCGACACAACCCATTTCCATCCAACTAAAGCCATCCCAATCAAGGACCCAATCCATTAACACCCCTGGCTGTACACCTTTGCCAACCTTTTTGGCAAGAGGAGATCCACATTCGAAGCCCTAACAGGCTAACACTTGCCCTAACAGGCTAACACTTATGTTATGTCAATATGTTAAAACTAAGGGCATCCAAAATAGCGCCCCAACAAAACCCACCCACCCACACATATCCATTGCTTCAATTGAATAAACATCGAACTATAGCTCTGTATCAGTAATAGTAGTTCAACTATCATTTGTCTTTCCAAAATTTCATGTACTTTCAGTTAGCAATCTAATGATGTTTTTTTATTTTAGCCTTATCCATCCATTTTATCCTTTCTGCCTTCATAACATATGGACTTGCAAATCAATCCATTTTTCTATTTGGAAAGGTTTAAGACAGCATATTGAGTTGTTGGATTTAATTTCCTTTTTCAGTTGTATATTTCCATTATTTTTTGGGCAATGATTGTCATGGAAGAGTTTGTGTGCACACTAATAGAAGGATTGGTCTGCAGGTTTCTTTGTCACAATTTGGATTGCTGCTGTAATGTTCAAGTCAAATGATATATTGCGGAAGCAAACTGCTTTGAAGGTCTGATTTCTCGATGCATTAAATTTCCAATTTGGCAAGCCTATCTTAACGAATTCCTTTTAGTATAATAGATGTGGATGCCTACTGAGCCAGCCTTTTCCTTCCTGTTATCCACATCAATTTGAATGGCGATGTAATGATTTATCTGTGCAACAAAGAGATGTTTCATCCATGTTTTGTATTAATAACGACAGTCAGTGTTCAAGAAGGTGGCTTGGGTGGCTGCTTAGGTACCGCATAGGTGCTGGGCGGCAGCGTGCCGCTGCGCCTTAGCACCTAGTCGGGTGGCTGGGTGGCGAGGCCGTCCAAGGTGGGACCAAGGTGGGGTAAGGCGGCCTCGACGTGGTGGTCTACCAGGTGGGCATGGCGGCTGTGCGGCGTCTAGGTGTGCAAGACGGCGACCAAGAGCGGGAGAAGAGGAAGAGGGACTGAGGGCTTACCAAGAGTTCCCTTCTGCCTCGCCGGAATTAGCCACGCCACCACCGAGGTTCCCTTCTGCCTCCGCCTCCTATCCCTTCGTCGTCTCCTCCGCCTCCCTGCCACTGTGTCCTCCGCCGTCTCCCCTCCGCCGACAGATCTGCGGGGAAGGTCGGAGGTAGGCGAGGCGGTGAAGGGTGGCAAGTGGAGGAGGAGGGCGACGGCGGATGGGAGAACTGAGGGGCCGAGATCTGCAGGGGAGGCAGCAGTTAGGGTGGAGCGAGATCTGCGGGGGCAGCGGTTGGAGGTGGAGGAGATTTGCGGGGGAGGCGACGGCTAGGGAGGAGAGATGGAGGTGGAGGAGATTTGCGGGGGAGGCAGCGATCTGCGGGGGAGAGATGGATGTTAGGGTTAGATTTATATAAGGATTTGATGACTCGATCTAGGACGTTGGATCTTCATCAAACATACTAAAGTCTGACTAATTTGTTTTTGAACATTAGTTATAGGATTTGATGACTCGATCTGGAACGTTGGATCTTCATCGGATGGTCTAAAGTCTGAATAATTTTCTTGAACATTGGTTATAGGATTTGATAACTTAATTTGGGACATTAGATCTCCATTGGACGGTCTAAAATTTGACTAATTTTCATCTAAACATCAAATATATATGCATGCTTGCTTATCTTCTGCCTGTTGTTCTCATTTTTAATTCGGCCGCCTAGGCTCCCTAGGCGCTAGGCCCCACCTCACCGCCTGCCTAGCGCCTTCTTGAACATTGACGACAGTTGACACAAAATCATTGTGAAATGATGAATTTCTGAAGGCAGACATCATTTTTTAAACTTTAGGAAGCTTTAGTCATAGTGTCCTTGTTTCTATCCCCTGTCCAGTTTGGAAAGTAGCATGTGAAAGGAAAATTTCAATTTATATCAGCTGGTGTTCGAGTTATATTTTACCATTCAGTAGCATGTTGCTCAGACTGGCTGCCATACTTGTGGAAACTAGTTGAAACCTATTTGGTAGATCATGAAAACACTTTGTCATTGCAAACATCTTGATATTTCCAACTATTTTTTTTCTGTTTTACAGGGCGAGAGAAAAATTGCTGTGCTTGTTGGGATTACGGTAATCTTCATGATTCATGTGTTTGGCGTCTATTGGTGGTACAGGAACGATGAGCTTCTCAGACCTCTGTTCATGCTTCCTCCAAAAGATGTACCACCATTCTGGCATGCAATTTTTATCATCATGGTCAATGGTATTGCTACTCCCTACAGTTACTCAAATTTGCTCACATATAGCTGAATCTTGTCCAAGCTACATAGAGCCACCTTTCTTTAGCTGTTAGTAATTAATTAGATATTGACCTATTTGAATCCTTTTCTACATTGGACAATTTATCTTGTTATTGTATTCTTAAAAATGTTCTTTGAAACTGCAGGTGAGCTTGTTACTTTACTGGCTTTTTTATGATATATTCTGGTATAATTGGAGTTAGCATTATTTTTTAGAGTGCTTTGTTAGCACCTTTATTTAAAGCTTTCCTTTGAAGTCATCAACTTCTATCGATTGATATTCACCTTCTGAGGAATTGTACAATCTTGCAAACTAAGGAATATGTTCTTCAATGAAATATGGAAAGAAAAATAATTATGTTGTAAATTTGTTTCAATACTTAGCTGTGCTATAAATCTGGGAATGCCTGAATGGCACAAACTTGATTGTGTTCAATTCAGAGTTTCAGACTGCTACACTTACACTGGCAACAAAACTTTTATGTTCAGTTAAAAAGAATTCTTCATATCAGCTGCGCTATATGATCATCATTTATGTAAAAAAACATTTTTTTAGAAATACAGGAAAAATATTTTAATTTGCCTGAGCACAGTTGATTTCATGGTATGTCACAATGACATTTCTAATTAAGAGTTACTTGCAGATACAATGGTCCGCCAGGCAGCAATGGCCGTCAAGTGCATGCTACTTATGTACTATAAGAACAGCAGAGGCCGTAACTACCGTAAGCAGGTGATAATCTATTCTAATTTCTTAGTACTTTTTTTTATAAATTTCTTTTATGATATTCCTGTAGTCATGTTTATAGCATCTTGTGTGGAGTTTCTTAATTCTAAGTGAACTTCTACGGACAATCTATGATGAAAAGTCAGATTTTTCGTGAGTTAATTATTATTATGCTGGCAAGAGAATCTGAAGAAATCTTGCCAAGGAGTGAAGTGGCTGCAGCCATCAAAAGTTCAAAACTACCAATATTGAGTATCTGACACATGTGGGTTCTTTTGTTTAGCGCACAAATACTAATGCTAGTGTTAACAGTATTTTTTTCTCCCACACTGGATAATCTTAATTCTAAGAGCCATCCATGGTAGTACTGGTCTTGTTCCCTGAAATATTGATCTACTGAGAATTAATGTTGCGCAACAGCTGAATGTTTAATGAAATTCTCTTTTGTTTCCACACTGGACGATCTTTATTCTAAGAGCGATATGTCCTTGATAGTACTGGTTGTGTTCCCTCAAATCCCAATCTGCTCTACTGAATTAGTGTGTGCAGCAGCTGAATGCTTAATGTCTCAAAACATGCAATATAGATATAGTAGGTTTTATATAACATCCCCAAACACCTAGGCAAGAACAGTAAGTTTTTCTCACAACATATATTCAACAACAGGGCTCGAAAATAAAGTCTCTAATGGTGTGCCACTTACCAAATAAAATTGAAAATTCATCTTGTGTTGGAATGGTGTTGTTGGCTTCATCTGCCATGTGTTCTAGAGTAGCATGTAGGATAGAACTTCCATGTTTTAGAACAAGTGGTTATGAGGGCTTCATTTTGGCATAAAGTGATTGGTGTTTCCAAATGTTAGTTTTTTTTTATCTTTGTGATTTGGTTTTGGTGCTCTGAGATGAGTCATATCTCAAATGCTAGCTTAATTCTTATTGTAAATTCTCTTTAGTTGTTTTATCATTGTGATTTGGTTTTGGTGCTCTGAGATAAGTCATATCTCGAATGCTAGCTAAGTTCTTATTGTAAATTCTCTTACTATTGTAAGTAGGATCAACTTTCTTTGATCCTTAAATTTGTAGTTGGTTCTGAAGATGCTCCCATTCTTCCTGTTTTGTTAGGGACAAATATTAACCCTTGTGGAATACCTTTTGCTTCTATACCGTGCCTTGTTGCCAACTCCTGTTTGGTACCGTTTCTTTCTAAACAAGGAATATGGGAGTCTGTTCTCATCTTTAACCACTGGGCTCTACCTGACTTTCAAGTTGACTTCAGTAGTTGAGAAGGTATTATTGCTTATTGCATTTCACATGCAAATTCAGTGGGTTGAAAGCATGAAACATTGATTGGCGCATGTCTGTTATCTTCTAATTTAGCCTTGAGTCTTCCAGGTTCAGTCATTCTTAGCTGCAGTGAAAGCATTGTCACGTAAAGATATGCATTATGGGTCTTATGCAACGGCAGAACAGGTAAATATTCCTTTGTTGTCAAGTATCTGAACTAAAAATGCGATATGCTGTTAATATTCATAAAGTATTTATAATTTATTTATACTATACTAGGATACCATCATTCCTAGAATAAACTTGACAACTCTCAGCTGTTCAACTAATTAATGGAACCATCTGATCCATTCATGACCTCACAAGTTTGTGCCCTGAAGTGTTAACTCTTCTTTGTTGCGAGAAGTTCTTTCACTGTTTTTTTTTGTAGAATTAAAAGCCTTTCTAACATTAGTGTCTACATTAGTCAACTTTGGTTGTTTGTTAATTGCTTAGTGTTGAGAACAAAGGACCTTGAGGAAATTTGTGGCTTCGTGTTAGATTATTTTTATTATTTAAAGATGACTTGTGTTAGATTATTTTTATTTTTTAAAGATGACCTTTCTATATAAGTTCTCCAATATCTAGAGAATATGAAATAACAGATAGGTCCTTGTGGTTGTTTTGCCATTTTGGTTTAGTCTTGAGAGTTGAGACATTCTGTGTATAATCTAGGAATTTTCTTATTGCTAACGAATCTGTTTGTTGCTGGAACTTGGTGCAGGTAATTGCTGCTGGTGATATGTGTGCCATCTGCCAGGAGAAGATGCATGTTCCTGTTCTCCTTCGCTGTAAACATATTTTCTGTGAGGATTGTGTCTCTGAGTGGTAACATTCTTTGCTTGCTTATATTTTTCTAATGTACTTTATTTGGTTCTTTGCGTCTTTGTTTCTCAACTCTTGAATAAGGCTTCTAGTTGGATGTACAGCGAATTCTTGTATGTTCTATACATTTGAATGAAATAATCTTGGAAGGGGCATTATTGAAAGAAGAATGATTAATCAATATAGAATTCTTAGTATGATCGAGGATCCAGAGTTCAATTTTTATGATATCCTCATCACAGTTTAATATGGACCACAGCTTTTGGTGACGCTGCAGAAGATCTATTTCTGCAATGAGATTTTTACTAATAAGCAGGAATGCAGGATACATAAACTTAAAATTCTCTTTCTTTTCGATAGTGAAGTGTTTCAATGCTTAGTTGTATGCCTGAATTTTACCTGTGATTCTCATATCTGGAAACTTTCAAGAAATGACAGCGTTGTCCTGTGTCTGTTCTAGGTTTGAGCGAGAACGGACATGCCCCTTGTGTAGAGCATTGGTAAAGCCTGCTGATATTCGGTCATTTGGTGATGGTTCTACAAGTCTTTTCTTCCAGTTGTTTTAGACTCCAAATGGCAAACTCCTAACATATAACAATGGACAAGCAATTGATTATGAAAAATCCTAGTGGAAGTCCTTCTTCTCCATCATGTGACACCATCTTCCCCATATTTACTGAGGTCAATGTGAGAAGGTTCGTGAAGATTATCTGACTGCAATTTGTTCATCTATATGTTCAAGTGATACTTTATACAGCTGGTCAGTTGCTATATCAGCATAAGTTTGCAGCAAATTTCTTTCATTGTCTTGACTGTTGCTGGAGGAATGATCTACTCTGAATGCCATGCCCTGGTGGCCTGACCACGTCTTGCTATTGTCTTGCTTAATGTAGAAGTCGGTAAGTTTTTTTGCAGAAGTGAAATTATGTTGGTATGACTGGAGCCTGCAAGTTTTGCTTGCGAGCGAGAATCATCTATTTGGGGGGAAGTGGTAGAAATGTAACCTGTAAAGTTTTGATAAATGAAAATGCTGAAAACAATATATAAAAATGTACGCTTTACAAACAGTAAATACTACGAGGACCACAATGTTAACAGATGCCTTAATGTTTTGTACAGTTTATTGCCTGCTGCTATATGCTTGTATTAAGCTAATCTCTTTCTTTTTTTTAATTGCTTGTGATTCTGAAGCGTCTGTATTTTGTCGAACTATTCGTGGTCATAGGTTTCTGACTTCATTATTACTATTATTTTTGTTTCTAGTACATATTAAAAGCAGAATGTTCGTCACAATATTTTGTTTGTTGGTTCTGATTTGATTTTGTGTGGTTCACCCCAAAAAAAAAACTTTCGCCGAAAGTTGCATGCTGGGCCCTGTCAAAGGAAACGTTTTTGTTGCCTTAGAACTTTATCATCAAGTACCAGGCCGTACGCCCGGACGCCAAGTCCACAGTGCAAAATGTCCCCAGATAGACGGGAGGCTGTAAAGGTCGAGGTTCGAAAACTCCTGGACACGGGGGTGGTATGTGAGGTGGTCCACCCTTAGTGGCTCACCAACCTCGCTCTGGTCAGGAGGGCGAGCGGCAAGTAGTGTTTGTTCATTGATTTTACCAACCTCAATAAGACATGTTTGAAAGACAATTTTCCACTATCCCTCATTGATCAGCTTGTCAACTTCACATCGGGTTGCAAAATGATGAGTTTCTTGGATGTTTACTTTGGCTATCACCAAGTGTGGATGGGCAAGAAAGACGAGAAAACAAGCTTCGTAACCTTTTTGCTTCGTCAAAATACCGTCTACAAAAATGCGGGAGCCACTTTCCCCTGCCTCATCTACCGGATCCTGGCATTACAAATAGGGCGAAACGTGGAAGCGTGCGTCGACTATGTTGATCAAAACTTTTGGTGCTACACTCTTGCATATCTCCGCTTAAAGTCATCTGATCATGATCATTGTGCTCGGCAGTCGGCGCGCTCGCAAGGCCCACGACCAAGAAACTATCCAGGGTCATCTCACGAAGTTCTGCCTGCAGTGCGGCAAGAGGACACCGCAACATAAGGCGCATCACACTTGCATTGCTTGCTTGATGAACATTTCATAACTTCATTCTCTAGGTACAAAAGTACAGGCTTGTATGCGTGACACGCCATCACAAGTCCACAACCCACACGCAATGTGAAGATAATTAAAAAGTACAGTGCTTGTGGGCTCAGCCCATCAAGTGTAAAACAACAGACAAATGAAGCAAATAGCGTGCGCAGTTTGACAGTACCAAATCGATGGTGTAGAAGATATCACGCAAGTTACACAGATCATACAAACATCTCAAGCATGGATACGATTCTCCGCACATTTGCCAGGCCACAGACTCATCAGCAGCAACACGCAGGCACAACGACAGCGCAACTTTCATTACATGCACAATGGCGTTTGAATTGTATCACACCACTAACCACCTTCACTCTTCTGCAATGGCTGATGGTGCCGGGCTTGATCTACTGCTTAGAGATGAAGCCTGCGAAAGCGACTTTGGAGAGGCCGGTATGATCGAGCAAGATTCTGGTGCAACCACGGATGTGGAGGCAGGAGATGAGCTGGCAGGCTTGGGTGTAGCCGGTGTTGCTGGGCGACTGAGGCCCGACCCAGTGCGAGCAGACGCTGGTGGTAATACTTGTGTAGGGTAGACCTCAGTGACCTCTTCGATGCCTTCATCCACATATATGACATCCTGCATAGTAAGTTGGTGGTACTCCACAATTTCTCGTAGGAATCTGTTTTCCCGAGCATATACGGAGTTCTCATGTGCAAGTCGTGCCTTCTCAGCTAATAGTGTTTCTAACTGGAGGCGGATCTGCAAAGGAAGTGGAAGAGATACATGTTTAGGCACAGCGGCAGGTCCACCTTGGACACTGTCAATTGGATAAGCCCCACAAGTTTTGGGGTTTCTTTCATAAAATATATTGATATAGCTAAAGATTTGATCAAAAATACAACGAACAGACCCTGCAAGTTTGTGTGAAATTTAGGGCTTGTTTGGTTTGTAGCCAAACTTTGCCACACTCCAAATTAGGCAAGTTTGATTAAGGTGCCCGTTTAGTTCGTAGCCACATCTGTGGCAGGAGTCCTTTTCAGCCACTTGGGTCTCACATGTCAAGGACTCCAAAAAGTGTGGTAAGATTCTCTTTTACTAGCCAAAGTGTGGCTCCAAATTTAATGATCTAATCTTAGACGAGTTCGGCAATAAATTATGGCAAACTTTGATAACCTTAATGTTACCCCCACAGGGTCAAAATTCTAGATACATCTTTGGTTAGAGATACACAAAGAAATGGATAATTTGCATTGCTCTAGCCAATTTTCATGTTGCTCTTTGTTGAACACGCATTATTTGAGAATATAGTTTGTTAACATCCAAAAAAAATCATAATACAAATTTTGGTAAGTTCCTAACCATGTTGAGTTCTGCAGTAAATCCTATCTGGCTAGGAACCCTGAGAACCAGCCAGAGAATTGAACCAGCTGCCTTCCAGGAACCATTTGAAGATGAGTCAAAGTTGACCATGGAACTAATTGCAACTCATGAACTCAAAGGAACTTGCACTTAGTCTTGACATAACTTCCGCAATGATTATCAATGGCTATTGAGTTCAAAACGATGGACAATGATGTTCAAAAAGAAATAAATTAGTCTTCTAGTAAAACTTAGCGGAGAGTAGTAGTAAAAAAACTGAGACATACGTCAGCAATCAAGAGTCTGATGGTTTTCTTAGTTTCTTGTTCATTTTTAAGAAAAATACTAACCAGATCATCATCTTCTGGGTTACCACCCTTGTCATGACTTTCCCGCAACATTTTATTCTCATCTTCAAGCTGAGCACAGCGTTCCTTTGCAAAAGCTAAATCTGCCTTCATAGTCTTCAGCTCACGTAATAGCAGCTTTGCTTTTGCTGCCATGGCATTTGCAACCTGAAGAAGCAAAAGATAGAGCCATTAATTCACAATCATTCCTACAGAAAAGATGGCGAAACAAGACAAGACTAAGTCAACTGATGCGACTGTTGTCTAGAAAAGGAAAATAAAGGAAAAGGTGAAATAAAAACTGAAATAATGCATTTGATGAGATCTTTTTGCAAAGAATATATACAGCCACATATCCTGCTCAATAAACATTCTAGAACACATGTCTGACAAAGAAAGGTGTTTTTCAAAACAGCCAATAAAAATAAATTTGACATTATGTGCACTGTGGATTCCAAAAATGCAAAAATATGCATTGAAGCAACATATCTAGTGACACATATTTGCCACCTTACGTCGCGAGATGCCTTCAGTTGAGTTTCGTAGTCAAGTGGATTCTGAGGAAGATTTCTTTGAGAAAAATTTTGAGCAGCTTCTCCTTGTGGATTTGAGCCTGCTCCTTTTCTCCGTATGTTCAATTTACGAGTCTCATGAATAATGTCAGCTGTTTTATTCTCTACAATGGTACGACCTTCCTGAAAAAATATTGAAAAATACCATATGTAGCATGAGTCAACAATGAAAACTTACAAACTAATGAATACATCAGTCACAAGATCTAAATATGCAATCATACAATAATAAAAGAAAGGAATACGTCAATTTGACACCCCTAAACTATTGCGCCCGTCTAAAATTCAACCCTCAACTACAAAACCGGGTAACCAACCCCCTCCAACTATCAATACCGGGTATTTTACCCCCTAAGGCCATTTGGAACTGGTTTTAGGTGACGTGGCACAAATGTGGCAGCCTAGTCAGCAAAGTCAAAAAATAAATTTAGACAAAGCTAATGGGACCCACCCGTCAACCTCTAGACTTTTCTTCTCCTCCTTTTTCCTCTCTCTCTCTCCATGTTGTGGCCACGAACGCCTCCAACTGCCCGCTTCCCTCCTGCTCACCACCTACCTCGTCGGCCATTTCTGGGGCGTGGCGCCCCCCTATTCTCCCCACCCACGTTGTAGCCACCCCTCCATCTCTGCACAGATCAAAACATGGGGAGATGGCAAAGCTCCGCCGTGGCCACCACATTTGATCTGCCTCTCTGGTGAGTTATTGGCAATTCCGTTTGCGTCAAAACGTGTTCCACCACTTTCTCTTCCAATCCCCAATACTAATTAGATCAATTTTGCTCATAGTCACTGAATTGACTGTTTTTCTTCTCCAACGGTCCACCGACTGGCTTCATGTCCTTCTCCTGTTGGGCGACAGGATCTAGTCGCTAAACCGTTGAGGTGACTGGAGCCCATTCCTGTAAATGCTTTTTGCGCATGTATATTTCTGTATTTTCAAATAAAAATAGATTATTTAAAAAAATTCCATATAGGGTCCACCGTGGAATTGGTTATCATGTTGACAAGGCTGCCATGTCACCCAAACAAGCTTATGTGTCAAAACTATTGCCACGTCGACGCCAAGTAGGTGCCACGTCAACTAAAACCACCTTCAGTTGGCCTCAGAGGGTAAAATACCTGGTATTGATACTTGAGGGGTGCCAAACATCCAGTTTTGCAGTTGAAGGTTGAAACTTGATTATCACAAGAGTTCAAGGGGGTAAAGTAGACATATTCCTAAAAAAACTAGTGCTGCTTGCTGTTGTAGGAAATAGATTGACAAGGCAAAGTGTTTCAGATTTTGTAAGTTCTAATAAACAGCAAAAGAAAAACATGGATCTGCTAATATGTAATTTGTTAGTTTGGAACAACATTTGACAGAAAGATAGCATTCATCCTGACATATCTACTTTCAGATTATCTTTAAAACAGAATCACATAAAAAAGAATTTATGAGCAGCAACTTACTTCAAGTGCACTTTTTATTGTGCCGCCAATATAATTAAGGGAGGAAGCTATGGTCTCAGACCTCTTCTGAGATGGAGGTGTCTCAGACTTCCACGTCTCTGCTGGCGGCTGTTGCGAGCGTGGATACTGCAACATTATTAGAAATGTCAGTGTGCCACATGAACATCTCAAAGTGAACTAAACATAATGATGATGGCAGTTAATTACAAAACAAATTTACAAGGTTTAGATTATATTATACAAATGAACATGTCCTAACCATGATAATAGAACACAAAAACTGATAACAAAGATTGCCACTGTTAAGTTTCCTAGCAGAAGTCAAAAGTTGAGACTGTACTGCTACCTATTGAAGGAATGATCGGTACACAAATTAAATGACATGAATTTAGTACCCAAGGGTTCAATTAACTGCAATATAATGGCAGGATCGCAACTCCCACCTGAACACCTATCGACGGACCATCTCTTGGCGGCTGCTGTCTTGCCGGGGAATCATATTGCCCCGGCGAACCATCCTCGTCTAGAAATGACTTTGCTTTCCTCGCAAGCGTCCCCCAGAATCCGTACTTGGCCTCGTTCAAGCTCTTCATGGATGTGTATGCATAACCCGAAGAATCCTACAGTCAGAGCAAAGTCAATAAACATCAATTATCCACACTCCAAATCAAGAAATAACACAGTAGATGAACAATTTTGCCCATTTCAGGAAGCGCGAACCCAAGAACAGCACAATCCAACAAATAACTGTAAGTCCAGCTCAACGAGTTCACCGCTGTTCCAACTCGAATCAAATGGTCAGTCCACCCAATCAGAAGGCAATCCGTCACCAATCACTCTCGAATCGGATCACAATCACGAATCCCAAGAACGCCCCAACGCGGGAACCGCCGAGCGGACCAGATCCGCCCACGCATCCGGCAAATCCAGAGGCGAAAACCGCAGAGAGACGAGTAAGAGGCGGGCGAAGCTTACGGGGGATGGGGTTGAGACGGAAGGCTCGTGGCTCCGGCGAGCGGCGGCGGCGGAGGGGGAGGAGTACGCGGAGGAGAGGGAGGAGGCGTCGCGGTGGGCGGCGGAGGCGCGCATGGCCTGCGCGGCGAGTGAGTCCTGCGGCGGAGAAGCCAGGGCCACGGACGGCGGGTGGTGGTGCTCGAAGGACGGCGGTCGCGTCTGGGGCTGCGGCTTCCGGCGGTAGGCCATCGCGGTCGCGGCGGCGGCATGGTGGGTACCGACGGGAGCGAGGGGGTGGGAGTTTTATACTAGCGGAGATGTGATGCGATGTGGGGTGGGGAGGACTGGACTTGCCTTGACCCGATCCGAGGTGCAACAACTGTTCCACGTGGGCACTCGGTCACTCCAGCGTTGCATGTAATCAACAGGCAAGAATAGAGCTATAATTTTTTTTGAAAGTTTCAAACTCACATCACACACATTCGCGTGCCCGCTACACACTAAGAAATTTTGCAAAGGCATAAGACTTTACCTAACACAAATAATGCTTAGCATAAGGTTTTACCGAACATAGGTACACTCTTTCTCACTAAACACACACACACATATATATATAGTATATCTAGTGCAAAAGGATATTTCAGTGCAAAAGTGCAAAAACTTCTCTACAACAATCGGATTTGTATTGTACGGATTAGATCAAAGAGGATGGAACCTCCACCTCATTTAATTCATTTAACCAATCTTTCACAAAACCCTCTGCATAGATTAAGTTTTATAGGGTGGGGGTTCCACCTTCCTTGATCTGAGCCGTATAGGTCAGATCCGATGGCTCTTAGAAGTTTTTGCACTTTTACACTGAAATGCCCTTTTGCACTAGATATACTCCCATATATATATATATATATATATATATATATATATATATATATATATATATACACACACTATTTCTATTTTATTTAGGTAAGGTGTAATGGGTTCGAACCCGAGCGGGTTACACGCTCAACAACGTTGCTAGCAATCCGAGCACCTGCTCGTTCCTCGAATAGAGTTAAATTTTTTATTTGTTGCTAAGCACCTATATTGTATATATTCTTAGTCACATATTTTGAAAAGTAATTCCGACTACTTGGTAATTACTGCTCCATGCATGTATCTTGATGAGATTTCGCTTGCTAGTTCATGTGCCCGAGCACCACCGAGCCCCAATTAATTAATTATACTGTTATAGCTCATTTTTACATTAGTACGGTAAATGTATATTGTGCTTTGGCATGGTTTCGAATTCACACATGACAATTGTATGTTATGCCCTATGGTCTCTGCTCAATCTTGCTGTTGAATATCGCATAACCTTCTGAGTTGTTCTTTAAGTAGATTAATTAGTGAAATGGAACATATAAAGGGAAGAAATCAGCTAAGTGTTCAACTTCTCTGGTCGCCGGTACAAAATAACTCACCAAGTATACGTATGATCCCACCTAGTACATGTTGACATTATTTGTAGTTTCTTCTTAGTGTAAATTTCACACTACCCCAGGCAACTACCCCAGGCATATTGACCCTCTTTTGCACAGCAACTGGTTATAACATCATAAATTTTGCACATTTGTTTCACTTAGCATCAAGTCTTTTACACGTCATCTTGGCAGTCATGTTTTTTTTGCGTCAAATCCAACAAATTATATTGCATTTAGAGAGAGTAATATACTAAGCATGCTAGTTTTAACTGTCCCATAACGTTCGTGTAAGAACTTATTTGAGTTAAAGCTTGCACTCTCTAAAAAAAGATGATACCATATGATAAGTTGTATCAAAATTCAAATTACCACACCCCCTTCCTCACATCACCTTTTTGAACATTCATACTGAAATTTTGGGGATTTTCAACTAAAATTTATAGACTTTTAAAACTTAATAGGGAGATTTTTAAATCGAAATAATTGTAAAACTTTTAACTATTTTTTAACATTCAAATAAAAAATAAAATTTTGTAGACTTTCTACTAGAAATTTCACACTTTCAGTTTGAAAATCACAAACATCAACTTTCAATTAAAAACAATTTCAACTTTGAACTCGAGATTTCACCTAGTATCACTATTATAAAAAGTCTAATACTAGATGCCACATTATAGACAGTTTCCCCAAACCATTAGTATTAAATACTATCACAGACGGTTTTAGTTTAGAAACCGTCTGTGTTGCTGCCAATGCTAAAAACCGTCTATGAAGGTGTAATATCACAGATGGTTCATAGTAAAAACTGTATATGAAATATCATAGACGGTTTTTTCTTTAAACCGTCTGCAAAGTATCACAGATGATTTGTATTACAACCGTCTGTGATAATTCTACTATATTAATTGCGCACAGACCCGTCGGTCCTCTGTCTTAAATTCTAGATTTAGGTTACTGCTTTGAGCTAGAGGTGAGGCTTTGAGGCCATTTGGTGAAAGAAAACTATTTGACAAGTGATTAAAGATCCATCAAGTTCTTGACTACCTATGATTAGTAATTTGTTTCTAGTTGTATTATAATTTAGATCTAACTTTTGGTGATAGAAGAATTAAAGATGGTTTAGATCTAGCTAGCTTGATATGAAAAAAGATTATTTACATCTAGCATAATTTAGGGTTTAAAATTTAGTCAAGTTATAGTATATTTTTACTTGACCATACATGTCAGTGCCCGTCATGTGGGCCAAATTGGTCAAAATAGTTGGTTATAACTAGTTTTAGAGAAAATAGTTTTTGTGTTAAGCAAAGCCTCAATGTATGTGGTATATATCTAGTATACTAATTAATTAATTTAATATTTAATACTAAATTATTATATATATGCGTAACGTAGGACCGAAACTAGATGTACGCTGGGAGCCGTATGAGTGAAGAGTATATTAATGATGTGTCTACTTTTACAAGAGCTGCCGAGGAGAATATATTGAATAAGGGGGTGGAATATATGTACTATTTATGCATTGACTACGAAAATCTAAAGCTATTTATGAACCGAGCGCAGATTGAAGCGCATTTGATTCGAAGGGGTTTCAAAAAGGGGTATGCACGTTGGACCTGATACGGGGGTGCCGGATCTTAATGACGTAGGATCTCTTTTGAACGGTAAATATGTGGCTAACCTAAAATCCCGTGGATTCTGATGAACAGAAGCACACAATTGTTAGTCTCGATTACAAACTCCCATGTACCAGAATTCAACTAGCAATACGCTCTCGATCTCTGTCTTCTCATCACACCAAGTAAGACGACTTTGCTGGTCCGCAAGGAATAACAAGAACACTGGTAACCGGTAATTTGATGGAATGCTAACTAGTCAGCTTCTCAACTCCCGTGGTAGCATATGTCATAAACCAAAGAGCAAGACAAGCATCTTCTTCGCACCTACAAATTGCTTCTTCTTCCTCTCGATGAACTCGGGCAGCCATATCTGCGTTAGTCTCATTAAGTCCACTCTCCACCGTTGTGTTTTCACCTATAACAAAGTTAGTTACAAAATTATTGCGCCATTCTCTTAGTTCTTGCAAGTCAGCACGAATCTCCTCAAGCACTTCATTAAAACACCCTCCACAGTTCGCTTGACGTCATCCATGTTAGCAAAGCGATCCCCTGATGGATGCTCCTCAACTGATTTGTCCCCTGTCATGGTTAGCATAGCAAGAAAATAATATACATGATGTATACTACGCAAAGAAACACCTAATGTTACCACTAGCCAAGTATCTTGTCAATTCCTACGAATAGCAATATTAGTACCTGGGCGGTGAGAGACAAGTCAGAGGTGTTACTAGCTGAAAACCAATCACAAGAGCTACACTCGCCATGTTTATGTGGAGCTGGGATAGGGTTAGTGTATAATCCTACTACAATTCAAATGCTCAAAATATTGTGAGGCTAGTAAATAATCCATAAAGTTATCAAAAGTCTAGTTGCAATGTCCAAGATATAAGTGAAGCACAGACACGTAACGATTAATATGACTTGATGTAATCAAAGAAAGTTCTCACACCAAGTGTTAGAAGAGATGCTAGCCTACTACTCAAACGTTGGTCTAGGGTACAAGATTGTTCACATGATGTAGAGCACAAAAAACAATTTTCTCCTGCCCTCTCCCTACTCGGCTCCCTTCCAGCGCCGCTTCTCTTCTTTTCTCCACACGCACGGATGTCGGCCCCAACTCCTCTTCTCCTCCTTCCGGCCCAACCCGAGGCCAGAGCCGCCCCCTTCCCTACCTCCGTCGGCCAGCACTGCGCCGTACCCCTAGCGTTGCGCATCTAGCTCCGCCTTTCCCCTCGCTCTCCCCGGCTTCAATGCTGCGCAGGTCCATCCGTCACCTCACTCAGCTGTAGGTTGCCGAGCTACCACGCCACCCCTACTCCTCCTACCACCGGCCTCCTCCGCGGCTTCAATGCCTCGCTCGGCCCTGCGTGCCACCTCTCTGAGCTAGTCGCTGCACCTCACTAGCACTGCCGCCTAACTTCAATGCCGAGTGGTCATGGCACCATCACCTCCACCGGCCTGCCTTCGCCCCTCCCCGCTAGCTCTGTGCGGCCTCGCTTGGCTTCAATTCCGCGCGTCACATCAGTTGGCCGAGACTGCTACCACCGGTATTACTCCTCTCGCCCCTCTTCTTTGCTGTGTGCCGCCCGTCTAGCTGCTACCAGCCTCATCTACGCCGGCCTCTCTCTAGCAGACGCCCCTTCCCTATTGTTGGCCTCGCCTGCGCCCTGCGCCGAGCCCTATGTCTGCGCTTCTAGCCGTCGCCGCTAATTATTTCTCAACCACCGCATTCAAGGTCGCCGCTCATGTGCCTTCGTTAACTCCAGCGCCCAAGCACCACTCGCTGTGTATAAATACTCCCCAGAGCCTCCTCAAAGTAAATTGGAGTTCCATCGTCAGGATTCGCAGCAGTCGCTATCTTCTTCAAAATTCGGCCGGACGCCGTCACCTCTCTGGCCGAGCTCCTCTTGGTGCATCGCCACCTAATTTCTTACGGTGGGAGCTGCCCCTTGATGTCCCGAAATTCCCCAGCCACCGGTTGATGCTTCTTCCCGCCGACAAGGCCCCTCCGCGTGAGCCTCCTTGTGCCGCCTGTGGCCTTTGGCGCCATCCTGCCTCGCAGCCCTCCGACCAAGCCGCCACCTTGGTAAGATTCCCCTTGCCGCTCCTCCCCCTGCGCATTCCTTATCCCCTTCCCCTTCCTTTGATCGGTGTCGCCCTGCAGCTCCTTCGGCTCCATCGCACGCTGCGCCTCCACCACTGTGACTTCACCATCTCGGGGAGTCCCTACGGCCACCGACGCCGACGCTCCTCCCGCTGCCCCTCACTGGTGCCGCCGATCCCCAGCACCTCCTCTCTGTTCTCCCTGACCGAGCACCTCACTCCCTCCTCTGCCTCACTCCTTCTCTCTTATGGCATGACAGGTGGGCCCCATTGAGACAATATCTGGCAAAAAGTGGATGCTGGTAATATCCCTTGCTTGGTGAGCTTCTGAAGTCCATCTCAAAAAATTATGCTCCAGCCAATGAATGGATCATGTTTGTTAAAAGGACCCTTTTCTTGTAATAAAAATGTGATTGTGGAATAATTATGCTCCTACCCACCAAATACCAATTTATCCTTGTATAAAAATTTGTGTAAAACAAAGATCTCATGGCTAAATTAACCCTTTGTCAGCATGTTCTTATTAATTGAATATTGACAATTCAATAGACCAATAATAACAAGAAATATTCCGAGCTAAGCATGTTAAGGAAGTGGTTCTAAAAATTTTGTCAACTCACCTGCCAATTGCATAAGAATTTAAAAGAAAATGAAATCTAATTGTCATCTCAAATCAAGTTTTATCACTTTTTGTCAACACTTAAATACTATCAAATGCTAGCTCAAGAACTCAATATCGAACCTACCCCAAAACTCAAGCAATCTGCCTATTATCCATTTTTGTCTTCCCCCTTGGATTTAAGTTCTAAATGCAAATAAAACTCATTAACTTACTTTCTGATGTATAAAAATATCAATATGCAAAATTGTTCATCATAACTGAAATGAATTCAATATCCTAAATCCAAATCCTACAAAAGGAAGCATGAAATAATGAACTAATAGAGCTAGTGCCAATAGCATCATAAACTAAACTATCTTGCTAGAACCTAGCTGGCATCCCAAAATAATTATCAAACCAATACCTCGACATTTAATGATTAACCATAGTTGATAGAATGCAACCTTATCAACAAAACCCTGTTAATTCATAATCCACATTTTCCTTAGACCACAACCATCGGTCATTCCTATCAAGACTGGCAAACCATTAAGATAGTCAAATCATGATGGGATAAATAACCAACTCCTTGTTATAACTAAAATTATAAATTGTTTAGATCCAAATATCTAGCAAGTCACCTTCTCCAGCAATCTTTCTAAAGATACAGAAGTCCTGTTTAACCCATGGAACTTCCTTGATAAATATAAAATATTATAAAAGAAGTTATAAAGAAAAAGATCAAGTCCTTTTTCTTGAACCCAGCAAAAGGATCCTACGGGTAATCCTTTATTCAACTTCTTCCAGTTTCTTAAAATTTTCCCTCACGGTAAAGCTATCTAACCAATTCCTTCCTCTACTCAAAATCCGTTCCAATCCCTCCCTATCTGCTATCATTTTATAAGCAACATAAAATGAGTTCAATTAATTTAAACTATACTTTTGTCGCTATTTGGATTTATTTGGTTTTTCATTTTGTTGCCACGTATTAGAAGCTGCAGTTTGAAGACGACAAGCTCAAGCAGATTCAAATTGCGGTGAAGGGAGAATTCCAGATTTATTGCGACTGATTGGTTAAGCAAGCTTTGAATTAAATCAAGACTGTGATAAATAATCAAGGCAAGTCATCACTTTGATCATATTGACCCTACATGTTTGTGAAAATTATGTTCTTTTAAATTATTAAAATGCATGCTTACTTTGTTATGCAAATGTATATCAAATGAAAGGTAGATATTGCCCCTTTTATGATACCAGTATTATTATGACACTCTGTACTACTTGATGTAACTGATTCCTTGTCACCCTAGATATTGTTGGTATCCTCCTTAGCTAATTCATATTTAATGCCAATCGAGTCAAAAGCTAGGGCATTCAATTGTCCGGCTCATTACTCTTCAAACAATCAAATTGATTTTGGGCAGTCATTGGATGTAGATGACTGATAGTTTTGGTATAGATTATCTTGTGCTTCTCAAAACCCTCAAAACTTTCTTACCTGTCTGGGTGGATGGTAAAAGTGGCTGGTGGATGTAACAATTGGGTTGCTGTAACATCCCAAAAATTTGCCTTCATTAAAATTAATTCCAAAATAATTATTTAAAAATATTTGGATATTATTTGGATTATTTGTGTAATACTGGAGGAAAATTATCAAAAATCCTTATTCCAATCGGAATTCCCAAATTCAAATTTCAATTCCCACATGGAATTCCAAAATTTGAATTCAAAATTTAAAAATTCAAATTCCAATCTATAAAAATCCAAATCTCCAGAAAAATATCCATTTTATTTTTCTGGGTCCAATCTAATTTTTTTCTTGGCCTATTCTTCTATATTTCTTATTCTTTTCTCACTTTTCTTTCTTTCTCTCTCCTCTCGGTTACTGTTCATGCTATAGTAACCAAGCACTGTACATCTTCAAGCTCTGGATGCATCGCTTCAGGTTCCAACGGAAAGCACAAAAAAATGTTTCCTTCTTTCCCCCATAACTTTCCACTCGAGCATTCGAATTCAATTCCGTCTGAAGCACTGCGATCCTAACAACACCGTGCATTCATCACCGAAGTCAATGCTTCTGTCACAACATCCCATTAGTGCTTTTATTGCTGTTTATTCTATCAGTTTCTAAAAATCGAACAGCCACCCGAAACTTCTCATGTTCCCAACGATTCGAGTCATGAGAGAGCCTATAAATTGGTACACCAACACCTCCTCTACCCCTCTTCATTCTCTCAAAATCTCAGAACCTACGAAGCCCCGATGACGATGAATTTCGTGTTTTCCCGAACGTCGACCATTTCAGTCGATTTGGGCATTTGTCATTCCGGTGAAGATTTTCAACTTTTGCTTGTGCCATCTCCTGTCTTAGCATCCAAGCAACTCATCCATCATTTTTAATTGATTTTTCATGCAGCCAATTGTTGTGAATTGAGCTTTTCGCGGAATCGGCCGTTTTCGACTTATGTCGTCGATTCGTCGTCCTCGGTGAGCGCTTTTCCAATTCCTCGCTACTACACCATCCCTACCACATCCTCTACCTATTCCATGTCTCCGTTTCTTCAATGCCTTGCCGTGGAAGTGCCGTGTCGGAGCACCTCTGTTCTTCATGGATGTCGCCGTGGCTAGGCCAATTGGGTTGTCGTCCGGCCGAACCAAGCGCACCATTGTGTTCCTTGGGCTAAGTCCATGCTCATGCTCCCTTTGTTTTCTTCGGAACACCACCGGTTCGTCGGAGCCCTGTGCGAGCCGCGCCGCCGTTCAAGCTGCGTCGTTGTTCAGGCTGCGCCGTCGATGCCATCGGATGCCGCTTGCTGCGCTGCAGCCGAAGATCCATAGCTCGGGCCCTTGCGGACCCCATTCTCCCGTGGGTCATGCGATTCTTCTTTTTCTCTTCCTCGCCGGTGAGTTGCCGCAGCCGAGCAAAGCCCAGACCTCTGCTTGTTCGCTGGACGCAAGCAGCACAGCTGCAAAAACCAAAAGTTCACGTTTTCTATTATTTCATGTGACAAACTTCCAAATACTCGTTCTCCCTCATTTGAACTCCGAATCCAGTGATTCAAATTTATAAATTCATCTAAAATCATAACCTTTCTCTAGATATATATTTTATATTTTTGTGATTTTATTTGTATTTATTTATTTATTGCATTTATCGTTTCGCACGTAGAACTCGACGTCGCCGAAGGGTTTGTCGAGACGCAGCAAGAGGGATCATTTAGCGCGCAAGAAGGCAAGTCTCTTTTGATCATGTTGTGCCTATGTTTGCTAAAATCATTTTATTATTTTAAATTTAGATGCATTGCAATGTTACATAAAAT
Source organism: Melocanna baccifera (assembly GCA_036346265.1). Lineage (NCBI taxonomy): Eukaryota > Viridiplantae > Streptophyta > Magnoliopsida > Poales > Poaceae > Melocanna > Melocanna baccifera. The sequence continues at coordinate 12,253,905 of CM070688.1, read as the reverse complement.
GATAACTTATAAATATAAAGGTATTAGTTAATCCAAAAAATTATGCCTTCAATTTCTTGAATGCCATGTACCTTTGTAACCTTAGGATTTTCTATTTTAAAGAAAAGGAGAAAAGAGTCTTTCTGTTAAATACAAAAACTATTTTGGAAAGAAAAATATGAAAATTCTAGTTGGAATTTTTTTGTAAGTTCAAAATAGCTTTAAAACTTCCATGAATTTTTCTAAGATTTTTAAGCTTTATTTATTAATTATTGTATTATTTTTAAAAAGAAAAATAAACTTCAATAAATTCCAAAAATATTTTATTTATTCTTTTTAGGTTTTTCGCATGAAATAAATTGCATTTAACTCCCTCATCAAATTCCTTCAATTCCCTACCGTTTCCCCTCTCATTGATGACTATTTTTGCGGGATTTAACTCATGCCATTGATGAACATGGTTGGTTGATCTCCTCCTCGGACCTCCTCAACCCCTATAAAGGGAGCCTCGTGAGCCTCTCCTCATCCTCACTCAACCCCGAAAATCTCAAGTCCCTCTCCCATTCGTTTGGCGCAATTGAAGTTTTATTTTTGTGTACCAAGCGCCGTTCTCGCCTTTTGTGCCTCGTCCGGTGGAGCGCGCGCGTTTGACCACACCGTTGGCCGCCTCGCCATCGCGTTTCACGCGGTGCTCACCTCGCCCGCCGAACATCGCCGAGCATCGTCGCCACCGTGGGCCATATCGCGTCACCGTTCTTCGCGTCGCCACCGGCCGACCGTGCATGCCCGACCAAAAACAAGGTGAGCATCACGATCCCCACGCTCTACTCTTTGATTCGCCGCAACTCTCGCATGTTAATTCCTCTCCGTTTGCCCGGAACGCCGATATCAGCTTGTAGGCTGCATAAAGTCTTGTCCACCGTGTTTCGCTAGTCTGTTGGCCGAGCCTCCTACGGCGTTGAGTTCGTCTCGACGCGTTCTACGCCGTGCTCCCCTCCGTTCATCCAAAAACTTTTCTTAAATTTTTGTGCCCGACACCTTGTCATGGCCGTAAATGGCACTTCGTGCCCCCGCCTGTCCGGGAATGTTTTCAATAATGCGTTCATATCAAAACGTGCCAAACCATCCCCAGGAGGCTACGTATTTGAAATAAAATGCTGCTTTATGCAAAAGAACCATAAAAATCTTCCTTTGTTAAGCCTTGCATCTACTACATCTTTCCCAAGACTTGCGGGGTACTTTTATGTACTCACATGCTACACTCTAAAACAACTCTCAAAGGAGGTTGAAGCTCAAGAGGCGGACTACGACTCAAATGTTTAACTGTGTGCACTAGCTTTGATCTGGGACTTGTGCGGAAATACACAGAAGATTCTGGAGTTGCTGCTCCGGGGTCTTACAGTTGCGGAAGCCTGTCTAGACAAATTAAGGACTGAATTCTATGTTGACCTCACCATGTAAAACAGTACAGATCACAAGCTGGCAAAGTGTAGGCACGACTAAATAATTTGTACTCGCCAGTAAATGAATGCACTTCGGAGGAAAAGCACGATTTTCCTCGCTCGGACGCAAAGCGTCTTGGAGGTGGTCGTGTCGCTAGACAGAGGTGGGCGCAAGAGGGGGTCTTGCTGGTGCCTAAAGGGCCTTCCTGTAGACGAAACCTTAGCGAGTGCAGTCCTTTACTAGATGCATTGTAAAGGTCATGTGATAATCCGGTTGATCCGCATGTCTAAGAAAGTGTGCGGAATATAAAAATTGGGTTATCTCTTGTGGGTAAAGATGTGCAACTCTGCAGAGTCTAAACTATTTGAATAGCCGTGTTCACGGTCAAGAGCGGACATGTGAACTTCCTCGAGTTAGTTCTATTTCAAAAACCTTTTCGGGCCGGACAAAAACTAAGTGGAGGGAAGTACTTCACTTTGTACGATTTTTCCTGAAAGGATGTACTCCAGCGATAATTAGGGTGGATGTATCCCAGTAATCAAAATTAGCATGGGTGGAGGTAACCATGCACTGTAAAAGGTGGATGTAACCTGCACTACTATTAATATTGCACTCTCTTTTTACAACTTGCATTTTGGTTAAAATTGCTAAGTCACAGGAATTTTATTTATGATAGTTGGAAATGCTGTTTTAGCAAATAAAATAACCTCAAGCCTCCTTTCACAGCCTTACATGTAATAGTTATTAGTATTGCATTCTGTGTGGTGGCTTGTTGAGTACAACTGTGTTCACTGTTGGTGATTACCCTCCAGTCAGTCAGAAAACAGAAGAAAAGGCTCTGCAATGCTTCACGAAAAGGTCGACAGAGCTGGTATCCATGAAGGTCAAGAACTAGGTCGCGAAACCCCAGTTGGTTGCCTATGGGCAAGTCTTGAGGGTTCCACTTGTGTGAAGATTTCTGCTGCTGCATTCTCTGTTTGTCGGCCCGATCGGCCCATGTAAGTTTTTACGGTGTAATTTATGCTTCCATTTAATATGTTGTTGATATCCAGTGATATATCTGTGAGCACTAGCTACTGATTCAGGGAATAGTGCAGAAATCACAGAGGATTTCAGATTGGTAAAATCCAAGTCCGACATTTCCCCTCCTTTTTAAAATTTTGTGTTTATTTGTATTTTATTTGAGTTTGCATGGGTAATTTCACATGTAGACTTCGACGATTCACATCATACTGCAAAGTAAGGCAAGCCACACACCTTGAATATGCTGATCCCAGATTGTGAAATAAAATTATATTATTTTAAATTATTCTATATGTATATTTTTATTCAAGATATTTCAATTGCAGTTTTAAATTTAGTTAATGCCTATTTGTTATTACCTCCTTTAACATTGATTTCTGAATACCTTGTCACTCTAGAATAAAACTTTGGTTAATACTTTAGTATATACTAGAGAATTTTGTATCAAATGCTTAGATCTACTTAGACATAATTTTTGTTTTGCGATACTTTTTACATAAAATGATAAGCTTTTAAAAAGTATTCTTGACTTCAGTGAGTCAAAAAAAGTCTATAAAATATTTTAAAATAAAATATAAAACTTGGTTTAGACTTAGGCTAATGGATAGATGGTGGGTGCTGGCATGCATTATTATTCGGTGACACAATGTTAATTGTCAGGCATAAGGGGTATGAAGTTTTAGCGTAAGTCAATTAAAGATCGGTCTGTGAGCTACTGCTACAAAGCCCTTTTCATACTACCACAAGACTGATATAGGACATTCCTAGCTGACTAATTTGCATGTTCCAACCTGGGTCTCGTTGTAGGTTGAAAGTGAGACGTAGGCTATGTGAAGTCTCACTCGGCTCAAAAGAGGGTTCCAGTCTGGTGGATTTCTTACTAGGGTGAAGCTTAGTATTGGCTTGGCTAAGTTAAAGGTTTTGCTTTGTAAAGGCCTTATTATATTATCCTTGTTGTACACTAAAGTTAGTGTGCTTATCTGGTGGTAATATGAGATGATCATGTCTTATTGATAATATTGTACAACCTTTACAAGTGTATAAACTATCCTAAATAGTTGTGCCCACGGTCATAGGTAAGTTGAGTAAAGTTTTTCACGGATTAGACTTCGGTTTTCAAAATGGTTTCTGAAAAGGCTTATAGATGGATATAATTCATAAGAGATTTAAAAGTATATGGATGGATGGAATCCATATGAGATTTTTTAAAAAAGATGGTTAGGGTGGGATGCCCGTGGTTAGGTTAGTTTGGGGGTTGGATCTGCACTAATGATATTATTTTGCTTAAAATAATGCTTTACTTACTGTATTAAATTCAACAATTTTAATCTATTTATTGTATTTCTTTAAATAATATTTTACGCTCAACTAACACTATATGCCTTCCTTTGTTGCCTTTAATATTATATTGCATTCTCCCATATGACTTGCAGAGTACAAGTTTGTACTCACCCTTACTTTCACATTACAGAGGAGGACAGCTTTGACTACGGTAAGGACCTGAATGAGTAGGCCACGTCTTATTGTCATTTGCCTGTGGGCAGGCTCAGATGGCTTCTTCCGTTTCGGTGTATTTCTTCCGCTGCTATTATTTAAATTTAGCCTATGGGCTATAGATATAAACTTAATGAATAAATGTCATTATGGTTGGTATCTATCTTTGTTGTCCACTGTGTGCACTAGCTGATCTTGGACTAGTATGATTTACATAGAGGATCCATGAGTGGTTGCTTCGGGGTCCGACACCTACTTTGGTTGCAGTAGGGGGTGTTTGTGAAGCGCTTGCTTTTTGATACATTTTTTAGGTCAATTTATGTGTTGCTTTTCCTCAGTTTTCTTTCTTTTTATTTCAAGGCTTTACATAATGCTATTCTTACTTCATTTGCCTTATTTCCATATATTTGCTTTACATAGTGCTTTTTTCGTTGAAATCTTACAAGATCATGCAGATTGACTCTTTTGTCTTTGTACATCATTGTCCATTAGAAACGGAACATGTTCTGGATCTTTGTAGTGTCTGCTAGCATAGTGTGAATTGCTCATCTTTTACTAAATGCGACTTCATGGAGTCAGCACTATAGGATTGTTAATTTAGTTTTAGGTGTTAAACATCCATGCTAATACATATTTCATTGTTAGAGGAATTTGCACATTTGAATACCATTTCCATGTTTAGATAGATTAGCTATAGTTGTCACAATAAAAATATGTTCTTTTATATGTTCACTGTCACAAATCTATATTGCTCTACTGGTTTCTGATCAGTTAGTTAATTTATACTCATTATAGTTTGGCACATTTTTTATTAGCACCGATGTGCAAATGGTTGAGAAAAATACAAAAGAAATGTTATTTTCCCTTGTAATTTGTTGTCTGCTAGCTGCACTTTTATTTCATGCTTAGGTTAATCTACCTCCCTTTTTGTCAGTATCTTGTAATCTTTAACTAAAACTTCTTGACTTACAAATGTCTGGGTTTGGTTCATACCATTCTTCCTATCTCTCTTTCTTTGCATCAAATTGGTAACTTTTTTAGGGGAATCAAATTGGTCATGTTGCCAAACCTTTCAATATTGCCTACAATGTTCCATTTGCATGATACGAAACGAAATGAAATGTGCATGCTTTGATTTAGTCAATTATATTTATATATTTTATTTTTTAATAGTGGATAGTGGACATCATGCTCCAAAGAGACATCGCACCAATAATGTGGTATGCACCCTAACTAGGTTGTCCATACGTGAGCGATCCAATGCTACGTGCCAAGGTTTTTCGTCGTCAAACGACGATGATGAGCCAAATCAAACTCCTATACCAAGTAGAATTACATCTCCAAGTAACCTCACAATGAGTGTTTTGCTACAAAGGGGATTGCTCAAATGGTTCTTACTATTTTTTTCCATGTCTATCTTAATGCAACGTGCATAGTTGCACCTCTTAGTAGTAAATTATATGTGATATACACTTTAGGTAGGAAGCGTGATTGTGATGTGGTGGCAGGTTTTTCTACCTTGACCATAGGCCAAAGGCAAGCAAGTTGTGATCAAGTAGACGCTTGAAATACAATCATGACACTAGAGCATGTTCCAGCAAGGCTTGAAAATGATAGAGCACGTTATGCAAGGAGTGAATGTGAAAGAGCACGCTATGCAAGTATGACGCTCGAGCAAAGGCAAGAAAAGCGAGAATGTGATTCAGCCTGCTACGCAAGTGCGATGCTTGAGTAGAAGAATACAAGGTGTGATCGACGTAACTCAAGAAATGCATCAAGGCACAGTACCCCAAATCAAGATTCCATCATGGGCTCATGTGTCCTTAATGCAACAAATGCCTCTTATGTGGGCTCCAGCAGCGCTGGTGCATCTGATTATGTCTATCATAATCTATCGAACAACATTCATATGTTGAAGCCTCAACCAGAATGCCACCACTGTGGAGCAAAAAAGATCAAACATGTGTTGTTAGGGTTTTGCTATCAGAAAGGAAAAGTCAAATTGTCAATCCTTAACCCCCCTGGGTCTTAGAAGGCTATACACAAGCTCTAATCCCAATGTAGAACATTTTGAAGATAGTTTTAGGTTTTTCAACAACCATTTCTCCTTCACCACCCTCGGTGTTAGTCTTGATAAGAATTATGCTAACATGAGAGATACACATGTTACAGGCCCATGGACAAATTTTCCACAACGTACACTCCTTTGGCCCAAGTAATGATGGTTCAAACCATTTGGATATGTACTTCTATGATGATGATCCTCACCTACAACATAGGTTATGACAAATTGATAGAACCAATAGTGAGTTCATCAGAACACACCAAAACCTCGACAAGGATGTTATCACCTCTCTGGTTAACATTATCAGGGACAATCCCTATTCTTAGATATTTAGGAGCTTAGGAGGGGTTGATGACCTTGTGAAATACTATGTTACTTTGAACATGGATGTGAAGCTACTCCCTCCAGTTCACAAAAACAAGTTGTTTTGGACATCGACACGGTCTCCAAAATACAACTTTGTCTACTAAGTACTATTATAATATATTTATAAAACCTAACAAAATTATAATATTACGAAAGTATTTTTTGAGACGAATCTATACATATGATTTTTTTATGTATCTAATCTAAACATTTGAAAAAACATATCGATAGCCAGAGTTCTCAAAGTTTGACTGTACGTATTCCAAAATGACTTGTTTTGTGAACTAGAGGGAGTATATCAGTGCACACATAACAGGCCAATAACATCGGAGGTGGCCGCTATGTGGGTCAAGGGGAATGAGCTGCGTAGGAAATTTGACCATAGTGTAACACTCTTTGGTAATGACAACACAAGATATTCCACACACCTCACTTTGGATGCTATGACCCCCTATCATACCCCCTCTTCTTCCCAAGAGGTGAACTCGGATGGCATCCCAAGATCCTAAAGGATAACATTCCCCCTTCCTAGGTGTTGTAGTATCGATCCAACAATCACCAAGTGTAACATCCCAAAAATTTTAATCCCTTTATTAAGGTATTTTCTGGAATTTATTGGATTTTTCCTGGATTTTTGTTTCAAGCCTTGGATTAAGAAAATTAAAATTTTTATTTATTTAAATGCCAAATGAATTTATTGCATTTCATGAAAGTCAAAATAAATATATTTCATTTTTCTAAAGTCAATCTGTAATTACTTAAATTTTCAGGAATTATAAAGATTTGAAAACCCTCCCTTTCAAGTCAATTTGTGTTTGTGCGAAAACCAATTACCAAAATGGGCTAAAAATATTTTTATTAAGTCTAAAATAGTCCCAGAAGGTTCTCTAAATTTTTCTGGAATTTTTAAAATTTATTTGGTATTTTTCTGAGTATTTTAAAGCCTTCAACTCATTTCTGAAAATCAAAAAGGAAATTAAAATCCTAAACCCTCTCAGGCTGCCGCGTGTCAGCGATCGGAGCCTCCTCCATCCCGCTGGATCTAATCTCGGCCACTCGTCTTCACTTAACCCTTCCACCCGGCTTGCCCTCCCCTCGCGCCGACACTTGGCATCCATCCGACCAGCCATCCCTCCGCCCGGTCTGATCCCAGCCGTCACCACTTACCGTTTCGGCCGCTCCTTTCATCCCTGCGGTTGATGCGTGGCCTAAATTCGCACCATCCCGTGTTGTCATTTTAGATCTCAGCCATCCTCCATCACTTAAAACGCTCGAGCGGCTCAGATCCTTTCATTGTTGTCAGATCAGATCATGACCGTTCACGTTCACTTACCCCTTCGCCTGTGAACCAGCGGCCGCGATCGTCCCTCCTTGCCACCCGTCGCAAATCCAACCGTCCTCCTCGCGCCTCCCCGTTTTCTTCTCTCACCGACGCGCGGGCACCACCTGTCAGGACCACCGTCCCCGCCACCTTCCTTCTTCCTCGCGCCGTCCCCGCCGCCATTAACGCCCGAAACCGAAGCTTTGAAAGCTTCGGTTTCCATCCCTCTCTCCCGCCCGTGCTGGTACCCAATTACTCCCCCGCATGCACCACGTCCGTTTCTAGCATAATTTCGCACTTTACGCCCCTCCTCGCCGTCGCATTCAACTTCACCGCCGGAGTGTATTCGGGCGCCCGTTGCCTTCCCTCCTCTGGCCTATAAAAGGCACCCCCCGAGGACCCTCTACTCACACCGCCTCCCCCACTCCTCTCAATTCAAGCAATCAAGCCCCGGGGACCTCCCTGTGCTCGTTTTCCCCTCCGCTGCTCCGACGACTTCGGCGAGCAATCGCCGTCACCTCAAGCCTCCCCGAGCTTCATCGACGCCTCCCCGACGTTGCTTGTGCCCCAGCGACCCCCGACGACCGCTTTCCTAGGCCGAGCGCCACCGGAACCCCTCCGCCGCCGTGAACCCTTCTCCGACCGCCGCCCCTCTCCGTCGATCACCTTCTCCGACCATCCCCATGCACTGCGCAAGGTGCGGCGAATTCCCCTCACTCATCTCTTCATTTTGGTGCCCTCGGCCGGCGCCGCCGCTCACTGGAGCTCCGGCGACCGTCGGGCCCCGAGCGCCGCCGCCACCGGCCGGACCACGTCGGCTCGTCGAGTCGAGCTGGCAGGGGTGTGGCAGCCAGCTGGGCGCCTAACCAGCGCCACCCGAGCACCCCTCGCCACCTCGCGCGTTCCTGTCCACGTCGGCATATCGCCGTGATGTGGTAGCCACAAGGCGGCCACGTGGTGCCAAGTGGCAGCCACGTGGAAGCCACGTTAGCCCTACCAATTTTAAATAAATCCAAAAATCCCTGCTGACGTCATGATGACGCAATAAAACCGATTTTCATGTTTAAAAATCTATTTGGGCTGACGTCATATTCCAAAATTTTCTTTAGAAAAATAACTCATGCTGATGTCATAAATGTCTTTTCGATTTAAAAATAATTCCAGAAATTGGGTAATAAAGTTTTAATTGTATTAAAACTTTCGAAGGTTATAACTTCTTCATTTTAACTCCAAATTGACCCGTTCAATTTTCTAAATTATTCTAAAATCATGATCTATCCATTTCTGGCATCCTTTTGAAATTTGAATTTATTTGAATTTTGTTTTGAATTTCTTTTGAATTAGCTCTTTACGTTAGATTTTGACGATTCCGGAGAGTTCGAATTCGACAATTCTCAGCAAGAATTCGATCAAGGCAAGTTACACCTTTGACCATGTTGAACCTAATATTTCAAATTTATTTATGTTATTTTACTGTATATTCATGCGTACTTCTACTCAAATTTAATTTAAAATTTAGTTTAAATGTTAGATATACCCATAATCCTTTGAATATGGCCAATTTGAATCTCAAATTCATATACCTTGTCACCCTAGCTGCAAACTAGTTAGTACCATAGTATTGACTAGAAAATTTTATAGAAATGATTAGCCTGGCTTAGTATAATTTTAGGTGGAATCAGATCTTTCACATGAAATGACGATTTGAAAATGAAATCTTGACTTCGGTGAGTCAAGGATGGTTTATGAAAATTATTTAAAAGTGAAAATAGAAACTTATGATTTGGACTTTGGCTAATGGTTAGGTGGCGGGTGCCGGCATACCTCGTGTTTGGTGACACCTGTTTGATTGTCGTGCATGTGGGAATGTGGTAGCCTAAGTCGGATTAAGGACCATTTCTGTGATTCATTTTACGAAGTCACTTCGTACTACCACAAGTCCGGTATGGGACGGACCTAGCTAAGTAATTTGTGAAGTTCCAAATATAGTTTCTCTATAGGCTGAATATGAGCGTCGCGTAGGCCGTGAGAAGTCTCACATGGCATCAGAGTGGGCTCCAACTCATGGATTCGAGTTGTGGTGAAACCTTAGTGGCGGCGTGATTATTTTGGTTATGGATCATCGGAACAGCCTTGTCATGAACTCTCCGCCACACACCTAAGGCAGTGTGTTTATCGCGTGGCTTAAGTGAGAAGGAATGTCTTGTGGGTAAAGTTGTACACCTCTGCAGAGTTAAAACCTATCCTGGATAGCCGTGTCCACGATCATAGACATGCTGAGTAGAGTCTTCATAGATTAGATTTGGTTTTTATAAAACTTGGTTTTCGGTCAAACAACAGTGGTTTTGACAATGGTCTGGGTGGGATGCCCGTGGTTAGGTTAGTGTAGGTCGGAGCCTACACTAACGATAATACTCTGTTAAATATTGTTTTCATATGATGTATTAAAATTCAGCTTTTGCACTTATGTTATTGTATTTAAATTCGGTACTACTTTTCACGTAAATAAACTTATTAAGCCTTCCTTTGTTATCCCTATGCATACATTCACTCTGTTAAAACTCCTAGTGTAACTTGCGTAAGTACTTAGTGTGCTTACCTTGGGAGTACTTTTTGTACTCACCTTGCTAAATCTGTTGCCAAACTTCGACGGCGACTACGACGGTGAGGACTACTTCAGCGAATAGGGCGCGTCTTACAGTCATTCGCCTATGGGAGGCTGGATGGACTGTTCTGCTACCTTTACTGTTTTTCGCTGCTTTAATTTTCTCTTGTTGGCCTTGTGCCCCTATATTGTAAGACTTGGCCATAAGGCCGTATTTTTGTTTAATAATAATTTGTGGTGATTTTGCATGATATACATTACTGTTGACCCTGTGTGCACTAGCTTTTCCTAAGATAGTGCGATTTACACAGAGGGACTTGGAGTTGTTGTTCCGGGTCCCGACACCAAGACCCAGGTTAGTTCCCCAATATACTTGAATTGCATGCACTTGTCGTTGTTATTGTTACTTCAACTTGCATATTGTCCATGCTCGCCTGTTCTCAATAATACAAATAGTCGGTTATGTGTCTCCGTGCGAGAGTACTACTGCTACAAGTTGTAGATGCGTCGTAAGATATTCAACCCTATCTTGTATGAGAAACACTTATTCCAACAATATACTGTTGATATCTACATCAAGTTGGAAACTATACGACTTAATTACATCTTATGTAACCAAGGTAAACTACATGTTGATCTATACCATGGCATGGTGGATTGCCTTTCTATTGGTGAAAACCGTGCAAGCGTAGTGGGGAAATGAACTGTAGTTCTAACAATATTTATTAGAGGTGACAGAGATATGAGATGAAGATACTTGGATGCCATGGCCTTAGTGCAGAAGTATGGTAAACCGGACATCTTCCTAACCATGACTTGCGGTCCTTGTCGGAGGAGATAATTAGGGAGCTTGAGCCAAGCCAAACCCCACAAGGTTGTCCTGATCTTGTTGTGCACGTATTTTGAGCCAAACTTGAGGAGCTCAAGATACAACTATTCAAGAACCACGTTATTGGTGTTGTAGTTGCACATGTACCCGTTATTGAGTTCTAAAAAAGGGGTCTGTTGCATGCACACTTCCTACTTATCATGGAATTAGGGTATAAGTTGTTATGTCCAGAGCAATATGACTGTGTCATCTCAGCAGAGCTCCTAGACAAAGAGAAGTACCCATAACTTTATGAGATTGCTGTGAAGCACATGATGCACAGCTCATGTGGAGCTTTGAACCCCAAGAATGTATGCATGTAGGACAGTAACAACAAGAATCACTACCCACGTTAGTTTTTCAGGACAACTCTCCATGACAAGGACTCATACCCCATCTATAGGAGAAGGGATGATGGCCACAATGCAAATGTTCGAGGTAAAATGCTAGACAATCAGTGGGTGGTGCCGTATAATCCTTATCTTTTATGATTGTATAATTGCCACATAAATACCAAGGTTTGCTTAAGTATTAAGGCTATCAAGTACCTCTTCAAATACATATACAAGGGGCATGATTGAGCATCTGTTTCTGTCAATGATGCGAGTAGCAATGGTGGAATTAATGAGGTACGGAGTACATGGAAGCTAGATGGGTTACCCCACCAGAAGGACTTTGGAGGATCTTTAGCTTTGATCTAAGTGGGTTCATCGAGTTCTTGCTCAGCAAGGCGCCTCCCAAACCATGCTGATTGCCCATTTTAAGGAAAACCATGATTTCCCTTGGGCTTGAGTCAAACTGTATAGGACTTTCCTAGAATTTGAGGTTTGGCAGTCTGGCCAAAAGGAATGGAAAAGGAGAGAACAACGCACACAGGTTGGGAGAATAGTCTCTGCACATCCATTTGATGGAGAAAGGTACTTCCTAAGGGTGCTTCTAAACCATATGGCGGTGCTACTTCCTTTAAAGACCTAAGGATAGTGGAGAGTGTTGTCTGCTTGACCTTCCATGAGGGTGCTAAAAAAGAGGTCTTATTAAGGCCGATAATACCACCGATGAGTGCCTAGCCGAGGCTAGGGTATTCGAAATGCCATCATCGCTTCAGAGGCTATTTGCTATTATACTGGTTTTCTATGAGCCCAACAATGTTTGTGGGCTTTCGAATAAACTCCTAGAAGCAATGTCCAATGACATCCGACGATCCTGAAGGTGTCCTCACGTAGTCGAGCAAATGATGTTATTAGATATTAGGAATATGCTTCACTTGATAGGGGAAGAACATAACATCGTTCCTTCTTCCTGATGTCGATGAGTTATACAACCCCTTTAGTGGTGAGGCTAGAGAGATTGTTGAGGAGACATCAATTTAAGTAGACCAGGTGCAAGTCTCACTCTCATCATCTCTTAATATTGAGAAGAGGAGTGCTTATGACAATATATTGGATTCAATTCATAGCGGTGATGGAGGTGTATTCTTTATCAATGGACCAAGAAGCACTGGAAATACATTCTTATACAAAGCATTGTTGGCAAAAGTTCGTGGTGAGGGGAAGATAGCTGTGGCAACCGCAACATTAGGTGTTGTTGCTTCCATCATGCCTAGAGGTAGGACTGCACACTCAAGATTCAAAATACCATTAAGTATTCAAAAAGGTGGGGGTCTGTACCTTTACCATGCAAAGTGGGACAATCAAGCTTCTTCAAAGGGCATCTCTTATAAATATGGGATGAAGCATCCATGATGAAGAGGGAGGTGGTTGAGGCACTCGACAAGAGCACGAGGGATATAATGGAGCGATTGGATCTACCATTTCGGGAAAGATGGTTGTGTTTGGGGAGACTTCAGATAGGTGCTTCCTATGGTAAGGAAAGGGACAAGAGGCACATAACGGACGCAACGCTGTGTAAGTCTTACCTATGGGATTGCGTGCAACAATTGAAGCTTGTTCATAACATGAGGGCTCAATCTGATCCATGGTTTTCTAACTACCTATTGCGTGTTGGGAATGGCACTAAGGAATTTGTTGAAGATGACTATGTGCATCTTCTAGATAAGATATATGTGGCATACACCAGTGAGGACTCTAACATTAATGATTTTATAGATGGTGTCTTTTCAATGTTAGTGGCAAACATCTCCCATATGAGCTACATTACTTCTTAAGCTATTCTATCGACACAAAATGAGTATGTTGATATCGTAAATATGAAGCTGATCGAACGCTTTCCAGTGGAGGAGATGGTCTATCACAGCTTCAATCATGCGGAAGATGACTCTAACAACTACTACCCCTCTGAATTCTTGAATTCTCTCATACCTAATAGATTGCCTTCGGACATTCTCAAGCTGAAGGTCAATTGCCCCATGATTTTGCTAAGGAACCTAGATCTAGCTAATGGGTTGTTTAACAAGATGAGGTTGGTAGTCTGGGCCTTCCAATGGAATACAATAGATGCTGAAATTATGTTGGGACAACATGCTGGAAAGAGGGCTTTTCTTCCTTGCATACATTTGTGCTTAGATGACGAAATGTTCCAATTTAGGCTCAAGAGGAATCAGTTTCCTATCAGTCTAAGCTTTGCAATGACCATCAACAAGGCATAGGGGCAAATAATCCCAAAAGTAGGTATCAACATCCCAGATCCGGTTTTCTCTCATGGACAACTATATGTTACCCTCTTGTGAGCTACTGCTAGGAGCAATCTCAGAATACTTGCTACACTGGGAAAAGCTGGTAGCTTCAATTCTACTAGCACATTTATCAAGAATATCTTCTACAAAGATGTCCTTAGTTCCTAGATGTCTTATGTATTTTATTTTTGCTCATGCTGCACAAGAAACAACGTTAGCTACTAAACATGAACATTTGTTTCCGATTTGATTTATTTATGAGTTTGTACATGTATGCTTTACTTGATACATGTTTTCAAAAGATAAAATGCTGTTCAATTTGGGATCACATTTGATAATATATATCACCCTTATTTGGGGATGCTTGGCCATTTTGCCTCCCCCCTCCCACATCATGCGAATACCGAATATGACCCCCCACCACGTGAAATTCCCTATTTGGCCCACTCATGCAGCTGGGGAGCATTGTAGAAAATTCCTAGGAAATCAATTTAAATCTATACATTTTAGGAATTTTTAAATATGATAAATGAGCTCCAAAAATAATATTTTTTGTGGAGCCTCCCTGACACAGTGTACTTGCTTGTATAATTTTTTTCCATATTTTTTACCACTCTGAATTTTTCTCAAAAATTTATTTAATTATATTGTTTGTAGGATTTTTTGAGAAAAATTTAGAGTGGTAAAAATTATAAAAACAACACAAGAAAGTACACTGTGTCGGGAGGTTCCACAAAAAATTTATTATTTTTAGACCTCATTTATCATATTTGAAAATTTCTACAAAGTGTAGGTTTAAATAATTTTTCCTAGGAAGATGCTACAGTGCACCTCATGTGGTTAGGGAGCGCATGAGGTCACCTCATGCGCTCTCCGGCTACACGAGGGGGCCAAACAGGGAAATTTGTGCGGCGAGAGGCCACATCTGGCATTTGCATGACGCAGGGGGCCAAAATAGCCAAAAATTCCTTATTTGGTACTCCGTTACAACGTATGGACACCTTACTAGTATTACTTTAAAAAAGCACATTGGTAGTGATATTCAACCCTCCCCTCTCCTTCTCCTATCAAAAAAATCAATTCCACTAAAAAATTGATAAAACAACTCGCAACAAACTTTATCTCCATCTAAAACAAATATGCTCTTGCGTGCTTATCTATTGTAACCAACACATGCGCACCCCTTTTTTTCCTCTGTTAGTTGCTCTGCCTCAAGGCCCTCGACTCATGCATCATGCTATGTATCTATATATAATTGAGCCTAGTAAAAACATTATGTGCAACAAACTATTTCTTTAACTCATTAGTTTAGTTAGTATTAGAATAATTTTGCTAACACTAATTCCAATCCATATTAAATTATTAATCACATTCCACTGTCAGGATTCACCAAGCCCTTATCCTTAGTAGACTTGGCCAACGGGCCGTGCCGGGCTGGCGTGGCATGAGCCTGGGGCAGGCACGGTCATTTAGGCATGGCTTGATTAGGTACGGATGACAAACAGGCCATGTCGTGCCGGCCCACGAGCCGAGGACTGGGCCTAGATACGGCCCATGACTGTGCCATGCCGGCACGGGCACGATTAGGGCTAAACGGGTCGTGTTGCACGGTTGGCCTGTTTAACCCAGAAAAATTCGAAAAGAATTAAATAAAATTGTAGAAAAGTAAGAAAAAATGTAGAAAATTATAACAAATTATAAAAATTGTAGACATTGTTAATCATTAAGATAATTATTATCAATGGTATAATGAGTTTTATTAACTTATTAAATTACATTGCATGACTGCTTCGTTTAAAACTTTATCAAGTAAAAACTCAACTTGAGAAAATCTTAGTAAAGAAAAAAGAGTACAGCCTATAAACCTCACTGGTGATTACATCTGAAGAAAAAATATTGAAAATCCTATTCATTGCTATCTAAATACAAATTGTCAAAATATTCTTCTAAGTCTGTATTCTGTGCAATATGTTGGAATCTTGATTCAGCTTGTTCCCCGTCTTTGACGGTTAAAAGGATTTCAACCATATCGTTCGAGAGACTTATTTGTTGCTCATCGGTTATTCTTTCAAATAGACTGAAGGCCGACTCTGTGAAAGACCATGTGGAGGTATTCCCATGTTTGTGATGAGTAATTGACAGTTGGTTTAGTGAATTTGAGTTTGTTTTTGGGTATTCTAGTGTTGAGTATCTTTACTTGAGCTAATGTTGAATATATTGTTTCGTGCGGTGCTATGTGACGGTTTGCTTGTCTGTGTGACTGCAGGACTTTGGAGCTAGGTCATGATGAGGCGAGGAGGACCGGGACTAGGCACAGGAGGTGTCGAGGTCCAGACGGTCAGAGATGCCAAAGATGATCGAGGCTGCTGAGGTGGTTGCGAGCCGGGAGACGAGGAACCAGAACTACCCGTGACGAACACGATGGGCGATGATGAGCGGACTAGGACTAGACTCAGGGAGGAGTCGAGGTCCAGATGGTTAGGATGCCAGGTGCGGTCGTGCGTCGACAGGAAGCTTCCAGGAAAGTGCGGCAGGGGCATTTCGGTAAAATGCGCAAGGCTGCAAAATTGGAAGCAGGTTCGGTTGAAGATAATGGGTCGGAGACCCGTTAGTGGATGGTGGAGATTGGTTAGGGTTTGGAGTGGAATGGGTGTTTTCCCTCCAATTTGTTCCTGAGCTTTGACTTTTGCCTCATATGGGTGTGAGGCTTGTGAGTGGAGAGGTGCTGCCACTTCTTGATTTGCCTCTTGAGGCTGTATTCTCTTTTTGTCTCAAGTGTGCAGGAGAGGAGAATTGGTAGTTGTGTGATGTGAGCTCATGTGTGTGTGCTGGTACTCTTGGGTCTGGGTGTCCAGCAAGTTGTTAGTGAGCTCAGCTGGTTAGAGGTACTCTCCTTGGTCTAGGGTTTCCTGAGTTGTTAGTAGGTGAGGAGAAGAAATTTGGGGGTAGAGCCCTGTGCGTGTGTGTTCTCTCCAAAAAGGTTGAACCATGTAGTGAGGTGAAGGGAACTCTTGTGTAATCATTCCACTTCATGTAATCATTCATCTCTGTGATTCAATATGAGAAACTTTGAGTTAGAGATAATTTGATTTCCTGCTTTGCAGTTCAGTGCTTGTTTCAGTTGCTCCTTCTCCTTGCTCTCAATTTCGTGTATGTCTATTCTGGCTTTGTGAGTTTGTTGTCAAGCAGTTGCTAAATGGGATAGCTTCAAATGGAAGATCTTCTCAAAGCCATATGGATGCAAAATTTCTGAGAGCATTCCCTTTAGCGCCCAGGTTCTTCCCAAAATCTTTTCTCGGGCTCACTTCCTCTGTCCTTGCATTTCTAGGGTTTGGAGGCAGGAGAACTCTAAACTTTGGTCTTTTAGTTGGAATCTCAATTTGTGGTATGAATCTTTTCTCTGAGATCTTCTCTCTCTCCTTTTAATGGTGCTTGAGCAAAAGAATCAAAATTGTTGGGGAAATTGAAAATCAACTTCATTTTAAATTGAATGGTGAGATTTCTGCCCAAATGCTTGATTTCTTGGTCTCCTGTTGAATTATATTGCTCCTGGGATCTTGTTGATATTAAGTTTAAGGTCCAGCTCAATTGACCCGAAAATAACAAACCTTCTCTTGTCAATTCTCAGTTTTTCGGTTTAGTGCTGTATTATCTGTGCTGTAGTTACAGGAAGTCTGTTGTTCCGGTTCTTCAGGTGTTGCTACTGCTTGTCAGACTGCTGGTTGTTCATTTGCTGTTATTCCCGTTTAAAATAGCAGTCAGTTCGGCAGAGTTCAAATCGCTTTTCTTTTGCAGTTCTCTCAGTCAGGGCAGCAGGTCTTCGGCAGTGATTTCTTTGCTGTTGTTCATCCCAGTCGTTCAGTTTTCGGTCTGCATACAGTCTGAAATATTCAGGTTTCGGCTGGGAGTTGTGTGCTGTGTTCTCTCTGTTTTCAGTCAACCTTTTCGGGTCTGCAGGTTCAAGCAAATGGCTATCGGTTACAGCTGATTTAGTCTGCAGTTTGTATGCTTTTTGGGCCAGCTCTGCGTCTCAGTCCCTCTGCTATTTACTTGCTGCAATCTCTGTGTTCTTGCTGTTCAGTTTTCAGCATGTAGTTGTACAGTTTTCAGCTCTCTTCAGTGAGGTTCTTGGCTGCAGTTTGGGTGTAGTTCTGCTGCTCACTAGTGCGCAGTTTGCAGTGGTTAAAAATCAGAAATCCAGTATGTTTTAGGCTGCAGTTTGGGTGCAGTTGTGCTGCTCACTAGTGCGCAGTTTGTAGTTGTTAAAAATCAGAAATCCAATATGTTTTAGGCTGCAGTTTGGGTGTAGTTGTGCTGCTCACTAGTGCGCAGTTTGCAGTGGTTAAAAATCAGAAATCCAGTATGTTTTAGGCTGCAGTTTGGGTGTAGTTCTGCAGCTCACTAGTGTGCAGTTTTCAATGGTCAAAAATTCAGAAATGCAGTCAGTTTTTGGCAACAAGTTTTCTCTTCCTTTTCGGTAGTAGTTTCAGTTCTTTTTGACCAGGAAGGGCAGCAAGCTCTAGATTGATTCTTGTTTTGGTCCTTTTGCTGATCGCACTTTGGCATTCTTAAGTAAGCATCCATTTCCTTCTTCATAGTTGTTTTAGCTATAGGAGGAGGAATTTGAGGAAATATTGTGGGGCGATTTTGAAGGCACCATTCACCCCTCTCTGTTGCCATTTCCGATCCTACACTCTGAGAAGATCTAGAGATAAGAATAGTTAACACATCCCGTGCTAATATGGATAGCACTGGATATATTACTTTATGGATTTATCACCATGAGAGGATGTTCAACTCTTGCTCAAAACTGACATTATCACTATTGAGATAGCTTGATAGGTCCTCAGTGCTTTGCGGCCTTGCTCCTCATGACTGATGTGTACCTGCATGAGAACCTCGAGAGGAAGAACAAAAATCTTATATGCGGCTATTCGTTGGTTAGAATAATTAATATATGAAATTGCATCCCTAAAAGAATCAGTACAAGTATTTAATATTTTTAAATTAGATTTAACAATAAGATTAATAATATAACAAACACAACATTGATGCAGTAAGAAATATTGTGCATAAGTATTAAACAAAGGAGTAAGAATTTCCATAGCCTTAATGTTTTGCAGCTACATTATCTAAAGTTATAGAAAAAATCTTATCTGTGATGCCAAAATCTTCTACAACTTTAGTAATGCATTCTGTAATATTTTCAGCAGTATGTAAAGCATTAATTAATTTAAATCAGAATTTCCATAGCCTGTATTATCTAAAGTTATAGAAAAAATCTTATCTGTGAGGTCAAAATCTTCTACAACTTTAATAATGCATTCCGTAATATTTTCAGCAGTATGTAAAGCATTAATTAATTTAAATCCTATAATTTTTTTCCATTATCCAGTCATCATTAACATAATGAGCAACAACATTAATATAATCATTCCTTACTCTGCCACTCCATATATGTCAAAGCAATGGAGAATGTACAAGTATGAAATATTTCTTTCAAATTTTTACGATAGTTATTATAATATTTAATTAAATCTCTAGTTGTGGTTTGCCTAGATACAACACTAAATCGAGGATTATGAGCAGTCCTAATATATTTTTTGAAAAACATCAGCCTCACCAAAATTTAAATGTAAATCTTGAGAAGCAATTAATCTACAAAGGGATTTGCGGGCTACCTTTGGGTTGTACTCCCAAGTACGTACTGAGCCATCAGGGTTATATTGCAGCTGCATTTGGCGCATGTGTATTCCCTGACTTTCTTTTGCAGCTTACAGTATGCCGTTGAGGTGACCTGTCCCACCTAAAGATTTTGTAATCAATTCATTACCGTAAATTTTACAACGAGCATACCTCACTGGATTCTCATCATCGTCAATTCTGAACTTCTTGTCGAAATTATTCCAGACTTCTGATGTAGTAGCTCTTAATCTATTTGAATCCGTGCTATGGGTTGTGGATGCACTCGTTGAGCCAGCAGAAGATGGATTGATTAGACCTCATGCCATTGGGTCGACCGCTTCTTCTGGCTCTACAATTTGTTGTGGATGTGGACCTTATGCAGACGGATGCCCTTCTTGAAAAGATTGCATATCTTTCGTCGTGAGACCGAATTCGAAGAGTTGAAAATCATAGTTCTCCATTAAATTAACTACAAATTGAAATAGTAAAGTACAATTAACTTACTATTTAATCAGAAAATAATATGAAAAAATTGAAATAAGATAGCACTATTACCTATTCTACAGCTCTCCAAAAATTCTTTGAAGTTTTTTGAATTTTCTGAATTTCACACAAATTTCTCACTAATTTTGCCAAATTTGCACATACACTACCAAATTTTTCACAGCTAAATAGAGAGATGGGAGTGAGGTTTGATGTGTGGAGAATGGAGACCGGATGCCCCCTATTTATAGGAAAAGTTTCATATTTTTCTGAATTTTTTGCTATTTTTTGAAATGTTTTACACCCGTTTACTCCCGTTGCCGTCTTACCGTGCCGTGCCAGCACGACCTGCGACCTAAACGGGCTGTATCGTGCCGGCCGCTCGGCCCAGGCACGACATGGTCCACCGGGCCATGCCGGCACGACCCATCGTCTAAACAGGTCGTACCGTGTTTGGATCGAACCTACAGGGACAAGCCTCGAACAGAGCGGCCAGCACGATACGATCCACCGGGCCATACCGATATAGTCTATCGTCTAAACGGACGAGTCCTATTTAGATCGAATCTACAATGACAATCCTCGGACAGACCCACTGTGGTACGGCCCATTTCAACAGCTCTAATCCGTGCGCCGGGGGCAGCCAGCGATGGGCCACACAGACTTGGGTCTGATGGAGCTGAGGACACAACGTGGGTTCAGAACGCCTGTGAAGGCATGACACCCGACTCCGGCGACCTCCCGCCTCAACTCCACCGCCCAAAACGGTCGAACTCCACCGGCCGTCTCCATGGCTCTCCGCCGCGTCGCTCGTGCCCCCACGTCGTTCTCCCTCTTCCAACCCTTCACTACAGCCGCCCCTCCTGCGGCAGAGCCAGCGTCCGCCTCCCCGTCCTACCTCGCCCACCACCTGCTCGACGAATTCTCTCGCCCCCGCGCCTCCCGCGACGCGGCCCGCCTCCGCCGCCTCGCTGCCCACCTCACCGCTCCCGCCGCTGAGTCCGTCCTCCTGCGGCTCCCTTCCTGGCGCCACGCCCTCGACTTCTTCCGCTGGGCCGCCGACCAGCCGGGATTCCGCCACTCCTGCTACTCGTTGAACGCCATGGCCTCGCTGCTCCCGCGCCACCAACACGCCCACCTCGACCGCCTCGCCGCCGACGCGCTCGCCGCGCGCTGCCCCATGACGCCCGGCGCGCTGGGATTCCTCCTCCGCTGCCTTGGCGCCGCCGGCCTTCCTGACACCGCCGCCCGTGTCTTTGACGGCGCGGGGACGTGCCTCAGCTGCACCCCCAACTCGTACACCTACAACTGCCTGCTTGACGCTCTCGCCAAGGCCGGCCGCGCGGACGACGCGGAGGCAAGGCTCCGGGAGATGGTGGCGAGGTGCGGTGACGGGAGTGTTGATAAGTACACGCTCACCTCACTCCTGCAGTGCTACTGCAATGCGGGCCGTCCGGATGATGCAAATGACGTGTTCCAAAGGATGAGCGAGCGGGGGTGGGTGGACAAGCACGTGTTGACCATGCTGGCAGTGGCGTTCAGCAAGTGGGGGAAGGTGGATGGCGCGGTTGAGCTGGTGGGGAGGATGGGGGTGTTGGGGATGAGGCCGAGTGAGAAGACATTGAGCGTCCTGGTCCATGGGTTTGCCAAGCAGGGCAGGGTCGACAAAGCCATGGAGTTGTTTGACAAGGTGGTTAGTTATGGGTTCGTTGTTGATTTGTCAATGTACAGTGTGCTAATTGAGAGTCTCTGTCAATGCCAAGAAATTGGGAAAGCGGTAAAATTGTTTGACAAAATGAAGAGGAGTGGGGTTTCTCCTGATGTCCACTTACTCAAGAAGATGGTTGAGGCATTCTGTCGAGAAGGAGATTTTGCCATTGTTGGTCAGTTCATCAATGAAAATTCAGAGCAGTTGAAACCAAGGGGCATTGTTCTTCTATACAACGTAATTCTAGAAGGGCTTGTTAACCATGGGGAGGTAGAAGCAGCTTATCAGTTGCTCAGCTTCATGGTATGTCGTGGACAGGGGGTTAGGAATGGTGAGACTGTTGGTGCACATGTGTTCGACATCAGTGAAGATGTTAAACCAAATTCTGATTCTTTTAACATTGTTGTGTGTGGCCTTTGTAAGGTGAAGAAGTTGGATATGGCCTTAGCTCTCACAAAGGACATGATTGGCCTTGGATGTAAGGGAAAGATTTTAATGTTTAATGATTTGATCCATGAGTTGTGCAATTTAGATAGGTTAGATGAAGGATATGGAATATATAACCAAATGAAGGATCTTGGTTTGATACCCTCTGAGTTCACATACAATTCGTTATTTTATGGCATTTGTAGGAGAAAAGATCCAAGTGCTGCTCTTGATTTACTAAGGGAGATGCGGACTAATGGGCATGCCCCATGGATAAAGAACTGCACCGAGATGGTGCAACAACTTTGCTTAAGTGGCAGGATAACAGAAGCCCTGCATTTTCTAGATGAAATGCTTAAAATGGGTTTTCTTCCTGACATTGTCACATACTCTGCAGCCATGAATGGAATGTGTAAAATTGGAGAGGTGGACAATGCGTTAGGGCTCTTCCGTGACATTTCTTCCAAGTATTATCTTCCTGATGTGGTAGCACATAATATCTTGATAAATGGGTTTCGGATATCAGGTAAATTGGATGAGGCACAAGAAATTATGGAAGAGATGCTGGAGAAGGGTCTGTTTCCTTCTGTTGTTACCTACAACCTTATGATTGATGTTTGGTGCAAGTCTGGCAGGATTGAAAAAGCAATCGCTTGCTTAAATAAAATGGTTGATGAAGAAAAGCCACCAACAGTAATTACATATACATGCTTGATAGATGGATTCTGCAGTTCTGGGAGACCTGATGAGGCCATTGTTTTATGGAGCAAAATGAGGGAAAAAGGTTGTGCTCCAAATGAGATAGCCTATACTGCTTTTATCAATGGATTGTGCAAGTGCAGTCGAATAGAGACCGCACTTACCTACTATGAAGAGATGATGGTGAAAGGTTTTGAGTTAGATACTTTTTCCTGCTTGTATTTTATAAATTTTTTGATATCAAATGGAAATTCCACTAAAGGATGTGAGATTTTAAAAGAAGTTCTCCAAAAGGACATGACATACAGTGATAATTTGAAAATGGTAGAACTAATAAATAAAGCAGTTGAGGGACTCTCTAAAGACAGAAGAACTTCTTCAGATATCTGTATACTTGTAGAGAAAGGTTTAGTTTCAAGGGCTCAAACTATGCACAACAATGATGGAAGCAAATGATATCTGTTTCTGGCATGAGTCTTGGATGTTTTTCTGAAGTCACCAATGAGCCCTGGTGTCAACTTTAAGGTCCCAAGTTCTGCAGACTGTTCGTTCTTATGTCAACATGTCTTTCTGGTTCGCGCAACTACTTTCTATTGAAATATTTTTTAATCTACCTTCATGGTATGCACGATCTGGAAAACACTTCTCAGATTTTACTCTCTTTATATCATCACAGTAAATATTTCGCATGTCAAATTACAAAATGATTTGGATCGGCACATCGTATATGTTGTTGTTGGAGCCCATAAAATTGTTAAATTGGATACTGCCTCTCACCACCGATGAGCTTATTGAACTCTTTAGCATAAAATGGAAATATCTAAATAAGTAGAGGTCTCAATAAGTGTCCTTATGGTTGTATTTCTTAAGTGGATGGAGACCATTTGTT
Organism: Melocanna baccifera; assembly: GCA_036346265.1. Lineage (NCBI taxonomy): Eukaryota > Viridiplantae > Streptophyta > Magnoliopsida > Poales > Poaceae > Melocanna > Melocanna baccifera. The sequence continues at coordinate 12,230,219 of CM070688.1, read as the reverse complement.
TTATTGGATGCAGTTTTAGATATCTTGTTTAGGTCGAATTGTGTCCTAGACTTCCAAGTCCACACTGAAATACGATATGGAACTCCTCAAGTTACTGGCTTACTGCCCTTTCTACTACAGTTTTTATCGGACTTGAACAAGTGAAAAAATGAGATGGTGTAGACCAATGCCCCAAATTGATGGTTTAGCCTGGTGTTTCATTTCCCTCAGTGTACTTTCTTGTGTCCAAATTGCGATGCATATGTCTCTTTTTGAGTACTTGGATTAAAAAAGTTGGATTTATATGGTTTTAATCTCTTTGACCCTCTATGGGCTTATAAGCATGGCTGCTTCACTCCTTTTGATCATGAAATATGGCTAGAACAATATGGCCCTGTTCTTTTGCGGCTTTTAAAAGTCGCTTTTGGTTTTTGCTACAGTAACTAACTTTTAAACGGAGTATTTTTTTAAGATAGGGTCTACAAGTTAATTGTAGTACATGTTAAAAAAGTAATATCTGTACCATAAAAAATCGCAAGCGAGTATCTCTCTTTCCGCAATCTCTGTCGCAAACAGCCAAAAAGCTATTAGCCGCAGCCAAAAGCCATCAGCCGTAGCCAAAAAGAACAGGCCCTATGTCTTCCTCCTTACTCCATTTGACTTTTATATAAATGCAAAGTCTCTCCACATACTGCCGAATGTAAGCATATAATAGTTTTTTAAGAACCTTGCTGTGCTTGCTTTCTGTCTTTACGCTGCAGTAGAGAGATTTGATGTCCAATTCTGGATTATTTTATATGAATATTTCGTGGTACTTGCTTGAAATAGACAATTGTCGTGCTTGCGGGGTTCATTCAGAAGAATATTATTTTGATGCTAGATCAGGGGTCAGCTTACCATACTTACCATCATAGAAATTCTATGCATCCACTTCTTTTAATCAGGTATTTGACAATTCACGGGTGAGGGAATGTGAACTAGAAATCTTTATCCAACCATTATGCATCTGGTGGGGGAGGCATAGATGCGGTGGCAGAGCCAAGATTTATACCTTGTAGGGTCAATTTTAACAAAATAATTTGCAGTGGGGTCATTTCGTCTAAACTCCATGGACCAATACTTACATAAATATCCATTTAGACCTTTTTGCAAAAACTGTGGGATCGGCCTTGCTTGCATTCGTCACCGACAGGATGTAACAATGGCAGGGGAGGTTGAAGCAAGGGTTCAAATTCTTTTGGTAACTGGCCAGTTACCGGATATCTTGGACAAAGAAAAATCTTTCGGAAGCAAAAAAATTTCGCCACCCAACGAAATGAACGAAATTTCCAAATTCATTCGTAATTTTGGATGAAAAGTTTTGAACTTCATTTGAATTTTTGATGAAATTTAATCAAATTTGGACAAAATTTGAACAAAGACAAATTCGGCCAAAATTTGACCGAATGATTTTCCTTTCGCTGGGTGACGAAATGAACAAAATTTCCGAAATTTCGTTCAAATTCGGACGAAATTTGTAACCCTGATCTTGGATATATGTAGGATTACATAAACCGTCTAGCTTAGATTTAATTAACTTGAATTTTCAAATCAGAATTTAAAGGTAGCCAGTTAATGATATGGGGATGCCCGATCTTCACGACATAGGACCTCTCTTGAACAGTAAATATGTGGCTAACTTGAAATCCCGTGGATTATGATGAACAGAAGTACATGATTGTCTGTCTCGATTACAGACCCCCATGTACCGGAATTCAACTAGCAATACGCTCTAGATCTCCGCCTTCTCATCACACCAAGGAAGACAACTTTGCTGATCCGTAAGGAACAATAAAAACACTGATAACTAGTAATTTAGTGGAACACTAACTAGTCGGCTTTCCTACTCCTATGGCAGCACATGGCATAAACTAAAGAGTAAGAAATTACTTTGATTCAAAATTAACGTTCAAGGGTTACAGGGGACGGTAACCAAGGTTTTATACCCTCGTACAAACCTAGCCGAACTCAAAGTAGAGAAACAACTGGAGTCTTATTCTAATTCCTAATTTAAACCTGAAACAATAAAAAGTGGCTAGCTGGTTGTCTTGGTTTGGGCACCCATGAGGTGGGCCCCACGTGGTAGCCGGCCCTTGAGGGTAGCGTGCGACTCTCTTGACAACAGCCCAACTTCTCTTGTAGTCCAAATATTTGTTTTCAGCCTGTTTGAAGTTTCGACATCACCATCACCTCAAAACTAAACCAAAACGAATACTAAAGCCCAAAACAACCTTAATATGTCTTATTATAGATACAAACTAGCCCATGACAACATGGAACGGCAAAAATTCAAATGAATTCAGAATTGAAGACTGGACACAATCGAGTTTTTGAAGTGTATTCTTCTCTAATCTTCAATTTAAAGTTTGAAAACCTGATTCTAGTATCTTGGTGGCTTTTCCCACGGATACAAGTGAAGTGTCATCGTCTCCTTCTCTTGGACGTTCTCTTGGTGCGCTGGTCTCCCTCACCTCCCACTTGGTAGCATCAAGTTCTTACTCTACTAATAACTTGATAATAATAAAGTGAAAGCGATAGGTAGCGAGTTGTCCTTAGAAGTGAAATAAAAGGAACTTAGGATTATATTCACCTGTTTAGTGAGTTCCCTTACTCTAGCTAGAGTGATTGGTCCCTTATACAATTGTTGCAAAGTTTCAGTCGTTAGTCCAATACTAGTCTAGTCATTGTCATTATTACTTGAATATGATGATAGAGGTGATGATTGTGTAGATGAAGTCTTGATAATGATGATGTCCTCATCATCCTCCTTCTCTTGAAAAGGTCTCGACTCTGCAGGTTAGTAGAACCAAAGAAAGGCGATGAATCTGCAACATTAAATGTAGCACTAACACCATAATCTTCGTCAGATAGTTCTAACTTGTAAGTATTATCGTTTATTCTTTCAAGCACTTTGAATGATCCATCTCCACGATTCATCAACTTAGAATTTCTTTTCTTAGGAAATCTATTTTTGTGAAGATATAACCAAACAAGATCACCAAATTCAAAGATCATTTGTTTTTATTTTTATTTCGTTTTTCAGTAATATGATGTACCTTTTTCTCTATTTCTTCCTTAGTTTTCAGATGGATATGTTTCACAAAATCAGCACGTTTAAAAGTATCAATATTAACACTTTCAATGAAAGGCAATGACAATAAATCCAATGGTGTATGTGGCTGAAAACCATAAACAATTTCAAATGGGGAGTTGAGTTGTAGAGTGTACCACTCTGTTATATGTAAACTCAACATGTGGTAGACAATCTTTCCACTTTTTCAAATTCTTTTTTTATCATGGTTCGCAGTATCGTTCCAAGAGTACGATTCACCACTTCAGTTTGCTTATCAGTTTGTGGATGACAAGTTATGAAGAACAACAACTTCGTACCAAGTTTAGCGCACAATGTCTTCCAAAAGTAGCTCATGAACTTAACGTCACGATCAGAAACAATAGTCTTCGGTATGTCATGCAAACACTATCTCCTTATAAAACAAGTCATCTACATGGGATGCATCATTGCTCTTATGACAGGAAATAAAATGCGTTATTTTTGAGAATTTATCCACAACAACAAATACTGAATCTTTCCCTCTCTTAGTTCTAGATAATCCTAAAACAAAATCCATACTGTCTTTCGAAGGAATTGTAGGAACCGAAAGAGGAGTATACAAACCATGTGGATTTAACTTCGATTTAGCTTTGTGACATGTCATATACCGCTGTACATACCGTTCAACATCACGTCTCATCGTTGACCAGTAGAAGTGATCGGCCATCATGCTCAATGTCTTCTCACACCCGAAATGTCCCACCGATCCTCCGCAATGTGATTCCTACACAAGAAACAAGTGAATGGATGAATTTGGAACACAAAGTTTGTTAGCGCGAAACAAGAATCCATCATGAACATGAAATTTATTCCATCCTTTTCCATGAGAACAGTGAGCAAAGGGTTCAACGAAATCACAATTAGCAGTGTATAACTCTTTCAAACTCTCTAAACCAAGCACCTTAGTATCCAATTGAGTTAAAAGAATACTCTTTCGAGACAAAGTATCGGCAACAACATTATCTTTGCCCTTTTTATACTTAACAACATATGAGAAAATTTCTACGAATTTGGTCCACTTAGCATATCTACGGTTCAACTTAGATTGCCCTTTCAAGTATTTGAGAGATTCTTGGTCAAAATGTATGACAAAAGTATTAGACCATAAGTAATGTTGCCAAGTTTCAAGAATACGTACCAGTGCATATAGCTCCTTATCATAAATAAGATAATTCAGCTAAGTTCTATTCAAATTTTCAGAAAAATAAGCAATTGGCTTACCTTCCTACATAAGAACATCACCAATACCTATTCCACTAGCATCGCATTCAATCTCAAAAGTTTTAGTGAAATTAGGTAGAGCAAGCAATGGTGCCTCTGTGAGCTTTGTTTTCAGATTATCAAAAGCTCCTTGTTGTGCTGCCCCCCACACAAAAAGCACTTCCTTTTTTGTTAATTCATTTAATGGGGCAGCAATAGTACTGAAATCTCTCACGAATCGACGATAAAAGCTAGCAAGACTATGGAAACTACTCACTTGACTACATTAATAGGAACATGCCAATTCTTAATTGCATCAATTTTAGAGTCATCAACTTCATTTCCATATCCAGAAACAACAAACCCAAGGAACACTGCTTTAAGAATGCAAAATGTGCATTTAGCAAAGTTAGCGAATAGCTTCTTAGTTCTAAGTACATCAAGCACTTGTTTCAAATGATCTAAGTGTTCGGCCATGGTTTTGCTAATATCAGAATATTATCAAAGTAGACTACCACAAAGTGACCAGTGAAAACTCTTAAAATGATCATCAAGCGCATGAATATATTGGGTGCATTAGTTAAACCAAAAGGCATGACTAACCGCTCATATAATCCAAACTTTATTTTGAAAGCAGTTTTTCATTCATCTCCTAGTTTCATGTGAATCTAGTGGTATCCACTTTTTAGATAAATTTTTGAGAAAACATGTGTTCCACTAAGCTTATCTAGCATATCATCAAGCCTAGTATAGGGTGATGATATCTAATAGTGATATTACTAATAGCACGACAATCAATATATTCTTCATGTACCATCTTTCTTAGGAACAAGAATAACAAGGACAACGTAAGGAGAAAGGTTTTCGCGCGCATACCCTTTGTCCAAAATCTCTTACACTTGATGTATTTCCTTAGTTTCAGTTGGATTGGTGCGGTACGACGGTTGGTTTGGCAGCGAGGCACCTGGCATGAAGTCGATCTGGTACTCAATCCCACGAAGTGGTGGAAGGGGTGGTGCCTCCTCACGGAAAATATCATCGTATGCCTGCAACAACGACTAGACAACACTGGGTAAAGTGTTTAGATCATTAGTTGTAAGTATAACCTTAGTGTCCTTATAAACAAGAACAAAGTGCATAACACTAGGATCATTACTCACCTCTTTCAGATCTATTTTTGCTGCAATCAGAACCTTTCTAGTGCTTACCTTTGCCTTACCTTGCTGAATAATAAACTGTAATTTCTCTTGGCATTTCTGTTTAGCGGCTTGTATTTGAGGAGTAAGCGGTAGTACAACCCTATACTTATCTTTCCCACTTGAAGCTATAAGTATTGGCTCGTCCATTATGTTATACATTACGATCAAACAACCATGGACGGTCCAGCAGTAAATGACATACCGTCATAGACATAATATTGCATAAAACAGTATCCTCATATTTATTAACCTTGAAAGGAATTTCCACATGGTGCTGAATTTTAACTTTGCTTCCTTCACGAAAACATTGCACACAATATTGATCAGGATGTTTAAGCAATTTCAAGTTAAACTTTTAACACATCTCAACACTAGTAAGATTTTGGCATTAACCACTATCAATGATCATTTTAACATTATAATCTTTTATGTTAGCACTATTCATGAATAAATTGCAACGTTGAGATTGGTTCTCTTCTTTAACAAGTATGGATAAACATGGAGTAACAACCAAAGAAAATTCACCTTCACCAGGACATTGATCATTAGAATCCGATTCATTCTTAGTGTTATTATCATCACATGGAGTAGGTTTAGTTTCAGAATCAGAAGTAGAATTATAACTAGTTTCAGTAATAATCATAACCTTAGTATGAGGATATTCACGAGAATAATAACGCCGTTGACAACGCCAACATTGAATTGCACTTGTTTTAGTGTTAGAACCAGCCGAAGATTGCAATTATTTATATGAACTAGTAGGTTTAACACTAGGTGATGTAGTAGATTTCACATTTGAAGTATTAGACACAATATGTGATTGTGTATTGGAATTCGAAGGTTTGCTGAATATACATTTGCTGATGTCTATCTTGGGCCTATCTCTGGGCGCGTAGGTCGAGGTAGATGGATATCTCGTCTTGGTTACAAAATTGTTACGCCATTATTTTAGTTATTTTAAATCAGTACGAATCTCCATAAGCACTTTATTAAACCTCTCCACAATTCGCTTGACGTCATCGCTATTAGCAAAGCGATTCTCTGATGGATGCTCCTCAGCTGATCTCTCCCCTGACATGGTTAGCATAGCAACAAAACATTACAAATGATGTATACTACGCAAAGAAACACCTAATACTACTACCGGCAAAGTATCTTGTAAATTCCCACAAATAGCAATATCACGTACCTGGGCGGTAAGAGACAAGCCAGAGGTGTCACTAGCTGAAAACCAATCATAGGAGCTGCACTCACTAAGTTTATGTGGAGCTAGGATAAGGTTAATGTATAATCTTATCACAATTCAAATGCTCAAGATATTGTAAAGCTAGTAAACAATCTACAAAGTTATCAAAAGTCTAGTTGCAACATCCAAAATATAAGTGATGCACACACACGCAACGATTAATATGACCTGATGTAAGCAAAGGAAGTTCTCACACAAGTACTAGGAGAGACGCTAGCTCACTACTCAAACTTCTATCTAGGGTACAAGATTTGTTCACACGATGTAGAGCACAAGGACAATCTAATGGTGCAATGTAAATAACCCTCTAGTTTCAAGAAGAAATAGCAAAGTTTTATATGGGTTATATATGCTTGTTTGAAAGGTTTTGATGAAATCTACAACTTTGCAGTTGGAGCAAACCCCAAATTCCGAAGGGAAGATCGAAATTTTTGGCAAAAACAGAATCTAAAAAGTTGTAACACAAATTCGGGTATGAAGATGGCCGATTTTGGAGGTTTTGAAGAAACCAAAAAGATACGCTTTGTCGTTAGTTTCCAATGAGTACAAGAACGTCAAAAACGAACTCTATGTAAAAGTTATGCCCATTTTACTAAAGGTGTCTCGGAATCGGAATCCTATTTGAACTAGAAACTGACTTGGACTCAACTTGAAACTGCTATATCTTTCAACTCCGTGGGCCAAACTTGCTGAAATTTTTTGTGGAAGTGTGTGGCTCTATGTAGAATGTCGTCACCAATTTTCACTAGATTTGACGTCGGTTTGATATACTTTTCAATTTTTGGAATGGTAATCACTTTTTTTGGAAAGTTCTACAAGGTTTCTTTGTGGAATTCCGAAACGAACTCAATGGGAGGCTATGTAAATGTGTTGTACTCGTCCAAGACACTTTGAAATGCAAGCTCTAGCATCGAAACAAGTTATAGATGGAAAGTTGGGAGATCAACTACATCGGATTTTGAATTTTAGGAGATCCAACAACTCAAGAAGGGTAAGATGATGTTTTTGGTTGTGATTTACGGAGTCTAAACTACAATGATATTTTATACGGATTAAAGGAATTTTAACCCACGAATTATCTATTTGTAAATGCAAAAACTAAGAACCCTAGAAGAACGATTAAGCAACACAATGGAAATACGAGATGCGATGGACAACAACTATGCAATTGGAACTAATGGATTAAGAACTAACAAAACTCACAATACGCAAACGTATTGAAAATTAAGGCTAGGATTTTTTTGGTTTTGTATATATGGCAGAAAATAAAAAAAAACTAATTAAGGATAAAAGATTGATCCTACCGTGTCAACCCAGCGCTTTGATACCAAGATGATACGGGGGTGTCCGATCTTCACGACGTAGGACCTCTCTTGAACGGTAAATATGTGGCTAATCTGAAATCCCGTGAGTTTGGATGAACGAAAGTATATGATTGTCTGTCTCGATTACAGACTCCTATCTACTGGAATTCAACTAGCAACATGCTCTGGATCTCTGTCTTCTCACTACACCAAGGAAGACGACTTTGCTGATCCATAAGGAACAACAAGAACACTAATAACCGGTAATTTGGTGGAACATTAACTAGTCGGCTTTCTAACTACTATGGCAGCACATGGCATAAACCAAAGAGTAAAAAATTGCTTTGACTCAAAATTAATGTTCGAGGGTTACAAGGGACGGTGGCCAAGGCTTTATACTCTCGTACAAGCTTAGGCAGACTCAAAGTAGGAAAATAACTAAAATCCTATTTTAATTCTTAATTTAAACTTAAAGCAATAAGAAGTGGCTGGCTGGTAGCTTTGGTTTGAGCACCCATGAGGTGGGCCCCACGTGATGGCCATCCTATGAGAGTGGCGCACAACTCTCTTGACAATAACCCAACTTCTTTGCGGCCCGTTTCGGCCCGTTTGAAGCTTCATCATCGCCATCACCTCAAAACTGAACCAAAACGAATATGAAAGCCCAAAACAACCTTAATATGTCTTATTATAGATACAAACCAACCCATGACACATGGAATTTGGCCAAAAATTCAAACGAACTTAGAATTGAAGACTAGACACAATCGAGCTTTTGAACTGTAGTCTTCTCCAATCTTCAATTTAAAGTTTGAAAACTTGATTCCAGTATTTTAGTGGTTTTTTCCACGGATATAAATGAAGTGTCATCGTCTCCTTTTGGACCTTCTCTTGGTGCGCCGGTCTCTCTCATCTTCCACTTGGTAGCATCAAGTTTTTGCTCTCCTAATAATCTAATAATACATAAAGTAGAAGCAATAGATAGTGACCTGTCTTTAGAAGTGAAATAAAAGGAATTTAGGATCAGATTCACCTGTTTAGTGAGTTCTCTTGCTCTAGCTCGACTGAGTGGTCTCTTGTACAATTGCTGCAAAGTTTCAGCTGTTGGTCCAACACTAGTCTTGTCATTGTCATTGTTATTTAAATATGATGATAGAGGTGATGATTGTGTAGATGAAGTCTTGATAATAGTGATGTCCTTATCAATTAACTAACTGATCAATCTGTTTGTCGGAAACTGGTACTCGCCCACAGGTGGAAATCAGTCTTGGGCTGAGATGTCGAACTGAGTAACTAGATTCTTTTGCAGAATTCAAAAGCGGATTTCATTAAAAGGCTTGTGTATAGTTGAATGCAATATAGTTGCTATTTGTTTGTGCAACTTTAAGGTGTTCAGATAAATCAATTCTTAGTTATATAGACATTCAGCTCATGAACAAACCTGTCCAGTTGGAGTAAGAGTTCACAAGAACCACATAGCTTGATTTTGGTTTGACTGATTAGCTTCAATGTTATGAACTGGAATGCAATAGTAGATCCACATTCTTTACCAAACCACTATTGGTTGGTACGTTGCTTTTTGGCTTTGATAAGTTGATAAGTTCTGAATTTGGATGCACTTGCTTTAGAAATCTACTGGAAGGTTGTAAGGGTTAGAAGAAAAGTCGTTTGACTTATTAGGCTCTTTATGGGAACACAAATAGATTGTTGTAATATTTAATTAGCTGTTTTTATAGAATTCACATTTGGCTTCTATTGCTTTCATGTGATTCAGGATGTTTCTCTAGATGATCAGCACTTACTTTCTTGCAGCAACATGGGCTATGGTTTCAGATGAGGAATTTTCTGATGCTTTGGAGTTTGGACTTGAAAGATGTGGTGATGAGTGAACAAATGCACAGGAAAGCCCTTGATATTGAACAGTTTGAGGACTATTTCATCAATCAGAGTATGGACACTTGACGGTGTCTGCACGGAGTTCGGCAGGAAAGCCTATGTTTTTTAGGGCTGATCATACGTGCACTAGATGGTGATTGTGGGGATGGGTATGTGATGAACTACAATTACCAGGAGCAGAAATATGAGATGTAAACTACAATTACCAGGAGCAGAAATATCAGTTGTTCCTTTGACCATGCTGAAGGAACAGAGGATGTAAGTGGATTGTTTCTCAAACAATTAATTTCAATGCAATTAGACCATTTGTTTAAACTTGTGATATTCTGATAAGTCATTCGTTGACAAATACATGAGCAGGACGATGATGCAATGGAGAGTTGACCTTATCAGCATAAACATGCAAGAGACTTTACCTCGCAGGAGAATTTCTATGGGATGTTGCTAAAGTGATTTATAAAGAGCAGGTAAAATATAGCACATATTGCTAGTAATTACTGAAACAAATCCATAGTTTCGCAATCGTCACCATACGATCAAGAAGAACAGCTTGCTTCTTTTGTGATTCCTAAGTAGCAAAATACATAGTTCTGTTATACTAAGGGTCTAAGGTATTTTATCCCCAATTTTATGTATTGAGCTTCGTGGTCTTCTTTATGTTGTCCCTTATCCGCGAGTAGGATTTGTTGCTTATTTTAGTCACCAGCATAGTTGACATTTTGTTTTACTGGTGCACCCAACATGTCTGGCTACCTTAGTTCCTCGTACTATTAGGTTTTGAATGTCTCTAGTTTCTCGTACTATTAGGTTTTGAATGTCTCTTATGTTTGCCATTATAATCTATTTTTGCTTTGACCAAGTGTTATACTTTGTTTCACTTGTCATTGTTAAAATTAACAGTAGTTAATGCATGCAGACAGAGGGTCACAAGGAGCAGTTGCTTCAAAGGGCAGTGATGCTGGGCAGCTATGGACATGAAGAAGGGATCGTTGTTGCTGGTTTGGAAGAATGCTAACACTTGTAGTAGTATGTTTGGTGAAAGCTGTTCTTCTGCGTGGAGTTTGGTAGTGAATTGCTACAATGTCTAGCAAGATTTTTGTTTCCCTATTCATTTTTGTCACCCTTTTTTGGGTAATGCTGCTGTTACTTTTGTTGTTTGTGGGGGCTGCTAATGTTGGTTTTAATTCAACGTGGTTTAGACTCCAATTTTAACAGAGATTGGTTTTGCTTGCTTTGGACATGTTATGGCCTTCTGCAATTTATTGGGATTTTACCTAGCAAATAAAATGTTGATTTGGAGCTTTATTTTTTCTTTTTTAGTGTGAGAAAAATTCCATGATTATAACTTTAGGAATGTATTGTAGATACAAGATAATGATCTTAGTTACTATTATCATTTCCATTGTTATGGCGATGTGGATTCCATGTGCACGCTGACTAGTACATTTTTTTATATGGGAGCAGGGAGGGCACCCGCTCCTTCTCTATGACCTAGTAGCCTCTTTTTTTAGAGTTACGACCTAGTAGACTTGTATTGTGGAAAAAAAATACTTTCATGGGATCAGATGTATTTTGGAAAAAATACTTTGTATAAATCTCGTCTTGCTCCAAGAAATATTTGTGCCAATCAACTGGAAGAAAGGAAAGTTCTGCCTCATGCATCCTCTGTTTTTCTTTCATGATGCTTCTCTCTTTCCTTCAGGTTTTACGGTAAAAGGGCAATTCCAAGACAAGCATGAAAACCAAGAAATGCCAGATAGGAAAAACAATTATGCTGATCGATCAGTTCATGCAGGTGCAGTGTTCTAAGGAGGATATTGACGTATCTGAAGCTCGTCCCAGGATGCGAGCCACTAGCTGAAGATCGCTTTGGTAGATATCAGAAACCTTACAAGGCACAGATCAGTCGTGCGAGAAAGATGAGAAGAAATCAAGCTGAATCTACCGTGATTGTGGTGATTGGTGAGCATCTACGCAGTTCTGATGGCATGCTTCGCCACTGCTGAATCTTCTCATAGCTGTTCATGCCTATTCGAGATGGAATGGAAACCGCAGCTGGAGCAGCATGTCTTTACTAAATGTAAAATCTTGCTAAACGATCGAGACAGATAACAGATCAGTTTCTCAGAATGCAATGCCAAACTACAATGGCAATTTATAGTGTTGAGAAAGATCAAGAGTTCTGCTAAGAACAAGAATGAATCAGAATAATAGATTGAATGCGATCTTTCTTTATATTCAATAAGGTACAAAATCACTATGGCTCTCTATTTATAATGGCAATTTACTCGTTTAAACGGAAAGAAGAGCGTTTCCTAATACTCCCCTTGCGACATACTCATTGTTCCAAATGGGAAAAATTTGGAGAAAGAGTACATGATGCATGTTATCCAAGACGGTAGCGGCGTATGCAAATCTCATGGGTTCCAAATCGATTATGGGGGCATCCAAACCTCCGAGATGAGAAATTTTCGGTGGTGATCTTGCATAGGTGAATGTGCATGTAGGACTGCGTGTCCCCAACTGACGACGATGGACTTGATGCGATGATCGTGAACACATTTACGATGCGAATGAGCGAGATTAATTTGGCGAAAGCATAGTTTCTTGTGGATAATAAACCCACATATGACCATTTTGAGGAAATCAATGAGCACCATGAAATGAATAGGATGCATGCCGTGAGAATTGTTAATTATATTCCTCATCATCCTAAGAGAATGGCATGCGTGCTGATCTCAACGTGGCGCGAATATCATGTTTAGTGGCCTTAACCACGTACTACTTGTGTAAGTTGTTGTTTGGTTGGTTGGTTATACGAGTTCGGTCATTTGAGTTTAGACACTAGCCGTGGTTCATTTCATGTAAAATAAATGAATCCTTCACACATCGGATCAATGTCAGAGATTAAACTACGCATAACGCCCCGGCGACTTCGACTTGCCTTTACGGGCAACGGTCATCCCGGGTGGTGAGTGGCGTAATTCTTACGGAGAAGTTCGTCACGAGACGTCTTCTCAAATGAGTAAAACGAACCGACGAATGAGTAAAAACGGCGGTGCCTCGTCGCGGAGGCGGCGGTCGGTATGTGCGCACAAGAGGCGGGGCCAACCAAACAGAAAAGGCAATGCAAAAGAAATTTTGTTTATCGAAGATGCAATCAACATCTACCCTAGATTCAAAGCGATATTAAGTCGGACAAGAGATTTCTGCTAAGAACGAACACGAGAGGTAGTGAGAACTCCTGATCTTTCTTTATTGCTTCGATTCAATAAGGTACAAAATCAGCCATATGGCTCTCTATTTATAGGGAGGGTGAGGTGCCCAATATGGATAGGGACTCGTTTAAACGGAAAGAATCCGTTTAAACGAAACCCTATCCCCTGGGGCATCTTTGTCCGACGACGAGCCTAATCGATGCATGCATACTTGTGTAAGTTGTTGTTTGGTTGGTTGGTTATACGAGTTCGGTCATTTGAGTTTAGAACACTAGCCGTGGTTCCAAGAATCCTGCACACATCGGATCAATGTCAGAGATTAAACTACGCATAACGCCCCGGCGACTTCCATCCCGACGAATGAGTAAAAACGAACCGACGAAATTATTTCAAATACTCAAATACTCAGATTGCATCACACTTTAACAAATCTAGCTCATTAGCAGCAAAATGGATGGTTGTGTCACATAATATGCTGGTTATTTCTGCATACTTGCGGAAAAGTCTTATGTACAACAACTTAATAGAATGTTCAGAAGATAATGGTAATGGTAATATAGAACCGTAACAAATAGATCAACAGAGCAAACAATTTCCTAACCATCATTAGGCATTGTCAGAATGGCAATAATGAACTAAGGTATGCCATTCCTTTCAAATATCAGGCATAATATTTACAAATATTATTCCATACATGATTAATTAATCTTACTTCAGGTAAGATATGCTACTTGGTAATGTGTTCTATTAAGTAACTACTCAGCAGGGTTAAGACTTTAACAGAACATCTTAGACTAAATATTTATGGTATCAAGAAAAATAATTATCTAATGTATAATTTCAGCAAAAGATAAGAGATGCTCTTCATGAGCAAGATCAAGCTCGACATGAGCTGCATCTATACAATTGATATAACTCATGTGGAAAAATGGCATCCAAATAAAGCTGAGGGATAACTAGGAGAATGCTACTGGCCTCCATATTGTTTACTGTGGGCATATTCTTGCTTATGAATGCACCTGTTTATCAGTAACATACAGGTTACCTAAACTTTGTCCAGACACAGTGTGGTGCAAGGTAGAGTAAAACTCACAAATGGACTTCTGGTCCTAGAAAGAGCAATAGATCCTAGCAAAGTGCCTTCAGGGCTACCAGTAACACTCCAGAGTAGAGTAGAGCGATACCTCACCAACTACAAAGTTTTTACCTTTAAGTGGTAAAAGGGTATAGATCTGTCAGCGTCAGGCTTAACAGTGGTATAACTATATGCCAACAAAATAATCCTAGGTGATACAATTACAGCCATTCAGGGCGTGCAAATATCCACTTAGTGATGCCCAATATTCATGCAATTTTCTACATGTTTACTTCTGGTCAAGTACATGAAATGAGTGTAAATAGTATAGATTTACTTTTATCTATTCAGTAGATAAAGTATCATTTTTCAGATTTTTCTAGCAACCTTTTGGGATTTTCTTATAATTATTAAGGTATTTAAGTAATTTTTAGAATTACTAACCCATTAAATAAATCCCCAAACACACAATACCAAGAAATAAATCATAAGGAAATATGATGCTTCCAAGGTGTACTAAATACCTAAAGATCATGTTTTAGGATTTTCTAGAATTTTCTAGAATTTTCTAGCATTTTTTAGAAATTTCTTGCAATTCTAATAATTTTCTGATAATTAATAAGTAATTTTTAGAATTACTATAAAACAGAAATAACATACTGAAGAAAAATAAATCCAAAAACATATAACAATAATACCACAAGCTAATTACATTATTCCAGAAAATAGAATAATAATGCCATAAAAATTAACTAGATAACATTAAAGCAAAAAATAATCCAGTAAATAAAATATATAGAATAAATCAGTTTTACTGGACCAAATTATAATTATAATAAACAACATGGGTATATTTATGGTTTCATTTTCAGTTTAATTGTATCGATATAATTTAGCCAAAGCTTGGGGGCTTATTTGTAAAAGCAACCGGCCTTATCTCTTCCATCCCAAATCCTACCACCGGCCACTCATTTTCCCCCAAAACTCCATGGCTCTTTCTTCCTCCTCCGCCGCCCTCCTCGCCGGCCATCTCCTCCCCCTTGCCACGCCGACTCCGGCCATCTCCCCTGCCGGCCACCACTCCTTCTTCCCCCCTCTCTTCTCCCGTCGCCAGATCTCCTGCTGGCAGCCATGGCGTCATTTTCTATTGTGTAGCGGCGGCAACCGGACGCGGGGCTCGCTGCAATGGTGTCGGCTGGTTGCGGCTTTGACGTAGCGGTAGTGGCCCATGTAGGTCAATGGCAGTGGCCCAACTTGGCGCGGCGGTGGCCCGGCTTGGCGCGGCAACTACGGCCCGGCTCGGTGCATCAGCGGTGTGTTCCCCGAGCGGCGGCCAGTGGCTTCGAACGGAGGGGGCTGGGTGTGGCTTCAGGCACAGGTGTGCAAAAGCAGCAGAGCTTCGAGCGCGTCGATGGCGGTGGTGGCCGGCAGCGGGGTTCAGCCATCACGGCGCCGTCGGATCTGCCCGCATGTCGAGACCGAATATGCAAATTCGGACTCTCTATGTAAATTGCACTAGTCTAGGATCACGCTAGTGCACACAGTCAAACATAGATGTAATCACAACCATACACACGCTAAAATAAAGGAAAAACTCAATATCGATAAATCTCAAAGGTACAACCTTATGGTCAAGCTTACAATATCTCTAGCTAGAAAAGCTTTAAAACTAGGAGCGAAAATCCAAAATGAAGCGTAGCGGCCAATCGACAAGCCCAGAGGCTATCGAGTAGAGAACGAAGCCTAATCCGCGAAGTCGTCGAAATACTCTTCTTCTGGAACCTCCTACTGGTAATACTCCTCCTCCTCAACTGAGCAACATAAGCATAAAGCCGTGAGTACATTGATACTCAGCAAGTCGTTTGTAACAAATGAATGCAATATAGTATGCAAGGCTTACCAATGGATGCCTGAAAGGTTAATTTGCATAAAACGACATTTGAAGATAAATAGAATATATAGATTGAAGGCAAACTTTAAGTAAAACAATAATAAATAAATAAGCAAAAGAATTGAAGTAAGCTACTTATGGACCTCCCACCCATAAGTTAAACCAACCACTTATGGATCTCCCATCCATAAGCTAAACCAACAATGAATTAACTATTCACTGTCCAATCACAAACCATAAGTTTTCAAGAAAACACTATACCTTGTGTGAAATCACCGAGCATTGTCCATGATCGAGGACGCGGCTATTCGAATAGTTTTACACTATATAGAGGTTGCATAACTGTACCCACACGATGTGATTAGCCTCGGCCTAAGGAAATCACAACAAGGCCTTGACAAAGTTCAATGTCAACTCAATCCCGTCCGCTAGGGTTTCGCATCACACCCCCCCTTGCGCCTCATGGCTACAACCATGTTAATCACAATGGCGAGATTGAAGTTGAAACATCCCAAATTAATCAGCCAGGTTCATCCCATACTAGACATGTAGTTTGCATGGTAAAGCTCAGATCAATAGCGCACAAAGTTAAGTCTTTAAGATTACCCGTGCGAGGCTACCACATCCCCTGAAGCGAAACCACGCTTCCCCCTTTACTGCACGATCACTCACCCGAGTGAAAACCAAGTTGTATAACCAACACCAATGACACACCAATGTCATGGTTCCCCCTTTACTGGGTTTAACATGATCAAAGGTTACGACTTGCCTTGGTTATGCTCAGTGAGGTACTCGGGGTCTTCTGGCGTCACTCCTGCTGCTCGGAATCAGAATCTAACAAGAGAGAAAAACAACTAAAACAACAAAAACAAATAAAATGATAAGTAAATAAACTCCCAAAATCTTGAAACTAGAACCAAAAGCTAGAGCCTGATTTTAGATGAATTTAGAAAAAAGAACGAGTCAATCAGAGCTAAGACAGAGGAGAACGGGCTCTCGAAAAATTAACCCTAAAGAAAATCAAAAAAAAAAAGCTACTGAGGGAGTATTGTGAACTTGGCGCACGATGGAACAAGTCCACGGTGGACCCGGTCCACGAAACAGTGCACACGGGAGCGGGCGGTGCTAACGTGGCGGCTAGGGCTAACGTGGCAGCATGCTGTGCTGACACGTGACTAGGGCTGACGTGGCGGCTTACGTGGCATGACACGTGGTATGCCACGTGGCTCTAGGGCTGACGCGGTTGCCACACTGGCTAGGGCTGACATGGCACACGAGGGCGCGGCAGCGGAGGCGCAGATCGGACGGCTAGGAAGAGGACGCGTGGGCGCACCTAGGCCGCGGGTGTAGATCTGGATGAGCGGCTCGGATCGGGTGGATCAGAGGTGGGAGTCGACCGATGGCCGACGTGTGGCCTGGCGCGCCGCGTGAAATGTCGCGGCGGACATGGGTGTGGGCGCGGTGGTCGCGACGTTTTGGGAGACGCGGCGAGGGGGAAGGTGATGCGGGCGAAGGTGGACGGCGCGGGTGCTCACCGGCTAGGTTCGACGACGGGCTTCAACGTTGACGGCGGCGAGGACTCCGGCAGGGCTCGGCACGATGCGGGGCGGCGGCGGCAACGTGAGAGGGAGGCGATGAGGCGGCTGTGATTTATATCACGCGAACTGAGGGAGCGGCGGGATGAACAACACGCAAATCGAGGGAGTTTGATCCAGAGACGGCTCGGACGCGAGGCAGACGCGGTGCGAACACGCGGACGGCCGAGATGCGAGCACGGGGGATCGGATGGCACGGTGCGGGCGCATTAGGGCACACGCGACGGCGTGGCTACAGGATGGTGACGCGTGGCGCGGGCACTCATCGGGTGGCTGGGGGCGAGTGGGGCGGCGCGGGAGTGGGGCCGGCTGCAAGCGCAAGGGAGCGGGGCGGGTGACACGCGGCAAGCGGTGCCGATCGAGCAGCCGAGGGAGAGGGACGCGGGGATGGCTTCCGCGTGGAGGGGAGGAGGATCGGGCGGTGGGAGGCGGCCTGGGGTTTTAATTTTTTTCTTTTTCTAGAAATTCAAATAAAGATCCAAAAGCTCTAGAAAATAGCTGAAAAATCCCATAAATTCACCAAAAATACCAGAAAAATCCTTGAGATATGAGAAACTCAAATAAAATATTTTTAAACTTATGTTAAGGTTTATTTTAATCAAATTAAATCCTTTTAAATTCTAAAAATTCATTTTAAGCTTGTTTAATTTCTAGAAAAATTCCAAAAATTAATTTTTAAAAACAGTTTTTAAAAATCTCTGAAAATCTGGATGTTACACCGCAGCTTCAGGCTGTGGGCAATCTGTGGGGTGGCGTCTCCCTCGGGAGCGGTGATGATTTCCGACAAGGGCGCCTGCTGTGGCTTGGGGCTGCGGTGCGAATTCGGGTGGCCAAGGCCGATCTGCAGCCATGTGGCGGCAAACATAGGTTTTTTTTCTATTTGATCTAGATATATGAGGATGTAATCTGATCTCGAGGTTAGAACCTAGATGCTC
This sequence comes from Melocanna baccifera, assembly GCA_036346265.1. Lineage (NCBI taxonomy): Eukaryota > Viridiplantae > Streptophyta > Magnoliopsida > Poales > Poaceae > Melocanna > Melocanna baccifera. The sequence goes on along the minus strand of CM070688.1, from coordinate 12,211,530 downwards.
AATCTACAAGATTCTAAACCAATCTACTAGATCCGATCCGCGGCCAGGCATTGCAAAATATGATTTCAATCTACAAAATTTGCAATGCGTAATGGATCAATTCATGACTTGATGATCATGACAAGATAATCATGCATGCATTTGCATGCACCCATGCAACTACTAGATAACAAACTCACGGATTCTTTGGAGCAATGATGAACGTGGTTATCTGCGCACGCGTAGACTTCCCAGATAAGGTCATCTCCCAACGCCCGGCCCCACGTAAGTGATTGATGTTCCAAATCATGCAAGCACATCATAAATTAATATGCGATTAGAATCAATTAGATTGAGAACTTGGACAATGCGTATAAGAGATCGCATACCATACACCTTGTAGAGACTTCGTGTTGATAACGTGTTGTGAAACGGTGTGGATCGATGAACGGCAATAACAAAAAACACACAAGACACAAATAATAGAGTAATGGTAGGCTTTATTGATCTTGTAAGTCATCTCATTACATGGCACAAAGCCTCCATATTTATAGAAGAATAAAGCAGTTGTAGTTTAGGTATTTGCCCATAACTGAAACCTAAAGTTTCGTAACACACACGTCTAGTTGCCGTGAGCCTGCATGCACGTTAGCACGTGGCCTCTCAGATATTCGGCTGACACATGTCAAGGTTGTAGCCCCAAGCCAATAGAATCTAGAGGAAAAAGGAGAGAAGCAGCGACAAGGAAAAGATAGAGGGGAGAACAGAAGGAAAAAGGGAGAAAGATATCGGGGTACCAACGGATTTTTACTTGGGTAATGATCTATATAATTTCTCTTTGTTTTGTGAATTATTTTAGTAGAAGTTAGAGTTGAGATTAGAGTGAGAGCTAGTAAGTGTTCATTGAGATCCGTTTGGCTGAGGTAGTTTTCTATTGCTATTTTGGGTACCATATGGGCATAATTTGGGAATACCATCTTCTAGCAAGTTGTAGAGAATTTTGGTAGCTTTCTATAGAATATTTAATGATATTGATCGGATGATTAACTTTCGAGATATGAATCTTGTAAATATGTTGTCTGGATAGTTGTTGTTATTTGGTAGCTTGTGTCAATCTGTAGATTAAAAATAGTAAATGAGATAATTAGTGCATTTGCTCTACATAAAAAGTGTAGACAATTTCTTAAGAGTTCCAGAGAGTCCAACAACATAATTTGTAGATAATTAGAATACAAGTTATGAATTTTGGAAGATGGCTATCCAAAACCGGTTGTATTGGATGCAATCGTGGGAAATAATTAATTCAACTAAGTTAATGGCAAAACGGTTTTCTGAGTTAAAAAACATGTGATTAGATAATTTAATCTAGACATGTGGCCAACTAAGAAATTATGAAGAAATTTGTGTAGGTTCCAGAATTGTAAGATTTGCTATGATAGGATTTGTGAGGTGAAAGTTTTGATGTTTTTAGTACTAGGACAACAGGGTTGATTATCCAGTAACGGGGAGAATGGTAGATTTGGTAAGCGTGTAGAAGCGTTGTTATTTATTTGTTGCCTTGTATTGTTGTGGCCTGTATTGAGAATGAGTAATTGCTATATGAGGAGTAGCATTGGGTGTGTTATCATCTCCTAATCAAACCGGCCGTCGCAAATAAAAAGACAAGTGCATAGTAGAATGTATTGAGTGCTTGAAATTGTGGTTAAATGAATACTTGTCTTGATTATTTATATGAGAATACCTGTTTTATATTGCTCTCATGTTTATGATAAGATGATGATGATGATGATGATTGTGATAGAGTAATGATTAAATCACCTATTTAATGTGAAAATGAACTAAAGAAAAATATATATAATCATTACATTGCATGTTCAGTATTCATGATGGAAAGATATGACTTACAGGAGTGGGATGAGATCCACCATATGCGAGCTCCTTTCTCGAGGCAAGATAGTATACCTAAAAAGAATGGATTGAAAACAAACCATCATGAAACTCATGCAGAGCATGCGGTGGTCACATTAATGGACATGCGCTAGCTAAGAGAACTTCTTAAGTTAGGGTACTATTGGCTGGCTTACTATGGGGAAGGGGAGAAGGCAAGCCGCGTATGGATTGATCCCTAATTCAGTTCTTTTTTCGTGGTTTTCTTTCCATCTCAGGCAAATATGGGCAATTGGTCCCTGTATGAAACATGATGGGCAATTAGTCCCCACACGAAATATGATGGGCAGTTGGTCCTCGCACAAAAGAGTGTGGGTAAGAGTGAACATGACGGGTGTTACACTCCACTATACTGGTATAAGTAGAAGATTAGTTGAGATATGCACATGCACATTGCATTGCATTGTATTCATGAAAACTAAAAAGTGATTTGAGATAAGGAGACATGTGAATGGGAATGGATGAGAATGAACATGAGAAATCAATTTAGTGCTATCCATGCAATAATTAGATGCTTTATGGTTTCCCTTAGCTCTACATAGTTTAAATCATTGCTACTTGATGTGTTCCTTGAGTAGCTTGATAATTAATTCAACTTAGGGATTAATTGGTTCATCTTAAGTTCAAATCATTAATTACCATATTGCTAAAATTTATACTTATTATTATGTTAAATGATTATTCTTTAGGCCTTATAGTTGGTAAAGCTTGACTAATGGTTTAAATTGGTAGTGATGGTAGTTGTGGATAACATTTTGGGCTTTTGAGAAGCTGGGGTGTTATAGTTGGTATCAAAGTGGGTGTTACATTCGTGGTGAATAAACTAATAATTTACTGGTTAATCTATTAAAATTTTGACATAGGATTGGTAACCTAACGGAAATAATAACAATAACAATAAAATGACTTAGGATTGTTTATTACTAAAATTTGTCTTAGGGTAATTAATTCAATTAAAATAAAAATTTGACACACTGGTGCACAGTAGGATGAGACTGGGTCATGCATTGCATTTACGCTTCCATTAGTAGTATCATTATTAATAAATATTGAGTTGTTGCTTATGTTTGTATTAGATGATTGGATAATGAAGATGGGTAGTCATGTCGAGAGATAGTAGTCATGGTTGTGGCTACATCTATTTCTAGACTATGCCACCGTGCATTGTGCATGAGTGATGATGAGTTTCTCTTGGATAACCTTAGACATAAATGATTAGGGGTGAGTTTCTACTGGTCATTTTGTCCTATAGGTGAGTTATTGTTCTTTCCATGAGTTTTTATTGGTTGGTTATTTAAGTGTGGGTAATGTGCCTTCATTCACCATTTTGGTTTGTGAAGAAATTGATGTTTTTTTCTAAATGTTGAGCAATTCTTGCTACTCATGAAAGTTGTTAGGTTACAAGGTTGTCCTTTTTTTATGGAAGTTTTGCCATTTTATTGAGAAAGATAATTAGGTTATTTATTCAATGTTGTGGGTAATAAAAAAAATACCTTTTGCAAGTTCATTATCATGTGGAAGATTTAAACCTATGTGGTTCTTTTTGAATATTTTAAGTGATTGAAGTTAACTACCTTTTTTATGAAGAAGAGTATTTAAAACCCTTTTGAAATGTCTTTTCGATGCTTAGGTGAGATGTCGTAATCATAGGAATTAAGAGGTAAGGTATGCGATGCCAAGTATTGTAGATGACGTGTGTATAGTTGATTTCAATTAACATTCGTTGAAGAGATATATATTGAATTTGTTGGTGCTTTGAAGTAGTTACCTGGTGAATGGTGACTAAAAGTATCATCATTCCTAATAGAAATTATTGGATTATAAAGAAGTATGGAGCATTGATGAATGATCATTAAGATTGTTTAAACTACCAAAATTTTGTTGGATACATTGGATTATTTGGGGTCTCAATGGATTAATCTAATTATTTGGGATGGATAAGTTACGAAGATATTAAATTATTATCTTGGTGGATATTACTCTTAGAAGTACCCCTAATATGGATACATAGTGACCATATTAAACTGCTAGATTTATTTCTTAGCATGATTAATTGTTGGAATTGTATATAAAGGGTTCAAAAATCTAAATATCGATGGATCTGGAATTTATATGGGAGGAGTTTTGGATTGTTATTCTAGCTAGAGTGATTCGATGAACTTTGTTATAGTGTTAAGAGACTTGGATTGATATAAGCTTATGATTAATGAAGTATTAACGAGATTATGTAAGGTGGAATAGTTGAATATGTGGTTGTACATGTCCATGCGATTGCAAATAGTAGGATAGCAATTAGATTTCATGAAAAAGCCAATTGTTAACAGAAACATTGAAGTACGATTATTATGTGTTAGGATTTAGTATTGAGAATCACTAAAGAGTCGAGTTGCTAGATTTTAATAAGTGTCTTATATTTATGTGCTTGTGGAATTATCAAAAGAAGTTTGGTCGACTATTTTGATTTTGTGCAATAAAAATATTCTAGAATAAAGTGGTTATTGTAATAAGGTTGTGAAGTTTGGGTGAACTTTTTATTTGAGGATGAGATAATAAAGTAGTATGAAGACATTCAATGAATTCTAGTGAGTTTTATGATGAAGTGATGGATTCCGATGATCTTTATTAAGAGTTTTATGATGACATCAAACTTATCGGTAAGGCATGAGGATAGTGTGTTTATTTTGAAAAGAGGAGAATTTGATCGTCTTTCATAGTATCATTTAAATGAATTGCTTTGGAGTTTTTGGTACTTATGAACTTTCAGAGTTTATGACTTATGAGGAAGCTGTATCCTATTCTATTTTGTATCGAAAATAATTTTAGTGAAGTGCATGGTTTATGAGAGGTTAACGAAATTTTGTCTTAAAAAAAGATGTGTCTTGCTATTTAATTATTTACTTGGGGTTTTGCTTTCTGCCAATTGCTAACATTTTCTAGTCTTCTAAGTTTGTTATATTGCCTCTTATCTTTTTTTGTGAAGGAAACAGTTGATTCGTGTTATGAAATCCTTTAGGGTTTATAGTGGCAACTGTCAAGTAGTAATCAAGTACACAATCTTATAAGGTATTGGGGTGCCAAGTTATTTGAGGTGCATATGAGGATGATTTGTCTTTATACTATAATTATTGGAGAGAATTTGACTTCTTGCAAGGGTTATCTTTGGAGCAAACTGATCATATTGTAGTTACTAGTAGAATCCATTGCGAGTAGCAAATAAGGATATGTTGGTATATATTGTGGATTATTTTGGGGTTATCAAAGGTTCAGAATTTTGATCAATTAAGTAAAATGTTTGGATTGTGTAAATTGCTAGATTTCATAGACAAAATTGGATGGTGTGATTTAATAAGATTCTAATATTGTTGAAGTAATTTAATCAATATGGCAATTACTTGAATGATGATGATTACTGGATTATCATAGGGTATGATTTGATCTTTAGTCAATATCTCCCTTGGAGTTAGAATCTTTCTAAAGCTTAGTTGGTAGAGATTGTATTTGCAGAATCTTTCTAAAGCTTAGTTGGTAGAGATTGTATTTGCCTATTGGTGTTATAATGATTGAGTATATTTGGATTGCTGGAATTTTAGTCAACGGATTGGAGGATTTCCCTATCAATTATACTGAAACTTTATTATAGGAGTTGTTGAGATTGAAGTTGTTAAGAGTAATAGGGGAATGCTTTTGTGGTTTATGAGATTGCAAATTTCTAGATTACTTATTGTTAGAGTATTAATAGGATTTTGTTCCAATCTATGGATAAGAGGAGATAAAATTGAACTTTGCTCTTTACTCTAGAATTGTAATTGACCATGATTATGTATGAGAGTACGAGAACAAATTGACCTCAAGAATTGTGATGATCATTGATCGAATTCATTTGGCTGTGGTAAATGTGTGCATGCTAGGATCTTCAAGGTGAATATCCTTAAAAAATTGAGGTGATGGGATTCAATGTGAAACCTATATATAAGTTCGCTTAGGGTTATCTGTAGAAATATTTCTTTGGTAGAAGAGTTGACTAGTGCATTTTGTGAATTTGTAGAGCCTCTCTAGATTTGTGTGGATGTTGCTTTAGGGTTGTTCATATCCTAGAGGTTGCCAAGTTAAGGAAATGCGTTAGTATGGCATGTGAGTATTTACAAATTCATGATTTAAGAGAATTTGGATGTTGCTTTAGAGGCTCTCGGATATTCGACCAACGCATATCAAGGCTGCAGTGCCAAGCCAATGGAATCCTGAGGAAAAAGGAGCGAAGCAGCGATAAAGGAAAGATTAGAGGGGAGGACAGAAGGAAAAAGTGAGAAAGAGATTGGGGTATCGACAGAACTTCACTTGGGTAACAATCTAGATAATTTCTGTTTGTTTTGCGAATTATTTTAGTAAAGGTTAGGGTCAAGATTAGAGAGAGAAGTAGCAATATTCGTCTGGGAATCAATTAGTAGATCGGTTTGGCTACGGTAATTTTCTACCACCTATATACTTGGGAATGCCATCTTCTAGCAAGTTGTAGGAAATTTTGATTGATTTCTGTGGAATACTTAATCATGAGCATAATTTGGGAATGCCATCTTCTACCAAGTTGTAGGAAATTTTGATAGATTTATGTGGAATATTTAATCATGTCAATCAGATAATTAACTTTTGATATATGAATCTTGTAAATCTGCTATCTGGATAGTTGTTGTTATTTGGCAGCTCGTGTCAATATGTAGATTAATAATAGTAAATGAGATAATTAGTGCATTTGCTATACATGAAAAGTATAGATAATTTCTTAAGGGTTCTAGAGAGCCCAAGAATATAATTTCTAGACGAGTAGAACAGAAGTTTTGAATCTTGGAAGACTGCTATCCAAAACTGGTTGCTGCTGGATGTAATCATGGGAAATAATTAATTCAGCTAAGTTAATGACAGAATTGAATTTTGGTCACAACTAGAAAGTAATAGATAATTTTGTGTAGTTTCTTAAAATATCATGGTTCATGGCATTTGTGTGAGTATAATAAAAGATACAAAAATAATAAATCTGATGTCTAGAAGATGACAGAACGGTCTTCTCGGTGAAGAAACAGGTGATTAGGGCTTGTTCATTTTGGCTTTGGCTTGTGACTTTTGGTTTGTTTGTGAGAGAGAGTACGGGGTTTTGGTTGATATAAATAAAGTCGCTATAGTGTATACTATAATCAACTTGTAAACCCTGTCTTGAAAAAATATTCCGTTTGAAAGTTAGTTACTATAGAAAAACCAAAAAGCAACTTTTAGAAACTTTTCAGACATGTGGCCAACTAAGAAATTATGAAAAAAATTTATTTAGGTTCCAGAATTGCAAGATTTGCTATGATAGGACCTGTGAAGTGAAAGTTATAAATTTTTTTATACCGGGATAGTAGGGTTGACTATCTGGTAACAAGGGAGAATGGTGGAATTGGAAAGTATGTAGGAGCTTTGTCAATTATTTGTTATCTTGTATTGATGTGGCCTGTATTGAGAATAAGTAATTGCTGTAGGAGGAGTAGCGTCGGGTGTGTTGTCATCTCTTAATGAAACCGGCCGTTTGAGTGCTCAAAATTATGGTTAAATAAATACTTGTCTTGATTATTTATATGAGAATACTTATTTTATATTGTTCTCATGCTTATGCTAAGATGATGATGATGAGAATTGTGATGCAGTAATGATTATATCACCTATGTAATGCTAAAAATGAATTAAAAAAAGAATCATTGAATTGCATGTTGAGCATTTATGATGAAAATATATAACCCATCGGAGTGGAATGAGGTCCCCATATACAAATATGGGCAATTGGTCCCTACATAAAACATAACGGGCAATTGGTCCCCGCATGAAATATAATAGGCAAGTGGCCCCCACACAAGAGTGCGGACAAGAGTAAACACTGATGAGTGTTATAGCCCGCTATACCTGTATAAGCAGAAGATGAGTTGAGACATATGCATGAGCATTATATTGCATTCATGAAAACTGAAAAATAATTTGTGATAGAGACATGAATGGGAATGGATGTGAATGAACATGCGAAATTGAGTAAATGATAAATGGATATAAATTGTTGATAAAATGATGCCTCGCTTATTATTCTGCTTTGTACTTACTGAGTCGTGATTCACTCTTACTTTATTGTTGTTTTTAAGTAATCATTGAAAGTGGCACGTATGGGTGGAAGTAAAACATGTGAACTTGCACTTTTGTAGCATGCATTATATAAATTAGAATGATTAAGTATGCTATGTATGAAGATAAAGTATCATAAAAATCTTGCCATTACATAAGTTATGAGAGTATTCAAATTGATCGAATTGAGTAGGTATTCAATTCATATCCGCATTCGTTACGACATTCGAGAATATTTGAATTCGTATTCGTATTCACTTAAAAATATAAATCGGATACGAAAAGACCATTATTTGATTCGTTCACACCCCCCGTGTTATGCATGTGGTACACCTTTGAAAGTACAGTATGAAATCACTATCTTTCGGTCGCATTATAACTTTATTTTTGTTAGTTCAATAAAAAAATAAACATATTTTCACCTGTAAATCAGTTGTTTGCCGCCAATCAGAACAAGCCACCTGATATCGTTGGCATACTGGTCACCAACAAAAACATGCTCCTTAGGATCTTAGCTGATTTCACTCTAGACAAAGCTAAATTTGTCGACAAAGGTAAATTTGTACTTTAATTATTTCTATATTCGCAATAAAACAAGAGTGGCTGTATAAGAAAATTTACCCTGTTTGACGCAGATAAGCAGTTCGAGGCCGACAAAGCTCACGTTATTGCCGAGATCTCGGCATTGTAATTAAAGAATTAGAGAAGCTGACATGCAGAGTGATCTCTTCTTTTGTTTGTTTCATAAATCGGCTATCAAGTTACTTTCATCCTACTTGTTTTTGGGCATGCAAAACAGAATGTACAACATGCATAGTCACTTGGTAATTTAAGACTATATTCCACAAAGCTATAACTACAAATAGTTCGGCAAAAACATTTCAATAAACTGTCCCCTAACTAATGGCCACCCCTCACTCCACACCAAAACGTTTAATAGTTTGAAAAAGCAACTGGAGAAGCTACAACTTCGAAAATACGCGGTTCATGTTGTTTGTAAAGAAATTATTTGGAGTTATGAATAAGTGTATAAATTATTGTAGTGGGAGGAGGGCACTTAGACAGCCCTGACTGACAATAAAGGCATGTGACGAAAAAATTTCTCCGGGGAGGGCCTAAAACCTCGTCTCTAGAAGGGTTCATCCCATATGTTTGATAGGCCTCCCCTAGAGAATTTTTTTCGGCATGCGACAAAAGCCAAACTGAGACAATAATAAAGGTACAAACTGTTTCCTTCACACTCCAAAGTGCAATGTGGATGCTAATTATTCGGACTGTCTCCATACTTTCTGGGACCACTAAACTAGTATCAAAGAGTAGTCTGGAATGCGTCCATTGCTACGCATGGACACATGGTGTAAACTGCATTATTGACAAGAACACTATTGCTGCCTTAGATAATCTTATCACTGAAAATAAATACAAGGTAAATAATAGATGTTGCAAGATTTCCTTAGGGAAGCACGTCTGAGGGGCATCAGAGTCTTGATTTTCCCGATGAGCCAATAACAATCATCACTTTACCGACAGCCTTCCTATCTCTCAGGGCAGAAAAGGCGAGATGGGCCTGTAGAGAAGTTGAAAATGATATGGTTAAATGAATTAGGCCACGAAACACAGGGCACTTTTGAGAAGTATCTGCCCCACACATGCAAAAACATAAGAAATACAAGTGATTTTTGACTCAGATCAGAGAAATTCTAAGGCTCCACCATGATGCCCCCGGAATCTGACAGTACAACCTGAACATGTAAATCATTTCATTGGAGATGGCTTGGTGTGCATTTGCCAGAAATAGACTAATATGACCAAGAGGTTTGGTTAAATAATGTTGGAAACAATTTACATTCTAGAAATAAAAAACACTAATATTGATGCATAGTCACAGACAAGTGCTGTTTTGTTAGATACTATGCTCCAGCAGCCTAGCAATACCATGTTAAAATGCCAGGCATAGTTGCTTCATAAGTATAATACATTACTGCGTTGAATTTGTAAGCATGAAGATGATAGCAAAGAAACCAGTATATAGGCGGCAATATAGCAGTCCAATGATGCAAACAACCCTAGTTCACAAAATGTCCATGGGACACATTGAAGTGTTTCTGTCAGGATAAGTTAGGTCCGCCATGCGATGGTAAGCATGACAAGTGGTTCATGTTATAATAGCTTCCGGCCTATTGCAACTATTGTGAAGTTTGTTCAAACGTTGCTTACATCAGGAAGCCTGTAGGTGTGCGAAATTTGAACTGTTATCAAACCATTTGAAAGCCATGACAGGAGCTCGTTGAGGGAGTCTCTGAGTACTGGTGGCTGATGAATTGAGTAGCTCCCCCAGTATAGACCATGAATTGTCCAGTTCTGAAACAGCACAACACCACAATAAGTCAGTTTCAATAATCATAAATTCTGCAGAAATCACTTTTATCAGTAATCAGTATCCTTACTAAAAAAGTTTCCTTTTAGTGCTCTAAATATACTGAATTTCCCAATATTGGCCATCTTATATTTTACTTTTATCAACTAACTTCAAATTAAAACAAATGCAAATTTAGATTGACTGATTATATTATTTTCCCGATTTCCTAGCATCTATCATTATGATGCAATCTTTTATAGTATTGCTGCCCATTTGGTACTGATTCATGGATTCTAAAATTAAGATTCTAGGATTCGTCTAATATATATATTTAGGAAGGTTCAAATAGGAAGAAATCCATTGAGAAAAGGGTTTATTTGTAACTTTCAGAAACTCTAAGGACTAAATCATAAAAAGCCCATCCTTTCCCAATACTTAACCCCATTAACCCTAACCCTTTCCCACCCGATCCCGCCGCCTCCCACGGTTGCATCCCACGTCGCTCCCTTTCCCACCCCAACCTCGCCACCTCCCAACCTGACCCCGCCGCCTCCCCCCTCCCCGCCATCTCCCGCCTCCCTGCCATCTCCCTCCGCGCGACTCCCCCGCCGCCTGATGTCTCCCTCACCAGCGGGCACGGGAGCGGCGGTGGCCAGCCTGGCGGGATCCGGGTGGGAGGAGGCGTGCCATAGCGCGGGTGGCCGGGAGACTCGCCGGAGAAGAATCCGAGGCATGTCTGACACTCGTCGACACCAGGACATGTGTCGACGCTGGAAAAAAATTTCAGATGCGCATGTCCAGGTAACACTACTCTTTCCTTTAGCAAGCTGAAGCTTGTCCCAATGAAATGCCTATTCTAAGAACATGGGTAGTAGATTCTTCTGATTCTAGCAATGCAGTGAAAAGACCAATACGGGGCTAAGGGCACACAATAGTGAACCCAAATACTGAAAGCCAACATTCAGTAAATTCCACTTCCACTGATAATATTGTGAAAGAACTCAACCAAGATATTTCTATACATGTGTACCTTAACAAGAGCAATATTCGCTCGAATAACTGGTACATCTCCGCTAGCAAATCCAATGACCAGAATATGTGCGCCCCAATTGAGAAGTTTCAAGCTATCTTGCGTAAGTTTTCCTCCAACGGGATCATATAAAACATCGACACCTTTCAGACCTCTAGCCTTTAAAAAGAATTTGGCACTTTCTATAATATTCTCCTTGCTCGAGTCAATTACATGATCAGCTCCTATGGACTTGAGGTACTGCAATTTTTCAGTTCCCCTGAAATCAAGAAAAATAATATTTAGGTACAAAAGACAAAATGGTCAAATAAAAAAGAAACTGTCCAAGAATTATCTTATCATGCCAATCACCTAGCAACCGCAATAACAACAGCACCACAAACTTTTCCTATTTGTACCGCAGATACCCCGACACCACCAGCAGCACCAAGAACAAGTAGCACCTGAAGTTACAACCTTTATTAATGAGAACAAAACAATGTTCTTGAAGGCGTACAACAGATAGTAGCGTACTAAAGTATGTTTTCTATTTGCTAAAGTATTTACATGTTTCATACACACACATATATATACATACATATATGTACATATATTGATATGTATACATACATATATGTACATATACATATGTACATATACTGTACATACGTGTACATACATATATGTATATGTACATATACATGCATATATGTATACATATATGTACAATATATGTATATATACATATATATATACGATTGTGCTATTCTACGCCTACATGCATTGTGCACGTCGAAAAGTTACTATCGTGCGTAAGTGAAATTATTATCAAATACATGTAGAATTACTGTCAGTTGTGTAGTGTTAAAACTGGTAGTAACTCTACATATATTTGGAAGTAACTTCACTCACACACGGCAATAACTTTCTGGCATGCATTGTACACTTGTGCGCAGAATAGTGTGTGTATATATATATATATAGCCTAAATATGAAGAGAATCAACATATACAATAAGCATCACTCACTGCAAATCTTTGTTTATATTATGGTAATAGTAGGCACTACGGTAGCTCCCTCAATCAGAGGAGAGAAATCATACTAACTCTGTCATTAATTAGAGAAAAAGAAACGAATCAAACCCATATATCAGATGGTGGGGTCCCAATTGTAAGGGTTCCAATTGGACATAACCTATACGGAATCATAATTGGCATGATATGGATGCATATTATATTATACATGGATAAGTTCACATCTATACTAGAAAACAAGTTTATTACATGGATAAGTTCACATCTATACTAGAAAACTATAGTTTTGAGTTGATAGAAAATCCACAGCTCAAACATCATAATAGACAAACTATAAAGCTTGTATATGACCAAAAAAGGTGTTTGGAATGAGCCATTAGAGATGTTATTGTTTAGCCCATAACATTGTCTATACACAATGATACCAACACAAAAAGTTGAGGTGCTGATGCCACTCAATGCAACAATAAGCTAGCATCTTGAGGTCAAAGAACTGCGAATATGACTCTGGAGCATCGACAGAGATATGCTCAATGTCTCCACGAAGTAACCCTAGAATTACGAATTTTAATTTTATTTGCTACTGTTAAAAATATGCATGTAGAGAAAGTAAGACATCCTATCTGTCAAATACACGTGCATACATACAAATTAAACAAGCATAGTCCCATTATACAAAGAATAAAAAACTTTTCTAACAATTCAAGGATCTAATTAGTGACAGCGAACCAGTACGTCACTCAAAGAATAATCATCACCCCAAATTTACAGTCAATATTGAGGGTTTAAAAATGACCAAACATGGAAGTTGAAAGCTTTAAATGAAACTTCAAAAAGTTTTAAGGCTTAACAGGATCTACTCCCAAAATTGAGGGGACCAAGAAATGACTTTTGCAATTTATAACAGCTAGGCTTAGAACTAATGTACAAGTAAAATTCTAGAGTCCACACATAAATTCCTAAATCATCCCAATTCCTAGGAATTGGAATTGTACCAATTAGATTCACATTCATATGGATCAAGGTTTTCAATTCTTAATCCGAGAAGAATTTGAACTAATTCTTCACAATAAAAACAATATCTAAAGTATGCAGCCCATGTGAATGCACAGGTTGATGGCTAGTAACATTAAAGAGCATCACAGAAGGGGGAGTAGAATATAAATTTTAATTTAGTACTCCTGTAATACCACTAAATTGCAAAAGAGAGAATAAAGGAAGGAAAGAAGGGTTTTGCCGTCAGACCCACCGGCTTTTAGAATGCCGAGTAAGTAACGCTCGCTGAGGTTCCCATACCACCCAGGAATGGTCGGCACCATCTAGAAAGCCGCATAAAAGTAGCACTCTCAGAGGTTCCCAGACCGTCCAGGGGCGGTCGACACTGTCTCGCGTTTTGGGTTTTCGTCATCCGGCACGACATTCCATCCTTATCATTTTACCATCTCACCTGCCGTGGTAGAAAAGCCCCAAACAGTGTAGGGCTGCCACTGGACCAAAAAGTCCATGATGCCTATAACCAGCCAAGGCTAAAGGGGAAGGGCAAAAGTGGCATTTCACAGGGAGAGTGATGGCCATGCCTCTTAAGTAGACAAGCCATTTCACCTACTCAACTATTCTAGCCACTCCCCATTTCTTCACTTCTGCCTTAGCCAGAACCAAGCCAAGCACCATTTCATTTTCCTCCCTCAACCGAGAGGAAGAGAGAAAGCAGAGGGAGCAAGGAGGAGAGGAGATCCCAACGGAGCTCAGACGACGCTGTAGACAGCATCCAGAGGAGGCCATCCACGACCACCGAGAACCCCGGCCTTCATCAACAATCACTTCCGTCTTTAGTCCCGCAAAACAAGTAGGTTGCCCATCCCCCCATGTTTATCCAACACGGTCACACAAGCAGCACTTGAGCAGTTATGGCACCACACTAGTATGCGTAAAGAAGAGAGAGGAATAGGGCAGAGTGCACCTAGTTGATCCATGCCATGGATCGGCACCGGCGGTTGGGGAGCCTTGTGGGTGGTAGGAGGAAGCCAATGGCGGCCTGGGGACCAAACCACGGTGCGGCTTGGCCGAGCAACGTGGGGGCCAAAGCCGAGCGGCGGCGCCAAGCGCCTCGCCGCCGCGCACATTGGGGAAGCGGCGGATCCGGTCTTGGTTGGCAGGATCCGGGGTGAAAGACGAGGGAGAGGCGGAGTGGTTGGAAGGGAGGCCGCCAACGGCAGGGCGCCGGCCGGATCTGGCCCCGGCCGGCCAATTTGGGAAGAACCACCGGCGGTGCACTCCCGCTCCCCAGGCCAAAACCACTCCGCGCTGCAGCCGTCGAGAGAGAGTGTGTGTGTGCGGGCGTGGAGAGGAGTAGCCGGCGGCGAGCACAGGGCCGGCAAGCCCTGAGCACGGCCATGCGCAACCGCGCCGCCGGGAGGAGCGCTCGGGCGCAGGCGACAAGAGAGGGAGCGAGGAGTAGGAAGGGGCTAAGGCCGTTCGGCCGAAAGAAAATGAGGAGAGAGAGAGGCACCGGGTAAGAAGGAAAGAGAGGAAAAAAAGGAAAAGAAAAGAGGAGAAAAAGAAAAGATAAAAAAGGGGGGCTTGGTACCTACTTGATGGGTCCTTAACCCTGGGTATTTTACGCCAGAACCGGGATATACGTGTAGTATCGTCGCCGTCCATTTAATCTCTGGTTTCGTTATGATATGTTAAATCGGATTAATTGCTTGTTCAGGTGGAGGTCCTGAGTCGACGTCGTCTGCACGTCGCTTCGCTCCACTTGGTTAACAGGCAAGTGCATAGTAGAGCGGTAGGCCGTAGAGTTTATGAATATGCAATGTTTACATAATGTGATAGTGTGTATGTGGAAATGCGATGATTACATGACATGATGGTGCTTACTTATGGATGACAATGATAATGACAATGGGCATATGCATTTGCATCATGTGCACTCAAGAGTGAGGACGGTGAGAAAGTCCCTATCTACGAGCAAAGCTAGCGGACTAATCCAGAGTGCTCTTAAGTAAGTCCTACTTCGGTAGGCCTCACGGGAGTGGAGACCCCGTGCCGATATGGGTAAGCCCAAGATTTTGGGTGAACATTGACGGGTGTTCACTCGGCAATACCGGTATTTGCAATGTGATAAGCAAATGTGCATGTAGAGCAGTGTTGCATTGCATTGATGATGTGGCAATGTTGGAACATGAAAAATGCATGTGGATTATGTATGGTCAATGTGGAACCATGAGAGCGATAATATGAGCATGACAATGCATGAGTACGTTATGGTTGGTTCAATTGCTTTCTTGTTTTGATAGTGTTTATCGTTCTATTGTGTACTTGCTGAGTTTTTGGATTCACCTTTACTTTGTTGTTTTGTTCTAGGTGACCGTCGAGGACGCCATGCACAGGCGGATGTAGCACATGATTAACTCCACAACCTTGCAGCACTTCACATTTCCAGCTTGAGTAGTAGGTTTAATTCTACTAGAAAGCTAGAATAGTTGCTTAAAAACGGTATAGTGTAAGTACTCTGCTTTATGAGTAAAGTAGAGTTTGCTTAAAATGATTAGCGGATGTTTAAAAATAGTATTGTAATGCAATGATGGTAGCACTCTAGGTCTAGAGGATTGGTGAGGTGTTACATCTCCAAATAAATTTCCAATTAAGAATAACATAGAAAATGTCCAATGGTATCATATAGGTGAAAAGATGCATACAGGAGCCTACCTGACCAGCCTTTAGTTGAGCTCTGTGAACAAGGGCCAAATGTGATGTACCAAATGCAACAGGTAATGCTCCAGCAGCGACCAGGTCACACCCATCAGGCACTAGGAATCTGATTCACAATAACATGACACATATTTAACAGGAAAAACTCACCACAATAAAATAAACAGTTTGCTCTACTCCCTCCGTTTTTGTTTACTTGGCACTGTTGATTTGGACCAGTCAAACTTCGTTATCTTCAACCAATAATTATTTTCTAAATATTTAGATTGATCGTATTAAAATGGTATTTTTAAATTTGTCATAAGAAATACTTTCATAGCATTATACTTCTGTGACATTTTATAAATGTATCAGTGTAAAATTAACTGTCAAAGTTTAACCTTATGAGACCGTAAAAAGTAAACATTGCCAAGTATTTGCAAACGGAGGTAGTATTTTTTTAAAGTATAAGTCGATTTTCCTGTTCATTGGATTAGCTTTGAGATGTGTGCATGTGTCATATTCTGATGTTGATCCAGGTTTCAAAAATGTGAAATATACTTAAGAAAAAATCAGTCACCTTCTAAATAGACAGCCCCATAAATAAAATAATAAATCCACATATAACACAACATTTTTCCCTTTCTGTAATCATTTCATCACAGAGGTAATTGTTGTGCTCTGCAATCATAACCACAGGGTGTGAGATAAAAGGTTCAGAGTGCGAGAGAACATATGAATAAACAGGAGGCCTACTGCATGGCATGGTTTGGCTAATGAAATCTAACTGAATTCTAGAAATAAACACCAAAACAATCATCCAGTCCTCCATGACAACATTAACAGCATCCATTTTTGAGGAAACCACAAAATTTGTTGCTCACCCAAGGGGACTAGTGCAAGATAGATTCAACTTTTTTAGGAACAAAGACTTCACTGTTAGAATAAAACAGACAAGAAAATGTGCATTTTTCATCAAATAGCACATAGTCTATCCCACATATAGGCACATCGACAGGTAAATAGTTTTTCCTCTCGTAAGGAAAAGAAACAAATTAATACAAAGAACATCAACTCCAACATTGCAGTAATAATTTGCATGGTTGTTCCTCATTAACATAAGCAAAGGTTAAGCATCTCTACACAAAATCTCAATAGCTACCAATCCAGTTATCTCCAATAACCAATTGTTAAAACTCTCCAATATGAATCTCACAAAAAAAAACAAACTGAAAGATATTATCTGCGCAATGATTGCCTGACGTGTCCAAGCAGCAAACAACCCTGATCATAAGCTAGTACAACATTTGCAATGCATTTACTGAACTAGCAGAGAGATTAACAGAACCCTCATAGGCACGAAAAGAACCAACAAATCCTTGATGATGTTGAACCATTATTTATGACAACGAATAGCCACATTTATGACTACTGCTGCCAAGTAGCAAAACCTTGAACAGTTGCGACAAAACAATGAATATCACTTGTGCTATACGCCAGAGATCCCACCAATTCACGCAGATACTAACAGATTAACCAAAAATTCTTCGACTTTCTGTAACGAACCTTCCAAAGACAAGATCTCTAAATACAAATGTCACGTAATTTCTCGCCCCGTGCAAAATTCCAAGCTTCCGATCGAATCACCGGGCATAACACAACCCAGCGTAATCTTCCTACAGAAATTATCAACAGGGAGAGCGAATCCGAACTCACAGGTTCTTCTCCTCGGCGACGATGAGCTCGGCGAAGGACCCGACGCTCACAAAGGAGCAGACGCGGTCGCCGGGCCGGAGCCGGCGCACGCCGGGGCCGACGGCGTCGACGACGCCGGCGTAGTCGGAGCCGGGGACGAACGGCAGAGACGGGCGTTCCTGGTACTTGCCCTGCACCTGCAGGAACGTCGCGAAGTTAAGGCTGGTCGCCGCCACGCGGACTCGCACGGACGTCGGCGACGCGAGCTCCGGGACCGGGTTGTCACTGGAGACCGCCGCGAACGGCGAGGCCTCGCCGCCGGGGGGCAGCGTGGGGTCACCGAGCCGCCGCACCACGAGCGCCTCCATTTCTTTTGGTCGGGGTTTGGACTCTGGAGGAGAGGATCTAATCTACCAAGAAAAGACGAGACTTCGAAGCTGCTGCGCTAGATGCAAACCGAGCCATAATTATTAATTTCTGTGTGACTAAACAAACGAACGCTTACGGAGAGAATACGAATGGATAAATGATGGATCTCTTATACTGAGATTTATAATTTATTATTATGGTTTTAAAATTTTAATTTATTTGTGAGAGGTAGTATATAGAGAGAAATAATCGTATGTGATTTTGGCCAGTACAGCTGAACTCGATACAGTTTGTACTATAATTTACCTGTAGACTCCCCGTCTTGAAAAAATGCACCGTTTAAAGGCGAGTTAATGTAGAAATAAAAGTCAAAACCTAAGCATAAACTTAAAAGAATTGGGCCTAAATAGTTATCTGATAAATATATCTGTGTTTAACTTAGACTCCAATAAAAAATATAGAATATAATACAAAATAAACAATATTTGTATATATATATATATATGAATTTCAAGTGATATGAGTAGGTCTGTTATAACTTCACTTACAATAAGATAACAGATAGATAGATTGCTAGGCACATTGTACCCCTAGCTTGGATAGTATATGTTGTACACATTATACCACCAATCGCTTATTTGTGACAACTTATAGTCTTACATTTTATTTATTGCTTTCGCTTCCGCTTTTATAATGTGCGTATTTGGTTTGATAGGCCCTATATGCAACTATGCGCGATATGGCATACTTAAACTCTGATATATAATATTAATGAATGGTATGGTTTATGTGATATATGAAATGCTTCAGCAATATATCTGTGAGCACCATCTACTGATCGAGGGAACAATGTGAGTGAATCATAGAGGATTCTAGATTGGCAAAATCCAGATCTTACATCGTTGATATTAGAGCATACGACTGTAGGGTAAAGCTTTAACTAGAATGGCAATTAACTAAGGACATATGACTTATTTTCAAAAAGTTAAGAAAAGGAGTTATCGAAATATAGCGCACTATTATTTCTACTTACCACTCTTAGTTTTGGACTTCTTACCCTCTCTCTTACGTTTTAAAATTTGTTACTTACACTCTAGTTCTTTATATTGCAGATGGATGGATCAGCAGTTGGCGAACCATGGGATTACTTTGCTCACAGATAAGATGAAGGCGACTTTACTAGCATCTTGCGCAAGTTGATGCTGTATTTAGGTTACAATCACCAACCCATCTCCCAAGACCGAAAGACTTCAGAAGGAATCAGGGAATCATGGATAATGAAGGTCTTCATATATGCTAGAGATGGCAAGCACCAGCCCTACACCTTCAGAAGCCTTCACAGGAGTACTTCTCCAATGCTCTCTAGGATGCCACCATCTATCCTCTACTTGCTTGTGCGAGATTCATGAGGCTACCATGTTGATGTCTCCATTTTGCTTCTATCCATCCTATCGGTAGGTAGCACACCATTGCAAGACATTCGTTCCAGTTGTTAAGCATGATTCACTGTTGACTCATCAGGTCCAGCTCACACAAGAGATGGAGGCCACTTATATTGATGCATTGGATGAGATCACCGACCTTCGCCAGCTCCTTACCGTCAGCAATAGCCAGGTGGAGATTCTTTGTGCACAACTCACCAAGTGCGAGAAGGCACTAGCTGTAGTGGAAAGCGAGAAGTCCGCTGCCCTTGCCAAGCTTTAGTGAACTACGGTGGCAACGACAATTCACGCACTAGCACCCACCGGACCTACCATCATCGCTGCCAATCCTGCCCTGACTCGTCCCTGGACCAGAGGATTTCGTTTGAGGATCACCGCGTGCAAGAGTGTGTGAAGCCCCTATCCGTCGGTCGTTGTCACTCTGGTGGACACTTGTTGAGGGCGCAGTCGTAGTCGCTCCCATTCCCGCTCTAGCTCACTCGTCTACATTTGTAGCCGCTCCCGTTCTCGCTCACCTGGCGGTAGTACCACTTGCCTTGGAGCCAACTTTATGGAAGAATAGATAGACTCGAGTATGAGCACTAGTACTAGTAAAGTGCCTGCTAGTAGCAGCTGCAGGCTTGTAACATATATGGTATTGTACCAGTATTAACTATAGATGTTGTGACATATGGTATTGTATTGTAATTTCATGACTAAGCATAGCTATGTGCTATGTGCTAGTTGTCATGTAACTACTTATTATAAATGGCATGCGGCCACAACAAACCTTGTATTGTATCTTGCTTTGTCATTTGTCTTTCTTGAATGATTTTTGCATGTCTTCAAGGGTAAATTAACCCACCAATCTAGAGTTTAGTGCTGAATAAGATTCTTCACCGTAGATGGCCCCAAAGAGAATCATCAGGGCACAAGATAACACTAACCAAGATGTCAATCAAGAAGCACACTAACCAAGATGCTAATCAAGAAGCACCACCGAAACGACGTGGGAGAGGCCATTGACAAGGAGTTAACCTCCTCCCCCCCTGGTGAACCCCACCATGGCGCAAGTCATGGCTCCTATCGGATCCTGGAACAACAACTCCAAAACCCTCTGTGTAAATCGCACTATCTCAGGAAAAACTAGTGCACACAGGGTTAACAGAGATACATATCATGCATAACAGGGACAAAGGAGGAACATGGGACGTTTTGCACAACCCAAAAAATTACTAACATGGAAAAACATTTATTGATTAATAGTGACTGCACATCAAACGGAGCATGGTGACAACGTTGGCGCTCGGGGTGGCGATCAATGGTAATTTGTGACAAAATAAAAAATCCGCTTGAATGAAAATGTTGTGAATGAGGAAAGAATGATGTGGGTAAAAGGGTTTTTGAAAATGCCTAATGGATGAAGAGATCGGGCTCGATGAAGTTCTTACCGGAGTTGTGGAAACAAAAAAATGGCTAGCGGCAAATTATTATGAAATTCAAACTTTGGTTTGAATAGAAATGTGGAGAATCTTAGGAGGAACTCACCGGTAAATTTTGGTATGCAACGGATGAGGAGATCGGGCTTGCCAGAGTTCTCACCGGAGTTAGAGAAGAAAGGCTAGCAGAGGGAGCTCCGGGGGGATTTTGGCAAAACTGAGAGAGCACATCATGAGGAATGATGCGGAGAGGCCACGGTTCAATTTATAGGGGCAAAGGAGTGCGAATTGCTCGCTGAAGTTATTGCCATAATTGAAGAAGAAGAAACTGTTCAGCGGTTACTGTTTGGACTGAAAACCGAATATCATTAATAATTCCAGAAAATCCAAAAGACACTAATTAATTTAGGAAAAATAACATTTTAACTCTAAAAAATCAACGAAAAATCTTATATACTACATAGAG
Organism: Melocanna baccifera; assembly: GCA_036346265.1. Taxonomy (NCBI): domain Eukaryota; kingdom Viridiplantae; phylum Streptophyta; class Magnoliopsida; order Poales; family Poaceae; genus Melocanna; species Melocanna baccifera. Next base: position 12,189,981 of record CM070688.1, on the reverse strand, counting down.
TGTTTTGAGTTCAAATTAAATGACAAGAGTTAAAATAATAATTTTATTGCAACACAGTAATTATTTTATAGTGCTATAAATTCTTTTTAAACTTGAAAAATAGTAATATAGCTATAAATATTGTATTAATTTTAAGAGTAGTTAAACAGAGTATTTTAAGCTCATATAAAATATTTTCAACATAAATTTAGATTTCATCTGTGAACAGAAATTCATTTTTAGTTGCTAGATATTACAAGACATCAAATAGGACTTTTGAAAAATAGTAAAAAAATTTAGAAACTTCACATAAATTCTTGAATATATTTTGGACTAAGGAAAATATTTTCAACTTGAAGTTGGTCTTTATATCTTTACAAAAATACTTTTTAGCTTTGAAATTGACTTCTAAATTCTAGAAAATTCACAGAAAATCCTGATAAAAGTCAAATGCTTTAAAATAATTAATTTGAAATTTTTTATATAATTTCAAAATAACCTTTATTTAATAATATTTTCATGTTTTTAATTAAATTACTTTTAAGAAAAAACCCTCTTTTGAAAGCTAAAAATGGGCAAATAAAATCTTCAAAAATTAGGCAAGCAAATAACACTTGTTTTTATTTTAAATTAAATTAATTTTTTTTTAAAATTTTTTTGAAATAAACAGCTGAGCAAAGAAATATGTTTAGATCTTACTTTGTGTGACTTGAGCTGAGATTTGGTTCAGACGTCCCTTTGCAAAACTTCTGTGGCCTTCTATTTGCTGTCTGGACGTTGTTGGCGGTTGGTGTTCCAGTTGTACCATTCTTCATTGTCTGTTGTTTCTTAGGGCAGTTGGTTGCATAGTGTCCCATCTCATGGCAGTCGAAACAGATAACTCCTATTGCAGGGTTCTGGTCATTCTGTGGAAAGCCAACTGTCAAAGCTTTGTTGTCCTCGGTGTTGGTGGAAGTGTTGGTTGGAACTAGCTCTTTTGTTGATGGTGACGGCTGGAATCTGTTGGCCTGTGGTAGGGTTCTTCTAAGTTTAGGGAAGCTTTCGGGCTTCATGTGCTGGGCAGACACTTGTCTTTTCCGGTTCTTTATGTCCTGGTGCTTGGATTCTTGGTAAATAGCCTTACTGACTAGTTGGTGGAAATCAGTGTAGTCGTTGGAGAGGCGTTAAACAGATAGATCATCATTAAGTCCTTCTAAAAAAATCTTTCTTGTTTGGCTTCATCTGTAGCAAATGTCTTCTAGCGCATAGCGTACTAGTTGGTTGAACTTTTGTAGATATTCATTTACAAAGCGGCTTCCTTGTCGCAGAACTCGGAATTCTCTCTTCTTCAGAGTAATGGTGCTAGTAGGAATATGAGCTTTGTAGAAGTTCTACACAAACTTGTTCTAAGTGATGGCTTGTGCATTGGCATGAGTGGCAGTTTAGTTGTCCCACCATTCTGATGTAGGTTCATTAAGCTGATGAGAAGCAAACAAAACTCTTTCCCAGTTGTTGTATTGGATAATGTCCAGTTTCTTCCCAATGACTTGGAGCCAATCATCAGCATCTATAGGATCAGTGCTGCTGGAGAATGTCGGGGGATGTGAACTCTGACAATCTTGATTATGGAACCTGAGCTGGTGATGGCGGAGCATGTTGTGCAGGGTTGATGATAGTCTGTTCTAATAGTTGAATGAGTTGATTCTGGTCAACCATCATTTGAGCCCAGTCAATTCCTTCGATAGGTGGTGGTGGAGGAATTGTAGTAGACTGACTTCCTTGGGTTCTTGTATTATTATTGTTGCTGCTATTGTTGGTTTTCCTTGTGTTCACCATATGCTTGAGGTTTTTAGGTAAGAGGAGACTTAAGACAAAGGAGGAATATGGGACATTTTGCACAACCCAAAACAAATTACTAACTTGGCAAAACCTTTATTGATTAATAGTTATGGCTGCTGACAAAAGAAAAAACTAACAGCTTGTAACAACGTCTTCTAGCTGGCCTAACAACTTATCCTAAAGGGGGAAGGGTCATCTTGGTGTGATCCTTCACGACTCTCGAGGTACAACGTGTGATCCTTCGATGTAAAGATTGAAGTGTCAACAGAGTCGAAGAACTGTTTTTTGAGTGGCTTCTTGCTTGGCCCTTTCAAATGAGTAACTATTTCCTTTGAAGCAGTAACGAAGACTTTCTTGTCCAGTTCGCTTGGTGATGAGTAAAGTAAAGCGATGTCCCATCGTTTGGTCTCCATAGCTGTCTTCTTGGTGCATGTAGATAGCTCAACGTTGAAAACCCAAACGACGAGGCAGTCGATGAAGGTCTACACTCCATCTATCATTTGGTGCATTTTGATAAATGTCTATCTATAATTGTTTGAACAAGAGGAGAGTTAGAAATAAGTTTTCATGTAATAACATAAAGATGAGAGACAAGGGTTATCAAAGGCTGAGAGGTAAGAATAGGCAAGACTTTTTGAAATTACTGGTTATTTAAAAATAAGTCCTTAGGGTTCAACCATTTTGTTCTATTTACGGTCACGTCTCGATATTGGAGACCACGTATACTTGAAGGTGTCACCATTGAGGGGAGTCAGAAGGTTCAAAGTCAAAGGCAAGCTCGCTCCCGATATGTCGAACCTTTTCCAATAAAGGCCAAGAAAGGAGAGGTAGCCTACAACTTGGATCTACCTGCAAACCTCGCAGATATACATGATGTATTCCATGTGTCACAACTTAAGAAGTGTCTCCGAGTGCCAGAAGACCAGACCCCTTTACAGGAAATAGAGATCGAGAATGATTTGACGTACCTAGAATGGCCTATCAAAATCCTCGACATGGTGGAAAAGAAGACAAGAAATCAAACTATTTGGATGTGCAGAGTACAATGGAACCACCATACTAAAAAGGAGGCTACTTGGGAGCGTGAAGACCAACTGCGGAAAGATTACCCCTACCTGTTCTCAAGTTAGACTGAATCTCGGGGTCAAGATTCCTTTTAAGGGGGGTAGATTTGTAACATTCCCATTTTGGAAATAATAAATAATATGCAATTTGTGATAATTGGAAGTTTTGGTATTTCTTGGTATTTTGAATTTTCTAGATTTTCAAAGGTTTGGTTGAGGTTCCATTAAAACAAAATAAAGGATACATATGAATATACATACAATCCCAAGCACATAAAATGATATAGAAGGTCAAAAGGAAAGGATATGTTTGATAATAGAAAATTTTCAAATGAAATTATGAATCTGAAAAGATGATCCAAATTCTTGTCTAAAAATTCACAAAAAGAAATAGTTATATATGTGCATATATCTACATGTGTATATATATACCAAGAAAAGTAGTAACACTAAAATAGATTTCTTAAGATTTCATGCATTAAATATATATACACATATGCTCAATATAATTTATGGAAAAGTCTAACCAAAAAGGAAATTAAAATAGAAAAGCATTGGAGATATGCAAAACTATAAACACATATATAAACTAAAATTTGAAAATCAAATAAAAATTGAAAGGAAAATAAAACAAAAAAGAGGGGGGAAACTAGCTAGCTCGGCCAGCTCCCCCTCTCTCTCCCGCCACGCGCCCCCTCTACCTCTCTCTCTCTCCTCCCCCTACCCACTCGCCGCTCGCTCTGTCCCCTCGCTCGCGCATGCTTCCCAGGATTCGCGTTGCTACTCCCCACCTGCTCGCCCCTGGTTTCACCGCCGCCGCCCCCGGTTTCCTTCCCCTCCCCCATTCCCTGCTGCCTCCGTGCCATTTTCTGCGCCGATCACGCCCATGCCTTGCCTCACCCGTCCCCTCCGAGCGAGACCGTACAACTGCCCCGACGCCGACCGCCATCCCCTGCGTTCGCCAACATGGTCTCGTCACCCTGCCCCATCGACTCAAGCACACTGTGGCCGCACCTCCCCTCCCGTTAGCCGCCATGGGCGCCCACACCCCCTCCATGTGGCCAGCCTGTTCCCGGCGTCTATAAAGCCAGCCAGGGGCCCCGATCGTCTCCCCGCACTTCTCTCTTACTCCCACGGTGCATAATTGAATGCTAGTACCCCACAGCTCGCCGGAGCTCATTTCTTCCCCAAGTCCGATCATCGGGATCACCGTCGATTGTATCCACCTCCGCCTAAGTCCCTTCGTCAGGAGCACCCTAGGGACCCGGCGAAGCCATCCCCGCCATCCTCGGAAGCTTCCCGTGCCCGAGCCCCTCCTCGCCGTGCACCCTCCTACGAGCTTCGCCGCCGCATGCTGACAGCCTTCCCCGAGCCTCGCTGGCCTCAATTTCTTCATCGTGACCACTCAGGGATATTCCCCGCAAAGTTAATTGAATGCTAATGCCCTAGAGCTCCATAGTCACCGCCGCCCTATTCCACCGCCGCCTTGGCTTGCTGCCGGTAATGGCTTGGGCCAAATTGGCCGGCGAGACTTCACCCAGAGGTGGGCAGTAGGGCGAGGAACCCATTTTACAAATGTTATTGTGCGATCGTCGCCTTCTCCGCCGGCGATCAGCCTCGCCGGAGTCGGGAGGAGGGAGACGACATTGTTCACCGGCTAATTTCAATTACCGTGCATGTAATTAAATGCTAATGACGGTGGTTAAAGATAATGTGTCACTGACGTGTGGGCCATACGTTAATTTAAACCGGTACCGGGTCCTACCCACCAGTGTCTCATAAAAACTTTAAACCTGAGGGCCCCACCTGTCAGTGGCCCAGAGGAAAGGAGTTAATCCCCCTCGGTGGAACCCACGTGTTAGCCACTAGCGCATTCCGAGATTTAAATTCCCCAGTGGGTCCCACATATTAGACACTGATGCAATAAAGAAATGATATATACCAGTGGGTCCCACCTGTCAGTCTGACATACCCTCTCTCCTCATAATATAATAATGATTTTTGATTTTTGATTTCTAATTAAAATAATTGAAAGCTTTAGAAATTCATAATAATTTTATTTTAACTCCAAATTTAATGGGAAAAATTGCTAAATTCATCCTCTTTCAAGGGCAATCAAAATCATGAATTTTTGAGTTTAATTGAATTTATGATGCAAATTTAATTGGTTATGTTAATTACCTTTAAACTTCAAAAATTTATAATTAATTCATTTTAATTCCAAATTTAGTGAGAAAAATTGCAAAATTCATCTAAATTCATTCCCTGTCCAGTGGAACCAAAATCATGAGTTTTGGTGTTTTTTGAATTTTTGTGAAGTTTTATTTGGTTATGTTAATTTGCTTTATTTCTTTTAAAATGTATGTTCAACGTGAAATTAGCTTACGAGGCCTAGGAAGAGGAGTCTGAAGGAGACACAGTCCAAGATCAACCAAACCAACCCCCCTATGACCCAGGCGAGTCAATATTTTGATCATTTTGAATACCCATTTTGCAATTTTTTTAGATTCCAATTTATCAAATGCATGCTGTTATTTTATGTGATATCTTATGTTGGATTTCATGCTTTAGGTAGCTGCCCTTTTATTAAGTGCTACTATTATACCTTCTCGGCACATTATACCGTGAACCTTGTTACCCCTAGGAAAAATTGTAAATATACGTGTTTCAAAAGAATCGATTACGTTTACATTATATGGCATAGTAATGCTAAGTTCCAAGGGTTTTAAAATACCCCAACATCATATGCAAATGCAAAGAGTAATTTTGGGGAAAGTTGTAAGTTGGAAATGATCATGTATTTTTAAATGATCTTTATTTTTATGCCCCAAAAATCTCAAATTGCTTATACATCTAGGCGGATGGTTCGGGGGTATGATGCATTGGTGTGCACGAGTGTGTGGTTTGTAGTAGAACCGTTCAGATAGCCTAAGGACCTAATCAGGCCACGACCTCCTATTGTAAAACTGTATAACTACAAATCTGCAAAGTGCAACTTGGCTAAGTAAACCCTATCGAACCTCAGACTCATCTCATAGGCTAGGGAAGGAAGTGCCGGAATGCCAGGGCCTAGTGCGGTTAAAGGGACACCAAGTGGAGGGTGAATTATTTCTCTTATTTTACTAGCGTATGGGAAGTGGAGCCCGAGGTGCTAGTAAAAGAGTTATTAACATTCCGCGCAATGTATGGGACCCACCGCAAGTGGGAGCATCCCATAGGGTAAGATGAGACCCCGAGGCCAGGTAGTTTTAAAAGGTTACTATGATGATCTACTCAACTGCATGACTAAGGAATCATACGGGGTAACGAGCGGATTGTCTCTTGTGGTGAAAGTGTACAAACTCTGTAGAATCAAAACTGTTCGAATAGCGTGTTCACGGTCAAAGGCGGACATAGCAACTTAACTCTAATATAATTCTTTTTCAAAAGCAATTTTGAAAGGTTGGGACTTGGAATGAGAAAAACTGAAGGACGATAGACTGTCCTGGTTTGAGTTGCCCTGGGTGTCGTCCCAGTGATAAGTTGAGCGATTATAACGCTGAAAACTGGCTATATGGTGCAGGTGACATATAACGGTGGATGTAATTTGTACCAATACTATCATCACAAATCCTTTATTCAAAAGCGTTATGATTTTAGTCCAAATGGCTAAGTCTAGGGTTTTATACATATATCTTAAGTCTTTTAAAATGCAAGTTCCAGCAAAATAAAATAACCCAAGCCTATCCTTGTCAAGCCATGCATGTTATATAATTGCATTCTGTGTATTGGCTCGCTGAGCACGGTAGTTAGTGTGCTCACACTCGCATAATCAAATCTAGAAGGGGAAGGACAGGATCACTATGCCTACAAGGAGCGCCAAGACAAGGAGCCGATGACGGCAACTAGGGTAGATTTCAAAATGTCCAGTCCTAACCAGGGTTGGGCAATATAATTGCACACATTTACCCCTAGTCGCTGCTTGTGGCTTATGGTTCCGCCAATGTTATCGCTTTTCCGCTGCTTACCTTTTGAGTGTAATATTTGGCCTAGGAGGCCCGTCATGTAAAACAATTACCCGACGTGGCATATTTTAAACTCTGATATATGTAAATTATATTTTTGATTGTATGATGTGATGTATGAGATGATATCAGCAATGTATTGTGAGCACTATCTATTAATCTAGGGAATAGTGCGGTGGAATCATAAAGGATTCTGGATTTCAAATCTGGGTTTGACACATGTCCTCCCATTGTACCACGCGATTAGCACACTACCTTAGGTGTGCAGCTGAGAGTGATAAGGCTGTTACTATGTTCTGTTGCCAAATTAGTTACGCCGCATTAGGTTCTATGCATGGTTTTGTTACTATGTTCTGTAACCAAATTAGTTACTATGTTCTATGCATGGCTAAGCATTTCTACAAAATTTCTAGTTAATACTAGTGTGCTCACTAGGTTTTATCTAGGGTGACAATGTATGGTTGTGATCAATACCAAATTTTGCTATATATAAATGAATTGGGCATAACTAGAATTTAAATTAGATTTAAACTAAGTTTGAATAAAAGTACGCATGCATAATAATTTAAAAACAACATAAATAATTTAAATTACTCGGAATAACATGATCAAAGGTGTAACTTGCCTTGCTCTATGAATTGGTTAGAATTGCTGTTGAAATTGCACTGTTCCGGAACATCGTACTCTACGCGTGAAAAGCGACCAAAGAAAACTAAATTTAAATAAAATCTAAATAAAATTCAAAAATTATAAAATATATACTACGAGATAGATTATGAATTGAGATGAATTTAAAATTTTGAATCACTCAATTTAGAGTTTGGACGAAGGAGAATGAATTATCAAAAGTTTGTTGGACGAGAAAATACAAAAAAACTAAAAAATAAATTGAGGAATGTTCGGACCGAACAAACAGATTGTTTATGCACACAGAAAGTGCTCTACCATTTTGTCCATGGCACTAGAGAGAGGAGGCACAGGAGGTGAAGCCAATAGGTAAAATGGGTTGCTAAAGACCCGAAGAACATGTAGGAAGTGACGGCACATCAAACGAAGCACGATGACAACGACGGCGCTTGGGGCGGCGGCCGGCGGTGATTTGTGACAAAATCAAAAATCCGCTTGAATGAAATATTGGGAATAAGGAGAGGATCATGCAAGTCAAAGGGTTTTTGAAAATGCCTAACAGATGAAGAGATCAGACTTGACGAAGTTCTCGCCGGAGTTGTGAAGCAAAAATGGCTGGCGATGAATTATTGTGAAATTCAAAATTCAGCTTGAATAGAAATGTGGGGAATCTCAAGTGGAACTCACCGGTAAAATTTGGTACACAACGGAGCAATGGATGAGGAGATCGGGCTCATCGGAGTTCTCACCAGAGTTGTAGAAGAAAGGCTAGCAGAGCAAGCTCTGGGAGGCTTTTGGCAGAACTAAGAGAGCATATCATGGGAAATGATGTGGAGAGGCTACCGTTCATTTATAGGGGCACGGGAGTAACAGTTTGGCCCGAATATCTCACCGAAGTTATTGCCAGAACTAAAGAAGAAGAAATTGTTCCGGTGGTTACTGTTTGGACTAAAAACTGAAAATCACTAATAATTCTAGAAAATCCAAAAGACACTAATTAATTTTGGGAAAATAACATTTTAACTCTAAAAAATCCACAAAAAATCTTTGGTACTACATAGAGCATTTTGAGTTCAAATAAATTCCTGAAGAATAGTAAAACAATTTTAGAAACTTCACATAAATTCCTAAATGTATTTTAGACTGAAAAAAATAATTTCAACTTAAAGTTGGTCTTTATATTTTTACAAAATACTTTTTAGCTTTGAAATTGACTTCTAAATTCTAGAAAATTCACAGAAAATCCTGATAAAGTTGAATACTTTAAAATAATTAATTTGAAATAGTTTTTTTATGTAATTTCAATACAACATTTTATTTAATAATGTTTTTATATTTTTAACTAAATTACTTTTAAGAAAAGCCCCTTTTTTAAAAGCTAGAAAAGGCAAATAAAATCTTCAAAATTTAGGCAACCAAATAACACTTATTTTTTTAAATTAAATTAATTTTAATTTTTTTGAAAATTTTGAAATAAAAAGCTAGGTTGTGGTAGCTCGACAAACCTAATCTTGCAAGCTATTTACACTGGTCAACAAGCGAGTGTTGCCAACTATAACCCAAGGTTGTCGATTTCCTATGGACTTGGCCCTTAGCCTTTTGTTTTACTGATGAGCCACTTGAATTTGAAGATTGGCTTCGTGACACCAAGAAGAACCTACAACTTGCCAAATATTCCGAAGAAGACAAGGTGGTTTTTGCCACCCATCAACGCAAAGGGACAAGAATGCTTATTGGCAAAACTATCTGGCTGCCTGAGGTAAAGAAAGCCCCATGGTTGAGGAAGAGGAAGAGACCTATTGGGAAAATACTCCACACTCTACTTGCGGGACCTGCTCTATAGGAAATACCTGCCTATAGGCTAAAAAAAGGCGATTGCACTCACGTAGGATGATTGTACCCCTAATTTGTACTCATAGGGTAGTTATTCTCCCAAAGGGCATTTTCGTCATTTGTACAGGCCCTAGAGCCTATAAATATCCTATGCATCCTCATTTGTAACTGAAGCTCACAAGGAACACAAAGCTCAATTCAGACTGGTGCCCTCCAGGTGGAACTCTCGAAACCCTTCGAAGGTTGCCAACAAGAGTAGAGTGGTCCTCTCGGACCCTCGAAGCTGTATAAATTCTCACATCACTCTCGCTCTCATGGACGTTGACTCGTAGCACGGCCGACGTCCGCCCCCTCTAACGTGTTTAGTTGTTCACCCCTACAACATTGGCGTCGTCCGTGGGGGAACGTAGCTAATTAATGATAGGCTATAGCTCCTACCAAGAAGCACTCCAAGTCCACGAGGCCTCCCCCAGCTCCAAAGCACAAGGAGCCCGTGGACGACCCATCCGTCCTCCGGAGGAGCTTAAGGCACGTGCTGCCTTTCAAGATTGGGGCTTTTCACCCAGGACAAACAATGTCCTGCGCGTCCTAGGACCCAGGCATGCCACTTCTCGCATGCCAGCTGATGTGGTCTCCGGGCAAGAGCAAGTAGCCCAGTGTACTATCAAAACTTTGGGGCCAGCCATTGCTTCTGGGGTGCTCAACACTACTAACTACAAGGCAATGATGGAGGCAACCACATGGCAAGTTGTGGATTACATGATGGCGGCCTACCGTCCTCTTGGTGGCCCTCAGCACATCTCTTTGCCCCCAGCACCACCTTCAGTTCAAGTGGCCACTAACCTAGGCGCGCTTGGGGCTTTTGTCTTTGGCGGAGGGCAAGAGGGAAAACCTTACAACCTCCCTCTCCTCGCCCATGCGGTGGTAATGAATGGGTTTCCTTACTGGCCACTGCACTCATCGAGCTCCAGATGGGGAGGAACTCAGCTTATCCTGTTGTAGTTCATCCCGTCATCTCTTCTTCGAGGCTGAGCTCATACCCCTAGGGATGGGAGTTCCAAGGCCTCCTCTCCAAGTTCCTCCACCAGGGCAAATGCGTCTGCACCCGGAGACTGGCAACCCTATCACCCGATACATCTCTGAAACTCTATTCTGACCAAAGTTCCATCAGCCCATCCTCGGACCCTATGATGGGATTCTGATCCCATGCAGTTTTTGGAAGTATATTCCACGGTGATTCAGGCTGGAGGAGGTGGTGAGGCGAAGATGTGCAATTGCCTCCCACTATTCCTCTCCATGATAGTGCGCTCCTGGTTCTTCAATCAGAAGGACTCTATCTACCCCTGGGACCAGTTACGGGAAGAGTTCAGCACAAACTTTCAAGGGAGCTATAAACGCCCCATGCTCCCTAATCAACTCTTTACCGTCAAGTAGCAGAAGGGTGAATCCATGAGGGAATTCCTTAAGCTCCTTTCCAAAGTGCGAAGCCAAGTGGCGGATGCCCCAGATTCCACTGTTATCAATGCATGCAAGGAAGGGGCTGCTCCCGGGCAAGCTGAACCGCGTGTTGGGAAGGGATCCCTTGAGAACCATCCATGAGCTCTTCGAGGTGGTGGAAAAAAAGAAGAAGAAGGCGACCTGGCCAAAAGGGGGATTCTCCCACGAGATAAGGGCGACTCCCTGGGAAAAAAAATCAAAAGGCTCCTCCTAGAAGAAGAACATGGACCGAAGGGATCGCTCTAGCAGGGGGAGCGATTCCAAAGTCCTCGTCATGACTAACACCACCTTGTAGGAATGCGGGGACAATTCTGCCAGCGGGCCTAAGAAGGATTCGAAGCCTAAATCCTACTAGAAGGGGTGCCTCATTGAAGGTAGCGAAGGTAGAAGGAACAACCCCAACCAAGGAGATGGACACTGTTGTGCTTACCACAAAATGAATGGGCATGATACAAATGAATGCCACCAATATGCTGCGAAGGTGGCAAAACTCCTCAAACGTGGCCCTAAGCCACACTAAGGGTCTCCACCGCATCCCACAGCTGCGGAGGCAATGCCCCTTCAAGCAATCCCACCACCTCAGGCATAGGATCCTAGCGATCTAGCCCCTGGGGGCACTTGCGAGATGCTGAGCAAAAACTCCCATTCCAAGCTCCATAAAGACAAGTGAATGCCATAATGGGGGGCTCGACTTTAGGGCATGATTTCAAGCACCGGCGGAAGGAGTATGCCCAAGAAGTCAACATCATGGGGGCAGCTGCTCAAAGCGCCCTTCCTAAATGGGCAAGCATTACCCTTAGCTTCACAGCCGAGGATGCAAAAGGCCTAACATTCTTGCATGATGATGCTCTCCTAGTAAGTGCCACCATATCCAATTGTGAAGTCTCGTGCATCCTTGTTGACGGGGGAAGCTCCGCAGACATACTCTATCTACGGGCACTCAAGGAAATGTGGGAGTCATGGGGGAGGGGGGCTATCATCATGATATTCTGTTATCATAAGACTACCCCTTCACTGGCTTCATACCGAGAAAATCTATTCAATCCCTTGAGAGAATCGAGCTCCTTATGACTTTTGGAACACAAGAGAATCATCGCACAGAAGCTATCAGATTCGATGTCATGGACATTGAGTCCCTATTCAATGCTATAATGGGGTGAGAAACTCTCAACCATTTCTGTGCAGCAGTTCATCAAAACTATCTATGCTTAAAGATACCAGGCCCTTGTGGGGTCATCTTCGTCAAGGGTGATCAGGACTTGGCTCACCGCCTATACCACAAAGTAGTAACCAACTCTAGCGATATCAACTTCCTCGAACTTAAGGAGGTGAAACAAGGGATACCCTCGCCTCTCCCATTAGGGCATGATGAGAATATGCCCCTCCAGCAAAGTACTCTCTCAAGCCTCAATCAAAGGAGGATTTAAAAGAAATGCCACTCTTTGGCCCGAATGACCCATGATTTGCCCGAATCGAAGTCGATCTCCAAGAGAGAATGGAGAAGGAGCTCATAGAATTCCTGAAGTCCAATACTGACATATTTGCCTGAACACCGTTAGACATGACTGGCATCCTTTGAGAGGTGATCCAGCACTACCTTGCTGTGAGGCCCGAGCGTCATTTGATAAAATAGAAACTTCGAAAGCTATCCTCAGAACGATGCTAGGCCATCAAGGACAAAATTGAGAAACTCATGAAGGCTAGCCTTGTTTGAGAAGTTTGGTATCCAGAGTGGCTAGCAAACCCTGTTTTGGTCAAGAAGTCCAATGGCAAGTGGCGCATGTGCATCGACTTCACTGACCTCAACAAAGCATGCCCGAAGGACAATTTTCCTCTCCCGCGCATCGACTAACTCGTTGACTCCACCGCTGGGTGTGAGTTGATGAGTTTTCTAGATGCATATTTAGGGTATCATCAAGTCCATATGGTGAAAGAGGATGAGGAGAAAACCAGCTTCATCAACCCTCTGGACACATTATGCTATCTACGCATGCCCTTTGGGCTAAAGAATGCCGGAGCCACTTTCCAACATCTCATCTCTCTCATACTCAGGGATCAATTGGGCCACAATGTGGAGGTTTATGTTGACGACGCTGTTACAAAGAGCATTCTAGCCTTATCGCATATTGAAGATCTCTGTGAAACATTCAACAACCTCCACAGATTCGACGTCAAGCTGAACCCTAAAAAATGCGCTTTCGATGTTAAAGGAGGGAAGCTCCTAGAATTTTTGGTGTCACAAAGGGGCATCGAGGCTAACCTCAAGAAGATTCATGTGATCTTGGACATGGAACCACCTCGGTCTACCAAGGATGTCCAATGCCTCATGGGGCGCATGGTTGCGCTCGGGTGTTTTGTATCACGATTAGTGGTAAAGGGCCTACCCTTCTCCAAGGTGCTATGAAGGATTGAAGGCTTCCAATAGACATCCGAAGCCCAAAAGGCCTTTGAAGACCCAAAGGCCTACCTGGCAACCCCTCCGCTCCTCACAAGTCCAAGACCAGGAGACACACTTCTCCTTTACCTCACTGTAACCCCAGTTGTAGTAAGTGCTGTCCTGGTTAAGGAAAAGGATGGAGTTCAATATCCAGTATATTATATTAGCAAGGCTCTTGCGAGTGCCGAGACAAAGTACACAAAGATAGAGAAAATATGCTATACCTTGCTCATGGCGTCAAGGAAGCTCTACCATTACTTCCTGGGGTATGCCACTACCGTCCCATCAAGTTACCCTCTCAATGAGGTAATAGCGATCAAAGAGGCCAGAGGAAGAATAGCAAAATGGGCCACAGAGCTGGCACCTTTCTCCCTCAAGATCGTCGAAAGAACCTCTATCAAATCACAGGCCCTCGCCAACTTCGTGGCTGAGTGGACCGCGCCCCTAATTAACCAAGAAATATCAATAGATGGCCAAAATGCACCCAACAAGAATTGGACTCTATACTTTGATGGCTCCAAGCGTTTGGTAGGAGAGGGTGCAGGGGTTATCCTAGTAAGCCCAGAAGGGAAGGCACTAGAGTATGTGGCTCATTTTTCCTTCTACTCCACCAACAACATGGCCAAATATAAAGCACTACTCTTGGGCCTACATCTCACCAAGGCCATGGGGGTCAGATGCTTTCTCATCTTAGGGGATTACTAGCTGGTCATTAATCAAATGGACAAAACATATCAATACCTCGACCCAACAATAGCAAAATACTTGGACAACGTGAGGAAGATGGAACACCACTTCGTCGGGCTTGAAGCTCATCACATCCCCCGCGAAGATAATCAACAAGCAGATCACTTAGCTCGTACTATGGGTTCTAAGGAGCCCCTTCCTCTAGAAGTTCTCTTCAAAGTTCTGAAGGCATCAACGGTGGAAGAAGTATTTGATCATGAATTGCCACTAGAGGTCAATGAGACCTCAGCTCTACCGCCTTCTTGGATGACTCCTATCATCAAATGCATATAAAGATGGTGAGGAGCCTGAGGACACAGTAATAGCCCACATATTACTCTTAAAGGCCAAGTCATATGTGATTATTGAGGGAAAACTCTACAAATGCGGGGCATCCACCCTTTTCAAATGCATCACAAGAGAGAAAGGCATCTCACTTCTCCTAGATGTGCATGAAGGCCTCTGTGGCTCTCATATTGCCCCAAGTGTAACTGCAACAAATTATCTTTGCTAAGGCTTCTATTGGCCTACAATGGTCTAGGATGCCCTCAACGTCGTCGGGTCTTGTGAAGGATGCTAAAAATGGCGAACAATCACAATGCTCCTACTAATCCTCTACACACAATACCAATCACTTGGTCTTTTGCCCGATAGGGAATGGACTTGCTTAGACCATTCCCACCGGCCAAGGGAGGCTACAAACATATGGTGGTATCTGTGAATTACTTCACCAAGTGGGTAGAGGGTGAACCCCTAGCCTCCATCACATCTCACTCCATGCAGAAGTTCTTCTAGAAGAATATCGTGTGTCGCTTTGGGGTTCCTAGGGAGCTCACAGTGGACAATGGCACCTAGTTTAATGCATCATCCTTCAGAGATTTCTACAACTCCATTGAGACCAACCTATGCTTCGCATCGGTGGCCCATCCAAAAACCAATGGCGACTGAAAATGCTCTCAAGGCCCCTACCCATTGACTTCACTCAAAACAAGGACAACCACAAGATTGAGGTGGACTTCGCTGAGAAATCTGTGACCAAGCTCTCCTTAAGCATGCCGCTTACGAACCGGAGGCCGCCTGATTCTACAATGATAGGGTGAAGGAACATGCTTTCCTCCTCAGTGACCTTGTGCTCAAAAAGGTCACTGACCCAATGGCTCAGGGAATGCTTCACCACAAATAGGAAGGCCCTACTGCGTTTCCTCAGTCCTAGGATCGGGCGCCTACTGACTTGATACCATGGAAGACAAGTTGTTGAAACATGCATGGAATGCGGACAAGCTCCGTAAGTTTTACACTTGAAAACTTTGTTGTATGCCCTCAAGCAGCACCTACTGGGATGTAAATACCCCTTGCTCAATGCAATAAAGGCATGAGATTATCACATATTCGCTCCACTTGTGCAATTGTGATATGAGTTGGGGGTGTCCCCTTAACACGCTACTATTAAGGGACGCACTTGCTTTGTGAATGTCTTCCTAACTATACGATCATTAGCGATTCGAAGGTTTGCCTCCTAACGCATTGCTGTTAGGAGGTAGCCCTCTAACATGCTGTTGTCAGAGGGTTACACCTTTTCGAGAAATCATCTTATTAGCATGATCATGACTAACTCCATGAACATGCTCCTAACACACTGCTATTAAGAGACAATCATGCTCTGCAAGTTTTGCTCAAAGTCCTCACAACCCATCCCTCTAAAGGGTATCACCTTCGTGATGACCAAGGTGCATGGCCTCCATGGTCACCCCTAATAAAAGACCAAAGCGGCTTGGGCACCCATCGCCTCCGCCATGGTGGCTTGCACCATGCTAGACCCAGGGTGCAAGCGACGACTCAGGCTTAGTCCTGAGTCTATGGATATGCAAAGGATTAGTCCCCTTTAGCCTCCAAGCCATACGCCGAATGACCTCCAGGTCACCCATCGCCTCGCTCCGATGCAGGCAAAGGGCCAACCGCGCCTAACACATCCACATCCCCCTCGGGAGTGCTTCTCTACGAACATGATGGTTACACAAGCCATGAACCTTAATCGGTCTTGAGAGACATCCCCTCTTAATGGGCATGAAAGCATACTCTAATTATATTTAGGCTATTAAGGGCCTCGCGAGCAAGGCCCCTGGCCCTTTTAAGAGGTACCTACAACCCCTTGTTCCCTTGCCTAGTTGGGACTGGGGCAAAAAGAAACTACTTGGGACCAAGCGCCCCTTGGCGATCACACCCATTACTAAACTGCTCATCTCCTACGGCCTATCCTCCTAGGCCAGGTTCGATCGCCTGGGCGCTCGGCCCCTCTGCGCACATCGCTTATATTTGAAGCCAATCACCTAGTGAACACTCCTTGAATGAAGCATAACATCATCTCGTTATTTTTTATAATGGATGAGACAAAAACATAACCATGCTCTCTCATCATCTGTGATATGAGTTCTCAGGCATGTGTCATCTACCAAAAAAGGGATGCTAAACAAGTCTGGCTAATGTCATTACAGGATCTCTACCAAACATAAAATAGCAACAAAAGTCATACACTAGCTAGGGTGTCATGCTCGCTGTCTATTGGTGGAGGCACAGGAACCCTCGAAGCCATGGATGAAGCAACACTCTTGACGAACTCTATCGCGAGGGGCCTCAGCACAGCTGGCTCGTCTGAGGGTTCTTTATTCACCTTAGGAGTGAAAAGGCCGTGGAGGCCCTCGCGCACTGCCTTCTTGCCTGAGCTGTCACAATGATGGGAGATGGCAAGGGCCCTGGCAGTCAAAGCTGCGGTGGCAAAGGACTGACTTTGGTCTTCGGTAGCTCTGGCAAGTATGCCGACTAGCTCCTCAAGGAGGGAATCCACACCTCTGGTTTCATCACCCCCAATGGGACAGGGGCGACCTTAACCCCCAGGCTCTCCAAGGACCTTTTGTGCAGCTAAGGTGATCTCGTGGAGTCTGAAGAAGTAGTTCAGTCGTTGCTAGGACTTGGTCACATCCTCCTCCAATCTCACATTCACCTGGCGAATGACCCTAGCTTTCTTCTCTGAAACCTTCAACTTCTCCTTAGTGGCTCTTAGCTGATCCTTGGCAATATTTAGTTTATCCTCTGTGGCTCTCAGCCAGTCATCCTTCGACTGCGAGGCCTTCTGTTGAGCCTCTACCATATCCTCCTAGAACATCTCTTCTATAATCTGGGGGGGCTTTGTCCCTGATGATGTTGAAGATAGAAGTGGCCTGTGGGGGAGCATATGGAATACTGGCATTAGAAGGCAGAGGATGCTGGGCAAAGGAAAATAGCAACCACAGAGGTACTGGGAAGTAGAGATTTACAGTGGTGCCCAACTAATCCTTGAGTATCTAGGAGAACTTCCCGACGTCCCGCGTGTCGCAGAAGCGGGCCATGTACTTGTTGACATGACCCTTTGTGAGGTGATGGATTTGAGCTACTGCATCATCATCATCATCGATGAGTGGAATGACGTAGGAGGGCAGCTCGCTAGAGGAATAGCTCGTGGCCTTGCCATGTGCCCCTTGCGCCTTGGCCTTGATGCCAGGAGGGGCCTTCTCGCCTCTTGAATCCTAGGCCTTGAGCATCGCCATTCTCATGTCATCAATATGCGCTCCCACCTTCGCAGCGCCTAGTCCGATAGACAATATTGGACAAGAGGTAATAAATTCCGAAAGGCACCTGAAATGGACAAGAAGCTTCGTTTACCTTCATCCCCGAAGAGAGAGTCAAAGACGTCACAGTATTGAGTGTCAGGCGCCCTTGGGCCACCACGAGGGGTCAAGCCCAACTCCCCCTCCTCTAGCTTCTCCTCCACTACATGAACAAAGGACCTCGTGGAGCTAGAGCATGTGGGGGATGTGGAGCTAGAGCGTGAGGAAGAGGACATGGTGTGAGAAGTCCCACGACTCAGGGAAAGCTCTACGCCGACTCCGCTCCTAGGCTTGACAGCGGAGGTAGGAGACGGACCACAGTTAGAGGCCTGCCTTTTTCTCTCCTGTGAAGGCAACCTCTGAAGCACCTTGGGATCTTGAGTTTTCCTTTGTGCGAAGCGAGTCCCGAAGCAGCGGAATGTGGAGGATGCTCAGCAGAGGTTCACGTGGCATCCGGAACTCGGGGTCAAAAGCCACCGAAGGGAGGGGGCCTTGCTCCTGTGGTAGGAGGCCATGCCCCCCCAGTAGAGGGCTTCACCCTCGGCTGGGTCTTCAGAGGAGGGGGCCTGGCAGTGCCCTCTAAGGACAATGCCTTAGCCTTCTGTATCTTCGACGGATTAGAACAGGCTTGCCCCAAGGGGGCATCGTCAGCTTCAAGCTGTTGGCGACACTGTTGGCCCTCTGACCATCGGAAATGCCAGCCTCCTCAAGAGACTCGTACTCGGTGATGGTCATCTCTTTAGGATCCAGTTGGCCTCCTCGACCACCTCCCTGGGAGAGTGCGCTATGTGAAGTTAAACAAAGGTGTCAACTCATGGACCCTAGGACAATCTGACACGAACTAGCCAAGTCGCGCTCACCTTTGCTTTTAGAGACCGTGATGTAGTCGCGCTTCTCATCAACCAGGGGCTGACGTTTGCAAGGGTCATCTCCTCCATCAGGTCCCGGACCCCACTCCACTTGCGAATCTCAGACGCGACATAAGCAAACTCCCAGTCGGCATCCAAAAGAGGAAGGATCTCAGAATAGCCATCTTGAGTGAGCCTAGGCGGGCTACCAGTGTATGGAAAGCCCTCCACCTTCAAGTAAAACCACTTCTTCCCAAGGCAACTCCAGTTGTACCAGGTTGCATGAACCGAATACTCGCCCTGGCATTGAGCGGTTGAGGTCAGCATGCCTAGCGGTCCAAACTTCTCGTTCATCCGCTGGAGATGGACGAAGTAGTCGAAAGCCATGACGGTGGGGTTCAGGTGTCTGCTCTCAATCGTTGTCTCACACAGCCACAGGAACACTCTCACCTTGGTAAGTAGGTTGGGTGAGAAGTGCGAGAGCTCCATATGAAAATGCCTCATGAGGACCCAGATGAAGGGATGGATCAGGAGCCCCAGACCAACCTCAAACCATGCCTTAAGAGCGATGGTGTACCCCTTCCGAGGGCTGGGGCATTCATCCAGCCCCGGCCACATGACATCTCTCAGTGTGAGGCTGTTCCAGGTGCCACCAACGCTGCCTTCTTTGCCTTAGTGAGGGAAGAAGGCTCAACTCCCACGAGAGCCTCCTTATCAGGGGTGTCGTTGAGGATCTCGACATCCTCATCAAGGTTGTCATGTGGCAAGTCTTCCATCTCGGCCTGGCCTATGTCTCCCTTTCAACAATGCGAGAGGTGGCGGTCCTTAGTCATTGTGGCAGAACGATGAAAACCTGCAATGGCAGTAATACAAAATGAATAAGTACTCTGCAAGGAAACATCGATATGCATGAAAATTATGCAAAGGGTGAATTGCGTGGCATAAACACTAAGGGACGGCCTATACCAAAACTCCATCTCACTGCCACGCTTGACAGCAAGGCTACCTCCCGATATGCATGCTATTACCAATAAATAAAAAGGGGGGCATCAGAGGATAAGTCATCTACCCTCCACATGGCCACGTCGCTAGAAGGAATGGCCACCTTAATTGAGGCCATATACTTCTACCTTGGACTCCTTAAAAAAAAGAGTGTGGCTCGGGTAACGTAGCATGCCTCTCCGTGCAGCAAAGGAAACAGGGGCACGTTGTTGTTCTAGAATTTTCATCATCTCTATGCTCTTCTCTCTACCTGGGCAGCTCCTAGCACTGTGACTTCTACCTCGAGGCACTCCAAGCTGGCTACGTCTCACCAGCCACGCGAGCTTGCTGGACCAACGCCCCATGCTCTGGCGAAAGGCAGCACCCCAGCAGCATACATCGCTAGTAAATAACAATACAAGCATAAGAAATGGGGTGCATAAAGGCCAACCACTAGTACAAAGCTCATGGCGTCTTGATGAGGTCCCCTAATCTCCCGGTGCCTTGGCGATCACATACAAAGAGCCAGCACCATGCACTGGCAAAACAAACATGCTCTTTTGCTGCCACTCTTGCGCACCAGACCAGCACCAACTACACATTTAAATCGGACAGAGAGTCACATGCAGTGCGCAATAAAAGTTGCACTATTGCTTCTTTACACACATGTATACATTCATGCTTGCCCAGTGGCTACACGCTACCAACTGCCAAAAGCAAAAGCACTGTCACCCCTGGTGCTAGCTGTACGCCCTGGCAGCCATGATGCAGCGTCCTGGGCATTCCTACCGTGAGAACACCCCTGGTCAAGGCGCTCGGCTGGGCATTCCTACGATGGCATTTTTCTTGAACCACACTACAGGATGAATGTAGGTAGTAGGATGTCTCTCGGATCACGGAGGTCGCCCATTTGCACCTATTGGTACCAAGCAGTTGGCGCCCTGGTAGGAAGGCCACCAGTGCACTGCAAAGCAAGCTCGGTTCTCCGGCAGCAGGAACCGCAGAAAACTTCCAGTGCCCTGCATCCAAACAACGCCAAGTTGTGCACAACAAAACCAAGACACCATGCATCAGTAATTGAGCGCCCAGCAATGGCGCTCTGACAGCCGGTGCCCGGGGCAATGCCCTCGCGGCGTCCTGCTCCTTGCCCTGTAGCGGCGCCTCGACACCAGCAGAACGACCTGTTCTTAGAGGCCTTACACATCTTGAGCGCCCGGCAGTGCCCTGGCAAAAGGAGTGGCGAAAGGAGGGGCCAAGCACCCTGGCACAAGGAGTGGCGAAAGGAGGGGCCAAGCGCCCTGGCAAAAGGAGAGGCCAAACGCCCTGGAAAAAAGAGTGGCAAAACGACTCACGCCTAGCGCCCTCACAAAACGACTCATCACCCAAGCAAGTGCCCTGCTAAAACTGCCCATTGCAAGTGCCCTATCAAAATGGGGTAACACTCAACCGAAGCCTCACAAGCGCCCTACCAAAACAGCTTATGGCTCACACCCAGCACCTTGACAAAATCGCTCAGACACGGGCGTCCCAGCACCCTACTAAATCCGCTCATGGCAAGCCCCGGCAAAAATTACATGCCCTCAAAGCCAACCATGCAAGCACCCCTGCAGTAACAAACTGGCGCCCGTAACCCCGGTGGCAACTTTTTAGACAGCCGCCTCCCGACGCGCTGCGACCTGCATCGCACAACCCGTTGCTTGGCTCAAACCAACATGTGTGCAAACGTTGAGAGCAATGCGCAAAAAAAGAGGGGGGAATCTGGAAAGCTCACCTTTCTCGGGCCTTCCGCGGGAGCTCGGTGTTGTGACGCGTTTGGGGGGCTTAAGTAGCCTTCGCAAGCCCCCAGATTGAGCCATGAGGACCCAGCCGTCGGCTCCGCTCGCCAGCTTTGATCCTCCTCTGCGGCGGCACGGCCTCCACCTTTACATCCGTCTGTGCCATCCATGGCTGGAAGGCCTCGACGGTGCTGCTAGAGAGCGCCCACTGAACCAACGGCCTGTCGTGTGACCCCGGGTCGCCAGGGAACGCCCGCTGAAGTGACAGCCTATCGTGTGGCTCCGCGCTGCCAGGAACGCCCGCCGAAGCAACGGCCTGTTGTGCGGCTTCGTGCCGCCAGGCAATGGCCACTGAAGTCCTGTGAGCAAATAATCCGGACATGGAGCTGTTGGAAATGCAATTGACCGAGTTACCCGGAAGCAATTGTTGAGAAACCCTTGCTGGTGACCAATCCGAGCGATTCCTCTACTTAGAATAAGAACGAATCAACCACAGAAAGTGACAGAATAATAGATTGAAAGAGGTAAAAAGAACTCTTGGTCTTTCTTTATTGCTTTCAATTGCATTGGGTACAAATCTAGCTATATGACTCTCTATTTATAAGGGTGGTGAGGTGCCCACTACGGATAAAGACTTTTAAATCAAGAGTTCTGGTTTCCTAATACTCCCCTTTGGGCACTCACCCGATATACTCATGCCTCATTAAAATTCCATAAAACCTAGTGGGAAAAAATTTGGAGAAAGAGTACATGATGCATGTTATGCTGCGATGCACGAATTGCCTCATTAAAAACCTTGGTCAAGAAACTTCAGGAAAACTCGTCAAGGAAAAAAGAGTACAATTCACCCAACATCATTCAGTCTTCAAGACTTTTATTCTTTGGGTACTTGATCTTCAGGATCATGATTCACTAGCGGGCTTGAGAGAATTCTCCCCCTGAATTCTGCATTTCTCTAAGTCTCATCATACCAATCCCTCGCACGCACCTTTCAAAGTTAGATGTGGGAATTGACTTTGTTAATAAATCTGCTAGATTTTCACAAGATTAATATGCAGTACTTTAATCTCGTCCATCTTTTGCAATTCATGAGCATAGAAAAACTTAGAGTTGATATGCTTTATAAGATGACTCTTCACATAACCTGTTTATACTTGTGCAACGCAAGCGGCATTATTTTCGTAGATAATTGTGGGGGTTTGCACAATGTTCATCCCACATGACTGCTGGATGTGGTGAACCATTTGGAGTAGCCAAGCGTATTCACGTACAGCTTCATACAGCGCTATTATTTCTGAGTGGTTCGTCGAGGAAGGTATAAGGCTTTGCTTAGACGATTTTCAGGAAATTGCAGTTCCACCACACAGGAATACATAGCCTGTTTGTGACTTTACGGTATACGGATCAGACAGGTACTTAGCATCTGCATAGCCAATCAAGTTCAGATCTTGATTCTTTCTGTAGAACAATCCATGATCCTTGCTCCCTTGGAGGTATCGGAAGATATCCTTTATGCCCTGCCAATGCCTTTTGGTGGCGTCTGCACTGTACCTTGCCAACAGGTTCACGGCAAATGCAATATCCGGTCTAGTACAGTTAGCTAAATACATGAGTGCTCTAACTGCACTCAAGTATGGGAATTTCGGTCCTAGGACTTCCTCCCCCTCTTCCCTAGGTCGGAAAGGATATTTTTCTTGCTGTAAAGATCTCCCGATCATCGGTACTTTTGATGGGAATGCTTTCTCAAAACCAAATCTTTCTAGCACCTTCTGGGTGTAGGTCGACTGGTATATCAAGACTCTTTCAGGGACATACTCAAGCTGAAGGCCTAAGCAAAACTTAGTTTTGTCCAAATCTTTTATTTCAAATTCTGACTTCAAGTAGGAACTTGCTTCTTTTATATCTTCCACTGTCCCGATGATATTCAGATCATATACGTACACTGAGATTATACAGAATCCATCCTGGGATTGCCGTATAAACACACAAGGATTGTCTTCATTGTTCGAGTAGTCTTTCTTGCAGAAAAAGTCGCTTAAGCGAGTATACCACATTCTGCCAGATTGCTTTAGTCCATATAGAGACTTTCTAAGCTTCACACTGTACAGATTTCTATTTACTCTGTCTTGGTTCGGGAGAGATATTCCTTCAGGGACTTTCATATAAATCTCCGAATCCAAGTTACCATAAAGGTATGCAGTCACAACATCCATCAATTTCATTTCTAATTCAAATTTACTGCCATTAAAATCAAGTATTTAAAGGTAATTCCACTCATGACTGGGGAGTAGGTTTCTTCATAATCAACTCCAGGACGTTGAGTGAAACCTTATGCTACCAGCCTTGTTTTGTATCTCACTATTTCGTTTCTTTCATTCCTCTTTCAAACAAATACCCACTTGTGCCCTATAGGGTGCACATGGGGAGGTGTGTGGCATACGGGCCCAAACACCTTTCTTTTATTCAGAGATAGCAATTCAGTTGCTGTTGCCTTCTTCCAATCTTCCCAATCTGATCTTTTCTTACATTCAGCGAGCGACGCAGGGTCGGGATCAAGATCAATAATTGTGGTAATTTTATTTGCGAAGTAGATATCGACACTGGGTGTTGTCCTGTTCAGGGACTCTCCCGTGTGTACATAATTTATAGCTATTTCTTCATGAGTTACTTCTTCGGAGCTTCATCTTGCGTATCGCTTCTTTCAATTGCGGTGGCAAGTTCCTTTAGTTATTTGGTTTCGATATGTGCACGCACATTCATGCCGATAGGGATATTCAGATCCGGTATATCCTTTTCAACAGGTGTCATACTTGTGCCAGGTCTCAACTGGCTCCTCTTCTCATTCTAGGGGACTTCAGTGATCGGCTGTGATAAGTTCCTTCTTATCCTTTTTCGCTAGGCATCCCCGGTTACTTTGGATTCGAGGAGTCAGAGTTCTCGTCCTTTTATTCTGAGTCCTCTGGACGGGATTAGGGATATCTTCAATTCTCTTTGATATTTCAACCCTCTCCAGTGCATTGTGTGCAGGCACATGCGACTTAGTCACGCTCTTCAAATCACTGAAGTGATCAAGCAGTTGATTTGCTAATGCTTGCAAATCTATGATCTTCTGGACCTCTTTTTCAGTTTCACTAGTGTGCGGGTCATGTGCAGGAATTCCCGTGACTTCCCACGTAATTTCTCGATATTTTTCATCAAAGGGTTGATTTCCCCCCTAATGTCAGGAAATTATCATCATCAAAAATGCAGTCAACGAAGCGGGCAGTATGCAAATCTCCCGACATGGGTTCGAAATATTTGATTATGGATGTAGTCTCATAACCGACGTATATCCCAGTCTTACGGAGAGGGCCCATTGCAGTTCGATGCGGAGGGGGTATAGGTACATAAACCTTGCATCCAAACCTCCTGAGATGAGAAATTTTCGGAGTTAACCATTGCGCTGTTGTATAGGTGAATGGATGTTGTAGGCCGAAGGTCTAAAGTTGATGAGATTTGCTGCATGTAAGACTGCGTGTCCCCAATATGTAGCTGGCAAATTACAATTCTTCAAAAGGGGTCGGGCAATAAATTTAATTCTCTTGATTAAAGCCTCTGCCAAACTGTTCTAGGTATAGACATGCGGTACCAAATGCTCAACTGCAATCTCCATCGCCATACAATAATCATCAAATGCCTTTGAAGTAAATTCTCCGGCATTATCCATTCTGATGGACTTGATGCGATGATCAGGGAACACATTTCTGATGCGAATGATCTGCGAGATCAATTTGACGAAAGCATTGTTTCTTGTGGATAATAAACACACATATGATCACTTCGAAGAAGCATCAATGAGTACCATAAAATACCTAAATGGCCTTGAGATGGGCTGAATAGGACCGTAAATGTCTCCCTGGATGTGTTCCAGGAATGCAGGGACTTCATCCTTCACTTTCAGAGTGGAGAGTCTAGTAATTAATTTTCCGATGGCACATGCAGGGCGCACAAAATCTTCGTGATTCAGGAAATTCTTCACATTACTATTATGCCAGTGAGAATTGTTAATTATATTTCTCATCATTCTAAGACCTGGGTGGCCTAATCTTTCATGCTAGAGACAGTATAGTTTAGAGCTTCTAAATACTGTCTTCAGGGTAGTATAGGCTACAGGTGCCTTAATGTTGGTATAATATAGCCCAGTTTCTAGTGAAAGAAGTTTTTCTAATACCCTTTTGCCATTCTCTTCACGCTTCGTGATGAGCAGGTATTCCTTACCGTACTCTTCTTCAGTCTCAACATGGAAACCATTGACGCGAATATCTTTGAAACTTAGGAGAGTTCTAGTCGATTCTGGGTATAATAAGATTTCTTCAATAATCAAAGTTGTGCCCATTAGGAGTATAATTGTGACTCTTCCGAACCAATTATACATGCATCACTTCCGGCGATTGTCGTAAGCCTGCCAATGCTCTTACGAATCGACTAAAAATATTTAGTCTCTCTTAAGATGGTATTCGTGGTACCACTGTCGGCAAGGCATATTTCCTCCATAGGGCGCCACACGTGTTCTAATATAAGGCATTTTATCAATATGTATTAGAATACATACAACATATAAATAAAATATACAAATATCAGAACATATCATGCCATCACAAATTTAATAAATGAATGAATTATTCTAAAATCATTCAACCATTACGAGAAAATAAAACTAAAGTACCATCCATGCAAGTTCTAACTTGTCCATTTAACACAAAATAAATGACAATTAAAGTCTAATGCATTCTGTGCATCAGACTGAATCAACTAGAAAAGTAGAGACTTCTTCAGCTATTTTCTCAGGAGTGATGTTCTCTTCGAGAGAAATCATGGAGGTGGCTACCTCTAGGTCGTAAGGGGGTGCTGCTGCCGGGATGGACTCAACCTCTATTAAATCAGGCAGCTGTTCAAGATGCTCCCTTTCAACTACTGCAAAGTGAGCTTCAGGCTGCCCTTTGCTATCTTGCTTCTTTTGAGCTTGGTGGGCATCAATGACATGTTGTGGCGCTTTACAGATCTGCGACCAATGCCCCCACTTGCCACACTTGGTCATAAGTTTTGCCACTCTTCTTAGCCCTTTCGTCACTTGGAGTATCTGACTTGCCTTTCTGGGCAACGGCCTTACCCTTCTTCCCCCTTCTTTTCATCAAGGGCTTTCGCACCTTGTAGCTCCCGGCGTTGGCCTCGCGGCCAGCGAAGCTCCCCAATAGCTGAGAGACGTAATTCTTGCGGAGAAGTTCGTCCTGAGCCTCGCAACCTGCATTATATCAATCAATTCGGCGTACTCCTTGTAGCCATCTTGACGATAATTGCGGGCGGATTGAACAGCATTGGGGTGAAAGGTGGACAGGGCCTTCTCGATCTTCTGTTCATCTGTGATCTGCTTGCCACAGAGTTAAACATTGGTACAAATCCTGTGCAAGGCAGAATTGTACTCCCGACCATCTTAAAGTCAGCAAACCTCAGTCCGATGCACTCTGCTCTGCCTGAGGAAGAATGGTGTACTTTAGCCTCTCAAACCGCTTCTTGAGTGTGGTCCAGAGTGCTAATGCGCTTTTCTCCGCCATGTACTCATTCTTGAGAGTAATGTAGAGATGGTGCCTGAGAAAATAAAGTGACTGATCATTCTCCTCAGGTGTGGGTTTGGCGTCATGCCGTCCGCCAATCCCGATAGCCGCGCGGAGCTTCTTGGCTCCAAGTACTATCTCGACATCAGATAGTTCTTACCATGCTGGGCAAGCTCTTCGAACTCCCAGTTCGTGATTCCAGTTATCTACATGTGTATGAATGAAATAAATAAGTTTACTTTAGATAAACATGCATAAAATAATTTACTGCGGGTAAATAAATGGTACAGAAGGTTCTCATAATGTTTCATAATTTTCTATGTATTTTCCATAATTTTACTGCTAATTTTAGTGATTAAAAGCAATTTAAACAATTACAATTAACCAAAACAGTAAATAAATATAGAAAATAATAATGGCAGAAATAAATAAACTTCAAATGCTAAAATTAATGCAAAATTTGGATTTCCGAGACCCTTTGATGTTAAAAATAATTTTTAGTGAATTTTGCAATTCCAGAGGGTCTCTACGCAAATTTTCAGTTCAGAGAAAATTCACGCAATTTTCTGATTTCCCGAGGGGTTAACTGCAAAATTTGACCTCCACCTGTTCAGCCCCTTCTTTTTTTTTGCTTCGGCCCATGGCCTTTCGGCCCATGGACCCGCTCCCGCCGGCCCACTTCCGGCCCATGCGGCCCAACCGGCCAATGCACAAAATTGGGAAGGGGTAGGGTTTCCCCTACCCCTACGCATAGCGGCGGCGGCGGTAGTCCGAGTTGCGGCTCGGGCGGCGCAGGAGGTGGCGGCTGCGGGCGGCGGCGAGGAGCAACGCGAGCTGCAAGTGGGTGGCTGCTGGGCGGCGGCGCAAGGCGCTGTGTGGGGAGGCAGCTCGGGCGTCCGAGCGAGCAGAGGCCGACGAGGCTCGGTGGCACGGCTTCCCCGGGCAGCGGTGGCTTCGGGTGCGGCATCCCCGGGCGGCGGCGAGTCCGAGCGAGCGGAGGCCGAGCCGGGTCGCATGCAGGCGGCGCTCGAGCATGGGAGCCGCGACGCCGTGCGGGGCGCAGAGCGGCCAGGCGACATGCGGCGCCATTCGGGGCGCGGGTGGGGGTTGGCTGCAGCCTGTGCGTCGGTCAAGGCGGTCGTATGCACTTTGGCCTGCCACTGGCCGGCGGCCGGTGGAGCACATGCGGGTGCGACGGCGCCTCGTGCGGGATGCGGCGGTCGGCCGGTCGGCAGGCCAGTGCCCGATCCATTTTTTTTCTCAATCTGCAATATGATTTTGATGTATGTGATCTATCGATCGACGAATTCAGTGGCGACTTCAAGTCTACTTATGGTAGATCAGTCTACAGTGCAATCGACATCCACCCTTGCATGCAATTTACCGATCGACATTGTGCCGGCAACTTCAAGTCTGCTCGCGGTAAATTAGGGCGAATTTGCGAAGAAAAATCAATCTAGAACGCGAAGAAAAATGCAAATTCAAAGCGAACTAGAAAATCAATCTGTGCTTCGATGATTACCTTCGTTCACCGGAGCGTAGTCGTGCTGATAACGTGTTGAGAAACCCTCGCTGGAGACCAGTCTGAGTGATTCCTCTGCTTAGAACAAGAACGAATCTATCACAGAAAGCAACAGAATAATAGATTAAACACAGAGAGATAGAGAGAACTCCTGGCCTTTCTTTATTGCTTTCAATTGCATTGGGTACAAATCTAGCCATATGGCTCTCTATTTATAGGGCGTGGTGAGGTGCCCACTACGGATAAGGGCTTTTAAATCAAGAGTCCTGGTTTCCTAATAGCAATAAAAGGAGCACACGTAGGATTTAGTTTTTAGTTAACTGAATAATGTTCGGTTGGTTTCAGGATTTCCGTGACGTGCGGATGGCACGGGTTGAATCCGTTTTATGCGGATCATGGATTGTTTGTTAGTTGTTTTTGTTAGTTCATTAGTTAAACTCTATATTAAGCATGTAATTCGTGGTTGATAGTAATCAGAGGAATAACAAAAACATTCAAATATCTTGCTGTCTTCAGTTTTCTGTCTTTTCTTTTGAACATTACTGTAGCTCGTCCGAAAACACACTCCGATCGCAGATTGGGCATCCAAAGAGAAGATCCATCGGGTGTGTGTGATTCCTAGCCTTGATATCCAACATCTGGTATCAGAGCAACAAGAAGAATACCCAAGGATCTTTGGCTCCGCGGAATGGCGATGGTTCCTCAATTGGTGGTGAAGGAGAGCGACAGCGGGCCGTTTCACACACCGATGTTGAGCTCTTCCAACTACATAGTGTGGGCAATTCGGATGGAAGCAATCCTCGATTCCCAGGGAGTGTGGGAGGCAAGGTTATTAAGTCATCAACTAATCTACGACTAGTCGTCGAGTCGGTACAGGAAGGACGACTAGAGATCTCGACTCGACTGGAGCGACTAATCAGACGTCAGGACGACTAATCGGCGACTAATCATGACTAATCGTTCCAATCTGGTCGGCCCATTGGAGGCCCACCCGCACGCTGTCTTGCGGCAAGACTCTTGCCTGGGCCTGGCCCAATTCATTCGTGCGCGCTGCATTAACCCTAGCCTTATCCCTTCAATTCCCATGCGCGTCTCTCCTCTCTCGTCTCGTCTCGTGGGAGCCGCCGCAGGCGATAGCAGCAGTCGGCACCGTGTCCATCTTCTCTAGTGGCCGCCGCCGCCTTCTCGTCTCGTCTCTCGTCCCGTAGGAGCCATTGCAGTCGATGCCCTCAAGAGTGAAGTCGTAGCAGCAGTCGGCGCCGTGTACATCACTCCATCTTCTCCAGTGGCCACCGCCACCACCTTCTCCGGTCAATTCATCCTATCCTACCTCCCTCCTCTCCTCTCCTTCCTCCCTCTTCTCTCCTTCCCCCCTCTTCCCTCCTTCCTCCCCTGCTCTAATCTTTTGCAGTCTCCTTCTCTAGTGACCACCGCCATGCCGTGACTACCGTCCAAGTGGTGCCGTCCTGGAGAGTAAACCCTACGGCCTCCTCCTCCAGATCTACACTGGCCGCCGCCGCCTTCTCCGGTCAGTGTCCAGTGACTTAGTGGCAGTGCAGCCTCCTACCTCCTCCCCTCCTCCCCCTCTTCCCCCTTCTTCCCTCCTTCGTCCCCTACTCTACTCTGATCTGTAATATGTGGATTGTGGGATAGTTGGTACTTGATACTTAGTTTGCATACTTGGTACTTCTGTGTTGCATACTTGACTGCAATTGCTTGACTGTGTTCATACTTCATACTTGATCTAGAAAATGTAAATTTTGATTGCAAGTCTGCAATTGCGTAACTCTGTTCATACTTCATACTTCAGTGATATTTGATAGTTGATAATTGATACTTCTATGAATGCACAGCCAATGTTATTAAGTGTAGCACAGCTTTATAGTTTTGTCAATTTTACATACTTGAAACTTCTGTCAATTTCTCTAATCTGTATGTTGTGCACTTATGTCTTATGTAGGTCATTGAGGTGAGGTACCATGGTAGATATAGACCAAGTTGCCGCCGCAGCTTCTGAGCCGTATGATCCAGCCAATGATCCTAAGCGGAGGGCTAAGTCCAAAGACCCCGCATGGAAATATGGGTTTTGGCCGGATTTGAGTAGAAAGGATGTCCTCCAATGTAAGTTTTGTGGCAAGAGAGTCCATGCCGGAGTGGGAAGATTGAAGAGGCACCTTGCTGGAGGTTATAGAGATGTGGAGAAATGTGGTAAAGTAACTGCAGCAATCAGGAAAGAGATGCATGACTACTTGAAGAGCAACTCGAGGAAGTTCAAACCCACGGAGGGGGTAGAGGAAGACGAAGCTCACGAGGAAGGAGGTGCAGATGCTGATGCTGATGTTGAAGAAGAAGAGGTCCATCCAAGTTCCGGGACAGCTACAAAAAGAAAGTAATCAGCGGCTTCTTTTGTAGTGACTGGCCCGCCACAGAAGTGTACCAAATCAGTGGCTTCTATGCTTCGGAAGACACCAGAAGAGGTTGTTTCTGAGAGGCATAGCGCGACCACTTCTCAACCCACACTTGAGCACATCACCAAATATAGGAAGGAAGAAAAACAAATTGTTGATGATCATGTAGCTTAGTTCTTCTACGAGAATGGAATACCATTCAATGTTGTCAATTCACGAAGTTGGGAGATTCTCCTCGAGTCCATTGTCCAGTATGGTCCCGGATATAGATCACCTAGTTTCCATGACATAAGGAAGTCGTTGCTTGAAAGAGCAAAAAAAAAGACTGATAAACTGAGGGAGAAGCATGAGTTAGCATGGTAAGAATATGGTTGCTCTCTCATGTCAGATGGGTGGACGGATATGAGTGGGCGTCATCTCATTAATTTTCTTGTCAATAGTCCAGAAGGCACCTTCTTCTGGGAGTCAGTTGATGCTTCAAGTGAATCAGCTGATGCACGCTTGTTAGCAAGGTTGTTGGAGGCAAAAATTGATGCCATTGGGAGAGAACATGTGGTCCAAGTTGTCACAGATAATGGATCCAACTACAAGGCAGCGGGTAGAATTCTAATGGAGAGGATTCCTTCTTTATTTTGGACCCCTTGTGCTGCGCATTGCTTGGACCTTATGCTAGAGGACATTGGAAAGATAGAAGAGTTTAGCAATTGTATTGCTAAAGCAAAGAGGGTGTGCAGATTTATCTATAACCATGAAAGGATTCATGATGCAATGCGGAGTAAGACAGGTGGTAGGGACCTTGTGAGGCCCGTAGCAACTTATTTTGCTACATCATTCCTCACCTTGGCCAACATGTACAAGCATAGGCAAGGTTTGAAGAGCCTATTTGTTAGTGAAGAATGGAATGGGAACAAGTTGTCTACCACAGGACCAGGGAAGGCGGTTGCAGGAATTGTGCTTTCCATGTCATTTTGGCATTCAGTTGAAAATTGCATGAGAGCTTCGCAACCACTTCTTATTGCTTTGAGGATTGCCGACGGTGATGAGAGGCGGCAATGCCCGAGATTATGGCAGCCATGGATGTTGCGAAGAAGAGCATCAAGGAGGCTTTGCAAAACAAGCAAGATTTACTCAATGATGTGTTAGGAATTGTTGACAAGCGGTGGGACAACCAGATGGAGCAAAAGTTATATGGGGCAGCATTGTTCTTAAATCCAAATAAGTTTTTTGGCATTAGAGAAGCAAATAAAAGACTTGCTACAAGGCTAAGGTCGATGTTCAATGATGTGCTATGGAAGATGATCACCGATGATGATAAACAAAGCAACATAAGTAGGCAAGCTGATGATTATGAGAGGACAGAAGGTGATCGCTTCACAAAGGCAATGGCGATCAAAGATCGAGACAGAAATAGTCCTCGTAAGCATATCTTTTGTAATTCTTAATTTCTTTCTAGGCTCTCCATGTTTGAACTTTGAAGTGAATTATGTGTTTATCTTTTGTAGTTCTTTGGTGGGGTGCATATGGTGGCCTTGCTTATGAGCTCCAATCTTTAGCAAAGCGAATTATTAGTCTTTGTTGTTCGACGTCTGGATGCGAGCGCAATTGGAGTACGTTTGCATTTGTAAGTTGCTACTTACTACCATGAATCAATGAGTCTTTAACTCCTTTGACCTCCTTCATGTATGTCGTGTTTGCAGATCCATACCAAAAATAGAAACCGTTTGGAGCACAAGAGATTGAATGACTTGGTGTACATTTCATATAACCGAAATATGTCAAGTAGGTTCCAAAATTTTCGTGAGGAAGGCTCCAAAGGAAAGAAATCCAACCCATTGATCCTTGAAGAATTTCAATGGGATAATGAATGGGTTGACATCAATGCTGGACCAGTTTATCAAGGCGGTGATCCTCTAACTTGGGATCATGTTGATGAAGCCATTGGTGATTCGCGTGGCCTAAGAGATCGCAATCATCCTAGGAGAGCTCGTGGTGATGTCATTGCTAGCGGTAGCAAGTCTAGTGATCGGCCAATAGGCCCTCACATCACTTATGCTCGACGTTCAAAGCTTCCTGCTAGTATTGATGAGGGGCACGAGAGTGAAGATGATGCTGCAAAAGATGATGATTTCATGGTTGATGATGCAGAAATGGACGATGAAGAGAGTGAGAGTGAGACGCCATCATCTACTCATGCGGGTGGAGCAAGTCATCAAGAGGATGGATTTGAATTGGATGATGACTTGGATGGTTGATTTGAATCATAAATGCCTTTGTTACTTTTGCTACTTTTGGACTTAGAACTTATCTATAATATGCTATATTATATTATTATCGTTATCGTTCAGAACATGTTTCATTTTAAGTTATGCACTTATGATGCTTGATGACTTGTTTCTTATTAAATGAACTGCTCTGTGAACTCCATTATCTACTCTGTGAACTACTGTGTGAACAACACTCTTTTCTTTGGTTTCTGTGGTTCTCTGTGAAATCACAAAGGGGCAAGAGAATAAAGTTGTGATTGCCAGTAACATCATGTAAGCATTTGCTTCAAACTTTCAATTCTTCCATGTTTACTAAAGTGCAGAGTGCAGACTGCTCAGCCCATAACATCCTTTAAAGTGTTAACTCTTGCTTGTTCTGAGAAGTTCATTAGCTGTTTCTTTTGTAGAGTTATTAAAAGCCTTGCTAACAGTATTGTCTAGTATTCTAGGCATTTTCTTATTGTTAACAAATCTGTTTTTTGCTGGAACCTGGTGCAGGTAATTGCTGCTAGTGATATGTGTGCCATCTGCCAGGAAAAGATGCATGTTCCTGTTCTCCTTCGCTGTAAACATATTTTCTATGAGGATTGTGTCTCTGAACATGCAAGGAGGCTTCTTATTGCTTTATTTGAGTCTTTGCATCTTTGTTTCTCGATTCTTGAGTTAGGCATCTAGTTGGATAGATATACAAGTATACAACTAATTCTTATATGTTCTTTACATTTGATTGAAACAATCTTGGAAGGGGTATTATTGAAAGAAGAATGATTAATCAATTTAGAACTCTTAGTGTGACCAGAGGAACCAGAGTTTAATATGTATGATATATTCATGACTACAGAGTGCAAAGTGCAGACACAAAAGTTGGATGCTGACTTAGAGGTATGTGTCTACTATCTAATATTAGTTTTTACATTCAAAATTTGATCACTGCTGTCTAATATTTCAGTTTGTTGCAAAATTTTTGTACGCCCTTTTGCATGTGTTTGTTGATTGCCGCTGGAAGCTTGTTGATTGCCGTTGGTAGCTTGTTGATTGCCGCTGGAAGCTTGTCGTTGATTGGGATGCTTCTACTGATCTTGAGGACTCCACTGGCATTGAGGTTTGACAATCTCCTATTGCTCAGTATGATTAGCTTGATGTCCTGATGTGTTTTTTTCTTACATGGCCCTTGATAAATTTTCTATGCACCTGATGATTACAAAACAACATATAATTTACTGAAGGTGAGGAGTTTGCATAATAGGTTTAGTATATTTGCAAGGATTCAAAATTATGCAAGGATTCAAAATTATGCTAGTATAATTAAGCTAAAAGTACCAACGACAAGTGCTACAACTAGCAGCAAGCAGTAGTCTGCAGTGCACCTGACTAGTCGCGACTAGTCGACGTCTAGTCACCCTAGTCGCCCACCAGGCGACTCGACTCGACTTTACGACTTCATAACCTTGGTGGGAGGCGGTGGAACCAGCGGAGGGAACCCAGGCGGATGTGAAGAAAGACAAGGTGGCGCGTGCGCATTTACTGCAATGTGTCCCGGAAGATGTACTTCTTCAGATAGCCAAGAAGAAGACAACAAAGGAAATTTGGGACAGTCTCAAAAACAGATACCTCGACGCAGATAGGGTGAAGAAGGCACGACTGCAAACGTTGAAGGGTGAATTTGATGTTCTTCGGATGGGCGACACTGAGACGATCGACGAGTTCACCGGAAGATTGAGTGCCATGGCCAGTAAGTATGCTTCTCTCGGTGCCACACTTGATGATTCAGCATTGGTCAAGAAATTGCTTGATTCTATCCCTGATAAATTCCTCCCAGTTGTCGCGGGATCGAACAATTTTACGACCTAGAAACAATGGCATTCGACGATGCAATTGTGCGACTCAAGGCTTACGAAGAGAGGACTGTGCGGCTGCGCAACAGCACAAACAACACCCAGAGACAACTTCTGCTCACACATGCCGAATGGCAAGCACGGCAGAAGGGTGAAAATGGTGAACATTTGTCAGGCGGCAAGGGCACTCGTGACAAGAGTCACATTACATGCTACAGTTGCCGGAACATGGGGCATTATGCATCTGAGTGTCGGAGTAAACGGCGTGAAGATGAGGCGCATCTAACCCGTGCCATTGACGAGGAGCCAGTACTGATGCTGGCAATAACCCAGGAGAAGGAGGTCAGTGACCAGGAACGGCAAGGTGTCATATTGCTTAATGAAGAACGAAAGATGCAGGAGATGTGCCAAGGCAACAAGGAAGAAACAAATGCTGATATCTGCTACCTAGATAACGGTGCTAGTAATCACATGACGTGTAGTCGTGAAAAGTTTCAAGACTTAGATGAAATCGTCACTGGAAGAGTTAGTTTTGGAGATGGATCTACAGTCCGGATCAAAGGCAAGGGAACAATTGTCTTCACTTGCAAAAATGGAGATCAGAAGGTGCTCCGAGAGGTTTACTACATCCCTGAGCTGTGTAGTAACATTATTAGTCTCGTTCAGATGATTGAAGATGGAGATGAAGTGCATATGGTGGGTGAAAACATGAAGGTAATTGACAAAAGTGGACAATTGCTGATGCTGGTAAAGAGGACTCAGAATCGGTTGTATAAGATAATACCAGACAACCAAAGCAGTTTGTCTGTTGTCAAATCTTGATGATCCAACATGGTTGTGGCATGCGAGGCTCGGACATGTCAATTTCAATGATTTGAAGCTCATGGGCGAGAAGGAGTTAGCAATTGGACTACCTGTGCTGTCCAAACTAGAGAAAGTGTGTGAGGCTTGTGTGATTTCCAAGCACACAAGGCAGCCATTTTCACACCAAGCGAATTTCAGAGCTAAGAAACCACCGGAACTCCTTCACATGGATATTTGTGGACCAATTACACCATGTACATTGGGTGGAAATCAGTATTTCCTATTAATAGTTGACGACTGCACCAAGTGGATGTGGGTTTACACACTAGCGACAAAAGGTGACGCATTCCAGGTATTCAGGAAGTTCAGAATTTTGTCGAAAAACAAGACTGGGCATAAAGTCAAGACGCTATGGACGGATCGAGGGGGAGAATTCTTATCTGCAGAATTCATTCGGTTTTGTGAAGACACAGGCATTGAGAGGCACTTAACTGCTCCCTACACGCCTCAATAGAATGGGGTGGTGGAATGTCGAAACCATATTGTAATGGGAATGGCAAGATCATTGCTGATGAGTATGAATGTGCTGGCAAAATTCTGGGGAGAGGCAGTGAGACATGCAGTTTATTTGTTAAACCGTCTCCCCAACCAAGGCATTAGGGGCATGCACTCCTTTTGAAGCTATGGAGGGGAGAAAACCACATCTGGGACATCTGAGAGTATTCGGTTGCACAACATTTGTGAACAACACAACACCACATATCAAGAAGCTTGAAGATAGGAGCTCAGCCATGGTTTATTTAGGTGTGGAGGAAGGATGCAAGGCCCATCGACTGTTTGATCCAAGCCATGGCAAACTTCAAGTGAGTAGGGATGTTATCTTTCAAGAAGGTCTCAAATGGAGTTGGAATACGGTACCTGACAATGGAGTGTCACTGGAATTCATTCTGGTAAGCAACTCCCACTCAGGGGAAGTGACTGCAGCAGCAGACATCAATGAAGGAACAGAAGATGTTTTTTCACCTGCTGTAGAGGCAATGGCAACACCTGCCACAGAAGGAGTGGGGGAACTCATTCACCTTCAGTAAGGTCAGAAATAGATGTGTCAGGAACAACCACCCCTTACACACCACAAATGAGCAGTCATGCAGTTACCCCAATCCCACTGTCATTCTCACCTAAATCACATGATGGGCCAGTGCGGTACAGATCTCTAGCTGACATTTATGCTCATACCGAAGAGGTGACTGGAAATTATGAAGAGGAAGGTGTGGCAATGATGATGGAGTCTAAAGAACCGACATGTTTTCGAGAAGCAGCAACTGAAACCTGCTGGTATGAAGCAATGGAGAAGGAGCTTGAGTCTATCGAGAAGAATGGCACCTGGACTTTAAGTGACCTTCCCCGGGGACAGGAGGCAATTGGGCTGAAATGGGTATTCAAGTTGAAAAAGGACTCTAAAGGAAAAATTGTTAAACACAAGGCAAGATTAGTGGCAAAAGGTTATGTCCAAAGGGAGGGCATTGTCTTTGAAGAAGTTTTTGCACCGGTTGCAAAACTAGACACTATCCGTGTTATACTAGCACTTGTTGCAAATCAAGGTTAGGAGGTACACCATTAGATGTAAAATCAGTATTTCTAAATGGAGATTTGGAAGAGGAGGTTTATGTTACTCAACCGGAAGGGTTTGAGGTACAAAACCAAAGTCACAAGGTGTATAAACTGACAAAAGCCCTTTATGGTCTGCGACAAGCCCTGTGATCGTGGAATATTTGACTTGACAAGAGTCTGAAGGAGCTTGGGTTCAGTAAATGTCCTCAGGAGCAGGCACTATACACCAGATGGGAAGGAGGAGTAAATGTAATTGTTGGGGTGTATGTAGATGACCTTATTGTGACGGGAAGTAGTGCTAAAGAAGTGCAAAAATTCAAGGAGCAAATGATGATGGAGTTTGAGATGAGCAATTTGGGACTTCACTCCTACTATTTAGGAATTGAAGTGGAGCAGCAGAAGGACCAAATCCTACTCAAACAATCAGCCTATGCTAAGAAGATATTGTCCCAATTCGGTATGGAGAATTGCAATGCAACAAAATACCCTATGGAGCCTAAGATTCAACTGCACAAAGATATGGATGGGACAATAGTTGATGCCACTGAATTCAGACGTGTCATAGGTTGTCTCAGGTATTTGTTAAATACCCGGCCAGATTTATCTTATGCTATGGGAATTACAAGTAGATATATGGAGAGGCCTATTGTTCTGCATCACAAAGCAATCAAAAAAATTCTAAGGTATCTGAAGGGAACAATTAATTTTGGACTTGTTTATGAGAAGGGATACTATGAGACAAGTCTCTGCGGTTATACTGACAGCGCTCTAGCTAGAGATCTTGAAGGAAGAAGAAGTACATGCGGAATAGCATTTTACTTCCACGGAAGTTTGGTGTCCTGGAATTCACAGAAGCAGAAAACAGTTGCTTTATCATCTTGTGAGACTGAATTCATGGCAGCAACAGCTGCAGCTTGTCAAGCACTCTGGTTAAGAAGTCTAGTTGAAGAACTCACAATGACAAAACCAAAGCCAGTGACTTTATTTGTAGATGACCGTTCGACAATTGCTCTCATGAAGAATCATGTGTTTCATAGCCGGAGTAAGCATATAGACACAAGATTCCATTTTATAAGAGATTGTGTAGAGAGAGGACAGATCAGAGTGGAGTTTGTCCACACGGGGAGCAGCGGGCTGATATTTTGACAAAGGTGCTGCCAGGAGTAAAGTTAGCAGCTATGCGTCAACTTCTTGGTGTTAGAGAATTGGAACCATGTCAGGATTAGGGGGAGTATGTGAGCAAATAATCCAGACATGGAGCTGCTGGAAATATAGTTGACCGAGTTACCCGGAAGCAATAAAAGGAGCATGCGCAGGCTTCGATTTTCAGTTAACTGAATAACGTCCGGTTCGTTTCAGGATTTCTGTGACGTGCGGATGGTTCTGTGACGTGCGGATGGCACGGGTTGAATCCGTTTTATACGGATCATGGATTGTTTATTAGTTGTTTTTGTTAGTTCATTAGTTAAACTCTATATTAAGCATGTAATTCGTGGCTGATAGTAATTAGAGGAATAACAAAAACATTCAAATATCTTGCTGTCTTCAGTTTTCAGTCTTTTCCTCTGAACATTACTGTAGCTCGTCCGAAAACACATTCCGAGCGCAGATTGGGCATCCAGAGAGAAGATCCAACGGGTGTGTGTGATTCCTAGGCTTGATATCCAACAAGTCCGACTCTCTTGGAGGCAAAGCGCGGCTGCCGAGCGAGCCCTAGGCTTAGCACCCTTTCGCTCCCTTCTCTAGTTGGTGGCCACTGGTTACTTTGGTCGGGGCTCCTCGGCTCGGCACTGCTGCTAGTTTTCCCTTTCCTCCTTGGCTAGGATGAAGTGGCTCCCTAGTCTGGATTGCAGTGGCAGCTGCAAAAGAGCACAAAGATGCTAGGGCAACTAGCAAATCCCCTCACGCCTGAGTGGGTTGGTCAACCAGCCCACTTAGCTTTAGATTCGCTTGATCCACATGCCAGCAAACAGCCCATGGGCTACAGCAAAAGTTAGATGGAATTCAGCCTAAAAGCAAGAAGAGTCCGAATGGCTTTTTGGATAACACAAATACATGGGCCTCCTGTTAATCCCCAGATGTCACCAAAGTCTAGATGATGAACCACGAGACAAGCTAGAGGCCCAATTAAATTCCGGAAGGCCAAGATATGTTGGTTAAGCTGGAAGACCCTCGTGATCTCAAGTCCTAACTTTGGAACCGGCCACAGGTGGTACCCCCAATTTTGGGCCCATCATCCATCTTGGCGCAGCAAGTGGGGTGATTCAGGACTATAGCGACATAAGGCTACCCCTTTAGGCATTATCTCATAAACGCTAAGGGGCAGGGGGCTACTATTGGGAAAAATACTCCGTACTCTACCTGCAGGACCCGTTCTACAGGGAATACCTGCCTACAGGCTAAAAAGGTGATTGCACTCATGTAGGATGATTGTACCCCTCATGAAGAAGAAAGATAGCATAGCCAAAATGTGTGTGGACTATAAGGCCCTAAATGAAGTAACCATTAAAAATAACTATCCTCTGCCTGCATAGATGACTTGTTTGATTCACTCTCTGGAGCCACAATAATTTTTAAGATAGATTTACGATCTGGATATCATCAGCTAAAGATAGGGTTGAAGATATTCCTAAAATGACATTCACCACCCGATATAGCCTATATGAGTTTATGGTCACATCATTCAGTTTGACAAATGCTCCAATCTATTTCATGAACCTCATGAATAAGGTATTCATGAAATATCTAGATAAATTTATGGTGGTGCCCATAATGACATTCATATTTATTCTAAGAATGCCAAAGAATATGTCGAGCACCTACGGTTAGTGATGGAAAAGCTTAGAGAGCATCAGCTATACGCTAAATATAGTAAGCATGAGTTCTAGCTACATGATATCAATTTGCTTGGGCATATTATGTTAGTTAGAGGAGTAGCAGTTGACCTGGTTAAAGTAGATGTTGTTTTGGAATGGAAGAAACCTACTTTGGTGACCGAAGTGTGGAGTTTCGTTGGATTGGTAGCATATTATAGAAGATATATCTAGGGATTCTTCAAGATTGCCAGACCTTTAACACATCCACTCAAGAAGGAGAAAAATTATGAATGAATGGATTCTTGTGAAGAGAGTTTTTAGGACTTAAAAAAAGACTAATCTTTGCTCTAGTGTCAGTTTTGCTTGATATACTATCGTAGTAGAATCTACTATTAATAACTGCAAGGTTAATTGAATTCTAGTTGATGGGGGTAGTTCTCTTAGTATTTTATTTACGGAAGCTATTGAAAAAAATGTAAGTTCCCAAGTCTAAAATAAAACATATGATGTATGCCTTCATGGCATAGTTCCGAGATCTTTGGCCAAACCGAATGGGCAAGTATGCCTACCAATTACATTTGGAAGTACTAATAACTTCCAAATGGAAAGGATCTCATTTGATGTAGTAGATTTTGAAACTGCATATAATGAAATCCTTAGCCGACTGACTCTAGCCAAGTTTATGATGGTCACGTACTACGATTACCAAAGCCTCAAAATGTTGATGCCAAAAGTGATGGCTTATGTCTATTACCACAAATCTCTCGAACTGGTTGACAAATTACCAACCAAGAATGCTAACTCGCCTTCAACATAGGTAAATCATTCAAGGCCCAAGGTGGCTCTGAAACCCAATGATGAGGTCAAGGAGGTACCTCTCGACAAGGACAAACCTTCAGCAATCGTCAAAGTTCGGACAAGAGTCAATCCTAAATAGAAAGAGTTACTCATATCCTTCCTCTGAGCAAACTCTGATGTATTTACGTGGCAAACATCTGACATACACGGTGTCCCTAGGGAGGTGATTGAGCACAGCTAGCACTTCAGCTTGACAAAAGATAGGTCAAGCAAAATCTTCGGTGTTTTGCACCTGATAGAAAGGAGGCAATCTAGTCAGAGATCAAAAAGCTTCTCAAGGCTAGATTTATTCGTGAAGTCGATCACTTGAGTGGCTCACCAATCCTATAATGGTTAGGAAAAATAATGGAAAATGGTGAACATGCGTAGACTTTACATATCTTAATAAATCTTGTTCGAAGGATGATTTTCCCCTTCCACACATCGATCAACTTGTTGACTCTATCTCCAATGGTGAATTATTAAGCTTCTTATATGCAAATCATGGGTACCATTAAATTAGTATGAGACTATATGGAAGATGAAGAGAAAACTTTCTTCATCACACCATATGGAACTTTCTGTTATGTGAAAATGCCATTTGGGCTCAAAAATGCTGGTGCCACTTTTCAAAGGTTAATGCAAAAAAAACATTTAGTCCATAAATTGGACAAAATTTAGATGCCTATGTTGACAACTTAGTAGTAAAATGTGTCAACATCGGAGACCATATCTCTGACTTACAAAAAACTTTTGCCAACTTAAGAAGACGTAACCTTAAGGTAAATCTTAAGAACTGTGTATTTAGAATTTTCTCTTAAAAGCTTCACAGCTTCCTAATCTCGGCTAGAGGAATTGATGCTAATGCAGAGAAAATAGCAGCCATCAAGCAGATGCATCCGCTGACCACAAAGAAAGAAGTACAAAAACTAACTAGTTGTATGCCAATGTTAAGTCATTTCATAGCAGAGTTAAGAGAAAAATGATTACCTTTCTTAAAACTTCTTCGGAAATATGAAAATTTTGAATGGAATAAAGAAGCCAATGATGCTTTTGAAGAAGTCAAGATGATCAGTGCCCCAGTCTTAGTCTCTCAAGACTAGGAGAATCTTTACTTTTTATACTTAGCTACTACGCCACAAGCAGTCAGTACAATACTAGTCGTTGAACGTGACAATATCCAACTATAACTATACTACGTAAGTGAAGTTGTACATAGACCAAAACAGCGATATCTAGAAATACAAAAACTCTTGTATGCCCTCCTTATGACTTCAATGAAACTAAGGCATTACTTCCAAACCCATAAAATTGTGGTGCCATCTGGATACTCTCTTATTCTAGAACTAAAAATTGGCTCTCCTCAAGCAGATTGTTATAATTATACTAATCAAGAAGATCATTAGGTCAATGACATTAATTTCCTTGGAGAACAAAGAAATGCAGCTCTTATCCAATCAGCAGTTTACCAACAAGCCATGCGATGGTAGCATAGTTGTATGGTGCTCTAGTTCTTAGGAAAATTCAAAGCCAGACAAGTTGCAATAAACTCTCCTCTAAATGGGAAAGTCCTTACATTGTGGTCGAAGTCATCAAACCATCCTCGATATGACTTGCCATGTAGAATGGGTGTATACTTCTAAATTCTTGGAACATCGATCAGTTATATAAGTTTTATGCATAGTCCTTTTATTTGTTTATGTTAAATAGAGTTCTTTTTAATCATGTAATTCTCTTTGATAAGTATTTCTATTCGTAATTTCTTGTCTTGATTCTGATCTTATATTATCATCGTTGTCCAAGTTCTTGGAGAATTCCCACACTTCTCTTAGAACCCCTTATTAGGGATATTTTCACTTTATAACATAATGGCCCTGACATTGTCATTAAATACCATGCAGATTTTTCTTGCGACCTTGACAGCCAAGGCCTTGACAATAATTACCCATTTCCTTAGAAGGAAATAAATGGAAAATAGACAACTGGTATAAGTCATTAACAACTTGGGGGCGAAAAGGATTTCTTCCATACTTCTTTATTTTGTTCTTCTCTTGTTTACTCTAGTCAAGACATAAAAAATCTCCTAGTTAAAATATCTCCTATCTATATATGGTTATGCCCACTGGAAGAGGTTGCCTAGCAATGGTCTTTTTTTCTACGATCTTTTCTATTATCATAAACTAAGGGATAGAATATGT
Source organism: Melocanna baccifera (assembly GCA_036346265.1). Lineage (NCBI taxonomy): Eukaryota > Viridiplantae > Streptophyta > Magnoliopsida > Poales > Poaceae > Melocanna > Melocanna baccifera. The sequence goes on along the minus strand of CM070688.1, from coordinate 12,146,865 downwards.
TCAAGAAGTTATATTTATGCCATACGTCCTTGGCTATTCTACTACCAACATGTATAAGAATACAAATAGAAACACTTATCTTTTTTTTACACATGTTCTTGTGTAGTTCTTATTTTAAATAAATGCAAAAGCCTTTTTACAACATTCGTCTTCCAACCAAAGTTGCATGACTATGTTATATCATAGATAGGGCCAAAGGTATCTACGATTAGTCACAATCTCTCATTCTAGCTCTACCCATCGTGAGAATTTCCTAGTACTCTTCGATCCTTTGTAGCCTCATTATCAAAAGTGTCGATTACAGGACCGAGACAAGAATAATATGCCACCTCTTGTACTGCTTACTTTGTACAATTTTCTTCTAAGAAATTAGTCGGGGGCTAGGGGAAATAAGATCACCATTCTTTTTAATCAAGGAAAAATTAATTAACTTCATTATGATCAAAGGTAAGTATTTACATACCAATATTTACAAAAGTTTATATTTAGTTAAACCTTTAATTGACTATCATTGGAACCTCCTGACTGGTTGTTGTCTGAAGGAGATGCAACCTTCATCTCGTCAGCAATCTTGTTCTCGAAGGGTCTTATCTCTTCAAAGAACTTTGCTACTTCTTCTTTCGAGCTGTCTAACTCTGCTTCGAGTAGATGAAGATTGAGAAAAGAATTCGATGTCTTGAGTTTTGCCAAGGTAAAGCTAACTCCATGTGTGACAATGTTTTGCATAGTCTACTTGTGGTTGCTCCTATAGTAGTCAACAGGCCTTGAAGGTTCTCTACTTGATATCCTATACAATGTACCTTCTCGACCGGGTTCTCCGAGGAAGTAAGTGCTCTAGCGCCCATCTTGATGAGCATGGTATTAAGAAAAAAGGATTTTGTCATGTAAATCTTTTTGCACTACCTTCTTCTCCTTCTCGACCCCAAGAGCTTTCTCAATTTCGAATTCACGGCCAATCTGCCCCCCTCGCACGCCATTTTGCTAGATGTAGCCCCTGTGCGTCCAAAATTCCGCTGTTGGCCCTCTTGCGTGCTCGGCTACGGCGCAAGCTACCCTGGCGTGCTCGGCCACCGCGAGGCCCCTGGCGCGCTCCCCCAACGTGCGAGCACCCCTGGCGCAACCCGACTTGTGCGCTGCAACTTTTCTTCCATTGGGTGGTATTAATACCGTATACTAGTAGAGGATACGCATGCGGAGTAGGCGCAACACAAGCACACGGCATTGCGCAAGCCATTAGATATCAGCCCGTAAAACAGGTCAGCTCGGGTCAGACGTATACACACTGCAATTCCACGAGCCGGATGACGAAGCACAGCTAGCTTAGTTTGTACATGCGCGCAACGATGCAACCTGCAGGTTTTTCCGATCGAGCGAGAGCGATTGGTGGACGACTTCACTCGGCACGCGTAGGGCTAATTAGGCCGCACCCGATTGTGACCCGCGTTCCATTAGTTCCACAAATCAAGCTACTTCTGGTTATTTGCAAGCTAGCTAGCGAAGATGGCAAAGCAAGGTGTTGCCTCCATGCTTGCAGTGGCATTGGTCCTTGGAGCCTTTGCAGCAATTCCCGCAGGTAACACAGTTGAGGTGCCTTTTCAATAGTGTGCACATACTACATTCATCTAGGATTGGAGTATACATTACCATATGAGAAACACTACCGAACGGATTACTGTTCCGATGGAATAAGTGATGGCCGTTGGATCTAAAGTTGCACACGAATCTCAAAGAAGCTTTAATATATATTACGCTTCGCTTTGCTCGCTCTGCTCCTCTCCCGCAGCCGCTTGCTCCCTCCCCCTCTTGTTCTCCCTCCCTCCTTGCTGCCGCATCTCCTTACTTTCCTCCACCGCTGACCTTGCCGCACACCGGATCTGGAGGCCTAGAGGGGCGTTGCCGTCGGATCTGATGTCGGTGGTGTGAAATCTGGCTCCCCACTATGGATTCACCCTTTCCCCAAACATAGACGGAGATCGGGGGAGGTGGGCGGCGGCGAGGGCGATGAACGGGGTAGGAGGGCGGTGGCAGAGTTGGAGGCGGTGGTAGCGACAATTGTGACAGTTAGATTGAGTGGTGGTGGAGGGGGTAGGCGGGCGGCGGAGGAGGAGGCGCGCGGAGTGGCCCGGGGCGGCGCAACAACGGAGGCCGGCGATGAGGTGCTACTCCTCTTCCTCCCACCACTCTATACCGTTCGAAGTGGTTCCAATGATATACCATTGGCTAGTTGCTCTCTTGCCATATACATGCATTGTGTAAAAGAGTACATATACAATACTGGCCGTCTGATGTAGCCTCGACGAACAGGTCGATAAGGTGCATGCTGATCTATTTTTATATGCGAAGTATTTGTTTCATTCCACATCATAATTAAATCGAACAGATCAGCTAACTCCATATAATTGCACTCTTGTACTATTCACAAATTAATGGATGACAGTGGTGCAATCCATTGGCGTGTGCTACAGCGTGAACGGCGACAACCTGCCCTCGGCAAGCGACGTCATGCAGCTCTACCGATCGAACGTCATCAGAGCCATGCACATCTATTTCCCGGACGGGACAGTAACACCCCCAAGGCGCCTCACGCGGTCGGCAAGCGCGCGAGCGTCAGGGACAGCGCTGTGGCCGAGCGCACCAGGGGCGCTTGCGCGGTGGGAGAGCGCACCAGGGGCCACGCGCGGTGGCCGAGTGCACTAAGGGTGCTCGAGCAGTGCGGGAGAGTGCCCACCAGGGGCGCTCGCGTGGTAGCCGAGCGCGCAAGGAGGCCAACACTGGAATTTTGGACACGCGAGGGCTACATCTGGTAAAATGGCGCGTAAGGGGGCCAGACTGGCCGTGGTTTCCTCAAGTTCTTGAAGTTTTAAAGCTTGCTCTATACAAATATAATAAAATTAGCCAAGAGAAATATAAACGACTAAAAAATTGGTCAGATGTACGACCGGTTACCTTGCTTAACCTTCTGGTGTGCTTTGATATCTTCCTTGTGCATAAAAGCACTGTCTTAAAATTTGCTTGCCTAGTCTTTGATTGACTGGTTCATTGTTCTGCATGCCTCCTCTAGTTTTTGGATGACAACACTCTTAGCTTTTTCCTCCGTTGTAAGACTCTCTAATTCTATCGATTACGATAAGATAAAAAGAGATAAGAAGAAAGCTAAAACAGAGACATACAAAGAGATAAGAAGAAGGCTAAAACAGAGACATACAAAGTACGTTCCTTCCTCTTCTTTTTGATTTCATCAATTCAAGATTGGTAGAGTTGGTCAGACCCTTTGCACTTTCCAACTGTATGCTCTTACTCGGAGTGATGTCCTTAGTCGTTTCCCTCTAGGGGCGGTCAGAAATTATCTCCCCAACCACCAGAACCTCCCCGAAGGAGCAAGCTTCCTCAATCACCAGAACACTAGTCTCCAGCGGTACTAAGGATATCTTAGGGGTGGCCACTGGATTATGAACTTATTCGGTCTCGATCACCTTAGAGCTCGAGACTGGTGGAAAATATTCCACCACTGGTAGTATAGTCTCAGCTCATCTGATCAGTAGCTTCAGCTCCACTCCTGTGGTCTAGCCACCGACAACAAGTTTGACAGCAAAAGCCTTCACCTAAGAAATATATTCCGGATGGTGTAATTTGTTTGTTCTTCATACAAGGGCAGGAGTGGGTTTATAAGAAAAGCTCTTGGGGTTGTAATAGAAACCTACCTCCGAGAGAATTTTCGCCTTTTCCTTAGGAGCTTGAGTGATTGGAAGGGCACGAGAAGATCCCTATACCCCATACAACTTCTTCACAAGTTGTCATTTCCTAGGGGCTAGTGAGATTTCTTCTGCACCCTCCTTTGGCTTAGAATCATACGCTCCAATCATCTATATATGTTAGGAACATTAAAACACCACAATCCAAGAATAGTTCTAGCTTACAGGTATCGTAAATTACCTTAAGACTCTCAATCCCGTCCTCTGGAGAGGTAACTACAAGGATCAAAGGGACTCTTTTTGCTCAGGTTCCCCTTCGTAGATTTCCTTCACCCTTTCTCTTATCTCGGAAGGGATAAAGATACTTAATCAAAAGGGGAACTACAAGTCCGAAAAAAACACTATTAAACAAAAAAATTCTAACCAGTTAGAGTCATTAATACTTACTTTCTGGGGAATCTCTAGTTGAATCTTTTGTGCCCTTCATACCATAGCATGATATAATCACGCAATTTTAAGGAGCTAATTCATCGCATGGTGAAATCTTTCACCGCGTGCCATAATGTCAATCTCTTGTCCTTTTTTGATAGAAAACAATGGGAGAGGCTCCTACTGCACTATATTAAATAAATAATAATGTACAAAACGGAAGAAAACAATAGAAAGAGGAGAGCAGAAGAAACAGAAAACAAGAATAATCAAAGTGAGCTAACCCAAGAGGTAAGAATAGGGCGAATGGCCAGCTTGACCCTAAGTAACAGCAAAGAGGCCTCCAATCTGAACCAAGATTTCCAATATGTGAGATTGTGATGTTGTTGCTCAAAGATAAGCTCATTTCTTATTTTCCAAATTAACCAAGCTTCCAGGATGAACTTCTCCATTAAGAGCTACACTTTGAAAGCTGATTTTATATTTAGAACTCTCATTGGGGTGTCCGGATTAGGGTCCAACTGAAACCCAATCACATTCCAGGATTGCAAGGAGACGGAGCACTCAAAGAAGATATGGTTAATGGTCTCGACAATTTGGGCGTTGGGAAGAACACAATGTATATGGCCCTCAGTGTTGAAGTTCTTACGTCCTAGCATGTCCTTAGTGTTGAGTCTTTCTTTAAGAAGGAGTCAGGTGAAAACCTTGTGCTTCATAAGGCATCTATTCTTCCAGATGAGCGAGAAGACGGTGAGGTGTTTAGTTGTTTGAACATACCATTTCTGCAATAAGTAGTAGTTCCCCCAAATATAAGTCTATTGGTCGGGGGGTATTTTGGTTGATTGCCACCTCCTCTGTAAGGTGTAGAAACTGGAGATATTCTTGATAGGCTTGCTTTGAAAGGGGCAATTGAAAATTACTATGGGGCTCATCTAGTTCCATGTAGTCTTTAACCAAAATGTCTTGATCTGAAGCAAAAGAATACAAATTTGGGAATTTCAGGCAAAGGAGATTTTTGTTCCAACAATCTTTCCAAAATAGGGTGCCCTGACCATTTCTCAGCTTCCCCATTGCTATGCCTCTAAACTGGTTGATGTTTTTCATAATATCTCTCCACCAAAAGGGACTGCAGGATGTAACCACATGAGAATCCAAACTTGAGTAGTATTGGCGCCAGACCAACCTAACCCAGGGAATCTCAACTCTTCAATAGAATTTATGTAAATGTTTCAAGAGTAGTCCTTCATTAAAAACTTGAAGGTTGAGGACTTCCAATCCTCCTTTAATCTTGGGCTTGCAAACTTTATCCCATATTACTAGAGAATTACATCAACCTTGTAGGTCCCTGGAACCTCTCTAAAGACAATGTCACCGTGCTTTGTCTATGTGATCTATCACCTTCTTGGGTAATCAAAACATGCACATGTGGTAGATGGATTGCAGAGAGAGGACTGCATTAACAATAGTTAATCTTCCTCTATATGACAATAAGCTCGTCATGCTGACAAGTTGTCTTTCTACCCTATCCACAAGAGGTAAAAAGTCCTTTACCTTTGGTCTTGTTGTCCCCATTGGAAGACCTAGGTAGGTAAAAGGTATAGCTCCAATTTTGCATCCAAATACTCCTGCTAGATTAGCCACTTTGTCGAATGGAACATTGATGGGGATCAAGACTGATTTATGAAGATTCACTTTGAGACCGGTAGAGTCAGAGAAAGTTTGAAGCGGTCCTCTTAGGTAGAGAGCTGCTTGGAGCATGCCGGTAGTATAATTAATGTATCATCTGCATATTGCACTACCAGATAATCTTCATTTCTAAGAGGTAGTATCGGATACTTTAGGAGATCTCTTCTAGCTGCTTCATTGATAATGGACTGGAAAAGATCTACCCTGAGGACAAACAAGAGTGACGACAGTGGATTACCTTGTCTTACCCCTCTCTTGCACCAAAAGACACTCTTAGGAACCCCATTTGTAATGACCGAAGAGTGACCGGATGAGAGGATACTTGCAATCCAGGAAATCCATTTGTCAAGGAAACCTTTTTCTCTCATCACCGCCATGATTGCTTCATGTTCGATTGTGTCAAATGTCTTCTCAAAGTCCAATTTGAGAATTAGAATTTCATTTTTGCTTTGCTTGCATTGGTGTATGTATTTGAAGGCCCAAGCAAGGCAATCTTGAATTGTTCTAGTCTTGATGAATCTATACTGGTTGGTGTGTACAAGGCTGACAATAACCTTCTATAATCTATTGGCCAAAATCTTAGTGAGGAGCTTTAATACCGAGTTTGGCAGAGATATTGGCCTATAATCATTCAAGGTTTCTGGGTATAACTTCTTTGGAACAAGAGTGATAAAAGAGCCATTGATACTTTCGATATTAACCCTATTATTGAAGAAATCCTAGCATAATAAGTAGAAATCATGTCTTATGATATTCCAACACTTACGGATGATGAGGCCATTAAACCCATCCAGTCCAAGAGCTGTCTTTTGGGAGCCTATTGACAATGTCATCAATCTCTGTTTGGGAATAGTCTACCGCCAGTTCTTCCAGATAATGAGAGGTTTGCATTAGATCACTAAGATCAAAGAACATTGTAGATTGAGTGGTTGTTACCATTCTTTGTTTGAAAGAATTCCAGATGGCCGCTACTTATCCCGATGAGAGTAGATGGTCATTCCATTGTCCAGGATTAGGGAATGGAAAGAGTTCCTTCTGTACCTCTCAGTTGCAAGAGCATGGAAGTATTTAGTATTTTCATCTCATAGTTTCATCCAACGAGAAGTGCATCTCTTTTTCTAGTACATATGTTTATAATTCAAAAGTCTTGTGAAGTGGCTTTTGATTATGTTTATGAAGTTACTCTCCTCCAAGTATAAGCGTCTCTATTCTTCCAAACTATCCATGAAAAGAATAATCATTCTACAATTCTTGATTAAAATATTAAGGTGGGAAATGGATTTGCTCCAGTTCTTGAGACCCCTGCTTAGATTTTTTGAATTTTGCCGAGATTCTAGCCACACTGTTTGTTTGCAGAATCAGCAGATTCTAGAAAAGAGCAACAATGGGTGTTCTGTCCAGTAAGATTCAAACCAAAAGAGATTGGATTTAGGTATAAATGTGTCAATGTGCACTACATAGGTAGCATTATTGGAAGTATCTTTATGGAGAACATGAACTTCAGAGTGATGAAAGGAAGTGGTCCAATAAGTCATAATGAAAAATTAGTCTACTTGTTCTAAAAGAGGATCTTCTTGCATGTTGCTCCAGATATAAGACCTACCCTTGAGTGGCAACTCCGTGAGGCCAAGGCTGCTAATGATGGAATTAATGGTGACGATATCATTCAAATTTCCCCCTAGTTTATTATAGTTTTGAACCAATCGAATGAAATTGAAGTCTCCCATGAGAATCCAATTTTGTTGAGTAGGAATATTCAGTTGAAGGGGCCAATTAGCAAACTCCTCCCTTCTCTGCCCTTCATACGGCCCGCAAATGTTGACAAGAGTCCACTTATCTAAACTATGAATTGAGGAGAACTCTATTATTTAAGCAATGTGAGTGTTGGATAAAGGTGCACCAAAAAACATTGAGCTATTCCAAAGGACTAGCAAACCCCAGATGCACCCATGCAAGGAGAAGGAAAATTTATCTAGGTTTTTAGGAGCAAAATGGAGAATGAAAGAATGTTCCAAGTCCTCTCTTTTGGTTTCCTGAAGGCAGATAAAAGAGCAAGCATTGTCCGAGATCTTATCTTGGATGGACTTCCATTTTTCAAGGGAGTTTAGACCCCTAATGTTCCAACAAAGTATCTTCCAACTTCTAAAATTTTGCAATGAATTCATTGAGAGGTAGCATTAGAAAGAGACCTAACAAATTTCACAGCAATACTATCCCAGACTTGAAGTCGTGAAAAACTAAAAAAGCACTGTAGCAGGTTCGATAAAATAATAACTGAGTAGCAAGGTAGTAGTAAAACAAAATAACAACCTACCTACACAAAACATGTAACACCAAACACTTCAGCCCTTCAGTTATCTTCTTCATTTTCACACATAGAAGTGAAGCTTCCATCTGCCAACTCCCCAGTGGGGACTCAACTGTAGCAGTGCCCCCATTCCCTCATGAGAGGGATCAGAAGTCTGGGCATCACCGAAGAATCCTCCCCTGAAACATGTAGAGCCGCACTGGCTTTCTTGTGAAGTTGGTCCAGTGAAATTTCTTCTAGGCTAGTAGCTGCTAACGATGAGGACTAATCAAGGCCTAAAACTTGTTGCGGACTTGAAAATATGTTGGACTTGAGTCTTTTAGTGTGTGAAAGCTCAGAATGTAGGGAGGCTACAACTTGTTTATTCAACCTCAGCCTCCTGCGTAAGTTTTGGACCGTGAGAGGAGCGGGTTGCTTACACCCGACCTAGGCTTGGTATTTGGGAAGTTGAGACTGGGTGAGGCATCATCCGGTTGCTCGGATATTTCCTCAATATGAATTGAGGAAAATCCTTGATGACTAGACCTAGTTGAGAAAATAGCAGTAAACAAGTCGCCTAAAGTAGAAATCCTTGTTGGTGACTGAAGTAAGAGATTATCAGAGTGCATCTCTTCAAGGGAGTTCCTAGACCACTAAACCTCTGTGTTGAAAGCAAGGCACCATAGCCTCTTCAGACTAGGTCCTTGAGACACCAAGATAAGCTGATGAGGGAAGAGTGGCCAACCCCAAGAGCAGATCTCCACTCTAAGCTCTCTATAGCAACCCTTCTTGCAAATAATAGACTGTCTTCTTTGCTCATCGTCATATAGAACCAAAGTTTCTTCTATGGTGACCACGAAGACTTCAAGTACATCAAAACGTACCATGTTGCCTTTCCATTGTGAAGACATAGGGAGCGGATCCTTGGTGACAATCCCACCTTTTCAACTCTTTTGGTCATCTAATAGTAGTATCTGGAAAGTTTCAGGTTCATTGGAATTCCCAAATATGCCTCACACAACTACACAAAGATACTGAGTATGGAGATCGAATTAGGTGCCAGATTCACCAATTTGATCCTGTAAAATTAAATCACCTCTGATAAGAAGGGGTGAGCTGGGATTCTAAACCCAAATTCTACAAACACCCAGAACACAAGTATCTTGCCATCTTCATTATTTGAAAAGTTTTCCCCTATAGCCGACTTCCATAGGACTAAAACTGGATGGGGATCAATCTCGTGCTCTCTAAAGCCTTCAATCTCTTTAATCCTAGTTCGGATCTTGCCCATTCAGTGATGAATCCAAACATTCTAGTTGCAAGTGGCTTGAATCTAGTGCATATCAAGGGAATTTGGGGAAGAAAAGAACTCTAGGGCAAAGAAAAATAGAGGACAGATGAGGAATTTGAAAGATTTTCTCGAAAGCGTGAAAATTAATTGGTACCTCTTCAGTTTATAAAGGCTTTCCTCACAACCAGAGTTAATGGCTATGGGAACTATGCCTAATGGATATAAACTCTTTGGTTCCATTCCAGTTGTTCTTCAACTTCAAGTGAAAAAAATTTCTCTATCTTTATTGACTATCGTCAAAAAGACCTTCCGACTTGCATTTCGATCGAAGTATTCTAAGTCATGAATTCACTTAAACTTTGGGGCTAGCTGATGAGAATTGAATTATCTATTAAATACAGCTTTAATATGTAATTAAACCCCTAAGCTATTATGATCATAGACCACTTAAAGCAATACTATCTGAGTATCACCGGTCAGAGGATTATTACCCGACCAGCTACTACTCGGAGATCCTATGATCCAATAACTAGGCTTAACTCTAGACAGTTTTCCGTGTGGTTAAATACAACACGTGTGTCTCTAACTCCAACAACCACAAGACAATTTTTATCCCTACGCCTCCGACAACAACCGGCTCACAATTGTTGCTATAACATTCTCCCACTAACAAATATCTAATCAATAGTTATTTACTAGATTTCTCTCACTAGCAGCAACCGCTCGCTCGGTTAGGTATGAGGAATCAACAAGGTGCATGTTCCAGTAAGACAACCGACACCTCTTCAGTGCTATTTAATTCTTATGGGAGAAGATGAAGGGATAGATTTGATATATGGAGACAAACAAGATCAATTAATTGACAACAAAGGCAAGGAGTAGCAACGGTAGTGCTAGTAGTACCCCTTTTGTAATCGTAGATCATACTGCAATCCCGATATTGCAATAAAGATAGTCCCCTTTTATCCTTTTCAATCCTTCTATGAGGCTTGGATTTTTTTCATAATTCATAAGATCGATGATTTGATCATCGACAAGCCTAAATTAACTCATTTTGTTGAAACCCTACAACTCTACACTAAACTCTATATATACGGATCTTGCCAAAGTAACCCATAGCAGATGACAGATCATCGAAGCAATCGCCAATAATTAATCCTGCATAGATATCGCCAATAATAGACATATCACTTGAAATGTAATGAACTCTACCTCTAATAAAAAAACATAAAAGCTAATAACACAGTCTATTGATGGAAGATGATGATTGACTAAGGCAGAAGATCTTCAATGGAGATGGCGCAGTATGACGCCAGGGCATAGCATTGGGTGGCGCAAGCAATGGTGCTGGCAAACCTACCACTGGATGTTAGGTATAGCGCGGTTGGTGCCAAGTCAGAGTCAAGATGCGGGAACAGAGTCGAGTCAAGTTGAAATTGCTAAGTTGAGAATGGTGATATCTCCTTGTGCAATTCTTAGTTTGTGCATAGCAAAATAAGATAGAATCTCTAGTGCATCTCGTGTGCACGTAATCACTAAGGGCTGGAACATTCTGGTAGTCATTTTCTTATGTAGCTATGCTTTCGGAATCACTGGTGTGCTTCTCGGGTGTACTTAGCATCGCAGCCATAAATTTTCTATTGTACTGAGAAGTTGCAATGCAATTATTGCGCCGATCTTCGAAAATTAAAGTTGCTAGAGGCTGAGTTAGGGCCGCTCCAACGGGCTGCTAGGTTCTGATTGAAATTGCATTGTAAATATTAAAATTACACTATAGTAGTTTTTAACTTTCTCTAAGTTATTCAATTAAAAAATAAGAAAAAAATAAAAAAAACACCATTATATCATCAATGGGTAGTGCAAAGGAATAAAGAGAAAAAAGTCAAAATTAAGAAGTCAACATATTCTAAATGACTTCTGACTTCTAAAAATTAGAATCTAGAAGCTAGAATATTGTTGTCTACCTTTGTGACAACTTTAAAACTGCACAACCAAATTTCTCTCTTTGTATGCTTTGAACTCGACGCCTTCTGCATGTCTTTTTCCTTATGGACTCACCACACGAAGTCGAGTCAATGAAACAGATGACAAGAGCCCAAAGAATCGCTAAGATTTCACGGGTCGATGATCCAATCCACTTGAGTGGTACAATTAGATCAAGAAAGTAAAGTAGCTGCGAAATCGATCTGGCTACGCCGATGTGGACATGTGCGATATGCCGATGTTGTAGATCAATCGAGATGAAAACAACAATCGCATGAGATTCTTGGCATCGCCCATGATGCTGATGAATGTTTCCCTTGTCATTGCCTTGATGCCGTGCGGGTGCCGCCCCGCAAGTTGTTACTCCTGAGGCAGTGGGTAGATGTTTCAATCCAGAGTTCTGATATCACTTATTATAAAATACACAGCAAAAATAAATGATCGAAAGGATGGAAGATATGATTTTAATATGAAAAACTCTTCCAAAAAAAACCACGACCGTACGAAAGTGGAATTTACTGTATAAGAAAAGATTACAAGCACAAGAAATTTCAGCATATCTAAACTATACGACTATAGGGATACATATATAGTCTAGAGATCAGAGTCCCAAACAAAAGTAAACCGAATCAGAGTCGGATGCGCCAGCCATTGCTACATCTGACATGACTTGGCTCGTGCACCATTCGGTGTCATGTCCGCGCAGTGTCTAGCAAGGACGCGGTGATGAATTTAGATCACACTGTAACACTTTACCATCAAACAATTGCATATAGATGTATGTGTAGACATGTACTGGGCCTAAACCCTAAACACCAGCAAACCATGTGCATTTATTGGTAGGGTTGTTCACAACTGTACCAAATCGAACAAATTGAACCAAAAAAACCAAACTGTACCAATCAATTCGGTTTGACCGGTATTTGGTATTCGATATGGTATATGAAAAACCTGATTTTTGGTAATTCGGTTTTTAGGAAAAATAGGCTAAAAACTGAACAAACTGAATTACAAAAAACTTTCTGCATTCATTCCCTTCTGGCCCACTGTTATTTACTTGTTTGCTATATGTGCATGTGTGTTTTTGTCTTTTATTTCCTTCTAGCTGCCATCTAATGGTTCTATAGTTTATAATTTTGTTTGCTTGCTGCCGTCTATAATTATTAGTTGTTATCGTGCTAAAATATCGTCGTGTTATTTGACAATTCGCGTCAACTTTAGTAAATATGATATTTACCTAAATCATACCGAAATAACTTGGTACTTTCGATACCGAAATGTATTTTTAAAAATATCGTATTTACTAAAAAATATCATATTCATGGAACCGAACTTACTGAAAATACGGAATGAACAGTCCTATTTATTGGGCTTAATGTGGACATACAAGGCCTGAAATCGTAGCCAGGAAGGCATGGAAATCGTAACTGTGTAAAGTGGAGCAACGGTCAAGACACGGAACGGCACAGCCGCGAGGATTTGCTTCAGCGAGGAAGACTATCCATCATCAATTGAAGGAAGCTTCGCTAGTCCTTTCCCCTTTTTATTCTTCTTGTATTGTTTTTTTTCGTTTCAGCGGTCGAACCGTGTTCTCCCCGCGTTGCTTAAAGTGATGATCAGACGTCGAACAAGATAACACAAGTAGGATTGATAACGACTTGAGCTAACTAACTTATTTAATCTTCCAGAAGCTGACAACGAGCCTAGCATGCGTTTCTTAGATCAATCCAATAGCTCTTCTTTTCTTTTCTTTTTTTTTAAGCCGACAACGAGCCTTGCATGCGTTAGCACGAGTAGTTTTTATAGAGATGGTGCCATGTGAAGGATGCTTGGTGATTACAAAGTTGCAAAACCAGCTGAACATTCTATGAGATGTTGGAAAACTAGGGTTGATTTCTCTCCGAAAAATCCAGCGTGATATTGATTTTTGCACAAGTCATATTAGGCTTCGCTCCGAACAGCTTTGGTTTCTAGAGTTTTCTGCTTCCAACTTTTTTAAGTCAAAAACCATTTGGAAAGCGTCAGATTCTAATTTTAGCTCTATTGGCTTTTTGCCTTTTTCTCTCTTTTTTTATATTGTTCGTGAAGATATAATGATATTTTTATTTTTATTAATTAAAAGATTTAGAAAAACTAATGATCGTTATAGTACAACTTCAACCAACAATTAGAGACTAACACCCAAGTGGAGCGGCACCTAAGCCCCGCGATAACATTGGAGGGAATCTTCTGGTGTACTTAAGAGCCATCCAATCTCCAGATATGAACTGGTCAGGTTCATTGAGTATTGGTGATCGTTTCGGTTTTTTTCAGCTTCAGCTTCTAGATTTAGTTTTTTTACTATTCACTACACTATCCACTAACTTAGCTACAAAAAAAAAAGCTAGCTATAGTTAAAAAAAACCAAAAACCATCGTTAAAACGATCACCACTGTCTCTCATGATTTATTAAGGGATTTATTAAGGGAACTTTTAGAATGTTCATGATTTAATTCAAATTAATAAAAATGTCTCTCATCCAAACACCCTCTCACTGTCTCTCAAGGGCAATTTTTTTAGCTTGATCATTCCGAGTTGTGCATTCATTATAACTCCAGAGGTCTTCCTACGTACTCCTCCACAAATTTTTATACAAAAAGATCTTTGAATATCCGTCTTTGTCACTGGGCAATCAAATTGTAAGTTGGAATTTCGAGATGGAAATTAGGAGGAAATTCCGTAACCGAACGAAATCAAGGCGAGAAACAGCCGTCTCCCGAAAAAGGTCAAGCGAAAACAGCAGCTGCTGTTTTACGTACCGTCCACAGGACAGGTCACATTGAATAAAAAAAAAAACGAAACGTGGAATTTTCTCGTGCGTACGTGGCGTTGCACATCTCCTCACCTAGTCACCTGGTATGCAAACATGAGCAGGCTCATATTGGTTGTCCGTGGCTTTTCACTATGACCGATAATTTCTAGTTAAAAATAAATAATAGTAGTTAAAAAAGTAGGTTTTATAAAGAGGACATAGGTAGTGAAATTTTTTTAAAAAGATGTGTATATAAAATAAGAGTGAGAACTGAAGGACGTGATGTGTCTATAATCTTTTATCTTATTTCAGAGTAAGGTAAAAATAAAAGAAATAAAAAATTATTATAAAAATTAGATATTTATATTACCTTCTTGCTTGCATGAACTGGCCCTATATGAGCTGGCCCTGTATCCCAACGAATTCATGGCTCGTCCCATTGCCCTATATGTACAACACATTGACACGAAAGCTCTCCCATTAGCTTAACACAAACACTTAAGTGCAAGTTACTTGCAGCCCCAAGCCTTACACGTTCCGTACACACGTGCGCGCACATATATCGGCACATGCTGCGTCCTCCGCCATTGCTCATGTCCGCTTCGCCGGCTGCTGCAGCGTCAGCCCGGCAGCCGTCGCAGCAGCGCCACCGGAGGCTCGACGCGCTAAGGCTGCGGCGCGTGTTCGAGCTGTTTGACCGCGACGGCGACAGCGTCATCACGCCGGCCGAGCTGTCGGGCGCGCTGGACCGGCTAGGCCTCGGCCTCGGCGTACCGGCGCCGGTGCCCGCGGGCGCGCTCGACGCGGTCGTCGCGGCGTACATTGCGCCCGGCATGCCTGGGCTGCGGTTCACGGACTTCGAGGCGCTCCACGCCGAACTCGCCGCCGGCCAGGATGAGGACGGGGAGGCGGGCGAGGAGGAGATGAGGGAAGCGTTCCGGGTGTTCGACGAGGACGGCGACGGGTACATCTCTGCGGCGGAGCTGCAGGCCGTGCTGGCGCGGATGGGCCTGCCGGAGGCCGGCTGCATGGCGCGGGTGCGCGACATGATCGCCGCCGCCGACCAGGACGGCGACGGCCGCGTCGACTTTGAGGAGTTCAAGACCATGATGGCCGGTGGTACTGAAGTCTAATTAAGAATTGGACTTTTGTTTTTTTTGTGTGTGTCTGTTCATAGGCTCTGTTCATTATTTTCCTTTTCTGTTTATATATTATCGGGTGTCAATTAAAGTCATCTGCGAACTCCTTGAAAAACACTGCCAGCACTACTAAATAGATTTTGACCACTAATAAACACAAAAACAAATCTAGATGGGAAAATTGCTCTCGTAGCACTCGTTTTGAAACATCGGCAAACATATTACTGATGACATCCCATGTGCTCCAACAGCACCGAGTAGTTCCTCCGCTGTGCCCCGTATACCACTCCGCCTTGCCGTAACACTCCTTCAATCGCCCCCTTCTTCAACGCCCTGCCTCCATGCTACGCCATTAGCGCTTCCGCTGCACCATCTCCGGCGAGCCCCTCACCTCCCTCCTCACTACCGCAACTCACTAGCAGCAACACGACCGAGTACAGCTTGTTCCGTCCGGAGTGCAAAATTGGCAATGGAGCATTAGGATATGGATAGGCTATACCAGCACATATTAAAAAAATTTTACTATATAAATCAGAAAATCATATAACTAAGAGATCATAGATCGTTACCACTAAACACGCAGTGCAATAGAAGTAGAGTTGAAGTGGCGGTTAAACGTAGCGCGCGTCGCTGTAGTAAAAGTAGTCGATTGTTCTATGGCCACCGTCTCCATCGTGCCATCGTCCTGATCAGCGTCACGGTCGCAATAACACCTCTACTAAAGTCCACATATTCAGGAATAGAACATCGCGTGTCGATGTGTTAGCACCAGCGCGCACGACAAGGGTTTTGAGAGGTGGTAGTTAGGGTTTCGATAGGTGGTCTCGAGATACCTCTCTTAGCTCCGCCCCTCTCTTAATATATAGCCTTCAATCGGATCTTTATCTAATACGATTATATATCGTATTCAATTCAAAGAGGCTCTAACTGAATCCTTATCCAATATGAGTAAAGATTATATCCCACTCGAAGAGCCTCCAACGGATTCTTATTCAATACGACTAGATATCGTATCTCATTCAGAGTCTATCAATCGGACTCTTACCGTTTCAACTCGTTAAGTATATAACCCTACAGGTTCATGCATATTCGGCTATAGCCCAAAAACTCCTTTCTGGTCTATAAGTCAATAGGGTTCCTAGTAAGACATGACAACTCCTAAATATATATAAAGATTATATTAGATGAACCTATATAGTGCCTATGTATCAATCCCTTCATATTTCGATACTAGATTGAATTCAAGGCGAGAAGCATGCCATCCTATGATAACCCGATCCTTCACTTGAATCTATAGTAGATTACTCAGTTGTGATTAATTCATCAACCATATTCAGCATAGTCATGCACTTTCTTAAACTAACGATATCGAAGGGCCCAAAGATATCTCTCTCGTTTATATAGGAGGGGCAAATTTTATCTTGATCACCCACATTCGTCCATATATTTTATAGTAAACCTAAAAGTTACCTTTATGACCACCTAGCTACATTCGTCCATGTTGTGAGATGTTTTATGTTATTGAAATGTTATTCTTTATATCTCTTTTTTGTTTATCGTCATGCTTTCAATAGTTTTTTATTTTTCTGGAGAGGTGCTACTAGATTTTCTTATATTCTAGCCAGTCGTGGTGAAGTTGAGTAGCATTCTAGGGTAATGTGGTTCCTGGGTGTTACACATACTCCCAGTGTAGCAGAGAAGGAGGGAACCATAGAGGAATCTTAACTGTAGCTACCAGTACCTCTACCTTCGCCCATGCCACCAAGTTCGGAGGAGCGGCAACCGTCAGAAGTATCTTTCGCACTTCATTCCAGCTATAGCTGAAGAGCAGTCACCACAAGTCCGCAACTTGTGTGTGTTCTATAGTGACTCAAAGAAAGAGTCAAACGAGTCCTACTTGGCAGGACTAGAATAGGATCCCTTAGACTAGATCCTTGTATAGTTTAGGAAGTGAGAGTAGAAAGTTTTAGTTTTTAGTTGCAGTTGCTTATGATGTGAGCTACAATTTTTCCCTTAGAAGTATTATGTTGCAGTCGTGTCAAAACCTTTAATTGAGTATTTTATTTTCTTCTTTTGTTAACTTTCTCGGTTAAGTGTTTGTTTAGATTAGGATTGCCATTAGCAAAATCTCCTTAGAATTTACCTCTTATCTATGCTTTTCCCTCTTATCCTTAAGTCTGTGGAGTCAGTTCTTAGTAGTTGTGTTTCCTTTCATAGTAGTGAAAAGATAGTTGACACTAGGAACTCAGTTGAACATGGTCAGATTAATCAAGATCCAAGGAGCAGTGACGCAAATCTATCAACTTAGAGACCGCAAGCAACCCCAATGGGAATAGATCCGGTCCTAAGTCAGTTCATGATAGCCCAGACGCAATTGATGAACATGATAATGCAGAACATGAATGCAATGATGAATTGACGGAATCAGGAAGTAGTCATGCCTTAGCCAGCTTGCCATCAGTCAAAATTTGCATAATTCATGAGGACAAGATCGCTCACCTATTTCCGGTCTTCTAAGCCCTTATAGGCAGATGATTGGATTGTTCAGTAAAAAAGAAGATGAACCTCACTCAGTGCACTAATCGCAAAAAGTACCCTATGCCGCCCACCAGTTGGTGGGAGCAACGCAGAGTGGTGGGAGAACTACTATGCCACTCATGAGGATTAGGATAGCATCACTTGGGTAGAGTTCACAACAGCGTTTCGTCATGTCCATATCTTAGATGGGATGATCAAAATAAAAAAGGAGGAATTTCATGAATTGTAGTAGAAGAACATGTCAGTAAGTGAATATCTCAATAAATTCACTCAGCTAACTCGCTATGCACCTGAGGACATTGCCACAAATGATGATCATCAGAAGAGATTCAAGAAAGAATTAAACCCAGGATTGAAAGTTCAAGTTGTGGGCAATGATTAAACCAGTTTCCAGAACATGGTGGACAAAGTAATGCTTATTGAAAAGAGTCGCGTGAACTAGAGGAGTCTCAGAAGAGGAGGATGATACAACAAGAATCTAAGCTGCATCAGTCCTAGAAGGGTCATTTTAGCACTTACCAGCCGGCTCGTGTGCCACAGTAGTCAGGATTCAAGACTCCTGCATTAGCACTCGTTGGTTTCAATCAACACCACACCTGTTGGTACATGTAATCAGCAATAAAAGAATGCCAACCCTGCAACATCAGTCACCTGTTACAAGTGTCATGAGCAAAGACACTATATTAGCAAGTACATTCAGAAGCAAGCCTCGACACCAGTCCGTTTCAATCTGGGAGCCACACCAGGTCGGACCCCTTGCTTCAGGATCAGGACATGGAGCACCCCAAGTGTTAGACCAAGTCAGTTATGCGAGGACAAGTGAACCATATCACCGTAGAGTAGGTCCAAGTAGTGCTAGAGGTTGTGATTGGTAAGTTCCTACTCAATTACGTTCCTACTATAGTTTTATTTGATTCTGGAGCTTCGCATTCATTTGTTTCTCAGAATTTTACCCTAAAACAATGGTTAAAAACTATTGTTCTTGGATCTGTTTTTTGGTTCAATCCCCGAGCTCTAAGTTGAGTACAAACTTAGATTGTCCTGGAGTCAAGATAGCCATTCAAGGAGTAGAGTTCTTCACCGATCTTATTGTGTTGGATATCCAATCTTTAGATGTGATTTTAGGAATGAATTGGCTTAAGAAGCACCAAGCAGTGTTGGATTGTGGAAGTAGAGTGATTATCTTGACCAGTCTGGATGGAAGAAAAATAAAATTTGAAGCTAGCATGAGTCAGCCAGAGAAGATTATAGTTTACCAGAGCAAAGAGATCATGTTAGAGAATATGTCAATTGTCAGAGTGTATCCCAATGCATTTGTAGATGATCTTCTTGGAATGTCACCTAACCGAGAAATTGAGTTTTCTATTGAGCTAGTACCTGGTACTTCGTCAATTTCTAAGAAGCTATACCGGATGCCTGCTAATGAGTTGGCAGAGTTGAAGAAGCAAATACAGGAGTTGTTGGACAAAGGTTATATCAGATCCAGTTCATCCCTGTGGAGAGCGCCAGTGTTGTTCGTCAAGAAAAAGGATGGTAGTCAGTGTATGTATGCGGATTACCGAGCACTCTTTCCAAATGTTAATAGATGTGAAATAGAACTACCAACAGCCTTTCTTCATGGAAATTTTTGTCATAGAATCTTGGCACATTTGGAAACAATGTAATAGGAAGATATTTAAAAACAAGGAGCCAAGTGTTCAGTTGTGGAAAATTCTTTTTAAATAGGATATCACTCGACATATGCATAGAATGAAGGAGTCTCTTAAAAACTCATTCTTTTCATGGCTAGGTTTCTTGCCTTGAGTAAGCTCCTTTAAGGGCATGTAATTGTTTGTATATTTGTAACATATTTTTTCCTTTAATATATTTACTGTGGGGGTCTCCCTTATAGTTTTCTTAAAAAAAGATAGCCATGTGGACCAAGTCTATGTGAGCCATGACCCCACCTATTAGCATCACCCATTTTTCCAGAGTTAAAATAAATAGAAACATAAAAAAAACCAATTAGACCCCACTTGTTAACCTCTCAACAATTTTTCTAAGGAAAATAATTAGAAAAATGAAGAATCCTAACTAACCCCACCTATCAGCCACCAAAGATTTTCTTAAGAAAAATAATATAAAAATAAAAATAAATCCCAGCAGACCCACCCTGTCAGAAATTTCTAAATTTCTGGAATTTTATTTTGGTTCAAACTTGGAAGGTTATAACTTCTTCATTTCAAATCCAAATCTAGTGATTTTTATTTTTAAATTTATATAAATTCAAAACGTTTCCATCAAAATAAAAATTATAATTTTTAGAGTTCATTTGAATTTTATTTAGATGTTATGTTGAATATGGTTAATTTCGCGCGTATAGACTTTGACGTTTCAGGCACCCCCGTCACTGACAAACAAGATCCCATGCTAACCATATTTGATTGAGACAAGTCCTTATAATTGATCATACTGAACCTAGTTTTTAAATGCCAATAATTTTCTTTTAAATATATATGCATGCTTATTATAGATATTTGTTAAAATGTTGTGTTAAAGGTTGATTGTCTAGATGCACTTGATATCTACTATTTCCCTTCCTTAATTGTTGATATTCCCTTTCCATGTCATCTTAGAAAACTTACCATCAAACTAAGACAAAGAACACCAGACATGAAAATAAATGTCTCTAGACACTTATTTAATTTAAACCTTAGAAAACTAAAAAAGAGTCGACTTGAAAACATGATAATAAATTATAACATGGGTTACCACTAGAATCAGAAAAAATATTTTCTAAAATGGTGGAGACTCATGCGAGAGGTTGTTTGGAAACCAATGCAGGGATTGCACATATTGAATTGGCCGTGCAGGGACTGCATGTGTTATTTTTGGATGGGTCGTGCAAAGATTACACGTGTCCTTTCTTGAATAGCTGTACAGGGATTGCACGAGTCTTGGGCTTGTGGTTGGTCTCATCTGGATTTATGGATTTTTGTTGTGATTGGTGGGAATGACCCATAACGGTCATTACCCTTGTGGATTTCTTATCGAGAAGGGCAGTAGACTCCCTAACAATTAGCTCCCACACTGAAAACGTAATTTGGGATGGGAACATTCTAAGGTCAGGAGTAACCCTGGATGGAAACGATCACTATCGCTAGTATTGAGGATTCATTCTGGAGTGGAAGTAAGCATCGTGGCTAAGCATTGTAAAAGCTATATTATGATTTTCTTAGTCACATGAACATGAAAGTGTGTAGTGACCAACATTATAAGTTAATCATGTCTTATGGATAAAGTTGTATAACTTTTATAGAGTATTAAAAATCTATTTGAATAGCCATTCCCTGGAAATGGGCAAAGGTGTAAAAACATCACACTTGTGTAATTTTTATAAATAAATAAATAAATAATAAACTGGTTTAAGCTGGAATAACCAAATTCAGAATTGAAAATGAAAGTGAGGGGATTTCGCCCCATGATAAACTTGACTCAAAAATGGATAGTTTTAACTAAAAGTAGCTAAGTCATAGGCGTGAAAATTAACCAAATTAGTATATTTGACAAATTGACTTTATACTAAAAGAAACATAAGACATTCACTTGGTTAAACCTTATGTAAATATATATAAATATTTGCATTCTACTATAGGGACTGTTGAGTACTTTTGTACTCATTATTGCTTAATACATGGTTTTAGATGATAGGGTTGATGACCCTGTGTATGAATTTATTCATGCCTCCGGCTATGGCATGGAAGACAAAGGCGAGGACTAGATTTAGCTCCAGTTGATTGCCTATGGGAAGACATGGAGGCTTCTTTTGATTTACTTACTATTTCGTTGTTTTGTTATGAACAATACTATTTAGTCGGTCCGTTATGTAAAAAGTGATAATAAGATCTATTTATGGTTGCTTACGTAATATGAAGTACTCCTTTTCTTATTCACATGTATAGATGTGATATTTGTTAATATTATTGTGCGAGCTAGCTAATTTAGGGAGTAACTCGGAATATACAAGAGTTTTGGATTAACAAATCCGGATCCCCACATAGCAGTGGCACACTCAACCATGAACTGCTTCATATGCTGCAAGGAACCATAAATCAAACATCAGTACTCAAATGCCACATGGCAGCTCTCCGTCTGAACCCTGTCCTTCATGTAAACCACCAAGCTAGAATATTTCCAAGGATACATAACACAAATTTCAGCACGGTTAAATGCTGCTCTGCCACTAGCAGAAATGCAGAACCACCCAAAGCACCATACTGTGAACTCATCAAATAAATTCAGTTTCAAAATTAAGCCGCTAAACACCCAGATCCCAAGGCCTTTGTAGAGCAATTAACCCTCTTGACTGAATTGACATACCAATCACTTGGTCAATCAGCTTCTCAGATTTAATTGCACTACTGTCTGGTATCATGATTTCCACAGCAGTAGCAATTGGGGGAAACAATTGAATCACAATAGGAATTGAGGATGCACAACTTACTACCTCTATCTTGGTTAAGAAGATGATACCATCTCAGACATAGTAAGGGTGCCTCCTGGTCTAAAACCATTGAACCTCCATGCTGTTGCCTTGCCAAACACATTGCAATCACCTTCTATTCCAGATTTCCTAGGGCTAAAAGCCCTTCTTCCCCACGTTGTCATTTCCTCAAACACTTGCTGTGCACCACTGATTCCCCAATCTAGAGCCAAACACACATTGTCACAGATGCAGCAGGTGTCATGGTTGCACCCTGTAGTGGCAATGCGCTGCAGTAGATGATGGCCAAATATGACATGGGTGATTCCACTCATGGCCATGCCTTGCATTGTGCTCAGGCACGCATACCGAGGTGATCCACTGCTTGCAGGGTTCTCCTCGACTGCATGCCACCCAACCACCATAATTGGAGAGCTCATCACCATGATCGATCAGACCAACAACATGATATGCTCCTGCAACTTGCCGTCTTGTGGCATCTCCATGAACACAAGGTGGTCATCGCCCATGACCAAAGTTTGCACAACCATGCAGCGGATTCATCTCCACAATCAGAACTCACCACACATGGCTTCGATTGTTGTAGGCCCTTGGTGATCTCCTCCTCATCTATCGATGGGTTGCCAACCTCACGAGGCATTTCGTCGAACGCCTCAAAGGTGCTGCTCCCAGCTATTGTAAGCTGACGATAAACTCCTCCTTGAGTGGTGGTAGTGGCCCTGGAAGCCTGCATGTGCTCTTCTCAGCTCCCACCACCTCCTTGCTCTTCTCCTCTAGTAATTCGGCCTTGCGAGGCATTTCATCGAACACCTTCTTCTTGAGCTCCACCTCCTCGAACATGCCCACAAATAACTTCATCTCCAAATTGGCGTTGAAGACTAGCAGAGGGTACATGCTCGCCTCAAATACCGCCTTGTACACAGCCATGGTCCATGTCTGCTTCAACTCTAACAAGTACATATGTCTGTAGTACCCGCCCATGGTCTCCCTCTGCTCGGCACACATATG
This sequence comes from Melocanna baccifera, assembly GCA_036346265.1. Classification (NCBI taxonomy): domain Eukaryota; kingdom Viridiplantae; phylum Streptophyta; class Magnoliopsida; order Poales; family Poaceae; genus Melocanna; species Melocanna baccifera. The sequence goes on along the minus strand of CM070688.1, from coordinate 12,123,538 downwards.
CTCGAACACCTGGTGTGCAGCCCTTCTCTTGCCACTGCGATTGAGAACGAGCTTCTTCTGGGATCACGCTGCTCGGAGAGAACACCGACCCTTCCCTTGGAAGCACAAATCGGGCGAGCGGAAGCAAAATTGAGGGGCTCTGATACCAGATTGTGATGACCCAACCTAGGATTGGATCAAAATCATGCAAATCAGTAGCAATATTAGGGTAATGTGTGATAATTTGGGTAACTTGGGGGAAGATTGAGGTGAGAAATCAAAGAAAAAATAGGGATGAGAAATGGAGAACACTAGATTGGAAATTGGAGTCAGGTTTCACTACGGCAGAAAACGTTATCACAAATGGTTCAAAAACGTCATCAAAGACGGTTTCATGAACTATTTGAATTTATGGATCAGTAATGAAATGAGATCATAATAGACGGCTTTTGAACCGTCTGTGATATAAATATCACAGACGATTTTCAGTCGAAACCGTCTATGATAAATAAGTATCACAAATGGTTTCAACTACAAACCGTCTGTGATATTGAAATATCATGACGGTTTGTAGTTGAAATCGTCTGTGATATTGAACTAGCACAGACGGTTTGTAGTTGAAACCGTCTGTGATATTTAACTATCACAAATAGTTTGTAGTTAAAACCGTCTGTGACACTTACATATCACAGTGATATTATTTTCTTTTCCTAAATCTATTTCTGTTTATTGACTAGACTCAGAAATTTCTAGCTATGCCCTCTGAAACAAGCAGATCAAACAGTATACATCCAATTCATATTTATTCATTTTAGAAACAAAAACATCTATTTCACAAATCAATTAATTGAAATAAAATAAATTATCTATTAACAATACACACATGTACAATTAGGTCAATCTTATCCCAATCAAATTCATTCTACATTGTGAAACTCTTTATCTAATTTTATGACTTTAGACATCAAAAAGTATGTACACTCTCCTTGAATTTGTGCGAGTTTGGCCTATTCCAACGTAGTTATAGCGATGAGTGCAATCTGTCGATAGGAATATCAATGTCGTGCATACATATATAACTTGATAAGTATGAATTAATTATCGCAAGATTGACAAACCTGATGATCGTTTACCTTCGAGGAATCGATGAGTAGTTGCATATGGCGGCAAATATAGAATCCACAGGTGTTGCCCGGTGGCTGCTGGTGGTACTGCAAAAATAGAATTTGTTAATTTGAGATACATTATTATGAAGTGTTATATAGAATTAATGTGTACTAGCGAATCCTGAAAATTTTTGAACATGTCGTAGGGCGTTGGTCCCTCCCTTCGATTTCTATACCTCTGTAACATACGTGGTGAATGAACTATGTGATTCTAAAAAGTTAGCCTTAGTCATTGGGAAGGAAAGAAAAACTACAATACAGTTATGTATAGAGGAAATGTACTTACCTATCGATTAATTGGTCGATAACTGTGAAGTTGGTTTTGTTCTTTTTTAAGGAATTAAAGTATATTACCTTATTCTATTTTGGTATAATTACAATTAGAATCCAGTGAAACCTACATAGGTATGTCGTCATGGTTATTAAACCTAATCTTGTATTACTTATAAAGTAGAAATCAATAAGTATAACCACTAGTGCAGCACTTATCCCTGGTTGTAGGGCATAAGTATAAATTTCTTGTTGTGGTGAGCCACCAACGGTACTAAGTACACATCAATATCATTCCTAGGTTGTTTCGACCTTTACATAAGTATCGACAACAAAATATACTTCCACTTCATACACAACTAAGAAGGAATGTTATAAATGCAGAGAGTCAATGGTCAAGTGTTATGTTGGCTGCTTATGTTACTGAAATGATACATTCTATCTGTACTCAATCCAAACTTTATATTCCTTAGTTCTGCACCGAAATCTGCAAACCTTATATCGATGTTTCTCCACTTGGCGGAATCAGCAAGGTATTTTAGCATTCCATCCTTCTTGCGCTCCTCCAAGTGCTAACGCAACAGTTTTGCCTCCTTTGGATTTGCAAAAAACCGTTTCAAACAGGGAATTATAGGAAGATACCATGCCACCTTAGCAGAAGATTCTTTCTTCACCTTTATTCCCTCATTGTCATCTGATTGATTCTTACACTTGTATCGGGATGCGTTGCACACCGGACATACATGTATGTTTGCATACTCTTTACGGTAGATAATACAATCGTTTGGATATGCATGTATTCTTTCTACTTCCATTTTTAATAGACAAAGAACCTTCTTGGCTTTATATATGGTTTTAGGCAACTCGTTTCCCTCCGACAGCATGTCCGCTAAAGACCTAGCAACATCGTGAAACTCTTGTTGGACCAACCATTACTTGTTTTCAATTTCAATAGTTCAAGTGTGGCTGACAATCTCGTGTACTTTGACTTGCAGCACGTGAACAAAGGTTTCGCTGAGTTCTCCATCAAACCCCAAAATTTAACATACCCTCTCTCATCATAGTTCGCTTCTATATCGTGAAGCATCTAATCTAGATTTTCATCGTGCAGCCTATCCGAATCTGAACTATAATCGACATCATCTTGCGGCATATTATTGACTTCACCGGTGATGTCACTATTACTATCTTTCTATATAATCTCTTCTTCGCCATGACTGGTGCAGCACACATACCCTTTTTGAAACTCTTTCGAATAAAGTGTGTTTCAATCTACGCTTGGTTCTTAAACATTTTTAGATTCTCACAGTCAATGCATGGACAATACATATATTCCACCCCTTATTCAGCATGTCCTCCTCGACAGCTCTTGTAAAAGCAAACACGTCATTAATGTACTCTTCACTCATACAGTTCACAGCATACATCCAGCTTCAGTCCTATGTTATGTATATATATAACAATTTTAGTATTAAATATTAAATTAATTAATTAGTATATTAGATATATACCACATGCATTGAGACTTTGCTAGCTTAATTAACACACAAGCCATTTTCCTGTGAATAAATTATAACCAATAATTTTGACCAATTTGGTTTGCCCACATAACGGGAATTGTCATGCATGGCCAAGTAGATGTAAATTAAACCATCTTTAATTCTAGTCACCAAAAGTTAGATCTAAATGTTAATGCAATGAGAAACAAATTACATTACTAACCATAGGTAGTCAAGAATTTGATGAATCTTCAATCACTCTTGCCAAATAGTCTCCTTTCATCAAATGGCCTGAAAGTCTTGCCTCTAGTTCAAAGTAGTAGCCTAGATCTGGAATTCAAGACAGATGATACGCCATCCATGGTTCTGCGCATAATTAATATAGTGGAATTATCACAGACGGTTTTTAATACAAACTGTATGTGATAACTTAATTATCACAAACGGTTTGTATTATAATCTGTCTGTGATTATCACAAATGGTTCAAATTAAAAAATGTCTGTGATATTTGGTAATATCACTAACGGTTCATGGTGAAAACATTATGTAATGCTTCACAAATAATTTTTACTATAAACCGTCTGTGATATTAAATCTTCACAGACGGATTTTAGCAATGGCAACAACACAGATGATCTCTAAATTAAAACTATATGTGATAGTATACATCACAGACGATTTTATGAAACCGTCTGTGATGTTGCGTCTAGTATTAGGCTTTCTGTAGTAGTGTTTTATTCCTTCGATGTCTCTCTCGTTGGAACATGATTTCTTTATAGATACATGACACTGATAGATAGGCCCCATTTGGTCCATACACCTATCACATTCACACAGCCCTCACACCTAAGTGGTTCCATTGTCATAAGGTGCATCTTCTGATCTCCACATATCATTGGCTCTAAACTCTTGGAGAACAGGAGTATAGCTCCTGTCTCAATCATAGTTGTTGAAACTAGACCATCATCGACCCACTCAACTTTCTAGTTCACAGTTCATCAGTCCAACCGATGATTAACCGATCAAACCCCCAGTTTAATATAGCTTAATAATATACTTAGTTTCCATGTAACGCAATTTGCTCAGTTAGTAGAGGTAGACACAAGGCGGCTGACATGAGGTTGTGGGTTGGGTTCGACTCCCCTCCCCGCAATTATTGTTTCCAAAATTCCTGCTTGTGCGCATAGCATTAGCTCACGTAGTTGTCCCCTCCGGTAACCATCGCCAGTTTTTTTCCTGATTTTGTGCAAAATTGCCCAATTTAACCGGATTTTCTCTTGTTCAACGAGGTTGAGTTGCACAGCTGATCCCATAACATAATAGTCGAACCGCCGGTCCAATCTAATTTTAATAACTGTAGTCTCAATAATTGCTCTGCTTCTTTCTTCTACTCCATTTAACTTGCTAATAAATCTCCTTTCAGCCCAATGTTTTGCACGAGTGTGACACAAGAGGGTGGTGACGGCAACTCGAGCTCGACGATGAGTCGATGGAGACAGGCCTAGGACCGATGGTAATGAAGATGAGGCCGATGGCGATGGATTTGATCAGCTTTGAGCTCAACGACGACAGATCTACCTAGATCGAGCTCCAATCCAGTGAATACAACTGAATCGACCTCGATTTGGCAGGATGGTGATGGGATTTGACCCAACGAGGCTGGCAGCATTGAATTGAAGATTGGCGACGACAAGGCACCAAGCTCGACCCTGATGTAATATTTCCTAGGAGTTCCCAGAATTTACCCGCGTTTGCCACTGCTTACCAGTTGTTTTCCTTCGCATCTGTTTCCCAATCGGGACCTGGCGAGGAGCAGAGACGGCGACCACGGCCTCTTGAGTGGGCATTATCGGCGGCTTCCGGAGACTCCAGTGGCGACGTCGGCATCTTCCACGGCGACTTTCCCTTCGTTAGCTGCTCCCGGCAAGGTGAGCTCTCGCCCCTCTTTCCTAACCCTAGATGTCGCGGGCCGGCGTCCTCCTGCCAACTGTTAGCTGCCAACCACCGGGCTCCTCTTGCCAACCACCTACCTCCTCTTGCCGAACAGCAGGCTCCTCTTGCCGACCACCGGCGTAGCTAGTTATTAGATCGCTTGATAATGTGCTAACAAGCATCTGAGACAAGTTGTACTCACGTTTTCCTTTAGGAGGGTAGTGGTACTCATGTTTTCGTACAATTGGGTTCTTGATTGAGTACCTTCACTGTTTGTGTTAGGACTTAATCCCTAGTTGTTAATTTCACTGTTTGACATGTTGAATGTGTTTGTTGATTGAGCTATGGTTAGAGAATATTGTAAACAACTGTCACGCTCTCTGAAACCACTATGATGGCATAGCTTGGATGGAAAATGACAATGATCCATGATATTATCACTGGATCTGACGATGCTATCGATGGAAATTTCTGTAAATAGCAGTCTGGAAAAGCGTGGTTCATGTGACAGCATATATTGTGTTTGACTGATAATTTGTGAGGTATGCAGTTCTGGTTGTGATATACCATATAGTGACTACCAGGATCCTGAACATGTGTTGTAATTAGAATTGTTATGTATTGTAATTAGAACATGGCAAATACTAGGGATAATGTGATACATGAAAAATGCTCACCATTGTGCTCCAATGTGAAGTCTAATAATTTGTGGATAATGTGATGCATGTAGTTCCTACTGTATTGTTCATTAGGCAGTAAGAAGTTTGTGTTTAAGATGTAAAATTAAGGCCAGTAGCTTGAAGTAAGTTCTACATTACCACTAATTCAATTTGTTTGCATTAGAATTATGCTATGTGCTCCTGGTTCCACCTAGTTCTTTCTTTCTTTTGTCTTTCATTTGTACTAACTTTAAAACAGAGATAAAACGCATCAAAGTATTAATTTCTAAAGGGTATGTGGACGCTGTGCTACCGGGGCATGTCTGTTTTTTTCTTTCTTTAATCTCTGTTTGCTTTATCCTGAAAATACTGGTTAGAAGTTTGCTCTTCCTTACAAATGCTTATCGTTTCCTCTTTCGAATACAGGAATTACTCTGCAGGTTGTTATGGAAGTGGTGTTTACTTTTGAGTGCTGATTCTGTTACTCAAGAAAAGGCCTGTCAGATTCACCCCTAGCGATATGTTTAGGATAAGCTATTTTATGACTAGCGATATGGTACGTAGACGGTGTTCACTTTCAGGGCTTGTAATTGTATATACAAGTTAAGTTTGGTAAATTCCATATGGTATGAACTTCTGAGAGAAACCCTGGTTGACATGTGGAGCCTTATCTGAATTCTGAAATCTTCAGTTAATGTCAGAAGTTACAAGATCTAAAATTCAGATACTTGTACACCATGCGATTGTGTGTGGATTTTGAATTATCTTGAAATAGTTCGGTTTTGAAGCTTCAATTGATGCAAAAGGTTTAGGAGTGATAATGTGATATTCATATACTTGAACACGTGAAATTCCAGAGCTGATTCTTGTACAAGTATATTGTTCTCATGTAAATGGACGTCATGTCAATGAGTTGTACAGATCAGGGATCGGAATCCCGGCGGTTACCGGCCGGTAACCGCCGGTTACCGGATTTCCCGCCACCGGCCGGGATGGATTAAACCGGATGGGATGCAAAATATAGCTAAAAATAGCCCTATTGTTAGAGTAATCCTGTGTGCATTTAATCTTTATTCTGCACGCATGTCTCCTAGTTTACCGCATGGCTCTTAGTCTCCTGCATGCATGCGCATGCCATTTAAATTCTGCATGTATCCCATGCGCTGCAGTTATTATCTCTTGATATCTGCGCACATAATGCGTTGTAGTTATTGTAATCCTTTAGTATTTCAGATGGCTCAAAGATGCATGACCTGTATGCATGCCTTATATAGCTAAAAATAGCCCTATTGTTAGAGTAATCCTGTGCATTTAATCTTTATTCAGCACGCATGTCTCTAGTTTACCGCATGGCTCTTAGTCTCCTGCATGCATGCGCATGCCATTTAAATTCTACATGTATCCCATGCGCGCAGATTATTATCTCTTCGTATACTGCGCACATAATGCGTTGTAGTTATTGTAATCATTTAGTATTCTGCATGGCTTTAAGTACTCAGCACGCAGCATGCATGACCTGTATGCATGCCTTATCTACTTGTAATCTTCTAGCTATAAATATAAGAGAAGAAGGAGCAAATGTTAAGCAGCTCGAAAATAAGTCTTTAGTTTGCTGTCTTCACCTATGTCTTCCACCGTTTTTCGTGAATGGTGGTTCGGACGATAGCACGGTCCCTCCCGCCCGCCGCAAATTCCATTTGACAAATTTCATCCGGTTTTTTCGGAATACGGCACGGGCAGAATCGCGATTCATCGTGATCGCCCAATGGGATTTACCCGTGAGCGGATTTGAACCTGTACAGATTGAGCTGTTAATGTGAATTATTGTCATATGCGATCAGCTTAGTCCAGCCTTGCGAATTATTGAGCTGATTATGGGCCTGTTCTTTGCGGTTTTTAAAAGCCGCTTTTGACTTTGCTAAAGTAACTAACTTTTAAACGGAGTATTTTTTAGATAGGGTCTACAAGTTAATTGTAGTACACATTAAAAACTAATACTTGCAAGCGAGTATCTCTAAATAGCCAAAAGCCATCGTATGCACCAAAAAGTGCCCTATAACTTGTCCTATTGACGAAGTATCCAGCCTTGCGAATTATTGAGCTGGTTATAACTTGTCCTATTGACGAAGTTTTGTGATGATCTTTACTCTTCGGTACATTTAGCTAATATTGATTCTTTTCATTCAAGAATTGCACATCTTACCATAAAAATTTTGGAAACTTTCATAAATTATGTACAAATACAAAAGAGTAAGGCATCAATACAAATGAAGTGTTATAACTAAGGGTATTATGGTATATTTGTCTTCAATTCTTCTACTGGTTGCTAAAGCTAACCTACTTGCCAAATGATTTTAAGGGCTAGTTTCAGATTCTCAAATAATCTAGAGTAGAAGCTAAAAAATGAGAATCTAGAGATCCACCAAACAGACACTTCCAGCTTCGGCTTCTGGTTTCAACCAAAATGAACGCATTAGTTTCTTAATTTTCACTTTTTTTTGTTTTTTTCTCTTTTTTCTTGCATTGTCCATAAAGATATGACGGTGTTTTTTTTTTTTTTCTAATTTTTCTTTAATTGAATGATTGAAAAAAAGCTAACTGATACTACAGTGTAATTTCAGCCAAAAGCCACTAGTCGAAAGCCAGAGGCCGCTAAAAAGCTGAATTGAACATGGCCTAAAGAGTGGTCACATGGAAATGGTATTATTACTAGATTTGTTGTTAAAAATGCATTCATAATATACATATTTTTATAATTTTTAGTGAATTATGACCCCGCTGTTAGTGATATACCATAGAGGTATCATGGAGATAATTGTATCACTTCTATATTTATGATCTTTTGAATAATATATTATTTTGTCTCTTGAATGAATATCTTTCATATTGATCAACAAGTATATAACTTATTCGTAGAACTTTTTCTTTATATTTTGATGTTATTGTAAATTATCCCTGATCTTATATCATTATATAGGATAATTATGGTTTACATATTAGCATATGTATTGATTGATGATCATATTTCATGGATTATTGATATGGGATATCAAATCAATAATGTGGACATATTTTAGAGAATATAATATTAGATTAACCCATCATGACACATTGTGGGAATGGTTATATTCAAGTGTCATCAATTGCTTTCATATATAGTGTATGTAGCAACCTTAGACCTGAGATCGTCATTATTTTCTACATATACAATAGTTTACTTAGAGGTTACCAAACACTACTCCATGACTGGGTGGTCATAAAGGTAGCTTTCGGGTTTTCTATAAAGCATGTGGAGGAATATAAGCGATCAAAATATAATTTATCCCTTCTATATAATAGAAGAGATCTCTCTAGATCTCTCGATGTGATTGGATTAAGAAAGTATATAGCCATACCAAATGTCGTTGAGGAGTTAATCACAACTGAGTAATCCACTACAGGATCGAGTGAAAGATCAAGCTATCATAGGATCGAGTGAAAGATCAAGCTATCATAGGATGGCACGCTTCTCGCTTTAAGTTCAATTTGGATCATGAAGCAAAAAGATCAGTATATAAGCATTATATATGTTCGTCCGTGTAAAAGTCTAGCTGTTTATTTTAAAATTTATTAGTGAAAAAAGTTATTTTAATTTACAATAAAAACAAAGTGTTATTTGCTTGCCTGAATTTCAGCAGTTTTTATTTGCGTAGTTTCTTAACTTTTGAAAAATGCTTTTTCCTTATCAAAAGTAATTTAAAGTAAAAAAGAAAAATTAAAGATAAAATATGAATTTGGATTTTTTATAAAAATCTAGTTCAAATAAAGCATTTGGCTTTATTTGGATTTTCTGTGAAGTTTTCTGGATTTTAAAAATCAATTTCGAAGCTAAAAATATTTTTATAAAAATTAAAAGACCAACTTTAAGTTGAAAATATTTGTCTTAAGTCCAAAACATATTTAGGAATTTCTATGAATTTTTATGAATTGTTTGAACTTTTTTTTGCTATTTTCTAAGCATTTATTCTATTTTTGGGCTTTCCTGAAAATCAAAAGTATTTAAAATATTTTTTCTTGCAGCTGACATGTGGACGCCTGGATCTTCACCCTGCCACCACACATTGCCCATCCTCTCCACCCGCGCCACCCCTCCTCTCTCTCTCCTCTGTTGGGCCCACCGGTCAACCTTCTGCCTCCTTTCTCTACCCTCTCTCTAACCCGCCGACAGCCCGGCCCACCCGATAGTTTCCCCGTCTTCCTACCCATCTTCATCCTCCATCCATTGCCCCGCCCAAGCTCTTAACTATGGCTGTTTCCTTTTCGTTGGCCCGAGAAAATAATGGCATTGAGTGCCCCTCTACACACCGCACTCACTCTTAGTCATTTTTCCCACATTTACCCCGCACTTCCACCACGCCACACCACCTTCAGCCCCATTACTCCAGCATGTAACCGACAGCCATCCTCCCATTCCTGAGCCCCTATAAATACCCCTAAGCATCCTCATCTCACATCGCATAACACTCTCTCCGCCTCAATTCCCTCTCTAGTGGGCTTGAGAGCTCCCACACTATGGTTCCCCTCTTGCCGACCTTTCAAGAACTTCGGCGAGCAATCCCAGAGGCTGTGGACCTCTTCACTCATCGTCGATGATGTCTTTGTCTTCACAACACCTGTGCGAACCCGTTCCACCCCTTACCGAGTGAAGCCATTATTGAAGCTTGACTTCATCGGTGACCGAATCCGTTGTTACCACCATCTCACTGCCAGCCGCCATCGATCACCGCTGAGCATAGAGGAAGGTAGAACCAGATTCTTCATACTCTTCTTCCTCTTTTGTACATCTCGCCGGACTGCCGCCGCCCATCAAACCGCCATCGCTGCTGCCTCCTCATAGTTGCTTCTGATCGCGACACCGTTGACCGTGCCCACCACCTATCACATTTGACCACAACCGCCTTCGCCCACGACCTCTCCAAGTTGTCCGATCACTCCAACCTCTTTGAACCCTCCGATCCTTCAGACCACTATTTTTGACCAACTCTTTCAACTGCTGCCAGTTTCAACCACCTCCGCTTTCGACTACTACCCTAGGCGCTTTCGATTGTAGTTGCTTTTGACTGCAGCTGCTTATGACTGGTGTCACTCCTGACCACACAATTGCTTTCGACTACCCAAGCTTCCGACTGCGGCCTTCCGACTATGGTTTTTCGATCGTAGCTCCGACCACATGGTACACTTCGAGCAGTTACTGTAGAGCCGACAACGGCAGCCCGTTCAACCATTTCAACTCATTCTGCTATGACTGTCTTCGACCATTGACCACTCTATGTAGCTTTTGAGAACCAATCACTCATTTCCCCCTTTCGACCACACAGCTATTTTTGACCACAGCTGCTCCGACCACTTTGAACCTTCTGACCATGTTGAACTTTTTGACCATGGCTTTTCGACAATGCTTTCGACTAGACACTATCGCTTCGACTTCTGACCTTTAACTGTAGCTTCGACTACAATGTTTTCGACCACACACAAGTTTTTGACCATGGCAGAAATATTTTCAGAAGCTCGTTCTTTTTCGTCTTATCTCCAATTGGACCTATTCAAATTTCTAAATTCTTCTAAAAACTTATACTACCCATTTATGGACTCTTTTTTTTTGACTTTTATTTATTTTGGTTCTTCGCGTATAAATTACGACGAGTTCGAAGAGTATGATTCCGATGATTTGCAGCACCAAGACTTTAAGCAAGACATGTTACACCTTGATTATATTTCTCCCAGTAATTTAAATTATTTATGTTATTTTTAAATTATTATGCATGCGTAGTTTTATTCAAACTTATTTTAAATTGGATATAAATTGTAGTTATACTCAAATCCTTTGCATATAGCCAAATTTTACATTGAACTTCCTTATGCCTTGTCACCATGAAGAAAAGCCTAGTTGATATATTAGTACTAACTGGACATTTTGTAGCAAAGTTTAGTCATGTTTAGAATAATCATAGGTTGGGATACTTTTTTTACATAAAATGGTAAAACTTTTGAAATATATTCTTGACTTCAGTGAGTCAAGAAACTATATGAGATGTTTCAAAATAAAATATAAAATTTGGTTTGGACCTAGTATAATGGCTAGATGGTGAGTGCTGGCTTGCATTGTTGTTCGATGATACAATATTGATTATTAGGCATAAGAGGTATGTGATTTGAGCCTAAGTCAAATTAAGGACCGGTCTGTGAGTTACTATTATAAAGTCACATTGTACTCTCACAAGTCTGGTATAGGACAGATTTGGCTAAGTAATTGGTGAAGTTCTAAACTTAGTTTTGCTATAGGCTGAATGTGAGTGTTGCATAGGCCGCGATGAGCCTTATATGGCACAAGAGAGGGTTCCAACTTGTGGATTCAAGTTGTGGTGAAATCTTAGTAGCGGCGATAACTAATTTGGCTACGAAACATTGTAACAACCTTGTCATGAACTCTCAGTCACACACCTAAGGTAGTGTGCTAATCTCGTGGCAAAACAAGAGGACATGTCTTGTGGGTAAAGTTGTACACCTCTGCGGAGTAACAAACTATCCTAGATAGCTGTGTCTACGGTCATAGACATGCTGAGTATTATTTTTCACATATTAGACATTGATTTTATAAAATTTGGTTGTGAACAAATATGAAATCTTTTGAAAAGATGGTTTGGGTGGGATGCTTGTGGATAGGTTAGTGTGAGGTTGGTGCCTGTACTGATGATATTATTTTATTTAAAACATTATTTTTACATATTGTAATAAATTCAGCTTTTGTACTTACTTTACAGTATTTACTTCAATATTGCTCTTCGCACAAATAATCATAATATGCCTTCTATTGTCAATCTTTATGTATGCATTAACTCTGTTAAACCTCCTGGTGTAACTTGTGGAGTACTTTATGTGCTCACCTTGCTAAATATGTTGCCAGAGGATGACTTTGTCAACTACGATGAGAATTGCGACGAATAGACCACGTCTTATAGTCATTCGTCCGTGGGAAGGCAGGACAGGCTACCCCTTTATGATTTATGTTCTATTGATTTATCTTTATGTTTGGCCATGAGCCATTTATTGTAAACTTGGCCATAAGACCCGTACACTTTGTTTCATAATAAAGTTTAGTTATTATGCATGATATGTATCCCTATTAACTATGTGTGCAATAGTTTTTCCTAGGATAGTGCAATTTACACAGAGGGTTATAGAGTTGTTGTTCCAAGATCCGACAATCCAATATGATCTTTATGTATGTATGGGAGTCAATATGTCCTACTAGGGACCGCTATTGATTTATGGACCGAAAAGGAGTTTTCAGGGTATGACCAAATATACATGAACTTACAGAGTCATACACTTAATGGGCTGGAACAATAATGGTCTGGATGATCATTTTTGAGTGGGATTCAATCTATACTCATATCAAATAAGGATCCGATTGGAGGCTATATAAAGATATGTCTAGGCTGAGAGAGGCATCCCAAAATACACTCATTGAAACCCTAGGTGTCACCTCTCATAACCCCTACCGTGTGTGCTGGTGCTAGCACATCGACGCACGATATTCCATCCCTGGATGTATGGACCTCGATAGAGGCGTTGCTGTGACTGCGATGCTAATCGGGACGATTGCGAGAAGGAAACGGTTGGGCAGAGGATGATCAACTACTTTCACTACATCGACATGCTCTCTATTGAATTGACTGCTTCAATTCTACTTCTGCCGCACTACGCATCTAGTGGTAACGATATATGATCTCTTACTCATATGGCTTCCTGGCTTATGTGGTAGAAAATTTTAATTTATATTAGTGTAGCCTACCTGTATCCCAACAGTGGTATCAGAGCCATCCTATATAGTATTTTATCTGGATTGGTTGCATATAGTTGACATGTGGTGGTAGTAGATTAGATCTATTACTGGTCTGATATGATAGTTTAGATTGGTTCATGTTATTGGATTGGTTTAGGCACTAGTTGATAAAATCAATTGGTTTCAATGATAGTAGATGGGTTCGGAGGAGGTATGAATTGATAGCACAAAGTTGTTGTTCTTTCTAGAAACCTCCAACGCTGATCAATATAATTGATCAATGAAAAATTAGGCCAATCAAATTGGTTCAGAATTAGGATAATGTGATTAATTCGATGCAATTTTCAAGGACAATTTCATCAATAGGATTCATGTCCCGAAAAAATAGGATTCAAGGGTGCTGTGCTAGGTAATCGTACTGTGCATTGTAGGTGTTATGTGTTCGTATCGCACGACAGAATTGGATTTTAGAAATAACTCATTTTTGTAGGGTTATGTGAATAGTATGGTCCATTGTATATGTGATGCATGTATGAGTTTTTTATGGCCTACGCGTCATGCTGATTTATAGCCATATACTACATATTATTGTATAATGGCCTACGTATCGATTTGTGATGCTTGGTATCTTTATATGTAATTCATTGTTAGCTGTTAGGAGTAATAGCTAAATAAATGAATATGGTGAACTCAAGCATTAATAGCTCGTACGGCAAGCCCAAGACACGCGTCGGCAATCGAGCGATCGCCCGCCCCAATCCCTACCATTGATCCAGATCTGGATCAATGGCTCAGATGCGCCCACATGTCCAAGTTTCATCCGTCGGATCCCACCGCCGCCGCCGCACCCGACTGTGCCACATTAGCCCTAGTCACGTGTCGTGCCAGATCAGCCCTAGTGCCACGTGTCATGCCACATTAGTCGCCACATCAGCCAAAACCGAGCCCTGGGTGCCACGTCAGCAGCCACATCAGCAAGTGCCACATGTCAGCACCTTGACGTGCCACGTCAGCCCTAGGCCACCGCGTCAGCACCGCCCCTCCATGCGCATTGTTCCATGGATCGGGTCCACCGTGGACTTGTCCCATCGTGCGCCGGGTTCACAGCACAGTGTAATTTTTAAATTTTTTGAATTTTTTGAGAGCATATTCTCCTCCGTCCTAGCTCCGATTGACCCCGTTCTTTTTTCTAAATTCATCTAAAATCGAGCTCCAACTTTTGGCTCTAGTTTCAAAGTTTTTGGAGTTTATGTGCTTATTAGTTTATGTAATTTTATTGTTTTGGTCATTTTCTCTCTCGTTAGATTCCGATTCCGGAGGAGTAGGAGTGACGCCAGAAGACCCCGAATACCTTATTGAGCATAACCAAGGTAAATCATGTTCTTTGATCATATTGAACCCAATTTATAATTTACTATTTAATTATTTTATTTTAAATTATCTTGCATCGCTATCTTATACAAACCCTTGTAACTGGTAGTTACTGTCCTACTTGGATTAATCCCTTCTTGTTACTTTGAATACCTTGATACCATTGTCACCATAGGTTAGGAAATTAAATGGTGATGATACGCTAGATGTCACATGGGTTGATACGATTAGAATGCTTAGCTTGGCTTATTTTACGAAAGGGTTCATCATCACATGTGATTAATTAATTTAACTTAATAAGATATTGAATCGTGGTTGGAGCCACAGGGAATCATGGTTGGAGCCACAGAGAACTATAGTTGGTATCACAGCTATAAAATTTGTGCCATGACATTGGTATATCATTGGCAGTGGTTATACAAACTTGGTTTTCACTTAGACGAGTGATCATGCAGTAAAGGGGAAAGTGTAGATTCACTTCATGGGATGTGAAAGTCTCGCTCGGGTAATGTTAAGGACTTAACTTTGTGCGCCATTGATCTAAACTTTATCGTGCAAATCACATGTCTAGTATGGGATAGACCTGACTGATTAATTTGGGATATTTTAACTTCAATCTCGCCATTGTGATGAATATGGTTGCTGATTTCCATGTGGCGCAAGAGGGGAAATTATCGACTAGGTTGGTGCCTACTCGATGGTGAAACCTTAGCGGGTGCGATTAAGTTGAGGTTGAACTTTGTAAAGGTCTTGTTGTGATTTTCTTAGCGCGAGGTTAATCACATCGTGTGGGTACAGTTGTGAAACCTCTGCAGAGTGTAAAACTATTCAAATAGCCACGTCCTTGGTCATGGACAACGCTCGGTGATTTCACACGAAGTATAGTGATTTCATTTAAACTTGTAGTTTATGGTTGGAAAGTGAATAGGTAGTTCACTATTAGTTTAGGTTGTGGATGGGATGTTCACAAGTGGTTTACTTCAATTCCATTGATTATTTATTATTATTGTTTTCCATTAAAGTTCACTTCCAATCTATTTATCATATTTATCTTGAAATGTCATTTATGCAAATTAACTTTGCAGTCCTCCATTGGTAAGCCTTGTATATTATATTGCATTTATTTGTTACAAATAACTTGCTGAGTACCAATGTACTCACGACTTTATGCCCATGTTGCTCAGTTGAGGAGGAGGAGTATTACCAGCAGGAGGTTCCAGAGGGAGAGTACTTCAGCGACTTCACGGATTAGGACTTCGTTCTCCACTCGATAGCCTGTGGGCATGTCGATTAGCTGCTACACTTTATTTTGGTTTTTCACTGCTAGTTTTGTTCAGCCCTTCAGGTTAGTGATGTTGTAAGTTTGGCCATAAGATCGTACTTTGGATATTTATCGATATTTAGGGTTTTCCTTTATTTTAGCGTGTGCATGGTTGTGATCACATCTATGTTTGACTGTGTACACTACCGTGATCCTGGACTAGTGCAGTTTATACAGAGAGTCCGAATTTGCATATTCAGGTCTCGACACTAGGTTTCAAGCAGTGATACCAAAGTTCACTAGGACTTAGAAAAATATGGATCTTGATTCACTATATGTTATTGAAGGGTACATGATTTTAAACAAATAGTAGGAGTATTTTTTGGTAAATTGTTTAATGAAAGATTTCACATGAACATAGTGCTGAATTTTTTCATATACTTTTTATGTTGCAGACAATGCCAGCATCTATTTTCTCCACACTCAGTTTTAATCTGTGGTCTATTCTTGAGAAAGAAAATCTAAATAGAATAAACTTCATTGATTTGTATTGCAACTTGAAAATTATTCTCAAGCAAAAAAAGAAGAAATATATTCTAGAGGTTTCGTATCTAGATGAACCAACTGAAGATGCTACTCGTGCTCAAAAGAATGAGGATGACAAACATTGCAATGACACACTTGATGTTAGCTGTCTCATGCTTGCCACCATGAACTCTAAGCTTTAGAAGCAAATGAGAACATGAATACCTACAATATTTTGCTGGTCTTAAAGGCATGTTTGAGAACCAGACAAGGGCTGAAAGGTACATTACCTCTAACTCGTTGTTTTCTTGCAAGTTAGTTGAAGAAAATCCAATCAGCCCTCATGTGATCAAGATGATTGGATACATTGAGAGTTTGAAAAAGTTTGGTTTTTCCCTTAGCCAAGAGTTGGCTACTGATGTGATTCTCCAGTCGCTTCCTCCAAGCTTAAGCTAGTCATTTTGAACTTTCATATGAATGGCATGAAGAAATCAATAACCGTGTTGTATGGGATGCTTAAGTTAGCAGAGAAGAGTATTAAGAAAAGCTTTAATCATGTGATGATGATTCAGGAGACTACCATCTTTAAAAACAAGAATTTTAAGATTTTGAGCAAAAGAAAGGGCATAGGTAAGACTCAAGATAAGATGTTGAGTATCAAATCTAAACTTCAGAAGCTCAAGATCATTTCTGCAGCTAATGCCATTTGCTACCATTCCTAAGGGACCGGACATTGGAAGAGAGGTCGAGACCCGAATATGTAAATCTGGACTCTCTGTGTATACATACTAGTCTAGGATCACGCTAGTGCACACAATGTAATATAGATAAAATATCAACTATACACACGATAAATAAAGAAAAAGGCTTAAATATTATTAATTATCAGAATATGACTTTATGGCTAAGCTTACAATTAATAGCCTGAAGGGCTTAAAAAACTTGCAGCGAAAAATAAAATTAAGCGTAGTAGCCGATAATGTTCACCTCAACCCAATTCTACCCACTAAGGTTTCGCCGTCGAGTAGGTTAACCACCTAGTTGATAATTACCCCTCTTGCGTCTCATGAAAATTAGCAACCATGTTCAACTCAATTGCAAAATTGAAATTGAAATATTACAATTTAATTAACCAGGTCTATCCCATACTAAACATGTTGTTTGCATGGTAAAACTCAGATCAATAGTGCACAAATTTAAGCCCTTAAACATTACCTAGGCGAGACTTCCACATCTCTCAAAATGCTAACCACACTTTCCTCTTTATTGCATGATTACTCGCCTAAGTGAAAACTAATTTTGTATAACCAACACCAATGACACACCAATGTCATGGCACATAAATTTTTATAACTGTGCACCAACCATGATTCAATATCTCATTAGATAAAAATTAATTAATTGATTACATATGATGGTGAACCCACGAGACTATAAGCATGGCTAAGCAAATTAATCATACAACCCATGTGACAACTAATATTACATCACTAAATAAATTTTCCATCGTAAGGTGACAATGGTATCATGACATTCAAATTATTAAAGGAGTGATTAATCAATTGGGATAATAACTACCAGGCACAAGGGTTTATAATAAATTAGCAATACATGATAATTTAAAATAAAATAAATAAATAATAGATTAAAAACTAGGTTCAACATTATCAAAGGACATGACTTGCATTGGTATTGCTCAGTTATAAATTATTGATTTTCTGGTGGTGCTTCCGCTCCTTCGAAAATGCGATCTAACAAGGGATAAAACAAATAAGGCACAAAAATAAAATCAAATAAAATTCAAATAAACACCAAAAACTTTAAAAATAGAACCAAAAAATAGAACTCAATTATATGTAAATTTAGAAAAAAGAACTGGTCAATCGGAGTTAAAATAGAAGAATTCAGACTCTTGGAAATCTAATATATAGAGAATACTGGAAATTCATATATTTTAATGTGTTGTGGACTCGGTGCACGAAAAGGCTAGTCTACGATTGACTCAGCTCATGGAACAGTGTAACATGACTAGGTATGCTAACGTGGCAAGCTAGGGCTGATGTGGCGAACACGTGGCAAACATGTGGCTAGTAGGGCTGACGTGGCGGACACGTGGCATCTGGGACGGCTTTGTTGCTGATGTGGCTCTGACACGTGGTGACATATCGGAGTTAGTGCTGAGGTGGCTATTGAGGTGGTGATGACTCAGCTAGGTCTAACTCGGCAGGGTTGACGGAGCGATCGGACAGTCTAAGAAATGATCGGGAGGCGAAGCAATGGGCAACTGAACGGGCAAGGTGTGATAGTGAGGCCACTGTGCACGTGAATCGAGGTGGCAGCACACGAGGATCGAGCAGCAGAGCGATGGCCGGAGCGGAGCGAGACGGCGAGACGATGACGGGTCTCACTATCAGACGGTGGTCGTCGGCCAAGATGGACTGGTCGGGCGGCGGCACTTGGTGAAGATGACAACAGCGGCTACTGGACGAAGACGAAGACGACGACAACCGAGACAAAAAACCGACAGCGGCATGAGATCGACAATGAGGCAAGGCGAGGCTAGCGAGCAGCTCAGGGATGCAGGAACTACAACATGGCTCCACCTTTTAAGCACGGACGCCGAGAGAGTTCGAGGCGCATGTGGACGAGACTCCATAACGGAGACGACGTGGACGCCGAGGCGAAGTCTCGGATGACCATGACCCTGCTGTGATGAGGAAGATGAACAGTACATGTTCCGACGGATGCACGACATGTGGCACGACTTGGGATCGAACGGCGATAGGAGAAAGCTTAGATGAACAGTGTGGGTAGGTTCGGATGGTGCGAAAGTGATCGGACAATCCAAAAGTAATCGGACGGTCCGGATGGTGCAAATGTTCAAACGATCCGAACGACAACTCTAATCGGACAGCTAGGGACATGCAGCATGCGACAAATGGCCGATGCGTGGCAGTGATGGATCGGATTGGTTCGATCGGTGCGGGATTTTTGAGGATTTTCTAATTTTAGAAATTATAAAAAAGAAATAAGCTTTAGAAAATAGCAAATAAATTTAGAAGAAACATAAAATATTCTAAAATGGCCCAAATAAAATATTTTTAGCATATGTTAATATTTATTTTATTCATATTAAATACTTTTTATTAATAAACATTTATTTTAAGTTTGTATTAACTCTAGAAAAATTCAAATGGTGAATTTTATTTTAAATGGCTTCAAATGACACTAAAAATCAGGATGTTACAAAGAGAAACTGCAACAATACTTGTCAGAACTGAAAAAGAAGATGGGAAGTGAGACTTGTACTTCAAGTTTAATGTTATAGAAATAAATCTTGCTACTTCTTATATTAGTTCTTGAGTATTTGTTACCGGATCGGTTGCTCATATTTGCAATTCAATGCAGGGGCTTATAAGGAGTAGGAGTTTAGTAAGAGGTGGGGTTGATCTTCATGTGGGTAATAGAGCAAAAGTTGTTGCGTTGGCTGTTGGCACTTTACCATTATCTTTACCCTCAGAATTAGTTTTGGAATTGAATAATTGTTATTATGTTCCTGCCTTAAGAAAAAAAATTATTTTCGCTTCATGTTTGGGAGAAGAAGGTTATGAGTTCAGAATAAAGAACAATTGTTGTTCAATTTATTTAAATGATATACTTTATGGTCATGCTCCATTCATAAATAGATTATATATTTTAAATCTTGAGGATTTGCCTCTCTATAACATTAATGCTAAGAGACTTCGGCCTAATGATTTATGTCTCATTTATATTTGGCATTGTCGTTTGGGTCATATAAATAAAAATGCTTTATTTTGAATCATTTCAAACATGCGAGTCTTATTTACTTGGTAAAATAACTAAGATACCTTTCACTGGTCTAGGTGAGATAGCAAATGACTTGTTAGTCTTAGTACATTCGGATGTATGTGGACCAATAAGCTCAATGGCTAGAGGTGGTTTTTAGTATTTCATAACTTTTACTGATGATTTTAATAGATATAGATACATCTATCTAATGAGGCATATGTCTAAATCATTTAAAAAGTTCAAGAAAACTCATAATGAGGTACAAAATCAACTTGGTAAGATAATTAAAGCCCTACGATTAGATCGTAGAGGTGAATATTTGAGCTATGAGTTTGATGATCATCTAAAGCAATGTAGAGTTGTTCCATAACTAACTCCGCTGGGAACACCTCAATGGAATGGGGCGTCTGAAAGATGAAATTAGACCTTGTTAGATATAGCTCAATCTATGATGAGCCAATCTGATCTGCCATAGTTTTTTTGGAGTATACTCTAGAAACAGTTGCGTTCACATTAAATAAGGTTCCATCAAAAGCCGTAGAGAAGACACCATATGAGAGATGGACTAGAAAGCATTCTGAGTTGTCTTTTCTAAAATTATGGGGATCTGAAGCATATGTAAAACGTTTAAAGTCTGACAAACTCACACATAAATATGATAATTTCTCCTTCATGGGGTTATGTAAGGAAATTAAAGAATATTACTTCTATAAAAGGGATGAGAACAAAGTGTTTGTTGCCGAAATAATGTCTTTTTAGATAAAGAGTTTCCCTCAAAAGGAGTTAGTAGGAGCATGATAAAAATCGAAAAAATTTGAGAGACATCAAGAAATATTTCAACTCCTGCTGAACCTCTGTAGAGTGTACAATATGTTGTAGAAACTGTGGAAGAGGCACCAGCCTCACGTAGGTCTGAAAGGCCACGTCAATTGCCGATAAGGTATCGACATAATATTTTGTTGTTCAACAATGATGAGTCTAAGACTTATGAGGAAGAAATGATGGGTCCGAACTTTGAGAATTGGCTTGGAGCCATGGGATCCAAAATTCAATCTATGTATGATAATCAAGTTTGAAACTTAGTTGATTCACCCGATGATGTAAAAATCATTGAGTGTAAGTGGGTTTTAAAGAAAAAGATATACATAGATAGAAACATTCATATTCATATGACACGATTGGTAGTGAAGGATTTCAAACAAATTAAAAGTGTTGACTATGATCAAACCTTCTCATCAGTCACTATGCTTAAGTCTATCTAGATCATTCTAGTTATTGCTGCATATTTTGATTATGAGATATGACATATGATACCAAAATAGTTTTTCTAAATAAAAACCTAAGTGAGAATGTGTACATGACACAACTTGAGAATTTTCTCGATCCTCAAAATGCTAAAAAGATATGCAAGCTTTAGCAATCTATTTATGGATTGAAGCAAACTTCTTAGTGTTGGAGCATTCATTTTGATGAGGTAGTCAAAGGGTTTAGCTTTATCAAGAATGAAGAAGAGTCTTGTGTTTACAAAAAAACTAGTGGGAGCGCACTTATTTTTCTAGTCTTATATGTAGATGACATATTATTAATCAAAAATGATATTCCTATACTTAAATCTATTATGTTTTTATTAAGAAATAGTTTCTCTATGAAAGACTTAGAAGCATCAACATATATTTTGGACATAAAGATCTATAAAGATAGAACTAAAAGGCTAATTGGATTAAACCAAAATATGTACATTGATAAAGTGTTGAAGTAGTTCAACATGTAAGATTCTGAAAAGGGTTTCTTGCCTATATCACATGGTATTAGTCTTAGTAAGACTCAGTGTCCTTCGACACTGATGAGGCGTTGGTGTCCCGATGTTCCAATAGGATGATAATTTCGATTTAGAGGAGAATGACTTTAACGATGCAGGTTTCTAACCGATGATGACCAGAATACCAAGCGATTGCAAAACCACATTTTGAGACATTATCAACGTGCTAAGAACGCGGATGACCTGACCATGAAAATCTATTCCAGCATGCAACCGAAAAACATACAAAAATAAGATAACAAGCAATCTGAAATTATAAAGTATTTATGAATTACTAATGTTACATCCTGATTTTTGAAGCATTTTAAAGCTTTTAAAATAAAAAATCATTTGGATTTTTTTGAATTAATTGAAGCTTAAGCAGAATTTTCAAAACTAAAAAGATTGAATATGAATAAAATAAACTTTAATTAATTAAAAAAACTTATTTTGTTCAAGTTCCTTATGTTACAAGAAATTTTTCTGCATTTTATTGAATTTTCAGAGTTTGTTTGAGCTTCTTGTGTCACAAGAAATTTTTTTGCATTTTATTGAATTTTTCAGAGTTTGTTTGAGCTCAATTTAAAATTTCAAAAGAAAAAAATCTTCCTATTGGGTCACCCATCCCTAGAGTGCTCCTGTGAGAGCAGGATTATGTAACATCCCAATTTTTGCTTTTTATTTTGAAGAAATAATTTTAAATTAATTATTTCCAATTATCTGGAATTTTCAGAATTTAAAGTTTCTGTTGAAAAGAAAATTTAATATCAAAATAAGTTGGAAATATTTTTAATATGTTTAAAACATTATCAGTGAATTATGTGAATTTTTCTGGAATTTTTGGAATTTATTTGGTATTTTTCTGAGTATTTTAAAGTCTCCTACGATTTGAAATATATAAAGATTTAAATATCAAAATCTCCCTCGGCCGACACTTGTCAAGCATCCGAGCTCTTCTTCCTCGCCCGAACCGATCCCGCCGCCGGTGCCTCATCCCGCCTCCTTTCCTCCATTGCGCCACTTGTCGCGCATCCGATAGACCACCACTCGCGGCTAATACTCAAAAGGGTAAACCGCCCTTATTGGGTAGGCTGAGCCTCCCCGCCCGACTGGTTACCACCGCCGCTCTCTCCTCTCCCCGCTCCTCTGCTGCGCGAGAGCCGCTCCGCGCGAGGTTGAGTTCTTTTTGATTTGCGCGACAAGCGGCCCCACTGCCGAGATCGGTTTGCGTGGACTCACCGCCGCCTGGTCCCACTGCCGTAACCGCTGCCCCGACGTTTCGCCTCGACCGCTTCGTCCGCGCGTGGCCGCCATTGAAGCCGCCACCCACCGCTCGCCTCTCCGTCTCCCGACCGCTCGCCGCCGTTAACGCGTCGGGAGAGACCGCGCGCAGCGCCATTAAACGCCACCGTTCTCGCGAAGAGACGCCGCTTTCGCCGCGGCGTCGGTAATCGCCGCCATTAACGCCGCGGGACGTGCGCCCCGTTTCTTCCTCCGCCGTGCATAAAACAAGCCACGACCGCTCTCTCTCCCTTCGCAACTCTCTCTCTCCCGCTTCGCGTGCGTTCATAGCCGTAGTCGCGCCGTGGTTCGCTGCCGCCGACGAAGCCGTCGCCGCCGTCGGTAAGCCTCTCCGCCGAACGTCTCGCGCCCGCGCCTCGGTCTCGCGCGGCGCCAGCGCCCGCGGTCACCGCTCCTCGGTCCGCGTGCTCGAAGTCGCGCGCGCGCGCTCGGCAAGGCTCGCAAGCACGCCGCGCGCGACGCTGGGCCACGTTGCCGCCGATCGCTCGGACTCCGCCTCGCGCGCGTCATCCCCACCGCCTGCTCAACGACGGCCTAGATACGCTGCACGTGTTTCCATCTCGGCCGCCCACCTCGCGTCCCGCCGCGGCCCACCGCGCGTCGCGCCGCGTCTGGCGCGAAGCGTCCGCGTCTGCGACGCCGCGCGCGAGAGCGCGCCACGCGGCGCCTATCCGCCGGTTGCCCGCGTCTCCACCGCCTTATCTCTGCCGTCCATCCGGATCTGAGCCGACGCTTGAGATCGCGCCGCGCGTCAAGCCCATGGCCGTCCGATCCACCTCCACCGACAGCCGCGCAAGCCGCCGCGTCGATCGCACGCCGAGCCACGCGGCGCGCCACGTTGCTCCGCCGGCCTCCCGTGAGACAAACCTTAAGGGGATTACCTACCCTTATGGGGTAGGCGGTGCCTCCCGCTCACTTGGCTAGCGCCGCTCTCTTCCCCTCCCACTCCCTCGGCGTTCGAGCCTGCCCGCATGTGGCGAGGTTGAGTTTCTCCGTTTTTATCCGCGATGACACCTGGGTCCCACCCGTCAGCGACCACCTCTCTGCACCCGTGGGTCCCATACGTCAGAGACTCATTTTAAATGAACTCGCTGACCAGTGGACCCCACTGCTGTAATTTCGAATTTATAGATTTAATCAAATCTGAAAATTTCAAATAGCCATATCTTTTTCATTTTAGCTCCAAATTGGTCCATTCAAATTTCTAAATTCATCTAAAATTTCAACCTTTCAATTGGTATATTTATTTTCAATTTTTGAATTTTTATTTTTATTTTATTTATTTGGATTTCTCGATTTACGTGTAGAGACCGATTTGTCCGAGCAACATCAAGATCAAGTTCAGGAAGATTTCAACCCAGCACCAGAAGGCAAGTCTCCTTTGAACATTTTGCTCCTATGTTTTGCAAGTTTCCTTTGATCAACTTTTTCCAATGATTTATAAAATGATTAGGTAGTTATTTTAAAATTATTGCATGCTTATGTTATATCAAGTGATAATTTGATTTCGAAAATTTTAGTTAAAGACTCAATTTGTTATACCTTCCATTGAAAATTGTTTACCTTGTACCATTGTCAACTTAGGATATCCCTTTGACTCAATAATGAGTTAGCATTATATTGGTTGAATGTTTAAAATACTAGCAAATGCTTAGCGTAGCAAATCAATGTAATAATGTTCAAATGAGTAGCATGTTTATCAAATGTTTTGATGAATGATTTATTTGAACATTGGTAATGGATGTTACCATTGTTAAATATTTTGTTTGAAAAGTGGTAATGGATGTTACCACTGTTAATTTGAAAATAAAAATGAAATTCAAAGGGAAAAGTTGACAAGGGTGGATGGAAGGTTTGGTGGTGCGATTAGCACGAGAATTGTTGGGTTTGTGAATGAGCCACCAGTCGATTAAGGACCGACGCTTGTGTTTGTCCAAATCGAGCAAAACAAAGACAACCACAAGTCTATATGGGTACGACCTAGCTAACTAACCTATAAAAGTTTAGCTTAGATATCACCAGTGGTGTATTGGGTGCCAGGGTATACTGGTTACTCATAGTGAGGAACAGGGTTTACTGTACTCACATGGCGCAAGAGGGGGCTCCAACTCGTGGATTCGAGTTGTGGTGAAACCTTAGCGGGTGGTATTTAAACTATACTGGAGTAGGTGAAAAGCTTTGTGATAATTTATCGAGTCTTATGCCAAAGGAAGCATGTTGGCTGCAAAGATGATTTATCTCTTGTGGGTAAAGTTGTACACCCTCTGCAGAGTAAAACTATTCGAATAGCCGTGCCCACGGTCAAGGGCGAGCAAGGAATGCATTCACATGGTAGAAGTTTTGGTTTTGATTTCAAAACAAAATGAATTGGAGAAAACTCGAGTAGTATAACTCTCGTGATGTTCAGATCGGGAGGTGTAACTGAGGTTTTGAAAATTGGCTGTGATGGTCTGAGGTATTAGTGTTGGTAGTTTAACCTTCACTAAAGTACTTATCCAATTTCGATTATTAAAAACAAGTTGTTTACAAAATGGCTTTCAAAGTAATTATGTAGATTTGAAATAAAATGCTGATTTTTGCAAATAAACCATATAGCCTTCCTTTGTGAAGCCTTACATCCTTGCATTTTTCCCAAGACTTATGAGTACATTTCTGTACTCACCGTTGCTCTATAAATATAAAAGCGAGAGAATGAAGAAGATCAAGCTGGAGAGTATGACTTCTGCGCCGAATGTGGATGCGGTGGATTATTCTCGGATGCCTAGGATTCGTTTTCCCAGTCAATTGCCTGTGGCGTATTGATGGGTCTTGCTTTAGTTTCTTTTTGCTTCCGCTGTAATTTTCTGTTTGGTGTGAGGTCTTAAAACCTCATTTGTAATAAAGGTTTCGAGGCCTATATTCTCGATTATTGAAATAAAGCGTTGTTGGCAATGTATCATCTTTTCTGTTTGAACTGTGTGTACTAGCATTGATCTCTGGGACTAGTACAGTAATACACAGGGGGTCTGGGAGTTTCTACTCCAGGTCTCACAGATTAACTTGGAGTTTTTATCACCCTTGCTACCAGGTTAACTCTCTTCATTCATGAATGAGAGCTCACCTTTCCTTCCCTTTATTCTTTGCACTTGTCTTCTTCCCAAGCAAGGAAACCATCGATGCATGGCAGAGGAAGCATTGGTCACGTTCTCTCTCTTCCTTCCATGGCTCCAATGGCAACTTTCAATTCAAACATTATTTCAATGTCCACCCAAAGGAAAGTTGTGCCAAATCACGCAAGGAATCCATCCCATCCGGCCTCTTTGCGTTTCGTTCATCCGTTTGTCTTTTATCCCCTATTTTCCAAACAGACTCTAAACTGAAATATAAGAATTAGAGTCGGTTTCTATCTCTTCCAAGCCTATAAATGTGACCCCTTGGCACCTCTAAACCTGTCCCAAGCCGTGCCAAGTCCCCCCATACGCCGTTGGCACCGATGCCCTCCGACCCCGAAATTGCTCCTCGCGTCCCGAGCTATCCAGTGAGATTTTTCGTTATTCTTTCACGTCACATTGTGTTCCCATCTACCATGTACCTTCTTGCCAAATTAATTTGATTTTGGTGCTGCTAATCTCTTGGAATTAAGTTTTCCCAATCACATTGTGTTCCCATCTACCATGTACCTTAAACTTGCCTTGTCTCTACATTGTGCTTCCCTCCTGCCCCAAAAAGCCATGGCTGCCTAGGGCATCTCGTGTCCCTATCTATCCGATGATACTTTCTCCAATCCGTTCGTGTTAAAATGTGCCAAACCATCCTAGGTAGCTACCTTTCAAACTCTTTTGGATTTCGTTCACCGAGCACCAAGATATCAAGTTTTTTCTTTTTCCCTATCGACGTCATTCAAACGTCGATAACGTCATCTCGGTGAGTTTCTGGCTGAGTCGATAATTTTCCTAGCTTCATAATGCCGCGTTCTTGTCCGTGTTCACCCTACTTCTCTATGTTCCATACCCAGGTATTATTCCTCTATCCTACCTATGTCGTTATTGCCGCCCCACCGTCATCGTGCTCCGTTTTCCGTGCCACCACCTTCTAAGTGTTCCTCAACACCCCAGTGACCTATTTTGCTATTTGGCCGAGTTGCTTGAGCCTATTCTCACCAGCGCCATGCCAAAACAATAGCACGGGTGCCCTATGTTAAATTTCAGCCGAAGGGAATATTCCTCGGAATATTTCCTCGTTTTTTTTCAGCAATTTCTCGTCCAGCAAACTTCAAATGACTCGTTCTCCTCCGTCCTAACTTCGATTGAGTCGATTCTTTTCCTAAATTCATCTAAAATTGATCTATATCTTTTGATATTAGTTTTATAATTTTTGGAATTTATTTGAATTTATCTTTGTGTTTGTTCGCACGATAAACAACGTCTTCGAAGGAGCGGAAATAAAATTTGAAGATCAAGAATTCATAACTGAGCCAAACCAAGGCAAGTCGTGTCCTTTGATCATGTTGAACCTAGTTTTCAATCTATTATTTATTTATTTTGATTTAAATTATCATGCATCGCTATTTATTACAAACCCTTGTACTTGGTAGTTATTATCACAATTGATTAATCCCTCCTTGATAATTTTGAATTTCATAATGCCATTGTCACCATAGGTTGGGTATTATTTAGTGATACCATACTAGATGTCAGATGGGTGGTACGATTTATATGCTTAGTCAAGCTATATTACGATGGATTTGTCATCACATGTGATTAATTCATTAATTTGACTTAAAGAGGTATTGAATCATGGTTGGTTCCACAGTTATAAAATTTATGCCATGACATCGGTGTGTCATTGGTTTTGGTTATATAAAACTGGTTTTCATTTGGGCAAGTGATCGTGCAGTAAAGCGGGAAGTGTGGATTCACTTCGAGGGATGTGGAAGTCTCGCTTGAGTAATGTTAACGACTTAACTTTGTGCGCCATTGATCTGAGCTTTATTGTACAAACCACATGTCTAGTATGGGATAGACCTGGCTGATTAATTTAGATTATTTCAATTTTCAATCTCGCCATTGTGATGAACATGGTTGCTGATTTCCATGAGGCACAAGGGGTGTGATGCGAAACCTTAGCGGGCGGGATTGAGTTGAGGTTGAATTTTGTAAAGGCATTGTTGTGATTTTCTTAACACAAGGCTAATTACATCGTGTGGGTACAGTTGTGCAACCTCTACAAAGTGGAAAACTATTCGAATAGCCGTGTCTCCGGTTATGGATAATGGTTAGTGATTTTACACGAGGGGTAGAGTTTTTCATAAAAACTTGTTGGTTATTGTTGGAAAGTGAACGGTTAGTTCACTATTGGATTAGCTTGTGGATGTGATGTTCACAAGTAGTTTATTTCAATTCTATTGTTTATTTATTTATTATTGTTTCTCCATTAAACTTTGCTTTCAATCTATTTATCGTATTTATCTTGAAATGTGAATTTATGCAAAAAAAAAAAACCTTTCAGCCCTTCATGGTAAGCCTTGCATATTATATTGCATTCATTTGTTACAAACGACTTGCTGAGTACTAATGTACTCTCGGCTTTACGCCCATGTTGCTCAGTTGAGGTGGAGGAGTACTACCAGCAGGAGAGGTACTAGAAGGAGAGTACTTCAGCGACTTCGCGGATTAGGACTTCGCTCCCCAGTCAATTGCATGTGTGCATGTCGAATGGCTACTACGCTTATTTTGTTTCTTTTTCTGCTAGTTTTGAGCCCTTCGGGCTAGTGATGTTGTAAGCATGGCCATAAGATCGTACTTTGGATATTTATCGTTATTTGAGTTTCTCTTTATTTTAGCGTGTGTATGGATGATATTGCATCTATATTTGACTGTGTGTACTAGCGTGATACTGGACTAGTGCAGAATACACAGAGAGTCCGGATTTGCATATTCGGTCTCGACAACTAATAAGATGGGATTCTGAATAAGGATCTTGACTAGGTGATCTAGTCGACCACGCGGAAGCATACTAAAACAAAGGTAATGGAACTCCATTAACAAAAGAACCACCACTATCTATTTTAACCAATTAAGATGAACCACTATCTAGCATTATTAATTTGAAACAAACATCAATGAGAGAAATAAATCAATTACTAAGACTCCACAATTATTACAACATTAATCATAAGATGGTGTGCAATAATGTTGTGCCGTTCTACCCTTCCCATGCATGCTCAAGGATCACCTAGAAGGGGGAAAAAGAAAGAGTGAGATAAAAATCTCAACAAGCAAACTATTTAACAAGCTAATTAAACTACAATAGTTTAAGTTTCAACATTTAATTTCCACATTGACCTCAATTATAGCCTTAACCACCATTACTATCAATAACCACAAAACATTAGCAATTAGGTCTCGATTGCCTATTTCATAACCGCAACCACCACTGCTACCAACATAAAGCATTAACATACTTTCCTCATTAACCTTATTCTCTCCTACAACCACAACAGCTAACAATAGTTACCACAAGAGAAAATACCTCATGCCACAACCACATCCCCTACCATACCACACGACTACAGCAAGGTAATTGCGACTTAAAAAATAAAGACGCCGCTAAATCCCCCAAAACCGACAATCACCACAACGCCTGACGAACCTACGCCTAGCCCACTGTTGCGACGCTGCTTGTTATTTTTGTATTTTTAAAACTATTAAGCCATTTACAACAAATGATATATTTTGGAATCTACACTTAAATACCTTCACTTTTCAAGTAGATCTCTTATTTTTATTTTCCTACAATCATGGTGTAGTTTAACACGTAAAACAGAGGACGTACTCTGTTCTAGCAATCTGGATAGCCAGCTTCTAATGCACCCAAACCACAGTACAAAGCTCTAAAAATTATTTGAATCTACATCCGAACAACAATCTTTCTCAGATTCCACCTTTGCTAGACAGCAGTCTTCCCGACCCTGCTGCGCCCAAACCCCGCAGCCAAAAAATCTAAAAAAATACAGACCCATAGGAAAAATCGTTTCGCAGGTCTAATATGCGCAAACAGCTGCGCTGCACAAATTGGACTACGTGCAGATAGCAGGAATTTCCTAATCGGTGAATCAATTTGCTAATCCCCATCAATTCTTGTGCTAAGAACCCTAATTACAGCAAAAATAGAAGGGTTTGGGATGGAGAAAATTACCAAGGGGATCCCTTGGGATCTCCCTCCTTCTCTTCTCCTCTTCCTCTTCCTCCCTTCCTTCTCTTCCTCTTCTTTTTCTTCTCCTTGCCTTCTCCTTGCACCAATGTACAACATCTCTTTGGGGGAGAGAGGGAGGCGCAGGGGGAAGAGGGTGGCGGCTAGGGTGGGAAAAGGGGAGGGGCTGCGGCTAGGGGACTAAATAGGGGGAGGATTAGGGTTAGGGGGAGGGGGTGCGGTCACCCCCTTGAGCTGGATGACCCAAGGTGGCAAGCCCACCCTCCGGCAGCCCACTAAAAGGGTTGTTTTAAATATTTTCTATTTTAGATTATTCTAAAAAAATCTTTTATTTTCCCTCCCGCGATTTACCGAAAACCGGACGACTCCGCGATTATGCTAAACCTTTCCCCGGGACACCAAAACGACGTTCAGGGCATTACATTCTCCCCACCTAAAAAGAATTCGTCCTTGAATCCAACTCCTCAAACCACAAAGCAAAAGAACAACAAAGAAAAGAGCAACCAAAGGATAGAGCATCTCAAGGGAACAATAACTACGGGTACTCTTCCACCTTGAAGAGCTCAGGTCCTTCTTCCGCATCTGATCTACAAGCTTCCACGTCGCCTCCCGCTTGATCTGATTCATCTAGAGGATCTCCACATACCTGGTGGCACTCTTCCTCAAGACCTATTTTGGCGAGTCCATAATACACGCTGGTCGACACCGAACGTCTGCATAATGCTCCTACCGGCTCTGAGCGGCCAACAAGTTCTACCGTTTCATAAAATTCCCCGCCACAACTAATAAACCACTTTCTAAATCTATCCTCCTCCTTAACACACTTCCCTCCATTAATTTTAATCGGGATAATACATTTTTTACCCCTTTAAAATAATTTGACCGTAGATTCCACTTACGCCTGTTCTACTTGAAGAACGTCTAGAAATCTTTTATCAATAGAATAAGCAACACACTAGCAACCAGCTTTCCTTCGAAGGACCACGATCCAAATCAAATGATTCATCACAAAACCTTTTCCACTCTCCAAGCAAACAATTGGAGAAAGCATACCACATAAGTCAAGAGTGAAAAATCACTCGAAAGACCAGAACAATCATTTTTCTTTTCCTAATTGGAAAAGGCTACGCCTCTACATAAAACAACTCAATTTGCAGATGACTTCTGCCATAATCACATAGTCTAAACAAGAATCAAGAGAGCATTTCACTACTTGAGATAACAATACTTTTCCAATTCATTTCTTTTAATAATTTAACTTTCTGGAACTAGGATTTTCAAATCAGCGCCTAACACACCAACTCTTTTATTTTAAGTTGGCAACCTCAACAATGTGCTTAACCGAGTACATCGTCTATACCCTTGTAGAGAGACTCTACTGTCCCCACAAAACATACTCTAACCAAAACCTCGACCAATGGAATTACTTTAACAGATAATTCCTAAAGCACCTCAATCCCTTAAGGATAACAACTCGAAATTCATATCACACCCACACATACACATTTATTGCACCTCAAGGATGCTATCCCGATGATCACACTATTTGGATTTCACTCTGATCCATTATTCCTACACAGCAACACCGGGCATCTGAGGTTCTAGCATAACAAAAGGTAAAGCCCAGACTCAGCTTTCAAGACTTCTACAACAAACTTCCCGTATAAGATAGAGAAATCCTCAGGTGAAAACCTTACTATTCCACAATTAACATACACTCAATTCTTAACATCAACAAATTATTTGGCTCTAAGACAAACATTCTATTTAAATGAAATCCTTCCCAATGATTATTCCACGAAAATAATATATCATCCAATGTATCTCAAACACCGTGATATTTAAGGCTCCTACAAAAACATCTACTAGACCACCGCTACCTAGTTGCCATCACGCAACATAAAGGTTTTGCAACCCAACAATTACCCTGTTCTTAAAAGAAGAGGCAAGAAGAAATAAATTCCAGTACACAGAAAACCGCCATCACAGTAGCCATCATTCACAGTTGAAAAACACAGGATGAGATCATATGTACCTCAAATACATCTAATACACTATTTCTTTTAACAAGAAATACTTATTTTTTTATTACCGCATCCCGCCAATTCCAACAAAGAGACTTGAAGACCACAACACAAGGTTTAGTTAAAAAACAATAAAAGCGTTCAACACGTCGCTTTACTCAAAGCAATCTAGGCTACCACATAATCATAAGGTCCTAAAAGATCCCAATCGTAAATCTCAAATCCTTTAATTTAAATAGTATCATGGAACTAACAAATTTCTTTATTTATAACATTCAACACCACAATCACAGCTACATACTATCAATTGTATTAACAACAAGATAAAACATTCTTTGCAAGAATAATCATATCCTCTTATCCCTTCATATTTGTTTTTCAAGAGGAACACCATAAATCACTTCATTATGTTCTTATTATATAAATAAGATTTCAACTACTTAATCTAGGAAAAACCTAGAGCACAAGCCACAATATTGAAAAGAAACTCTTTAACAAGATGATATTAGAACATGACAACCTCACAAACATGCTAGTATAAATCTCTTATTAGATTTCATACATTTAACTCTTACTGATGCTCAACTCTAATTTAGCAAACATTAATTACACCCTAGCCATTACTGTCAATAATTGATTATTATTTTTCATCATCGTAGTATTAATGATCCTATCTTTGTTTTGCAATCGCAAAAATAATTATGAGCACAGATTCAATATTCCACCTTATGTTCAGAAATTAGAACAAAATAACTTTAAACATCAATAATACCAGTTTTATAAGACAAAATTCTATAAGTCAATACATCAATGTTCATCTATTTCTTTATACATGTTTCAACAATTTAGCATAGCAAAAGTTACACAAATTTAGCAGTTGTACATAATCATCAAGTATGCAAAGAAAGGACATATTAAAGGTTAATATTACTAAGGCAATATTCTAACACCTCCTTACTTAACTATCCCGCAATATTCTAACACCTCCTTACTTAACTATCCCGAATGGTTAGATTAATTACTTAGGACCAATCAGTCCAATCTATCCAATAAGTCAAAAAAAATTAAACAATCACAATAATAAAACCAATTCTTCTTTTTTTTCATATTCCTCAATAACTGTATTAGTTCTAAACATGAATCGATAAATTCTTAACCATACTTCTTCAAGACACTACAACAGGATAACATCATATTAATCAACTTCACTTCTAAGAATGTTTGTAAAAATTAATTATGTACTACGCTAATATTTCAACTTGATAATTCACAACTTATCAATGATTTATATGATTGCCACCTCTTACTTAAACACAACAAAACATCACAAAGGGTTTAAATACTTCCTTTTAGAAAAGAAAGGAATTCAACGTCAATAGTTGAAATAACTCAAAATAAATGCATAGAGCTAAGGCTTCTACAAGTTAAAGAACTTCCAACATAAAGCTTTGATTCCTTTTCAAAATATCAAACGAAATAATGAGTCATATTTTCCAGTAAGAAAGATGGTACAACCATAAAAAATATTCATCTCGCCAATTAACACCGCTCACGATCAGCAAAAGCAACCCATCAATTAGAAAGAAACAACAATTGTCTCAAAAATAATTAGAGGCCTATTGGTACCCAATAACAGCAATGAACCACTAACCCGAGAGAAAATTCGTTAACCGCTATAGGCCAAGAATTGGCCAAAATAAACTCAAGAAAGATAATAACCCTTCTAAAAAAACTCACCCACAATATTAGTAACCAAGTTACCCGAGGTAACTGCATCACTAACCCCACACCATTAACGGTGGTATAACCTGGCAATGCCCAAGGCAACAACTACGACTTCTATATCTTATCATTGACTATCCTCACTCATAATAGATGAGCAGCAAATCTTAATCATACAAGATTATCTCATAACATAAATCAACAATACAACATGTCAAAGCACAAATGCAATGCTTGACCCATCCTATCTTACTGTGCACTAGTGTGTCAATTTGATAGTTTAATTACCACGGACCTAAAGCTCGCTCTGATACCAACTGTAACACCCTAGGATAGAACTCTATTAATAAAAGAACCACCACTGCCAATTTTAACCAATTAAAACGAACCACTGTGTAGCATTATTAATTTGAAACAAACATCAATGAGAGAAATAAATCCATAACTAAGACTCCACAATTATTACAACATTAATCATAAGATGGTGTGCAATTATTTTGTGCCGCTCTATCCTTCTCAGGCATGCTCAAGGATCACCTGGAAGGGGGGAAAAAAGCAAGAGTGAGATAAAAATCTCAGCAAGCAAACTGTTTAACTAGCTAATTAAACTACAATAGTTTAAGCTTCAACATTTAATTTCTACATTGACCTCAATTGTAGCCTTAACCACCATTACTACTAACAACCACAAAACATTAGCAATTAGGTCTCGATTGCCTATTTTATAACCGCAACCACCACTACTACCAACATCAATAAAGCATTAACATATTTTCCTCACTAACCTTATTCTTTCCTACAACTACAACCGCTAACAACAGTTACCACAAGAGAAAATACCTTATACCACAACCACATCCCCTATCATACCACAAGCGGGTGAACCCCATTCCACGACCACAGCCACATTCCTCATACCACAAGGGACTCTCATGAGCCAATACCACATAAAATTAAGAAGTTGCATTTGTTTGCAAATCAATCATCTACAACACATTGTATAAGTATGCAAATGATACATCCACAATAAAAATGCATATGATCCACTGCACTCTTACCCAACAAGGTAAGAGTATGCATCATACTACGGCAATGTTCGATGCTGTACCACTACGGTCGCGGCTATAAGCAACAACATCCACAATGCAAATGTCATGACATGTTATGAATGATATGATAACCATAATACACAAGAATTTAACCTCAAACAACAACATCATATTCATCATGAATTTAACCACAAAGGACAACAACATATTCAACATGAACACCACCTCATTATCCACATATGATTCAATAATGACATTACTTCATAATCCACATTCGGTTCATCAAGATCAAAATCAATCTACCCGAAGGTAGTACTACCACATAGGCCACAATTTATTCATAAATAATACCGCCAACTAGGCCACAATATGATCATTAAGAGTACTATCACCTAGATCACAATCATAAGGAATACTACCCCACAACCACTTTTGTTTTATTAAGAACTATACCACATAACCACACATATTTCATCAAGGTATAGCCAATTGATTGCTAAATTGCTACCACATAGACCATATTAAGGAAGCATGTAACCATGGCATAACATCTCAAATTAAGAGAATTAACTAGTGTGAATGTAGAATGATTAACGAGTTAAATAGTAGCACATCTATTACATTTACTTGTCTCTACCGTTGAAGCGAAGCGATCACGTGCGGTCAGAAGCGAAGCCACTTGTCCAAAGATACCTCTCAGCACATGACTACAGCAAGGTAATTGCGACTTAAAAAATAAAATCACTGCTAAATCCCCCAAACCCGACAATCCCCACAATGCCCGACGAACCTACGCCCAGCCCACTGCTGTGGCGCTACTTGTTATTTTTGTATTTTTAAAACTATTAAGCTATTTACAACAAATGATATATTTCTGGAATCTACACTTAAATATCTTCACTTTTCAAGTAGATCTCTTATTTTTATTTTGCTACTATCATGATGTAATTTAACGCGTAAAACAGAGGACGTACTCTGTTCTAGCAATCTAGACTGCCAGCTTCTAACGCACCCCAATCACAGTACAAAGCTCTAAAAATTATCATTTTTTTATAGAAACTATATCTTCAGATTCCCTACAACTTTCATTATTTAGAGGAAAAATATAAAAGTCATCTTCTACTCTGAATCTACATTCGAATAGCAATCTATCTCGGATTCCACCTCTGCTAGACAGCAGTATTCCTGACCCTACTACGCCCAAATCCTGTGGTCAAAAAATCTGAAAAAAATACAGGAGATATATCTCGACGTCCTCCACAATTTTCCTTTTGGATAGACCTACAGGAAAAATCATTTCGCAGGTCTAATCTACGCAAACAGCTACACTGCACAAATTGGACTACGCGCAGACAGCAGGAATTCCCTAATCGGTAAATTAATTTGCTAATCCCCATCAATTATCGTGCTAAGAATCTTAATTACAACAAAAAAGAAGGGTTTAAGATCAAGGAAAGTTACCTAGGGGTCCCTTGGGATCTCACTCCTTCTCTTCTCCTCTTCCTCTTCCTCCCTTCCTTCTCTTCCTCTTCTTCTCCTTGCTTTCTCCTTGCACCAATGGACAGCAGCTCTTTGGGGGAGAGAGGAAGGTGTAGGGGGAAGAGGGTGGCGGCCAGGGGTGGGAAAAGGGGGAGAGGCTGTGGCAAGCAGACTAAATAGGGGGAGGCTTAGGGTTAGGGGGAGGTGCGGCCACCCCCTTGAGCCGATGGCCCAAGGTGGTAGGCCTACCCTTCGACATCCCACTAAAAGGGTTGTTTTTAAACATTTTTCTATTTTAGATTATTCTAAAAAAATCTTTTATTTTCCCTCCCGTGATTTACTGAAAACCGGATGACTCCACGATTACGCTAAACCTTTCCCCGGAACGCCAAAACGATGTTCAGTGAAATTACATAAACATAAACAAAATCCAAGAAAACTAAAGGGGGTGCGACCTCCTTAAATAGGGGTGGAGAAGCCACACATAACTAAGAAATAAGAGATGATACTATTCATGGTACTGTTCATGTGAATAGTATAGCCATGCATAGTATAGGCCAAGAGGTGGGGCACCTTTCCCTTGGGCCCAAGTATTACAAGGCCTAATTTGGCCCAAACAGGTGACACAACATCTTATTTTAGTGATTGCGATGTTTCCAAAATGAATTTAGAGGTGAGGCTAGATCCGTTGAAAAGATGACAAGATAAGCTTTTCATTAAGTACTCACACACCTCAAACGAACTCCGTATGTGAGAGTTATGCACGTTTCAAGTCGGCCCTATTAGGCTGAATCCGAATTGATCTAGAGGATGAATTGGATTCCAAAATATGTTCCACTTGAACTCTTACTTGAATTGGTCCAAGAGTAATGTAGTACTACACAAATATATATGTTCATCATTAGGTAGCATCATACAGTTTATATAACATAAAGACACTCCTAATTTAAGTGAAGTGTACGAGCTCTTGTAAATGGAATCGTAAGTATAGCAAATATGGTTGTATCCATAGGGGTCACATCCTCATCATCCTCCCCTTCTTGAAAACAAAGCCGTCCTCGGCTTTTGATAAGCTAAACATAGGGTAACAAAGAAACCAATGTTTATACTTGGTAATCCATTTTAACAGTTCTTCGTTGTTGCACAATTAATGTTATAAAATAGCTGCAATCATAAAAACTCATTGTATTATTAACCCTAGAGTAATCATATATGTTAATGAGCATATCAAAATTTCTCACATAACAATTATCATAACTTGTTTTGCAAGTATAAGTGAAGCATTTACGTAATTCAAATATCAGTTGTAAACTTGTAGTGGTAGCATATGTGGGCAAATCTGCTACTTTTGGAGTCAAAGAAAGTTTATCCATATAATAAGATTTTAATCGAGCAATAGCAAATTCATCTAGCAAGGGTGAAAAGATTTGTATGTTCTTCCATACTTCAATATCATTATTCAGATTATCCATACTAGATGGTGCAATAAGAGAAGAACATATAGCGATTGAAAGATCACTAAATTCTATTTTCCTCTCATCATGTACAAGATTCAGCATATAATATTTGTTGTTCAAATCGATAAGCTTCAATTCATCTATGTGATCACAAGTTATGCATATTCAAAATACAAGAAATTGATTGTCTACACTATAATCTCCAATCAAATTGAACTTATATGTATAGGTATAAATACTAGATAGTAATTTTAAACATGAAATTCCAGCAAGTTTCTCAATCACACCAGATAGTTCTCTAGGATCATCGAACATGGTATAGTATAAAGAATCATTACGAGATATTTTAGTAAGAATTTTCTTATGAGTAATCAATTTCAAAATATGTAAATTGAGCATAGAAATTTTAAAATATGGAATTTCTAATTGAATACATAAATTCTCACAATTTCTTACCTTTTCACATTTAAATTCAGCATCATAATTATTACCTTTATCGATCTCCTCAGTTGATGAAGGTGTTATAGGTATCAAATTATTATGCTGAAGCAATGGGGCAACAAGTAATTCATCTCCAACCGTGGTTATCTCCTCATCTTTTGCTTTCAATAGCATCCGTTGTTGAACATTCAACTCCTTGTCTTCAATATCAACTTCTCTCTTTTTTCAGCATGGTTCTCAACTTCCTGCAAGTTGTTACCATAGAAAAATGCACAAATACTGGTTTATTTTTATGTTTCCTATCATCAAGCATTCTCAATTTTTTCTCAATCTGACTTTCAACCTTACAAGCAAATATAAATAAATTAGAGAGAATTATATTGAGAGGCCATGTGGAGGTGACCCCATGTGTGTGATGAGTAATTGACACTTGTTCCGGAAAGTATGAGTTTGATTTGTGTGTTTCGTGCCAAGTTGTGGCGTAGTGCAGTCAAACGTTGTCAGACGTGCTTAGGTTGCTTGTTCTTCTTTTGATCGGTCATTTTAAACAGCCGAATTCTCTTTAAGAAATGGATTGCTGCCCTTCTTTGTTTCTGATCAGACCGATACCTCATTGACGGTCAGATCGGCGGTGCCTCTTGCGGTCAGACTGGCCTTGTTTTCTGGACTGTTGTGTTTCTCTATGTCTCTCTTTCTTATCTGAATTCTGGTCCATTTTTCAGTATCATTGAGCATTTATCCTCTTGCTTCATAGCTTCTATAGCTATCGGAGAAGAAGATTGTGTGGATACTTGGGGCGGTTTGAAGGCACCATTCACCCCCCCCTCTGTTGCTAGTTCGGTCCTACAAGTGGTATCAAAGCCGGTTAGCTCTTCTTTATAGATCTTAACCGGTATGTTGAGCCATGGCAACAGACAAGTATTCCACCAAGCCCCCTATCTTCGATGGGATCGACTACCCCTTTTGGAAGAGTAGAATGGAGTCTTACATACAGACTCAGAGCTATGCTATTTGGAGAAAGGTCAAAACACGCTTTGTTGTTCCTACCGACGAGAACATCAATGTGGCAAACATGCCTGATGTTGAGGCGAATGCTAAGGTAAGGAACACCATAATTCAAGATCTTAGCAGGATCGAATTCGATCACATCTCTCATCAACCTATGACATTTGGGTGACCTTCGATGCATACCATGAGGGCACTACCCAAATCAAGACTGTAAAACAGGACTAGTACAAGCGAGATTACAACAAGTTTGAAATGTTCGCTAGTGAGTCCCTGCATGAGTGTTTTGCAAGGTTTCACAAAATCTTAAGTAACCTCCAAGCAGTCGGTCTCACATACTCTGACTCGGACAACGTTCGACAAATGTTTTCTGCTCTTGATTTGCGAGTTTGGGAGATGAAGGTGACCACTATCAAGGACACGACCAATCTTTCGACTTTGACTCTTAACGCGTTGTTTTCACATCTCAAGACTCACGATATTGATATTGTCTCTCGCAAGTCGAAGTCACAGTCAATGGCTTTGGTCACCGATCCCAGTCCAACCTATGGATCTACTTCTGAAATTATTTCTGGATTCTCTCTTGCTGCTCTCTGTGTGTTAAATAATGATCAACTAGAGCAGTTCCTAGAAAACCAACTAGCTCTCTTAACCAGAAAATTCTCCCATGCATACAAGAGAGTAAGGGATAGGAAAAGAGGAGGGCCGGTGATTTGCTTTGAATGTGGTGGCCCCAGTCACATTCGAGCAAACTACCCTAAGCTGGAGAAAGGTAAGAACGACTACAGCGGTGTGAGCAAGAACAACTATGGTGGGGTGAGCAAGAATGACTACACCAACAAGAACTACAACAAGAAGCCTCCAACTCATGTCCAAGGCAAAGAGAAGAAGTTTTACAACCTTGGCAAAGCCAAGAAGCTCTTCCACCGCATCCTCACCGCCTTCGTCGACATCAACTTTAGCAACATTGAAGGGTGGAGTGACGATGATGGCAAGAATGATCAAGGACCCAAGGACGACGACAAATTCATTGGCATGTGCTTCATGGCTAACAAGATCGACGTCAGCGACGACGATCTTTACACCGACTCTGATGAGGTAGATCCTTCCTACGACCAGCTCAATGATGCATTTCTCAAGTTAGGAAAATTTTATACTAGATCTAGAGCTAGGGTTGTTGGTCTAGAGAAGGAAGTAGAAAACTTGTCGCGGGAGCTTATTTCACTTAAATCTGCTCCCTCCCATGACGATTGTGATATATGTTCTTCTCTGCTTGGTGATATGGAGAAACTAAGGACTTCCCATGATAGTGTGACCTCTGAGCTTGACATGCTTAAGATGGAGAATATTAGTCTGCTTGCTAAACTAGAGATGACTAGGATAGCTTCTCTTTCTTCTACTATTAAGATTACTTCTTACACCTCTTGTGACAATAAGGATAATGCTTTTAGAGGTCTTTACACTATGCTTCTTGATCTGCCTGAGACATGTGAAAACTGCAATAACCTAAAAATAACTTAAAAAAGGCAGATCATAAAATTGCTGAATTACAGGCTTTCTTGCTAGAACCCATTGCCTCCTGCATAAATTGTCCCAAACTGACCGCTAAACTTGAATCTGTCTCAAAATAGTTTCAAGAAATGATTGACCACAACAACAAAATGGCTCAATATGCGTCTAAGGACCCTATTAGCTCACCATGCAATAATTGTAAAAAATTAAAATTGAAACTTGTTGCATTGAATGAAAATTATGTGAAGCTAACTAAGGATCATTTAGAGAAGCCACAATCTGGTTGTGATGTGAATGCTATCTCTGTCATACTTGCATGGGAATTAATGGCTGATGGTACTTGTTGGTAGTTTGCAATGTATTTTTTTTGCCATGAGGTTCCTTTGCAATCATATTTTGGAGTGCTTCAACAAGTAGTTTTCTCATGCATGACTTCTTAGTTGGAGAGAGAGAGATTGATTTGGATTTGACATTTGCTGGCCAAAAGTTGGATTGATAAAGTGTGAGGTAACATTGTTGGGCTATAACGTGTAGAGTATTTGATTGCCTAGAGGCAAAGAAAAGAAATATAGTGTTGATTGATTTGATGGTGCTGTGATTTCTTTTGGAGAAAAGAAAAAGGTACTGACTACATGCATGGTGTGAGTCTGGGGATTTTTAATTAGCGTTTGTCTCTAGCCATCAAAGCAATGCCTTGTTTTTATTTCTCTGCTACAGTACTAAATAGTGACCTGTTACCCGAAAAATATATTTCTCTATTTTTTGTGTGCTTTCAGTAATTAACAGATAAAGAGAAGACAGCAGATTTTTTTAAAAAAAAGGTTTCCACTATAGATTGCAATCATTCACCCCCCTCTGATTGCCATCGACGATCCTACAAGTGGTATCAGAGCAGGTTGCTATGGCGTCAGAGAGGTATGTGAATCGTCCCCCCATGCTAGATGGTACTGATTTTGCTTTTTGAAAATATCGTATGCAAGCTTATATTGAGGCTCAAGGTAGTGATGTTTGGAGAATAGTTTTTGCACCATATGAGGTTCCTACTGTTGTTACTATTTTAAATAAAGCAGATATAGATTTAAATGCTCAAGCTCGCAACTTACTATTTCAAGGGATTTCTCGCAAAGAATTTGATCGTGTAGTTCATATTAAATCTGCTTATCTAATATGGAAAACCCTTTGCGATTATCATGAAGGAACCACTAAAATTAAAAAGGTGCGTAAAAATCTTTTTCAAAAAGAATATTCTGATTTTGCTATGAAGCCTAGCGAATCCATTAATGATCTCGTTGCTCGCTTTGAGAAAATATTAAGTAATTTGCGTGGTGTTGATGTCATCCCTACTGATGAAGATAATACAACTAAAATTTTGAGATCTTTAGGTTCCGAATGGTTGATAGTTGTCACAACTATTAATCAAACTGTTGATCTAGATACTTTAACTATGGATGATCTCTATTCTAGATTGAAAACCTATGAGATGGAAGCTTTACCATCTAAGACTGAAAAATTTTCATCTTTAGGACTTGTGACTAACCCCATGCAGGTTGCTTCGTCGAGCTCTTTGTCTTATGTTTCTTTGTCTGCCTTGTCTTCTTTTTCAGAGGACCAGTTCGAGCAGCTCCCTGAAGAGGATTTGGTGTTGATATCCTCACGATCATATAAGGCACTTAACAATGTGAGGATGAGGAAGCGAGGTGGCGTTTCAGGTCCGATTAGGTGTTCGAATGTGGCGAGTCAGGCCACATTAAGATGGACTGTCCGAAGCTCAAAGGGAAGGTGATCAAAGAAAACAAGAACCATCGTCGTCGTCCATCCAAGAACAACAACACCAAGGATAGCAATTTCCATCGCAAGTTCGCTGAAAAGATCATATTAGCTATTGAGCGTCTTGATTTGAGTGATGTGGATTATGAAAGTTGCGACGATGACCATGACGATGATGATTCCAAAGGTAAAAAGAAGAATGACGACTTCACGGGCATGTGCTTCATGGCAAAGAGTGATGTCGACAGCGATCTTGATGAGGTAAGACCGTCTTATGATGAGCTTGAAGATGGTTTGGTTAAACTTGCTATTGAATTGAAAAAGACCAAAAAGAAATTAAAAGAAAGTAATCTTGTTGTTGAAGGCTTAAATTCTGAGATTGACAGACTTAGAGCATGTATTCCTGATAATGAATCATGTGAGTCTTGTCAAGTTTTACATATTGAATTGGAGAATGCTAGGTCAATTAATGCATCAAACATGGATCAACTTACAGATGTAACTGCTAAATTTGATGAATTAAGATTGGCACATAACTCTTATGATGAAAAATTAAAATATGCTAATGATGAAATTGGAAAGTTCAAATTTAGTTCTTCTACATGTTTAGAATCAAGTATTTCAAATGTTCAGTCCAAAGCTTGTTCTAAATGCAAATTATTAGAAGCTAGA
This sequence comes from Melocanna baccifera, assembly GCA_036346265.1. Taxonomy (NCBI): domain Eukaryota; kingdom Viridiplantae; phylum Streptophyta; class Magnoliopsida; order Poales; family Poaceae; genus Melocanna; species Melocanna baccifera. The sequence goes on along the minus strand of CM070688.1, from coordinate 12,079,821 downwards.
CTTAACTCATCTCAGGAAACAATCCAACAGATGCTTTATCATGAGATATCTTCTTGCTCTAACTGTCCAAAACTTAATACGGAGATAGAAGCTTTGACTAGACAACTTAATAATTTTGCTGAAAAAGAAAAATTGGCTCAGTCTAATGCTTCTAAGGATCTTGTGAATGAATCTTTTAGTTGCACAACTTGTTCCACCTTGACTAAAGAAAATGAGTACCTTTAGGACACTTTAGAGAGATTTTCTTTTGGCAAGAAAAATCTTAATATGATTCTAGACAAGTCAAAAACAAGTGTGAAGAATCAGGGTCTAGGATTTAATTTTATTGAACATGCCAAGAATAATCCTCCTAAAGTTGTTAAGCTTCTGGAACCTGGAAAAATTGAAATAAAGTCTGAACCAAAACAAACTGTTTTTAAATCTGCTGGTTTTGTGCAAAGTTCAGTTGCTAATGTTGTAGGTGCTAGCTCATCATCTCAAAAAAATTCTAATTTTATTAGATTCCATTGCACTTATTGTGGAAAAGATGATCACTTGCATGAATTTTGCTTTAGACGTGCTAAGAAAGAGAGGAGAGAAAGATTGAATGCAATAAGACAAAAATATGTGTCATATTTTGTTCCTAGAACTTATGCGAAAGCTAAGTTTTTAGAGAATTTTTATGATGACTTTAAATCTGCTTCACATGCTGGTTTGAGATTTAATTCAAATAATTCACGTTCTTTTTGGCGTTTTGATCGACCACATGCACGTGATTTTAGTTCTAGTTTTGTTACTGTTCCTCCACATCGTATATCTCAGTACTGGATTCCCAAATCTCATTTCACTAAGCCCGGTACTGTGAGATCGATGTCTCCTGTGATGTAAGAACAACTGACAAGGATGGAGAACATGAGCTTGATTGGATTTCAGTCTTTTACATCATTGATTGATTGGAACACTTGATAGTTCTTCAGTCTCTTTGATGGCTTCCAAGAGATGTCACTTTTTGAGAGACCATGTGGCAAAGGTGATGTTGCCCTATATCTTATGGGATTATTCTGAGGGGGAGCTTATTGTTTAAAAATTTCAGAAGCCTTGTTTATTATCCTTGTCAAATAACTCATCAAGTCCAAGTCATTGAAACCAATTGAGTAGATAGCATCCAATTGTGTTATGGATAATCTTTATGGCTCTAATTGCTTAGATTGAATAAAATACAGCCTTTTCATCCAAAGTCATGACCTATTTTTCTCCATGCATCTTGATGACTTTCTTGCCAAAAGGGGGAGAATAATAAAAAAAAAGCCATTTCAAAGGAATTTTCTGGAGCCTTGGAGAAAAATTTGCTCTTTCTGTTCTCTCTTCAGTGTTCTCTTCTGTCAACATGGTCTTGAGTATCTTTGTTGATCTTTTAGACCATGTGTTTGTCATGATAATATTCCCTTATAGTTCTACTATCTTGTTTTAAATGTTGCAATTTATTTAACAAGTCACATGAATAATATGAAATAACAAATCTAGATCTTATGGTTCCCTCCACCAAAATAATGCAAAATCTATAAATTCCCTAGTAGAAGCCCTAACTCTTTTATCATCAGAAAAATCATAGCATGCAAATTTTTGATCTAATTGTAATTCCTAATCAAGATAAGCTTCAAGGTCATATCTACCAGCAAATAGAGGAATTATAAACTTGATATCATCATCACATACCCCTCTTGTTAACCTACCCATCTACAAGTCACACATCTCTCAAGCTTTTATCAAGCTCTTACGAGTTCTTACCAATGCAAAACAGGTGGTGCAACTAGTGGCTGGTTCGTGATAGCTTAACTCAAGTGATGAGTATAGTGATTACAAGGGCTGGTTCATCGTGATTTGCTCGGTTAGTAAAAGGTGTAGCTTGAAAGGCTAAATATGTAGCAATGAAAAATAATCAATTAATTTTAGAAATTACACATAATTGAATTATAGTTCGTATCTAGCACTTAGCCTATATTGCTGAACAAGCAAGGATAGATAAAGGCTAGATCAGGTGTATAACAATGTATAGGAATGACAAACACAAGATAATTCAATACAATGCAATCTAGAAGTGAAAAGCACAAGAATTGACCCAAGTCTGAAAATTGAAGTTTCTATCAAGTGGTCAACAAGTTGGTATTTTGGCCGTAAATTTTTTAGATGTCTGTTTTTCGATGATTATTTTTTCTACTTACTGACAACTTTTTCTATAACTTTTCTTTTGGGGCCAAGTTCTGAAAACTGACCGAAAAATTCGCACAAAAATCATAATTGCAGACTGTTACAGATTCAACCTAGAGATTTAGGTCAACTTTCACCGTAGATATCTTTTAACTCCTTTTTAGAATGAAGCGTAATTTCAAGGGCAGTAAGGAAGATATGGATCTAATGGCAGTAGTTTCACTCATAAAAGATCTCAGAAATGAAAGTTATGACATTTTTAGTGGATGTGGCAGAAAAGCTACTGATCTGTCCAAAATTGGAAATTATGGTGTGGAGTGTCCTCAATGGATTTTGACATGGGATATTTTTGTTTGGATTTTTATAGGAACAAGAATATGACCAGCAACTAGATAATGCTAAAACGGACAAAAATTCAATTTAGCAAATAAAAACTAATAGATTGAAGAACATAACAGGTTTGGACAACGAAAATTAACTCTTTTGTAGGGAAATTTGTTTGGACTATAGGAAATAAAACTAATCTACAAACTAGGGATACAAGAAATCCTACTTGTCAACTGAAGCTCTGATACCACCTGATGAGGCGTTGAGGTCCCGATCTTCCAATAGGATGATAACTTCAATTTGGAAGAGAATGACTTTGATGATGTAGGCTTCTAACCGGTCACGACCAGAATACCAAGCAATCATTAAACCACACTCTGAGTCATTATCAACCGTGCCAAGAACGCAATTGACCTGACCACGAAGGTCTATTCCTGATTGCAACCAAAGAACACGCAAGAACAAAATAACAAGCAATCTGAAGTTACAAATATTTATGAATTACTGATAAGATAGGATTCTGAATAAGGATCTTAACTAGGTGGTCTAGTCGACACATGCAGAAGATACAAGGAGCCATTACGCAAACCAAGGAGCCTAGATCACATCAAGAATCCAAGCGCATACTTCAGTGTTTTCACATCATTCATGAGATTGTAGATTGAGGAGACGTTAAGGTATGTAAAGTGCACACAGATTTAAATATTGCTGATTCGTTAATAAAGCATCTTCCATACCCAAAGTATGAGGCGTACACAGGAGCTATGAGTATTAGATACTTGCTTGATTAACACTAATGCAAATGGGAGATTGTTAGTGATATGCCCTAGAGGTAATAATAGAGATGATTGTATCACTTCTATGTTTATGATTATTTGAATAATATGTTATTTTGTCCCTTGAATAAATGTCTTTCATGTTGAATAACAAGCATGTGACTTTTTCGTGGAACTCTTTATTTATGTTTCGATGTTATTCTAAATTATCTCTGATTCTATATTATTATATAGGACAATTATGATTTATAGATTAGCACATGTATTGAGTGATGATCATATTTCACGGACCATGGATATGGGATATCAAATCAATAATATGGACACATATTAGAGAACATGATGTTAGATTGACCCACCATGAGATGCTGCAAGAATTGTTATATTCTTAAGTGTCATCAATTGATCCCATACATAGCATATGTAGGAATCGTTATATCCTGCTAGGCACCATTACCGATTTATGGACCGGAAAGAGTTTTCAGCATATGGCTAAATATACATGAATCTACAGGGTCACACACTTAATGTACTGGAATGATAAGGGTCCAGATGATAGTTTTTGAGTAGAATTTAATCTCTACTCATATCGGATGAGGATCCAACTGGAGGCTATACAAAAAGGGATAAGGGGCTGTGAGAGGCAGCCCGAAATATACCCATCAAAACCCTAGCCGCCATCTCTCATAACCCCTGCTATGCGTGCTGGTACTAGCACACCAATGCACGATGTTCCATCTCCCACTCGGCCAATCACCCTCCGATTCCTCGCTGTGGGAGCAGCTCCTGCCCATGCCCACCTTATTTGTTTTTCTCTCCTTCCTCCCCGGCCACCGTCGCCCCGAGCCTCCTTGCTCCGGCCGTCGAGAACCGCCCGAGCTATTTTTGCTCCACCGAGAGCCATGCTGCCACCGCCTCTTGCTCCCTTGGCCTCCTAGGGTTCTGTTTTGGTCACCGCTTGCGCCTCAACAAACTCCCTTGGCCTCGTCGGTGAACCGAGCAGCACACCACCAAACTCCCCTACCCTACTCTTTTTCTCCCATCGGCCAAGTGCCTTTCTTCTCCCCCACCCCCTCTGGTTACTGCCCCAAATTCCTTTTTCCCCTTTTCTGCCCATGGCAAGTGGGCCCGACTGGGATGTAAGGCCAACTATTGCATATTTATCTCAAGTATCCTTGGCCCTTGTTGTGAGACCCGGAGTAGAAACTCCTAGACCCCCTGTGTATTACTGTACTAGTCCCAGAGATCAATGCTAGTACACACAGTTCAAACAGAAAAGATGATACATTGCCAACAACGCTTTATTACTATAGTAACTGAAGTTAACATAGGCCATTGCCTAACAAAGGTTCACAGAACCTTAAAACAAAAGATTAAACACAGCGGAAGCACAAAAGATAACTTGATCGACCCATCAATCGCCACGTGCAATTGGTGGGAAACGAGTCCTAATCCTCGGGAAGAATCCACCGCATCCACATTCGGCACAAAAGTCGCATACTCGGCCTGACTTCTTCATCCTCTGCTATTAAATTTGTAGAGCAACAGGTGAGTACAAAGATGTACTCCGCAAGTCTTGGGAAAGATGCATAGATGCAAGGCTTTCACAAAGAAAGGCTATATACTTCTTTTGCAAAGATCAGCGTTTTATTTTTAAATATACATAATTACTTCGAAAGCAATTTTGTAAACGTCTTGTTTTTTCATAATAGAAATTAGATGAGGAACTTAGTGAAGGTTACAACACCAACACTAAAATCTCAGGCAATCCTGCCAACTTTCAAAACCTCAGGTTAAATCCACCTGAACTGGTTACACCACTAGTCTAAAGATCACGAGAGTTCCATCCACTCCCGAGTTTTTCCAAATCATTTTATTTTGAAAACAAAGTCAAACTTTCTACCATGTGTATGCATTCCTTGCCCGCCCTTGACCGTGGGCACGGCTATTCGAATAGTTTTAACTCTGCAGAGTGTGTACACTTTACCCACAAGAGATAATTCATCTTAATAGCCAACATGCTTCCTTTGGCATGAGACCAGATAAATTATCACAAGGCTTTTCACCTACTCCAGTATAGTTAAATATCACCCACTAAGGTTTCACCGCTGAAGGGTTAAAGCCGCCCAGTCAGAAGCCCCCTCTTGTGCCATGTGAGTACAGTAAATCCCTGTCCCTCACTATGAGTAACCAGTACACCCTGGCACTCAATACACCACTGTGATATTTAAGTTATACCTTTATAGGGTAATTGGCCAGGTCGTACCCATATAGACTTGTGGTTGCACTGTTTTGCTCAGTTTGGACAAACACAAGCGTCGGTCCTTAATCGACTGTGGTGGCTCATTCACAAACCCAACAATTCTCGTGCTAATCGCACTCACCAAACCTTCCATTCCACCCTTGTCAACTTTTCCTTTGAAATTCATTTTTACTTTTAAATTAACAGTGGTAACACCCATTACCACTTTTCAAACAAAGCATTTAACAATGGTAACATCCATTACCAATGTTCAAACAAATCATTCATCAAAACATTTGATAAACATGCTACTCATTTGAGTATTAATACATTGATTTGCTACGCTAAGTATTTGCTAGTATTTTAAACATTCAACCAATGTAATGCTAACTCATTATTGAGTCAAAGGGATATCCTAAGCTGACAATGGTACAAGGTAAACAATTTTCAATGGAAGGTATAACAAATTGGGTCTTTAACTAAATTTTCTAAATCAAATTATCACTTGATATAACATAAGCATGCATTAATTTAAAATAACTACCTAAACATTTTTCCAAATCATTTGAGCAAGTTGATCAAAGGAAACTTGCAAAACATGGGAGCAAAATGTTCAAAGGAGACTTGCCTTCTGGTGCTAGGTTGAAATCTTCTTGAACTTGATCTTGATGTTGCTCGGACAAATCGGTCTCTACACGTAAATCGAAAAATCCAAATAAATCAAATAAAATAAAAATTCAAAAATTGAAAATAAATATACCAATTGAAAGATTGAAATTTTAGATGAATTTAGAAATTTGAATGGACCAATTTGGAGCTAAAATGAGCAAGATATGGCTGTTGAAAGTTTGAAATCAGAGAAAAAGGAAAAAGGATATTTCTGGAATTATTTTTCTAATGAAAAATAATTATGACATCAGCAGGAATTATTTTCCTAAAGGAAAATCGGAATTATGATGTCAGCATGGAATTAAAAATAATTTACAGAAGCTGACATGTGGGGCCGGTCCACGGTGGACCGAGTCCACGGATCAACCAAAATGCTGACGTGGCAGACCGCAAGTGACACGTGGCATGACACGTGGCAGTGCTGACGTGGCACCGGGGATCGAGTTTGGCTGACGTGGCTCTGACGTGGCAGACACGTGTCTGCCACGTGGCATGACACGCCGGGCAGTTTGACGTTTACCGAGGTGGCGGCCGACGCGCGGTTTGCGCGGCTGTCGGTGGAGGTGGATCGGACGGCCATGGGCTTGACGCGCGGCGTGATCCGGTGCGTCGATCCAGATCCGAAGCGACGGCGGGGATGGCACGGCGTGGAAGCGGGAAGCCGCGCGATGGCCGACGCGTGGCTTGGCCCGCCGCGCAGGCGTCGCTGCTGGAGTGACGCGCGCGCGGCGCGACGCGGCGGCGTGACCGAGGCGGGCGCGAGGTGGACGGCCGAGATGGAAACACGCGCGCAGATCCGGCCGTCGGTGAACGGGCGGTGGGGATGACGCGTGCGGAGGCGGAGTTCGAGCGATCGGCGACGCGTGGCCTGGGGCCAGCGTCGCGCGAGGCGTCGCGCGCGAGCGCGAGCGCGGCGCGGCGCGACTTGGGCACGCGGACCGAGGAGCGGTGACCACGGCGCCGCGCGCGCGCGACCGAGGGGCGGCGCGAGACGTTCGGATGCGGCGGAGGCTTACCGCGCGGCGGCGACGAAGCTCGTCGGCGACGCTGAATCACGGCGGCGACTACGGCTATGAACGCACGCGAGAACGGGAGAGAGAGAGAGGTTGCGAAGGGAGAGAGAGAGCGGCCAGGGCTTGTTTTATGCACGGCGGAGGAAGAAACGGACGCACGTCCTCGCCGGTGTTAATGGCGGCGATTACCGATGCCAGCGGCGGAAACGGGCGCTCTCGGTTGGAACGGCGGAGTTTAATGGCGGCGACGAGCGGACGCTCCCGGCTCATTAAAGGCGAAGAAGTAACGGCTGAAGAGGCGAAACGCGGGCTCAGCGGCGGCGTGAATGGCGGCAGCGCGCGGAGAGAAACGGTCGAAGACGATGCCTGACAGGTGGGACCCGCTTGTCAGCGCAAATAACCAAAAAGAAACTCAACCTCGCGCGCGGAGCGGGGCTCGAACGCGCCGAGGGAGCGGGGAGGGAAGAGAGCGGGCGGCGATAACGATGGCCGGGCGGGAGGCTCACCTACCCAATAAGGGCGATCAACCCTTTGAGTATTAGTCGGGATGGCGGGCGGCACGATCGATGCGCGACACTTGGCGCAGCGAGAGGGAGGGGAGGCGGGATGAGGCGTAGACGGCGGGGATTAGCTCGGCCGGAGGGAGAGCGAACGGATGGGTGACAAGTGTCAACCCGAGGAAGAGTTTGGATATTTAAATCTTTTATACATTTCAGAAATTAGTAGAGGATTTTAAAATAGTCAGAAAAATACCAAATAAACTTAAAAATTCCAGAAAAATTCACATAAATCACTGATAATGTTTTCAACATAGAAAAATATTTCTAACTTATTTTAATATTAAAATTTTATTTTAAACAGAACTTTATATTCTGAGAAATCCAAATAAATTGAAATAATTTATTTAAAATTATTTCTTCCAAATAAAAGCAAAAATTGGGATGTTACAAACCTACCCCCCTTAGAAAGAATCTCAACCCGAGATTCGAAGAATCGAGAAATAGATCAGAAACTCGTCAAGATTCTCTTCACGCTCCCAGTTGCTTCCGATTACGACGGTTACTCCATCGCACTTTGCGAATTTGATGGTCTTGTTTCTTGTGCGCTCGCCTCTTCTAAAATCTTGACAGAAATTCAATATGTCAAGTCCTCTTTTAAATCAACATCCTCAAAAGGTATCAACTCCTCCGTACTCTCAAACACTTTTTCAATCGTGATACATGAAATACATCATGTACATCCGATAATCGAGGAGGAAGTTCTAGGCGATGTTTACTTCACCTCTTCTTGCTATAACTTGAAATGGTCCAATATACCTTGGGGCAAGCTTACCACCGACTTTGAATCGACGCATCCCTTTCATAGGTGACACTTTCAGATACACATGATCTCCCGCGCAAATTCCAACATTCTTCGACGATTATCGCGATAACTCTTTTGTCCGGTCTCAGGCTGTTTTCAATCGGTCTCGGATTAAGCTTAACTTGATCTTCTCGCTAACTTCAAGACATCCGTCCGAATACTTGACTCTCTCCGGTCTCGACTAATATAACGGCGTTCTACATTTTCTCGCCATACAAGGCTTCAAACGGAGACATCTTGGACTAGATTGATAACTATTATTATATGAGAATTTCGCATAGGGCAAACTTTGATCCCACTGGCTTTATTGGCTAAAGCACATGCTCTCAAAGATATCTTCCAATATCTGATTTACCTGCTCTGTCGACTATCCGCTTGAGGATGATAAGCGAAGATGAAATTTAAATTGGTGCCCAAAACTTCATGAAGCTTCACAAAATCTTGAGGTAAATTGTGTTCCTCTATCCGATACGATCCTCTTTGGAACTCCATGCAAACACACAATTTTTGACATGTAAAGCTCGCCAATCTATCTCCGAATATGTAGTCTTCACGGTATGAAATGAGCAACTTTTGTTAAACGGTCAACTATAACCCAAATTGAGTCATAACCTAACTTGGTTCTTGGTAGTCCTGTTATGAAATCCATTCCAATTTCCTCCCATTTCCATTCGGTATATGCAGAGGTTGCAAAAGACCAGCAGGTCTTTGATGCTCGCTTAACTCTTTGACATATGTCACACAAGGCTACATATTCTGCAATTTCCTTTTCATACTGTTCCACCAAGAACTTTCCTTTAAATCTGATACATTTTTGTACTTCCAGGATGAATTGAATATCTGATTCATGAGCTTCTTTTAAGATTAAATCTTTTATTTCCTTTTCTCGGTACTAGGATTCTCTTTCCAAACCAAAGAGTCCCTTCTTCATCTTCTGAAAATCCAGGCGCTTTACCTTTCTTCATATTCTCTTTAATTTCTTTAACATATTCATCCTCTCGTTGGGCTGCTTTGATCTGATCTTCCAGAGTAGGGTGAACCTTCAATGCGCATGTAATACCTTCGTTAACTATTTCCAAATTTAATCGTTGAAATTCTTCATGGAGGGTTAACTGCTTATCTGGAATTGACAGATTATTCATATGACTCTTTCGACTCAAAGCATCGGCTACTACATTAGCTTTTCCTGGATGATAGTGTATTCCCACATCATAATCCTTTATCAATTCGAGCCACCTTCTTTGTCTCAGATTAAGGTCAGGCTGGGTGAATATATACTTTAAACTTTTATGATCTGTATATATCTCACACCGATTACTGATTAAGTAATGCCTCCATAACTTTAGAGCATGCACAACAGCAGCTAGTTCTAAATCATGAGTGGGATAATTTTCTTCATGCGGTCTTAACTGCCTTGATGCATAAGCTACCACCCTTCCTTCTTGCATTAGTACACAACCAAGACCTTGTTTTGAAGCATCACAAAATACCTCAAAATCTTTTCGAATATCGGGTAACCGCAGCAGTGCTGAAGTTAACCTTTTCTTTAACTCTTGAAAATTATCCTCACAGATTTACTCCATTCAAATTTCTTCTCCTTCTTTAACACTGGGTTAAAGGTCCGCAATCTTGGAAAAGCCTTCAATAAATCGACGATAGTAACGGCTAATCCCGAAAACTTCTGATCTCTGCCATCGCCTTGGGTGGAGTCCAATTTAATACATCCTTAACTTTTCCAGATCTACAGATACTCCTTCCGCTGAGATCACATGTCCCAAAACTCAATTTCCTTTAACCAAAATGCACATTTGCTAAATTTGGCATATAACTGGTGTTCACGGAGTCTTTGCAACACTATCCTTAGATGACCTTCATGTTCTTTGTTATTCTTCGAATAGATAAGAATGTCATCTATGAAAACAACAACAAACTTATCTAAATAATCCATAAAGACTTTATTCATCAAGTTCATGAAGTATGCCGGTGCATTTGTCAGACCAAAAGACATCACCGTATACTCATATAATCCATATCTTGTGGCGAAGGTTGTCTTTGGTATATCTTCAGGTCTAATCTTCAACTGATGATATCCTGACCGAAGATCAATCTTGGAAAAGACACTTGATCCTATGAGTTGGTCAAACAAATCATCGATCCGAGGTAAGGGATACTTATTCTTTATAGTGACTTCATTTAAAGCTCGATAATCAACGCACATCCGTTGACTACCATCCTTCTTCTTTACTAGAAGCACTGGGGCTCCCCAAGGCGAAGAACTTGGTCTGATGAATCCTTTCTCATACAATTCTTGGATCTGCCTCTTGACTTCTGCTAAATCATCGGCTGACATCCGATAGGGTCTCTTTGATATTGGAGCTGTACCAGGCACCAGATTTATAACAAATTCAACTTCTCGATCAGGTGGTAATCCTGGCAAATCTTCAGGAAATACATCGGGGTATTCGCGGACTATTGTCACATCTTCTAAGCTTTTTCCTTTTAGACTGGTTAACATACTGTCCTTCCTGGAATGCATAACGGACTCATGTCTTATCTGAATTCCATCAGAATTGGTAAGAATAATAGCACGATTGGCACAATCGATCCCTTTATACTTGGTCAACCAATCCATACCAAGTATTATATCTAGGCCATCGGAGTCTATTATAATAAGGTTCGCTAGGAACTTTACTCCGCTTATAATTATGGTTGCACTAGGGCTAACCAAATTAGTCCTCAATTCTTTTCCGTGAGATTGACTATCATAAGGTCCTTTAGCAAACAAATTTTCCAATTATTCTTTTCAACAAAAGCCTTTGTTACGAAAGAATGTGTAGCTCCGTAATCAAATAATATAATTGCTTGTACCGAGTTCACTAGGAACTTACCCGTAACTACGCCCGTGCATCTTCCACGCCTCACGGTGACATGGTTGATACGCCCTCGATTAATGTTTTGTGGAGTCTTGGGAGTTTGAGGGCTTCCACGCCCTTGACCATTGGTTGGAGCTCTTGCTGGTGTAGGGTCAAGATTGAAACGAACGGGGTTACCGCTTGACGCTTCGTGGGACGATTCTGTGGCATAGTGTCCCATATTCTTGCAATTGTAGCATTGCACTCCGCAGCTACATTTTCGCTTTGCTGCAGGTTGGGCTGCATTTCCAGTTCTAGGAGCTTGAGGTAAAGGACGAGGTGCGTAAATCGTGTCCTTATATGACTATGTACCGGAGGTCGGTTGTTGTGGTGGCGTGAATCGTGAACCGCCGCAGATCTTGAGCTTGGAACTTCCTCTTCCGGAGTCGAAGAGTTGGCGCTGAGCATCTTCTTGCAATAAAGCTTTATTCACTAGATGCTGAAAAGTAGGGTAGTCATTGGAGACTAATTGAACCTTGAGGTTGGGGTCTATCCTCCCATGAACCTCCAAATCTTTATGCATCATCGCCACATCTTCTCGGGGCATATCTAGATAGCTGAATGAATTTGCTTAAATAAGCGGAAACGCTGTGTTTCTCGCTGCAGATGATGGAACTCCTTCCTCTTCATTTCCATAATACTCATAGGAATATGAGCATTACGGAAGGCTTCAAAAATTCCGCCCAACCAATGTTCGGGCATCCGGTGCTGTGCAAAGAATTGTCCCACCAATTGGCAGCAACTCCTTTGAGTTGATGAGCAGCGACATAACCTTCTCATGTTCAGCACATTGAGCAAGATTCAGCTTCCTTTCCACTTCCTTGATCCAATCATCCGCCTCCAACGGATCGGCAGATCTCGCGAAGGTCGGAGGTCGGGTCCTCATGAATTCCCGAGCTTAGATGCGGTGGTTGAATAGGTACTTGTTGAGCTTGATTGACTTGATTTTGGGCCAAAGCCTCAAGAAGTTGAAGTTGCATGGCCATCATTTGTTCCATGTTGGGAGCTTGGGTGGCGGAGGTGGAATTGGGGCTTCATTGTTGTTGGGCTGGTTGTTGTTGATGTTGCTCTCGTGTTCACCATCCAAGCTCCATCAAGAAAAGTACAGAAAAGAGGGAAAAGCATAGATGAGAGACGGCAATTTATCATCCCAAAACAACACACAAGATTAACACAATGATTGAGAAAACTCAACTTTTGAAATTCAAATTAATCTTTTGAAAATGGCTGTACCACAAATGCACAAGGCTCTGTACAATCCATTTTATTACATCATAACATTATAAAAGCGTTCTAGTATCGATAAACAATCAAAAAGGGGTAGTCTATCTAACATCTAATTGTCCTCAACGATGATACGCTCCTCTGCTCCTCTCGGGATCCTCCTCCGAGTCCGACGAGTGACTCGCCCACAACCACGGCAGCTTGTTCGCGAACGCGACCGTGATCGCTCGCTGAAAGTAGGTGATCTCGAACGGAAGCGCCGGGCGTCCTCTACCGATCCGCCGATGTCGAGGTCGGGTAGCGGATCGGGCGCCGCACACTCTTCCTTGCGGTGAGCCTAGTGCGAGGTCCTCGAGAGTCGACCGAGCAAAGAACAGAGCCGGTGGAGTCGGTGTAGTGGTGGCAGCTCAAGACGCTCCACCACCGCCTCGGCGGCCTGTCCTTGCTCGCATGGCCGGCGGCGTGGCGGCCTCACTCTGGCAACTGTGCTCGAGAGTGTCGGAGTGGTCGAGCTCGACGTCATAAGCATCCGGAGAAGTCCTATCTCCGCTGAGCTCGCGTAAGTCGCGACGATGCTCGGGTGAACTGCACTGATGAGACAGCGTGGGTCGCCCACCACGATCCGAAAGCCTCGGGTGGGTCTGTCCCGCTCGTAGTCGGAAAGAAGCGTATGGGCGATCGTCGTAACTCCTCCTTGTGCCTCTCCGCACAACTCGCTATCGCCATCTTGGCCGCATCTCGGATAGCGCCCGTCACAAAGGTCCGAGGGTGCTCAATCCGCAGACGGGTCAAGCTGCCCATCCGAGCATAGATGAATACCTCCATGATCCATGAATCCATAGTCATCACTCTAGTGTTCCGCCCTCTGAAAATGGGTGTTGATTATATTTGGATGCTGCATTAATCGTCGAGAAGAGTCGCAAAGCTCCTCACTCTCGCCATGAGAATGGTGATCCCATGGGGTCAAGACGACGAAGAACCCGCCATCTATAAGTTTGAAAATAAGGAGAGATCAAGAAAGATTTTTAAATAGTGATAGTAGGACAAGAACAAGATACTAAGTAAGAAAAAGTAGAAGCAAAAGAAACTTATATTTTTGTACATAAATTTTTATTAAATATAAATCCTTAAAGCTTCCCAAAACCTAGGGCTCGCCCTATACCAAGATGGCTCGATACCACTACGTGAGACCCGAGTAGAAACTCCTAGACCCCTGTGTATTCTTGCACTAGTCCTGCAGATCAATGCTAGTACACAGTTCAAAAGTAAAAGATGATACATTGCCAACAACGCTTTATTACTATAGTAATCAAGTTAACATAGGCCATTGCCTAACAAAGGTTCACGTAACCTTAAAACAAAAGATTAAACACAGCGGAAGCACAAAAGATAATCTTGATCGACCCATCAATCGCCATGTGCAATTGACTGGGAAACGAGTCCTAATCCTCCGAAGAATCCACCGCATCCACATTCAAAGACAGAAGTCGTACTCTCCGCTTGACTTCTTCATCATCTGCTATTAAATTTGTAGAGCAACGGTGAGTACAAAGATGTACTCCGCAAGTCTTGGGAAAGATGCATAGATGCAAGGCTTTCACAAAGAAAGGCTATAGAGTTCTTTTGCAAAGATCAGCGTTTTATTTTTAAATATACATAATTACTTCGAAAGCAATTTTGTAAACGTCTTGTTTTTTCATAATAGAAATTAGATGAGGAACTTAGTGAAGGTTACAACACCAACACTAAAATCTCGTGCAATCCTGCCAATTTTCAAAACCTCAGGTTAAATCCACCTGAACTGGTTACACCACTAGTCTAAAGATCGCGAGAGTTCCATCCACTCCCGAGTTTTTCCAAATCATTTTATTTTGAAAACAAAGTCAAACTTTCTACCATGTGTATGCATTCCTTGCCCGCCCTTGACCGTGGGCACGGCTATTCGAATAGTTTTAACTCTGCAGAGTGTGTACACTTTACCCACAAGAGATAATTCATCTTAATAGCCAACATGCTTCCTTTGGCATGAGACCCAGATAAATTATCACAAGGCTTTTCACCTACTCCAGTATAGTTAAATATCACCCACTAAGGTTTCACCGCTGAAGGGTTAAAGCCGCCCAGTCAGCCCCTCTTGTGCCATGTGAGTACAGTAAATCCCTGTCCCTCACTATGAGTAACCAGTACACCCTGGCACTCAATACACCACTGTGATATTTAAGTTATACCTTTATAGGGTAATTGGCCAGGTCGCACCCATATAGACTTGTGGTTGCACTGCTTTGCTCTACTTGGACAAACACAAGCGCCGGTCCTTAATCGACCAGGGTGGCTCATTCACAAACCCAACAATTCTCGTGCTAACTGCACCAGCCAAACCTTCCATTCCACCCTTGTCAACTTTTCCCTTTGAAATTCATTTTTACTTTTAAATTAACAGTGGTAACACCCATTACCACTTTTCAAACAAAGCATTTAACAATGGTAACATCCATTACCAATGTTCAAACAAATCATTCATCAAAACATTTGATAAACATGCTACTCATTTGAGTATTAATACATTGATTTGCTACGCTAAGCATTTGCTAGTATTTTAAACATTCAACCAATGTAATGCTAACTCATTATTGAGTCAAAGGGATATCCTAAGTTGACAATGGTACAAGGTAAACAATTTTCAATGGAAGGTATAACAAATTGGGTCTTTAACTAAATTTTCTAAATCAAATTATCACTTGATATAACATAAGCATGCATTAATTTAAAATAACTACCTAAACATTTTTCCAAATCATTTGAGCAAGTTGATCAAAGGAAACTTGCAAAACATGGGAGCAAAATGTTCAAAGGAGACTTGCCTTCAGTGTCTGGTTGAAATCTTCCTGAACTTGATCTTGATGTTGCTCTGACAAATCGGTCTCTACACGTAAATCGAGAAATCCAAATAAATAAAATAAAATAAAATTTCAAAAATTTAAAATAAATATACCAATTGAAAGATTGAAATTTTAGATGAATTTAGAAATTTGAATGGACCAATTTGGAGCTAAAATGAGCAAGATATGGCTGTTGAAAGTTTGAAATCGAGAAAAAGGAAAAGGATATTTCTGGAATTATTTTTCTAATGAAAATAATTATGACATCAGCAGGAATTATTTTCCTAAAGGAAAATCGGAATTATGACGTCAGCATGGAATTAAAAATAATTTACGAAGTGACATGTGGGGTCGGTCCACGGTGGACCGAGTCCACGGATCAACCAAAATGCTGACGTGGCAGACCGCAAGTGACACGTGGCATGACACGTGGCGGTGCGGACGTGGCACCGGGGCTCGAGTTTGGCTGACGTGGCGACACGCGTTCGCCGCGTGGCATGACACGCCTGATGCGTTTGACGTGGCTACCGAGGTGGCAGTCGACGCGGCGGTTTCGCGCCGCGTCGGTGGAGGTGGATCGGACGGCCATGGGCTTGACGCGCGGCGTGATCCGTGTGTCGATCCGATCCGGCGACGGCGGGATGGCACGGTGGAAGCGGAAGCGCGCGATGGCCGACGCGCGGCTTGGCCCGCCGCGTGAGCCGTCGCGCGGAGTGACCGCGCGCGTATGCGGCGCGCGACGCGGCGGCGTGACCGAGGCGGGCGCGAGGTGGACGGGCCGAGATGGAAACACGTCGCGCGATCCGGCCGCCGGTGAACGGCGGTGGGGATGACGCGTGCGAGGCGGAGTCCGAGCGATCGGCGACGCAGGTGGCCAGCCAAGGCCGCGCGAGGCGCCGCGCGGACGCGAGCGCGGCGCTGGCGCGACTCGCACGCGGACCGAGGGAGCGGTGATCGCGGCGTAGCGCGCCGCGCCGCGACCGAGGGGCGGCGCGAGACGTTCGGTGCGGCGGAGGCTTACCGCGGCGGCGACGGCTCGCCGGCGACGCCGAATCACGGCGGCGATTACGGCTATGAACGCACGCGAACGGAGAGAGAGAGGTTGCGAAGAGAGAGAGAGCGCCGTGGCTTGTTTTATGCACGGCGGAGGAAGAAACGGACGCACGCCCCGCCGGTGTTAATGGCGGCGTTACCGACGCCGCGGCGGAAACGCGCTCCTCGGTTGGAAACGCGGAGTTTAATGGCGGCGACGAGCGGACGCCCCGCCATTAAAGGCGAAGAAGTAACGGCCAAGAGGCGAAACGCGGGCTCAGCGGCAAGGGCGTGAATGGCGGCGCGCGGAGAGAAACGGTCAAGACGATGCTCGACAGTGGGACTCGCTTGTCGGCGCAAATAACCAAAAAAACTCAACTCGCGTGCGGAGCGGGCTCGAACGCGCCGAGGAGCGGGAGGGAAGAGAGCGGCGGCGATAACTGGCCGGGCGGGAGGCTCACTTACCCAATAAGGGCGATCAACCCTTTTGAGTATTAGTCGCTGGGATGGCCGGGCGCTGATCAGATGCGCGACACTTGGCGCAGCGAGAGGGAGGGGAGGCGGGATGAGGCGTAGACGGCGGGGATTAGCTCGGCCGGAGGGAGAGCGAACGGATGGGTGACAAGTGTCAACCCGAGGAAGAGTTTGATATTTAAATCTTTTATACATTTTTAAATTAGTAGAGGATTTTAAAATAGTCAGAAAAATACCAAATAAACTTAAAAAATTCCAGAAAAATTCACATAAATCACTGATAATGTTTTCAACATAGAAAAATATTTCTAACTTATTTTAATATTAAAATTTTATTTTAAACAGAACTTTATATTCTGAGAAATCCAAATAAATTGAAATAATTTATTTAAAATTATTTCTTCCAAATAAAAGCAAAAATTGGGATGTTACACTTGTGTTCAATCCTTAAAGTACATTCCTAAGGTTATTCTGATGATCTATCGAGGTTATAAAATTAATCCTCATGTAATAATTAGCTAAAGCAAGTCCACGCATGGCTATTTTCAAATGGCAAGGAATGAGCTTCAATCTAATAACTGTTAACGTTAAGGTTTATTAGGTGACACTAATCAAAGGATGTTATAAACTGAACGTATCAAGAAGTAAGTCTTAAATATTTGTTACACAAGAATTTTGCAAGATAATTTCTCTGGAGTGAAGTAACGCAAAGAGTTAAAAGTCCATGTCATCATAGTTAGGCATAAAAGCAAGATACTTTTGATGCTCTAAAATATTACTCAAAATTTCAAATGCAAAACTCGAAACCTACTAGAAACTCGAATGGTCTACATAATATCATATCTTTACCCCCAAATCTATATCCGCTAATGCGAATCAAAGTTTACTAAATTCAACTACGTTTTGACGCATAAAGTAATAATAACAAACTTCTCACCTCGAAAGTCATGAAGACTCCCTTATAATTTAAGGCTTAAAATAAATGTTGGTACAATCTTCAGTATTTACCTACAAAATACCAAGATTTGCAAAATAAAGATTTCTTTATTCAGAATCAAGAAATTCTTAAGCCCAATGAGGAAATCCTTAATCGTTATCCAACCCTAGTCAAGTGGCCACAAGGATGAGTGTAGGTCCTTAATCTTTATCCTAAGTTCGAATCTTGCAAAAGGAACCTGAAATGAGAGATACTATGCAAGTACCACCCTTAACCATGGAAGCTTGCTAAAACACAATCTCGCCTCAGTAGTAATCATCCAACCATTACCTCAATACTTAATGAATTAAGATAATAGATAACCCAAATTCCAACCTTATCGAAAGAAACCCGAGGAGTCATAACTCCTATTTTCAACCGTCGGTCATTTCTAATAGGCTGATAGTTATCAAAATAATCAACTTTGCTCCTAACCCTAATTGGTTAAATGGCTAACTCCATACAATCATTAAAACTATAAAATTTACGGATTCAATTATATGGCTGTTGAAGCACTTGGGTAATCTCTTTAAGCTATCCATAAGTCCTGCCTAACTCATGGAACTTCCTTGATAAATATAATTCAATGTGAAGAAAGTTATAAATTAAAAGACCAAGCCTTAGCTTTCCCCACTCGGCTATGTCTGACTACCTCCCTTGGTCACAACAGAAGGACCCTATGGGTATTCTTTTACTCTTAATCCTTCCTCATCCTAAAATTTACCCTCATGGTAAAGCTACTCAGTCTCCTTCTTTTTCCCAATACTATAGATTCAGCACCTACTTCGCACTAATTCCAACCGTCTCTCTCTCTCTCTCTACTCTCGACTTATAACAAAAGTAAATAAACTCAATTAAATTAAACTGGATTCTTGCCACTAATTAGATTTATTTGGTCTTTCGTTCATTTACCGTATACTAGAAGCTGCAGTCTCAAAAGGCGACAAGCTCAAGCAGGACCAACATTCAAGTGGAGAAAAAGCTCAAGGAATCCAATACTACTGACTGATTAAGCTGGCTTTGGGCTAAATCAAGGCCATGGTAAACAAGCAAGGCAAGTCATTACTTTGATCATATTGATCCTATATTTTAGGCAAAATTATGTTTCTTTAAATTATCAACATGCATGCTTAATTTGTTATGCAAATATATGTCAAAGCTTAAGGTAACTACATGCCTACTTGATATTGTAATTATTCTTACATCACTCCTTGAAGCTTGAATTAACCGATCTTTGTCACCCTAGATATTAATAAAAACTTTAGTAGATATAAGTCATACTCAACGTCGCGTGAGTCTAGTTAAATCTAGGGCATTAAATTGCCTTGCTCATTACTCTTCAAACCTGCAAATTTATTTCTGGGCAGTCATTGAATATAAATGACTGATAATTTGGTACGACTTATCTTATGCTTCTCAAAACCCTAAAAACTTACTTAACCTGTCTTGGTAGTTGGTAAGAGTGGTTGGTGTGAATGTAACATGAGAACTTATGGTTTGTAGTATGCACCGCCTGGACAAACTAAGGACTTAATCCTATGATGACCTCACCATGTAAACAGTACAAACCACAGGTTGGCAAAGTGTAGGCATGACCAACTAATTTGCATCGCCAGTAAAGATAAGCGATTCGGAGTGACCCATGGGTCGTGGTGCTGGTTTAAGCTATCGTGGACACGGGACGTGTCGCTGGTTTAAGCCACTGTGTGGCACAAGAGAGAGTCTGGGTGAGGCGAAAATAGCTTTCCCCCAGATGAAACCTTAGCGAGTGTAATGCTTTACTAGGTGTATTGTAAAGGTCATGTGGTAACTCTCTTGATCTGCATATCTGAGGAAACGTGTGGAATATAACAATGGGGTTATCTCTTGTAGGTAAAGATGTACAGTCTCTGCAGAGTATAAACTATGTGAATAGCCGTGCCTACGGTCTAGGGCGGATATGGGAACTTACTCGAGTTAGTTCTATTTCGAAAACCTTTGTGGGCGGGATAAAAATCTATTAAAGAAAAGTACTCTAACTTTAACTTTCCTGGAGGGATGTACTCCGTTCGTGATAAAAAAAACTAGCATCGGTGGAGGTAACCATGCACTGTAAAAGGTGGATGTAACCTGTACTACTATTATCAACTTTATAAATCTGATTTGGTTAAAACTGCTAAGTCTCAGGAGATTTCTTATTTATCATACTTTCAAGGCAACGCTTTAGCAACTAAAAGAACATCAACCCTTGCTTAATTGCATCCTGTGTGGTGGCTTGTATGTGTTATTATTGCATCCTGTGTGGTGGCTTGTTGAGTACGGTTGTACTCACTCTTGCTTAATTACCATCATCTAGTCAATCAGGAAAAGAAGATCAAGCCCTGCGATGCTTCAAAAAGGGTCGACAGAGCTGGAATTCGATGAGGTCAAAAACTAGGTCGCGAACCCCAGTTGGCTGCCTATGGGTAAGTCTTGAGGGTCCCACCTGTGTGGAGTTTCCGCTATTGTATTCTTTGTTTTCGGCCTAATCGGCCCATGTGTTAGTTATTACTGTATAAACTAAGCTTCCACATAATATATTTTTGATATTCAGTAATGTATCTATGAGCACTATCTACTGATCTAGAGAATAGTGCGGTGGAATCACAAAGGATCTGGGTTGCTAACTCGCGGTCCGACAGAGCTGGTATCAAAGCATATATATCGACTGTAGGTCATGACCTTAGATAGCATGGCCGTTAGCCTGATAACAAGAAGTACTTCCTTAAAACATATTTGCAAACATATAAACACTAATGCTTCTTCTCATCCCTCTTAGAAGATCTTGCCTTCTCTATATCTTCCCTTGGCCAAGATTTGAATTCTTGAAGCTCTCTTACCTCAAAATTCAAAATCTTAGGTTTCGAGGACTCCTCTTGAAAATTATTCCAAGAACCCACCTTGGGCCGGAGTTGCAAAGTTTAAATTGAAAGTTGGTTGAAAATTTTATTTACCCTTGGAAACTCAAAGTATCAAAATTATTTACGAAGATCGTTTTCAAACTTGTTTCAACAAACCTGATACTTGGGAAAATTTTCAAAATTTGACTTCCTTCCAAGTTATTCCCAAAACCCGCTTTGGATTCTCATATATATATATATATATATATATATATATATATATATATATATATATATATATATATATATATATATATATATATACATATATATCATTAGGGAGAAATAATGGTATAAGTTTTTGGATAAATCTTGGTGGTTTTATGTCGATCGGTAGAAGGAAATTTCTGGGTGAAAAATGAATGGACCAATTTAAGTGTTTGGATTAGCTAGACATTGGATTAGCTAAATAAGTGGACTGATAAAAAAGCGTCGCGACTTCTCAAATATATATGTACCAATCTTGGTGGATTCATGTCAACTCTCAGAAAGTCATTGGTATCAACTTTTGGGTGGAAGAAAAGGGTCAGATTTAAATAATTGGATTGACTAAGACGGTAGGCCAATTTAAATAATTGGGGTGGATAAATAGGTGGACTTATTTAAATAAGATTGGAATGGTCAAATAAGTAGGCCGATAGAATTCCATAGAGAAAGGAAGTGTAATCGTCATTATCAATTTGCATCTTCAATAAACAATGTGAATTTTGGATGAATATTGCCATGATGGGATAATAGGATATAGTTGATTACTGAAAGGATCGCTGGATCATCTGAGAAATTGGGAAAAAGTAGGTAATAACCATTGAATTATAAAATTGATTAGCAACCTTATTCCCGGTGAGTATTTATGACAATGGGGTAGTTTGGAAGAAAATTGTGGATGATGAAATTGATTACTTGATAAACAGATCGTAAACATGCACCGATGATGAAAAGGATTGGATTGTTAAGAAAACATGATACAAATGGTGGATCGAGGTAATGTGAGTATCATTAAGATATAAAGTTGAATGGATTGACCAATAATGGACCCAAAAATTAGGATTACGATCGAGCTTGGGACTCAAAAGGAATGGATAACCCTGATTTGAATAATGAAACGACGGAGGATACCATAATAAATATATGACTAGTGGATTAGATACATGATAACACTTGCTAAATGGAGTTTTAAACAGCAACAATATTACAATTAAGAAATGAAGCGAGATAGCCTGGGTGTGATCGAGGAAGAGCGGAATTAACAAAGTAATGGAATATAAGCCTAGGAATGAAGGATTATGAGAAAGTGCCTTAGCCCACTAATTGACAATTGGAATATTAGAGAATGCTAGAGTGTCTCTGCAAAAAACACAATTTCCAAGGGCTAGTTTTTTAAAACCAAAGCTTGAAAATCTACTCGCTTTGCAAACCATAGAAAAACCTACCTTTGAAAAATAAATGTTTCTAGAAACCATATTCCAAAGGTTTCCACTTTCAAAACAGTAATGAGAAGCAAGAGTTGCGCTGCCCAAAAAGCATCCTTCTACGCTTTCCTTCCTCTACTTCTGCCTGCAAAGAAGAAATTTGGTTTTCCTCTTTCCTTTTCCCCTACTTTAAAAACATAAGTTCAAGAGATATTGCTGATGCCCGAGAAGACTTGGTGGCTCTGCTCTTGACAAAGCCTAGTGTTCAGAATCCCATGCCCTCTTGTATGTGCTCCCACGTGTAGGCGTTGTTGTATTGCACAGTTTTATTTGGCCCTATGCACTGTCTTCTTTCCCTTGGGCATTGTATTTCAGAGTCATAGGAAAAGCTTGTTTTTAAAAGCTTGGTTGATCTGTGTGGTTAGTGTGCAGCCCTAGTTCATTGGGTGTGCTCTTCTTAGATTGGGTCAGAATACCTCGTTCTTGCGATCCTCCCTATACCTCATGTTGTTTCCCTCTCATCCTTATTGCTGAAAACCCCGTCAAACCTTCAAGCAAGAAATATCCGATAGCCAAGTCAAGGCAAAGGCTCGGCAGCTCAAAGGAAATAGTACCTCAGAGGAAGACGACGAATTAGAAGCTTCTACCCGCAAAAGGATCAAGACCCAAGTCCCCATCTCTTAGTGGGCCCGTTAATCAAGTTATCGTCAAGCAGGCAATGGCCAAGGATAAGTCAACTACCACTGGCCAGAGTAAGAAAAAGAGGCAAATAGTTGATGCTCGCCAAGACCATAACCGTCCATACAAGCTACCATCCGACCCTAATCCGCCAGGAATGTCAAGGGGAAGCTATTACAATGGACATCTTGGCAACACCGCACCAGGCAAACCTCAAAAAATATCAATTGCTTTTGCTGTAAAGATACCGGACACTACGCCAGTGAGTGCCCAAAGAAGAGTCAAAGCAAGGGAGCCAGATGCTTCAAATGCGGCTACCTGGGACACTTGATGAGAGAATGCCCCCAACAGATGCTGGACAAACAAAAAGAAGGGGTCGTCATTACCAGCATCAGCCTCGACAAGAAAGAATGCTAGGACCCCAATATAGAACAAATTATTGTCGAGACCCGAATATGCATTTAATTTAATCTCATTAAATCTTTTAAAAATTTTGAAAATTCCATTTAAGCTTTATTTAAATTCAGGAAAATTTCAAAAATTAATTTTTAAATTTCAGGTTTTAAAAATCCCTAAAAATCAGGATGTTACAAATCTTACCCCCTTAAACGGGATCTCGACCCCAAGATCCGGGCAAACTAAGAGAAATGGGTTTACCGGGTGCGACGATGGAGCTAACGTGGTTCAGGTTTCCTCTTGCAACGCTCTGGAACTGCTGGCTGCCACGGCTTGCTCCTAGAGGAAGTGTCTTGGCGCGCGCATTTCCGATTGAATGGAACGTGTGATTGCTTGACGTTTCTACGCAATCGCGAGCAAAATGGCTCGGTTTACAATTGTAACAATTAGCTGAACCTGCAGGGTTTGCACTCTTCTGAGGTTGATTGCTGACATTGATAGGGCAGGGTCCCGAATTTTCATAACGGGTCACTAGAGCTGGGGTCTTGAAAACTGGTTGCTGCTACTGCTGAGGCACTCGTGTAGGCTGGTATGTATTGAATTTGGTCCTCTGTGACTGCTGTGAATGAACTCCTTGTTGGCTCATCTTCTATTTGTGAAATTCTCCCAACTCACGACGGGAATCCTCAATCAGTATGGCCTTATCCACCAATAGCTGGAAACTGGCATAGTCGTTGCCTACGACCTGCACCTTCAAAGCTGGGTTCAAGCCCTTCTTGAACCTCTTCTGGCGAGCTGCATCTGAGGCTACATCCTCTGGCGCGTAGCGAGCTAGCTGAGTGAATTTATTGAGGTCTTCACTCACTGACAGGTTCCTCTGCTAAAATTCCTGGAATTCATCCTTCTTCATCTCGACCACTCCATCCAAGACGTGGGCGTTATGGAAGGCTTTGGCGAACTCCTTCCAAGTGATGTTGTTCTGGTTCTCATAAGTGGCACAGTAGTTCTCCCACCATTCTGCTGCTGGTCCCTCAAGCTGGTGTGCTGCATATAGTACTTTCTCCCTGTCTGAACACTGGGCTAAGTTCAGCTTCTTTTCAACTGAACGGACCCAATCATCAGCCTCCAAAGGCTCTAACGAACTGGAGAAAACAGGCGGTCTCGTCCTCATGAACTCGTGATAGCCGGATCACGACGAGGTGCTGGTGGTGGTATCGCTCCTCGTTTGCCGCTGCATCATAGCTTGTATATTCTCGCATCATAGTTCGCATCATCCGAGTCCGCCACCAAAATCGATCGAGGGCGGGATCCAAGTTCGGTGAAACCGGCCGCGCTGCATCGCATTCTCTCGATCCTAGTTTGCCCTGCTGCGCCCGCTGTGGTCCCGTATCAACCATCTTGCCGATGCTCAAAAGAAAACAATCACGACCGCCTTTACCGGGTTTAAAGATGAGAGGGAAAAGCATAGAGGAGAGGTAAATTCGTCTAAGGGGGATTTTCTAATAGCAACCTAGACTAAACACACACTTAGCCGAAAAGGCTAACAATAAAACCGGGAAAAATAACTCCAATAAAAGTTGACATGATTGCAATATAATGCTTTTAAGGGCAATATTTGCAGCTCACATCACACACAACGGCAAGAAAAAGCAAAACGATCTATACAAAGCTAAAACTAAGACAGGGTTAAATCTGACAGCTCTTAATCTTCACGATAGCCTCCAATCTTGTCTTGGAACAATTTGACGGCTTGCTTGATCCAATCTTCGCAATGTCGCTCGAAGAATTCCGGGCCAAACTTCTTTTTGATTATTGGACTCTCGAACATCTAAGGATATTATAGGGATGAGAAGTCAAATTAAGTTCTGAAAATAAATTCGTAGAAAAGGCGAGGATTGAGAATCCTAAGAATAAGGTAAGAATAGAGAATCACTATATATTCATTTTGTTGATTGATTTAGAAAATATATTTTGAAATAGCCTAAGACGACCATTCTAACTAGGGCTTCGTCCTACAGTCGATATAGCTCTGATACCATCTCTGTCGAGACCCAGGATCATGCTAGTGCACACAGTCAAACATAGATGAAATCACAACCATAAACACGATAATAATAACGGGAAACTCAAATATCAATAAAACTCAAAAGGTACGACCTTATGGTCAAGCTTACAATAGACTAGCCCGAAGACTTAACAAAATAGCAGCGAAAATCTAAAATAAAGCGTAGTGGCCAATCGACAAGCCCACAGGCTATCGAGTGGAGAACGAAGCCTAATCCGCAAGTCGCCAAGTACTCTCCTTCCGAACCTCCTGTGGTGATACTCCTCTTCCTCAATCGAGCAACATTGGGCATAAAGCCGTGAGTACATTGGTACTCAGCAAGTCGTTTGTAACAAATGAATGCAATATAGTATGCAAGGCTTACCAAAGGATGGTTGAAAGGTTAATTTGCATAAAAGACATTTAAAGGTAAATACAGTAAATAGATTGAAAGCGAACTTTAAATAAAACGATAATAAATGATAATCAAAGGAATTATACTAAACCACTCATGGACCTCCCATCTATAAGCTAAACTAACCACTTATGGACCTCTCATCCATAAGCTAAACCATCAGTGAGTTAACCACCCACTGCTTAACCACAGTCCACAAGTTTTCATAAATAACTACCCCTCGTGTGAAATCACCGAGCATTGTCCATGACTGAGGACGCGCCTATTCGAATAGTTTTACACTCTGCAGAGGTTGCACAACTGTACCCATACGATGTGATTAGCCTCGGCCTAAGGTAATCACAACAAGGCCTTTACAAAGTTCGCCATAACTCAATCCGTCCGCTAGGTTTCGTGATCACACCCCCTTGCGCCACATGGAAATCAGCAACCATGTTCATCTCAATGGCAAGATTAAAGTTGAAACCTCCCAAATTAGTCAGCCAGGTCCATCCCATACTAGACATGTGGTTTGCACGGTAAAGCTCAGATCAATGACGCACAAAGTTAAGTCCTTAACATCACCTGGGCGAGGCTACCACATCCCCCCGAAGTGCACCTGCACTTCCCCCTTTACTGCACGATCACTCGCCTGAGTGCAAAACCAAGTTTGTATACCCGGCCAATGACACACCAATGTCATAACACAAATTTTAGTCAATGTGGCACCGACCACAGTTCCATAAGCCATTAAGTCAAATTAATAATTTACATGTGATGATAAATCCAATCGTAAATATAAGCCAGCTAAGCATCTACACGTACCAACCCATGTGACAAATAACCTAGCATCACTAGTATGTTTCCCAACCTAGGGTGACAATGATATCATGATATTTCAAATTATCAAGGAGGGATAGATTCAATTGGGACGATAACTGCCAGTACAAGGGTTTGAATAAAAATAGCGATGCAATGTAATTTAAAACAAAATAAATAAATAATAGATTGCAAACTGGGTTCAACATGATCAAAGGACACGACTTGCCTTCGTTATGCTCAGTGAGGTACTCCTGGTCTTCGGGCGTAGAACCTGCTCCTCCGGAATCCGAATCTAACGAGAGAGAAAACGACCGAAACAAACAAAACACATAAAATAATGAGCAAATGAACTCCAAAATTCACAAAACTAGAACCAACAGCTAGAGCTCGATTTTAGATGAATTTAGAAAAAATAATGGGGTCAATCGGAGCTAGGACGGAGGAGAACGGGCTCTCGGAACATAAATCCAAAGGATAAATTGAGAAAATCGGAAAAGACACTGTGCTGTGAACCCGGTCCACGGAATACTCGGTCCACGGTGAACCCGTCCACCGTGCAGCGGCATGCAGCGCGATACCGACGCGGCGAGCTAGGGCTGACGTGGCATGCGCTTGTGCTGCCACGTGGTACAGTGCTGACGTGGTGGCTGACGTGGCTCCTGGGGCCGGATATTTGCTGACGTGGCCGGACACGTGGCATGCCACGTGGCATTAGGGCTGACGTGGCGTGCCACGTGGGTAGGGCTGACGTGGGCGGCTCGGGCGCGGGCGGCAGTGCGAGATTCGACGGTCGGATGAGGGCCACGTGGCGCAATCCGAGCGGTGGATTTTGGATCTGAAACGGACGGCTGAGATGCGAGGCGCGGGGGACGGATCAACAACGCGTGGCGGGCACGGCGGGCGAAGCGTCGCGGCGACGGACGCGAGGCGGGAGCAGGCGCGAACGCAGCGGCGGATCGAGGCGGGCGCAGCGCGCCGCTGGTGCGTGCGGGTCGCGCACGCGGCCGAGGGGCGTGCCGCTGGTCCGCGAGCGTGTGCGCGGCAGAGATGGAGGAGGTCCAGCGGGGCGATCTCCGACGACCTTTGAGCATCGTGGAGGCCCGGCTGGCGGCGCTGGTTCGGCGACGGCAGGAGAAAACGGGAGGGGTTCGGCGGGCTTCACGGTGGCGACGCAGCGCTGCACCGGCGAGGAACGAGGCGGAGGAACTCCGGGACGGCGGCGACGGCAGCGAGGCGAGGCACCGGTGAGGAACGAGTCCGGCAGAGGCGCGGGCGCGAGCACGATGCCGACGACGGGGCTCCGGTGACGGCGGGGCGAGGACGAGGCGATGGCGGCGGCGAGGGAGGTGCACGTGAACCGAGAAAGCGGCGTCGCATTTATGCACACGAACCGAGGATGGCCGGATGGAACACGGGCAGCGGCTTCCGATCGGAGACGAAGGCGGAGAGGCCGACGCGTGGCGCAGCGAACGCATCGATGAGACGGGCTCGGCCGAACGGGCGGCGGCGGATGGCGCCGTGGTGCCACGGATCCGTCGGTGAGGGCGAGCGCGCGCGCGGCTAGGGTTAGGGTTAGGGTAGGCGTGCACGGGCACGGGTGGTGGAGATGGAGCCACGGCGCGGGCAAAGCATCGACACCGAGCGAGGGTGCAGCGCGAAGGCCGCCGGTGCCACCACGTGATGGCGACGCCGGCGGCGCGGAGGGAGGCAGGCAGAGCGCTGCGGCGAGTGAGCTGGGCGGGCGGGATGGCACCGCGTGGCGCGGGCGACGATCCGGCGGCGGAGGAAGAGGCGGGGCGCAGGATCAGACGGCCGGAAGTTTTTCCCCAATTAATTATTTTCAGAAAATTTAAATAAACTTCCAGGAGCTCTAGAAAATAGCAAATAAATCCCAAAAATTCACCAAAATACCAAAAAATTCCTTAAGACCTGAAGAATCTAAATACAATATTTTCAACTTATGTTAATGTTTATTTTGCTCAGATTAAATAATTTTAAAATTCTAAAATTCATTTAAAGCTTAATTTAATCCCAGAAAATTCCAAAAAATTTCTTGTGACACAAGGAACTCAATTAAAATATTTTCAGCTAATGCTGAGATTTAATTTAATCTCATTAAATCTTTTAAAAATTTTGAAAATTCCATTTAAGCTTTATTTAAATTCAGGAAATTTCCAAAAATTAATTTTTAAATTTCAAGTTTTAAAAATCCCTAAAAATCAGGATGTTACAATTATGCTTTATCAAGATCCATTATCCGGCCCAGGAGATTCATCAACTACCGCCTACCTTGAGTGCGGCAAAGCAAAACATGACGCCCAATCATGTCCTCTACTACGACAAGTTGGAAGAGGATCATGTTTCACCTGCAGGCAAAAAGGACACTATTGCTACAAATGCCCCATCTGCTACTATCCCCACTACAAGAAACACCATTCGCCAGGGGATTGCCTCAAAAACCTAGTGGTGTGCACACGCTGCAGAGAAAAAGGACATCAGGATGACCAATGCACCGCCAACTACCCCAACTGTGACGAAGATCACCAACTCGGAGAATGCCCAATAAGCAAAGTCACGTGCTTTCTTTGTAAAGGACAAGATCACTACCCCAAGGACTGCTCCATGGATATATTGCTGACCAAAACTGTCGAGATACAACAGATGAGCCTTCAAGCCGCCATTAAACTCGTCATGGCCAAAGCCAATAGAAGCAACTAGTAACTGCCACCTGCCTTTTAAGGGGGTAGCCAGAATAAAACAAGAATGTCAAAGCACCGTAGCCATGGGCCACTATGACCACTCCAGCTTGAAGGAGGATTTTGACCAAGCACCAACAAGCAGCGAGCAACTGGAAGAACAAGCACACCGCAATGGAATGACGACCGCTACGGGATCTATGTGGAAGAACAAGGTTTCCCCTATGTGCCTCTCCTCTACAAGTGTTAACCCACTTTTGTGCAGATTTTTTTCCCTCTCCCGACTACTCCAAGGAAAGGACGGCTTGTCAAACAGAACCTTGTAACCTACTGCTAGCCCGCTTGTCCCCACCTCTTTCTTTCTGCTCTACCCGAATCTCGTGGATGAGATTCCTTTTAAGGGGGTAAGATTTGTAACATCCCAAAAATATGGGACTATTGTAATTATGAAAATCAAAAATCTTTTGTCGATTTTCCTATGCTATTCAAAATTTTTGGAGTTCATTCAAAAAAACTTTTCTTCGCTCAAGTTGTGTGGATTAATCAACCAACCTAAATCTTGGGTAAAGAACCAACTAACTTGAAAATTAATTTGAGTTTACCAAAGTTCCTTCATCTAATTATCATATCCGAAGAACCAAATTCTGAAATTCAAAACTTACCTCTCAGGGACTTAGCAAAGCCTAAAATTCAAATTTTAAATCCAGGATTTGAACTAAGATTTCCAACTCAAACCCTAAGTGTAAAATTTAGGCTTAAATTCAAAATTCATAATTCTTCAAAAAAGCCTTACCCTCAGTCCATTCCAGCTGGCCCCCTTTTCCCCTCCTTTTTCTTTCCCTACTCTATTCTCTCGCCAAGCCCAACCGGCCACCTTCTTTTTCTTTTCCCACTCTCTCCATTAGGCCCCAGCCCGGCGCCTCCTCTTCCTTCCCCTTTCTCCTTCCCTTGCTCCTGATGCCACCAAGCTGGCCCAGCTCCAGGTGCCCACACGACTACGTCTTCGGCCCACCTCGACACACCCGCTCTTGCTCCCTTCCCCTATTCCCCCTACCCAGCGCTCGCGCATAGCACGTGCACACGGCCGCACCCCTACGCTCGGCTGACGAACCAGCCTCGCTCTCCTGCTGCCCCGCTCTGCGCCAAACTATCCATCCTAGCTCCGCCCCTTTTCTCTGCGCCGCACCGGCCTAGCGCCACCCTCCCCTACCGGCCTAACCTCGGCTTAGCCCGGCCCAGCTCCTGGCATCCGTTCCCACCTGACCAGCCCAGCGCGCACCCCGGACGTGGCCACCCCCGATTTTTGCCCCAGCGCCTATACACCTAGCCGCCCCTCCTCTATCATGCGCTAATGCCCGGCATAGCCTGCTCTAGCCCAGCTGCGTGTTGCAACCTTATTTTTTCTCTCCTTCCTCCCGGCCACCGTCGTCCTACGAGCCTCCTCGCTCGCCGCCTCCTCACTCCCATTTTGTCGAGAACCACCCCGAGCTATTTTTGCTCCACCCCCGAGCCGCATCATGGTGCCACCGCCTCTTGCTCCCTTGGCCTCCTAGGGTTCTGTTTTGCCAGTCCAATTTGCTTGTGCCTCACCAAACTCCCTTGGCCTCGTCAGCCCGCCTCGGCGCTTCGAACCGAGCTGTCTGCTGTAGGCGCACCACCAAACTCCCCATGCCTATTTTTCCCTCTCTTTTTCTCCCATCTGCTTTTGCCAAGTGCCTTTCTTCTCCCCACCCCTCCGGTTCACGCCCCAAATTCCTTTTTTCCCTTTTACGCCCATGGCAAGTGGGCCTGACCGGGATGTAAGGCCAACTATTGCATATTTATCTCAGGTATCCTTGGCCCTTGTGTTCAATCCTTAAAGTACATTCCTAAGGTTATTCTGATGATCGATCGAGGTTATAAAATTAATCCTCATGTAAGAATTAGCTAAAGCAAGTCCACGCATGGCTATTTTCAAATGGCAAGGAATGAGCTTCGATCTAATAATTGTTAACATTAAGGTTTATTAGGTGACACTAATCAAAGGATGTTATATCTTTACCCCCCGGATCTATATCCGCTAATGCGAATCAAAGTTTACTAAATTCGACTACGTTTTGACGCATAAAATAATAATAACAAACTGCTCACATCGAAAGTCATGAAGACTCCCTTATAATTTAAGGCTTAAAATAAATGTTGGTACAATCTTCACTATTTACCTACAAAATACAAAGATTTGCAAAATAAAGATTTCTTTATTCAGAATCAAGAAATTCTTAAGCCCAATGAGGAAATCCTTAATCGTTATCCAACCCTAGTCAAGTGGCCTCAAGGATGAGTGTAGGTCCTTAATCTTTATCCTAAGTTCGAATCTTGCAAAAGGAACCTGAAATGAGAGATACTATGCAAGTAGCACCCTTAACCATGGAAGCTTGCTAAAACACAATCTCACCTCAGTAGTAATCATCCAACCTTTACCTCAGTACTTAATGAATGAGAATAATAGATAACCCAAAGTCCAACCTTATTGAAAGAAACCCGAGGAGTCCTAACTCCCATTTTCGACCGTCGGTCATTTCTAATAGGCTGATAGTTATCAAAATAATCAACTTTGCTCCTAACCCTAATTGGTTAAATAGCTAACTCCATACAATCATTAAAACTATAAAATTTATGAATTCAATTATCTAGCTGTTGAAGCTCTCGGGTAATCTCTTTAAGCTATCCATAAGTCTTGCCTGACTCACGGAACTTCCTTGATAAATATAATTCAATGTGAAGAAAGTTATAAATTAAAAGACCGAGCCTTAGCATTCCCCACTCGGCTATGTCTGACTACGTCCCTTTGTCACAACAGAAGGACCCTATGGGTATTCTTTTACTCTTAATCCTTCCTTATCTTGAAATTTTCCCTTATGGTAAAGCTACTCAGTCTCCTTCTTTTTTCCAATACTGTTGTTTAGCGCCTACTTCGCACTAATTCCAACCCTCTCTCTCTACTCTCGACTTATAATATAAATAAATAAACTCAACTAAATTAAACTAGATTCTTGCCACTATTTGGATTTGTTTGGTCTTTAGTTCATTTACCGTATACTAGAAGCTGCAGTCTTGAAAGGCGACAAGCTCAAGCAGGATCAACATTCAAGTGGAGAAAAAGCTCAAGGATTCTAATACTATTGACTGATTAAGCTGACTTTGGGCTAAATCAAGGCTGTGGTAAATAAGCAAGACAAGTCATCACTTTAATCATATTGATCCTACATTTTGGGAAAAATTATGTTTCTTTAAATTATCAAAGTACATGCTTAATTTGTTATGCAAATATATGTTAAAGCTTAAGATACTTGCATGCCTACTTGATGTTGTAATTATTATTACATCACACCTTGAAGCTTGAATTAACTGATCTTTGTCACCCTAGATATTAATAAAAACTTTACTAGATATAAGTCATACTCAATGTCACGTGAGTCTAGTTAAATATAGGGCATTAAATTGCCCGGCTCATTACTCTTCAAATCTGCAAATTTATTTCTGGGCAATCATTGGATGTAAATGACTGATAATTTGGTACGACTTATCTTATGCTTCTCAAAACCCTAAAAACTTGCTTAACCTGTCTGGGCGGTTGGTAAGAGAGGTTGGTGTGGATGTAACACGAGAACTTGTGATTTACTGTATGCACCACTGGACAAACTAAGGATTTAATCCTGTGATGACCTCATCATGTAAAAAAGTACAAACCATTGGTTGGCAAAGTGTAGGCATGACTAACTAATTTACATCGCTAGTAAAGGAAAGAAATTCGGAGTGACCCACGGGTCGTGGTGCTAGTTTAAGCTATCGTGGACATGGGACGTGTGCTGATTTAAGCCACCATGTGTGGCGCAAGAGGGGGTCTAGGTTAGGCAAAAATTGCTTTCCCCCAGACGAAATCTTAGCGAGTGTAATTCTTTATTAGGTGCATTGTAAAGGTCATATGGTAACTATCTTGATCTGCATGTCTAAGGGCGGACAATGGAGTTATCTCTTGTGGGTAAAGATGTATAGTCTCTGTAGAGTATAAACTATTCGAATAGCCATGCCCACAGTCAAGGGTGGACATGGGAACTTACTCGAAGTTAGTTTTATTTCAAAAACCTTTGTGGGCGGGCTAAAAATCTATCAGAGAGAAGTACTCTGACTTTAACTTTTCCTAGAGGGATGTACTCCGATGGTGATAAAAACTAGCATCGGTGGAGGTAACCACGCACTGTAAAAGGTGGATGTAGCCTGTACTACTTTTACTATTGCATTCTCATAATCAACTTTATAAAATCTGATTTGGTTAAAACTGCTAAGTCTTAAAGAGATTTCTTATTTATCGTACTTTCAAGGCAACACTTTAGCAACTAAAAGAATCTCAAGTCTTCCTTTTCACAGCCTTGCATGTGTTATTATTGCATCTGTGTGGTGGCTTGTTGAGTATAGTTGTACTCACTCTTGCCTAATTACCATCATCCAGTTAGTTAGGAAAAGAAGATCAAGCCCTGCGATGCTTCAAAAAGGGTCGACGGAGCTGGAATTCAATGAGGTCAAGAACTGGGTCGCGAACCCCTAGTTGGCTGCCTGTGGGCAAGTCTTGAGGGTCCCACCTGTGTGGAGTTTTCACTGCTGCATTCTTTGTTTTCGGTCTAATCGGCCTATGTGTAAGTTATTACTGTATAAACTAAGCTTCCACGTAATATGTTTTTGATATACAGTAATGTATCTGTGAGTACTATCTACTGATCTAAAGAATAGTGTGGTGGAATCATAGAGATCTAGGTTGCTAACCCAGGGTCCAACAGACACGCTCTACGTTAAATCGACTGCTTCAAATCTACTTTCTCTGCACTGCGCGTGTAGTGATAATGATTTATGATCTCTTACTCATATGGCTTCGTAGTTTACACAGTAAAACATTTTAATTTGCTCTAGTGTAGTTTACATGTATCCCGACACCCGCATCTATTTAGCCCTAGCTTGTTGGACATGCAGCAATTTTTTGACACCATGTAAAGCTATAAATGCCTCTTGTTTTCAACAAAGAACACCAGATGATCCTACCATTCTAGCCTATTCCATCTGCTACTAGATTGATCATTGGGGGATAAGTTAATTGCAGAATGAGCCGATCATAGTGTGTTTTGTAGAGGCGTGGCTTGGCAGTTGGCTAGAGAAGCTCTCATAGAGCGCAAGGATGGGGCCCTAGCGGTGCGCCATCGGTGCCTTCACACTATATATGAACCATACCATCCTCCTCATCGTATTAACCTGACCTTTTAATGCAGGGTTAACAGTTTGACGAGATACGTAACATTTGTAGGTTTAATTGGGCATGTTCTTTTTTATTTTAGCATATTGTCTATGACTGTGACTTGTTCTTCTTTATTTCCACTTATGGTTTATGATTGTGGCTTATAGTTTTTAGGCTGTTTGTGAAAAAGAATACAGAGTAACAGAAACTCATATGCAGTTTTAGCCGATATAAATGAAGTCAACACAATATGTATTACAATTAACTTATAGACCCCGCCTTAAAAGCTACTCCATTTGAAAGCTAGTTAATATAGAAAAGCCGAAAAGTAGCTTTTAGAAGCAAAAAAGAAGATGTCATTTTCTTATGAGGGAGTGGTAGCTTAAAGGCTGTTCTAAAGTGTTGTGATTTATGATTTTTAACTAAAATAGCAATGTAGTATCTGTTAGTTTTTCGGTATTCAAATAAAGAAAAATAAAAAATATTGTTATATCTCTACGGATAATACAAAGAAAAAGAAAAAAGGAAACAAGAAAAAAGAAGAAGAAAGAGAAAAAATCCATTTTAAAAAGCTAGCACGTTCCAAATGACTTTTGTTCCGAAAGTCAGAAGCCATCATTATTTAGAAGGCCTAATCTGGAATCTAGCATGACTCGACATAGCTCTAAAGCAAGAATAACCTCAAATTAGCTTTAAACTTGGTCCATTTTCACTAATTTAATCTGAAAGATTGAACTAATTTTAAACCTTTATTTAAGGAAACTAATTCTGAGCTTGTTTCCCCGACTCCCGCGGCGCCCCGTGCCGTGAGATCCCCGTTCCTTTTTACGTGGACGGCCACACGCTGCATCCCGACACACATGCACTCACTGCCATGCGGGTCACTCGTTTCCCCGACTCCCGCGGCGCCCCGTGCCCGTGAGACGCCGTCACGACCAGTCGCGATCGCGCCCCGTCCACGACACCCATCGAAGCCATCCTGACCGTCCAGATCTAACGGCGTGAGGTAACGGCCCCACCCCGACTTTCGCTCCCGACCGTTTATTATAGCTGCAGGATCGCCCCTTCCGCTTCGGTTTCCTCCAAAAGAAAAACTGCTCTCTTCGGTTTCCTCCCAAAGAAAAACTGCTCCCAGCACAAGGACAGGGAAGACGAAGTTACAGAGAGAGGTAGAAGCGAACATAAATTGCAAGGAAGAACAAGGGGAGAGGTCAAGAGTGAGTAAATAAATAAACCGTCGTCTCGTTGTAAGTATCGTGGATCTTGGTTTCCTTTTCTTTTGTGCTTGGTTCGCTTTCTGAAACGTAATGTATCCTTGATCTTGGATTTCATACATCGGCTGAGCAGGTTATTGCTTTGTCTCTCCATTTCGACGTTGGTTCATTTTTATTTTGCAAAATTTTTGTTTATATGATGGATCTTATCTGGTTGGCCAGAATGTTTTCTTGAGTAAAGTGTCATGCGATGCATATTCTTTCAGCTGTAGAATTTCCCATTGTGCGATGTTGCTATTATTCATATCAAGTTGTTCTTTTAATAAATTTAGAATGTTGATCTCTGTCTGAGTGTTCTTGGATGTGCTTTACTAGCCTCTGCTGTTGTTGTTGTGTTTCGCGAGAAGTTGGGGAGGATGATGTCCGAAAGCGAGGAGCACGGCTCGCTCCTGGAAAAGATCAACGAGAAGATCCATGAGTACAAGGCTCCTCCTCCTCCTCCTCCTCCTCCTCGTCGGACTCCGAAGACGACAAAAAGCCTCACAAATCCAAGAAGAAGAGGTTGTTCGGTAGGACGCATCCGCTGCATCACGTCCTCGGCGGAGGCAAAGGTATATACACAAAATGACGAGGATTGGGAAATGCTTTGCTCAAAAACGAGATTACGAAACATGGATGGACAGATCAAGAACCATGGATCAGTCACGTCATTTATGAGAATACGGATTGCTTATGAAAACAGATTAAGGAAATGGACAAATTATACCTCATCGGTGACAGATTGGACACTTTCTTAGTTTCTGTCACAAGAATTGATCCAAGAAAGTTTGTATATAATGCGATTTCATCACCAGTTCATGCGATTTTTTTTTATTGTTAGCATCGACGTAAGGTGAGTTGACGATGACCATGGTGACGGTGACACCTAATTGTGTTGCTTTGCAGGTGCTGATCTTGTGCTTTGGAGGAACAAGCAGACGTCTGGGAGCATTCTGGCAGGGGTGACTGTGATCTGGCTGCTGTTCGAGGGCATTGGTTACCACCTCCTGACCTTCCTCTGCCACTCGCTCATCGTCTTCCTCACCGTCTGCTTCGTCTGGTCCAACGCTGCATCCTTCATCAACAGGTCGTGCAATACTTCTTTCTGTTCCCCTAATGTCCTGTTCTGTGCTTGCAGGCATATGATCTTCATTGCTAGTCTAGTAGCACATCTTATTGGAAGGACAGTCTGTCCCAGTGTCCCTAGCCTTTGATACTGAATTTTAATCTCAGACCGTGCAAATCCACCACTTTACTTTTTCTTTTTGCTGAAGAACTTTTTTTTCTGCTTTTGCAATTACAAGGTAGAAGCACATGCACACACGCGAGTGCACTCCCCATAGTATTACAAACCTCTGTGGTCTTGAGCTAGAACAACAATTTATGGTTTGATACAAGAGTTATGAATTTACTAAGCTTGTTTCGTATTTCCGATGTAAAATTCATGGCAACCTATTACTATTTCAAAGTAATGTTACCAGAAGTAGTGGCAGTCGGCCAAATTTTGATATGACCGATCCATTAAAACTCACATATGTGGCTTTTGTTCACTTTTCTTGTATTCATTTCGTTCATGATATTTGTAGGACCGATGATGGAAATCAGAACGGGTGAATAATTTTTACATCTTTTCATCTTCAGTAAAATCAATTTATTTGGCTTCTTCTCTAAATTAGTTATGAGAAACTAATAAGATTAGATGCACAATAAAAATAGGGATAAAATAGAAGCTAACAATCCAAAGGAACAGAAGAAGCAACGAGCGGGCCAAAACCTCACTAGGCCAATTTGATCGCCAGCTTAAGACCGGTCTAACCGAGCTGGATGATCTAACTGTTGATCGAGGGCTGGTCTGACCAGTCATTGGTCTGACAACAGGTCTGGGGCCGGTCTGACCGATCTCCTATTTCCAAACTAAAAAGAACTCTCGGGTCAAAACTCAAATCTCAAGAAATTGCTCAAATTTCCTCTAAACATCTCCAAATTTTGTATGAGATTTGTCCAAGGCATTAGAAACCTAAACCAATAAAAAATCATGAGGTTCTTAGGCTCAAAATCACTAATTTGAAGAAAATCAAATATAGGTCTCAAGAACACATAAAACCCTAAAATCCAAAATAGTTCTTACTCGTAGTATCTAGTCAAGAGAACGGTTTAGATCTACTCCTATACGTTGTAATAAGCTAATCTAAGTATGGATTCAGGATAAAATTATCTTAACCACAAAAACCCAAATTTGACCTATGAACAAGCAAAACCAGGCTTGATCTCGAGTCTTGTTGTAAGAGTAATCTAGATGGGTGAATATTGATTAACTAGACTCATTTCCTACCTCTTACTCATCATAGATCGTACAAGATCAAGAGAAAAGAAGAAAACATCAAAAATCAAGCCAAATCAAGATTTCAACACTTGAGCAAAGAGGAGAAAGACTTAGATGAATTTGGATATCTATTGATAATTGAAGATGAATGTTTATAGCCGCTCACAAAAAATAATGATGATAAAAATCTCAAGACAAAGAGTCATAACTCATCTCCCCAAAGTTCTCCTTCTCTAGCTTCCTAGAGAGCTAACTCTAACTCTCTCCACTCACCCTCCCTATATAGCGGAAGCTTACAAGAAACTCTAACTAGCTCTCTAGTTAAATTTTATCTACTTATATAGTCTAATATGTTAACTTAATACCATACCAGATTTTACACTCACACATGCACGCTTCTCAAAGTGCACAAACCATTAACTTGTTAGTGAATCAACACTTGATTCACTTAACATTATTACCACATTCTTGACCTAAACTACCTCTCTTGCACCTCCTCGCATTGTGATTTGATCAAGTGTCAACTTTTCGGTTTAAGACAAAAAGACCATTTTGCCCTCAAACCACCTTCGACGAAGTTTCGCGCTTCCTTCACCTTGAATCAACCATGTGCTCCATCTTTAACTTCATATGGCCTAAATGACTTTCTGCAAAGGCACTCATGTGTTCGGATCCCACCAAACCGTCATCGCTTGCAAACAGTCGCAAGTCACTTGCTCCACATGCTTCTCTATACACTATGATGGCACCTGGTTTCCTTGACTATTTTGGACCTTAGATCCTCCCTGAGCTTAGTCCCAATCTACTTTGCTGTTGTCTGTCATGTCCATCACCGATAGCCTTCCTCCGGTTCCTTGTCTTACCAACTTGTAACTATTCCACTAGGCTTAGTCATCTTCCAACATCACCTTGATCGTTCTGGACCTTAACTCCCTTAGCTTAATCCTAATCCCTTCCTCCTCATTATGCCCTAGCTTTGAAGTCCTATAACCAACAACAACAAACAAACCATCACGTAGCACCGCATAATACACAAAATCATCAATCGACATAATTGATAAGCTAAGAACCCTTACCTTCACATCAAAACATCTCTGCATGCTTTGATATGTAGCTAGTAGTGCCCAATGACTAGCTATCATTTGTTCACATATTAAGACTCTTTCAAACTGTCCCTACCTGCATTGATCTCACACCATATGCACCAACTCTCCTCTTCACGATCCTTGTCTTCTCTGTGCTTCCTACTTGAGCCACATAACCTCACCCGGACTTACCTGATCGCATCGACCTCGTCTCTCCAACCTAATCCTGATCCCTTGCTATTGACCACTAACGTTCTCTAAGTCACCTGCACATCCAAAGATCAAGAAACTATCTCGAGTATAAGTTTCATATACTTGACTTATATTAGTCAAAACAATATATCATACAACACAACATAACACAAACAACGGCATCAATGCCGTGCACACACTCAACTATGCTCATACACTGATCCTAACCTTCTAGGACCAAACCTCAAACCAAAATGCACAATTCAACACCAATTCGCCAAAAGCCAGTCTAACCGCTAGTATTTGGACGGTCTGGCTACTATAGAGCATCAGAAAACACCCTCTTTAAAATTTCGGTTAAACTCTATGCCTCCACAAAGTGTTTGGTGTGCAATTTCCAACAGCCATATGGCTGGCCTGATAGCTTGCCCATGGCGGTCAAATCGTCGGCTACCGGCTGGTCAAACCAACATTCCATGGCGGTTAGATCGCGTTACACCTGAAATAACTCTAAACATTGCAAACTTCTAAAACAAAACTTAAACTTCAACAACATTTGTATAACAAAACCAAAATACTCATAATACACCATGGGATGACCTCCACATGGTCTTGCAATATTGCTATTTGAGTTGCTCTATTAATGCCTTACTGAATCTAGTTGCTTCATTCCTGCCATTTATTCTGGAGATGGCATTTATTTGTTTCACCAAGCAACTTGGAAAATTTGACTACTCGAAATGCAAATAAATATAATATAAATTTTGAATTAATTATGATTTGGTGAGTGGAGACAATAAAATAACCAATTCAATCTAATTCTATGGACTCTTGATCTAAAAATTGATCACCTACAGCTTGTAACAAGAAAATGTCTAGTTTTTATCTATGAGATGATTATGTTTTCGGTGGTGATATCATCTTGGGATTTTCAGGTCCCCTCCAAAGTTCACTGAAGTTATTCTATCTGAAGTCCAATGCCTGAAGTTAGCCCATGTTCTGAGGAAAGAAATCAATGAGGCTTTCTTAACATTGCGCAATGTTGCTTCCGGGAAAGACCTGAAAACATATCTGATGGTAAGCTGAGTGGTACCATCTGTTTTTCTTCTTCTTTTTTCATCAAGTAATTTTGTGCTCAATGCTATGCTGGAGCATTTTTCTTGCAGTCAGTTGCAGTCCTCTGGTTCATTTCTATAATTGGGAGCTGCTTCAGCTTCTTGACTCTGTCTTACACTAGTAAGCCCTTATCTACTTTCTCTTTTGCTTTCACTGCAAATTAGTTCATAGTATCGTCTTCTGAAGATGTGTGCTGTACGGTACCTACTCTACTTAATCTGAATAATACTTTGAAAACTACAATACAACTCGAAAGATTCCTGTGTACATGCAGCAATACTGTGATTACGTTGTACTTTGATTTCTATGATTGCTTTCACTCTTAGTCTTAGAAAATTCAAGAATTTGATCCATGAAAATCTGCACTGGTACTGAACTGTATAAACACAAACATATGCAGATGCACAGTAGCTTCATCCGAAAATATGTACTGATACACTATTAACTATTTGCTTACATCAGATCAAATGCTAAATTGGACTTTACAACAATAGCTTCCCCTTTTAACATCGAATACATGAAAGAAAATTCTACTCTTGTGTTTTTTCTTCCACATCAAACTTGTAGGGAGGCCATACCAATTGGATTGAATGGGATGCAATTGTCTCAGCGCAGACCATTCAAATGATAATTTTGATCAAATAATGCAATGCAGTATACTGGCAGAATTCCATAATTAGTTAGTGTTAAATATTGAAATGCTAAGTTCTGACATTTGTATCTCTTCTCTTTGGCTGATCTGAAAAACTGAAAAGGTTATGCTAGCATTGTCTTCTTGAAAAGTGTGCTTACAGACTGTTTGCTTGCATTACATCCCAAGTGTTAAATTCAGAAAAGTGTAACAAAATATACACATCCAAGCTTCCGTGTGCATATAATATCATCAAATCAGGAGATACAAAAAATCAGTACTTCTATTGCTCATTGTCATTCGAGATACGCTGAATTTGAATCCTGTTTGCAGTTTTCCTCATGGCATACACGCTTCCCATGCTGTATGAGAAATACGAAGATCAAGTGGACGTTGTGGGCGAGAAGGCCCTGGTCGAGATCAAGAAGCAATATGCTGTGCTTGATGAGAAGCTTCTCTCAAAGATCCCGATGTTATCCGACAAGAAACAGCATTGATGTGATGATTACAAGCCCGAAGACCCCTACATATTCATATGCATCTCAGCACATTACCATAATAGTCTCTCTTGGTTTCCTCTGTCATCATCTAGCAATTTTTGAGATGGCATGATAGATATTATTTTGATCATCAAGCTTCGGAAAATTGACTTTTCCGAGTCCTAGAACACAACACCGTCGACGGTCACACGTAGTAGTTGCTTCAGCTTGTCACTTTCAGTTCATATTTTGAGTTTTAATTTGGTTACAAGATACATATGTCAGACCAACTTCTATAATTATTTGCTATATATATATATATATATATATATATATATATATATATATATATATATATATATATATATATATATATATATATATATATATATATATATATATATATATATATATACTTTCTACACCCGGGTGTAATTACACCCACCTCTAATATATCACCTAAACGAACTTGAAATACTCTTTTATCACTTTGGATATACTCGTATACTAATTATAAGATATTTCAATGTGAATCACACGAAAAAATTGCAAGAGAGTCCATAGTTTTTAGCGTATTTTGTAAATACCTTCATATACGTACATAAAAAGGAGTATATCTAAAAATATATATATACTACCTCTGAAAAATTGTTCATACCACCTAGATGATCTTAAATACTCGTATACTATACGTACATACTCTCCGTTACGTGAGATACTCTCTACGTTATGAGATATGATATAGGGTGTAATTACACCCGGGTGTGAAAAGAGACTTATATATATATATATATATATATATATATATATATATATATATATATATATATATATATATATATATATATATATATATATATATATATATATATATATATATATATATATATATATATACATATATATACATATATACATATATACATATATACATATATACATATATACATATATATACATATATACATATATACATATATACATATATACATATATACATATATACATATATATACATATATACATATATACATATATACATATATACATATATATACATATATACATATATATACATATATACATATATATACATATATACATATATACATATATACATATATATACATATATACATATACATACATATATACATATATACATATATACATACATACATATATACATATATACATACATACATATATACATATATACATATATACATATATACATATATACATATATATATATATATATATATATATATATACATATATACATATATACATATATACATATATATATATACATATATATGTGTATATGTATGTATGTATACGTGTGTATATATGTATATATGTATATATCTATATATATATGTGTGTGTGTATATGTATGTATATCTATATATACATGTATATATATGTGTGTGTATATGTGTGTATATATATATGTATATCTATATATACATGTGTGTGTGTATGTATGTATGTATTATTTGATCCTTTCGGATAATGAAATATTTAGGCCATTCTGATTGGCAGCTCAATTCATTTTGGTCCCTCCTGTTGCTAGCAGATTATTGCATGCTTATTCTGTGATAGGTTCGTACTACAGTTATGTGTTCTCATGCTTTCAGTGCTCATCAAATTGCAGGGACATGAACTTATTTGCGCACATTGTTCTGAAATTTTTGGTACCTAGTTTTGAGCAATAAAGTAAAAAAATCTTAATTCCCAATTCCTACAGAATTAAATTCTCTTTTTTGAGACGAAAGTAGCACCCAGGTGCTACAAAATTCAGAAAACAGTAAGACGAAATTGTGAAGTCTACCGAAGAAAATTGAGAGCTTTACTAGTACTTGAATCAACATTCACCAACCAGTTGATTCTAAGTTTTATCAACTTGTTAAGTTATTCCATCTAACGTATCAA
The DNA here is from genome assembly GCA_036346265.1 of Melocanna baccifera. Classification (NCBI taxonomy): domain Eukaryota; kingdom Viridiplantae; phylum Streptophyta; class Magnoliopsida; order Poales; family Poaceae; genus Melocanna; species Melocanna baccifera. Next base: position 12,036,112 of record CM070688.1, on the reverse strand, counting down.
TGTTCCAATCAAGTTACTGATCAGTGCTCACTTCCTCGCATATACGCACCACCATTAAATAACCACAATACACGCGTACTCACAACGTACACTACACCTCTATTACATGTCTGTCTAGAACTTGGTCCGGTTCCGGCACGACGAGCTCTATGCGCCCGGCCGGTGCACGCTGACCGCGACGTCACACATCATGAACACCACCACGCGGTGCCTGAGCACGCCAAGAACCGTGACCGTTCCCGGCACGGTCATCCGCACGGTGAGCAGCACGTCCCCGGCGTCGACAACGTCGCCGTACAGCTGCGCGCGTACCCAGCGAGACGGTCGGTGAGTATATTTATTTGTTGTTAAAAATACTTTTATAATATTATATTTTACTAGTATATTTTAATATAAAGTTATAAAAAGTAAATCAAAATCGTATCTCGGAGATCACAAAAAATCAAAAATGTAAGTAAAAAAGAAGAGATGGGGTACTAACAAAATGCAATGGAGAAATTTCACAGAGTGATCATAAGCTTTTCTATGACTATCTTATAGTCATAAGTTCTTCTACGACTACCTGATCTTAGGTCCTTCTACGACCATCTCATGGTCGTAAGTTCTCTTATGAGCATGAGTTAGTCGTAGTTGTCCTACGACCACCCCATGGTCATAGACCTTCCTACGACCAACCTATTTTCGACTGGTTTGTCTACGGTGCCCTACTATGCCGTGGGTTTCTCTAACAATACAATTAGAATGTATGCTTATTCTTGATAACCACACATGATTTCTCTCTGACAACAACCGCTGCACAACGAATAGGCCATCATGTCTCTCTAACAATAACTTCTGTCGGACGGTTATCTCCCAAAGCGTTAAGGCATCTTCTAGCGCGGGACAACGATCACCGCTTCGTCAACTATATAAGGGTTGATGTTAGAGAAGAAAAGGATGGCGAATTGAATCCACTTAGGGCAAGATACAGTGCGATGCATTTTGCATTACATTCTCAATTGTAATCACTCTTTGGAGCAAGTGCCACACAAGAAGTAGAGTTATTATTCTCCTAGGAGAAGGCCCGAATCTATATAAAAATTCATGTGTCTTCTCTCTATATGCTCATAGCCAAGTCCTTGAGAGTTTCCCCCCAAATCCAAACAAATCGTACGTAATATCAGTATTAAAATACCAACAGTTGGCACCGTTCGTACGGAGTTATCATGTTGTCACTACTTTGTTTGCGGATAGTGACAAAATATTATGTCGCTACAAGACGTCATAGTAGTGATGATTTTATAGTGGTGAACTGTCATGTTGTCACAACTTCATTTATAATTAGTGACAAACTACTATATGGTCACAAGAAACCTTAGTGTGATGACTTTAGAGTGATGAACTGTTACATTGCCAAAGCTTAATTTATAATTAGTGACAAACTACTATGTCGTTGTAAGAAACCTTAGTAGTGACGATTTTATATTGTCGAACTACTACATTGTCACACCTTATTTATAATTAGTGACAAATTATTATGCCGTCACAAGAAATCTTAGTAGTGACGTTTCTTCAGTGACGAACTATTATGTTGTCACTACTTGATTTATAATAATGGCAAAACATTATGTTGCCACATGATATCTTAGTAGTGATGTATTTTTAGTGACAAAATGTCACAATATCACTATGTGTATTTTTCATGTGACAATATCACTATGTGTATTTTTCATTAGTAGCAAAACCATCGTTGGAGCTTAATGCGACATGTAAAACTAGAAATAGAGGGAATAGACATGTTGTATTTGTTTTATTCTCTTTGTTTGGCTTTCCCACCTTCCACACATTGACCCTTCAAAAATTTTTGTCCACACGTTGTAGGTAAAACATCCAGACCCTTAGATCTAGTAGCCCACATCACAACCATCCATTCAGATGGCCACCTATAAAGTAACCCATCGAAAGCTCTAACTGTCAAAGCCACCGCCTCCTCATCATTTGCCTAGAGTGTCCAAATGGATCGGGCCAACCGTACCAATCTAAAGCATGGTATTATTGACCCAACCTAGGTATGGTACAGTCCACGACTAAACAGGTAGTGTAGGTCCAGCCCGACTAGTTGTGTCATGCTTAGGTTAGCACCTTGACACAGTGGGTCATCTTGGCACAGCACAAATAGTAGCCTGCTTGGCCCAACATGGCCTAGCACAGTCGCCTCCTCCTGACCCCTCATCTCCAACTCGACACCACCTCCTTCCTCCCTCTTGGCCGACAGCACTCGTGTGCGATAGTGCCAATGCACTCCCAGCGGCCGCTGCCTCCTCCTGCGCTCCCCTGTCCCATCTCTCTCTATCGTGAGCATCCTTCCCTTCATCTTGCCAATGTTGCCCTCGCTTCCCCATTGCCACTGAGTTGCTATGTGCTACCGCTGTTGAACTAGGTGGGTGAAGCGGGGGATGGGGGATCGAGGAAGTGGAGGTCTCTGGGGTTGCGGAGATCAAAGGAGGAGAGGAAGGTGGAGAAGGAGAAGGGGAAGAAAGGAGGCAGTGGGGGCGTTGAGGATCTGCTTGACGAAGCCTCCGCCATAGAGGAGGCAGAGGATGTCACCATCAGGGGAGGCAGAAAGTAGGATGAAGATGATGTAGTCCCATTGGTGATAGTAGTAGCGCTGGCGGTGCGATAGAGGTGGAGGAGGTGTCGACGACAACATGGTCGTCGCCGCTGCCAAAGGATGGATGGATAGGAGAGGGAGATCGAGCAAGATAGCTGATAGCCAGCAATTATGGCTAACTGCCCATCGGGTTGATGGGCTAATTCCTTATCGATAAGGAGTATGCCTAAAGAATATAATGACGTAATACAACTAAAGTATCTTGTGGCAATTCAGTATTTTATCACTAATAATTAATAAAATAGCGAACAAATATTTTTAGTCACTGTAAATAAGATTAATAGTGACAAAACAAGCTTTTGTAACTAAAATTGTGATTCCTTGTAGTGCCAGCTCTGCCCATCGCACTTGCACCATAGTACCACACTACTACTTGTGCATATCCATGGGCACTCGAGCGTGTACCATTTTACTGTATTTTGCTAGACTAGACGATATTGTTAGATGTACATTTGATAAATTCGTCTCACTTGAGTTTTAACTTTAGAGTAGAACCTCTATTTTCAAAAATTTTGGTATATATGGCATTGTTTACACCCATAATTACGAAAATGGTAGTATGCATGCCGTATTGCCAAACACATCATTTTTGCCACCCAGTGAATTATCACAAATGGTTTGTATAAATAACCATCTATGATAATATTAATAGGAACTGTCTATGATGGTATAAATAACTATCTGTGAAAATATCATAGACGGTTATTCGTGTAAAATGTCTGTGATAATTACAGCACAGATGGTTCCGTATGAACCGTCTGTGATGTAGTCATCTAGTATAGCCTCTTTTGTAGTAGTATGTGGAGCGAAGTCCTAATCTACGAAGTCGTCGAAATATCCTCCTACAAGTACCTCCTGCTGATATGGTTCTTCTTCTTCAACTGAGCAACAGTAAGTATAAAGCCATAATTACATTGGTACTCAGCAAGTCATTTGTAATAAAGATGTACTATAATATGCAAGGCTTGCTAATGGATGGCTGAAAGCTTATTTTGTAGAAAACAATAATTTAAAGTAAATATAATAAATAAATTGAAAGTGAAGTTTAAATAAAATGATAATAAATAACTAATCAAAGGAATTGAAAGAACCACAAATGAACTAACTGTCCACCCAATGAACTATACATAAAGTAATCATTCACGTAATAAACCACCAGTTAACTAACCATTCACTTTCCAAATTTATCCCCACCATGTTTTATAAAACATCTACTATTCGTGTGAAATCACCAAGCGTTGTCCATAATCAAGGACACGACTATTCGGATAGTTTTACACTCTATAGAGGTTTCACAACTGTACCCACACAATGTGATCACCCTCGCGCAAAAGAAAATTATAACAAGACCTTTACAATACTTAATCACAACTCAATTTCGTCCGCTAAAGTTTCACCATCGAGTAGGTTAACCACCTAGTTGATAATTGCCCCATCTTATGCCTTATGAAAATCAGCAATCATGTTCAACTCAATGGCAAAATTAAAATTAAAAGATCATAAATTAATCAGCTAGGTCTATTCCACACTAGACATGCAGTTTGCACGGGAAGGCTCAGATCAACGGCGCACAACGTTAAGTCCTTCAACATTACCTAGGCAAGACTTCCACATCCCTCGAAATAAATCCACATTTCCTCCTTTACTGTACGATCACTCGCCTAAATAAAAACCAATTTTATATAACCAACACTAATTACACACCAATATCATAGCACACAATTTTATAATTGTGGCACCAACCACGGTTCAATATCTCATTAAGTCAAATTAATTATTTAACCACATATGATGATGAATCCAACATGTCTATAAGCATGACTAAGCAAATTAAACGTACAACCCATGTGACAACTAGTATAGTATCACTAAATATTTTTGCATCCTATGGTAACAATAGAATCATGGCATTCAAATTATCAAATGGGGGATTAAGGCAAATTGGATAATAACTACCATATACAAGGGTTTATAATTAAATAGCAATGCATGATAATTTAAAAAAATAGATAAATAATAGATTTAAAATCTAGGTTTAACATGATCAAACGACACGACTTACCTTGGATTTGCTCAGTTAACCATTCTGGATCTTCAAATCTTGCTTCACTCCTTCGAAGGCGTGATCTAATGAGAGAGAAAGCCAAACAAGACACCAAATAAATTCCAAAAAACTTCAAAACTAGAACCAAAAGGTAGAACTCAATTTTATATGAATTTCGAACAAAATGGGGTCAATTGGAGTTAGGACGAAGGAGAATGGGCTTCTTGAAAAATACTCAATTTTATTTTATTTTCAATTTATTTTACAATTAGAAACCTTAACAGTGACTTAACTGTGGGCCCAACTATTTTAATTAATTTCTAATTTATTTTTCAATTGGGAAATGCCATAGTGAATGACAGGTGGGTGTGCTAGGGTTTTTATTTTCTAAATTAATTATTTTCTCTTGAAAAATTTTGAATCAATGATGGGTAGGGCCATAGTCCATACGGAGTTGGTCCATGGGAACAGTTAATGGGCTGTAGGCCTAAGGGTGAGTGGCATAGGTCCACAAACCGAGTTCACATAGTGCTTTTTGAAGAGTGGGACCCATATGTCAATGACTCAAAGCTTAATTTGGTTCCTAATTAAATTTTCTAATCATCTCAAGCCCACACATCATACTAACACTAACCAGATAATTAACTCATACTTAGCACTAAGTAAATTATATCGTCAACTACTAATGATGCTGCTAAAGTACTCTTTTATTCTTTCTCAATAGAGGGGATGACGCGGCGCTCTAGCCGAGCTCGTTGCTGGTGAGCGAAGCACAGCGGTGATCAGCGACCTCAAAAAGGGCTGCGACAATCCTGGTGACCCTACAAGCGGTGACGGCACGTCGGAAGGCGTCTACGGTGGCTTCGCTACTGTGCATGGCAGTAGGGGTAGCGTTGCTACCATGGCAACTGGCATGGTGGTGGCTTAGCATTGATACTGAACGCAATGAGCATCTATTGGGCTAGGGAAACTCATTGGTGTGGTTGGCATGGTCGAGGACAAGCCGAGGGGAGCTAGTGGCAAAGACCCGAGGCTGCGCGGTGAGCTTGACGACGATGGTGACCTGGGGGAAGATGACTAAAATCAATGGTGGGGAAGGTTAGGGGAGGTGAAGAGATGCTGCAGGAGAGAGGAAATGAGCCAAAACGCACTATGTGAAGAGAGGCAGTGGTGGTGGCAATTTTGGCTAGAGGTGAGGAAGACGAGGTCAACAACGAGCTCTTATGGCAGGAGGAGAAATGGGTGAGGGGAAGAAGAAGTGAAACCCAGGAACATGCTTACTAGAGTGGGCGGGTTAGTTCGATGATTTAACAGCCGGAGACAAGGGAGCTTGTTAAGTATTGTGACTCACATCCTAGTCTTTTAAGATTTAGAAATATGTGATATAAGGAGTCCAAGATGAATCATAATAGAATTAAGATTCCTACTTTCTTTTGGAGTAATAATCCTACTCCACTTTGGAGGATGGCTTAGGGCAACTATATAAAGCCATGAGAGGTGGTCATGGAGAACCCAAGCAACTAAGAAACAAAGCAAATAAACTGCTCATCTAAAGGTAGAGGTGCATAAGTGGATCAAAGGCTATGTTATTCTTTAGCACTAGATTCTTGTATATGGTAAGGATCCGAGAGGAAAGGTTTGAACCAGCGTTGAAGGTGCGGTCGTGAAGCAACGACTATGCGATTTCGGTGTTGGTGGATAAGGCCATCTGATTGAGGATTCCGTCGTGAGTTGGGAGAATTTCACAAAGGAGGATGAGCCAGCAAGGAGTTCACTCCTGCACGCGATCCAGAGGACAAGACTCAACACTTATCGGCCTACACGAGTGCTACAAAGGCGAAGCGGCCCGGTTTCAAGACTCGGCTCGGTGACCCGTTACGAAAACTCGGGACCACGCCCCATTAATGTCAGCAATCAACCCGAGAAGAGTACAAACCTGCGGATCGGCTAATTGTTACAATTGCAAAAGCCGAGCCACGCCGCGCATGATTGCCGCTAAAAGCGTCAGCGATCACGCCAGTTCCGTTCAATGCGGAAATCGCTGCCAAGACCCTTCCTCGAGAGCAAGCCATGGCAACCAGCGGTCCCCAGAGCATTGCAAGAGGAAGCTGAACCACGTCACTCCGCCGTCTCCTAAAAGACTCAAGAGGGTTGTTAGATAGTGATAATTCTTAAACCTCCTTGACACTTTGAAATACCATGATGCCTTTGTCACCATAGGTTGGGAGATTTATTAGTGATGCTAGTTTATTTATCACAAGGGTTGGTGCGATAGATTGCTTAGCTTTGCTTATAGCTCCGATTGGGTTTATCATCACATGTGAATTATCCAAATTTGACTTAATGAGATATGGAACCGTGGTTGGTGCCACGATATTAAAATTTGTGCCATGACGTAGGTGCGCCATCGGTGATGATTATACAAATTGGTTTTCACTCAGGCGAGTGATCGTGCAGTAAAGGGGGAAGTGCAGGTGCACTTTGGGGGATGTGGTAGTCTCGCCCGAGTAATGTTAAGGACTTAACTTTGTGCGCCATTGATCTGAGCCTTACTGCAAACCACATGTCCGTATGGGACGGACTGGCCGACTAATTTGGGAGGTTTCATCTGTAATCTTGCCATTGAGATGAACATGGTTGCTGATTTCCATGTGGCGCAAGGGGGGGTGTGATGCGAAACCCTAGCGGGCGGATTAAGTTGTAAACTGAACTTTGTAAAGGCCTTGTTGTGATTTTCTTTAACGTGAGGATTATCACATCGTGTGGGTACAGATTGTCCAACCTCCGCAGAGTGTAAAACTATTCGAATAGCGCGTCCTCGGTCATGGACAATGCTCGGTGATTTCACACGAGGGGTAGTTATTTGTGAAAACTTGTGAATTGTGGTTGGATGGTGAATGGTTATTTCACTGTTGGTTTAGCTTATGGATGGGAGGTCCATAAGTGGTGGGTTTAGCTTATGGATGGGAGGTCCATAAGTGGTTTATTCAGTTCCTTTGATTATTTATTAATGTTTTACTTAAAAGTTCGCATTCAATCTATTTATCAGATTTCAAATGTCATTTATGCAAATGAACCTTTCAGCCATCCTTTGGTAAGCTCCCTGCATACTATATTGCATTCATTTGTTACAAACGACTTGCGAGTAATTAATGTACTCACGGCTTTACGCCTATGTTCTTATAATCTTTTGATATTGTGCCTAAGGAATTCATAGTTGGATTTGTCAAATCTTTCTCTCTCATCGTGGTTGCTTCAATGTCATTATTTTGATTCTCTCTACGAGATTTATCTTCTTCATTCTTGATACCGTGCACACTCATGTTGTATCTCATAAACTTTGATCCAATCTAAGGGCTGTTGTGGATAAGAAGGGGCATAAGAGCTATGGCCGGATTAATCTGATTGTGAGAACGATGGTAAAGTGTCAGGTGGCACAAAATCAAGATTAACGTCAATAATGTGAAATCAAGTACAGAAATTTGATGTGCGGAGAAATTTCAGCATATGGCATTGCTTGATGAAGGATATCCTTATCCAGCAGGAGCCAATCGATGCTCTTGAAGGGGACAAATCAGAAAAGTCACCGGCTGAAGACTTGAAGAATCTAGGCCCCTAAAAATAATTTTGGTAATTAATGATGACAATATTTAAGCGACTAACATGTTTGTTAAGATGATTAAAAGGTTTAGTCCTGGATTTTGATGACATTATAGAAAAAAGCATGTAAAGATGATTAAAGATTGACTTGGATCAAGTTTTGGCTTAAGGCAAAGGTGTATTGTAGCTGAAGGACCTCTTTTATAGTCTTTACTAGTCTTGGTGTTTGGTGAAAAAGACCGGGTTGGTAGAATAGATGACATACTATAAAGAGGGACCATGGCTAGTAGTTTGAAGCTAATCTTTGTGCCACTTTGATCAATTATGGTTCATGTATGCATTTGGAATTTCTTCTTGGAACCCTCTCTATTTTTTATTTGAAATCTGTATGACTGCAGTTGTATCAGCGATAGTGCCACTGCATCGGACTACCGGTCGTTACATGCTAGTATGTTTTTTTCCAGAGAGATGCATTTTTATCTTACCTTGGAATGGTATTACCACAGTTGTTGGCCGGTAGTACCGCAGTGATATGACCGCACTTGGTGTCCGGTACTACTAGAGTGTGGTATGACCACACTTTAGTTACCAGTAACTAATTTAAGAGAGGTGCATTGGTAGCTAATTTCAGGGATGTGCATTTTTAGAGCATTTTCCGTCCTCTGAAAATCGTTAACCATAGCTAAGGTGCAGTACTACCGCAGAAATGGAACTACCGGGGCATGTGAGTGCGGCACTACCAATATTTAATTTAACAGCTATTTTCTGTGTATTTAATAACCTTAAGTATTCGTTAAATAGTAGGTATGGTAGTACCGACGATTACATGGCGGTAGTACTGTATCCCTGGATTTTTAGGGATTTTAACCCCAACGGTCATCCTGGTGGGTGAAGACTCTAAATACCTCTCCACTAGCAACAAGCCAGACTTCATTGAATACATTTGAACTCTTGCCACTCTCTCTTCAACTCATTTACTTCATTTTCTCTTTTTGAGGTTGTTGAGAGCATTCAAGTGTATTGCATCATCTAGTTGATCATTGTGGCACTTCAAAACCTTCAAGCAAGTGTTATTGGCTTATTACTCTTAGTGGTTACCAGCATCTTGATAGCTTGAAGGAGTTTGCATGGTAATCTCTTCAAAGAAGATTGTAATCTCTTCAAAGAAGATTGTAGAGAGACCCATCACGGTTGTGAAAGGTCGAAGCTCACCTCCTAGAGTGGGAAAGAGCTACCATAGTATATTAGGGAGAGGCATAAGATTGCGCAAGGAGTCGGGTTGCTTAGTTTAAGCTCCCTCAATGTGGATTAGGGGAGACCAACAAGTCTTATAGATTACGAGAAAACATCGCGTGTCATCTTTGTGGTTCAATGTCGAGACCCGAATATGCAAATCCGGACTCCCTGTGTATTCTGCACTAGTCTCAGGATCATGCTAGTGCACACAATCAAACATAGATGTCATCACAACCATATACACGATAAAATAAAGGAAAAACTCAAATATCAATAAATCTCAAAAGGTACGACCTTATGGTCAAGATTACAATAGATTAGCCCGAAGGGCTTAACAAAACTAGCAACGAAAATTCAAAATAAAGCGTAGTGACCAATCGACAAGCCCACAGGCTATCGAGTGGAGAACGAAGCCTAATCCGTGAAGTCGTCGAAGTACTCTCCTTCTGGAACCTCCTGCTGGTGATACTCCTCTTCCTCAACTGAGAAACATTGGGCATAAAACCGTAAGTACATTGGTACTCAGCAAGTCGTTTGTAACAAATGAATGCAATATAGTGTGCAAGGCTTACTAATGAAAGGCTGAAAGGTTAATTTGCATAAAATGATATTTAAAGGTAAATACAGTAATTAGATTGAAAGTGAACTTTAAGTAAAATAATAATAATTAATAATTAATCAAAGAAATTAACATAACCACTTGCAGACCTCCCATCCACATGCTAAACCAACCGCTTATGGACCTCCCATCCATAAGCTAAATCAACCGCTTATGGACCTCCCATCTATAAGCTAAACCAACAGTGGATTAACCATCCACTGTCCAACCACAATGCACAAGTTTTCACAAAATAACTACCCCTCGTGTGAAATCACCGAGCATTGTCCATGACCAAGGACGCGGCTATTCGAATAGTTTTACACTCTGCAGAGGTTGCACAACTGTACCCACACGATGTGATGATCCTCACATTAAAGAAAATCACAACAAGGCCTTTACAAAGTTCAGTTACAACTCAATCCGCCCACTAGGGTTTCGCATCACACCCCCCTTGCGCCACATGAAAATCAGCAACCATGTTCATCTCAATGGCAAGATTAAAATTGAAACATCCCAAACTAATCAGTTAGGTCCGTCCCATACCAGACATATGGTTTGCACGGTAATACTCAGATCAATGGCACACAAAGTTAAGTCCTTACGTCTACCCGGGCGAGACTACCTTATCCCTCGAAGTGCTCCAACACTTCCCCCTTTACTGCACGATCACTCACCCGAGTGAAAACCAATTTATATAACTACCACCAATGACGCACCAACGTCATAGCACAAATTTTAATAAACGTCGCACCAACAACAGTTCCATATCTCATTAAGTCAAATTGATAATTCACATGTGATGATAAACCCATTCGGAACTATAAGCAAAACTAAGCAGTCTATCGTACCAACCCATGTGACAAATATCATAACATCACTAGTATATTTCCCAACCTATGGTGACAAGGGTATCATGGTGTTCAAAGTTATCAAGGAGGGATGAATTCAATCGGACAATAACTACCAATACAAAGGTTTATAAAAATAGCGATGCAATGTAATTAAAAATAAAATAATTAAATAATAGATTACAAACTGGGTTCAACATGATCAAAGGACACGACTTGCCTTGGTTATGCTCAGCGAGGTACTCCTGGTCTTCGGGCGTAGATCCTGCTCCTCCGGAATCCGAATCTAACAAGAGAGAAAACGACCAAAATAAGAAAAATACATAAAATGATAAGCAAATGAACTCCAAAAATCATGAAACTAAAACCAAAAGCTAGAGCTCAATTTGATATGAATTTAGAAAAAAGAACGGGATCAATCGGAGCTAGGACGGAGGAGAATGGGCTCGAAAAATTTAATCTAAAGAAAATCCTAGAAATTTAAAAATGGCACTATGCTGTGAACCCGGTCCACGGGGAACTCGGTCCACGGTGGACTCAGCACATGGAATAGTGCGCGCGGCCGGCGGGGTGCTGACGTGGCAGCTGCTGGTGCTGCCACGTGTCCTGTTGACGTGGCGGCTGACGTGGCTACCACGTGGCACCGAGGGCGGGTTTTGGGCTGACGTGGCAGCTGACGTGGCATGACACGTGGCTGCCACGTGGCGGTAGGGCTGACATGGCTGCCACGTCGGCTAGGGCTGATGTCGAGACCCGAATATGCAAATCCGGACTCCCTGTGTATTCTGCATTAGTCCCAAGATCATGCTAGTGCACACAGTTAAACATAGATGTAATCACAACCATATACACGATAAAATAAAGAAAAAACTTAAATATCGATAAATCTCAAAAAGTACGACCTTATGGTCAAGCTTACATTAAACTGGCCCGAAGGCTTAATAAGAGCAGCGGAAATCCAAAATAAAACGTAGTGGCCAATCGACAAGCCCACAGGCTATCGAGTGGAGAACGAAGCCTAAACCGCGAAGTCGTTGACGTACTCTCCTCCTAGAACCTCCTGCTGGTGATACTCCTTTTCCTCAACTAAGCAACATTGGGCATAAATCCGTGAGTACATTGGTACTCAGCAAGTCGTTTGTAACAAAAGAATGCAATATAGTATGTAAGGCTTACCAAAGGATAGCTGAAAGGTTAATTTTCACAAAAGACAGTCGAAATACGAATAATAGATTGAAGGCGAACTTTAAGTAAAACAGTAATAAATACATAATCAAAGGAATTGAAATAACCACTTACGGACCTCCCATCCACAAGCTAAACTAACCATTTATGGACCTCCCATCCACAAGCTAAACCAACAATGAACTCCTGTCCACTTCCATTCACAAGTTTTCAGAAATAACTACCCCTCGTGTGAAATCACCGAGCATTGTCCATGACCGAGGACGCGGCTATTCGAATAGTTTTACACTCTGCAGAAGTTGCACAACTGTACCCACACGATGTGATTAGCCTCAGCTTAAGGTAACCACAACAAGGCCTTTACAAAGTTCAGTTACAACTTAATCCGCCCGCTAGGGTTTCGCATCACACCCCCTTTGCGCCACATGGAAATCAGCAACCATGTTCCTCTCAATGGCAAGATTAAAGTTGGAACCTCCCAAATTAGTCAGCCAGGTCCATCCCATACTAGACATGTGGTTTGCACGGTATGGCTTAGATCAATGGCGCACAAAGTTAAGTCCTTAATATTACCCGGGCGAGACTACCTCATCCCTCGAAGTGCTCCAACACTTCCCCCCTTTATTGCACGATCACTCACCCGAGTGCAAAACCAGTTTGTTTAACCACCGCCGATGACGCACCAACGTCATGGCACAAATTTTAATATACGTGGCACCAACCACAGTTTCATATCTCATTAAGTCAAATTCATAATTCACATGTGATGATAAACCCGATCGTAACTATAAGCACACTAAGCAATTCTATCGTACCAGCCCATGTGACAAATAATCTAGCATCACTAGTAAATTTCCCAACCTATGGTGACAATGGCATCATGGCGATCCAAAATATCAAGGAGGGATAAACTCAAATGGGACGATAACTACCAGTACAAGTGTTTGAATAAAAATAGCGATGCAATGTAATTTAAAACAAATTAATTAAATAATAGATTGCAAACTGGGTTCAACATGATCAAAGGACACGAATTGCCTTGGTTATGCTCAGTGAGGTACTCTGGTCTTGAGCGCGAACCCGCTCCTCCTAATCCGAATCTAGCGAGAGAGAAAACGACTAAAACCAAAGAAACACATAAAATGACAAGCAAATGAACTCCAAAATTTACCAAACCAGAACCAAAAGCTAGAGCTCGATTTTAGATGAATTTAGAAAAAGAACGGGGTCAATCGGAGCTAGGACGGAGGAGAACGGGCTCTCGAAAAATAAACCCTAATGATAATTCGGGAAAATCGGAAATTACACTGTGCTGTGAACCCGGTCCACGGAAAGGCGAGTCTACGGTGAACCCGGCGCACAAAACAGTGTACGCGGGGAGGGGCTGCTGACACGGCGGGCTAGGGTTGACGTGGCAGCTGCTCGTGCTGCCACGTGGCACGTGCTGACGTGGCGCGCTGACGTGGCTGCCACGTGGCTCGGGGAGGCATATTTTCGCTGATGTGGCGCTGACGTGGCATGCCACGTCGGAGGCCACGTGGACTAGGGCTGACGTGGCAGTCCACGTGGGTAGGGCTGAGCTGGCGCTGCTTGGATGTGCGGCGGCGGCGCGGATCGGACGGCTGGAGGGAGGCGTGGGCACATCCAAGTCGTCGGTTTTGGATCTGAGCGGGCGGCTGCGATCGCGCGGCGCTGGGGCGGGAAGCCACCGATGGCTGACGCGTGGCGGCGCGTTGCGCGAAGCGTCGCGGACGTGGCGCGAGCGCAGGCGCGTAGCGGTGCGGCGCGGGGACCAAGGGCGGGACGCATCCAGCGCGGGCGCGGGCACGCGGACCGAGGGGCGGCGCTGCTGGTCCGGCGAGCGTGGCGTGCGGTGGAGACGGAGGAGGTACGGCGGCGGGTTGGTCTCTGGCAACCTTTGAGCACGGCAGAGGGTCCAGCGGGCACGGCGGGTTCGGGCGACGGCGAGGAGAGAATGGGGAGGGGTACGGCGGGGCTTACCGGCGGCGAGACGGTAGCGGCTACACCGGCGAGGAACGGGGCAGAGGAACTCCGGGACGGCGGCGCGGCAGCGAGGTGAGGCGCCGGCGAGGAACAAGTCCGGCAGAGAAGCGGGCGCGAGCACGATGCCGACGACGGGGCTCCGGTGACGGCGGGGCAAGGACGAGGCGAGGACCGGCGGCGGCGGTGGTGGAAGCACGCGAACCGAGGGGCGGCGGCTTTATGGCACGCACGCCGAGGACGTCCGGATCGAACGCGGCGCGGGCGCGGACCGGATCGGAGACGACGACGGGGAGGCTGCCACGTGGCAGATCGGACGACCGGGGAGGAGTCCGGGCGCGAGCCGCGCAGGCGCACGGGTGATGGGCGACGCGTGGCACATCGGACGGGCAAGGTGCGGCGGCGGGTTAGGGTTAGGGTTAGGTTTAGGTGCGCACGCGACGCGGTGCGAGATCGGATGGTGCGGAGGCGGGCGTGGGGCAATCCGACGGCGCGGAGCGGAGCGGGGCGCGACGAGCATATGCTGCCGCGTGGCAGGGCGGCGCGATCGAGCGGCGGAGAGTGAGCGGCGCGAGCGCTAGAGTTAGCGAGGGCGGCGGCGAGCGCGGGCACGCTGGATGGCTGCCGCGTGGCGGGTTGGGCGGCGGATGCGGCGCGCGCGGCGGAGCCGGGCCGCCGAGCGCGAGGGAGAGGGGCGGGTGGCCGACGCGTGGGCGGCCGGGATGGTTGACACGCGGAGGGAAGAGGATCGAGCGGCGGGGAGCGACCCGGGGTTTTTATTTTTATTTTTCTTTTTCCCAGAAATCCGAATAAAATACAAATAGCTCTAGAAAATAGCAAATAAATTCCAAAAATTCACCAAAAATACCAGAAAATTCCTTGAGACCTGAAGAATCTAAATAAAATATTTTTGACTTATGTTGATGTTTATTTTACTTAGATTAAATCATTTTAATATTTAGAAATTCATTTAAAGCTTAATTTAATTTCAGAAAATACCAGAAAATTTCTTATGACACAAGAAACTCAATTAAATTATTTTCAGCTAATGTTGAGGTTTAATTTAATCATATTAAATTCTTTTAAATTCTTGAAAATTCATTTAAGCTTGGTTTTAAATTCAGAAAAATTCCAGAAATTTATTTTCAAATTCAAAGTTTTAAAAATCTCCAAAAATCAGGATGTTACAAACCTTACCCCCTTAAACAGGATCTCGACCCCGAGATCCGGGCTAACTAGGAGAGATGGGTTTAGCGGGTGCGACGACGGAGCTGACGTGGTTCAGGCTTCCTCTTGCAACGCTCTGGGACTGCTGACTGCCACGGCTTGCTCCTGGAGGAAGGGTCTTGGCAGGCGTACTCTCCAAATTGAACGGAACTGGCGTGATGGCTTGACGCTTCTGCAGGCAACTGCGAGCAAAATGACCTGGCTCCTTGCAATTGTAACAATTGGCTGAACCTGCAGGGTTTGCGCTCTTCTGAGGTTGATTGCTGACGTTGATAGGGCGGGGTCCTGAATTCTCATAACAGGTCACTGGAGCTAGGGTCTTGAAAACTGGCTGCTGCTGTTACTGCTGCTGCTGAGGCACTCGTGCAGACTGATATGTATTGAATCTTGTCCTTTGTGACTGCTGTGAATGAACTCCTTGCTGGCTCATTTTCCTTTTGTGAAATTCTCCCAACTCACGACGGGAATCCTCAATCAGTATGGCCTTATCTACTAACCGCTGGAAACTGGCATAGTCGTTGCCTATGACCTGCACCTTCAATCCTGGGTTCAGACCCTTCTTGAACCTTTCTGACGAGCTGAATCTGTAGCTACGTCCTCTAGCGGCCGTAGCAAGCTAGCTGAGTGAATCTGTTGAGGTATTCACTCACTGACATGTTCCCCTGCTGTAACTCACGGAATTCATCCTTCTTCATCTCGACTATTCCATCCATGACATGGGCGTTATGGAAGGCTTTGGCGAACTCCTTCCATGTGATGCTGTTTTGGTCCTCATGTGCGGCACAGTAGTTCTCCCACCACTCTGCTGCTGGTCCCTCAAGCTGATGTGTTGCATATAGTACTTTCTCCCGTCGCAGATCGAGCCAAGTTCGATTTCTTTTCAATCAACGGATCTAATCATCGCCTCTAAAGGCTCGGACGAATCGAGAAAACAGGTGGTCTCATCCTCATGAACTCGTGATATTGGATCGCTAGCGTGGTGCGGGTGACGTGATCGCTCTCGCTGACGCTGCATCATAGCCTGCATATTCTGCATCATAGTCTGCATTATCTCGAGTCAGGGCACCAAAATCGATCGAGAGCGGGTCCGTGGTAGGTGGCACCGGCTGCGCGTATCGCTTCGGGTCCTGGTTTGCACAGTTGCGCTCTTTGAGTCCGTATCAACCATCTTTGCTATCGCTCAAAGGAAAACAATCGTTGATCGCCTTTGCCGGGTTTAAAGACGAGAGGGAAAAGCATAGAGGAAAGGTAAATTCATCTAAGGGGGATTTTCTAATGGTAACCTAAACTAATCAAACACTTAGCCGTAAAGGCTAACAACAAAAACGGGCAAAATAACTCCAATAAAAAGTTGACATGAATGCAATATAATGCTTTTATGGCAATATTTGCAGCTCACATCACACACAACGGCAAGAAAAAGCAAAACGATCTATACGACGCTTAGAACTATAACAGGGCTTTTAATTTGTCGGCTCCTAAGCTTCACGATAGTCTTCAAACTCGTCTTGAAACAAACTGGCCGATTGCTTGCTCCAATCTTCATCGTAAAGCTCAAAGACTTCTGACTTGACCTTCTCTTTAATTATTGCACACTCGAACATCTAAAGATATTATAGGGGTGAGAAGTCAAATTAAACTTTAAAAATAAATTTGCAGAGAAGACGAGGATTAAGAATCCTAAGAATAAGGTAAGAATAAAGAATCACTATATATTCATTTTGTTGATTTGATTTAGAAAATAAAATTTTGAAATTGGCTAAAGACGACAATTCTAATTAGGGCTTCGTCCTACAGTCGATATAGCTCTGATACCATCTCTGTCGAGACCCGAATATGCAAATCCGGACTCCCTGTGTATTTTGCACTAGTCCTAGGATCATGCTAGTGCACACAGTTAAACATAGATGTCATCACAACCATATACACGATAAAATAAAGAAAAAACTTAAATATCGATAAATCTTAAAAGGTACGACCTTATGATCAAGCTTACATTAAACTGGCCCGAAGGCTTAACAAGAGCAGCGGAAATCCAAAATAAAGCGTAGTGGCGACAAGCCCACAGGCTATCGAGTGGAGAACGAAGCCTAAACCGCGAAGTCGTCGAAGTACTCTCCTTCTCGAACCTCCTGCTGGTGATACTCCTCTTCCTCAACTGAGCAACATTGGGCATAAAGCCGTGAGTACATTGGTACTCAGCAAGTCGTTTGTAACAAAAGAATGCAATATAGTATGCAAGGCTTACCAAAGGATGGCTGAAAGGTTAATTTTCACAAAAGACAGTCGAAATACGAATAATAGATTGAAGGTGAACTTTAAGTAAAACAGTAATAAATACATAATCAAAGGAATTGAAATAACCACTTGTGGACCTCCCATCCACAAGCTAAACTAACTACTTATGGACCTCCCATCCACAAGCTAAACCAACAGTGAACTCCTGTCCACTTCCATTCACAAGTTTTCAGAAATAACTACCCCTCGTGTGAAATCACCGAGCATTGTCCATGACCGAGGACGCGGCTATTCGAATAGTTTTACACTCTGCAGAAGTTGCACAATCAGACCCACACGATGTGATTAGCCTCACTTAAGGTAATCACAACAAGGCCTTTACAAAGTTCGCCATAACTTAATCCGCCCGCTAGGGTTTCGCATCACACCCCCCTTTGTGCCACATGGAAATCAGCAACCATGTTCCTCTCAATGGCAAGATTAAAGTTGGAACCTCCCAAATTAGTCAGCCAGGTCCATCCCATACTAGACATGTGGTTTGCACGGTATGGCTTAGATCAATGGCGCACAAAGTTAAGTCCTTAACATTACCCGGGCGAGACTACCTCATCCCTCGAAGTGCTCCAACACTTCCCCCCTTTATTGCACGATCACTCGCCCGAGTGCAAAACCAGTTTGTTTAACCACCGCCGATGACGCACCAATGTCATGGCACAAATTTTAATATACGTGGCACCAACCACAATTTCATATCTCATTAAGTCAAATTCATAATTCACATGTGATGATAAACCCGATCGTAACGATAAGCACACTAAGCAATTCTATCGTACCAGCCCATGTGACAAATAATCTAGCATCACTAGTAAATTTTCCAACCTATGGTGACAACGGCATCATGGCGTTCCAAAATATCAAGGAGGGATAAACTCAAATGGGACGATAACTACCAGTACAAGTGTTTGAATAAAAATAGCGATGCAATGTAATTTAAAATAAATTAATTAAATAATAGATTACAAACTGGGTTCAACATGATCAAAGGACACGACTTGCCTTGGTTATGCTCAGTGAGATACTCCTGGTCTTCGGGCGCGGAACCTGCTCCTCCGGAATCCGAATCTAGCGAGAGAGAAAACGACTTAAACCAAAGAAAAACATAAAATGACAAGCAAATGAACTCCAAAATTTACCAAACCAGAACCAAAAGCTAGAGCTCAATTTTAGATGAATTTAGAAAAAAGGGGTCAATCGGAGCTGGGACGGAGGAGAACGGGCTCTCGGAAAATAAACCCTAATGATAATTCGGGAAAATCGGAAATTACAATGTGCTGTGAACCCGGTCCACGGAAAGGCGAGTCTACGGTGAACCCAGCGCACGAAACAGTGTACGCGGGGAGGGGCTGCTGACGCGGCGGGCTAGGGTTGACGTGGCACCGCCGTGCTGCGCCACGCGGCACGGCCGACGGGCGCCGACGCGGCCGCCACGTGGTTCGGGGAGTCATATTTTCGCTGACGTGGCATGCCACGTCGGAGGCCATGTGGACTAGGGCTGACGTGGCAATCCACGTGGGTAGGGCTGAGCTGGCGCTGCTTGGATGCGCGGCGGCAGCGCGGATTGGACAGCTGGAGGGAGGCCACGTGGGCACATCCAAGCGGGAAGCCACCGATGGCCGACGCGTGGCGGCGCGTTGCGCGAAGCATCGCGGACGCGGCGTGCATCGCGGCGCGCGAGCGCGGCGCGGCGGCGCGGGACGAGGGGCGTGACACGCCCGGCGTGGGTGCAGTGCGGCCGCACGCGACCGAGGGGCGGCGCTGCGGGTCCAGCGAGCGTGGCGTGCGGCGGAGACGGAGGAGGTACGGTGGCGGGGTGGTCTCCGGCGACCTTTGAGCATGGCGGAGGGTCCAGCAGCAGCGGCGGGTTCGGGCGACAGCGAGGAGAGAACGGGGAGGGGTCCGGCGGGGCTTACCGGCCGCAAGACCGTAGCGGCTACACCGGTGAGGAACGGGGCGAAGGAACTCCGGGACAGCGGCGACGGCAGTGAGGCGAGGCGCCGGCGAGGAACGAGTCCGGCAGAGGCGTGGCACGAGCACAATGCCGACGACGGGGCTCCGATGACGGCGGGGCAAGGACGAGGCGAGGACCGGCGGCGGCGGTGGTGGTAGCACGCGAACCGAGGGGCGGCGGCTTTATGGCACGCACGCCGAGGATGTTCGGATCGAACGCGGCGCGGGCACGGGATCGGATCAGAGACGACGACGGGGAGGCTGCCACGCGGCAGATCGGACGGCCGGGGAGGAGTCCGGGTGCGAGCCGCGCGGGCGCACGGGTGATGGGTGACGCGTGGCACATCGGACGGGCGAGGTGCAACGGCGGGTTAGGTTTAGGGTGTGCACGCGACGCGGTGCGAGATCGGATGGTGCGGAGGCGGCGCGGGGCAATCCGACGGCGCGGAGCGGAGCGGGGCGCGGCGAGCATATGCTGCCGCGTGGCAGGGCGGCGCGATCGGGCGGCGGAGAGTGAGCGGTGCGAGCGCTAGAGTTAGCGAGGGCGGCGGCGAGCGCGGCAGCCGGATGGTCGCCGCGTGGCGTGGCGGGTTGGGCGCGCGCGAGTCGGGCCGCCGAGCAGCGCGAGGAGAGGGGCGGAGGCCGACGCGTGGGCGGCCGAGATGGTCGACACGCGAGGAAGAGGATCGCGCGGAGCGACCCGGGGTTTTTATTTTTCTTTTTCCCAGAAATCCGAATAAAATACAAATAGCTCTAGAAAATAGCAAATAAATCCCAAAAATACCAGAAAATTCCTTGAGACCTGACGAATCCAAATAAAATATTTTTAACTTATGTTGATGTTTATTTTACTTAGATTAAATTATTTTAAAATTTATAAATTCATTTGAAGCTTAATTTAATTTCAGAAAATGCCAGAAAATTTCTTGTGACACAAGGAACTCAATTAAATTATTTTCAGCTAATGTTGAGGTTTAATTTAATTATATTAAATTCTTTTAAATTCTTGAAAATTCATTTAAGCTTGGTTTTAAATTCAGAAAAATTCCAGAAATTTATTTTCAAATTCAAAGTTTAAAAAATCTCCAAAAATCAGGATGTTACAGCTGACGTGGCACCGTGCGGGCGCGTCGGCGGCAGATCGGACGGCTCGAGGGTGTCCACGTGGCGCGATCTGGTCCGTCCGTCTTCGTATCCGATCGTGCGGCTGTGGTTGGGCGGACCGGGGGCGGGACGACGGCCAATGGCCGATGTGTGGCGGGTGCGCTGCGCGAAGCGTCGCGCGGACGCGTTGGGCGGGACCGAGGTGGGGCGGTGCGCGGGCGAGCGGCGTGGAGGGCGCGACGGGGTCTGGCGAGGCACGCGCGGGGAGGGCGAGAGAGACGGCGGCGGGGTAGTCTCCGGCGACCAATGCGCACGGCGGAGGGTCAGCGGCGGCGGAGCGGCTTACCCGCGGAAAGGACGACGGCGGCAGCGGGTTTGAGCCGACGGTTCCCGGGTGGTGGCGAAGGCACGACGCACGAGACGGCGGCGACGTGGTCTCCGGCGGTGGCGGAGGCGTCCGACGCGCGAGGTGACAAAGGTCCTCGGCGGCGGCGGGGAGGAACTCCGTCGACGGCAGCGTGAGGCGAGGAGGAGGTGACGGCGGAGGCGATGAGGCACGCGAACCGAGGTCGGCGACGGTGTTTAAATCACACGAACCGAGGTGACTCGATTCGGAGGCGGGGCGGACCCAATGCGGACGTGGTCGGCGCGCGCGGACGGCCGGGATGCGGCCATGTGGTGCGGGCGGCATCGGACGGGCGAGATACGGCGGCGTGGCTAGGGTTAGGGTTAGGGTTTGCGGCCGTGGCACGGGGACGGCATGGATGCGCGACGCGCGTCGCGGGCGGGAATCGGGCGGCGGAGGAGCGGGGTGAGGCGCGGGCGCGACGCGAGCTGGTGTCGCCGCGTGGCAGGCGCGGGATCGAGCGGCGAAGGAGTGAGGTGGGCGGGAGAGGGTACGGCGGCGGCATGGGGAGCGGCGGATGGCTGACGCGTGGAGGGGAGGCGAATCGGGCGGCGAGGGAAGAATTTTGTTTTCTTTTTCTTTTTTTTTCAGAAATTCAAATAAACAAAATAGAGCTCTAGAAAATAGCAAATAAATCCCAAAAATTCACCAAAAATACTAGAAAATTTCTTGTAACACAAGGAACCCAAATAAAATATTTTCAGCTTATGTTAAAGTTTATTTTATTCACATTAAATCCTTTTAAATTTTGAAAATGTTAAATTAAGCTTTATTAATTCCAAAAAATTCCAAAAATTTATTTTTAAATTTCAGGCTTTAAAAATTGCAGAAAAACTGGATGTTACATTTAATCCTCTTGCATTTACTTTTCGCACTTATATTTCTAGCAATTACTCGATTGACATGCTTAACTAGAATTGTATCTTGTCTAGACATAGGATTGTGGTGCCTTAGCAAGATATAGAGAATTTAGGCCTTGACTTTGTGCAAAACAATTTTTTAGGCCTTGACTTTGTGCAAAACAATTTTAATTTCTTCATACTTACTATAAAATTGTGTTTTAGCCAAAATAATTTTAAAACATCATATTCACCTCTTTCTAGTTGGTTATCCTTGATCCTTACAAGACTAAAAGGTGATAGAGCAGAAGGTTATTAGTACAATTCGTCTATATCTCTTCGATAAGGTAAAGTACTTGGTGATTAAGAAAAATTCATCAAAGAGATTATGGGAGAACTTAGAAAAAATGTATATGGCAAAGTTGCTAACAAACTGGTGAATGTTGAAGCGACAACTATGTAAGTTATGTTGGAGAATGTACATGGTTCATTGACTATCTCAATGTCTTCAATAAACTTATCATACAGCTAACTAGTGTGGATTACAAAATTAGGAAGAATGACATAGTCGTCATATTGGTATTATCTCTACCACCATTATGAGAGCAATTAATAATGAATATTCTTGTTGGGAAAGCTTCTCTCAACTTCAATGAGGCAATTGCATATATGTTGGGCATGAAGTCTTTGAAAAAGCCATCGAAATCTGTATCCTCAGGTAATCAAGCATTAGCTACAGTAGGTGTTGTCAGTAGAAGTAAAAATTATAGGAAGAAGAAGGACAAAAGTAAGGGCACACGTGTATGCTATCTATATGACGAGGAAGATCACATGATAAAAGACTATTTGAATTTGAAGCAAATAAATGGTGTATACTCAGTAGCGGTAGCAAAGGATGATTTGGACATACTAATCGTCAGTCAATCAGGTACTTGTCAGGAATGGATATTAGATTCAATCAATGAGGCAGAAGTTTGATGAAGGATCTCTACGCCCAATGCATGAAATTGTTTGCTTAGCGGATTGTAATGAGTATACAATTAATAAAGTGGAAATGGTTATATTAGAGATGTATGATGGAGCACATCACACATTGATGAAAATTCAGTATGTTCCCCACTTAAAAAAAGAATCTAATATCTATGAGGTCGTTTGAACTCAAAAGTTGTGATGTATCACTTCGATGTTGAGTCATGCGAGTTATTTGCAAAGGGAAATGGTCATAAAAAGTATTTAAAACAATAGAGGATACCGATTGATGGGTACACCTAAAGAAAAGGCAACCAATGGGAGGTCTAATAAAAATCCTAGCCAAAAGAATAAAACCATGTCATCAACGGTAGGTACTCAGATCTTATCTGCAGTTATGTGCAGATCTGCAGAGGCGGTTGCAAAATCTAGTAGATGAAAGGTAAAGGTGCGAGCTATTAGAAGAAAGAAGACGTTGTGGGACCAAGCACATGGTATCAACAAGCAGGTGGAGCTCAGAGGTGGTACAAACCAATACATAGAAAACTGTAGGAACATGATGTGTGGTTAATTAAACTGCATAACAAAGGGCTCTCAAGTGGAGGGTCTAGGTAGGTTAGCCTAGACACTGATACGCACATTATGGTGATATGCAAAGCCTCTGTGGTGGAGGCACTCTTAAAGATGGGAGGAAAAACAAAAAAAATATAGAACTCACTTGGAGCCTGTTCTTTGAGGAGCACAGTGAATTCATAGATAAAAGTCAAGATAAAGATTGTTGGGTACGATGACTCATATCCTAATCTTTTAAGATTCAGAAAGATGTGCTATAAGGAGTCCTAGATAAATCATAATAGGATTAGAATTCCTACTTTCTTTTGAAGTAAAATCTCTACTCCACTTTGGAGGAGGGATATAGAGACTATATAAAGCCATGAGGAGAGGTTATGGAGAATCCAAGCAACTAAGCAAACAAAAGTAAAGAAGCCACTCATCCAAAGATAGAGCTGAACAAGAGGATTAGAGGCTAGGTTTATTAGTAATAGATTCTTGTATAGAGCAAAAATTCGAGAGTCCTACAAGATTCAAAAGAGTTGTAAGATAGCGATAACTCCTTGTACTCTTTTAAGGTTGTGCTTAAGAAATATACGGTTGGCTTCGTCAAATCTTTTCTCTCTCATTGTGGTTGCTTTAACATCGTTATTTTGGTTCTCTCTATAAGATTCATTGTCTTTGTTCTTGATACTGTGCATACTCATGCCTATCTCATAAACTTTGATCTAATCTGGAGCCTTTTGCGCATAAGAATAGGTATGAGAGTGTAATAGTTCTCGCGCTCCTCAAGCTCTCCCATCCTTCCTAGTGCTAGAGAAGGAAAGAGGAGGAGAGAAGAAATGGAGAGGAGTGGAAGGCGGTGCAGGTGGGCTTGGCCGACTTAAATAGGTGGTGAGGTGGCACGTTGCTGCACTCGACGACACTGCGATAGTGCAAGGCATGGCGCGAATGGCGGCGTGCGATGCAACATGGCGAGGACGGGGGTGACGAACAGCATGGGGAGCGGCAGCGACGGGACATGAGTTGGTGGTGGCTGCGCGGGGTGCAGGCGGTGCAGTAAGAGCGTGATGCGACATGGGAGGGAGTGCGCCTCGTGTTGGCATGGTCGAGTATGGGCAACAGTGTGCGCGAGGTGATGGCGGGCGGCGTGGCTACAGTGGTGGCAATAAGACTAGAGCAAGTGGTAACGACAG
The DNA here is from genome assembly GCA_036346265.1 of Melocanna baccifera. Lineage (NCBI taxonomy): Eukaryota > Viridiplantae > Streptophyta > Magnoliopsida > Poales > Poaceae > Melocanna > Melocanna baccifera. The sequence continues at coordinate 12,011,409 of CM070688.1, read as the reverse complement.
TTTGCGGAGAGGAAAAGGGGAGGGGAAGGTGGCGCGCGGGTGGGCTGGGATGAGGCGGAGTAAACCGAGGTGGGCCGAAGGGAAAAGAAGAGATGGGTGGGCTAGTCCAATTTGGCTTTATACATTTTTCCTATTATTTGTTTTTCTCTTTTCTTTTCAAATTAAATTTCAGTTCAAAGTTTGGCTCCGCTATTCAAATTCAAATTCCATTTTAATTTGCTTTCAAACAGATGACTTTTAACTCAGGTTTGCATTTTATTATTTGACTGCACGAAATTCAAACTTTGGCAAAAGTGCAATAATTCACAGAAAAGTTGACATAACTCCAGCATGCATCAAAGTTTTAAAAACTCCACATTTGCATTGCTCAAGAATTTTTGTCACAAAATTTGGGATGCTACAGTTTCGTGCTCCCGACCGTTGACGGTGGCTGCTCCAGCGAGGGATTTGTCCACCGATGAAGTCTCCACAGCTTGCGGCACGGGCTTCGGCGCCTAGAAGATGGAAGGAACAAATTTGTCCCTGCACATGGTTAGAAGCATACTTGTGTTTCCTTGTCCTGGTTACATGCAACCTAGCAACGACGGGAGGCCTGAAAAGGACATGGATCAAACAGTGGGAACATCTTGACCATGACAACGGAGTGAAAGTCAAAAGCATCTAGAAGGAAAGAGATATTGGCAAGAAGAAAAACAAACGGTGAAAGGACGACACACATGATTCTCATCTTCTAGATGATGCGGACTGCACAACCTACTGAGTCAATTGAATTTTCTACCGTGTTCAAAGTTTCTTAGTTCATGCAAGACTTGCCAATCCTGAAGGTTGTGTTGCATAAGTTACTTGCAGATACACATTTTTCGTCGAAATAAATAAGGCCGTACATCAATCTCTGCAACCTAACTTAAGTAGTCGTAACGTACATAGTCGTGTGTCATAATTCTACGTTGCCAACTCCAGTTATCTAAGCAAAAATAAATCACTTTTCTTTGAGTTTTTGTGCCATTTTACTAGCATGTTGCCTATTTTCTTTTCACCAGTCAGTGAACACGTGAAATCCACGTCGCATCAATATCAAAGCATGCAAATAACGTGGCTGCTCTTGCGCCATTATCGCCAAGTCGTGCGTTGCCCTCGTGCTTTGGCCGGTTGCCACCATAATTCATAGGCAAACATGGAGGAAAACCTGGAGCCGCCGTCGCCCGAAGGTGAAGCTATCGTCGAGTCCTCGCAACTAGGGTTAATTCTGTCGTCGCTCCCACACGCCTCCTGGCTAGAGAGGAGCCACCGCGCTGGCTTCGGAACTCCAGAGGAACAGGAGGTGGACGGGGCGTGCGCCTGATGGGGACGAAGAATGTACCGAGGGGGTTGTGAAAGGGTAGTTGTCAGGGCGCGACTGCGACGAAGAGAGGCAGGGGACGGAGCGAGGTCGCAGTGAGAAGCAACGTTGATTTCCTTTTGTGGATTATTGCGCTTAATTGTCATTTTTTGTGGATTATTGTGCTTAATTATCGTTATTGACATAATTAAAGCAATTAAGGGCCGGAACGAAATCGTGATAGGAAGGTTAACGGGGCCACACGATGAAACTAATGGATGGCTGAGATGAAATGTGTCAAGTTTATGTGTGAACTCGGGCTTTTTGAAACTCTTACTTTGTATATTAGTACAGATATATCGCTGGACGCTTATTTGGAAATTTACAAAATCAAATAAGCATTAAGATTCCATAAAAGATTTACATGAAGAATTGAGTTGTCACATAATGGAACTATTTTACAATGTATTTAAGGCCCCGTTTAGAGCATGATTTTTTTTGCCTAATTTTCTATGGAGATTACACCGTTTTTCTGTGAAATTTCTGCAAAGTCCCTGCATTTCGAATGGGCTACATGTTCATTTAACTACTGGACGATCAAATTGAGCTAAGCAGTTCATAAACAAGCTAGCAATAATGCTATGGGTGGATATCCTCTGACATTATATGGTACGTGTTATTAGCTCTCTGTTTAAGCGTCGGATAAAAAAGGTTGACAGTTGAGATCGGTGATCCACCGTAAGGCATATTTAAAAACGATTAGCACTTGAGGTATTTAAATGTTCATTTAACCGCTTGCACGATCAAATTGAGCTAACCAAGCAATGCTATGAGTGGATTTCGATCCTCTGACGTTATAGGGTACGTGCAATTACTTCCTTATTAAGCGTCGGATAAAGAATAAACACTGAGATCGACCACATGTATGTAGGAGTAGCGCTGTAGCAAAATCATTATAACAATTGAGCTTAACATTTAATTTTCTTATATATAAAGTCAATCTTTTAAAGCTTTAGCCGTTAATATATATATAAGTATTTGATTTTATCGTGCAAAAATAATGTCGTTAGATTTATTTTAAAAATAGTCTAATGTTATTATACTTCTAAATAGTTTTACAACACAACTAGAAAATTAATGATTAAATATATGTATTAATTTTTTAAAAATAGTCTACTGTCATTATACTTCTAAATAGTTTTACAACACAACTAGAAAATTAATGATTAAATATATGTATTAAAGACCATATGAATATCTAAAATGATAAGCAGGGAAAATTTTATGGTAGAGTTAGCAAGGACGGTACTCCTGTAGGCCTATCCATCCTTCGATTGCCAAAACATCAGCACATAAGTCGTTGCACGTACAAGCAAGCTAACTTCCCGCTCCCTGTCCAATCCAACTAAACTGAACGAATCAAATCCACCGTCAGCGCGCCACGTAGCAGCCGATCAGCGAAGTGTGGTCTGTCGGCATACGCAGCGCAGCGATCTGTCGATCACTCGCCCGCCAGGGCCGCCACGTCAGGCTGAATCAGAGCAATGTTGCCTTTTTGCGGAAAAGCCCCTCAAATTATTTGGATATCGTCATGCGCGCCAGCAGCGCTTTCGCAGTCGCCCGCAGCGTCATGCGCGCACGCAATGCTTTTTTCCTTCCACCCTTTTTTTCCCGTTCCTGCGTGGAAGTCGCAGCCGCCCGACGTGAGCGTCAAAGGATGGAAAGTTCCAGGTCGTTTCTTCCGTCACAGACTCACAGGGATGAGAATACCGGGTTCTGGTTGAGAGTACCGGGTGCTGGATGGCATCCTCTTTTCACCACCACGACTAGGAAGCATGAGTGTTATATGTTCTAGATAAGTCAAAAGATAATTTTATCACTTATATATTTATAATATTTTAAATAATATATTATTTTACTTATTGAATAAATATGTTTTGTATTGATCAATAAGTATGTGACTTATTTGTGGACTCTTTTTTCTTATTTTTATGTTATTTTAAATTATTTTTGATCTTATATTATTATGTAGAATAATTATGAGTTTATAGATCATCACATCTATTGATTAATGATTATGTTTCATGAATCATAGATACATTACTACCAAATCAATAATGTGGACACATGTTAAAAAACATAGTGTTAGATTGATCTACCATGACATACTGTGAGAATTATTATATTCTTAAGCATCGTTGGTCTCATACACAGGCCCCACTCGTTTCAGCTTTTTTTCGTTTCAGCTTTTTTTTCACTATTCAGTAATTCATCTTTTCTGAATTTTTTTAGATTTTTTAGGCTTTTTTACATTTTTCTTTTTTCCGTGTTCCTTTGCATTGTCCGTGATAGGCTAACAATTTTTTTCTATTTTTACATTTTTAAAATTTAATTATACCGAAAAAGCCAAATCAGCTACAGTAAAAAAAGCCAACTACAATGAAATTTCAGCCAAAAGCCAGAAACCATCGCTAAAACGATCACTCCCATAGTGTATATAGGATTCTTCGACATGAAATCATCATAGTTTCCTACATGTGTAATAGTTTACTTAAGGGTTGCCAAACACTACTTCGTAACCGAGTGGTCATAAAAATAGTTTTCGAATTTGCTATGAAACATACGGAGGAATGTAAACGATCAAGATAGAATTTGTTCCTCCTATATATCAAGAGAGATACCCCTCAATATGGTTGGCTTAAGAAAGTGCATGACCATACCAAATGTGGTTGACGAGTCAATTACAATTGAGTAATTCACTACAAGTTCGAGTGAATGATCGATCTATCAGAGGATAGCACGCTTCTCGCCTTAAGTTAGATCTGATATCGTAAGACAAAGGGATCGATATATAAACACTATATATGTTCATCTGATATAATATTTATGCATATTTGGGAGTCGTTATTTCCTGCTAGGGACTGCTACCGACTTATGGACTAGAAATGAGTTTTCGGGCTATGGCCAAATATACATGACCCTGTAGGGTTACACACTTAATGGGTTAGAATGATAAGGTTTCGGATGATAAACTCTGAGTATGATACGATCTTTACTTGTATTGGATAAGGATTAAATCGGAGGCTTTCTAAGTAGTATACAATCTCTACTCATATTGGATAAGAATTAGATCAAAGATTCTCCGAGTTTGATGCGATCTCTAATCGTATCGAATAAGAACTCGATCAAAGGCTATATATTAAGAGAGGCGTGAGGCTGAGGGGTGTATCATGAGATACACCCATCGAAATCCTAACCGTCACCTCTCAAAACTATGTCGTGAGCTTTGGTACTAGCACACTGAAGCACGATATTCCATCCTTGAAAGTGTGAACTTTGATAGAGGCACTACTACGACTGCGGTGCTGATCGGGACAATCATAAGGAGGAGATGGTTTGCTAGAGGATGATAGACTACTTCTACTACATCAACACGCGCTATATTGAACCGGCTGTTACAAGTCTACTTCCACTGCATGGCTCATCTAGTGGTAATGATCTATGATCTTTTACTCGCATAGCTTCCTGATTTATGTAGTAGAAAATTTTAAATTATGCTAGTATAGCCTACCCGTATCTCAATAGTAGTATTAGAGCCATCCTATGTAGTACTTAATCTAGATTGATCGTATATAGTTGATATGTGGTGGTAGTGAAAGCATCTAAGCCCCTAAATTTAGGGTTTGGTTAATTACTGATAAATTATGAACATGGGACTGATGTGTGTGCTAAGATTGTATAGATAAAGTCTCATGTGTGCAAAGGTGAAGAACAAGCTACATGAAAAATTGATGTCGAGAAGAATTTAAAATAAGGTACATAAAATATAATATCTCTTTTCGATTTTTACCGATCTTAGGAGAAAAGGTGGAAGACCAGATTATAGGTTAGATGCCGTACTATTAAGAGGGATTATTGAAAGTAGCTTGATAGTATGTTTTGGTGTACATTAGATCAACTTAGGATCATGCATGCATTTGAAAATAAGTTTGAAAACTCATTGTGTTCTCTTAGTAAAATCGGTAGTACCGCACCCACCTACGGAACTACCGGAGTGCGGTAGTTCCGGCATATAATCAGCGGAACTACCGCAATGTGGTAGTACTGGATATTAAGCGATACGTTTTTTCCAAAAAGCACCTTTCCGGGAACTTAGACTCAAAAGCAATCGGTAGTACCGGATTTTCAATGGCAGAACTACCGCAGTGTGGTAGTACCGCACGACTGCGGAACTACCAATTCGCGGTATATTTTTTTTAGAGAGTACCCCGAGAAAAACTTAACTAGCCAGAAATCGGAAGTACCGAAACTAGCACGACGGAACAACCGTAGTGCGGTAGTACCGCATCTTCCTACGGAACTACCGCAGTGCGGTAGTATCGCACTTATAACAGCGGTAGTACCGCTCTGAATTTTAAACGGCTAGTTCTTACCGTTTGACATAGTCGTTACTATGTGCTACAGTAAAATGCGGTAGTACCGCACTTTGTACTGCGGTAGTTCTGATTTCCCTAACTTTTTCAGAATAAATTTTTGCAACAGCTAGTTTTAGTTGGTGAGGGTATAAATACCCCTCCACCTGCCCAAAAGCAGGGTGCTGAACTTGCATTGATCATATTTGAGCCCTAGAGTATTCATTCCACACCTCCCTCTTGCTTGAGCATTCATTTTGAGGTGTTTTGAGATTTTCAAGTGCATTCAATTCTAGTTGATCCATTTGCACTTGAGTACCGTCAAGCGAACTTGGTAATCTATTCTCTTGGTGCTTGCTGGCACCTAGACGGCGAGGAGGTTGATTGCGAGGTGACTTCTTCAAGAAAATTGTGAAGAAGCTTGAGCCGATTTGTGAGTGGTTTGGAGTTCGCCATCTCCGGAGTGGAGAAAGAGCTACCACTAGTGATCGAGGAGCAAGGTTTAATTCGTGGAGTCGGCCCAAGGACGCTTAGGTTTTCCTCAATGTGGACTAGTGAAGATTGGTAAATCTTCGATACCATGGGAAAACATCGCACGAGTCATTGTGATTATTTCTTTGCATTCTTTAGTTCTATATTACTAATTAGGCAATTTGATATTTGCTATATCTATTAGTGCTTGTGATTGAATTATTGCATAGATCGCTTAGAATTACTAGATTTGAGTAGGTGTAGTTTTTCTAGCAATCCTTGTCTTGTGTTAAATTGATATCATTTGTTTAATTAGGTAAGAATTTTTAAAACCTTCTATTCACCCCCCTCTAGTCGGTTATCCTTGATCCTACAAGTAGTAGATTGGATATATTACTGATCTGATATGATAGCTTAGATTGGTTCATATTAATAAATTGGTTTAGGCACTGGTTGATGAGGCCAATCAGATTTGGCGGTAGTAGATGGGTTTGCGGCGATATGAATTGATAGCATTGTATGCTTAGCTGCGCTTGTTCACGATAGCATTGCATACTGCCCCTACCGGTTAAACACCGCCATTAAGGTAGATCATGATGCAGAACTGTGTGAAGCTAATAGATCATGTTACTGTTCTTTCTGAAAACCTCCTGCATTGATCAATATAATTGATCAATGAAAAATTGGGATGATCAGATTGGTTCAGAATTGGGTTAATATGATTAATCCGATAAAATTTTCAAGGGTAATTTCATGAATAAGACTTATGTCCTGAAAATTTTTTCCAAGGGCACGACCCTTGACCCGCATGGGACGTTGCCCCTTCGAATCCTGCCCGCTAACCGGGGTAGCGGGATCACTGTGCTAGGTAATTGTACCATGCGTTATAGGTATTATGTGTTCATTCTGCACAATAGAATTGGATTCTATGCATAACTCGTTTTTGTAGGGGTTGCATGAATAGTATGACCCAGCGTATGTGATGCATGTATGAGTTTTTCATTGTCTGCGCCATGCTGATTTATAGTCATGAGCTCCACATTATTGTATAACAACTGTGTGTTGACCTGCGATGCTTGATATTTTTATATGTCATTCATTATTAGCTGTTAGGAGTAATAGCTAAGTAGATGAATGTGGTGACCTTAAGCATTAATGGCTCAGTGTAGGAAATATGGTGATGGAGATTGTCATGCTAAGGGTCATACTATCTCACAGTTTAATATGATTAACTGTGAATTTTTTTATGCTCCTTTATACTATTATTTATGTAATTATTTTCTTGGGTATTTTTAACATGATAGAATAGTATTCTTCTAGAAAAATTAAGTAAAACTTGATACTCTTCCAATTGTCGCATCTATCAAGATTTTGATTATTAACTAGTATGTCTACCAAAATAGGGTGTCATTAATTATCTTAATAAGATACGATAAGTGTTAGACACTTCATGTGTAATATTGGTTTTACTTGAATAAACTATCAAAATACTTTTGGGCCTATGGGTATAGTGTTGAGATTGGGACGTATGAATGTCACTCAACAAATAAGAGTTATATGTGATGTAATTAACAAGATGTTGCTTACCTATGTTACTAGGTTTCTAGCAGTGATGCTAAAACTCACTAAGACTTAGTGAAATATAGAGTTTTTAAACATATAGTGGGAGTATATTTTGTTAAATTATTTAATAGAAGATTTTACATAAAACATAGCGCTAAAATTTTGCATATACATTTTATGTTGTAGACCATGCCACTACATACTTCCTTTGCACCTAGTTTTAACATATGATCTATTCTAAAGAAAGAAAAACTAAATGGAACAAATTTCATTGACTGGTATCGTAACTTGAGAATTTTTCTCAAGTAAGAAAAGAAGGAATATATTTTAGAAATTTTATATCCTAATAAACTAACTGAAGATACTATTCGTGCTGAGAAGCACACCAATGACTCACATGAGGTTATCTTTTCATACTTGCTAACATGAACTTTGAGTTTCAAAAGCAATATAAGAATACAAATGCCTACAATATGATTGTGGGTTTTAAGGGCAAATTTGAGAATCAGGTAAGGGCTGAGAGATACAATACCTCTAAGTCATTATTTGCATGCAATGTAACTTAAAGAAGTTCGGTCAGCTCTCATCTAATCAAAAGGATTAGTTACATTGGTAATTTAGAAAAGCTTGATTTTCTGCTTAGCCAAAAGTTGGCTACTGATGTGATTCTCAAATTGCTTTCTCTGAGTTTTGAGCCAGCTATTTTGAACTTTCATATAAATGGCATAGAGAAATCAATGACCGAGTTATATGGGATGCTCAAGTTAGCAGATGAAAGCATTAAAAAAGCTCTAATTATGTAATGATAGTTCAGAAAACTACCAACTTTAGAAAAAAACAAGTCTAAGGCTTTGAACAAAAGGAAGAGCACAGTCAAAACTCAAGATGAGATCTCAAGTATCGAATTTAAACTTCAGAAGTTCAAGATTGGCAAGGGATTGGACATTGGAAGAGCAATTGAAGTACTTGGCAAAACTAAAAAAAGAAATGAAGTAAGACTTCTACTTTAGGTATAAACATTATAGAAATTAATCTTGGTACTTCTCATATTGGTTATGGGGTATGTGATATTGGATTGATTGCTCATATTTGTTATAAGCAATTCAAACTAGGGGCGATAAGGAGTAGGAGTTTAGCAAGATGCAAGATTGATCTTTACGTGGGCAATGGAGCAAGTGTTGCTGCATTGGCTATTAGCACTTTACTATTATATTTACCCTTAGGATTAGTTTTAGAATTAAATAATTGTTATTATGTTCTCATCTTAAGTAAAACATTTTTTCTTCTTTATGTTTGGGAGCAAAAGGTTATGAGTTCAGAATAAAGAATAATTATTATTCAATTTATTTGAATGGTATGCTTTATGGTCATGCTCCACTAGTGAATGGATTATATATTTTAAATTTGAGGATGTGCCTGTCTATAATATTAATGTTAATAGGCCTTGGCCTAATAATTTGAATCACATTTATAATTGGCATAATCATTTGAGTCACAAGAATGAGAAGCACATGGTGAAGCTCCGTAAAGATGGTCTTCTAAATGCATTTGATTTTGAATTATTTGAAACATGTGAGTCTTGTTTACTTAGCAAAATAATTAAGGCACATTTCACTGGTTTAGGTAAGAGGGTAAATAACTTGTTGGCCCTAGTACATTCAGATATACATGGACCAATGAGCTCAACGGCCAGAGATAGTTTTTAGTATTTCATAACTTTTATCGATGACTTTAGTGGATATGATTACATCTACTTGAGGTATAAGTCTGAATTCTTTGAAAAATTTAAGAAATTTCAAAATAAGATACATAATCAACTTGACAAGACAATTAAATCTCTACAATCAGATCATGGAGGTGAATATTTAAGCTATGAGTTTGGTGATCATTTAAAGCAATGTAAAATTATTCCATAGTTAACTTCGCTGGGAACGTCTCAATGGAATTGGGTGTCTGAACGACGGAATCGAATCTTGTTAGACATGGTTCGGTTCATGATGAGCCGCTAATTTGATCTGCCATTGTCTTTTTAGGGGTATGCTCTAGAAACAGTTATGCTCATATTAAATAGGGTTCAATCAAAAGTCGTAAATAAGACATCATATAAGATATGGACTGGAAAATGTCCTGGGTTATTTTTCTCAAAATATGAGGATGTGAGGTATATGTAAAACGTTTGACGTCTGATAAGTTTACACCCAAATATGATAAGGATGATAGACTCAAAGTGGAATATGATCTATACTTGTAATGGATAAGGATCTAGTCAAAGGCTTTCTGAGTTGGATACGATTTCTAATCATATCGGATAAGGATATAATCGAAGACTATATATTAAGAGAAGCGTGAGGCTGAGGGGTGTATCATGAGATACACCTATGGAAACCCTATTTGACACCTCACAAAACCTCTACCATGTATGCTAGTGTTAGCACATCGATACATGGCATTCCATTCCAAGATGCATGGACTTCGGTAGAGGCACTGCTATGATTGCGTTGTTGATCGAGATGATTGCAAGGAGGAGACGGTTGGTTAGAGGATGATCAACTATTTTCACTATACCAATGCACGCTTCGTTGAACTGGTTACTTCAACTTTATTTTCGCTACACTGCGTGTCTAATGGTAACGATATATGATCTCTTATTTGTGTGACTTCCTGGTAGCTTGTGTAGCCTAACTGTATCCCAACAGAAAGAAGAACACGATGAGTGTGTTGCGCCAAAATCACTAGTTTTCTATGGTTTTCTATAGAAGTACATACTTATTTGGCTACCCTATTTAATTCACTTTGGTGTTCCTGTGCTGCATTTCTTTTATGATGTGTTGAGCCTTACTTGATTACCAGCTGACTTTAGTAGTAGTGGTACCACCGCTAGTTTGCGACACAACTAAGACCCTATTCTTTTGGGTTTTTGATTTTTCCGAAAGTCGAAATTAACAGGTTGGTTTCTTGAAGCGGATTTTTCAAACAACTTTTCAAGTTTAAAACTATGTGCGCTGTCTATGTTGGCATCTTTGCTGTCCGCTACCATCTTGAAAAATACAAACAAAAGCTAAAAACTACAATCAAAAGCCATCAACTACAGTCCAAAAGAACTGGACCTAAGGATAGAGATAGAAGTAGTAAATGCCTATTGGTGGCATCACCTATTGGAAGTGACCGTCTGTTAGAAGGTTAATGGAGATGGAGATAGTATGGTAAATGAGGTCAACCATTAGGGACAATGGTACGGGTGATGATATTACCTTTTCAGTGACAAAGGTGGTGGTAAGGACTGGGGTGGAAACATGGCAATGTGTGGGACAATAACATGGTAAAATCGTAATGTAAGAGATATCGGGTTTGTTTTTGTGATTTTTAAAAATAGTTTTTGATTTTTGCTACAATATCTAACTTTTAAACGGAGTATTTTTTTAAGATAAAGTCTACAAGTTAATTATAGTACACGTTAAAAGCTCAATATCTGCATTAGTCAAAATCACAAGCGGGTATATCTTGCTCGTGAATAGACTAAAATTCAAAAATTTCAACCATAAACTATAAACCACAGCCATAAACCAAAAGAATAGACTCATCATTAGGTACCGTATAGTACAACAGGAGTTGTTAAGATATGCACAAATTAAATTAATGCAGCGTGAAAACCTCGAAAGTTAATGCAACGTAACCAACCCTGGAAAACAAAGTATAACAGGACAACCGAAAACAACCTTTTTTTCAAGGACGGTGGAGTTATGTTGTACAACTTTATCTATTATGGTTTAAATCTTGGTATTCACCTGTTACGCACACACGAATATGCTGCAGTAGAAATTTTGCAAGAACCAGCACAACCTAGTTTTAGTTCTATCCTAAAAGTTGTTTGAGTCAAAATCAAGACAAAATGGACAGTTCATTCTAAAGATTCAAAAACAGCTAATTTCATTCTAAAGATTCAAAAACAGCTAATCACAGCTCTCCTTGCTCTGTAGCCCAACCTACTTGGTCTCGCTTCGGTTTCGGCTCGTTACACCTGTTGGTAACCTCGTTCAAAATAGATTGAATTGGAAGGACCAAACCATAAAAGAAAACGCCTCGCAGGCCGGCCCGAAAGACTACATAAAACGCGTGCTAATGCTCCATAGGCGTACTGCCGCGTATTAAAGCGCCTCCACGCTCCTCCTTTCCCGACGTAGTCCCCCAAACCCCACTGACCCCCACGCGGCGGCGCCCTCCATGGCGGTCGCCGCCGGCGAGCTGGAGCGGCGGGTGATGGCGGCAGTGAAGGCCTCCGCGGCGCGCGGAGACCCCCCGCTCCTGCAGGCCGCCGAGGCCGCGCGCTGCGCCCGGGAGGCCGCCGCCACCTGCGGCGGGGGCGGAGGCGGCCTCGCCGCCGCTCTGGTGGCTAACCTGTGCTTCGCGCATAACACGGGAGCGATGTGGAAGCTTCTGGACCAGGCCATGGCCTCCCGCCTGGTCTCCCCGCTCCAGACCCTCGCCCTCCTCACCCCAAGGTCCCGACCGATTCGAGCTTCGTTTGCCTTCTTTTCTCTCTCTCTTTTCCATCGATCAATTCGATTCGATTCGAGTTCGAGTTGAGATTTTGAGATCCGTGTGCTGTTTTGGGGATTGTTACTCTTCTGTAGGGTGTTGCCGAACCGGCGGGCGCAACCGGAGGCGTACAGGCTCTACCTCGAGCTGCTCGGGCGGTACGCAGTCGTGCCGGTCTACCCGGAGCGCGCGGAGATGAAAGCCATGTAATTACCGCTTGCTCCTCCATCCATGAGACTATATCATGCATGCTTCACTTTGGTTCGGTGTACTCTGGATTGATGATATGGATAGGTTCCCCCAAATGCACGTGCTGTACAAACTTTAGAATTGGTCAAGGTGCTTGCGGGATTCTGTTTAAATCTGCGTTGCGTTCCTGTAGCTGATGCTGATGCTATTTTTGTCGGTGGGGTGGAGCTGACGGTTGGGGCAGATTGCCTGCACTGTATGTGCCAGTGGATGTGTGTTATGGGAGAAATTTGGTAGGATGAAAGCGATGCAGAATTCCTGGTCGTAGTCTTGATAGGGAAAGGGCACTGCTTTTCATTGCGTGTACTGTGGTTGGGAGACTTCCAAAGTGTGATTAAGTGCACCTCCCGTGGTCCAAGTGTCTGATTGGACGGTATGCAAGGAAGAACTCCTAGTGCGGGATAGCGTGAATGACTTTTGCATTTTCTCCAAGCCTAATTGGACGGCTGCAGCCCATGCTTTTCTCAACTTTGAGTGTTCCTGTCCACATTGTGAGCTTTACCTAGGTTGTTTGGATATTTTGTAAGGATGTTGCATATGGATTGGCTTGTTCTGGACATTTTAAACAATCTTTGTTGCTATTGGGCTAGCATAACTTCTTTTTATAATGGTAGAATAATTAGATCACTGTGGCTGACCTGCACAGCCTCCACTGTGCTTACAACTCAGTTCTTTGCAGCTGCTTCTGTTTTCAGTGTGAACTATAAGTACATGTTATTTCTTATTGTGCATTGAATCAGCAAGGAATACTCTCATCACCTGCACTTCTATGTTTCACATGTGTGGTTTATCTAGTATGGGAATAGACTTTAGAGTTTAGACTATCTGAACCTGGGGTGTTACACTAAATATTGATTGTATCGGTCAATATATCAGTCTGTTTAAGTGTTACAATGTATTGTTTCCCATTTCTTGGACTGGAATATATTGGCCAGCATTTCACTTGATGTCAGCCAATATATCAGTTTGATACAGGTGATGTTAGGCGGTCGAATCTTGCTCTTGGTGTTAGCAAGATCCTTACTCTCATCGAGAGGATGACACTTGGAGATGGGACAATTTTCTTGTTTACTTCTCTCACAAAGCCATACCAACCTGAGGGGTTGGGGATACGTACTTATAGGCCAAGATATGCTGTCTAGAGATGCTAAAGCAAAGATGCTAGTCTAAGATGCTAAAGCAAAAGCTAGTCTAAGATGCTAAAACAAAAGCAAAAGCTAGTCTAAGATGCTAAAGCAAAAGCAAAAGAGATGCTAAAGCAAAAGCAAAAACAGCAGACACAGCACAGACTTATCCATCACTCTCCCCTAAGTCTTGTGTGTCTCCTGTGGGAATTTGAGCCATCCCGATCCCGGCGCAAGCTCTGGAACTTGATCCGCCCAAGAGACTTGGTCGAAGTCGGCGAGTTGGTCTTGAGTGTTGAGACACTCCCTTCATCCAAGCGCTTCGATGAAGTGATACCTCACCCGGATGTGCTTGCTGCGCTCATGGAAGACGGTGGTTCTTCGCCAAGGCCAAGGCGGACTTGTTGCCCACCCCGAGCTCCACCGCCGCGCTCTCGCTAAGGAGATCGCCAGCACCGAGCCACCACGAGCCCGAGTAGAAGCGTAGTGGCTGCAATGTACTCGCCGCAGACTAGACAAAGCCACCACTGGCCGCTTGACCGATCGCCACCGATCGGACATTTGTAGTGTGCAAGCCGTAGTCGGAGGTGCTCGCGACGTAGCGGAGGATCCTTTCACGCCCGCCGGTGCTCGCGTCGTCGGCCGCCGCATGAACCGGCTGACGAGCCGACGGCGAACGCCAAGTCCGGGCCGCGTGTGGACAAGGTAGCGAAGGTCGCCCACAATACGCGGTCTGCGCCGCGCCCACCTCCTCCGCCGTACTCTCACGATCTCCATAGGAGTGGGGTGGGTTGCGCCGCGAGGCCGCCACTCCACGAAGGTGGCCTTCATCTCCGCCTTAAAAGCCTCGATCTCCTCTTTCTTGGTACCGGTGATCACAAGGTCGCCGACGAGACGCCTATCGCCAGGCATTCTCCCATACAGTTCGCCGCAAGCCGCAGAGGGCCTTGCGCAGCGAGGACCTTGCTCTCCTTGTCGGGAGGAAAGCGCCGAAGGCATCTCCGCCGAACGGCCACGTGCCACGACGCGCGCTTGTGCTTGATACCTCGTCTTTATGCATTCTATAAGAAAGAGAATGTCTTTCTACACCAAAGTATTGCAATTTTATTTGTAATATATTATTTTTCTACACCAAAGTATTCTAACATGTTATTTTTCTACACCAAAGTATTGTAATAATTATCGCGCGGCGCGCTGCCGAGGTAATCGGGCGCCCACGGTCATTACCTCTAAGACGCCCTCGCGCCCGCTCGGCGTCTTTGCGCTGCTTGCCGCGCTTGCCACGCATGCGTCTCGCCGTGGAAGAAGGCTCTCTTCTTCCTCGTCACCTTGGCCGGCAGCCCACCGCTCCCGAGCGGCGAGGAGCTTCCCACCAGTGTGACGGTCCCGAGAGGCGCCGTGGCTCATCATCACAACGACCTTGAGGCGACCTAACGCTCCTCGATCGTCATCGTGGAGAGGTCAGCAGAGACTCGATCGAGCGAGCCATCCGCTTGTACTCTCGGGACGCAGCGGAAGAGCTTTTCCACGACTCTCTCTCTCGCCGTAGGTGTCGCCGCCGAACCAACCAACGCACAGAGTGTTGAGACGAGAGCAAAGTCATCATGTCCTCACCGCTTGAAAAACACACAACTATGCTAAAGCAAAAGCAAAAGAGATGCTAAAGCAAAAGCAAAAACAGCAGACACAGCACAGACTTATCCATCAGGTGATACGTTCTATACAAGGAAACTTATATGCATTCTATGTAATAATTAAATAAAAACACACAACTACTGTGTAATCTCCATAATGATGTATTTTATTATATTTATACTAGTTGAATTTATTCTAAATATTTAAATGGAAATTTTGGTTCATGCAACAGCAAAAAGTGCAAGTTTCACAAAAATACCACTAATGGTGTCACTAACATGTGGGCCCGGCCAGGCCCACTTGTAATTTTTCACGGCAAGTGTTATGCTGTTGAACTTGAATTTTTTGAGTGGATCTTATGAAGATAAGTTTGGCAACTATGATGCAACAATGTATCACTCGATGTATGGTCTAATACGCAATATTCAGTACACTAGAGCTCAGACGATTAGAATCTAGTATCCTTTATTCAGAACAATTTTCATACTTAATATTAGTTTGCACATAGAATATTATGTGGTACATAAAATATGCTGGCGGCCACTATCTGCAACTGTGCTACCTGCAGGTGATCTGGGCAGCGATATCTGCTGTTCTAGTTACACAACTACTCCAAGAGAAGAAAAGCTGTTTATCAAAATTGTCAGATAAAGACATAATTTTCTAAAATACTGCTAACTATTTTCTGCACTTGCTTTTGCAGGATAGCTAAATCTATTGATGATGCTATGCAGCTTTCACATAACTATGGGCTTCAGCAAATGGATTTTGGACATACTGTTGTTCTTTTTGTGTTAAGTATTGTCAAAATATTGACTGATTGTATTTTTGAAGACTGTGGCTTGCCAAGTATCTCTAGTGATGAACATGACGATATGTATGCTATTGGAGTTAAGACACATATGGATTTAGATGGCAAGGGGAATTCTTTTCACAGGAGAGATGAGCACCGTGAATGCCTAAGGAGAAAGAACACACTTATGACTTTAGAAGTTGTTGAGAAGATCACTGCTAACAAAAATGCCCAAGTTTTTCTTCGGCTCGTCTATCTTAACATGTATGCAGCAGCATCCTTGTTTCTTTATTCTTTATTGTCTTGCAAATTCCGATGATTAGAAGCTTGTATATCTTCAACTTCATACTCCCCTACTTAAAAATAGATTTCATTGATCCGTCTCAATACAGTTACGTTATAGTTGGGAGTTTTGACCATTTGTCACTAAAACAAACTTAGGGATGAAATTTCAATCTTTTATCATTATATTAGATGGTGATTTTGATGTCAAAAATGGTTTATTTGGAAAGTTGATAAACCATTACAACACGATTAGAAGATTGAATCAAACAAACTTATATTAGATTGAATCAATCAAACAAATTGTATTAGAACAGATATCCCCCCTGAATTCTCAATTGTTCTTTAAATGATTCATCATTCATGTGTTTACCTTTTACACTGATTGAAAATGTCCTTTCCTTTCTGGATGTGCTAGGGTAGACCTGAAAGTTTCAATAATCTGCTTCAGAGACTTCAGCTTATTGGTGCCCTTAAATCAAAGAATGTTGTACCTGCAAATTATCTACTAGATAAATTGATTATGAACGTACAGAAGGTTATAAGCACAAGATATCAATTAGACAGGACTAGGCTATTGGGAGTTCTTGTTAGTACACAGCCTTGCAGTTCAGCTGCATGCAGTATCTTTGGAGCTGGAAAGAGCTCTTGTTGGATTCCTTTTGACATGTTTATGGAGAATGCAATGGATGGAAGATATCTTCATGCCATATCATCAATCGAAACTCTGACAGGTGCTTAATTATGTGCACCTCATTTTGTTGATAACTTGTTCTTGCATTTTCAATTGTCAATATAACCATTGCATAACCTTTTCCTAAACTTGAAATCTTTGGTTGGAACAGAACTCTCCAAGACACTCCAAGTGCTTAATCGGGCAACCTGGCAAGAGACCTTTCAAGCTCTATGGATTTCAGCTTTGCGGCTTATACAACGAGTTGAGACAAATTCAATTAACATTATTTTCCATTACTAAAAAATGAAAAGGCTAGAATATTTGCTTTAATATAATTTTACATCTGTTTTCTAGGACCCAGGCACTCTGGAAGGGCCATTTCCTCATCTTGATTCTCGATTATGCATGTTGTTAGCTATTGTCCCTTTGTCTATCGCTGCCATTCTGAAGGAAGAGACTGACAAACTCGAAGGGGGAATAGTCTCTGTTAGAAGAGAAGAATTAGTGTCTTCTCTTCGGGTTCTAGGTCAATTTTTTGGTCTTCTTTCACCTCCTCCAGCAGTTGTACATTCAGCAAATAGTGCAGCTAGGAAAGCAGCAGTCGCTGTTTCTAATTTGAAGGCTGGGAGTGATAACATTCACAATTCTTCCAAAGATAGTTTCTCTATTAAAGCAGGTTATCTGTGATAGATATTTCAATATAAAGTATTTTTTTGCTTATGTAGTTCTTAGTAAACAGTGAATTTACTTTCATTATTATGCTCAATTGCAGTGGGGAACATGCTACATCTTATTGTAGAAGCCTGTATAGCAAGGACTTTAGTTGATACATCTGTTTATTTCTGGCCTGGCTACATTGTTCCAGTTAAAGACTCCTCTCCTGTCCAGGAATCCCCTTGGTTAGCCTTCATGGAAGGGTCTCCACTTATGGGCCTTAAGGATGCACTTATGGTTACACCTGCATCGAGGTGATGAATCATAGGCGTGTACAGTGTACTGCTTTAAATTCAATTCAGCAAGTGCCTTTTGGGTTTATATTCATCAGCTTGATTCATGGTATTGTTCCTATTTCATTATCTTAGTTTAGCAGAGTTGGAGAAATTGCACTCTTTTGCAGTAAGTGGGTCAGAAGAGGAAAAGTTGGCGGCTTCTAAGATTCTGTGCGGGGCTTCCCTTCTTCGTGGCTGGAACATTCAGGTATGATTTGATTTAAAAGAACCATATTGCAGCAACAGGCCAACAGTAAAGAGTGCCACTTACAAAATGTTCTTGTTCTATTCTACAGCCTTCAGTTTGAAAAGAGCTGTATCATATGTGTTACTTTTACTGTCTTTTAAAAATGTTTGTTTGTGACTCTTCTTGCTCTTTAGGAACATGTTGTCCAAATGGTGCTTAAGTTGCTGTCAACATTGCTCCCTCTAGATTCTGAATCAGATGGCTGCTATATTCATCACATGCCTATGCTGCATGCTCTCATATCTGGGATTTCTTCCATTGACACTGTTCATATACTGTCAATGTATGGCTTGGTAAGAAAAACATTGTTCTCATAGAGCTGATGACACGTTGGATTTGAGAATTATATTTCACATTGATATGATAGAGCAATTTTCCCTGTGCTGGATTGTATCTGATATATATATATATATATATATATATATATATATATATATATATATATATATATATATATATATATATATATATATATATATATTCGTGGTTTCCTGCTTATAGGCAGGTATAAATCAATACAATTGTCCTAACGACATTACGCTTTTCAGGTTCCGGAAGTAGCTGCCATTTTAATGCCTCTGTGTGAAATATTTGGATCCTTACCTCCATCTGATCATAGGGGTTGCAATTTTGAAGAGGCCTCTGTGTACTCAGTGTTCTCATGTGCTTTCCTGTTCCTTCTTCGCCTATGGAAATTTCATAGACCACCTATTGAGAATGCTCTGTCAAGACGTGGAGTCTCTGTTTGGTCAGAGCTCAATTTGGATTTTCTCCTTCTGTTACGCAATAGTCGTTTTGCTTTGAAAAATCCATCTAATGTTAGTAGAACCAGCATACCTCAATTAGATCCATTGTTTCAAAAACCGGTGTATATTGACTCATTTCCAAAGCTACGGGCATGGTACTTCCAGAATCAGGCTTGCATACCATCTACTCTTTCTAATGCTTACAATAGGAAAAGTATCCTCCAAGTAGCAGACAAGATTATGAAAATTATCTGCCGTAAAATGTCAAAAGGTGGTATCCAGCCCATCAGTCCCCAATCAACATCAAATTCTAGTATGAGTGGCTCATCAGTAGGTGTACAGGAAGATGTCTGTCAAGGCCCACCTGTTACTGCATGGGAAGTTCTGGAAGCTGTTCCTTTTGTGCTTGAGACTGTCTTAACTGCCTGCGCACATGGGAGGCTTTCATCTCGTGATTTGATTACAGGTTATACTTTCTTAGGCCTTGTTCTTTTGCGGCTTCTAAAAGCCGCTTTTGGCTTTTGCTACAGTAACTAACTTTTAAACGGAGTATTTTTTTAAGATAGGGTCTACAAGTTAATTGTAGTACACGTTAAAAAATTAATATCTGTACCATAAAAAATCGTAAGCGAGTATCTCTCTTTCCGCAATCTCTATCGCAAACAGCCAAAAAGTCATCAGCCGCAGCTAAAAACTATCAGCCGCAGCCAAAAAGAACAGGCCCTTATTCTGCCTTGCATATGTAACCTGCCATATCTGATTGGTCTTCAATTTATACTGATTGGTACTGTTAGGTAGTGTTTGGTTGGTGGGATCTCGAGATACATGTGTGGGACAGTGCAGGATTTGGGGGCATTCAAGCATTTGGTTGGCGAATGGGATGAATCATGTAGGTTGTGGATACAAGATACGTTAATATTCCCTTGAAATTCTGGATGGTGATATTCGGCTTTTTTGGCCGTATTGACTTATACAACTTTGTTAATCGTGTATGGTTATTGGTGATTAGGGACCATTCCATATAAGCAACCAAACAAAATCTTGTATCATCTCATACAAACAACCAAATGTATAACTTTAACCATCCAATACAGGATGAACCCATCCACCCACATTCCCATCCACATACAACTTTATCCTCCAATCAAACACTACCTAAATTTTCCATTTCTTTTTTTTGTGTAATGCTTCCATTTCTTCTTGTTCAAAAAAGACATAGCTTCTTTCTAATCTGGAAGTTTTATCATTTCTTCCAATTCACAGTATTTACCTTTGGTTCTGTGCCCTATATAATCAAGTTATTTGTTATAGTGAAAGCATGATCAAATGCCTTAGCAAAGAAAAAAAGAAGCTTCTCGTCTTTGTAGTCTTAGGCTTTCAGCTTAGTCGCAAGACTAGTTCTTGCGTAACTCTCATCTTTAATTTTTTTAAAAAGTGCTCATATATCTTCATGACTTCTGTAAATTATTTTGCAAAGGCCTGTCCTATGAATATTCTTCTAATGTCCCTAATGCTAAATGACCTAGGTATCAAAAAGTGTACACATAAAAGTTTGCTTTAGAATTTTTTTGTATCTTTGACCTTGTCTGTAGTTGATTTATTGGGTAGCATATGCAAGCTATGTTTTTCTCCTGTAAACATGTAGTTTTGATTAACACATTGGCACTTTGAGATTAGAACACAAATTTCAAGTGGTCTTAAGTACAATTATTAGATACTGGAAAATTATTTTTTTTTGGGCATGTGTGGGAGAAAGCATAGTTTATGTTCTTATGTGATCTTTTGACTAATATATATTTATAAAGGAAAAAAGTCCAATATTCACTTAACGACTGTAAACCTGGATATTGTGCCCCATAAACTTTTGAAACAGGATAACTTAACCTCATGATGGTCGTTTTGCCATGTAGGATGGTGAGGTAAGCTGGTTTTGTCATGTTGGAACACATCAAAAGATGTCAGAAAGAAGAAAAACTCTGGTCAGATTTGGAGGAGATAGAGATTGCAGAGGGTTAGGCAAGTGGGAGATGTGCGTGTTTGTTTGGCCTGCTATGTATAAGTATTTTGTAGCGTGGCAAAATTGGGTGATGTGAAGAGTTGAGATGGCAAAACTTCCTTCAAAACCATTTTTTGGGGGTTAATTGCTCCGGTTTCAAAAGTTTAGGGGCTAAGATATCAGGTTTTGTAGTTCGGGGGTTAAGTGGACTTTGCCCCAAAGTTTTGGTTGGGGGGGGGGGGGTATTGGACTTTTTTGATTCATAAAATGGTGATTTGTTATATTGTTGCCTTGTAAAAAATCACTTAATTTCCAGCTCTCTGCAAATCCTTTTTCATTCACCAAACTGAGCTGCCAATTGTATGTTTCACTCTCCATTTATCCCTACATATTTACTAATGTGTATCCTGACACTCGATTGCAGGTCTTAGAGATCTTGTGGATTTCTTGCCTGCTACACTTGCTGCTATTGTCAGCTACCTTTCAGCAGAAATTACTCGTGGCATATGGAAGCCAGTTATGTTGAATGGAACTGACTGGCCCAGTCCAGCTGCAACTCTTCTGGCAATTGAGTCTGAGATAAAGGAGGTTCTTGCATCTGCTGGTGTTCATATCAATGTCTCTCCGCGACCACGTATGTCAATGTCTCTTTGTGCGAATGGTTCCTTTCTGTTTTTACATACATCTTATCTTCATTTCTATTGTCCTTCTTTAATGTCTCTGTAAGGGCAAGTGGGTGAAAAGTTTCACATTTGAGCAGCCATTATAACAACTTCATCCTGTGATTTGTAGCTTGAATTTGACATGAAAAATGGAAACAGCTGAGCATCAATCAAGAAAAAAATGTCAAATTGTCAACCATTGAGGCAAACAAATTAATGTGCATTCTGGGAGGCAAATGTAAAACGTGCATACATTAAATTGCTGCCTTAAACTAAGTACTGGTCTAGCTGATCATTAGTTGCTACATTAGTTGCTTAGGGTGAAACTAACGTTTTAAGCTAACAGTAGCAATGAATGTCAACATTTTAGTTGCATTATAATAAGTTATTGACAACAAAGAAGCTCCCAGTCATTAACTGATTTAGTTGAAGTAAGATGTGGTGGTTTTTAAATATACGAAACTGTGAGGGGATGACATGACTGAAAGATCATCACTGGAACGAACAATCCAATGGTTGTAGGCAAAAATTTGTCTCATTGTGGTACTTAAAATGGGAGTGAACTGTGAATGTAATAGGTAAAAAATGTAAGTTAAGAGGCCAATTTATAAGCCCTCTTATTGTTGTTGTTGTTAGTGCTGCTGCTGCTGCTTTGCAGCTTTGGTCATTTCACTATTTCAGTGAACTAGTTGCAAGAGGGTAAGAAGGCATGAAAGCCATCTGGAATAGATATTAGACTATCCCGTATATTTCTAAATACATGTTGTTTTAGACATCGACATAGTCTCTAATACACACCTTTGACCATTTCTTTTTCAAATTATATTTAGCAAAAAATGTAATGCTATGGAACTGGAAGTGCTTTTGATGACAAATCTACTAATACAATTTCTTTTTTTGAGAGACTAATACCATTTATATGTACGGACCTAAATACTTTAGTGTATATCTGTGGTTAAAAGTGTTGAAATTTGACTATCCGTTCTAAAATTTAGACATGGAGGGAGTAGTACTCAATGTTTACCATTCATGAGGTACAAGGAAAGTAGTTTATTTAAAAATCCTTGTCTTCAGTATTATACTGGCTTCTTAATTTATCTTCATTTCAAATTTCGAAGTTCCAATTTTGAATGCTAACTACATGTTCTCTATTAGGATTTAAGAATAGAAGTTTACATGAAATGAATTCAATATATTTCCTGTTTAAAATTCTAAATTTTGTTCTCAATTAGAAAATGGATAAATTTGGCATATAAAAAGTTTCAATTTGGATATCAAACTTGATTTTTAGTTTGATTCTTGTTTCTGAATGTAAATTATCATATTCTTTTTAAAGTTTTTAAGAAACATTGCACCAGAGGCCTGTCACCTGTGTACTTTTGAGTTTACGCCTACGCTTACGCATACTTTAGTAATTGATACACTGAACTTTTAACAATAAATTATTGCAATGTATAATTCAAAATTGCACGCATCCATTTCTCATTGAAGTAGGTATAGATTCCAGTTATCTCATTATCCTCTTCAATGCTGTATTTTCCTGGTGAATGTCAAGTGGGTGCTTTGCCTGCAATAGTCAGTAGCGTATTGTCTCTTAATATATGGATTTGCCGTTGAAAATTTACCTTGAATCTAAGAAAAACATGCAAGCCTCATATGATGTAACTGGCAATGGTCACTTAATCCCTCCTCAGGTTCAATGATGCCAATGCTTCCATTACCAATAGCAGCTCTTATCAGCTTATCAATAACTGTTAAGATGGAAGAATTTAGTCACTTACACGGAATCATTGGCCAAGGGGTGGAAATTTGTGCCACATCAAGTTCATGGCCTAGTATGCCAATTGTATGTGCATTGTGGTCACTGAAAGTTCGACGGTGGCACGATTATATCATCCTGGCATGTTCTCAGTCTCCTTTTACCCAAGATAACAAGGCAGTGGCTCAACTGATCAGGAGTTGCTTCTCATCTTTCCTTGGGCCTTTGGTTGATGGGCGCTGTTGCTTTGTAGCAAACAGAGGAGTCACTAGTCTGATGGGGCAGGCTCTCTGTAAAAGAGATTCACGTCATTCTGTATCACCGGGATTCCTTTACATGCGATCTTACCGGATGTTTCCAGATAACAATTTCGTATGTGAAGAGATCTTCAAGGTTGTCATCGAGAGAGCCCGTGCGCTAGCGAATGAATGTGGTTCTGATAGACCTACTCACCTGAGGTCAGGTCGGATGCCACTATCTTCTGCCTCGTCCTCGGTAGAGCAGATAGCATCACTTGCAGCTACTATGCTTTGTCATGCTGGTGGGGTGAAAATGATCCGTCTCCTGTATGAGCAGATTCTGCCAACCTTACTGCTTTCAGCTGGAGAAGCAAAGCTGGGTTCTGCTGGACCGGTGTGCAGCATATTCGAAGGATGTGCTTTGGCGTATGTTCTCCTCTTGTCTGGGGCCAGTACCTGGGGAGTTGGAGAAACTTCCCCAGTTTACACTTCAGTATACACATCGAAGAGGCAACGGGTTGTCGATAGGCACTTGGAGTTCATGGCCAAGGTAATGGAGGGCAACATTGAGCTTGGCTGTGGCCAGGTCACATGGAGGGCATATGTACTCCGTTTCGTGGGTTTGCTGGTTGACTTCGTGCCGACATGGATCCCTGAAGTGAAGCTCGAGACGCTGCAGAAATTGGCGTCTGGGCTTAGGAAATGGCAGGAGTGCGAACTTGCCCTCTCTTTGCTCGAGCGAGGGGGCCCGAAGGCCATAGCTACAGTGGTTGAATCTATTCTATGATATGCTGGTGCTCAACTGGTACACTACAGTTATGCCCGCTTGCTGCAACTAATCTGACGCGGTCCACGATCAGAGAAGTATACATTCTAGCTGGTTGCTTGTTCACATAGTTAATGCTGGCTGCTTGTTCACATAGTTAATGAATCTGATAATTCTACACTATAGAAAGGCCCAGTAGTCGTTAGGTGTTTTAGAGTTACTGCCGCAGTGATGCTGTCTTGCATTACATTTACAGGTCAGTTCTTACTCTGGTAGTCATCCCTATGCACGTGTATATAATTCATGGAATGATGGAAGGTCAAAGCGACAAGATGCTATCTGCCTTCTTGTCTTGCTAGTCAATTTGTAATCACAAATGTAAGTCAATATATATTTTTCAATATAGCATGCAAGTCAATAGCCCTGGAGCTCTTTTTTAGAGAGAGAACATGAATATTTTGGCCCCATTTGGAAGGCTGGAATTTTTCCAGATTCCTGGATAATTTGAACCGTTTCCTGTAAACGTGTAAAATTGGTATTTCCTGTAAACGTGTAAAATCGGTACAAAGTTCATGTGCTTAAAACAGGGGTCTTAAACTAGTGATCTTTGTATCGAAGGGTATCTTAGTCGGCCCAGCCCATGGAGCTTTGTATCGAGGGGTATCCGAGTCTACCCAGCCCATCCGCACCGAGAAAGCGGGTCCGTATAGGGGTGCATACAGAGGCAGGTCCTGTCTTATCAAGTATTTTTTTTCTAAATTTACATAATTTAATTTAATATTATTTTATTAATAGTTTGAAGTATTTTTTATAATCGAGATAATGGGCCGAGTTGAGTCAAGCAAAAGCAAAATTTAATTTTATCTAAAATTAATTTATTCTAATTAATTAATTAATAGATATAATTAAAATAATTTTAAACCGAATTAATCAGCCTTACTAACTAACGGACTTTTTTTTCCACCATAGTTCCGTACATCTTGTGTCATAGTTACTGGCCTCCGGGTTGGCAGGGCATACACATGCTTTCAGGCATAGCTGACATTTGAGGGGCATACACCATGAAACGTTTTTGTACATTAGAATTCATACTTGCGTTCTTTTCGGTTGTAGGGGTGATGGTTTTTTTATCCTAGCTTAAGTGCTGGTATAAATGAATCGAATATCGATAAGTCGTTTTGAAAAAACTATTATAATAAATTGTTTTTAAAAAGGTAGAAAATCCATTTTATTTATTCTGTTAAAATACATAAATCATAAACTGAAAAGAATTAGATCATAGTTTGGTAACCATTTGGAACAAAACATTACCATAGACTTCAACCCTGGAAAGTTTCATACCACTCGTATGCAAATGCAATAGGGATCAAAGCTTTCATTTACTACCACATCATCAGGGTTCTTTTGGGTTTGCTATTTGTGGTTTTTGATTTTTGTTACAGTGACTAGTTTTAACGGTGGATTTTTTAAGATAGGGTTTACAAGTCGATTTAGTAAATAATATACTAACTTCAGCATATCAGTTAAAATCACATGCGACTGTCTTTCTCTTCGTACGCTCTCTCGCAAATAACTAAAATTCAAAAACTATAAACCACAGCCCCCAAAAGAACTCAACTTAAGCTAAAAACCATAAACCAAATGCAAAAATGCCATTTAGAGCTACAGTCCACTAACCACTTGTGTGTCGATTGCTATGTTTCAATGCTTGCGAAGGGGCCTTCTGGGATTCTCACACCTCGTCTGGGACCTGAAATCAAAGGAGATTTGACAAGTGGCTGTGCTACTGTTGGAAATGTAGGTAATATTTTAATTTCAAATTTTATTAGGAGACAAATACAATAAACTAGTGATGCAAAATACATAACTAATAGCAGGCTACTCATTATACTTCAGAAAAGAAGACAGAAAGATATTACAGTACCAAAGTCGATCAAACGCACGAACGACTTACTATTGGGCTTAATGAAGAACAGAAAGCAGCGCAGACTCAAAGCAGTGTAGGACACAGATGACGCAGTGCAGTGAGCGGTCACGCAGTTGTGCACTGTTTAGAAACCTTATTGCTGCCCCGTGCGGATCTTCACGGTAGTAACGGCTCAGAGATACCACTCCCCTTCTTCACGGTGCACGTCGGGAAGAAGAGTCGACGAGGTTCAGACAGCGCAGCACAACACCACGAGGAAGAGAATGGAGGTAGAGAGATTCTTGGGGTGTCTGCTCTGAACGTCTTCAGGCATATATATATAGACAGACTGATAATTGATATGATTAAAACAGTTATTTACCTACTGGTAACTGATATATTTAACCAGTCATTTACCCACTGGTAACTATCTGTCATCAAACCCAATAAAGCCCCAATTCAAGCATTTGAATTTCATTCAAATAGAGAGAGATGCACGGTTTAGCAGAAATAAAGGCGGAATTAGTCCCCTAAGTAGCGCGTCACGTTACGGCACGGTCATGCGTCGCAAGTCACAAGTCACGCGATTTTCATGCGAAAATACGCGAACACGCGTGCGCGTGCGTGCGTGTGTGATTAGCCAAAGCTATTCTCATGCCATCCACATCCATAATTTAAGAAGTGGTATAGACTACACCTTATAAATTGGTCTCCCCCATCTTGCCTTAGCAATATGGTACTAAACTTTGCATACTTTAGAATTAAAAAAATGTGCCTCATTTTATAGGCCTATTTTTTACAATCCCCCACCAATTCCAAAGCAGGAAGCAAAACTATATCAAAGATATTGTGCTGAAGTACTGTTAATATATCAGTCTTTTAGTGTATGTTCCGTACTAGTTGAATTTGCATCTAGAATAATAAGATTTATCTTCTCATAGTTGATGAATGGACTATACCTTGAATTCATAACTTCTTGTGATTAGATTTCACTTGAAATTTTAACTAGTATTAGGCTTCCAATGAACCACGTCTAAATGAAGCGTTATATAGTCATCCTCCCTTATCTGCTCATGAGCTTTCTAGAGAATGCCCTGTTCTCGTGAACTGCGACCACACAGTTAAGCTCAAGTAGGTGTATTCTTTCTAGATATCTTGTAGGTTAATATTTTTTTCTCATTTGGGCAACAGAATACATTAAGGGTTTATACCAACCTTCCATACAGTTGTGAGTACTTTATTTATTAGGACATAGGTACAATCAATATGTACTCTCTTATTACAGCATCAACTTGTTTTTCTCATTACCTAAGTCACGGGATCTCTGATGAAGAAGGTATGTGTTACCACTGTGATGTAACTCAAATGGGCCTCATTGCCATGTCTATAGAAGCAACGGAAATCGCTTTCTGTGCTACTCTCTTTGTAAAAGGGTCTGCCAGATTTTTCTCATTGTTAATATAGTTCACACCTATCACTTCGGAGTTTCTCAATTTTCTGACAGATTTAAGCCTACGCTTCACATGTCTAAAGGATTTCATATTATCCTTTGTACGTGTGACTTTGGTCAACACAGTATGATTATCACAGTACATCAGGATTGCCTGTATTGGTTTCTCAACCAATGGCAAGTCCATCAGAAGCTCTCTTAGCTATTCAGCCTCAATAGTGGCTGTGTCACGCGCTATAAGTTCTGCTTCCATGGTTGACCTCATCAATATAATCTGTTTACAAGGCCTTCATGAAACTGCAGCACCAGCTAAAGTAAACATATAACCATTTGTAGTTTTAATCTCATCAGCATCAAAGATCCAATTGGAGTCACTGTACCCTCCTAATACAGAAGGGTATCTAGTATAATGAATTTCATAAGATGTTACGCCTCTCAACTAGCGCAGCACTGTTTCAAGTGCCTCCCAATGATCAACTCCTGGGTTATAAGTAAACCGACTTAATTTGCTCACAGCAAATGAAATGTTAGATCTTGTGGCACCAGCTAAATACATGAGTGACCCAATAATTTGTGAATATCTCAATTGATGTTTTCCTAACCCTTGGTTCTTTCGAAACTTAATGCTCGCACATAGAGCGTTGGAGAAACTTTACAATTTTTAAAGCTGAAGTGACTTAATATTTTCTCAGCATAATGGGATTGGCACAAAGTGATCTCATCTTTATTTTTGATCAATTTAATATTTAAAATGACATATACCTCTCCTAAGTCTTTCATATCAAAGCATCGAGATAAGAAAGATTTGACCTCATCAATTACAACAATGTTTATTCCAAATATAAGTATGTCATCCACAAAAAAATACAAGATCACTCCTTGACCCTCACAAAAAAATACAATGTTACAAGATCACAATAGAATACATTAAGATTTTATGCCAACCTTCCATACAGTTGAGAGTATTTTATTTATTAGGACATGAGTACAATCAATATGTACTCTCTTACTACAGCATCAACTTGTTTTTCTCATTACTTAAGTTATTGGATCTCCGATCAAGAAGGTATGTGTTACCACTGTGATGTAACTCAAATGGGCCCCATTCCCATGTCCATAGAAGCAATGAAAATCGCTTTCCGTGCTGATCCCTTTGTAAAAGGGTCTGCCAGATTTTTCTTAGTGTTAATATAGTTCATAGCTATCACTCCGGAGTTTCTTAATTTTCTAACAGATTTGAGCCCACGATTCACATGTCTAGAGGACTTCAATTATTCTTTGTACTTGCGACTTTAGCCAACACAGTTTGATTATCATAGTATATCAGGATTGCCGATATTGGTTTCTCAACCAATGGTAAGTCCATCAGAAATCCTTTTAGCCATTTACCCACCGATAACTGACATAATTAAAACAGTCATTTGCCCACTAGTAACTGACATATTTAATTAGCCATTTACCCACTGATAACTGCCTGTCATCAAACCCAATAAAGCCCTAATTCAAACATTTGAATCTCATTCAAACAGAGAGAGATGCACGGTTTAGCAAAAATAAAGGTGGACTCAGTCTGCCAAGTGGCGCACCATGACACGGCATGGTCACGCGATTTTCACGTAAAAATACGTAAATACGCACGCGCATGTGTGATTAGCCAAAGCCATTTTTATGCCATCCACATTCATAATTCAAGGAGTTGTATGGACTCCACCTTATGAATTGGTCTCCCCTATTTTATCTTAGCAATATAGTACTAAATTTTACATGCTTTTGGAATTAAAAAAATAGACCTCATTTTATGAGCTTATTTTTAACAATCCCTCAGTTCAGATGAGGTAGTAATTTCAAAATCTCCCAGGAAGAAAAGCCATCAATGCATCTCCCTCTTGCTCTGTTTTGGGGGCGTTTGCGTGAAGCATGGTCTTGGTCTAGTGCATTATGAAGCCTGCGACGTTTTTTGCTGTCTTGCGCACAAAACAAATTTTGGAAGCAGAAAAACACCCTAAGGAGCTTAGCATTCCTCGCCCTAGCTTTGAGCTCAGGGGCGGATCCAGCTATCCTTGAACCCCTCTCTAATTCTGTATTGATGACAACAGTCTGACCTGCCATATGACATTATTGACGTGAAATCCTGGATTTGTCTCTGTTTGAACTACGTTTTTATATCTAAGCCTAGGCTTAACCTGTGGATGGGGTGATAGTATTCACGGAACTTTACCTGAGTCTCTCTGTAGCCTGATTGATATTTTTTTTTCCAATTTGACCTTGTGGAACCTTACACAGTTACACGTTACCGTTTCTTTTACCGTCTTAAGCCCAGTCCAAACTTTTTTTTTGTTTTGTTTTGGAACTTGTTTGCACATGTATTTTTAAGCTGAAGGCTAACACGGCGCTTGGCGTTGCCGTGTCGTTTGGAATTGGATACATCAACTAGTTGACAACATCTTTATCACAGCAGTGCCAGAAAAGCATTTTACTATAGCGGGGTAAAGATCGTATATATATATATATATATATATCATATTCCGCGGGACCACGCAGTACGCAGCAACACCACTTGGCTAAGTAGCACATCTAGGTGGACAGGACTGTTTTCATTAGGCTGTGGTTTATGATTTTTCGTTTATAACTTTTAAATTCTAACTATTCGTAAAAGAGAGTACGAAGAAAGAGACAATTGTATCCGATTTTGGCCGGTATAACAGAAGTTGGTATAGTGTCTATTAAAATTGATTTGTAGACCCCATCTTAAAAATACACATCATTTAAAAGTTATTTATTATAGTAAAAATCAAAAACAGTAAACCCAAAAAACAACCAGCCCAGTCCATGTGGCTACTCGAGATCCGGCGGTAGCCTTACTTGCTAGACTCATAATTTGTGTCATGTTCAGTTGAAAATTTGGCTACTAATTGGACCGCGTTTCGGAGGCCGTTTTCGCATTGAATTTGGTCATGAAGTGCCCAAGCTTGCGAGTTGCAGAGATAGATCACCGATGTGCTGGTGTCGTTGTTGTTCATGGAATGTTTTGGGTGCCTCTTAATTTGCGTGGTTTCCTCTCCCGATTGCGTTTTTCTTTTCCTGAAAAAAAAATCTTCCTCTCGGCATTGCTGTCGCGGCATAAACACTTCCGTTTGTATTAAGACAACTTTGTTTTCTCCACTAAACTGTGTGTCCAAGCGTGAATGTCTGTGAGAGAATCAACTGATATTGCTACCACCACCATCTCTATCTTACCCAATCCTGAGGGCTCATTGCTAGAAGTCTACAGCAGGCATATACACAAAACAATTGAAGCACTCCTTTCCCATGTACTAATGCACTGCCTATACTTATATTCCAGTTTATTTAGCAAAAATAGTAATACAGTGCAACCTTTCATTCAAATCTAATTAACCCCCAAAGCCCCTCTGCCTTTACATGTATATCTCTGTCATAAGAAGGAATTTCTAAAAAAATCTGTCCAAAAAGGAACAAGAAAATGAACCTTCTTTCTTCCATTATAGTTCACAAGGCATGGTTCTCCGTGTGCTGAATAAAGCTTCAAGCACTCCATCTTCTTGTCAAAAGAAAAGGAACAATCTAGAAACTTCTAGTGTACTTCTTGATTTTTTTCATAAAATCTAAATGAATCAATCAAAATTCAGGAAAAGACCATAAGGGAACACAACAAATTAAGAATATCAATTGCGCTCACCACAAAGGCACAAACCACAGCTTGACCGGACAACAGAGTGATGTATCACACAATCATCACAATTTCTGCTGAGTACGGTGACTCGTATCCTAAGATTTGGAGAAATGTGCTATAAGGATTCCTAACTTTACTTTAGAGAAGAACTAGTAAGGTACTATATAAAGCCATGAGGGGTGATCATAGAGAACTCAAGCCACAAACTAACTTATCCAAAACAGAGGGTGCACGAGAGAATTAGATGCTAGATTATTCATTAGCACTATATTCTTATATAGGGTAAGGATCCGAGAGTCCTAAAAAGATCGAGAGCGACAACTCTTTATACTCTTTTGAGGTCGTGCTTAAGGAATTTACGGTCGACTTCACCAAATCTTTCTTCTCGTCATGATTGTTTTGTCATTATTATTTCAGTTCTCTCTATGAGATTTATCTACTTTGTTCTTGATATCGTGTATGCTCGTGCCGTATATCGCAACTCTGATCCGATCAGGGGTTGCTGCGCATAACAAGGGTATCAAAGTATAACAAATAGTATCGATGATGTGGAATCAAGTAGAGAAATTTGATGATGGAGGAAATTTTAGCGTGTGGCAATGTGTGGTGAAGAATGTCTTTGTCCAGCAAGAGTTAGTCTATGCTTTTCATGGAGATAGACCAAAAAAGTCGTCCGTTGAAGAATGAAAGGTGATGGAGCGGAAGATTATTAATACAATATGTCTATCTCTCTGATAAGGTAAAGTACTTGGTGATCAAGAAGAATTCACTGAAAAAAATTATAGAGTGACTTAAAGAACTTTATATGGCAAAGTTGCTTACAAACTAGTGGGTGCTAAAGCGACAACTGTGCAAGTTACGTATGAAGGAAGGTACATGGTTTGTTGATCTTCTTAATGTATTCAATAAGCTTATCATACAGTTGACTAGTGTGAATGAAAAAATTGAGGAGATCGATAAGGTCGTCATATTGGTGTCACCTCTACTACCATCATGAGAGCAATTGGTAATAAATATTCTTATATGAAAAAGCAATCCCAACTTCAATGAGTCAGTTGCATATCTATTGGTAGCAGAGTCCTTGAAGAAACATCAGATTCTTCATTCTCAGGTGGTCAAGCATTGATTATCGTAGGTGTTTCAGGTAAAAGCAAAAGTCATAGGAAGAAGAACAAGAGTAAGGGCACACGTGTTTGCTATCTATATGACAAGGAAGGTAATATGATAAAGTATTGTCCAAGTGTGATGCAAAAGAGAGTGCATACTCAATGGCGGTAGCGAAAGATGATTCAAACATACTTGTCGTCAGTCAATCAAGTACTTCTTATAGATGTATATTATATTTAGATAGTTATTTCCACATATGTTCGGCAAGAAAGATGTTTGATGAAGGATCTTTATGTCCGGTGCATGGAACTGTACACTTAGTAGATTGCATGGAGTATGCAGTAACTGAGGTGGGAGCGGCTATATTGGAGATGTATGATAGAGCACATTACACATTGATAGGGATGGAAACAGATTGGATACAATCAAATAGTCTCAAATACGAATACGAATCCATATTTTCAAAATGGATATGAATACAAATTCAAATATTCTCAAGTACGAATACGAATACGAATCAAATATCGTAACGAATATGAATTTGAATCAAATATGTACTTAATTTATTTGAATATAAATATCCTGCTACAACTTCTATAACAACTTAATTCAGTTGAATACGAATACGAATGCCGTTGGGCTTGACCGTTGGGCCGATCAGCCGACATATGAAATGGATCGAATACGAATCAAATAGTCTCCAATACGAATACAAATTCAAATAAAAATTCAAATGAACTGCAAAAACTTCAAAACTAGAATCAAAAGGTATTTTAGATGAATTTAGGAAAAAAGGGGTTAATCGGAGTTAGGACGAAGGAGAATGATTCTTGAAAAATTAAACCTAAAGGAAAATATCAAAAATTATAAAAGGTTACTGTACTGTGAACTCGGCTCATGGGAAAGCTGGTCCATGGTGAACCCAGCTCATGGAATAGTGCAAAGCGACTAGGCTTGCTGACATGGTGGCTAGGGCTAATGTCGCACTGACGTGGCTGACAGGTGGTAATATAGGGCTGACGTGGCACTGACACATGGCGCTAGGGCTGATGTGGCATTCGACGTGGCAAGCTAACATGTCTACTAATGTGGCACTACCATGTGGCACAGGGATCAGCTCGGGTGCTGATGTGGCATACACGTGTCATGACACGTGGCGACATGTCGGATCTAGGGCTGAGCTGGTTGCTAACTCGGCTAGGCTGGTTCATGGGGTCTACAGCATAGTAGGCGGTGGCATGTGGGGCTCGGCTACTAGCGAGACGACGCACGGTGTACTGCATCCATGGAAAAGATGAACTATCGGCTGGCGCGGGTGCGGGATGATGTGTGCGGGCACATGGCGTGAGGCGTCGCTTCGGACGATGTGCGATCATAGGTGAGGCGGCGACTGACCTGTGAAAAGACGATAACGACTAGCCAGACAACGTGTGAGCACTCACCGGTGGCGAGATCAATGGGGAGGCATTGCTCGACAGTGAAGGACGGGCTGCGGTGCGATGGAGCAGTGGACGAACCAGAGGAAGACGAAGGTAGAGCTTGACAAATGGTGGCAAGGCGAGCTCCGGTGAGGACGATGGTGCACGGGAGAGGGTGAGCAGTGGCAGGTGTAGAACACGAGGGCGGAACGTCTATTTATGGTACAGACGCTGAGGAGGCACGATCGGGTGTGGTAGTGAGTTCGACTCGGAGACGGCAGCGGAAGAGATCGGCTTGGGCATGAATGCCGAGGTGTAGCCGAGATGGGCACAACGGCTTCTCCAGGAAGGAGATGAACAATAACTGGGGTAGCAGATGGATGACACGTGGCTTTGAGGAGATCGGACGGCTGATGCAAAACACATGGATGAACAGTGCTCAGTCCTCCCGATGGCTGATGCTGGCACTAGCGAGATCTGACGGTCGGAGGGGTGACATGTGGCAAAGGAGGGATCAGACAGCTAGAAATGGATGGGCCAATTAAACAGTAAGGGCTCAGCCCATTACTGTTTTAGGATTTTTTAGGGCTTTTCTATTTTCAAAAATTTGAATAAATCAAAGAAGCTCTAGAAAATAGCAAATAAATCCAAAACAATTCATAGAAAATTTCTTGAGACACAATGAACCCAAGTAAAATATTTTTAGCTAAGGTTAATGTTTATTTTAGTCATATTAAATCATTTTAATTTATAAAAAATTCAATCTAAGATTTTATTAAATCTAGAGAAATGAAAATGGCGAATTTTCTTTTAAAAGATCAAATAAACTTTGAAAATCAAGATGTAACAAACCTTCTCCCTTAAACAGAATTTTGACCTCGAGATTCTGGCTCACTAAGAGAATTGGTTTGAAAACTTGGCTCTGAGATCCTCCTCGCAGTCCCAGGTGGTTTCCTTCTCAGAATGGTTGCTCCACTGAACTTTGCAAAAACGGACAGCCTTGTTTCTAGTCACACACTCTCATACTTCCAAGATTCTGACATGGTGCTCCTTGTGTGATAGATCTTCCTGAAGATTAACAGCATCAACTGGCACTACCTCTTCTGGTACTGCAAACACTTCTTCAGCTGAGACAAATGGAAGATGTCATGTATCCCACTGAAGGTTGCAGGTAGCTCTAACTGGTATGCAACTTCTCCCCTGCGCTTTAATATCTTAAACAACCCTACATACCTTGGTGTGAATTTTTCTTTCATTTGAAACCTCTTAACACCTTTAAATGATGTAATCCTGAGATACAAGTAATTCTTTGGCTCAAAACTCAACTCTCGACGACGAGTATCCGCATAGCTTTTCTATTTAGCCTGAGCAGTTTTTAACCTCTCCCGACTAAATGAACCTTTTCCTCAACCTATTTTAAACAATCTGGCTCGAAGACTTGACCTCCCTTCGTCTCTTTTCAATTGAGAGGGGTTCTGCATTTGCTGTCATACAGAGCTTCAAATGGTGATATTTGCAAACTAGCTTGGTAACTGTTGTTGTAGAAAAATTCTACGAAGGGCAAACACTGTCCCACCTGGCTCCATGGTCTAACACATAAGCTCTTAACATATTCTCAAGAATTTGATTCACACGCTCAGTCTGACCATCGGTCTAAGGGTGATACGCTATACTAAAATTTAGATAAGTACCCATAGTTTCATGAAAACTCCCCCAAAATCGTGAAGTAAATTGCGATCCTCGATCTGATATTATATTTTTGGGCACTCCATGGAGACTCACAATTCTTGACATGTATAGCTTTGCTAACTTGTCACCTGTATAGGTTGTCTTCATCGGAATAAAATGAGTGACCTTTGTCAAACGATTCATAATTACACATATTGAATCGAAACCTTCCTTAGTCTTAGGCAATCTTGTGATAAAATTCATGCCAATTTCTTTTCACTTTCACTCAAAAATTTTCAGTAGTTGTAGCAAACCTGCTGGGATCTGATGCTCAGCCTTCACTCTCTGATACACATCACAAAGTGCATCATACTCTGCTACCTCACGCTTCATACTTGGTCACTAATGTTTGTTTTTGATATCCTGTCACATCTTGGTGCTACCCCAATGGATCGAGTACAACGAATCATGAGCTTCTTTGAGCAATAACTCCTTTAATTCCTTTTTATCTGGCACATACAAATGCTCCTTAAACCATAAGATTCCTTTATTATCCTCTGCAATCCTGATGCTTTACCCTTACTCATATTAGTCTTGATCCGCTAAATATTTGCATCCTTTATTGAGCTTGACAAATCTGATCATGCAAAATTGGTTGCAACTCTATTGTAGCTAGAAATCCTTCCTCAACCAAATCCAGACTAAGCTTTTGAAATTCCTCGTGTAAAGCTGGCTGACTTTTTTTGATTATCACTGTATTGCAATATACCTTTTTGTTCAAAGCATCTGCTACCACATTGACCTTTTCTCAATGATAATGAATTCTAACATTATAGTCCTTTATCAACTCTAACCACCTTTTTTTGCCTGAGATTTAGGTTGGCTTGAGTGAAAATATACTTCAAACTCTTGTGATCTATGTAGGTTTCACAATGATTATCTATGAGATAATGACGCCAAATTTTCAGGGCATGCACTACGGCTACTAGCTTCAAATCATGTGTAGGGTAATTTTTCTCATATGGCCTCAACTAATGCAAAGCATAAACTACCACTCTTTTGTATTGCATCAGCATGCATTCTAAACCTTCTTTGCAAGAATAATCATATCCTCTTATCCCTTCATATTTTTTTTCCAAAAGGAACACCATAAATCACTTCATCATGTTCTTATTATCTAAATAAGATTCCAACTACGTAACCTAGGAAAAACCTAGAGCACAAACCACAATATTGAAAACAAACTCTTTAACAGGATGATATTAGAACATGACAATCTCGCAAACAT
The DNA here is from genome assembly GCA_036346265.1 of Melocanna baccifera. Classification (NCBI taxonomy): domain Eukaryota; kingdom Viridiplantae; phylum Streptophyta; class Magnoliopsida; order Poales; family Poaceae; genus Melocanna; species Melocanna baccifera. The sequence continues at coordinate 11,974,418 of CM070688.1, read as the reverse complement.
GCTAGTATAAATCTCTTATTAGATTTCATACATTTAACTCTTACTGATGCTCAACTCTAATTTAGCAAAAATTAAATGCATTCTAGCCATTACTGTCAACAATTGATTATTATTTTTCATCATCGCAGCATTAATGATCCTATCTCTATTTTGCAATCGCAAAAAAAAACAATTATGAGTACAGACTCAATATTCCACTTATGATCAGAAATTAGAACAAAATAAATTTAAACATCAATCATACCAGCTTTATAAGACAATATTCCACAAGTCAAAACATCAACCTTCATCTATTTCTTTATATATGTTTCAACAATTTAGCATGGCAAAAGTTACATATATTTAACAGTTGTACATGCCTATCAAGTATGTAAAGAGAGGACATATTAAAGGTTAATCTTACTAAAGCAATATTCCAACTCCTCCTTACTTAAGATTAACCTTTAATATCAATCAATCCAATCTATCCAACAAGTTGGGAAATTTAAACAACTACAATAATCAAAACAATTGTTTTCCATATTTCTTAATAATTGCATGAGTTCTACACATGTATCGACAAATTCTTAGCCACAATTCTTCAAGAAACTACAAGAGGACAACATCATATTAATCAACCTCACTTCTAAGGATGTTAGTAGAAATGAATTATGTACCACGCTAACATTTCAACATGATAATTCATAACTTACCAATGATTTACATAATTACCACCTCCTACTTAGACACAACAAAACACCACAAAGGGTTTTAACACTTTCTTTTAGAAAAGAGAGGAATCAAACTTCAATAGTCGAAATAAATCAAAAGAAATGCATAAAGTCAAGGCTTACACAAGTTAACGAACTTCCAATATAAAGCTTTGTTGTTTTTTTCAAAATGTCAAATGAATAAATGAGTCATGTTTTCTAGTAAGAAAGATGGTACAACCATAAAGAAAAATATCTATCTCGCCAATTAACACCTCTCACGAGCAGCAAAAGCAACCCATCAATTAGGAAGAAACAATATTTAACTCAAAAACAATTAGAGGCCTATCGGCACCCAATAACAACCATGAACCGCTAACCCAAGAGAAAATTTGTTCACTGCAATAGGCTAAGAATTGGCCAAAATCAACTCAAATAAGATAACAACTTTTCTAAGAAACTCACCCACGACATCTGTAACTAAGTTACTCGAGGTAATTGCATCACTATCCCCATAGCACGAACGATGGTATAAACTGGCAATACCTAAGACAACAACTATAATCCCTACCTCTTATCATTGACTATCCTCACTCATGGCAGTCATAGAAATAAATTATAATCATACAAGATTATCTCATAACATAAATTATCAATACAACATGTCTAAAGCATGAATGCAATGCTTGACCCATCCCATTCTACTGTGCACCAGTGTGTCAATTTAATATTTTAATTACCACGGACCTAAAGCCCGCTCTGATACCAACTGTAACACCCCAGGACCCATATTACCCTAGGATGTCACTCAACCACAACACAAGATAACCAATTTACAAGATAACATAAACTGACAACAATTTCTAAACCATGATAAGCTAAGCAGAAGCATACTAAAACAAAGGTAATGGAACACTATTAATTAAAGTACAACTACTAAAAAATTTAACCAATTAAAACGAACTACTGTCTAGCATTATTAGTTTGAAACAAACATTAATGAAGGAAATAAGTCCATGACTATGACTACACAATTATTACAACATTAATCATGATATGATGTGTGACAGTGATGTGCCGCTCTACCCTTTCCATGCATGCTCGAGAATCACCTAGATGGGGGGAAAAAGCAAGAGTGAGATAAAGTCTCAGCAAGCAAACTGTTTAACAAGCTAATTAAACTACAAAAGTTGAAGTATCAATATTTATTTCCCACGATGACCGCAATTATAGCTTTAACCACTTTTACTACCAACAATGATAAAATATTAGCAAATAAATCTTGATTGACTACTTCATATCCTCAACCACTACCAATCAAAGTAAAGCATTAACATATTTCACCTCACTATCTTTATTATTTCTCATATCCATAACTACTATCAACAGTTACCACATAAGAAAAGAATCTCATACCACAATTACAACCCCTACCATACCACAAGGGATGAACCCCATTCCACGACCACAGTCGCATTCCTCATACCACAAGTCACTCTCATGAGCCAATTCCACATTACAACTATGAAGTTGCATTTGTTTGCAGAATAACTCCACCACAATACATTGCATAAGTATGCAAATGATCTTTCCACAATGTAATACATATGAATGCGTATGATCCACTGCACCCTTACCCAACAAAGTATGAGTGTGCATCATACTACGGCAATGTATGATGCTGTACCGGTATGGTCGTGGCTATTGCGGTGACATCCATGATGCAAATGACATATTATGATATGAATAATTTGATCAACATGATTCATAAGAATTTAACTGCAAAGAACATCAACATATTCATCATGAATATTTCCTCACAATTCACTTATGCCTCAAAAGAAATCTCACCATACAATCCACATTCAGTTCACCAAGATCGAAATTAATCTATTCAAAGGGAACTCTACCACATGGACTACAAAATATTCATCAAGAACACTAGCACACAACCACAAATATTGACTAAGAATACTACCACCTATACCACAATATGTTCATAAAGAATACTACCCCACAACTATATTTGTTTCATTAAGAACAATTCTACCTACCCATAATTAAACCATCAAGATCATAAATAGTTAAATTCTTAAAATACTACCACATGGACCCCATTAAGGAAGCATGTAACAAAGACATAGCACCTCAAATTAAGAGAATTAATTAATGTGAATGTAGAATAATTAATGAGTTAAACAGTAGCACAACCGCAACATTTACTTGCCTCTACCGTTAAAGCGAAGAAATCACGTGCATTCAGGAGCAAAACCACCTGTCCAAAAGTACCTCTTAGCACAATACAACAGCAATGAAAATGTGACTTAAGAAGTAAAGTCGCTAAACCCCAAAATCCCACAACATCCCTCTCTGCTTAACGGTTCTACACTCTACTCGCTGCAGCAGAACTGCTTAATTTTTTTGTATCTTTCAGATTATTACACCGTTTATAGAGAAAGATATATTTCTGGATTCCTCACTTAAATACCTTCATTTTTATTTATATCACTTATTTTTATTTTGTTATTAATAAGGTGTAACTTAATGTGCAAAACAGATAACGTTCTCTGTTCTAGCAATTTGGGCAGCCAGTTTCTAACGCACCCCAATCACAGTATAAAGCTCTAAAAATTATAATTTTTATACAGTAGTTATATTATTGAATTCCCTACATTTTTCTCAATTTTGACCAAAAATATAAAAATCATCTATTACTCCTAAATCACACCTGAACATCAGTCTGCCCCAATCTGCACCCCTGACAGATAGCAAGGTTCCCGACCCTGCTGCACCCAAATCCCGCGGCCAAAAATTCTGAAAAAAAATATACAAGATAGGTCTCATCGTCTGCTACAATTTTTATTTTGGCTAGACCTGCAAAAAAAATCGTTTCGTAGGTCTAAACTGTGCAAACAGTCGCGCTGCACGGATTGATTTACAGACAGACAGTAGGAATTCCCTAATAAGAGAATCAAATTGCTAAACCCTATCAATTCCAATGCTAAGAACCCTAAATACAGCAAAACCAGAAGGGTTGGGATGAGAGAGAGTTACCTAGGGGATCCCCTTGGGATCACCCCTCTTCTTTTCTCTTCTTCTTCTTCCCTTTCTTCTCTTCTTCCTCCTTCCTTCTCGCTTTCTCCTATCACCAAGGGCAGCAGCTGTAACATCCCAAATTTGTGATTTGCAAAAATTAATAAAAATCTTTTCTTAATTATAGTGAGCTTTAAAATTTTGTTTATTTGAGCTCTTGATTTGGAGTTTCCGATGACAAAAGTTCAAATTAAAGAAAACAAATTTACAAAAAGCAAGAACCAAGTCTTCAAAAGTTGAATCTGGATCCTCACTCTCTTCTGTAAATCTTGAAAACCAAACTTGATGGCTAGAAAAACTTGAACATCAATATTTAAAGTGGAATATTAAAAAGGATTTTGCTCAGCAAACTAAATTGATAAACTAAGCAATTAAAATACCAAGTTCCAAATTAAAGTTTAAAAGTTTGTTATTTAAATTCTTTGGCACTTAACTATTTTAGCATGAAAATTTAATTGCAAACATCTCAACAATTCAGAAATCCCTTTTTGGGCCCAGCCCATCTCATTTTCCAGTCCACCTGGCCCACCCGGTTCCTTTCTTTTCCCTTCTCCCCTAATCCCTCTTCTCCACTCCCCCTCCCTGTTCAAGCCGCCGCCAGGCTCTCTCTCCATGGCCCCTGCGCCTTCCCCTCCGTCTGGCCGCTTCTCCCCTCTCCTTCGGCCCAAGCTGGTGCGCCGCCTCTCCTCCGGCCAGTGCGCCGCATCTTTTCTTCCTCCCCTCTTCAGCCCAAGCACCGAGCCAGCAGCTCGGCCTGGCCCTCTGCCCTGCCTTCTTCGGCCGGCCCAGCCGCGCGCGGCGTTCCTCCTCTCCACCCCAGGTTTGCGCGTCGCCCGGTTTCCTGTCACCTCATGCCGTCTCCTCCGCCGGCCTCAACTCCATCAATGCCGCACCTACACCTCCGCCCTCTGGTCCGGCATTACTCCACCCCCTCCCCTCCATTACTCGGTCTAACTCACCCTAGTTTCGCACCCAGCGCCGTACACCTAGCCCTGCGTCGGCTTCCCTCCACTCCTCTTCCACCGAGCGTTAATTCCACGCCAATCTCTGAGAGTCACTTCGCCGAGCTAGCCTCGCCTAGTGCTGCCTTCTCCGCTAGCCTGCGCCGGCCTCTTCCCCCTCTCTTCTAGCCGCTCGGATTACTCGACGTTACTCCTCACTGAGCAAGTCCTCAAGGCGCCCGCTGGCCTACCACCATCTCTCACTGGCCTATGCCCGTGCCCTCTGCCCTCAACGCCTCAGCCAGACCAGCGTTAGCTGTGCCTTCAATGCCAGTGGCCAACCACTTCTCCCATATGTAAGTAGTCCATAAAGCTCACCTCCTCACCCCGGTGCCTTTTTCCCCTTCTTTTACTTGCTCCTCCTTGGTAGCACAGGACGGCACTCCGTCTCGCTACTCCGGCGAAAACCGTGGCGAGCCATCAGTGTCTCGGTACCCTGAAGCTCCACCACGGCATCACCAAGCTACCCCCACCGCTATCTGAGTCCCTCGTCGGCTGCAGTGCGCCGCCCACGGCAGCCCCTCTGTGCCGCCCGTGGCCTCCACCGACAGCCCGTCTCCGTACCTTTCCGGCCAAGCTGCCACCACGGGTGAGCTTCCTGCAGCCTCCCCCTACTAATGCCCCGCTAATCTCCCTTTCTTCTCCCCGGTTGCCGCAGCTCTGGGAATCCTTTGATCCGGCCGCCACAAGCCATCTCAGCCTTATTCCGAAGGAAGTCTTCATCTTCGTGCCTTGCCCCGAAGGAAGTGGTCACCGCTGCTCCCTGCTCTCTCGACCGTCTGGGAATTGGTTGCGCAGGACAACGTCGTCGCCCCGACCGTCCTCAGTCAGCTGTGCCATCACCCAGAAGTGTGCCGCGCCCCTCCTTGCTCCTTTCGGCCGAGCCCCTCCTCCCAGAAGCCCTGTCTTGCCCTCCTTTTCAGAATGACAGGTGGGCCCCACTAGAATTTGTGTTCAATGGTTATCACTTGTATAATTCCAAGCACTACCATCTTGTGAGAATGTTATTAGTTAAGTCTGGGAATGATATTAGAATTAGAATGCAATTTGCAGCATTAAACAAAAATATGTGCACAAATCAAATAGAACTATGTGAAAGGATCTATTAAGCTCTCATAACTAATTTTTTTTCCAATATTTGGCCTAATCTTGTTATTTATCAATGCTAAAGTTCTTGAGCAATAACGTTCCGGTGAATGATTCAAATCAAACCCAAAACCTATTGGAAATTTGATTCATTTACCACATCTCTCTCTCTCTCTAGGTTTAAAAAAAAACCACTAACACAAATCAAGTCTATTTAAAACTCTATTGTGTCTTTCATTTTAAGCATATATCTGTTAAAGCAAACTTAGCTCATTAATTTGACTATATTTTTGGCTCATAAAATGCGAACAGCAAATTATTCCTTTCTAAAATCCTTAAGACTTTCTTTTAATTATTATTCAAGAAAGTTGTAAATCAAATCTTCTATGAAGTGCAAATATTCAGATATTTTGGCTTAAGAGACTAGAAAGAAGAAAACTAAATAAAGGTTTACTACTCTCTACCTTCACTAAATTATTTTGGGATAATTCCAATAATCGCTCTAGGTCTAAATCTTGCATTACTAAAACATAAAATGTCATTCATTGAATTGTTAGCACCCATAGCCAAAGATATTGCTAACTTTGCAATCCCCAAATAAATATTCAATCATTAACTCATAAGTTTATTAATTTGAGCTATCTCATCAACTCTATTAAATACTAACTCAGATTTCCAGTAAATCGCCACCCTTAATCTGCTCTAATGAGTTTGTAAATTACTAACTTGTTTCTAACCCTAATGGGATAAATAACCAAAACTCTATATTGTAATTAAAATAAGGAAGATGCATAAATCGAGTATCTACCAAATCACCCTCTCCGGCAATCTTTCTAAAGATGTATAAGTCCAACCTAACTTTTGGAACTTCCCTGATAAATATAAATCAATAAAAGGAAATCTATAAATAAGAAATCGAGTCCTTTATCTCGAACCTAGTTAAATGAACCTGCCGATGACCTTTGATCAAATCCTTCTTGATTTATAAAATTTTCCGTCACGATAAAGCTATTTAATTAACTCCTTATCAAATAAATCCATTCCAATCGCTCCCTCTCTACTCTCAAAATTATGAACCACATTAAATAATTTCAATTAAATTAAATTAAGCTTTTGCCGCTATTTGAATTTATTTGGTTTTCCATTCTGTTGCCGCGTAATTAGAAGCTATAATCTGAAGACGACAAGATCAAGCGGATTCGGATTTCGGTGGAGATTCAAGATTTTTTAATACAACTGACTGGTTAAGCAAGCTTTGTTTTAAAACAAGGCTACGGTAAATAATCAAGGCAAGTCATCACTTTGATCATATTGGTCCCACATTTTGTAAAAGTTATGTTCTTTTAAATTATCAAAATGCATGCTTACTTGTTATGCAAATTTATATCAAATATAAGGTAGATATTACCTTTTTATGCTACAAGTATTATTAATGTGACATCCTTTACCAGTTGATTTAACCAATCCTTGTCACCCTAGATAATAATGCTATTAACATTAGCTAAGTCATATTTACTGCCAAGTGAGTCTAAAGCCAGGCCATTCAATTGTCCGGCTCATCATTATTCTTCAAAGATGTGAAATTGTTTTGGGCAGTCATTGGATGTAGATAACTGATATTTGTATACAGCTTACCTTCTCAAAACCTCAAAACTGCTTTACCTGTCTAGGCGTTCGGTAAGAGTGGTTGGGGTTGGATTGTGGTATGCACCACCTGGACGAATTAAGGACTTAATCTTGTATGACCTCTCCATGTAAAACAGTACAACCACAAGCTAGCAAAGTGTAGGCATGACTGAATAATTTGTACTCGCCAGTAAATGAATGCATTTCAGGGGAAAGCACGATTTTTTTCAGGGGAAACCACAAGCGTCCTGGAGATGGTCGTGTCACTGGACCGAGGTGGGCGCAAGAGGGGGTCTAGCTGGCGCCTAAATGGCATTCCTGTAGACGAAACCTTAGCGAGTGCATTCATTTACTAGATGCATTGTAAAGGTCATGTGATAATCTGATTGATTTGCATGTCTAAGGAAACATGCGGAATATAACAATTGGGTCATCTCTTGTGGGTAAAGATGTGCAACTCTGCAGAGTCTAAACTATTCGAATAGCCGTGCTCACGGTCAAGAGCGGACATGGGAACATCCTCGAGTTAGTTCTATTTCAAAAATCTTTTTCAAGCGGGATGAAAACTAAGTAGAGGGAAGTACTCTACTTTGTTGGATTTTTCCTGGAGAGATGTACTCCAGTGATAATTAGGGTGGATGTAGCCTAGTAATCAAAATTAGCATTGGCAGAGGTAACCATGCACCTCAACAGGTGGATGTAACCTGCACTACTATTAATATTGCACTCTCTCTTTACAACTTGAATTTTGTTAAAATTGCTAAGTCGCAGGAATTTTATTTATAATATTTGGAAATGTTTCTTTAGCAAATAAAATGACCTCAAGCCTCCTTTCACAGCCGTACATGTAATAGTTATTAGTATTGCATTCTGTGTGGTGGCTTGTTGAGTACAATTTTGTACTCATTGTTGCTTATTACCCTCCAGTCAGTTAGGAAATAGAAGAAGGCCCTGTAAATACTTCAAAAGGGTCGACAGAGCTGGTATTCAAGAAGGCCATGGACATAGGTCGCGAAACCCCAGTTGACTGCCTGTGGGCAAGTCCTGAGGGTCCCACTTGTGTGAAGATTTTTCGCTGCTGTATTCTCTGCATTCTCGGCCTAATCGGCCCATTTAAGTTATTACTATATAAATTATTCTTTCACTTAATATGTTTTTGATATACAGTGATGTAACTGTGAGCACTGGCTACTGATCTAGGGAACAGTGCAGAAATCACAGAGGAATTCAGATTGATAAAATCCGGTTCTGATAGCGCTGGTATAAGAGCATATTGACTGTAGGTCGTAACCTTAGTTAGCATGGCCGTTAGTCTGAAAATTAGAATTACTTCTTTAGAAACCCTATGTGTGAAAATATAAACACTACTGCTTCATCTTACCTTTTCTAGCAAAATCTCTCCTCATCTAAATCTTGATCTCTCTTTGTCTAAATCCTGTTTTGACCAAGAATTTAATTCTGGAAGCTCTCTTACCCCAAAATTCAAATTTTAAGATTTTAGGATGTCTTTCAAAGAGTTCTTTCTGAAGACCTCAAGCTGGATCCTTAATTGCATATGAAGGTTGATGGATTTAAAGCAATTGTTTGGAAGAGATAAAGATGTCAACTTTCGGATAAGAATTGGGTGATTAAGTCAATTGCTAGAAAAGAGCTTCGAAGAAAGAGATGATTAGACCAACTAAATTCTTGGAGTGGCTATGGATTGGATTATCCAAATCATTAAGAGAAGAGAAATGACATATGTCACACCTTCTGAGATAATTATAAACCTTGGTGGATTTATGTGGATTTTAAAGAGGGAATGATATAAATTCTTGGGTGGAAAATGGATAGACCACCTAGAAGCTCGGATTTATTGGACATAAGAGGATTGAATCAGGTTCAATTGGATTCCTAGACCTCTGGACCAATCTTGATGGATTTATACCAATTTTTTTAAGAGGTTTGAAAGTGATCGGATTTAAGTGATTAGATTGATTTCGGATATAAGACAATTGAAATACTTGGGGTACAGTACTAGTTGATCTAATTAAAAGTTGGATTGATTAGGGATGTATGCCAATGATAATAGAGCCATAATTGGATTAATTGGATTGATTACCGAAATTAGCTAATTTAAATACTTGGAGTGGAGCAATAGATGAATTGTATTGGATAACTAAGCAAGTTGATTGAACCTCCTAAGGAAAGGAAGAGTAACCATGATTGATGGATGCTAAGAATTTTGGAGGCATATCTACATAATGGAAAGACAGGATATAGCGGGATATCCAAAGGGCTATTGGAATTAAAAAGGATAGCACTAATTTTGGATTATGAGTTGCCCAATGCCCTTATTTTCGGAGGATAAAGATTTGATTAAAATACTCAGAGTTATACAGGAAGTGGAGCAATTCAATTAAGTGAAGTGGATAATTGGTGGATTTATTCATGGATTGAATTGATGAATAGATAGACTAATTTAATTCCAAAGAAAGATTTAAGGGTGGTCTTTGACTCCTTATTGGACAAAGTGAAATTCGGATAAGTGCATACACAAGGGATATTGGAATAAAGTTGACCACTAAAAGGATTAATGGAGTAAGAAGAATAAAGCAATAACCTTGGATTTTCATCTTGACCTGCAACCTTGTCTCTGGTGGATAGTTACCAATCACAAGATAACCTGGAGAAAATTTTTTCGGATAATATTGGATGGTCTTAATGAGTTAATCATAATTATGCAACAAACGATGGAGAAGTTTGGATTAGTTGCATAAGAAAATCAATGGGATTCTATCAATAAGGAGAATATAAGTATGGATATTACCTTGCAACCTCAGGAGGCAAGATGAAAGTTGGATGAATTTATATACTTGAGGGGATACCAGAATATGATTGATTGCAGAAGAAATTACTGGATTATCTAGGTAATTGGAAAGCTTGATTAATAACCTTCGGATTTTAGATTTGATTGATAATCTTGTTATCGGTGGAAAATAATACCAAGGCAGTAACTTGGAAAGAAAATTTTGGATGATAAGATTCGAATATCTAAGGAATCAAATTATGCATCAATAATGGAAAAGCTTGGACTATTAAGGATCCATGATATAAATAATGGATTGATGTAATATCATTAAGAGATATGAAGCTGACTGGAATGACCACCAACGAAATTTTAATGTTTGATGAAACTTGGATTCATGAAAGCAAAGTGATCATAAGTTTATGGAATTGAGTGGATTGATCCCTAGCAAAAATTTGGATTGGTAGCCTCTAATAAAACTTGGATTTATAAGCACAAAGTGATCATAAGTTTATGGAGTTGAGTGAATTGATCACTAGCAAAAATGTGGATTTGTAGCCGTTGGTGAAAACTCAGATTCAGAAGAGTAGTTGATCATGAATTGATAAGATTGGAAGTTCTTATGGACTAAATAACCTTGATTGATTGCGAACCCCGGATACTGCAATTTTTATAATTGTTGAATCGGATACATAATGATACCTGCTGATTGATGATTTATAACGGCAGTAATACAAACTGAAGCTAGAAGGAGGAAGTTTGAATTTAATCAAGGAGGAATAAAGCCATGGATTATAAGCCTGAAATCAAGGACTATGGATTCATAAAGTGGTCTAAAAGAAAAGTGGAATATCCTTGCAAGAAGAGATGTTGTTTTCTTCCCCAATCCCAATAGGTCCTAGTGCTCAGAACCCTGCGCTCTCTTTTGTGTGCCATCTTGCTTAGACGTTGTTTCTTTTTATTTGGCCCTGTGTATTGCCTTCTCGCCCTTGGGCATCCTATTTTGCAATCATAGGAAAAGCTTGTTTCTAAAATTTGGTTGTTCTGTGTGGCAGGTGTGTTGCCCCAATTCTCTAGGTGCACTCTCCTTTTATTAGAATATCTCATCTGTGCGAATCTCTTCGTACCTTATGCTACTTCCTTCTCACCTTATTGCTGAAAACCTCGTCAGGCTTCAAGCAAGAAATGGCTGATGACCAAGACAAGGCAATCAAGGCTTGGAAGCTTGAAGCCAACAATATCTTGGGAAAAGACAACGGATCAAAAGACTTGACCTACAAGAGGATCAAGACCCAGTTCTCACTTCATGATGGATGCACCACTCAATTCAAGCAAGCAATTGCAAATAGCAAGACAGCTACCATTGACCAAAGTAAGAGAAAGAGACAAGTAATTGGTGCTTGCCAAGGATATACCCCTGCATACAAGCTGAAGTCGAAGGAAGACCAACCAAAAGGAAATCTTCGCAGCAGTGCCTGGCAAACCTCAAAAGGATATCATTTGCTTTAATTGTGGAGATATTGGACATTATGCCAATAGGTGCCCTCAAAGACAACCAGGCAGGACAAATAAAATTTCTCCTTATGGCATAAAAGACCTAACAAATGAGTACTCCCAACCGGAAGTGAAAAAGCAGATAAAGGATGTCATTATTACCAACCCCGACATCAGCACAAAGGAAAAGTTCAGTATCAAGTGCCCGCTTGAAAAGTTTGGTAAAAATGCTAAGTGTTTCTATTGTGGATCTATAGGGCACTATGCAAATAAATGTCTCCAAAGGAAGAAAAGCACGCAAGCTATGGAAACCCTTACCCCAGACCTTGACCCTTATATCATGGATGGTTTTAAGACCAAGGGCATTACCCCAGGACAAACTAAGCTTGCCCCCAAAGCTAATTTTGGATCCGGAAGTTCTGCTAACTACGGATTGCTGTGAATATGGCAAGAACGGACATAGTGCCCAATCGTGTCCCCCACTACGACAGGATAAGAAAGGACCCTGTTCTACTTGTGGACAAAAAGGACATTATTGCTACAATTGCCCAAACGGTGACAAGGATCACCAAACTGGAGAATGTCCAATGAGCAAGGTCACATGCTTTCTCTGTGAAGGACAAGATCACTGCCCTAAGGATTGCTCCATGAGCATGTTATTGACTAAGACAGCTGAGATACAAAGGCTGAGCCTGCAAGTTGCCCTCAAGCTCGCTATGACCGGAGTTGACAAAAGAAATGAGAATCAAGGATCTCATTTTAAGGGGGGTAGCCAAGGATAACACAAAATGAATGAAGTGCCATAGATTATGGACCACTACCCTTCCAGTTTAAAAAGGATTTTTGGACTAGGCACTTATGGACAATAAGATACATGAAAAAGTGAATTCAGTGCCTAAATAAGCGACCGCTACCAAATCTGCACGGAAAGATAAGGTTTCTTCTGCGTGCCTCTTCTCTCCAAGTGTTAACCCATTTTGTGCAGGTTTTTCAACGCACTCCCGACTGCTTCAAGAAAGGAACAACTCGCCCAGTAAATCCCTGTAACCTACTGCTAGCCTGTTGTTCCCCACCTTTTTCTTTCTACTCTACCCGAATCTCGGGGACGAGATTCCTTTTAAGGGGGGTAGGATCTGTAACATCCCAAATTTGCAATTTGCAAAAATTAATAAAAATCTTTTCTTAATTATAGTGAGCTTTAAAATTTTGTTTATTTGAGCTCTTGATTTGGAGTTTCCGACGGCAAAAGTTCAAATTAAAGAAAACAAATTTACAAAAAGCAAGAACCAAGTCTTCAAAAGTTGAATCTGGATCCTCACTCTCTTCTGTAAATCTTGAAATCCAAACTTGATGGCTAGAAAAACTTGAACATCAATATTTAAAGTGGAATATTAAAAAGGATTTTGCTCAGCAAACTAAATTGATAAACTAAGCAATTAAAATACCAAGTTCCAAATTAAAGTTTAAAAGTTTGTTATTTAAATTCTTTGGCACTTAACTATTTTAGCATGAAAATTTAATTGCAAACATCTCAACAATTCAGAAATCCCTTTTTGGGCCCAGCCCATCTCATTTTCCAGTCCACCTGGCCCACCCGGTTCCTTTCTTTTCCCTTCTCCCCTAATCCCTCTTCTCCACTCCCCCTTCCTGTTCAAGCCGCCGAGCTCTCTCTCCATGGCCCTCGCGCCTTCCCCTCCATCGGCCGCTTCTCCTCTCGGCTCGGCTGGTGGTGCGCCGCCTCTCCTCCGGCCTGTGCACCGCATCTTTTCTTCCTCCCCTCTTCAGCCCAAGCACCGAGCCAGCAGCTCCGGCTGGCCCTCTGCCCTGCAATCAAGGCAAGTCATCACTTTGATCATATTGGTCCCACATTTTGTAAAAGTTATATTCTTTTAAATTATCAAAATGCATGCTTACTTGTTATGCAAATTTATGTCAAATATAAGGTAGATATTGCCTTTTTATGCTACCAGTATTATTAATGTGACATCCTTTACCAGTTGATTTAACCAATCCTTGTCGCCCTAGATAATAATGCTATTAACATTAGTTAAGTCATATTTACTGCCAAGTGAGTCTAAAGCCAGGGCATTCAATTGTCCGACTCATCATTATTCTTCAAACATGTGAAATTATTTTGGGCAGTCATTGGATGTAGATGACTGATATTTATGTACAGCTTACCTTCTCAAAACCTCAAAATTGCTTTACCTGTCTAGGCGGTTGGTAAGAGTGGTTGGGGTTGGATTGTGGTATGCACCGCCTGGACGAATTAAGGACTTAATCTTGTATGACCTCTCCATGTAAAACAGTATAACCACAAGCTGGCAAAGTGTAGACATGACTGAATAATTTGTACTCGCCAGTAAATGAATGCATTTCGGGGGAAAGCACGATTTTTCTCGCTGGACGCAAAGCGTCCTGGAGATGGTCGTGTCACTAGACCAAGGTGGGCCCACTAAAAAGTTTATTTATTTATTTATTACATTCATTTTTTTCATTTTAGGCTGTTCTATAATTTTATTTTCCCTTCCTGTAATTTACCAAAAATTCGGGTGACTCGGCGATCAATTTAAAACCGATACCAAAACGATGTTCAAGATATTACAACCTCCCCACCATTTATCATGATCCCTAATGAGAGCGCTTGAAGCTAGATAGAGCGAGGTCATCTACCATGTCATCAGGGGCCATCTCCTTTCAAAACCTTGTAGACAAAGAAGTGTCCCACTGCATGGTAAGTTATCGACTACGTAGCTTGTAATTACTCCATAACTCCATAGGAAGTGAAATGACATGATGGGCACTTGCAAAAAGCGCTGAGTGTATAATGTTTTCAAGAATCATTCCAAGTAATCAGGGAGAGAGAAATACTCTCCATAGCCCTAAGAAACAAGGAGCACCCAGGTCGCATGAGAGTCCTTTGTCTTTATGTTCCATGAAAACATAGTTTCTCAGAGGACTCTGAATCGTACCAGAGTAGGAAGAGAGACAAAGCCGAGCGCGAGGCACAACTATGAGAGGAGATTAAGGCATCTCTTAGAGTGAAGCTCGTTGATTATATTAGAGATAAGATGCAAAGGTATAAAAAAATCAGCAAGAAGACCCTGTCACTCCTGTGCTAGTCAGCCCCCCAATCGTTGAAGTAGCTACACGTCCAACCTTACCTCAGAAAGCGACCACAGATTTTCTATCGATGACATCCTGATAATAATTATTATCTCTGGAATGCTCTATCCATTGATAGGCCTGTTGGAGTAGCTAATTTTGTATCATTATATAGGTGGCTACGAAGTCAAGCTCCAAGTGAGATATGTCTCTATTGCCCTATGCGCTGCTTGGGTCCAGACATATCCGTCTAGTCCTGGGGCCTTAGTGCACGGTGTAACTCTAGAACAAGGTTTTAGAAAAGTGAATGTGGGCGGTGTTTATGCCAATTTTGAGACCATCCTACTACATATGCCCCTGAACAAGAGATCGTGACTCTAGGGTAAGTCATTAGAACATTCATCCAGTGGCCCAAAAGAGACATATGCCTAGAGGCTCCTGCACCGGTGCCAAGTCCATAGGGGCTATCCGCACCAGAGCTATCTGCACCGGTGCCAAGACCTCAGGTGCTATTCCCACTTGAGCTAGTTGCACCAATGCTACAACCACGGGGGCTATCCGTACCAGAGTTACCTTTATGGTCGACTACCGTAAAGTCAACTTACAGTCGAGGCAGCAATGACAAATCAAATAAGACCGATGATTATATCCCCTACTTGCCGTTGGCCCAAAAATTTGTGCTAGGTGAGCCGATAGTCATCCCGAAAGAGCGCCTCCTAACCCTAGGATTGGTTTGCCAGAGATTGCATACATGGTACATGGAATAGGCCAACAAGTCGGAGGGACAACGGCACTCGGGTCATACCATCAAGTTCAGACTACATCATTTTCAGCACGATATTCATGACTATCTTCATAGTGACCTTCGAGAATTTATTCGATCTCTTCACACTCAACACCCTCAATGGCTCACTCATATGATGCTAGACACTGTAAGTGTGTACAATCATGGTCTACGTTCATGTAATACAGATAAATATCATATATAACTCATTGCTTTTGTGTGTGTATACATGGTGACTGAAGCCAGATTAACAAAATCACCAGTTGGTTTCCTCGACTCATGCTTGGTCACCATGGATATCATCGAGGAGGATATATCCTTTGTCGAAAATTACATTATGAAGGCATTGGTGGCTCAGTGCAACAAGGAATTTATACTTATGCCTACAACTAGGGGTAAGTGCTGCACTAGTGGTTATACTTGTTGATTTGTACTTTATAAACAATATGAATTTAGGTTTAATGACTATGACGACATACCTTTCCACTGGATTCTGATTGTAATTATACCAAAATAGAACAGGGTAATATACCTTGATTCTCTAAAAAGAACTAAAACTGACTTCACGGTTATCCAACAATTAATCAACACGTAAACACATTTTTTCCATAAATAACTCTATTGTAGTCTTTCCTTCCTTCCCAACGACTAAGTCTAACCTTTTGGAATCATGTAGATCGTTCGCCGCATACGTTGCAGATGTACGAAAACCCAAGGGAAGGATCAATGCCCTACGACACGATCTAAATTTTTTCGGTATTCACTAGTACACATTAATCCTATGTAACACTTTATAGTAATGTCTATTGAATTAACAAATTCTATTTTTGCTGTGCCACTAGCAGCAGTCGGGCAACACCTGTGGATTCTATATTTGCCACCACATGTAACTACTCTTCGATTCCTTGAAAACCAATGATCCTCAGGTTTGTCAATCTTACAATAATTATTTCATACTTACCAATTTATATATGTATGCACAACATTGATATTACTACCGACAGGTTCTGTCCATTGCTACAATTACGTTGGAATAGACCAATCTTGTACAAATTTGAGGACGGTGTGCGTTCTTCTTGAAGTCTAAAGTTATAAAATCAGATGAGAAGTTCTACAGTGTAGAATAAATTTGTTTGTGATAAGATTGAGTTTAATTATACATGTATGTATTTGTTGATGGATAATTTATGTTATTTCAGTTAATTGATTTGTGAAATGGATATTTTTGTTTCTGAAATGAATGAATGTAAATTGGATGTATACTGTGTTGATTTGCTTGTTTCAGTGGGCATGGCTAACATTTCTCAAGGATAGCCAACAAACAGAAATAGATTTAGGAATAGAAATGAATATCACATATGGTTATTAACTAGTAACAGTTTGTGATTGTTAGCTATCATAGACAGTTTTTAGTAGAAATTGTCTGTGATATCTAAGTATCACAAATGGTTTCAACTACAAACTGGACATCGATGGGCCGTTACACATGCATGTGTTGATGTCTACTGGGTTCCACCAGCGAGTGTGGCTACTGTCGACAGCTTTGGCAGCACATTGTATCTACAGTTTCAGGAAGGCTCCATGGCGAGTTTGGCGTCCTCGGGAACATGCACAATGGCTCCGACGGGCACACCAATATTGAGTACAGAGCTCAGGCACAAATGTTGAGGGCTGTGGTGACCTCGACGGCATGGTGACAGACCATATGGTAGTGGGCTTCGTGCTAGGTTGCCATCGTTATCAGATGTCCGATTGACGGCACCCTTAGGCTGTGGGTGTAGGTGTTGGACGGGGTGGCTTTGGTGCAGGTGATGATGGCCGTGACGGCCTCGATGACATGACCATGGACTGTGCGATGTTGGAATTTGCCTCTAGGATTAAACACACACACGAGCACGTGGACACAACTTACACGCACAAGCGAGAACAAACAAAGAGACACGAAGAGAAATTTTGCTAACACAAACTCAACTTGCATTGCTTTTCTCTTATCTCTCCCTTTTACGACTACTCTACTTACTCAACAGAATACATGGCTTAAATCGATACAACCGAGGTACATATGCAGGCCACTCACCCACTATAGCCACAAGACTTGGACTCTAATAATTGACTACCTATGATCTAGTTTTATCGACCTCACCTTCCACCACCTCCGCACACTACGCTAACTGAAGACTACTCGCTCCTATGACCTCGACTCCTTCTACGCCTTCGACTGACTTCTGACACATCTGTGCTATAGTAACTTAAGACTATTATAGTTCTTTTCATCTTGCTATAGTACTTTATGAGTGCTACAGTGATTTCAGCTTGCTATAGTACTTACGAGTGCTACAGTGATTTCAGATTGCTATAGTATTTATGAGTGCTAAAGTGATTTCAGACTGCTATAGTACTTACGAGTACTACAGTGATTTCAGACTGCTACAATACTTACAAGTGCTACAGTGATTTCAGACTACGACAGTGCTCTTGAATGCTATAGTACGCTATGACTGCTTCGATCACGATCACTTCGACCATGCTCAACACAACTAACATGAATCAAGATTAGTTCCAACAATCTCCCTAATCTTAACTTATTAAACTTCACAAGATGAAGTTCGATCTCCTGACATATCTCCAAGGAGTTTTATCTTCTTTTTGCTGACCATGCCATCGATGACACACCTCTTCAGTATCTTTTACTTCTTCACCTCCGGTGATACACTTTATCGATGACTTTGACCTCTTCCTCAGTTCCAATTGTCTTTCGCTGATGACACAACTTGATGGTGACGGAAACTCTCATTAGAGCATACACACATGAGAACTTAGACACAACTATAAAGACTCACACACATGCATCATGCACTGACACACCTATGTGCACAACCATGACATGATTATACGCATGTATGTAACACACCTCCTACGTGCACGACCAAATAAATGACACATGCAACACTCCACTGTGTCATATACACAAACAACTTAAAAATGCAATCGTGCACTAACACTCGTACATGGACTCACCTACATGCAGAAAAGAAAAAAATGATGAAGACTTCTTGTTGGCTTTAAAGCAGCGCTGGCTCATTCTCCACACCTACTAGAGTAAGAAGAGCCACCTTCTTTTTTGGCTTGTGGCACTCCTTTGCAAATTATTCGTACTCCTAGCAGTTGTAGCAGCATACCTTCGCCTTGTCAAAAGCGCTTTTCTTCTTGCCAAAGCCATAGCTCTTCTTGGATCGGGCCTCCTACTCGCTCCTAGGAGGTGCTGATCCTCTATGCCTAGAGCATGAGATGTCCACCATTCTTCATGTGCCTTCAAACGGCTGATCAACTCTTCGATCATCCTTGTCTTGAGGTCACCAAACTGCTCTATTGGGGAGACTACCGGTAGAAACTTGGTGGGGACTGCACTATGAAATTTTGTTACCGTGTAGCTCTCCTCCATCTTGTCACCTAGCCTTCTGATTTTATTGATAATTGTTGTCAACTGGATTGCAAAGTCGTTGATCAACTACGACTCCATCATATGTAGCACTTCAAACTCTGACTTGAGGGTCTGTACCTTAGCTTTCCTCACACGCTCGACTCCCACGTGTATGGTCTTCAACGCCTCCCATGCAGTTTTGGCCGTCTCATTTTTAGCCAACAGGAAGGGCATGTCTTAGGGATACCTTGTGTTGCAAATAATGCATAGAAAAATAGAGACAAGAGACATGAATTTTTATGTAGAAAATTTTTGCTGAAAAAAACCGTGGGCGCTCGAAGGAAAATCACTATAATGAGGAGAGATTACAATGGAGTGCTTATCTTGGGGCTTGCTCTTCCTATGAACTATTGGGGGTACATATATAGTGCAGGGGAATAGAGTCCCACACGGAGAGAAAATCGAATTAGAGTCGGTTGCTACAGGTTGTACCATGTCTGATATAAACTGTGAATATACCTGCAATGCCACGTCTGGCATGCGGTGATGAACTGTCTTACATGGATACGATACGAATTTGGATCACTTTTTTCAACAATCTCCACCTTGAGCCGAATTCTCTCCAGTAGTAGAAGAATGTGCTAAACTCCTCTAAAATCAGTATAAATACCTTGAGCGTCAAAAGTCCAAAGGACTAGTGAGTAATACCAACTAAGTCTAAGCAAAGCTCAAATTTAGATGCAGGAACTAGATTTGTCTGCATATCAACTGGATTATCATGAGTACTTATCTTGCAGACTTTAATATCATCTTGAGTAATGACACCTCGAATGTAATGATACCTGATATCAATGTACTTTGTTTTCTTATAGAATATTTGATCTTTTATAAGGCAAATAGCACTCTGACTATCACAAAATATTATAGTGCAAGATGTACTTCCACAAAGCTCAGTAAATAAACATCTCAACCAAATAGCTTCTTTGCAAGCTTCAGAAATAGTCATATACTCAGCTTCTGTAGTAGACAAGACAACGGTAACTTGCAAACTTGCTTTTCAGTTTATGGCACATCCTCCAGTAGTGAACACATAATCAATAAGAGACCTTCTTTTATCTAAATCTCCAACAAAAATCAGAATCTACATAACCAACAAGTCCATCTCTTATCCTCCCAAACTGCAAACAAGCATTAGATATGCCTCGTAGATATCTGAAAATCCATTGAACTGCTTTCCAATGCTCTTTTCCAAGATTAGCCATGTATCTACTAATCACACTTAATGATTGAGATAAATCAGGGCGAGAACATACTATAGCATACATAAGTGAACTAACTGCACTCGCATATGGGACTATAGACATGTACTTCACTTCATCATTAGATTATGGACATGACGCCGAAGAAAGCCTAAAATATGTAGCTAAGGGGGTACTCATAGGTTTGGCCTTACGCATGTTGAAACGTCGAAGAACTTTATCAATATACCCTTTTGTCTTAGATATAATTTACCAAGTTGTCTGTCTCTAATGATTTTTATATCCTTTTTGCCTTAGATATAATTTACCAAGTTGTCTG
Source organism: Melocanna baccifera (assembly GCA_036346265.1). NCBI lineage: Eukaryota > Viridiplantae > Streptophyta > Magnoliopsida > Poales > Poaceae > Melocanna > Melocanna baccifera. The sequence goes on along the minus strand of CM070688.1, from coordinate 11,953,753 downwards.
TCTCTAATGATTTTCATACCAAGAATTTTCTTTGCTACACCGAGATCTTTCATATCAACATATCATCAACATATATGAGCAAATAAATAGCTGAATCATTAACAATCTTCAAATAAACACAGCTATCATAATTAGATCTTTTAAAATCCTGAGATATCATAAAAGAGTCATCTCTTATACCATTGTCTAGGCGATTGCTCCAAACCATAAAGAGATTTCTTCAATTTGCAAGCAAAATTCTCCTTTCCCAGAACGACAAAACCTTCTAGTTGCTCCATATAAATGTCTTCTTCTAATTCTCCATGTAAAAAATGCAGTTTTCATGTCCACTTATTCAAGCTCATAATCACGCATAGCCACAATGCTGAGTAAAGTGCGAATAGAACTATACTTCACAACAAGGGAAAAACATATGTGAAATCAATACCTGGAATTTGACTGTATCCTTTAGCAACTAACCTTACTTTGTACCTAACCTCTTTGGTTGGTGAAACACCTTTTTCTTGAAGATCTATTTGCAGTGAATAGGTTTATTCTTAATTGACAACTTGACCAGCTCCCAAGTGCCATTCTTATCAAGAGATTCTATCTCATCATGCATGGTAGACATCCATCTTTCTGAATCACTAGAAAAGATTACTTCTGAATAAATGAAGGTTCTGAAGTACCTTTAATTTCTTTTGCCATATTTAGACAATAAGCCACAAAGTTGGCTTCTTCAATTAATCTTTTAGGAGGCTGAATGTTTCTCTTTTATCTATTAACTGCAATAGAACATTGTGTTGATGGCGCAATAGTAGGAACTTCTGGAATATTTTTCTTGCTGATTTCTAGTGTAGATGCTGAATCAATAATATGCTCCACCTGCACGCTTAATTATTTCTCAACGGGAACATCAATAGATGGTTTACCATACAATATAGCAGACTCATTAAAAGTAACATCTCTGCTAATAACCACCTTTTTAGTTTCAGGATTTCACAATTTATATCCTTTCACACCAGTTTTATAACCAAGAAAAATACACTTAACTGCTCTAGATTCCAATTTACGATTGTTGATACGAGCATAAGCAGGACAACCAAATATTCTCAAGTTTGAATAATCTGCTGGAAAGCCAGACCATTCCTCAATTGGAATCTTCTTATTAATAACAAAATTTGGCGACCGATTAATCAAATAACAAGCAGTGGAAACAGCATCAATCCAATAATTCTTTGATAATCCAGAGTTTGATAACATACCCTCTCCATGATGGTTCTGTTCATACGTTTAGCCACACTGTTTTGTTGAGGAGTGCCTAGAACAGTGTAATGTCTCACAATACCTTCTGACTTGCATAAAGCTTTAAATTCTCCTGAACAAAACTATAAGCCATTGTTGGTACAAAACTTTTTGACATGCTTGCCAGTTTATCTCTCAATCATAATCTTCCACTTTTTGAATGTGTTGAATACATTCGATTTATACTTGATGAAGTATGCCTAAACTTTTCTTGAATAGTCATCAATAATGGTCAACATGTAGCTTGCACCTTTAAGTGATGGAACATGGGATTCTCTCCACAAATCGGAGTGAATATAATTCAATATACCTTTTGTAAAGTGAGTCGCAGTGCTAAATTTCACCCTCTTTTGCTTGCCGAAGACAGAATGTTCACAAAATTTCAACTTATCAATGTTTTTACCATCAAGAAATCATCTTTTGCATAATTCTATTATTCCAGCTTCACTCATATGCCCTAGACGTATATTCCAAATATTAGTAGTATTAGAATCAAATGACTTATTTGAGATGACAGCAACATTACCTAAAATTATAGTGCCTTGCAGATGATATAAGTTGGTAGCTTTCATATTATCTTTCATCATAATAAGAGAACCTTTGGTGACCTTTAGAACTCCACCTCCACTAGAATAGTTGTACCCTTTAGTATCAAGAATACTTAATGCGATAAGATTTCTCTTTAAATCTGGACAAAATTCTAATGGTGCCATCAAACATCTTGATCTGGATAAAACCAATGCCTGCAATCTTACATGGTGTATTATCACCCATCAACAAGGATCCACTTGGTGTAGTTTCATAGGTAACAAATCCACTTGGTGCAGGCTGAATCAAGAATCCATTCATCATCAATTTTGCAATTACCAGCAAAGACAATGAGAACATCTCCATCAGAACCTTCTGTGGTGACAACGGTGAGTCTAGCTTCATCCTCTTGTTGATCCTTCTTGAAATTAGTATTCCTTTTCTCCTTGTTCTACAACCTCCAGCACTCGGATATGTCATGACCATCTTCTTACAATACCTACATGACTTCCTGTTTCTAGATTTGAGAGCATAGCAAAATAAGACCTAAATCTTCATCATCATATTTTACCTCCATAGATTCGAGGTTAGTAATAATTTTCTTGAAATCTGTCAAGTGATTCAGCAATGAGGCTTCCTCTACCATCTTGTGTAAATAAAGCTTTTACTTCAAATGTATCTTTCTAGTCAGATCTTTGGTCATGCAAATCTGCTCTTGCTTTAGCCATAATGCGGCGGCGGATGTCTCTTTCATAACCTCCTATAAAATATTATTTGACAGATGAAGATGAATTTGAGATAAGACCTTACGATCTTTACGTTGCTTCTTGTCGGTTGACAATATGACTGGCGTCTTGTCGATCCCTAAAAGAGTATCATCCAAATCAAGTTGTGATAAAACAGCTCGTATGTTAACTTGCCTTAGAGAAAATCTTGTGTCGCGATCCAACAGCGGAAGATCATATTTCAGAGTAGCCATGCAGAAGAATACCAAAACTTTTTGCAAGAATAATAATAAAAATATCAAATGATAGCACTGAACCAAAATTTGTAAAGATAATAAAAATACCAAACGAGGCACTGAACTCCTCTTCTTTCCTTTCTTTTAGTCCTCAGTTTCCATGCTAGAAAGTAGCACCAAAAAGATCACGCTTGTTTGTTCTGATGCAAAGAAAAGATTGTGCATGTCAGATGTGAATTTTGGACGTTTGTAGCATCATGCAGCCACGAAATTCCAGAAGTAGCACTGCGCGCGCAAAAATTCCACATCTGGCCCCCCGACGCACCGCACGACCGCAGCTCTGAGCGCACGACCGAGCGGGAGCCGACACCTGTGCAAACATGCGGTCCGGAACCGCACGACCGGTGCTACAGTGGAGTCGTGCGGTCCGGTACCGCACGACTGCACTGTAGCACCGCACGGGACCGCACGACCGAGCCCGACCGCATGTTCTCTGCCACATGATTTGCGTACGAAGCGAGGAACCGTGGCGATGCTTCTTGCGCACACACGCTAGAGATGGTGCTGTAGTCGCGCGATGGTGATGCAACTTTTTTTTATCGAACTACGTGCTGCAACTTCTATGCGCGTGTAACGCAGAAACCCATGGCGAAACGAGAGAAAGAAAGCCATAAATAAAAGCGTGACCCCGAGGCGTACACGGACGTACGCGCGCGCACCGCCCGCACGCACTCCTGCGCGGCCCCCTCGTGAAATCCAGCGGTAACGTGGAGGTTGTGCCGTTGCTGACGTTGAAAATACTGTGCTGGCGTGTGTGCGCAAGAAGCATCACCACGGTTCCTCGCTTCGTACGCAAATCATGCGGCAAAGAACATGCGGTCGGACTCGGTCGTGCGGTCCCGGACCGCACGACTCCACTGTAGCACCGGTCATGCGGTCCTGGACCGCATGTTTGCACACGTGTCGGCTTCCGCTTGGTCGTGCGCTCGGAGCTGCGATCGTGCGGTGCGTCGGGGGGCCAGATATGGAATTTTTGCGTGCGTAGTGCTACTTCTGGAATTTCGTGGCTGCATAGTGCTACAAACGTCCAACGCTTTTTCATGTGGCGCCACAGAAACCAACGCTTTTTTATTCGGCTGCTGGTTTTGGTGCTCACGTGGACTGAGGCTGGAATCGGGATGATGTTCTCTGTTGCACTTCTGCTGCGAGACTTTTCCTTCGCATGCTACTACTTTTTTTTATTTATCGCTGGCTGCTGTTGTTGCGTCACACATGAGATGCCCCTTGCTGCTATCGCTTCGTACGTGGACCGAGGAGTTGCGAACGAAGACTCGTGGGAGACTTTTAATTGTGCTGCAGAAGATCAACTCGAAGGCGAAGTTGAACCCATCTCAGATTCGATAAAAAATCACACCAGATTTTTTTTACAAATTTTTGTACTCTAATATCCTATGCTCTGATACCACTTATTGCAAATAATACACAGAAAAATAAAGACAAGATACACGGATTGTTACGTGCAAAAACCTTGTGGGAAAAAATCACGGACATTTGAAGACAAATCATTATAATGAGAAGAGATTACAATGGAGTGCTTCTCTTGGGCTTGCTCTTCCTATGGACTATTGGGGTACAAATATAGTGCGGAGGAATAGAGTCCCACACGGAGAGAAAGTCGAATTAGAGTCTGTTGCTACAGGTTGATACCACGTATGACACAAACTATGCATATACCTCCCATGCCATGTCTGGCATGAGGTGATGAAGTATCCTACACGGACACAACACAAATTCGGATCACTTTTTTCAACACCTTGGTAAATAGCCGCCAATGCCATTTGATCCTTACGTGTGTCAGTGTCGTCGAGCTCGATGGTGTCCCACACGCAAGTGGGAACAAACAAAGAGACACGGAGAGAAATTTTGCCAATATGAACTCAACTTGCGTTGCTTTTCTCTTATTTCCCTTTTTTACGACTTTTCTGCTTACTTAATAGATTACATGGCTTAAATAGATACAATCGTACCACACATGCAGGCCACTCACCCACTACAGCCATATGACTCGAACTCTAATAACTGATTAGCATAAGTCAAGATTAGTTCTAACATGCGACGGCGAACTCTGGAGTGCCGAGTTGGCGCCGTCCGCAGATGACGAGTGTAATTGTCAGCGGCGTCCTCAGCATGGACGACCGGCCGCCACGTCTCCAGGCTACATGTAAATTAGAGAGAGAGAAAGAGAGACGTACGAGAGGTTAACTCAAGTGACATCCTGCACCATCTGAGATGGAGCCAACCATGGCCTCCTCCTTTGGCTGCCCCTTCTCCTAAGTGCCTCCAAGAAAGCACTCTTCTATCAACTGATATTAACGTGTGTGCTTCTTGATCTTTTCTTCTCGTTACGCCTTGTGTAGCGCTCTGTGTATCTCTCTCTCCAGCGTTTCTTAGTCGATGGGTGTGTGTTGTCTCGTGTGTTTCTCTCTGTGTGTATGTATGCTAATGGGTGTGTGCGTTTCTTCCTGATGGCTCCCCGTCTGTGTGTCCCCTCTCTCGTTCTGCATGTATATGTCCTTGTTGGACTTAATCCTGGTCGTGAGCCTTTGGAATGAGTCTGCAGCAGTATCAGCAACTGACCGAGTATTCAGAGAACATGCAGGAACTGTCCGCAGTAAGCGGACTGGGCATGCGTGAATCAATAACATGCAGTATGCATGAAGTTTGTTTTTCCGATTAGTATGGATCGTTGTTTTGTGATCCGTTTTAGTCGCTAGCATATTTAGCATTCAGTTGTAAAACTTTCGTTGAGTTAATCCTATCGCAACCAGAACAGTTGTTCTGTCTTCTGAATACAGCTCCAGTCTTCTTGCCGTATGAGAAATAGTGTTTTTTGTATGAAATCTGGGCATACGATCCTGATTTAATTTCTACAGTCCTTTCATAGGGAGCAAGCCGGGCGGCAGGGAACGAGCGGCTGCTCACGGATTGGCCAACACAGCCGTCTTGATCCCGGGAATCAAATCATGATTTGATTGCTTCATCATGCGGCCAATTAGTTTGCATTCAAGATACTATCACGTATGCTATTTCCATTCAATGAGATGTGGTGAATAGATACCTGTCCTTTTTAGGAGATATGAAGCAGTCCTTCTATTGATAGAAGATATGATCAAAAGCTTTCCGTGAACTTCTTATCGGTTGGCCGCGTGCGTTGTGCGCTGACGGTATCCGATCGAGCATACGTGCCAACTGCCGTGTGGCCCCCTGGCACTTTCCTTATGCATTTTCTACCTTGAGCCAGCCTTGCCAGACTTGGTGAAAACGCCATAGTACGTTTCCTGTTCTCCCAATACTCTTTCCTTCCGCCTCCTTGATGCTTTTGTTCTTGATCAGTTCGCCTTCCCCAAGTGTTTCGTCTGACGCGACTGAAACAACCTGAAAAGTTTCAAAACAATTTGAATTTCTTTGCATTTTGTTTGAATCCTCTTGCCAATCTCAACCCTCCCTCCTACCTTCAGATTTGTGCTCGCCCCTCCCCCTTGACTCCCCGCCTCTCCCCTCGCGCTGGCGCACCTGGCCGAAGCCGCCTCCCTTCTTCCCCTCTGCACTGGCGCCTCACCCGCACGCCGGCCCGCGCCCATGCCGCAGGCCTTTTCCCTCCGTCACTCTCGCCCTCGTCAGCAGCTAGGATGGCACGTGCTCCCACGTCACCCCTTTTTCCCCAACCACCAGCTCCTCCCTTGCGCCCATCGGTCACAGCAGCTTCCCCTCCGCGTGGCACTCCGCTCCGCTCGCTCGCAAGTCACCGCTCATCCCCACCGTGCTAAGGCCGTCTTTTCCCTTCCTCGGAACTTGCAGGAGCAGCTCACCTACCGGAATGGCCGCCCACGCCCTCCGGTGAAGTCCCCTCGGCCTCCTCTTCCGTGCGCCATGGGCTCCCGCACCCCCTCGCAGCTCCCCTGCCTCCCCCGACTATTAAAGTCCGATTGCTCCCGCAGGTGAGCTCCTGCCACTCCCCTCTTCCTCTTCGAGCAGCTAATCAAACTCTTTTCCTCTCTAGCCCCGCCGCCGCCGTCCCTTGGTACCAGTAGGCGCTCGTGCCGATCTCCCTCCTCGCTCAACATTAGTTCGATTGCTTCCTCCCCTAGCATCACCATAGCACCACAAGCAATTAGCTCAATCCATTTTTCCGTGAGCATTCCCCTTCCGAGCTGTCACCGTGGACACCTCTCCGGCCACCCCCACCTCTTCGATGCCAGCTCATTTGAGGCCTCCCCGAGCTAGACTAACCACATGCCATTGAAATCCACCCTTCGAGAATGGTGAATCTAGGGCCATTTGCTCTTGAGCATTCCCAAGTCATCACTACACACCTGAGTAGCCGCCGCCTTCTTCCTCGCCGGCGACCTTCCCCATTAATGCTCTCCTCCCTCCAAGGCCAGAAATGGAATCCCCTCACTCTCCGAAGCGTTTTGGTACCGGTCATGCCCCTTGAAACCTATCGTCGAGACCTAATCGTCGATGGGAGCGGCGCCCTGTTCTCCGTCCCTTCGCTTGGCTGAAGGAGGAAGAAGGCGACATTGGCCGTTGGCGTGGCGCTATCTCAGCTGCCCCTGCTGGATCAGACGGCAGCTACCACGTCCTTTCACTCCCAGGCCGCTTAGCTCGAGTGCTCGCGTGCAGCAGGCCGCACCCGCTGGCCCGCGCAACCGAGCACCGCATCCGAGTGGTTCCCGCTCGATCGGACGGCTGCGGCTCTGAGAGCAGTCCTCCTGGGCCGATCGGTTGCACGCGCGCCGTGCGTGGGCCGCGCTGCCGGCCCACCCGCTGGTTTAAACGCGCGAGGGCGTTTTCCGCACTGGTTTTGGGCCGGGCCGGTTACTATTCCAATGAACATTAGCTTTTAATTATTTTCAGAGCCGATTTTTTAGTATAATATCTCATTTGATTTATTTCGATGCACCGATTCCATTTCCGATGCCCGTTTCCTCCAATTCCACTCCCAAAAATCTGACTCTAGCCTTTTGAACATTTATTTCATATATTTATTTTATTTCTTTTATTTCCTTTTCATAGGTTGTTTAATTTGTTTCTTCTAGCTTGTTTAGGAGCAAGCTCAAAATTGATGTTATTTTATGTGTTTCTTTTCATTAGTTCGTGAGGATTCTGAGGCAGCTGTTTAGGACCACGAGCCAGCTCCAACACTTTACGAGATCGTGGAAGTTTCAGACCCACAAGGCAAGTTTTAAGTTTTTGAACATATTGCACCTACCAATTCCTGCTTATTTAAGTTATTTGCATTATGATTAATTGCTCAATTTATTTAACTAAAATAAAATATTTAGAATGACGTGTTATATTTTTAGTTATGTCCTACCACTTATAAAAGTCCTGTTTAACTTTGCGGCCACATTCATCTTGACAAACTTAGCATTAATTAATTAATGTATAAATAAACATCGCATGATCTTGCATAAAATAATGAACTATCAAGTAGCTTGATATTTCGCCGGTAAAAATAACTTAAAATGTTCTAGGGTAAGACGGAAACTGTGGAGTGACCTGTAGTGGACGAGTCCATGACCTTACCCTAGGGTGGAGGGTGCAGCAGATGGGTGTCGATACAATATGTATCGGTTACCGGTTGTGGTTGGTAGTCTCAGGAGAAAATATAAGGACTAGACCTTTATGCTGAGTATAGAGCACAGAAACCGCTCAACCATAAGTATTGAACTGTTAATCCTGGTCCGGTAACTGCTCTTTATAATTGAACCCCTACAGGAGTTTGGGGAGGTGGTACGGATGTGTAGGCATCGTACACAACGATATGTCTTTACGAATTTTGGGCGGTCGTGTTTCGCATTGGCCCGTGGATACCCAATTCAGTAAAGGTCATAACCTATCGGGTAGGGTCTTTACAGTAAATTTAGCAGCGAAAGATATTGCCTTCTCAATGCGGTCGCACACTAACTGAAGTGTGTATATAGCTTGACATCAGAAATTGAGAAGTCTTGTGGGTAAAGCTGAGCAACTCTGGAGAGTGAATTTAATTGTATTCGAATACGCCGTGCTTCCGGTTAATGGAGCTGTGCTTGATGGGTGATTCCAGTAACAAAGTATAAGTAGTTTTTCGATGGTTTAAACTATGTAACTAAAGAGTAAATGTTTTGAGACCCCATTTCCTTAATTAGTATAATGGAGCTATTGTTTTTAAACTGTTTACAAATAAAACTGCATTCACATAAAATAATAAAAACCCGTATGCCCCCTTCCTTTGAAATTTCCTGCATTTAGTAGATTAAAGTTTACCATTGTAACTTATGGAGTATGGTTATACTCAAACTTGCTAATCAAAAATTCAGAGAATGCTGGGCAAGGTGAAGACCAAGCTTACGAAGAGGATTCGAAAGAGCCAATTTGCGCCGAGGATCATTAGTCGTAGGTTTTAGCCACTCTCAGGCTCGCTTGTGGGATTTCTTTTGTAATGTATATTATTTGGGTTTGCCTCCCCGCTACGCTAATCTTGACCGATGTGTCATAATTTGTAATATACTTGGATCTTATTTGTGTAAGCATGTTGGATGTGATGTACATCTGCATGCGATACGTCAGAATCGCACGGATCCTAGAGGCGGTTGTGGAGTTTCGGCGCCCGGAAACGGGGCGCATGTGCCACCGATCGAACTCCAAATATCCTTCTGATCGGAAGGAAGCACCTGCAGCAGTCATTACTATGCCCAGAGGCAAAGAGAACCCGCGGGGAACTTCTGGGGTATGCACATTGCCCATTCCTTTCCTCAGTCAGGGCCGGGCCCATGGGCGTGCAGCCCGTGCGATCGTACAGGGCCTCAAAAAGCAGCCCACCTTGAGTCCGCTGTGAGCAAATAATCCGGACATGGGTCTGCAGGAGTTGCGGCTGACCGAGAAGACCGGAAGCAAATAACTGAAGAGAAGCAGAATATGCGCAGGAGTTTCGTCGGCTAAGTAGTAGTGCGTTTATTGTTTCTCGGATGTCCGCGATATCACGGATCGCATTTTGTTATCTCCAGTTAATTCGGATCTTGGATTGACTAGTTGTAAGTTAGCAAAACTTTATATTCAGTTTGTAATAGATCATTCTTTACGCATGAAGAAACAAGAAAATAGCCCCAAGCTTTCGTGTGTCCAGTTCCCTCGATTATCTCTGAATGTTACTGTAGCGCGTCCGAAACCACATTTAGTCTGAAGATTGGTCGAGCGTGAGCGTTTCTAAGCTGTGAAATCCAACATCCGCGTGTGCGTCTCCGCGCGGCGACTTCGCGTGTGTCGGTGCGTGGCGCTTCGCCGCTTCGTATTCTCGGCTGGCAGGCGCGACCTTGCGTATTCGCCGCTTCGTTTCATAGACTCGTATTCTCAGTTGGCATTGGCAGGCGCGCGTGGACTGGTCGCGATTCGCGAAGCACCAAGCGGAAGCAGCAGGACAGCGGGTGGAGCGGCATAAGCGCAAGCAGAAGTGTAACATCCTGATTTTTGGGAATTTTTAAAATCTGAAATTTAAAATTTTATTTTTGGAATTTTTCTGAATTTATATCAAGCTGAAATGAATTTTTAGAAATTTACAAAGATTTAATATGATTAATATAAACATTAACATAAGCTGAAAATATTTTATTTGAGTTCCTTATGTCTCAAGGAATTTTCTGGTATTTTTGGTGAATTTTTGGATTTATTTGCTATTTTCTAGAGCTCCTAAAAGTTCATTTGAATTTTTGGAAGGAAAATTGAATCGGGAAAAATTCCCAGCCGTTGGATCTTCCCACCCTCCACGCGTCGGCCTCCGGCCTCCCGCGCGCGCCCGCCCGCGGCCCGGCCCAACCTCGCGCCGCCCATCTCGGCCGCCGATCGCCTCGCTCGCCACGCCGCGCGCGCCCGCGCGCCGCGCCGCGCCCTCACGTTGCCCTAAGCGCGCCACCGCGCAGCCGTCCGATCGGCCACGCAGCGGCACCCGCGGTACTCCCATCCCGCTTCCGCGCCGTCTCCATCTCGGTCGCCCGATCGCCTCGCTCGCCACACGGCAGCACCAGCAGATCACGCCCGCGCCCTCGCTCGCCCGTCCGATCGCCCGCCCTGTGCCGTGGCTCCATCTCCGCCGCCCACTCCCCGCGCTCGCCCAAACCCTAACCCTAACCACTCTGAGCCGTCGGATCCGCGCCCGTGTCACGTGGCCGCATCCAGACCGTCCAAACCAAGCCCGCATTCCGCTCCGCGTCGTAACCGATCGGGACAGCCTCGGTTCGCGTGATAAAACCGTTGTTCTTGCCTCGGTTCACGTGCCGTCATCGCCGAACCCTCGCCCCGCTCCCTCGCGCTCGCGCCGCCGTTCCCGGGCCCGTCTCGCCGTCGCCGTGCGTCCCCGCCCTCGCCCGTCGCCGCCACCGGGGACCCCCGATCCTCCCCGTCGGTGAGCCCCTCCGTCGTCTCTCTTCGCCCCGTCGCCGGTCGCCTCCCGCATCGCGCTTCGTCGCCCGCGCCGCTTTGGTCCTCGCGCTCAAATCGCGCGCCGCGCGCGCGCCGCGCCACGCACGACGCTTCGCGCAGCGCGCCGGCCACGCGTCGCCACCACCCGCGCTCCCGCCCGCGCCCGCACCCCGGCCGCCCAATCCCAGCCGCACGATCAAATCTAAGCCCATGGCCCAGATCGTGCCGCGTGGCCAACCCTGAGCCGTCCGATCTGGCCACGCCGCCGCGCACCCGAGCCGCCACGTCAGCCCTGCCACCTCAGCCCGCCACGTCAGCCCTAGCTGACGTGGCAGCCATGTGGCGATGCCACGTCAGCACCACGTCAGCCCAACCCAACACCCGGTGCCACGTCAGCATAACACGTGGCGGCACCAGCGCACGCCACGTCAGCCCTACCCTGCCGGACTCGCGCACTGTTTTGTGGACCAGGTTCACCGTGGACTCGCTTTTCCATGGACCGGGTTCACAGCACAGTGCGTTTTTCGAATTTTCCGATTTAATTAGGGTTTATTTTTTGAGAGCCCGTTCTTCTCCGTCCTAGCTCCGATTGACCCCGTTCTTTTTTCTAAATTCATCTAAAATCGAGCTCTAGCTTTTCATTCAAGTTTCATAATTTTTGGAGTTTATTTGCTTATCATTTTATGTATTTTTCTTATTTCAGTCGTTTTCTCTCTCATTAGATTCGGATTCGGAGGAGCAGGTTCTACGCCCGAAGACCAGGAGTACCTCGCTGAGCATAACCAAGGCAAGTCGTGTCGTTTGATCATGTTGAACCCAGTTTGCAATCTATTATTTAATTAATTTGTTTTAAATTAAATTGTATCGCTATTTTTTTATTCAAACACTTTTATTGGTAGTTATCGTCCCAATTGAATTTATTCCCCCTTGATAATTTGGAATGCCATGATATCATTGTCACCATAGGTTGGGAAACATACTAGTGATGATAGGTATTTGTCATATGGGTTGGTACGATAGAATGCTTAGCTTTGCTTATACTTACGTTTGGGTTTGTCATCACATGTGAATTAACAATTTGACTTAATGAGATATGGAACTGTGGTTGGTGCCACGTTTATTAAAATTTGTGCCATGACGTTGGTGCATCATCAGCGGTGGTTATACAAATCTGGTTTTCACTCGGGCGAGTGATCGTGCAGTAAAGGGGGAAGTGTTGGAGCACTTCGAAGGATGAGGTAGTCTCGCCCGGGTAGACTTAAGGACTTAACTTTGTGCGTCATTGATTTGAGTCTTACCGTGTAAACCACATGTCTAGTATGGGACGGACCTGGCTAACTAATTTGGGATGTTTCAACTTTAATCTTGCCATTGAGATAAACATGGTTGCTGATTTCCATGTGGCGCAAGGGGGGTGTGATGCGAAACCTAGCGAACGGATTGAGTTGTAACTGAACTTTGTAAAGGCCTTGTTGTGGTTACCTTCGACCGGGGTAATCACATCGTGTGGGTACAGTTGTGCAACCTCTGCAGAGTGTAAAACTAGTTGAATAGCCGCGTCCTCGGTCATGGACAATACTCGGTGATTTCACACGAGGGTTAGTTATTTCTGAAAACTTGTGAATGAAAGTGGACAGATGTTCACTGTTGGTTTAGCTTATGGATGGGAGGTCCATAAGTAGTTGGTTTAGCTTATGGATGGGAGGTCCATAAGTAATTATTTTAGCTTATGGATGGGAGGTCCGCAAGTGGTTATGTCAATTCCTTTGATTATTTAGTATTTATTATTGTTTTACTTAAAGTTCGCTTTCAATCTATTTACTGTATTTACCTTCAACTGTCATTTATGCAAATTAACCTTTCAGCCATCTTTTGGTAAGCCTTGCATACTATATTGCATTCATTTGTTACAAACGACTTGCTGAGTACCAATGTACTCACGGCTTTATGCCTCATGTTGCTCAGTTGAGGAAGAGGAGTATCACTAGCAGGAGGTTCCAGAAGGAGAGTACTTCGACAACTTCACAGATTAGGCTTCGTTCTCCACTCGATAGCTGGTGGGCTTGTCGATTGGTCACTACGTTTTATTTTGAATTTCCGCTGCTAGTTTTGTTAAGCCCTTCGAGCTAATCTATTGTACGCTTGACCATAAGGTCGTACCTTTTGAGATTTATCGATATTTGAGCTTCTCCTTTATTTTATCATGTATATGGTTGTGATGACATCTATGTTTGACTGTGTGCACTAGCATGATCCTGAGACTAGTGCAGAATACACAGGGAGTCCGGATTTGCATATTCGGGTCTCGACAAGAAGCAGGAGAACGTGCTGCCTGCTGGGCCGCTGGCTGCTGCGTACAGGCAGTCAGCACCAAGCTGCAGGCTCAGACTACAGCGGGTCACCAAGCCAAGACGATCCAGAAGATTGCCAAGTCCAAGAAGCGCAAGCAGCTCAAGGTCGTCCCCGACGAGCTCCTGCCTCCACTTCTTGATATATCGCATTTGCTCAAAAGATTATGCAAACCAAGAGTTCAAAAGGTACTATTCTTGATATATCGTATTTGCTCTGCAATACATACATTATTTTGGCTATATTTAGTACTTTGGTTTAGGCCTCACTTAGAACTTTGTAAAGTGCCTCTAAATTTCACGGCACGGCCCTGTCCTCGGTAATCTAACACATGGCTCAATTACGTATTGCAATCATTTTGGGCCTAAGTGGCCATATGTTAGCGTGGACATGTTAGAAGAACTTGGTCTTACTGACGAGGGGACGTTTCAGGCGCTCCATGCTTCTGTGCTTGATGGGACAATCTTTCTTCCACGCGTTGCGGAAACGCCCGCTGGTAGTACTAGTTGTCAATCTCTTTCTACCGCAGCATTGCTAACTGAGAAGGGGAAGCGCCCGGTAGTATGTTGTCTTGAGGACGAGGACGAAGGCCGCAAGAAGGCTCATCTGTTGTCAGGCGAGTACTTTTACTATTTATTATCTCATCAATCTTGATGAGGAATAAATTTGAACTTTTCTGATCCTATTCTTTCCTTCTCCTATTTGAGCTGACCCAATAACTGCTTCCTCTGATCCTGATTCGCTGTCCGAACGAGCCAGGAAGCTAAAAAGTACCCTAGACGAACACATAACGAAGTTCATATCCAATGGATCAAGGTTCGCCCTTGATTCGGTCTGCAGCCCTGATGAAAAATGCCGTGGGCGACAAGACCTTGCCCTCCCGACCGATGATTTCATTTCAACTCGTCATGCAGCAAGCGTACACAGGGATCTGCATGAGATCCAAGCACACCTACGACAGAACCCTCTTGATAAGTCTCGCATCATCAACATGGTTAAGGTGGCCACGCATGAATGGATCAGGGACTATGAAGAACCCCGTCCTGAAAACTTGACAAGACTGATGTCTTGGAGAATTTATGGCAATATCTAGTAGAAAAATCAAGTTCAACTATTTTTGAAGAGACGCCTATCACATCTGCTGAGCAGGAGGTGCGTTCCTTACTACAGCAACTTGAGATAGCATGAACAGATGTATCACGGGAGCTTAAGCTCATTGAAGATGAGGGTGCAGTACAACTGACGGAGCGTAGCCAACTGCTCAATTCCTTATTGACAAAGTGGCGAGAGGCAGCCGAAAAACTAGAGATAGGCGCAGAAAGCTAGGACGCGTGAAGCGGAGTTTCGCCGCTTTGCAGACAACAACAATGATGTGATCATAGCTCACCCCATCGTTGTCAACTGTTTATATGAGCGTGCTGCCAGGCTGGAAGGGTGTCGTAATTGTAACACCCTATTTTTAAAGCTCAGCAAAAATGTAAATTTTCAAGCTTATGTTAATTTAAAAGGCTTTACTCCCAGTTTATTTGTTCTTGGTGCTTTCCAAAAAGAAAGTTTCAAGGAATGCAAAAGTACATTATAATGAAAACCCTGTTTTATCTTCAAGCAAGCAATTCAAAATAACCTTTTAAAGTTCTGGACTTAGAAGTTCTCTCCAAAATTATAAGTTCAGAAAAAGTTGTGTTTAATCATTTAAAGGAGGATAGAGTAAGAGAATGTGTGTGTTGAATTAAAAGCCTCCCCTTTTTCCAGCCGCCCATCCCCTTCTCCCTTCAATCCCAGCTGCCCATTCGTTTCTCCATCCTTCTCCCTGGCTGCAGGACACCATTTCCTTCCGTGCTCTGTCCGTGCGGCTACCCGTCCTTCCGCCCCCAATCAGCGCCGACGAGCAGCTGCGACACCGACCGCCCCTCGCCTTTAGCACCACCCTCGCCTTCAGTGCCCGGCAGCGGCTGGCCGGGAGCACGCCACCCGCCCTCTCTTTTTCAGCGTCGTCCGGCAGCTCTAGTCGCTCGCCGTCCCCCACCCCGAGCTACACCACCGTAGTCGCCGTAGTCCTTCGCGGGCCCCGCCAATCCCATCGGCCGTAGCTCCACCTTGCCTTCTGCGCCGCGCCCGCACTGTGGCCGCACAGCATTGACGCCACCGCGCGCACGGCGCCATGCCGTCTTGTTCCCCCCTTCGGCGCCTCGCTCCTCCCTGGCCGCTATAAAAAAGGCGCCAGAGCTTCGCTGCCAACCCACATCGAAGCTTGTTCACCGCCTCCTCTGCAGCAGGTGCCCTGCCGGGCATCCTTCACCGCCATCACACACGGGTGGACGACGAGGCCCTCTTGACCCACCGGCAGACTCGCCTTCACCTCCTTCTCCTCCGGGCCGGGCTAATCGTTCCCCCTTGTCTCGCAGGCCGCCGGCGACGCCCCCTTCATCAACTCCGGAGCACCGCAGCGCCCCAGGCCGATTCACTGCACAAGGAGCACCCCGGGGACCCCGCGAACACCCTTACCACCTCGTCGGGCCCCGCCTCCCTCCCCAGCAAGCCGTCGCCGTCTCCTTCTTCGCCACCGAGCGCGCTCCCACTGCCGGCCCGCCTTGCTCCACCTCGGCCACGATTAGCGCCACAGGTGAGCTCCAGGTGGCCCATGGAAGCTTCTCGGCGAGGAATTGTACCCGAACGTCCGCATAGAATTCGAGGACGTGCACGAGCCCCAGATCGAAGCAGCACCAGACCCCCAAGCTCTTGATCCAGGCGAGTCAACACCTTGACCATGTTGAATTCCTATGTTTTAAATCAATTATATTGTTTTAAATTATTCTAATTGCATCCGTTATTTTATGTACAATGGTTTACCGTTTTTTTATAGTTACTCAACCACTTTGCATTATTAGCGCTATGTAGCTAAACCAATCCTTGAATCCATTGTTACCCTTACCATTGTCGCCTTAGGTGTTAATAATATAAACATTTTTCAAGATAAGCTACAGTATTAATTGCCAGGCAAGTCCGGTAAGTTCTCAGGACATTAGCATGCCCTGATCATACCTTCTCAACGAATAAGTCGTTTTGGGCAATCATGGGATGTACATGATTGGTAGTTTGTATAAAGGATTATCTTATGCTTCTCAAAACCCTAAAACTTGCTTACCTGTCCGGGCGGATGGTAAGAACGGCTGGTGGATGTAACATTTGGGTTGCGAAAGCTCGTCTGGACAATTTAAGGACTTAATCCTGTGTCGACCTCTCCATGTAAAATAGTACAAACCACAAGCTGGCAAAGTGTAGGCATGACTAAATAATTTGCACTCGCCAGTAGAGAGGAGCACTTCGGGGGAAAATCATGATTTTCATCGCTAGGCACAAAACCGTCTTGGATGGATCATGTCGCCGGATAGAGGCGGGCGCAAGAGGGGGTCTAGCTGGGCCCAAAGGGGCTTTCCTATAGACGAAATCTTAGCGAGTGCTATTCTTTACTAGATGCATTGTAAAGGTCATGTGATAATCCGGTTGATCTGCATGTCTAAGGTAATGTGCGGAAAGTAACAAGTGGGTTATCTCTTGTAGGTAAAGATGTGCAAACTCTGCAGAGTCAAAAACTATTCGAATAGCCGTGATCACGGTCAAGAGCAAACATGGAAACTTCCTTGAGTTAGTTCTATTTACAAAAACTAAGCGGAGTGAAGTACTCTACTTTGTTGGATTTTCCCTGGAGGGACGTACTCCAGTGTCAGTAATTAGGATGGATGTAGCCCAGTAGCCAAAAACTAGCATTGGTGGATGGAACCATGAAATCGATGGATGGAACCATCTACAATATACTTATTGCACATTTACAAACGTTTTCTTTGCAATAGCACAAATCTGCTAAGTCATAGGATTTTAACTATGTACTTGTCAAATATCGCTTTGCGCAACTAAAATAAACCCCAGCCCTATATTGTCAAGCAATGCATTTTATACTATTGCATTCTGTGTGTTGGCTCGAGGAGCACGTTGAATCGTGCTCACCCTCAATCTTAAACCCCCTACTCAGAAGCTGCAAACCAAGAGCACTACGCCTACTACGAGGACCAGGGTGCCGAAGGAAATGAAGATGGTGGATATTAGCTTAGGCATCTGTAGCTTTGCCACTCGTTTCAGTCCAGCTGACCAGACTAGCTTTGGCGGGTGCCTCCGTTATTAATCAGGTCTCTGGTTAATAGTGGTAGTACCCAAGTGTTCTCAGCCGCTTGCCTGTGGCGAGTTGTGCCCCTACGCTTATGTACGTTTTCCGCTTTCGCTCTTTATGTATCGTAAGACATTTGGCCTGACGGCCCTACTGTAACCTCGGCCCAACGTGGTCTATTTTAGACTCTGGTATTGTAATGTATGGTTTTGTCATGTATGAAATGATGCAGCATTGTATCTGTGAGCACTATCTACTGATCCAAGGAATAGTGCAATATTTCACAGAGGGTTCTAGGTTAGTAAACTTGGGGTCCGACAGAGCTGGTATCAGAGCAAACGATGGTAGAAACTTTAGCTAGACCGGTCATGACACTAGGACCTGGATACTATTTGCAAAAATTTATGAAAAACTTTTACAAAATATAGCATAATAGTGCTTTACTTAACTTTCTTAGTTCAATAACTCACCCGAACTTTCTTTTGCCTTTTTCCAATTATTCTCACCTATTGTTGTTCAAAATTTTAGATGGCCGGAGCACCACCAGCTGGTCCATGGGATCACCTCACCCATGGGGAAGGCGAAGGGGAGTTCGTCGAGATCTTGCGGCAGCTTCTGCAACACCTCGGGTACCGCCGCCAGCCCATTTTCAAGGGCAGGAGAGTCTGCATCCAGGAGACGGACTTGTGGACCCTGGAGGTCTTCATCTACGCATGGGGCGGTAACAGGGAGCTCCGCTCCCACACTATCCGCCCTGAGCCTCCACGGATGTGCCTCGCCGACGCCATCCAGGATGTTGCATGTCTCACTGTAGCCCACCTGTGCCAAGTGTACGAGGGAAGGCTGTGACAGTCGCCCTTCGCCCACTACCCTCGCATCCGCCAGGGGCAGTTCCTCCCAGATCACCTCGACACCAGGGTGGACAACCCCCAGCTATCGCACCAGATCCAGCTGACACAGGTGTTGTCGATCACCTACGCCTTTGCCCTGCAGGAGATTGGGCATCTGCGCATTCTCCTAACCACGAGCCTGCAGCACTCGGACACCCTCAGCACCCAGCTCAACCGTTTCCAGATCGCCCTCCAGGTGGCAGAGCGCGGGAGGCTCGCCGTCGAGGCCAGGCTTGAGCACCTTCAAGCCAGGGCAGCCTATCCTCTACCAACTCCTGCACCAGTACCAGCTCCAGCGCTAGCTCCCGCGCCAGCGCCAGCTCCGGCCCAAGATCGCCCCAAAGACGAAGTTTCCGCCGGCTCCACACCAAGCCGGCTCGGCGCCGGGACCCGCACCTGGCGGCAAAGACGCAAGAGCATGCGCCCACCGCCCAGGAACACCCTCGGAGAGTCCAGCAGGGGGCGTCGTTCGTCTCGTTCTCGCTCCTCCAACAACGACTCGAGCCCCTCTCGGTCCGGTTCTTGCTCCCTGTCTTCCAGCATCGGTCGAAGCCGTTCCTATTCCCGCTGCCCGGGAGATTGCATCTTCTGTGGCCAGCGTCACTCCCCGGAGGTATAGACTGCTATAGGTTAGATGGTAGTATGGCTAGGTAGTCTCTTTGGTGTGCACGCACACTTCCCCAGTTGTACCCCCCCTATGTACCCAGTCGGTAGGCGTTGTGTACCGGTGTCATGACTTGTTGTACGCCCACGCGCTATGCCCGACTATCATGTAACACCTAACCCCCTAAATGTAATGGACTATCCTAGGCATAATGCCTTGTGTTTTATTGCCCTTCTTTCATTTGGTTTTCTGCTGTGCTGTTAGAGGGCTAGCAAACCCTCATATATCCCTCCTCCCTCCTCTTTTAGACTCTAAAAATGCTCTAGCTTGTTTCCAGATGGCTCCCAGGAGGGCTGTTGCTCGTGGTAGGGGTCAAGCCCCAGGCGCCGCAACTCGTGGAAGAGGTCGAGGCAGAGGCTGTGGTTTAAAACTTGCCACCACCACCACCAGAACCGCCAACCATGGCACAAGTATTGGCACAGCAAACGCAGATCCTCCAGGCAATGCTCTCCAGTCAGCAAACCAGTGCAGCTAGCCACAACTCCAAGTGTCTGATTTCTTGAGGACACGACCAATGACTTTCTCCTCAGCCAATGAACCCTTAGAAGCCGAAGATTGGCTGCGTGATACAGAAAAGAAACTTAAACTTGCCCGTTGCACTAATGATGACAAGGTGGACTTCGCAACCCATCAACTTAACGGTGCCGCGGCCGCTTGGTGGGAAAACTACCTCGCCTGCCGTGGGGAAAAGAACCCCTTGGGCAACAACTCAGACGAAGGAGAAGAAGAAGAGCATGAAGGAGAAGAGGAAGAAGTGGAAGTTGAACACCTAGTAGATGCTCAGCAGGAAGAGCCGGAGAACGAAGGGAACTATAATGAAGTAGAGGAGCCAGCCGCAGATAAGTCTGCTGGCACTTGGGCTGAATTCAAGACTGCATTTCGGCAAAACTTTGTTCCAGCAGGAATCATGAGAATGAAGAGGAATGAGTTTCGGAACTTGAAGCAAGGCAATATGCCCATCTCGGAGTATCTTACGCGATTCAACCAACTAGCTCGCTACGCCTCAAGGGATGTAGCCAAACAAGAAGAGAAGATTGATCGATTCCTGGAAGGGATGCACGAGGAAATGAGAGCACAACTGATTCTGCACGACCATCCCAGCTTCCACCACTTTGTGAATAAGGCTCTCATCCTGGAAAATGAGAGGAAAATCCTAGAAGCCAGCAGGAAGAGGAAGTGGACAGCCCAAAGGCCTCAGGGCAGTTTCCAGTCCAAGCCCGTGTACCAAAGCAGCCCCTCCTTCCGTCAAGTGGCAACGCCAGCACCCAAAGCTTCTTTCCAAGCACCCCGTTCCGGCAATAGTGGGATTCAGGTGCCCCGCCCCATAGGACAGTCATCCACGACCAACCCTGCTGCAAATCTTCACTGTTTCAACTGTGGAGCAAAGGGGCATTTTGCCAACAAATGCCCGGATCGCCAGGCTACCCCAGAGAAGTTCAATCCGGGAGTCACCTCATCCCGGGTTCAGTCTTCAACACCAAGCAAGGTCTATCAAACACCTCAAGCGTCACAGACGGCATGAACTCCAACCCATGGCCGTGTCAACCATGTCACTGCAGAAGACGCCCGAGATGCCACTGGAGTACTTATGGGTACGTTCTCTGTTAAATCGATACGCGCACAAGTTCTATTTGATTCTGGTGCTTCGCATTCTTTTATTTCTGGGAACTTTATGGAAAAGGTTAAGTTGCCAACCTTTAGACTAAGGAGGCATGTGGTACTTAGTTCCCCGAGAGGACCCCTAACTGCCACCCTAGTTAGCCCTAGGGTAGAGGTCACCATGGAAGGCTTTGATTTCCCAGCCAACCTCTTGGTATTGCCATCTCAGACTTTGGACGTCATTCTAGGGATGGATTGGCTAGCTAAATATCAGGGGATGATAGACTGTGCTAATAGGAAGGTAGTCCTCACCAAGGACTCGGGAAGAGAAATAAAGGTTGGTGTGGATCGCCCCACCTCGGGTCGCGTAATCCATCACCTTGAGGCAATAACATTAGAGGATACGCCGGTAGTTCAAGATTACCCAGAAGTTTTTCCAGAGGAACTACCAGGCATGCCACCAGATAGAGAGGTAGAATTTATAATTAACCTAAAGTCAGCGACGGCCCCAATTGCTAAAAGGCCATACCGAATGGCAGTAAATGAACTTGAGGAACTAAAGACTCAAATTGAAGAGCTCCACGCCAAAGGATTCATCAGGCCCAGCTCCTCCCCGTGGGGTTCCCCCGTAATCTTTGTCAAAAATAAGGATGGCACCGCTAGGTTATGTGTAGACTACAGGGCCCTCAATGAAGTAACCATCAAGAACAAGTACCCCTTGCCTCGAATAGATGACCTGTTCGACCAATTATCTGGGGCTACCATTTTCTCCAAAATAGACCTAAGGTCAGGATACCATCAACTCAAGATCAGGGCAGAGGATATCCCTAAGACAACATTTACCACACGATATGGCTTATTTGAGTATACCGTCATGTCGTTTGGATTGACCAATGCCCCAGCCTACTTCATGAATCTAATGAACAAAGTCTTTATGGAATGCTTGGACAAATTTGTAGTCGTGTTCATAGACGACATCCTAATCTACTCTAAGGATGCTGAAGAGCATGAGGAGCACCTAAGGGTAGTCCTTGAGATACTTAAGAGACATTAATTGTACGCCAAGTACAGTAAGTGTGAATTCTGGTTGCATGAGATTAGCTTCCTTGGGCACATCATATCCACTGGAGGAGTAGCAGTCGACCCCTCCAAAGTAGAGGCAGTTCTAGGGTGGAAGCAACCCACCTCAGTCACAGAAGTGCGTAGTTTTCTGGGTCTAGCCGGATACTACAGACGCTTCATAGAAGGCTTTTCCAAGATATCCAAGCCAATGACAAACCTACTCAAGAAAGAAAAGAAGTACGAGTGGACGGAAGCTTGTGAGAAGAGTTTTCAAGAGTTAAAGAAAAGATTGACCACAGCCCCTGTACTAGTTCTGCCAGATATACACAAGGATTTTGAAGTATATTGTGACGCATCGCGCCAAGGCCTAGGCTGTGTGCTCATGCAAGAGGGAAAAGTTGTAGCTTACACGTCCAGACAGCTCCGCCCCCATGAGGACAATTACCCAACTCACGACCTGGAGCTAGCCTCGGTAATACACGCTCTAAAAATTTGGCGACACTACCTGATTGGAAATCACTGTGATATTTATACAGACCATAAGAGTCTCATGTACATCTTCACTCAAGCTGACCTCAACCTGAGACAGAGAAGATGGTTAGAACTAATCAAAGATTATGATCTGGACATCCACTACCACCCCGGAAAGGCTAATGTGGTAGCCGATGCCCTAAGTCGCAGACCCCACTGCAACAACCTTATGGTGGTAGAATTGCAACCTGAGCTCTACAAGGAGTTTGAAGCCCTTAACTTGGAAATAGTAGATCAAGGTACTCTAGCTACCATGGAAGTACACCCCACTCTCGAGGAGCAAATTAAAGCAGCCCAGAAAGGACACCCTGGAGTCCAGAAGTTCAAACGCCTCATGGCCCAGGGAAAGCCCCTAAAATGGTAGAAGATGAACATGGAACTCTATGGTATGGGAAACGTCTCTTTGTTCCCCACCAGAAGGGCCTCAAAGACCTGATACTCAAGGAAGCCCATAGCTCTGCTTATACTCTACACCCAGGTAGAACTAAAATGTATCAAGAAATGAAAGCCCTATATTGGTGGCCTCGTATGAAGAGAGACATCGCCGAGTATATAGCATGCTGTGATGTATGCCAGAAGGTCAAGGCTGAACACCAAAACCCGCTGGACTTTTGCAACCCCTACAAATCCCTCAGTGGAAATGGGAAGAAGTAGGAATGGATTTCATAACTAGGTTACTCCGCACCAAGTCAGGATATGACTCCATCTAGGTAATAGTTGATAGGTTAACGAAAGTGGCCCATTTCAATCTGTAAAGACCACCTACAAAGGGGACCAACTGGCTGAGTTGTATATGGCCCGCATCGTGTGTCTGCATGGTGAGCCTAAGAGGAGAGTCTCGGATCGAGGTTCTCAGTTTATGTAACAGCCCAGCTGTTTATTTAAAAAAAATTAATTATTTAATTTAAAACAATTGCTTTTGTTTTCTTAAGTCTTTAAAAATTTAATTGTTTAAAATTTTGTATTAAAAAGAGGCTTTTGTTGTGGGAAATAATTTAAAAGAAATCTTGTGCTTTGTCAAATAAAAGGGTATTTAAAATTCTTTATAAAACCAATTCAATTTAATTAATTGAACTTTCTGGAATTTTATTGGATTTTCTTGGATTTTATTTCAAGCCTTAAAGTGAGAAAATTTAAAACTCATTTTATAAAAGCCAAAATAATGTTATTTCTTTGTTCAAAGGTCAAAATAAATGCATTTCACCTTCCTAAGTCAAACCTGTAATTTTAAAAAATTTCAGAGATTTATAAAGATTTAAAACTCTCCTTTTTTTAAAGTCAAATTATGTTTTTGCAAAATCTAAATATCTAAATGGGTTGAAGATATTTTTATTAAGTCAAAAATCATTCCAGATAATTCTCTGAATTTTTCCGGAATTTTCAAAATTTATTTGGTATTTTTTCGGGTAATTTAAAGCCTTCTACTATTTCTGGAAAATCAAAAAGAAGATTTAAAATCAGAAAACCCCCCTTGGGCTGACACGTGGACGCTCCGGATTTAGTCCCTCCGCCGCCGCTTCAATCGCCGCCATCCACAGCCACTCCCGCCTTCCCTCTCTCCTTGGCCGACGCGTGTCGCGCATCAGAGCCGCTCCCGCCCGCCGGTCTAATCTCAGCCATTCCCGCCAACTTACCCCTTCGTCACCGTCCCCTTCCCTTCCGCCGACAAGTGGCACAATTCGGACCAATCTCCAATGTCGGATTTAATCGTAGCCGCACCCAACCACTAAATGCACCAGACGGATCAGATCTTTCCTTTCCATTCCCATTCAATCTCGGCCTCTCACTATCACTTACCCCTTCGCCTCACTGGGACGGTCCCGATCTCTCTTCTTTGCCACGTGTCAACGATCCGAGCCGTCGCCTCTCTCTTCTCCCCCTCCTCCTCTCGCCGACAAGCGGGGCCCACCTGTCGGGTTCTTCTTCCTCCCCATCTCCTTCTTCCCGCGCCATCGCCGCCGCCATTAGCGCCCGTAACCGAAGTTTTGAAACTTCGGTTACCTTCCGCCATTCCTCCCGTGCCTGTGCGCATTAAACTCCCCATTTCCCGCCACCATCAATCCGTCCATTTCCCCTCTCCGTTGCCCGCTAATTACTCAAATTGTGCGTGGAGCCGGTACACCTCTGGTGAGGAATTACGCGGCCGTTACCTCACCTCCCCCTCTATATAAATCTCCTCCGCCATCCTTGCAACCACACTCACACTTCCCCTCAATCGATTGCCCCTCTCCTCGTCCGTAAAACTTTCGCACCGTGTGGCTTCGTCTTCCCCGCGATTGAGGAGATCCAGCGAGCAATCCCGGCGACCCCAGACCCTCTAGGACCCCGCCGCCACCTCCCACGGCTTCGTCGAGCCACCGCGCACCTCCTCCGCCTGTTGTCCCAGCTCGAGGATCGCCGAAGCACCCTCGTCGCCGATTGACTCCCTCCGCCGCTGCTCTTCGCCGTCGACAGCTCTCTCCGGTGACCCCCAGGTCTCCCCGCCGGTACCAAACTCCTCCCCTCACCCTCCTCTAGCTTCTCCGCACGTCGGCCGGCGCCAACGCCCGCCGGAGCGCCGGTGACCTTCGGGTCCCGTGCGTCCCCTCCAACCGGCCAAGCCACGTCGGCAGGGCGCGCGCGTGTGGCGCCTTGGTGGCAGCCACGTGCGTGCCACCTCGGCCCGGGCGAGCCGCGTCAGCGCCACCTGGCGTCCCGACCGCCCGCGCGACGGTCCGTGGACCCGATCCACTGTGCACCGACCCCACATGTCAGCCGCTCAACCGATTTTAATAATCCCAGGGCTGATGTCATGCTTGCGTCATAATCCTGATTTTCCATTTAAAAATAATTCGGCCGAAAATTAATTATGGTGCTGACGTCATAATCTCAGTTTTCCTTTAGAAAATTTATTCGGGAAAATTGTCGGCTGACGTCATAAATGCTTTTGGATTAAAAAACAATTCCAGAAAATGAGCTTTTCCTTTTATTTGTATTTAAAACTTCCAAAGGCTATAACTTTTTCATTTTAACTCCAAATTGACCGATTCAAATTTTTCAATTTTTCTAAAATCATGAACTTTTCATTTCTGGCATTATTTTGAAAATTTGAAGTTTATTTAATTTGTTTTTGAATATTTTGGTAATCCCAAGATTTAAGTTTTAAATTAAAATTTCAATTCTTTTAAAGCCTCCATTCCTCTCCAAAATTTTTAGTTCACATCCAAAAACTCAAATTCTATATTCCGGTTTATATTATAATTTTTGAAGTTTATTTGGATCTTATTTGAATCTTGTTTTTGGTTTCTTTTGTTTTTGCTCTTTACGTTAGATTTTGACGATTCAGGAGAGCACGACTTCGACGATTTCCAGCAAGACTTCGATCAAGGCAAGTTACACTTTTGATCATGTTGAACCTATTATTTCAAAATTATTTAAGTTATTTTACTGTATATGCATGCGTATCTGTATTCAAATGTAATTCAAATTCAGTTTAAATGTTAGATATACCCATAATCATTTGAATATAGCCAATTTGAATCTCGAATTCATATATCTTGTCACCCTAGCTGAAAACTAGTTAGTACCATAAGTATTGACTAGAAATTTTATAAAAATACTTAGCCTAGATTAGTATGATTTTAGGTGGGATCAACTATTTCACATGAAATGACAGTTCCTTTTGAATTCTTGACTTCGATGAGTCAAGGATGGTTTATGAAAATTGTTTAAAAATGAAAATAGAAAACTATGATTTGAACCTAGGCTAATGGTTAGGTGGTGGGTGTTGGCATGCCTCGTGTTTGGTGACACCTGGTTGATTGTCGTGCATGTGGGTATGTGGATTGAGCCTAAGTCAAGTTAAGGACCGGTCTGTGAGCTACTGTTGCAAAGCCACATCGTACTACCACAAGTCCGGTATGAGACGGACCTAGCTAAGTAATTTGTGAAGTTCCAATTACGGTTTCGCTATAGGCTGAATGTGAGCATGGCGTAGGCCGCGAGAAGTCTCACATGGCATAAGATGGGGCTCCAACTCGTGGATTCGAGTTGTGGTGAAATCTTAGTAGCGGCGTGACTGTTTTGGCTATAGATCATTGTAACAGCCTTGTCATGATCTCCTCGCCGCATACCAAAGGAAGTGTGCTTATCCGGTGGTAATATGGGATGATCATGTCTTGTGGGTAAAGCTGTACAACCTCTGCAGAGTGTATAATCTATCTGGATAGCCGTGCCCACGATCACGGGCAAGCTGGGTAAAGTTTTTCATGGATTAGACTTTGGTTTTTAAAATGGTTTCTGAAAAAGGCTTATGGATGGATGGATGGATGGATGGATGGAATCCATGACCAGGTGGGATACCTGTGAATAAGTTGGTGTTTGGTCGGAGCCTGCACTAACAAAATGAATCCATAAGAGATTTTGAAAAGCATATGGGTGGATGAAATCCATGTGAAACCTTTTGAAAATATGGACCAGGTGGGATACCTGTGACTAGGTTAGTGTTTGGTCGAACTGCACTAACGATATTACTTTGGTTAAAATATTGTTTCATATGATGTATTAAAAATTCAGCTTTTGCACTTATGTTATTGTATTTAAATTCAGTACTGCTTTTCGCGCAAATAAACTTATTAAACCTCCTTTGTTATCCCTATGCATGCATTCACTTTGTTAAAACTCCTGGTGTAACTTGTGTAAGTACTTTATGTGCTTACCTTAGGAATACTTTATGTACTCACCTTACTAAAATCTGTTGCCAGAGTGTGATGTCAGCAACTTCGGTGAGGATGGTGACGACTAGGCTGCGTCTTACAGTCATTCGCCTGTGAGCAGGCAGGATGGGCTGTACCTCTACGCTTTATTCTTCCGCTGCTTTATTTTGTTGGACATGAGCCCTTTATTTGTAAGACTTAGCCATAAGGCCGTATTTTTGTTTAATAATAATTTGTGGTGATTTTGCATGATATACATTACTGTTGACTCTGTGTGCACTAGCTTTTCCTGGGATAGTGCGATTTACACAGAGGGACTTGGAGTTGTTGTTCCGGGTCCCGACAAAAATGGTATCAGAGCAATAATGACCCTAAGACGCGACCGTAAATAGAGTAGAATGGTTTGACCTTAAGGACTTAATTTAAATAAAAAATATTTTCGAAGGTCTTTGCTTATCCTTACCTCTCAATCTATACTTACCCTTATCTCTCGAATCTCTCTTATCCTTATGTCATTACATAAAAACATATTTCTAACCCTTCCCTGTTCAAACCAACTATAGATGGACGTTTATCAAGATGCACCGAATGATGGATGAAGTGTAGGCTTTCATCGACTACTCCGTCGTTTGGGATTTCAGCGTCGAGCTATCTACATACATTGGAGAAACAGTCATGCAGATCAGACATTGGGACACCGCTTCACCCTACTCATCACCAAGTGAACTGGACAAGGGAGCCTTCGCTATCGCTTTACAGGAAGCAGTTACTCTTTTGAACGAGCCAAGCAAGAAGCCGCTCGTAAAGCAATTCTTCATCTCTGCCATCATTGCAATCTTCGCATCGAAGGATCGCACCTTGTACCAAGAGAGCCACGCAGGATGACACCAAGGCAACCTTTGCCACTTTAGGATAAGTTGCTAGTCAGCTATTAGACGATGTTACGAGCTATAAAGTCTTCTCTTTTGTCGATAGCCGTAACTGTTACTTGATATAATAAAATAAAGAAGTTTTATTGGCTCTTATTCTTGGTTTTCGTTGTTGTTGCTTTTTGTGTGTTTAGTTGTTGGACTTGTTGCAAGAAACCCCTCTCCTTCTAGTTCCCTCTCTTCCCTCTAATCTGAAAGATCTCAACAGATGGTGAACACAAGAAGGAACAGCATGGATAACGCCAACCCCGGAGCTCAGAGAAGTCAGTCTGCTCCTGTCCCTCCGCCTCCGCCAACAGCAGAACCAGATTGGGCTCAACTGATGGCCAACCAGACGTTGGATCAAGATATGCTACGAGCGTGTGCTCTGGAGTTCACTTCGGGTTGGGAGAAATGTTTACCCTATGCAGAATTTGCCTATAACAATAGCTATCAATCAAGCCTCCAGATGTCACATTTTGAAGCTCTTTATGGACGAAAATGTAGAACCCCTCTGCATTGGTCAGAAATAGGAGAAGGGTACATCTTTGGACCGACACTCTGAAACAAGCAGAAGAAAAGGTTTGCTTGATCAGGGATCGCTTACAAGCTGCGCAGTCTAGACAAAAGAGCTATGCCAACAACCGCCGAAGAGGACTAACATTCCAGGTCAGAGACCATGTGTACCTCAAGGTATCACCCCTCCAAGGGATCCGCGGGTTCAAAGTGAAAGGCAAGCTTGCTCCGAGATACATAGGGCCATTCCCTATTATTGGCAAGTGTGGAGAAGTTGCTTATCGATTGGAGCTACCAGCAAGTCTGTCAGATGTGCACAACGTGTTCCACATGTCCCAACTCAAGAAGTGTCTCAAAGTTCCCGAGGAGAACACCCCAATAGAAACCATCGAGCTCCACAAAGATCTGACCTACCCAGAGCGTCTGATCAAGATTCCCGATACTATGGAAAAGAAGACCAGACGCCAGATCATTCGCCTCTGCAAGGTCCAATGGAGCAACCACTCCGAGTGAGAGGCAACCTGGGAGTGCGAGGATCAACTTAGAGCCGACTTTCCCTTTCTTTTCCCAGCATAGTCGAATGTCGGGGTCGAGATTCATTTTAAGGGGGGTGGGATCTGTAACACCCCATTTTTAAAGCCCAGCAAAAATGTAAATTTTCAAGCTTATGTTAATTTAAAAGGCTTTACTCCCAGTTTATTTGTTCTTGGTGCTTTCCAAAAAGAAAGTTTCAAGGAATGCAAAAGTACATTATAATGAAAACCCTGTTTTACCTTCAAGCAAGCAATTCAAAATAACCTTTTAAAGTTCTGGACTTAGAAGTTCTCTCCAAAATTAGAAGTTCAGAAAAAGTTCCGTTTAATCATTTAAAGGATGATCGAGTAAGAGAATGTGTGTGTGTGTTGAATTAAAAGCCTCCCCTTTTTCCGGCCGCCCATCCCCTTCTCCCTTCAATCCCAGCTGCCCATTCGTTTCTCCATCCTTCTCCCTGGCTGCAGGACACCATTTCCTTCCCGCTCATGCGTGCAGCTACGATCCTTCCGCCTCAATCAGCGCCGGCGAGCGGTGTGACACCGACCGCCCCCGCTTTAGCACCACCTCGCCGGTGCTCGGCGCCGCCGGCGGGAGCACGCCACCCCGCCCTCTCTTTTTCAGTGTCGTTCGGTAGCTCTAGTCGCTCGCCGTCCCCCACCCCGAGCTGCGCCACTGTAGTCGTCGTAGTCCTTCGTGGGCCCCGCCAGTCCCGTCGGCCGTAGCTCCACCTTGCCTTCTACGCCGCGCCCGCACTGTGGCCGCACAGCATTGACGCCACCGTGCGCACGGCGCCATGCCGTCTTGTTCCCCCCTTCGGTGCCTCGCTCCTCCCTGGCCGCTATAAAAAAGGCGCCGGAGCTTCGCTGCCAACCCACATCGAAGTTTGTTCACCGCCTCCTCTGCCGCAGGTGCCTTGCCGGGCATCCTTCGCCGCCAGCACACATGGGTGGACGACGAGGCCCTCTTGACCCACCGGCGGACTCGCCTTCACCTCCTTCCACTCCGGGCCGGGCTAATCGTTCCCCCTTGTCTTGCAGGCCGCCGGCGACGCCCCCTTCATCAACTCCGGCGTCCGGATCTCCCCGGAGCACCAAAGCGCCCCAGGCCGATTCACTGCACAAGGAGACCCCGGGGACCCCGCGAACACCCTCACCACCTCGTCGGGCCCCGCCTCCCTCCCCAGCAAGCCGTCGCCGTCTCCTTCTTCGCCACCGAGCACGCTCCCGCTGCCGGCCCGCCTTGCTCCACCTCGGCCACGATTAGCGCCACAGCTGAGCTCCAGGTGGCCCATGGAAGCTTCTCCGGTGAGGAATTGTACCCGAACGTCCCGAGCCGCCGGCGCCCTTGCTCCCCTGGCTCGGCCGCCGCCCAGCTCACCGCCCCTCGCCGCCGGGCCAACTCCAATCGGTTTCCTCCCTCCCGAGGATGCGCGCCAGGTCGCGGCCCAATCGGGTCAGCGTAGGCACGCCACCGTGGTCTCCCCGTCGCCGGCAGGTTCCGCCTCCCTCACGGCCGAGATGAGCCAGAGAAGGCTACAGCGTTGTGTTTATTTCCCTGATGAAATGCCCCCCCCCACAATCGGTCGTTTAATGCGTCCTAAAGTTGGCCAATTAAAAAGGGAAAAGGGTGCTGCTTTGAAGGCCACCTGTCGGCTGGAGCAGCAGCAATTTATTTCCTTTCGGGCCCACCTGTCAGCGGCTTACCATCTCTCCCCTTTTTATTTTCTGGGTTTTTCAGGACTTTAGATTTTTAAAAGGCTATAACTTCATAACCATAACTCCAAAATTAACGAAACCAGTTTCTAAATTTTTATAAAATCAAGATATATCTAATGGTTCTATTTTGGTTCAGTTTAGAGCTCATTTGAATTTTGTTTATTTTACTTGGTGTTTATTCCGTGCTCGCTCTTTTGTGGTTTTTCCGGTCCTTCGTCCGCGTAGAATTTGAGGACGTGCACGAGCCCCAGATCGAAACAGCACCAGACCCCCAAGCTCTTGATCCAAGCGAGTCAACACCTTGACTATGTTGAATTCCTATGTTTTAAATCAATTATATTATTTTAAATTATTCCAATTGCATGTGTTATTTTATGTACAATGGTTTACCATTTTTTATAGTTACTCAACCACTTTGCTTTATTAGCGCTATGTAGCTAAACCATTCCTTGAATCCATTGTTACCCTTACCATTGTCGCCTTAGGTGTTAATAATAAAAACATTTTTCAAGATAAGCTACATTATTAATTACCAGGCAAGTCCGGTAAGTTCTCAGGTCATTAGCATGCCCTGATCATACCTTCTCAACGAATAAGTTGTTTTGGGCAATCATGGGATGTACATGATTGGTAGTTTGTATCAAGGATTATCTTATGCTTCTCAAAACCCTAAAACTTGCTTACCTGTCCGGGCGGATGGTAAGAACGGCTGGTGGATGTAACATTTGGGTTGCGAAAGCTCGTCTGGACAATTTAAGGACTTAATTCTGTGTCGACCTCTCCATGTAAAATAGTACAAACCACAAGTCGGCAAAGTGTAGGCATGACTAAATAATTTGCACTCGCCAGTAGAGAGGAGCACCTCGGGGGAAACTCATGATTTTCATCGCTGGGCGCAAAACAATGTTGGATGGATCATGTCGCCGGATAGAGGCGGGTGCAAGAGGGGGTCTAGCTGGGGCCCAAAGGGGCTTTCCTGTAGACAAAACCTTAGCGAGTGCTATTCTTTACTAGATGCATTGTAAAGGTCATCTGATAATCCGGTTGATCTGCATGTCTAAGGAAATGTGCAGAAAGTAACAATTGGGTTATCTCTTGTGGGTAAAGATGTGCAAACTCTGCAGAGTCAAAAACTATTCGAATAGCCGTGCTCACGGTCAAGAGCAGACATGAAAACTTCCTTGAGTTAGTTCTATTTACAAAAATCTTTCGAGGTGGGAACCAAAAACTAAGCGGAGTGAAGTACTCTACTTTATTGGATTTTCCCTGGAGGGACGTACTCCAGCGTCAGTAATTAGGGTGGATGTAGCCCAGTAGCCAAAAACTAGCATTGGTGGATGGAACCATCTACAATATACTTATTGCACATTTACAAACGTTTTCTTTGCAATAGCACAAATCTGCTAAGTCATAGGATTTTAACTATGTACTTGTCAAATATCGCTTTGCGCAACTAAAATAAACCCCAGCCCTATATTGTCAAGCAATGCATTTTATACTATTGCATTCTGTGTGTTGGCTCGTGGAGCACGTTGAATCGTGCTCACCCTCGCTCTTAAACCCCCTACTCAGAAGCTGCAAACCAAGAGCACTACGCCTACTACGAGGACCAGGGTGCCGAAGGAAATGAAGATGGTGGATATTAGCTTAGGCATCTGTAGCTTTGCCACTCGTTTCAGTCCAGCTAATCAGACTAGCTTTGGCGGGTGCCTCTGTTATTAATCAGGTCTCTGGTTAATAGCGGTAGTACCCAAGTGTTCTCAGTCGCTTGCCTGTGGCGAGTTGTGCCCCTACGCTTATGTACGTTTTCCGCTTCCGCTCTTTATGTATCGTAAGACATTTGGCCTGACGGCCCTACTGTAACCTCGGCCCGACGTGGTCTATTTTAGACTCTGGTATTGTAATGTATGGTTTTGTCATGTATGAAATGATGCAGCATTGTATCTGTGAGCACTATCTACTGATCCAAGGAATAGTGCAGTATTTCACAGAGGGTTCCAGGTTAGTAAACTTGGGGTCCGACAGAGCTGGTATCAGAGCAAATGACGGTAGAAACCTTAGCTAGACCGGTCATGACACTAGGACCTGGATACTATTTGCAAAAATTTATGAAAAACTTTTACAAAATATAGCATAATACTGCTTTACTTAACTTTCTTAGTTCAATAACTCACCCGAACTTTCTTTTGCCTTTTTCCAATTATTCTCACCTATTGTTGTTCAAAATTTTAGATGGCCGGAGCAGCACCAGCTGGTCCATGGGATCACCTCACCCATGGGGAAGGCGAAGGGGAGTTCGTCGAGATCTTGCGGCAGCTACTGCAACACCTCAGGTACCGCCGCCGGCCCATTTTCAAGGGCAGGAGAGTCTGCATCCAGGAGACGGACTTGTGGACCCTGGAGGTCTTCATCTACGCACGGGGCGGTAACAGGGGGCTTCGCTCCCACACTATCTGCCCCGAGCCTCCACGGATGTGCCTCGCCGACGCCATCCAGGATGCGGCATGTCTCGCTGTAGCCCACCTGTGCCAAGTGTACGAGGGGAGGCTGCGACAGTCACCCTTCGCCCACTACCCTCGCATTCGCCAGGGCAGTTCCTCCCAGATCGCCTCGACACCAGGGTGGACGACCCCCAGCTATCGCACCAGATCCAGCTGACGCAGGCATTGTCGATCACCTACGCCTTCGCCCTGCAGGATTATATCTATGAGCACTATCTACTGATCCAGGGAATAGTGCAGTATTTCACAGAGGGTTCCAGGTTAGTAAACTTGGGGTCCGACAGTAATGATGCTAAGATGTACGTAGAGCATGTTGACAAGCAAAAGGAGCACCTTGCAGCTAAGGTGCCACCAGAGATTGCAGTCGCCATGTCTTATATATGTGACCCATTCTTTGGCCTTCCTAAACCTTCCTAGTAAGAGTTGAACAAGTTTAGGGTTCCCAGCATCTTCAGTTTTGCAACCCTCTCGGAATAAAATCGGATCCGTCTCTGTTCGGTCCATATAGTTGCATGAGTCATGTTAATCTTGTCTTAGCATAGTCAGGGCATCCTCAATTAATGCTCCCAAAGTCATGTTATGTAGATGTTGTTGAAAATGTAGGCAATATTTTAATTCCAAGTTTTATTAGAAGACAAATGCAATAAATTAGTGATACAAGACATATGAATAATAGCATGCTACTCATTATACTTCAGAAAAGAAGATAGAAAGATATTACAGTACCAAAATCGATCAAACGCGCGAAAAACTTACTGTTGGGCTTGATGAAAAACAAGAAGCAGCGTAGGCTCGATGCAGTGCAGGACGTAGATGACGGTCGCGCAATTGTGCACTGCCCATAAACTTTATTGCCGCCCCTGTGTAGGTCTTCATAGCAGCAACAGCTCGGAGATACCGCTCCCCTTCTGTAGGATCAAGGATAACCGACTAGAGGAGGGTGAATAGGAGGTTTTAAAGTTTCTCGCCTAACTAAAAAGTAATAGCAATTTATCACTAAGTAAATAATCTAAATCAACCAAACCTATTCAATTCTAGCAATCCTAAGCAATTGATATAATAACAAACTACAAGAACTAGCAAATGTAATCAATATATCAAATTGCTTACAAAATATAAAAGCTAGAAGTGAGTAAAGAAATGATCACAATGAGACACACGATGTTTTCTCGTGATATCGAAGACTTACCGGTCTTCACTAGTCCATATTGAGGAAAGCCCAAACACTCTTGGACCAGCTCCACAAATTAAGCCTTACTCCTCAATCACTAGTGGTTGCTCTTCCTCCCCTCTGGAGATGGTGAGCACCAAACCACTCACAAATTACCCAGGCCTCTTCACAACCTTCTTGAAAAGATCACCTCGCGATCGAACTCCACATCGTCTAGGTGCCGGCAAGCACCAAGAGAATAGACCAAGGATTCGCTTGACGGCGCTCAAGTGTAAATGGATCAAACTAGGAATGAAAGTACTTGAAAATCTCACCACACCTCAAAATGAATGCTCAAGTGAGAAAAGGGTGTGGAATAAATGCTCTAGGCTCAAGAGTGTTCATTGAAGTTGTTGCGGGGCTCCTTGCTTTTAGCAATAATGGGGTAGTTGTAGAGGCAAAGGAACTGTGTCCTGCTGTGATTGGGATTATGGAGTTTGTTGACCTATCGGAGGTTGAAGGCTTATCCTCTTGACAAGTAGCCCAGGATATCCAACTATGACCATTGCTCTTGTAGCTTCAATGGAGGAGTTCCTTACACTAGCAGGAAAACATGGTGTGAGGATCTGTTTCATCTCAAGGGTTGATGATGAGCTTGGCACAGTTAAGAGATCAGCTGTCAGCATAGTTCGTCCTAGTTGTTGATCGGAATCTTCAACTGGGAAGTAGTACTTTGCATCAGCATGGTGTAACTCTTGAATAGTTTAGGGAGAAATATCTCCTATGATACATTGTTGCGTCCATTTCCATCAAAAATCGTAAGCATTGATGCAAAGTAGAGGACACCACATGATACTTGTGGATCCATGGTCTACCTAAAAGGGCCGAATATGAGGTGTTCGTTTCAATGACAAAGAACCGTGCATTGAAGCTAAATGTGGACATTTGTATCTTTACCGTAATAACTCCGAGTGTAGACTTTCCTTGACTGCCAAAACCACAAATCATCACATCTGTAGATTCCGAATCATCTACTATAAAACCAGCATGAGTCAAGCTCTGCAAAGTTAATATGTTTACTAAAGATCTGGGATCAATGTGGATCCATCGAAGGTGTGCACTTCCAATGTTTCCTTCAATATAAAGTGGGCGATTATGATCACCGTCTTCCAAAATTTATCTTCCTTAGTGAAGGTGATCTCGTTTACAAACAATGTATTAGAAAGAGGAGATGCTTTGACATGGCTACCTCATAGAGCTCTAGGTCCTGCAGTGCTTTCACGAGTGCTTCTCAAAAATTTGGCACTAACATGAGGGCATCATATACACTCAACAATGTGGGGATTTGCTTGAGGTGAGCAAGGACATTGTAGTCAACATCAAGTGTCTTCGACTTTCCCTCACCAGCTATCTCATTCGTTCTTTTGGGTGGATGAGCTTTTTCGTGGCAATGGCTTTATCTACCTTTGATGGCTTAGGCTTTGGCGGTTTAGGTAGGACCTTACCTCCTTGCAAGTTCATGTTAAGTTCTTCTATTCACACTTCTTTTGACATGGCATCAATTCGAAATACTTCATGTTCATGAGAGGTGAATAACTCCCTGGAACTAGAATTTGAAGAGTCTAAGATGATGTTACAGGAAACAATATTGCTTAAGAAGTGGAGCTGGTCTCTCCTTGCATTTCTTCCATTGTTTTTGAGGTTGCTTGCCCTAGCTTTTTGGCATGAATTGTGCCAAAGTAGGAAGCGTACAGTTTGGACATGGAAAAGGTTCATCTCCTTATGATTTTGGGACAAACTTGGGAGGGAGTTATCATCAGCTTGGATCGGGTTGCCTCCTTATCATTGGGATGCCACATGTTGATGTCATTGAATGACGATGTCAGGGAGATAAGTCCTTTAGATGTAGTCATCAATGCACAACTTTCCATTGCTCCTCATAAATAGCTGGGGATGCATCCTTGTGAACTATGGGATTTGACTTTGATGCAAAAACCATGTCAGCTAATTAATGCTCGACTTTGGTGAGTGGCATCCATGATTTTTCATGCACTTTGTCTTCTTTTCTTGGTGGAGCGCATGGTTTCACAGTCACTACATTGACCACACGATAATCTACATTGATAGCATCTGAATCCAATTTGATCCTCTTCTCAGTGGCAGTCCTTTGGAGCCATTCTTTGAAGGTGAAACAATATTCAATCACATGGCCAACATACCTATGATAGGGGCAGTAAAAAGGATTATTGGTCATATTTAGTTGTTCAGGCCTCTTCGGGTCTGGCAAATTCAAAGCATGATGTTCCATTAGCTATTCAAACATGTCTTCATTAACTCCCGTTGGAAGATATATTGCTTCTTAAGTAATTCTTGGATGGATCGACGTTGCTTGCCCCAAGATTGTTCATTGCTTGCACCCAAGATAGGGACATTGCCTTGTGATGTAAAAGACGTTATTGCGATATTTACTTCT
The DNA here is from genome assembly GCA_036346265.1 of Melocanna baccifera. Taxonomy (NCBI): domain Eukaryota; kingdom Viridiplantae; phylum Streptophyta; class Magnoliopsida; order Poales; family Poaceae; genus Melocanna; species Melocanna baccifera. The sequence continues at coordinate 11,916,775 of CM070688.1, read as the reverse complement.
ATTGACGCCTTAGCTTTGCCCCCATTGCAGATCACTTTGGCTGTCAAGTTGAAGCACTTAGTGGGATCAAAAGCACTAATGTTCTTATAGAGTTCCATGATTTGAGGAGACTTCTCAAACTCTAACTGTATGGCTGCCACCGCTGAACTGAGGGCACTGAACGTCTTGGGTTCTCGTCGAGACACCTTAAGTGACCAATGTTGTTGCATCCCATGGACGCACTTTTCAATGGCGTCTTCTAAATGCATCTCTCTAGCAATACGCACATAGCTATTGTGGAAGCAAATTATACAATCATCAATGCCCTCATCTCATCTCTGATGAACTTGCATTAGTTCAACAATTGAGAAGTCTTTTTTCATGGGACGAAGTGTTTCTTGAAGACTTCATGCCCACCCAGTAGCTAATAGAACCAATTGGTAAGCGACTATACTAGTGGAAGGTAGGTCTAGTTAATGATCCAGAGAATTGTTGTAATAAAAGTGATGAGCTATTAGCGGCATCACTACAAGCAGCCTCAAAATAGGCCAAATGTTGAGACGCTTGCTCAGTGGTGATCTGCTTGAGTCTCTTGTTCACCAAAACTTCAACAATATCATGGTAGCCCTTGCATCACCGGTCCCGTCAAACTGACAAAACTTTGGCAGATGCCAACCTTGCTGGGAAGGCCACCACGTCATGTCATGCTTCATAAGGCTTCTCTAGTTCACTTTCTGACGATTGAGACGCTTGCTCAGTGGTGATCTGCTTGAGTCTCTTGTTCACCAAAACTTCAACAATATCATGGTAGCCTTTCAGTGTGCTCGGGGATGGCACCACACTTGTGGAAGTAGCAGAGATAGCTTGTGGTCCAGGATGGGTATAGAAGACATACGTGCTTGCTCATTGTGGTTTCTCACAAGTCGCTTGATCATTGTGTAGCATAAGTCTTTGAAGAGCCAGAACCGACTCTTTATTCTCTCAAGATACTCGTGATGTTGTCACACTCGCACTGAGCCCACAATTGCAGGCTCAATTGTTCTTTATCACAGCCATACACTTCTTGTTGGTCATGGTCCATTTCTTATGATCAAGATCATAAGACATCGTAAGGGAGCATGATCCTCTGTCTTTCTCGCCAAGCAAGATCATCCTCATTTGGATCCTCACGGTGCCATAGGCTCGGTGGGACGTCTTGAGTGAGGACCCACCCACCTCACCAAGATAAACGCTAAGTCTATCTTTTCTTCCACTCTCCATAATTATCTCCTTTAAGAGTGGGATCTCTCCGATACAACTCATCAAGTTGTATCCACCAAAATATTTCAAATAAAGTGAGAACATAACAGAAAATTATATGCCTTATTTCCAACGTTGGTCAAAAATACGACATACAATTAAATCAATTTTACTGGAATGTCATTACAGGCAGTAGCCTCTAGTTCTTTGATTTGTGGGTCCTTGCCCACTTGAAGTGCCATCTGCTGTGGAATTGTTTGATCAGAACTCACATGGCTTCAAGGAAACTTCCAAACTTGGCAGACAATTGCTCTACCATTTGTCTTTGCTCTCGTACTTATTCTTCTAAGCTGGCTCCCTGCGACCTTGATGTTTATGCACCAAATGCAACAACATCATTTGTTGGTGGTATGGGATTTTCATTAATTTGGATACTTTATTCTGCTCATCGAAGGCCATAAGTGCTCCTGCAGTGTTGACATCGCCGGAGCGATCCTCCCCATCTAATGGAATCAATGGATCGAGCTCCTGATAGGGAGGTGAGTTCGGGTGATTCTCTAGTAAAGAGAATAAGAACTGGAAGTATCATCACTTTGTATATCGAGATCTGCCACTGCTTCAATTAAGGTCCCTCCCACACTTTAGAGGGCTATGGACCTCAGCTAAGTATTAGCTCTAGGCCGACTTGTAACTTGTTGCAATTTTTGATGATCTCGGGGAAGTTGAGATGCGATGTCAATGTAGGAGCGAGAATAAATGTCACTCTCAGATAGTGAACCCTTCCTAGAAGTTATAAGGAGGCCGGGTGCCACTGATCTAGCTTCTTCTAAAGGTACAAATTCATCTTCCTTTGTTGGTTCATTGGTGCGTTTAAACCATGAGTGTATTTGACCAAAACAATATAGTGACATCTTTGGAAAACATGCTTTTGGATTAGGAGCAATCTCCTCATCTGAAGGGTATGAAAATTCTTGAGTGACATGAGAAGCTTCCCACTCGTTGTCGGTTGTGTGCCCAAAGGAAGTCATTAGAGTTTCGCATATCACAACATTCTTTCCGGTTGCTTATATCACCTTGTCTACCTCTTTTGGGTCATAGGCAGCCCCTACAATTTGTATCGTGCTTTGTTCAGAGATAGCGATTATCTGACGGTGCTCTTCATTGGGGGTAGATAACGTAGATTGTGTTCGCTCAATACCTTCCATTGGGGTGGCCAATTGGGCAAGCATCTACTGATTCTCTAATACGCTTTGATACCAAGATGATACGGCATCGCCCGATCTTCTCGACGTAAAATGGATACTCACGGGAGTCTTGATGAATCATAGCGATCCTCTAATGCCAATGCAAGGGACGGACACTCTTTAATCTGCCAAAACACACCGTATCGATTTTCCCAACCACCAAGCAAAGATCTATCGTGCACCCAATTTCCAATAGAAAGGCTGAACGATCTTGATTGAAGGACACTCCTAATTCCCTTTGGAATTTCAGCAATTACAAGGAACTCGAACAAAAACTTTCATATATTGATTTTTCTTAAAGGTGATCTGAGCCCTAAAGGCTACCAATATATGGCTTATATAGTCACTTGGGATGTTCATAGGGTCCCCAAACTGAATACAACTCATCCATATATTGTTTTAGACTCAAACTTTCGCAAAAAGAAACTAGATTTTATAACTGTCACATTATTTTGGTCATAACTTTTGATTCATAATGAATTTGGAGGTGGTACCAGATATATTGTGTAGCCCTCAACATTATCTTTCCAACGAGTACAAGAACACTCAAATCAGACTCCATTTGTGAAAGTTATAGCCTTTTTAGTAACTGCCTGTCAGGCTGTCCCGAACCAAATCCGAATTGAATTCTAAATTGAATCCGAGTTTAAATCCAGTTGGGCTTGTTGGAGGTACGAATTGGATTTGAAAATCTTATCCAAAACTTGTAGTTTAAGTCATTAGGCTCCTCCCTCTTGCTCTCGAGGTGCATGGGATTTCTTCCTTCATATCTTTGGCACCTAATGTGATAATCCTTTTCCTTTTGCCTCTCCATTGCTTTGCCATTGACAAACCTAAGAATGCACCATGTAATAACATGAGGTAGTATTCCATCCTTACGAATAACATTATGTTTAGTTTGGAATGAGTTCACCTGGCCATATTTCATGCGGCTCAATAATTCTTTCCAGATGAACAAAATATTTAACTGAAAAGTAAAAGACACGTGTGTATCCGCATCATCCTCCCCTTCTTCAAGAAAAGCCATTCTCGGCTTTTGATAACCTGAAATTGTACTAAACAAAGAATACAACGTGTATGCATGGTATATATATTTATCGTCGGCACTTCTTCGGCTTATCACATCATGAACTTCAGAAGGTGTTATAAATGAAAAGAATAACACATATGCATGATATATGTAAGAGTTAATTGTTATGGCATTCTCATTATCTTACACAAACCGATCAATATAGCAGCGACTAAAAAATGTATGCATTGCAATATTGTTTATCACATCATTCTCCCTCCCATAAAAGAAAGTCATTCTCGACTTTTCTAAGAACATGGACAGATCATTAATGGACAAAATTTGATTTACTTGTTTAGATATCAGGAAGAAAATTTTGAGTGCTTTCCATGCTTTAACTGCGCTACTCTAATTACTTGTATATAATTGCATATCAAAGGGTAAACTAATAGGCTTAAGAAATCTTTTAAGACAGCAAGCATTATTGTTGACACTCATATCATTGCGATCATGACATGGCACAAAAGGTTATGTATTTATAATATACAATTTCAATTCAGCAAGCTTATGACATGTAATACAAATTCTGTGAACATAAAATTTATTATCTACACCATTATCTCCAATCAAATTGAATTTATATGTATAGGCATAGGTACTAACTAGTGATTTTGAATATAAAATTTCAGCAACATTATCAATCACACTAGATAGCTCTCTAGGATCATCAAACATGATACAGTACAAAGAATCATTAGGAGATATTCTAGTAAGAACTTTCTTATGAGTAATCAATTCTACATTATGTAAATTGAGCAGAAAAATTTCAGAACATGGAACTTTTGGTTGATCATATGAGTTCTCACAATTACTCACCTTTGCACAATTAAATTTAGCACCAATAGTGTTACATTTGTCGTCCTCCTCAGATAATATAGGCGCTGGGGTTTAAAATTATTAGGATACATCCACGGGGCAGCAAGCACTTTATCCCTTCCTGTGGTTATCTTCTCCTCATTTGGCTTCAAAGGTACCGGTTATTGAATGTTCAATTTTTCATCTTTAATGTCTACTGCACAATGTAAGAAACAACACTAGAAATAGATATTAATGCGTTAGTTTTAGATTCATCCTCACTTTGTCTATCTGCTATTTCTCTCTTTTCTTTTGGTGTCCCTCACATACTCTCAATTTAGATGCTCTCAACCTCACATATGGTGGAATCACACAACTCACTCTTTTTATCACTCACTCAATTTGGTTTTGTGGCTCTCATCCTCACATGGGCTGTGTTTTATCTTAAGTACTATATGTAGCTTTGGAATACTATATGTCTCCTTGACCGAAGGGAAAGTCCCATACTCGGTCATTTTCTCATCTATCACACTAGTAGAGGCAGAAGAACTGAAGTATGGACAGTGAGACAACTATGGTGTACGTTTCTCCATAAGTCTCTTCTCCTCTTGAATAACACAATTCAAAAGATCTTGCACACTACCAAAATATCTATCTTGAAGTGTGACGACGATCTTAGAATTCAATCCTCCTTTGAAGTATGCCTTTTCTTTTGATGCACTAGTGACACCGGCACGACGTATTGCATATCGTAGCTCAAAATAATATTCTTGAACAGTGTTACTCCTTTGTGTTATACTCTCTAAATAGCGAAGTAATCCTTGTGCATAATAGGATGGCAGAAATTCTCTCCTCATGAGTACCTTCAAATCTGACCAAGATTTATTGAATTCGTTTCCAAATCGTTGATGTCACCAACTATAAGCATAATCTTCAAATTCTCTAGTGGCACGCATCACCTCTTCGTTTTTGGAAAGCTTCTAAAATATAAATACTTTCTCCATTAGCTATTCCCACTCAAAATACTCTTCTGGATCTTCACTGCCATAGAAAGGATTAAAACTATCTTCTTCTTGTTGTGGATGAAGTGCCCGCACAATATCATTCACGATGTTCGAGCGTAACAGTTTCATTTGATGTTTGAATTCAATGCGCATATATTGCGCAAAATTATTGATCTCCGCCTTGAGTTGCACTTTCAAGGTGGAAGAAGTGGTAGTGAACTCATTGTGCAAAATCCCCCTTGAAGCTTGGAATTGTAAATAATTCACCGGTGTATGGTTTCTCTCCCATATTATCGTCTCCACCTGTCATAATTAGTAGCACAAAGAACACACAAATACCACAACATATATACGATATGTGGAGTTCATTCTATCTCACTTTTTCGTCACCAAGTAAAGTTCTTACCTTTTCGAAGTGAATTGAGGCTAAAAGAAACTTACACTTGGTGGTGGCTACAATAGCAAGTGATGATCAAATGGATTTAAAAGTGATCCACAATTGCACGGCAAAGGATATTTAGTGGATCTTGGTTAGGAAATATTTATCCTACACAATCTTATTTTCACGATATTGTTGAATTAAGTAATAATCTAAATTAGAAAACTTTTGTCTATGTGCTGATCCAAACGATATAAGTGAAGTGCATGAATGCACACGCAATGATCAATATGACTCAATGCAAACAAAGGAATGAGCTAAAAGAAACAATCGAAAAATATTAGCTCGTTTTGCATCAAGTACTAGGAGAGACGCTAGTCAATTGCAATAACACGAATTTAAGGGCACAAGATTGCTCAAAGAAATTAAAAACTCCAACTGAATTTCTAGCATAAAACAGACACTCAAGTTCGGCCCTCTTTTCACTTTTTTTCTTTCTTTTTTGCTCTTTTTTTTTGCTACCCTGCTAGTGACTCAAAAGATTCAAATTCTTATTCTGATTATAATGAGGTATACGAGTCACAAACTTTTTTTTGAAAAACACAGGGGTATAAACTTTTTTTTTTTGATCGGCCGAGTGAGTGATGCACAAGTCTAATGTTCAGTTGAGAGTAAATTATTCAAGAGTAGCCCACGATGCAATATCAATGACTAGTCTCAAGTGTTCAAAGGATTTAAGTGAAAATCTCAACAGATGCTCGGAACAAGCTGTGTCCAATTAGGATGCTTTGCGGCGCAAATTTGTGACAAATAGGGTTTCTTACGACCGAATCAATCAAGAAAAAGGACACCCAGATATGTTTGGATATGATATTCTTTCAAGATGCGCAAGATCTTACATGGACAGCAAAAACAAGATTTCAAAAAGTAAATTGAATCTACTTTTTTTGGATGCTAATTGAAAGATCAGCTAGCGGATTTTCAAAGATTAAAGATACAACGATAAAGCAACACAGAAGGACACTAAGATCAGCACGTAAATAAAATTTCTAATTGATCAAAACTTAATAAAACTCACAAAAATAACATATGTGAAACTAGGGTTTTGGTTTTTTTTGTGAGGCAATTTTCGGCTATATAGACTATAGGACAGAAAGTAATGAACTAAAAAGTAAAAAGATAAGATCCTGCTGAGTAAACCGCGCTCTGATTCCAAGATGATACGCTCTGATACTAAGATGATACGGCGTTGCCTGATCTTCTCGACGTAGAATGGATACTCATAGGAGTCTTAATGAATCGTAGCGATCCTTCAATGCTAGTGCAAGAGACAAACACTCCTTAATCCGCCAAAACACACTCACGTCGATTTCACCGACCACCAAGTGAAGATCTATCATGCACCTAATTCCCAGCGGAAAGGCTGAACGATCTTGATTAAAGGATACTCCTAATTCTCTTTGGAATTTCGGCAATCAGAAGGAACTCGAATAAGAACTTTCATAGGTTGATTTTTCTCAAAGGTGGTCTAAGTACTAAAGACTACCAATACATGGCTTATATAGCCACTTGGGATATCCATAGGGTCCCCAAACCGAATACAACTCATCCCTATAATTTTTTAGACTCGAACTCTCATAAAAAGGAAACTAGATTTTACAACTGTAATATTGTTTTGATCATAACTTTTGATGCGTGATGAATTTGGAGGTGGGACCAAATCCATTGCGTATCCCTTGAAATTATCTTTCCAATGAGTACAAGAACACTTGAATCGGACTCCGTTTGTGAAAGTTATGGTCTTTTTAATAATTGTCTATCTGCTGTCTCGAACCGAATCCGAATTGAATTATGAGTTGAATCCAACTTTAAATCTAGTTGGGCTTTTGGGAGGTATGAATTGGTCTTGAAAATCTTATCCAAAACTTATAGTTTAAGTCCTTAAGCTCCTCTCTTTTTCTCTACCACCAAATGGGCTTTCTTCTTTCATGTCTTTGGTACTTAATGTGGTTATTCTTTTCCTTTTGCATCTACATTACTTTGCAATTGACAAATCTAAGAATGCACCATGTGATAACCCTAACCCTTCTATGCCACCTAGCAGACACATTAGCAAATCCAATCTGGTCAACCGCCACCCCACCCTCACCACCTTAGGCTCCCTTCGGTCTGTGGAGTCCATGTGAGCTAGGCCCACATGTCAGCCTTAGGTCAAAGAGTCAAAATCAGGACTGATGTTAGCATGATGTCATAAATCTGATTTTTCTTTAGAAAAATAAATCAGCTAAAATTCTAAATCCCCTGCTGATTTCATATTTCCCTTTTCCTTCAGAAAATAATTCTAAAAATTTCTTTTATTCATTTCTTTAGAATTTCAAACTTTTCTCCCTCATCCTAACTCCGATTGAACCCGTTCAAATTTCTAAATTTAGCAAAACTTCAAATATATCTGTTTCTACCCTCTTTTTAATATTTGAAGTTTATGTGAATTTATTTAGATTTTATTTGAGTTTACTTGGGTATTTTTACGTGTAGACTATGACAATTTGGAAGAATTCTACAATGAGGATTTACATCAATTCGCAGAGCAAGGCAAATTACACACCTTGATCATGTTGGTCCCAGATTACAAAATAAAATTATATTGTTTGAAATTATTCTGCATGTATATTTTTATTCAATGTATTTCAATTCTAGTTTTAAATTTAGTTAATGCCATTTGTTATTACCTCTTTTGACATAATTCGCAGAGCAAGGCAAATTACACACCACTATGCAACCTCTCAGCTATGCCCTTAGAAGAAGTGTAGGATGTGCTCGTCAACCTCGTTTTCTTTTGCTGTTGAATTCCAATAGGTTGAGAATCTTGAACTTCCTAAATCCCAATCAAGAAATGGAGTTGAATAAGTAGGAATGGGAATAACGAAGGATAAACACGATATGAAATACCACTATGCAACCTCTCAACTGTGCTCTTAGAAGAAGCATAGGATGTGCTCGTCAGCTTTGAGTCCCTGAGAAGTATTTGAAACGGATTGAAGGCGTACAGCCGCCTTTCATACTCAAAGGTACCGACGAATGTGTACAGCCAGCACGGCCCACCACGACAGCCCTTCGATGTGCGGAGTTCGATTCCGGCTACGCAAAGGATGGCATTGGCGTTCTTTGATCGAATATTGGCCGGGTTGGAGGGTATTCCTACGCCGGCCAGGGGAATTCGACGTGTGAATTGGGGGAATCAGGTCTTGATCTCGCTAGGGGAAAATTCAAGGAATTTTGTGCCAAGAAAAATCTAGAATCATGTAAAATGCAGGGCAAAAGAATGCATAAATCACACCGCATTTCGCAATTACCTTCAAAATGCACCGATGGAAAGAACAGCCAAACAAACCTAAAATATTATAAAAAAACAAAGAAAACCAAAAAATCTGAGGCAAGCAAAAACCCATAGAAGAGACGGGTGAAGGAAACCACAGGATCAAGAACCCAAGAGAAGCATTAGCAGCCAGCTCAAGCTCGGGAGAGGGAGGGTGTTGCCGTGTCAGCAGTTGGAGGAGCGGGAGCCTGAGATGGAGCGAGTCCGGCGGGAAGGCGGCCATCCGATCCCTGCTCCACCACCATCGATTGGCCTGCATAACTGGAACGTTGTGGTTGCCGAAGTGGTGTCCCTGTTCTCCACGGTCGCCGATCAACCTCCCCGATCACCTGCAACCACCGCCATCTCCATTAGCTGGGAGGCCGACAATACAGGCAGGCGGCAATGGTGCACGAGGCAACGGCAAGACCAAAAGGGAGGAGGCGAGACGACGACGAGGATAAGAGGAGGGTGAGAGAAAGGGACACGGGGAGCGAGGCAAGAATGAGGTAAGGCCACGACGGGGAAGGGGATCGAGAAAGGATAACAGGCTAGGGCACAGGGCCAGGAAGCGCGCATGAATAGCCGAATGCAGCCCTTAGAGCAATCGAACGGCTAGTGTCCACAGAACCTTAGAAGAATTCCAGCAAATCACGAGGGTTTTCCGCAAACAAACATGCACTAAAACACTCAGACCGTCGTTTAGGTTGGGCGTCGCGACGATTTCAAGAAACCCGAAGGGCCTTTCTGCAAAAATAGTGACATCGATGGCCTAGGAGGACTGGCATTCATTCACCTTTAAGAGTTCTACTAGAAAGGGTTGCGCGCTACGTTGTGCCAGTCGATTTTGAATGGGAGGGCTGCTTGTTGAAGCACTCGCCTACACCATGCAATGTTGGACAACGCCTAGATCCCCACACATCACAAGCTAATAAGAAATTATATTCATTTTTTATGTTTCAACATTTAAGGAAGAAATCAGCTAAAAGTATTTCAAAGATGGAAAATAGACCAACCTGTGCAAAGATCACTTGCACCGCTGGATATTTGTACTATCAATAACGAAGATATACCAACTGCTAAAGCAAAGCGAAGGTTACACTAAGCCTATTAACACCAGTACTTCACTCCCTTTCATATAACCCTAGCATGCAAAATCTGTAGCTCGGAGTATATAGTGCTGTGGCTCCAGCCCAAGAGACTTCCTATCTAGGTATTCACAACTTTGATGTCTTTGACAAATGGTTTTAGTAAGAGCGGATAGCGTACAACACACATAAGAAAAGCCTAATTGAAGCACTATAAGTAAAAAAAGGTTACAATGCTATTCTGCTTGTATTCAGCAAATTTTTCTTGAGCACAAAGAGATCTGAATCATAATGAAGTGGGATCCGTATCTGTGAAAAAACAGAACTATACAGAAGTAACCTGATAGAGTATATTAAAAGAATCGACTATCTTTTTGTAACTCGATTCATATTTGCTTGAAAGGTCATAATGGTATCCTCATAAGGGAGTTGTCCTAATACAACTATTTTAGGTAGAATAAACAGCTGTAAAACAATGTCTACTATAGTAAATACCACATATTCACAAAGTAGCAGAATGAAGGTAAGCAAATCTAATCTACCTATTCGATAATCGAAACTTGTTAAGGATATAGAGTTTGTGTTAGAATATAGAGTTTGTATTTTATTCCTTATATGCCTTCCTTATTTCTATATGGCATATTCGTCTTGTACTCTCTATACATATTGCCCATTGGGGCCCTTTAATACATATGTTAAGTATATCAAGGCCCATATACTATAGGCCCATGTGGTTATCTATATATTGGCATCTCCACTATTGGAGTAATCTTCTCAAATCTTAATGTAAGTTACATGGTATAGAGCACACGGATTAGGGTTAGATCAGGATTATTTTAGTCCTCCCACGATCCAAAATCTAAACGGCCAGTTGGCCAATCGGCCCTTCGGCCGCCGCCCGTCGAGGCCAGTCAGCCCTTCGGTGGCCGCCGCCGCCCCTGCAGCCGCCGCCGCCTGAGGAGTCCGTCCATCCAGGCCACCGCTGCTGCCTGAGGACCCGTTGCAGCTCTTCATCGTCCAGTCCGTCGGGATCCGCCCAGCTGTCCTCATCACACGGATTTCACCAGCCGCCGCTGCGTGAGAAGCTCGTCCACTCGGATCGCGGATCCGAGCTCCCCGTTTCCACCCGGACACCTCTGCCGCCGCCGATGTCGTCCCAGCCCAGATCCGGCCTCCTCGTGTCGGATCGGGGCTCCCGCCACCGGATCCTTCTAGATCCAGTCGGCCACCGCCGCCTCCCCCCCCCCCCCCAGCTTGCCTCCCGCCTCCGCCTGGTCGACTAGTCGACGGGCAAGTCAATGACTAGTCGACCAGGCACCCGACTTACCGACGCAAGTCGAGTCGCCGGCGCAAGTCAATACCAGGCCACCGACTTGTCGACTAGTCGACGACTAGTCGACGACTTAATAACCATGATGATCATTCTCGATATACATGGATTTATTTCATAAAACATCGCTCTCAGTTGTGTTCCATTTACCAGTCTTTTGTTCGCATAGTTCACACATAGTTTTCTACTCCTATTAGAGTTTTCGGCTCTCACTCTAGTGGTGAGTATTTGTCTAATGCTTTTCACCAGTTTTTGTCCTAGCGCACTCTTGCTTTTGCTTTTCGCACTCTTGCTCAGCTCCCTTGTCCTAACGCTCATGCTCAGAATGGTGTTGCTGAACACAAACATCGCCATCTTATATAGACTGCTCGCACACTTTTGGTTTCATCTTTTGTTCCTTCTCATTTTTGGGGTGAAGCTGTTTCTACTGCTGTCTATCTCATCAATAGACAACCCTCATCCAAACTGTCTGACAAATGTTGTAGTGAAGTTCTTTTTGGTACTTCTCCCAGCTATGATCATCTTCGAGTTTTTGGATGTACTTGCTATGTTTTGCTTACACCTTTTGAGCGAACTAAGTTGACTGCACAATCTGTTGAATGTGTTTTTCTAGGGTATAGTCCTGAGCATAAAGATTATAGGTGTTATGATCCTTCTTCTCGTCGCATATGTATCTCTCGTGATGTGACCTTTGTTGAGGACCGTCCTTTCTTTTATAACCCCTCTATTCAGCCCTCATATTCTCCCACAGAACCCACATCATTCCTGTCTTCCTCTTATTTCACCCAACGATTATGTCACTACACCTTCTCCATATATTACACCCATTCCTGCTCCTTCTATTTCCATCACGCCACCTTCACAGGAGACTACACCTCCTCCTGCACCACCTCCATTTCATTCTAAACCACCTATCACACGTGTTTTCCATCGTCGTCCCACAAACCCCATAGCACATCCATCTAGTTCTACCACCACAGCCAGTCCTGATACGATCGCTGTTGATGCTTCTAATGATATTGATGAGTCTTATACTATTCCTGATGAGTTACAGGTTGGTCCAAGATATAATCTACGAGATCGACATGTTGAAAGGCCTCATCAGTAACAACAGCGGCGGCAGCGGCGGCCTCGGCCTCCTTGGCAGCCTCATCTGTAGGAGGTGCAAGAGTAGTCTTCCTGGGAGGAGGCTGAACCGGTGGTAGCGGAGATGGTCATGACCGGTAACATGTCCCTAGAGGCGGAGACCATCGAGCGTGATCTCCATGAGAGAAGATCACATCCTGTAATTCGTCCCATGAAGCTTTGTTCCAGATAATGGGATCGCAACTGGTGGAACGAAAGCCATTGGTAGGCGGCGCTGGACGGCGCAGCAGCACAGCCTGAGTGCCTGCAAGCAATGGAAGGAAGGCAGAGCGGCCTTCTCAGGCGGCGGCGAGGCTGGTGCCAGCGGCCGGCTAGCCGGCCGTACCTGCAGCGGTGGGCGGGCCGATGCGTGTGGCGCAACCTGCAGCGGTGGTAGGCCGACGGGTAGGGCCAACGGGCGGGCCGATGGGGGTGGCGAAGCCTGTAGCGGCAGGAGGGATAGCCAATGTGGGTCCCCCGAAGCAGCGCCGGCAAGGTGGCAGCCTACATCGGCGAGAGGCCGACGGGAGGGCCGACGGGCGGGCCGATGAGGGTGGCGCAGCCTGCAGCGGCGGGAGGGCCGGCCGATGCGGGTCCCCCAAAGCAGCGTAGGCGAGGTGGGTCCCCCGGAGCGGTGAGGTGGATCCCCCAAAGCAGCGCCGGCGAGGTGGGTCCGTAGGAGCGGCGAGGTGGGTCCCCGAAGTAGCGTCGGTGAGGTGGGTCCCCCGGAGCGCATCGACTCGGAGCTGATCGAGCAGCGGGCTAAGGGTGGCGGCTCCTCCCTCGCAGCAGCTTTCGGTGGCGGCTCCCTCTCCCCTCGATCGGATCGGTCTGAGGATGGTCGGATCGGAGTGGACCGAGCAATCCATCGGTGTGTGCAAAGACGTCAACCCAACAGTTCTCCGAGACGAAGCCGAGAAGAGGATGACGGCCTAGACGGCGGCGGCGACTTGAGCGGCGGTGACGGCCAGGACAACATCGGTAACGGAAGAACAAGATTAGAGACTTTGCTCTGATACCATGTTATGAATATTGTGTGTATTGTCATGAGGCCTAAAAGGCCATATATATAGGAGAGTACAGGGGGATATACCATATACAGATAAAGAAATAGAAGCATACAAGGAATCAAATAACAATCATATTCTATCTCCTATTCATATCGTTTTCTATCTCTAACATGACTAAGCTGGTGAGCACGGACAACACAAATCAATGCAACACTTGAATATGTTAATTTGACCTAAATGCAAATGCTACCAAGATTACACTGATATCGAAAACATAGCTCACTCAGGCCTTAAAGGCATACTATACTATAAGTTCAGTCACACAGGAGCGTGAACTGGAGTAGAATCTTCTATCATTACTTGATGTTGCAAGTTGCACAAGAATGTGTAATCACCATGAAAAATAAACTTTATAGGTGCAGAGCATGGTAGCAGAAAAATCTCTCAGAACAATTGCTCTAGAAGTGGCATAGAATTACACTTACATTCTGGAAACTTCAATAAAAGGTTTGGCTGAAGAACTATTCAATATACGCTTTTATCCCCTTCATGTTCATAAGAACTGAAAAATCTAGGAGTCATTATCCACTGGATGATTGAAATAGCTTTCCTTTACATTCGATATAAATTTACAGCTCAGGATGTAATCATTTAACACCATACATTCAGATCGACAATGCTTTGTCAATCGTCATAACGACTTTAGATTATTGTCTCAGCAGCCAAATATGATCTTAGTACCTAGTAGAGTTTCAGACTTCAGTATTTTTGGCCACTAAAAGGTATAGATTTACCAATCTTTAGCACGGCAACATAGCAAACACAGGAAACAAACAAAAGGCAATACAATATTCACACTACTTGTCCTGAAGCCCATTTTGCTAGAACCACATAGGACATCTCGTCTTTGTTGGAAAATTTGGAATTGGATGCATTATTGACTTCATATCAGATCAATAATGATGTCAATTGCATAATTCATGAATAGTGACCTTGTATTTGGGACAAATTGCCCAATACCGGAAAAGCAAATGGGCAAGAAGAATGCATAGTTCACTGGACCACACTTACCTCACAGTCATGCAGATGAACAAATGAGAGCTTGAGGCCATGGCTAAACGCTCCCGTTGAACTGTAGGGCTAGAGTTCAACTGATACTCTCAGCCTATGAATAATATGGACCAGCAGATTCACTTTTTAATTCTGTATAAACCACATGTTTAGAACTGTACCGGTTTAAATATCCCCATTTCCAAGTGCCAAGATGATACTGTGAAATGCTACTAAGATGGATGCCCAGAGTTCCATCTTAAAAAGAGATTGAGACTGTATCAATCCACAATTTCTATCATAATCAGACACAGGTAATTCTGTTTCAAAATGGCATCGATTCATTCATTTGATAAAAACGCATAACATAGTAAAAATTAATCAAAGATACTGTAGGATCAAACTGGAACCCTCCTTATTTCTACTCCAAGAAAAAACAACAATAGTAACGTCAGCCAACCTCTACTGTGATGGCCACAATGTATGAACACTTGTGAAACTTCGTGTAGATCTGTTTTACTCAAGCACAGAAAACGGAATTCCTCTCCCAATTATCTAACCGAATGGGTCAATTCTACATCTTTTTTTCTGCCTTGTATCCATGCAGCGTAGGCCACACATCCAGGCAATCATTGAGTTTCAATGGGTTCATGTTAATTCATAATTCATGCTAACTTGTGCAAATACGTATGTAGCACATCATATTTAAGCTTAGGCTCATGAAGTGGGATTCCGCAACTGATCCTTGAAAAAAATGCTACAATAGCAAATCAAACAAGGATAGAAGTTTGAATGACATTACTGATCCTTGAGTATTTGCAGTTAACCATTTCAATTTAGCCAACATAAAACTATAATGGCAAAGCACGAAGACATATCAAATTGTGAGAGAAGAATCATAAAAAGTACCATGTTTACCTTGTTTTTCATAGAAGTAGGTATAATTTCAGAACTCTAGGAGGTTGCACCATTACTATTAGAATAATTAGATATATTTCCATGTATATGCCTTCCATATATGCGTTTACCATGTATATGCTTTCCTTGTATACCTACTCCAGGCCAATATTATATACAAGCCACCACAGCCCTTTAGCTGTGTGGTGTTTGCTCCAATCTCTCTACCTTTCTACATGGTATCAGATTTATTTTGATCCTGAGCTTTCCTCCGCTGCCACCTCTTCTCCTGGCCACACCACCCTCCCTCCAGAACGCCACCAACCCGGACGACACTCCAGTCGCCGCCGGTCTCCTCCACCCGGATCCGGTCGGATCCTCCTCCCCCGGACTCCCCTTGCCGGATCGGGACGCCGCCGCCTCCCGGTCGCGCGGTCTCTTCCTCGCCGGATCGACGCGCCGCCCCCGCCGCCGACCTCATTAGCTTGAAGCGCCGCGCCCCCGCGCCTCCTCACGCCGGCCGCGCCGTCTCCCCGGTCCGCCGCCGCTCCCGCGCGCGCCGCCTCTGTGCCGGTCGCCGCGCTCTCTCGGTTGCCGCGCCTCGGCCGCTCGCGCGCCGCGCCGCATAACCGCCCGCGGCCGCCGTGTCGGCCCCACGCCCGAGAGCGGCCGTCGGCTCCCCACGCCGATCGCCGCAGCAAAGACAGATCCGGTCGGCCGGTCGGATCTGAGTGAACACCTCCTTCTATAGAGGTAAAAAAAAACCTGATGTCGCCGATCCAGATCCGGTCTTGCGCCGCACCTCCTCAACCATGGCGGCCCCTCCCGCTGATCCGGCTATTGCCGCCGCCGCCGGCGGCGCGATAGCACCTGTCACCCCTCCGATCGTCCTCAACCCCTACTACACGGTCGTCGTCAAGTCCCACGTGCCGACCACTCTCGATCTGAAGACGCCGAACTACTCCCGATGGTCTAAATTCTTTCGGACCATGTGCACGAAGTTTGGCCTCCTCTCCCACATCGACGGCACCGACACGGCGCATCGCAACGAGACTAACTGTGTCCTCGCCGACTCCGCCGTTCTCAGCTGGCTCTATGGCTCCGTCTCCAACGACATCCTCGACTCCGCAATGACGGATCAAGAGACTGCTCGAGATCTTTTGGTCGCCATCGAGGCGCTGTTCCGCGACAAGGAGTCCCGCGCGGTCTTCCTCAACAACCAGTTTCACTCGCTTGTTCAAAGCGATCTGACCATTGCCGACTACAGCCAGCAGATGAAGGTCCTCGCCGACGAGCTACGCGACATCGGCCACCCCGTCACCAACATGCAACTCGTCCTCAACCTGTTGCATGGCCTCAACCCGCGCTTCTCCACCACCGCCGACGACATCGCTAACTCCGTACCGTTCCCCTCCTTCGCCAGGGCATGGTCCATGCTCGCTCTTAAGGAGACTCGCCTTAGCAACGAGGCAAAGATCGCCACCACCATAGCACTGTTCGCCTCCAGCGGCTCCTCCGGCTACATGTCATCAACCACTACTCAAGCCGCCAATGCTCGTGATGGGCGTCGCGGTGGCCGCAACCGCCGTGGCAGGCAGGGCGGGTCCGGCCATGGTGCGCAGGGCGGGTTCGGCCGTGGCACTAGTACCGGTTTTCAGGGTGGTCGCGTACCACCATCTCCATCGACCGGTCCCTGGTTCTGCTTCAACCTGTAGACTGCCCCTACCGGTGGTCAGTGGCGCCCCTCGCCCGCTCCGGCCTCCTCGGCGCTCCACCTCAGGCTCATACCGCCTTCACGCCATCCCAGCCTTCCACCCCGCAGACCTGGCATCAGCAGGGTCTCATTACTGCGCTGAATCAACTGGCTGTCCAAGAACATGGTGGTTGGGTCATGGACAGCGGCGCCACCTCCCACATGACGACAGACGACGGTACACTCCTCTCTTCCCCTCTCCACCTCATTCGGTCGTCACTGTTGGCAACGGTTCCCGTCTCCCTGTCATTTCTCGTGGTCACACTTTTCTTCACACACCAACCACCCGTTTTCTCCTTCCCAACACTCTCGTTGTCCCTAACCTAGTCTACAACCTTCTTTCTGTTAGACAATTCATTCGTGATAACCATTGCTCTATTGAGTTTGACGCCTTTGGTTTTTCTGTTAAGAATCCCCGAACACAGCGTATAATGCTTCGCTGCGATAGTGAAGACCTCTACACCATACCTCCAGTCGCCACCTTAGCTCCACCCAGCACCCACATCGCCGTCTCCTCCCAGCTATGGCATCAACGTCTTGGTCATCCCGGCATCACCAGCTTCGACACCCTACATAAAAACCCGCTCATCTCATGTAATAAAGTAGACCGCTCTCTTTGCCAATCCTATCAACTTGGCAAACATACGCGTCTCCCTTTTGTTACCTCTTCTTCGCGCTCCTCTGCGCCATTTGAGCGAGTTCATTGTGATGTGTGGACATCTCCAGTTCCTAGCATATCTGGTTTGCTTTACTATCTAGTGTTACTTGATTTCTCTCATTATTATTGGACTTTTTCTCTTAAAAAGAAATCAGAAGTTTCCCATCTTTTAGCAGATTTTACCGCTTATGCTAGCACACAATTCGGCCTACCTTTAAAATCCATACAGGCCGACAACGACACCAAATTTGTGAACCACACCAACACATCCTTCCTTGCTTCCCGCGACATTACCCTACGCCTCTCCTACCCATACACATTCCCGCAGAATGGCAAAGCCGAGCGCATCATTCGTACCCTCAACAATGCGGTTCGCACGCTCCTACTCCACACCACTATGCCTCCCAAGTACTGGGCCAAGGCGCTAGCAACTGCCACCTATCTCATTAACCGTTGCCCATTCTCCTCTGTCGGTGGTGAAATTCCCTATACCCTCCTTCACCGCTCCCCACCACAGTACAGTCATCTCCGGGTTTTTAATTGTCTTTGTTTTCCGAACCTTTCTGCTACTTCTGCTGATAAACTTGCTCTACGTTCCACAGCTTATGTCTTCCTCAGTTACCCTTCTCAACATAAGGGGTACCGCTGTCTCGATCTTGCCACCAAACGTGTCATCATCTCCCGCCATGTTGTTTTTGATGAGAGCATATTCCCATTTGCCAGTAGTGACCGAACTTCACCCCCTCCCTCTTGCTCCGACTTCGATTTTCTCGACGTCAACCCTGCCATGCCGATGCCTCGCACTGCTGCAATGGCACCCCTGCAGGTACCCCAGATGACTGCTCCACCACTGCATAGTGTCGAGCGATCATCTCCTTCGTCCACGGCGCCATCGGTCGCTCCGCCACCACGACCGCCCGTGCATCTGGTTTACTCGGGCGACCACGCGCGGCTCCCTCGGACCAGTTGCACAAAGACCGTTACCGCGCGGCTCCGGCTACCCGACTACGTCAGCGCCTCGGACCATCCGATGGTGACACAGGCTCGGTCTACCGCCGATCCCTCTGTGGAGTTCTCCCTAGCAGTTGACCACTCTCCCGCTTCGCATGTTCCGGCGAACTATCGTAGCGCCCTCGCCGATCCCAACTGGCGCGCCGCGATGGCCGAGTACAAGGCCCTCATGGACAACGACACCTGGCGCCTCGTCTCGCGCCCGCCTGGTGCCAACGTCATCTCCAGGAAGTGGATCTTCAAGCACAAGTTTCACTCCGATGGCAGTCTGGCCCGCTATAAAGCGCGCTGGGTTGTTCGTGGCTTCTCTCATCAGCACGGTGTAGACTACGACGAGACATTCAGTTCGGTGGTCAAACCGGCCACCATCCGGACTGTCCTCTCCATCGCTGCGTCGCGCTCCTGGCCGATTCATCAGCTTGATGTCAAGAATGCCTTTCTCCATGACACTCTTAATGAGACGGTCTACTGCCAGCAGCCCTCCGGATTCGTGGACCCTGCTCGTTCCACTCATGTGTGTCTTCTCCAGAAGTCGCTCTATGGTTTGAAGCAGACTCCCCGAGCATGGTACCAACGGTTCGCCTCCTACATCCGCGTCATCGGTTTCGTCGCCTCCTCCTCCGATATGTCCCTGTTTGTTCTCCGTCAAGGGACTGACATGGCTTACCTACTGCTCTACGTCGACGACATCGTCCTCACGGCTTCCACCCAAGGTCTTCTCCAGCATCTCACAGGCTTGCTTCACTTGGAGTTTTCCATGACGGACCTTGGTGACCTGCACTTCTTCCTCGGCATCTCCGTCGCACGCTCCTGCACCGGCCTCTTCCTGTCTCAACGACGGTATCTTCGTTGATCTCTGCGACGCTACCGGCATGGCCGAGTGTCACCCTACGGCCACACCAGTGGACACTCACGCCAAGCTATCCGGCCACGACGGAGCTCCCGTGGCCGATCCGTCCGAGTATCGCAGCCTTGCGGGGGCTCTGCAGTACCTGACACTCACACGTCCTGACTTGGCGTACCCCGTCCAGCAAGTATGCCTTTTCATGCATGATCTGCGGGAGCCCCATCTCGCGTTGATCAAACGCATCCTGCGGTACGTCAAGGGTACTCTCGACGCCGGTCTTCACATCGGCCTCTCCCCAGCGACATCCATCACCGCCTACTCCGACGCCGACTGGGCCGGCTGCCCCGACTCGCGACGCTCCACCTCCGGCTACTGCATTTATCTCGGGGATAATCTCGTCTCTTGGTCCTCCAAGCGTCAGACAACCGTGTCTCGATCAAGTGCAGAGACCGAGTACCGTGCTGTTGCCCATGCTGTAGCTGAGTGTTGCTGGCTACGGCAACTTCTCCAAGAACTTCACGCCCGATTACTTCCGGCGATCGTTGTTCTCTGCGACAATATCAGCGCCATCTACATGTCGACTAATCCAGTCCAGCATCGGCGTACGAAGCATATCGAGATTGACATTCACTTCGTTCGCGAGAAGGTTTCACTTGGTGAGGTTCGTGTTTTACACGTACCTTCCTCCCACCAGTTCACGGACATCATGACAAAAGGTCTCCCGACGCAGCTATTTCAGGATTTTCGATCCAGTCTTTGCGTCCGAACTGCCGCTACGACTGCGGGCGGGTATTAGAATAATTAGATATACTTCCATGTATATGCCTTCCATATATGCGTTTATCATGTATGCGTCTTCCATGTATATGCTTTCCTTGTATGCCTACTCCAGGCCAATATATATACAAGCTATCTCAGCCCTTTAGCTGTGTGGTGTTTGCCCTAATCTCTCTACCTTTCTACAATTACAATAAGATTATTAGGGTATTAGCAATCATGAAAGAGTTCTGCTGTTAAATGATACATGTTCAAATATGTAAAAGCATGCTAAATCGACAAACACTAAATCATTTACATATTTCTGCCAGAAAAATGTGTAACGGTGGTAAAACTTATCAAAGATTGCTGCAAAAGAAGGGAAGGTCTTGAATCAAAAATAAAAAAGATTTAAGAAATATCTCTTGCATGCCAGGATTATGCACCATGCACAGCCGTACTCACATTCCATTTTGTCTTCTTTATATTCTGCATCTTCAATTGCAGTGTCTGGTAGGACCACACCACCATCAGCCTGCATTGCAGTAGCACTATCACCAAATTGGAAAGAAAAACTACAAAGTAGAAGCACGCAATTAATCAAACACATAGAAACTACAGTGAACAAAAATCTGAACACATTTAACTGTAATGGATCACTTACAAGCCATTTATCACGTGCATATAGAACAGTGCTCAACATATTCTCGAAAAGGAGAAAATAGCCCATCCACTCCGAGATTATGACATCTACTTTTGGGACAGGAAGCTTAATTTCTTCAACTTTCCATTTTATTACCGTTATAACTGCAGTGAGTGAAATAATGTTAACAACAGACCATACCAAAGAAGCATGATATATAGATATCAAATGACTATCGTAGAATAGATAGTAAAATGAATGGCAGGAAATCACCATTAGAAAAACCATTAGCTTTCACAATTTCCTCTGCCATGTCCGCCATATGTGAACATTCGATCTGTAAATGGAAGAACAGTTCAATATATTAGAAAAAGAAAAGGATTAGAAGTATAGCTACAAAAAGAAAAAAAAGTGGAAAAATAAGCCCAGATTAACAGGAACAATACAGGATACTAACGATCGTGCCCTGATAGACAATGAACATATCCTTGGTTTGCATGTTTTTGAAATGGACATCAAAGGAAATAAAGAACACTACAACATTGGGAAAATATGCAGGCTTCTTGCAAAAATTGGTTTCTACCTGCTACACTCATCACCAGATGAACAAATTTTGTGTACTTTATCATGTTTGTATATTATATTGATAGGTCATATGTGAGGTGAAGCAAGCCAATAGCCTAACAGTCTTATATTGGAGAAAACAAAGATGCATCCATCAAAATAGCTTATTTAGGACAATTAAACTATCATAAAACCTTGAAATGAAAACATGAACAAAACTTAGCTAACTAACTGAATAGACATGCTTAGCTCTTGCTTTTGCACAGAAGTGAGAGGATTCCAGTCCCAGCGCCGACATCAAGGACTATTTTGTCCTTGAAAAGAAAGCCATTCTGGATGATAACATTTTGATATGATCTTGTCCAAACATCTTTTAGCATTTCCTGCAATCAATACAACAAAACTAATTGGCATCAGTACTATATTTGGTCGGCATACCAAAAGTGCTATAAGAGTGGACATCGGCCTAAACTAAACAAGGATTATCACACCAGTATCTACAAACTACATGAGCACACGCAAATTTGGAGCAAGACCAAGCAGAAGAATCAGCGAGAGTGAGAGAGAGACAGACAGAGAGAGAGACGCCCAATGGAAAGAATGTAAAAGTCTATTGACTAATGCTTTTGGGGTTAAGGATCTCCTCCGATCCCTGCATGTTATATAGCAGGCTGAATCGCCATATATGGTACAGAATATCTGCTGCAGAGATTATCGAAAGACCCGGCAGGCTATTCTATCTGATACAATCAAATCTGTCTATTCTATCTATAGCCAGGTCTTTCCAAAACATGCCTGCGGCAGATCTGAACTGATTACATGCAGGCCGAAATCTGTAACAGGCTAACTGATCAGATTTCGGCTGCTTAGCCTTATCTCTAATACCCCCCCCCCCCTCAATCACAACTTTATCAAGTTGAGATTGTTTCGAAAATCTTCAAGACGTTGAATGGGTAGAGCTTTGGTGAAACCATCTGCAATCTGATCTCTTGTTGAAATAAACTTGATATCAAGTAATTTTTGATTTACTCTTTCTCTAACAAAATGATAGTCCACCTCAATATGTTTAGTTCGGGCATGGAAAACTGGATTGGCAGATAGATATGTTGCTCCAAGATTATCACACCATAATCGAGCTGCAGAGGGGCTAGAAATTCCTAATTCCTTGAGAAAGGTCTGAATCCACATTATTTCAGCTGTACAATTAGCCATTGCTTTATACTCAGCTTCTGTACTGGATCTGGACACTGTAGGTTGTTTCTTTGCATTCCAGGACACAAGGTTAGTTCCTAGAAAAAACAGCAAAGCCTCCTGTGGATTTTCTATCATCTAAACATCCTGCCCAATCTACATCAGAAAATCCTGAGACTAGCATAGAAGGAGATTTAGTAATTTTCAATCCATATCCCATAGTGTGTTGCAAATACCTGAGTATTCTTTTAGCTGCTGTCCAATGTGCATTTGTTGGAGCATGAAGATACTGACAAACTTTGTTTACTGAGAAGGAAATATCCAGTCTTGTCAAAGTTAAATACTGCAAAGCTCCAACTATGCTCCTATATCTTGTGCTGTCTTCAGGGCTCAGCTGTTCTCCTTCTAATGACAGTTTTTCAATAGTGGACATAGGAGTATTCATTGGTTTGCACCTTTGCATTTGAACTCTTTTCAACAAGTCAGCAGTGTACTTTGCTTGAGTTAGGAGAATTCCATTATCTATCTTCTTCACTTCAATTCCAAGGAAATAGTGTAAATCTCCCAAGTCTTTTAGTGGAAATTCACCTTGAAGATCTTTAAGAAGAACTTGTGTAGCTTTAGCTGATGAACTGGCTACCATTATATCATCCATATAGATAAGCATAAAAATGATCACATCACCTTTCCTATAAAAGAAAAGTGATGTATCAGCTCTTGAAGGCTGAAAACCAAGTTGTAACAGCTTCTCACTTAATCTTGAGTACCAGGCTCTAGGAGCTTGCTTCAATCCATATAGCGACTTGTCTAATTTGCACACATAATCTCTCAGATTCATATCCTCATATCCTGGTGGCTGCCTCATAAACACATCCTCCTCAAGAACACCATGAAGAAACGCATTCTTTACATCAAGTTAGCGAAGACTCCATCCTTTTGAGATTGCAATAGATAAAACAAATCTGATTGAAGCAGCTTTGACTACTGGACTAAAGGTATCTTCATAATCAATTCTATACCTTTGTTTGAAGCCTTTGGCTACTAAACGAGCTTTGTATCTGTCAATTGTTTCATCAGCTTTCCTCTTTACTTTGTACACCCATTTACAATCAATCAGGTTCATCCCTTTCTTAGTAGGTACAAGATGCCATGTCTTATTCTTCAAAAGTGCCATATATTCTTCATCCATTGCTTTCTTCCAATTTTCAGATTGCATAGCTTCTTCCAAGTTACATGGTTCTCCATTCTCAGCAAGAAAACCATACTTGATCGGTTGATCCTTCCATCGGTGTATTTTACTCGACCATCTGTAAATGTCACTGGTTTTATAATACCTCGCTGAAGGCGAGTGACAGGCCGGTGTTGAGATGAAGAAATCACACTTTGTGTTATTGGAGAACTGGGGGATTGCTCATGGTGCTCATGCGCAGGCAAATTCTCAGAAGGTTGCAGCAGTTCTTCTATTGGGGGCTGAGAATTAGATGATACATGTGACAAAGAATGAGCTTTAGCACGTCGACTATATACCTGAATAATGGGTAGCTTGGATACTGGTGCAACTGGCTACGCAGGTTGCTGCTCTTGTCTCAGAGACGCAGATTTGGCTCAAATCGGGCTGTTGCTGACTCAGATCCTCAACCTGCGGTTGCTGCTCATCCTGCGGTTGAACAATTTCTTCTAAAGCAGGATTAGGAAGGAGAGAAACATCATTATCATTATTGGCAGGAGCATCATCATATTGATCATTTGATTGTGCACCCCCGTGATCAATAGTATCAAAGAGGGAAGGAAAAAGGAGCACCTCAGATCTAAGACGAGCACCAGCATTTGGATGAAGTTTGGCAAAGGGAAAGACTTCTTCATCAAAAACTACATCTCGAGATATATAAATGCGGCCGGTCTGAATGTCAAGGCATTTGAAACCCTTGTGCATATTGCTATAGCCTAAAAAGGCACATTGTTTGAAACGAAATTGAAGTTTGCGAGTATTATAGGGACGCAGGTTAGGCCAGCAAGCACAACCAAAAACACGAAGGGTTTCATAATAAGGTTTGATCTTAAACAGTCGTTCCAAAGGAGTGGAAAATTGCAGAAGTTTGCTAGGAGTTCTATTAATCAAATATGTGGCAGTAGCAAAAGCTTCATCCCAGAATTTAAGCGGCATAGATGCATGAGCTAAAAGGGAAAGACCAACTTCAACAATATGCCGATGTTTTCTTTCAGCGGCACCGTTTTGTTGATGAGTGTGGGGACAGGAAACTCTATGGGATATACCAATTTTCTGGAAGAAGGGATTGAGTTTTTCATATTCTCCACCCGTCTGTTTGTATGGAAATGATCTTTGTCGCAAACAGTCGTTCGACAAGTTGCTGAAACTCACAAAACTTTTGGAAAACTTCAGATTTGGAACAAAGCAAATAAATCCATACAAATTTACTATAGTCATCAATAAAAGTAACATAAAACTTGTTCCTTCCTAAAGACTCACAAGCTGGTCCCCAAACATCTGAAAAAATTAGCTCTAGAGGTGAAGTAGAGATGCTAGAGGACTTAGAATAAGGTAATTGGTGACTTTTTGCTTGTTGACAAGCATCACAAACATATCTTTTAGTGGACTCTGAGGAACAAGGAAGATTATTTAATCTAACGACTTGCTGAACTATTGACGAAGCTGGATGACCAAGGCGATTGTGCCACCTTGAGGAAGATGGTTTTATTGCTCCAAAAACTTGTTTATTGGAATCTGCCGCAGGTATGGATGAGAGGGTAAAGTCCTTTCTCACAACTGCCTTTGTGAAGGACTCTCTTCGTGACCTGGTCCTTGATCAAGAAAAAAGTAGGATGAAATTCAAGAAACGCTTGATTATCAGAAGCAAGACGATGAACTGAAACTAAGTTTTTCTTGGCACTAGGAACATGAAGAATGTTATTGAGATGAAGATTACAAGAGGGGGTGCGAACAGTAGTATGACCAATGTGATGAATGTCCATACCTGCTCCATTTGCCGTGTGGATCTGATCACCAGCAGTATACTTCTCACGTACTGCCAGTTTATCAAGTTCACTTGTGATATGATCTATTGCACCGGTGTCGGTATACCAGTTTGTATCAATGCCATAAGAGTTTACTGCTGCAGATGCACTCCTCTTCAGGGGCATAGCTCTCATCAAAACGATACCAGCAGCTCGGAGCAATATGTCCCTTCTTGCAAAGTTGACAGATGGGACGAGAGTTTGAATCTGCTGTACCTCTGGTAGCATTGCTGGAAGCTACACCACGGCCACGACTCCAATTGTTGCGGCCTCGGCCTCCATTGCGTCCTCCGCAACTGCGCTGGAAGCCATGATGAGATCCACTTGGTCCACGCACTGCAGAATTAACAGATGGTTGATACTGATTTCCCTGCAGAAGACTCAATCTTTGTTCAAAGCTTAGGAGTTGAGAATAAAGCTCACCAACAGTAACTGGATCTGATCGCCCAGTCACATTGGTCACAACCGAATTGTACTCAATGTCAAGGCCAGCAAGGATGTAGGACACCAGTTCTTCGTCATCAAGGGGCTTCCCAGCAGCTGCCATCTCATCTCCAAGGACCTTCATTTTCCCAACATACTCAGCAACAGTCAGATGACTCTTCTTCGTTGTTGCTAGATCAATGCGCATGTTGACAGCTTGCGCGCGCGTCTGAGCAGTGAACATCTGCTCAATAGCCTTCCAGACTTCTGTAGCCGTCTTTTTGGAGGCCACATGAACCAGGATCTCTCGTGAGAGAGAGGAGAGAAGGTAGCCTAGGACTTGTTGGTCCTTTTCAAGCCATAGATCATACGCCGGATTGAAGATCTTGCCCTCCTTCTCACCATCTTTGGTGATGATTTCCTCTGCTGGTGCTGCTGCCGATCCATCAAGATAGCCGACAAGCCTTGCACCTCGGATCGCTGGAAGGATCTGAGCTCTCCATAATGTGTAGTTGGTTTTGGTTAGTTTTTCGGTCACGAGATGACCTAGAGAGGCTGCGGCCATAAGGGTGGATGAACTCGCCCTTGAGTCGCTCTGATACAATGTAAAAGTCTATTGACTAATGCTTTTGGGGTTAAGGATCTCCTTCGATCCCTGCATGTTATATAGCAGGCTGAATCGCCATATATGGTACAGAATATCTGCTGCAGAGATTATCGAAAGACCCGGCAGGCTATTCTATCTGATACAATCAAATCTATCTATTCTATCTATAGCCAGGTCTTTCCAAAACATGCTTGCGGCAGATCTGAACTGATTACATGCAGGCCGAAATCTGTAACAGGCTAACTGATCAAATTTCGGCTGCTTAGCCTTATCTCTAATAAAGAACAGATGAGAAACTGATTGCTTGCGAATTGTGAAATTGTGATGCCATTAAGCCACCATAAGTATTGTTTATTTCAGAACCACTTACTTCATGAATACCTGCAAAATCAAAAACGGAAAAAGGATGAGTACATATTAACATATGCAAAGAACACATATCTTCCACATCCAGAGCTCTACGTACCTCATCATGATCCTTTCGAGAGGCTTTTTCCATGACCTGTATCTTTTTGAAGTAATGAGATTGATCATGAAATGCCTGCAGCGCCGCCTACTTTTGGCCAACATGTATCAATTCTGAAGTAAAGCAGAGGTGATAATCAGTGTAAACATCTTTTGCCCGAAATATGGATGATTAGATATATCGAAGAATTTGTATATGAAGAAAAATTCATGCAGAGAACTACCAATGACTATATTTTATTGCTAGAAGAAAAAACAGTACAGGGTAATTCCCCTGAAAACATCTTAATCGGATTGGCTTAAATGAAATTGAAGTCAGCATCTCTTGTTTTTTTTTTTTGCAAAGTTAAGTAGTCCTAGAAGGAAAGGCAATAACAAATTCAAGCATGAAGACAAAAAAACATAACAGCGCGTTCTCAGGCTTCGTGAAGGTCACCATGGTTGCAGCGAGAGATCTCTGCAGACAATCTACCCCTGGATTACAGCCAAAAACAATAGCAAAAGCTGGGTTAACTCACAGATTCACGGCATAGAAACAAAACAAATCCACAGAAAAACCCATAGAAGAATAACTGGCTACGGAATAGACCAAATTGATCGGAAAACCCATAGGAAAAAACTCCAAAAATATCACAAAACCACTATGTGTTGCATCCACATATGGAAACTCAACAAATTTGTATTGGCTCCTAAATAAGATGCAAATTTTCCAAACTGGATGCGATCAGACTCATCTCATAAGCCGGTTACCCAAAAGAAAAGGTTTCAGGAAAATTTGTGCAAGAGAATATGTGCATATATTTTTTGATAACCAACAGGGAATATACACCTAACAGTGTATGCTAACAATTTGCATTCCTTACATAATGCTTTTTGTATCAATTATACACCTAACAGTAAAATTTTGGTTTTCCGCCATTTGTTGGCTATAGGTATAGCCAGTATGTTTGCATAAAAGCAACAACTTCCATTCTATTATAAATGATTGTTTAACCTATTCTTGCTATTAAAATTGCATTTCAGTTAAAAACCCATCACCCAGGCAGGTGCATTATATAGAAAGCAAGGGAAATGAAAGGGCAAAAGACATATTTTCTGAAGTTCAAAGTTATTACCAGTTTACCACTACCACAAAAATTAAACCTCACAGATCACAAGTAGCTCAGTACTACAAAGTGGGAAATGAAATAACAAAATTTCTAGCGAGATCATGGCATCGCTCTTCAAATCATGATGAACTGTAGTGCATGTTGCGCAGCAAAGTTGAGCTTACATTTTTAAAGTAGGTAAGAGTCATGATTATTAAGGCGTGCGGCGAGGCGCGGCGCCTCACCACCTTCACACAACAATATCGCTTATGGTGTGCGGCGTGGTGACGCCATATGACCAAGGTTATCGCGGTGATAAGGCGAGGCGCCTGACTACCTTCACACCTTTTAGGCGAGTATGGCGTGACGCCATACTCACATCCTAACCTTTTATAGCAGCATATTTTTTGAACATAGAGTGTGACTATTTTAACTATGTAACAAAGCAAATAAACATGAATAATGATGCAGCTAGAAAACATGAATGTTAAATGGCATACCTTGACGACATTGTCCATTATTTGCTGACTTTGCTCTTCTTCCAAGTAGCATGCAGCTCCCATAAGTCCCATCTAATAGCATTGCTGCCATGGAGTAAAACTTAGTACGTTAGTAAACTGTTAACACTTCCAATAAATTACTATGGATTTGAATGGACGCAACGAAAGACAAGACACTAGATGTAGAATAAGACACATCTCCTCAAACTCAGTTTCCACTGACCCTTTTATTTCTTCGCCACTGCACCAGTACTACTACTACCGCTACTGCTGCTAGCCTCCTCATTGCTCTCCTCTAGTGGCGGCTAGCCTCCCTCCCCCACCTGCCTGCTCCTCCTGTCCCTCCATTCCTCGTGCGGCTAGCCTCCCTCCCTCTCCCACCACCTCCTCCGGCGCTTGGTGAGGTTCCCCATGCCGGGCCCGATCTCGAGGATGTTGTCAGTGAGCTTGAGGCCGGCCTTGTGACGATGGAGTCCACCAACGCCGACTTCTGCTCCCGCTGCTGCTGCCCCTGCACCTGCCGCGCATCAAGCCACGGATCTGCTGCAGAAGCTGTCGTTGGATTCACAGCCCAAGGCGGCGGATGCAACAGAGGAGAGGTTAGCGCGAACGCCACGGCCGGGAGGCAGCAGATCCAGCCGGATCTGGCTGGAGGAGGCAACCGGAGAGGTCAACGACAGCGGCTGAGGCGCACGCGCGCTCGAGCCGGCAGCGCAGAACGCCGGGAAGAGAAGGCGCGGGCATGGTCGGATCCGAGCTGGTGCGGGGTGGCGGTGAAGGCCCGACGAGGTGGCGGCACGAAGGCCCATAGGGAGGCGGCGTGGAGGCCCGGAGGGAGGCGGCGGCGTGGAGCCCGGAGGGAGGCGGCGGTGTGGAGGCCCGAAGGGAGGCGGCGGCATGGAGGCCTGGAGATCGCCTGAGGTCGCCGCCCCTTCGCCCGCCCGTATCCCCTTATTTCTTCCCCTCCCCACCCACCCACTTGTTTCTCCCGCGCTCCCCCTCTCTCTCTCCATTTTCGCCGTTTCCGCCGTTGCTCCTGCGACACGGCGCGTATGGCGCTCGCCTTGCTCCTACGACGCGGCGTAGCCATGGCGACGCCATCCCGTCCGAGGCGGACGCCATACGTACCCGAGGCGAGGCGATGGCCGTGGCGGTAGCTCCAGGCCGCTCCGACGCCAAAGCAACAATTAGGCGATGATTAGGCGACGCCATAATAACATTGCATATGACGTGTGGCGTGGCGACACAATGTAGCAAAAAAAACATTAGTACTGTGTAGCACTGTGTAGTTGCACTGCACTATATATCATTTAGTTCTGCCACTGTAACTACATGGCAATATGATAAGTGAGTATACATTTCAAGCGTGTCATGAGACTGCACTTGTAGCAATGTGCTTGTCTGTTTAGCATGCAGTCTGATTGCACAAAGACTATATATCATTCAAACATTCACACGCTCTAAAGGAACAGACCAGACCAGAGGATGAGAGGAGAGAGCAGAGGAGAGACCGGAGGCGACGGCAGATCCGGCGCTAGTGAAGCAGGAGGCAACGGCGGACTCGAGAGTGGAGACCAAAGTTGGCGGCGGGAACGGATCCCACGGAGAGGCCGGAGCCGGCGATGGTGAAGCAAGAGGGGGTGGCGATGAAGCAGAGAGCAGACCGAAGCCAGCAACGGCGGATCCGGCTGCGGCGACGGCGGATCCGGCGCCGGTGAAGCGAAAGGCGACAGCGAACTGGCAACGGCGACGGCGGATCCGGTGGTGGCGACGGCGGTCTGGCGGCGGCGGCGACTCCCTCGGTCCCTCCTTGCTTTTTCGAGCGCAGCGGAGTCCGGACGGCGCATGTCCATGCCGTCCAGCGGTATGGACCGAGCGCAGCGGAGTCCGGACGACGCACCTCAATGCCGTCCGGACAGCATGGACCTCCGGTCCGCCACGGCGATATGGCGACGAGATATCGCCGATATCTCGACACCTTAATAACCATGGTAAGAGTACAAATCAGGAGTTTGTGAGAGATTAGAAGAACGATGAAAAGGAGAGTAGATATTCACATGCCTCATCAAAATTCCAGGAATCAAAAGCAGAAACTACTCTGATGACAGCTTGACCAGTCTTTTTTGCATGCACGATATGAGAGCCAGACACAGAAGCAACATATTCATCTGAGGAAAATAACTTGCAGTCCTCCAACGTCTTACCACAACCTTTAGTTAAACACAAGACGATATCAATCAACTCAATTTACAAACAAAAAGTGGGTTGAGAGTATGAAGATATCACAATAATCAACCTACGACTGCTTCGGTCCAATTTCCTGATAAACTCCAGGAAACCAGGGAAGGTGAATAATATTGGAGTTCTCCATTCCTTTATCCCAGGTTGCCTTCACTTTACTGCATACATTAACTTCTTGTACAAGCTTGAGAACCTAGAATGGAATGCATCAATCAGGCAACTGTTAAGAGTATTAGTGTCATTTCCTACTATCTAGGATTTAGGGTTGTATCTTGTATTCACTATATATTACCCTTTGGGCTATGCAACAGAACTAACATTCATTCTTCTATTCTCTTCAAGAGTTAACATGGTATCAGAGTTTTGGTTCCAAACCTAGCTCCATACGTATTCCGCTGCAGCTGCCTCGGGAAGAGCGAGCTTTGCTCCCGGGGGCGGCCACCGCCTCTGACCACCAGATTCGGCTATCCTCCCCGTTCTCTTGGCCGCTCGCGCCGTGCCGTTGCCTCCTGGTGCGCTCGCGCCAGCCCAGGCCTACGCCAGCCCGAGCCTCTGCGCCACGCCGTCACCAGGTGTCCTCCCGGCCATCGCCAAGCCCAAATCTGGGCGTCTCCACGCCGGATCCGGACACCTCCGACGTCGTCGACCTGCACCGTCGACCGTGTGCCCTCGCTACCGCCTCGGATCTGGCGGCCACACTCGCCTCTGCATCGACGTCGCCCCAGCCCGGATCCGGCCTCCCCTCGCCGGATCCATGCCGCCTCTGCTAGATCTAGCCGGATCCGTTGTCTCCCGGCCGTCACGCCCGCACTCACGTGAGGGCCATCCACGCCCGCGCCGTCATCACTGCCACCAACAACGAAGGCACCACCTCAGCTCAGATCCGGCTTGACCGTGCCGGATCCCACGTCACCTCGTCGCCCTACCCGGATCCGACGGCCGCGCCCGCCTCTGCACTGCCATCCCGCCGGATCCGACCGCCTCCGCGTCGGGCCACCGCCTGTCCTTGGATAGTCGCTCAATGACTTCCACAACCGCGCCGCTCAGAGGCGCCTCCCGGCCACCGCCTAGGAGCTCGCCCGCCCCTAACTGCTCTGCCTGGCCGTGCTCGCGTGCGGGAGGGCTAGATGGAGAGACGGGGAGAGAGAAGGCGAGCCGGGGCCGCCCCGAGCTTCTAAGGCCGCCGCATTTCTTCTGCACTGCGCCTCTGTTGCACTTCTTGTGCAATGCCGCCGCCATCTTGGGCTTCAATCTGTGGTGCTACACTCCTATCTCCCTCTTCAGCTTGATATGACATCTCTCTAATTGTGTCACCTTTCACATCCTCTTTGTCATGTTACCATGATCGATTTTGCTCCGCTTACCTCTGCCTTCTCGACCCGTACACTTTGTGCTTTATAGGCTGCCGCACGATATCAGATGGGAGACGATCTTTCCGACACAATTTTTCAAGAGCTGCACGCTATGACATCGACTCAGACTTTGGATTTTCCCTATTTAGGGACTTTGGATTTTCCCTATTTAGTGCCAATCTTTTTAAATGCAATGCTATTGCATATACCTTGCATTTGAGGGGGTGTTAAGGGTATTAGTGTCATTTCCTATTGTCTAGGGTTTAGAGTTGTGTCTTGTATTCACTATATATTGCCCTTTGGGCTATGCAATAGAACTAACCTTCATTTTTCTGTTCTCTCCTCAAGAGTTTACAGCAACTAGAAACCTTGATGGCTTACTGATGAACTGCTAACATCATCTTAATGACCTTTACATACAAGCATCACCCTGAGAAAAAGCTAGTATACACATGCATAGAATGTGCCTTTGCTGGGGTCCAAATGCCTCTGTTCGGTAAGTTATGGAAGCAAATAAATATCCTTTTCCCTGGGAAACAGGACTTAGCAATCTAGAAGTTTGCACTTCATAGCAACTTACAGAATAGTCGGAAACCCACGATATGTTCCAGAATTCCATCGTACTGCTCTCCAATTTAAGCTCATTTTCCTACTAACAAAATAAAGGTATTAATAAATAGAAGAGGATTCTATGTAGATAACAATATCTGAACAATGAAACATTACATCCATAACCAAAGTGCTAAAACTCACTATAGTGGTTTGAGTTTCATTTGCTCAACATAGGGGAAGTGCCCTTCTCCATAGCTTCCTCTCTCTTATGTCATAGAGTTTCCAAGCGAAAGAAGCTGCTTATATGCGGAAGCATTTACTGAAGGATGCATGAGCATCTAACATGCACTCACGTATCAATGAAGAAATGAATGGGATTTAAAGACATGAGTAGTTTAGACGGTTTTAAACTTTATGTATCAAGGTGGATAAAGGCATGTGCAGTGTTAAAAAAATTAGCATTAGGCGGCGCCTAGGTGCTCAGTGACGGCCTCCCACCACAATTTTGGCAATGTTGGTGAGCTAGGCGGGGAGGCCACCTAGACAGTCCTGGTCAGTCAAAGGTGGTGCTTAGGCAGTGAGGCGGCACCAGTCAGGGTGGACAAGTCCGGTGTAGAGGTGAGCAAAGCGGGCACAGCTCCTCAGACAAGTGCTCAATGAACAAAACATGAAAACATCATAAAAAATATGATAGAATGCTCAATACCAGCTACTGCTAGATAGTGGTCAAATTTTCAAGGCATAACATTATAATTCTGTTCCAGCTATACTTGCCGCATAAAAGTTTTGTAAATCTTACAGAAATTCCTGTGTTCTTTTAAAATCCATATTGGCCTGCAGACTCATCAATCAGCATAGCTTCATGTTTTCCATTTTCCAAATATGAGTCATGCCCAATTTAAGCAACACATTTTCATATACCATTTAGTCCTCAAAACTATAGTTTTTAACTTCAGCTAGGCCTATGGTTTGAATTACTATTTTGGGTATAGTTATTATCCTGACATAATCAGTTTCATTTGAAAATGAGAACTTAGAACGGAGCTTATCTCACAGAGTGAAGCAAAAAGCCACCTGAAAATTTGTTGAAATAGCAAGATTCCAATAACGTACCTTACTATGAGCAGTTGAACCACCATACTGTACAGCAATTGTGTCACCCATTCGCTCATAAAAATGCATCAAACGGCAAGGCAGGGGGTGTAAATCAAGTTCTGGGGATTTTACAGAACCAAGCGCATGCAGTTGGTGTCCAAGAGCAGCTAAACCATAGGCATACTGAGCAACATTTGTGATGTCCAAACAATCTATTGTCCTTTGGTAGTACATCTTAAATCACAAGAGCATCATATGGATTCTTATGAGTGGGTTATATAGGGGTACAAACAAAGTAACAATGATGAAACAATAATAGTCGTACGTCGATATATGTTCATAACCTACAATTAGAACAAAACACCACCATCAGAGTCTTGTTGTATATGTTATGCTTATTGGATGAGATATCTTCCAATAAGTAATACCAATAGTTTCTTTTTTTGGCAATACAGAAATCATTATTGAGGCTGGCTAACAGAACAGTCAACTTCTAGCATCTCTAAGCTGATGCAGTACCATTAAGTAAGCAACACAAAATGAACTGCCATAATAGCCAAATTAATAAGGTACAAGTGGTAGATTGATGGCCGTTGTAGACTCGATTCAAGGTCAGCCACCAAAATGCATATGAAGACAAGGATGAAATGTGGACAAAACAATAATTAAGGTAAGGGAATGTACGTAACCCAGTACAGGAAGCAGGTGAACCACCACGGCGAGCATTGGCTTGGAGCGTAGAGCACAACTGCACAAGTCAATAAATTTTAGGACAGGGATAGCAAATCCAACGCATGTAGAGCAAAATCGGTAAAGCAAAGGGATGAGCCGTCACCTCAAAGGATGTGTTGCACCCCTGTTCCCCCTGACGGCCGCACGGATCCTGACCCCTTTTGAACTGCCACAGCCGCACAGAAGACGCATCGTCGTTCCGGCCAACATACTCCTGGCAGCAGGTACAACATAAACAATAATAGGCAATAATCAAAGTGCATTTGAACAATAATTGGCAATAAGCAAACTGCAGTAAATAGGGCTACTCTGAGTATAATCAAAGAATTCACTGAGCACAGACCAACGATAACAAGCCATAGAACCGTTGACCATTAGAGCAGATTATGACCATGGGGTAACATACCTCAGCAAAGTGGAGCAGCAATGAAAATATTGTCCCATAAAAAACCAGCGGCTGGCAATGGCCAATCTCCCTGCAGCAAGAAATAATAAGAACAGATGAAATTAACCCAGATAAGGAGGCCAATCTTTGGTTGCTTCATTCGATAAATGAGGCCAGGAAAGAGCTGTCTCATACTGTGGGGCAACCCTGTAAAACATCAGTTCCAAAACAAGGAAAAAAGTTCAGGAAAGAACAAAAATGAAAGTAGCACAATAGTGCCAAAAATAATCATGGAATGCAACCTACACTTGAGAAAGCACCATGAGAATATGCAAGGCCCTCAAGCCTTATACGGAATTTGACATCACAAGACCCAACAATATTCTGAATCTTGAAGTCCTGATATTACAGATTTAACAAAAATTCCTCAAGCAAGATTTACACAAGTATGGATTAGGTACGTTGAATTTTGCAGGGAAACCAAGCTTCTAGATAACACGAGCATAATGAAAAAAAAGAAATAATTACATATCTCTCAGCAAAATTGTTCTTATTTGCATGAAGGGAAAGAAAGCACGAGCTAAAGAAAATACCTTTCTAGCAGCAAGCTTGGATTGTTGTTCACTCTTCGCTCAAGTGCAGACCTGACAACACAGGATAATTAGATGACTGATAAGATAGTAGATTACTGATAAAATTATCAAACAGGTTCTACTAGCACGAGTTAAAGAAAATATTCCACTAATAAGACAATTGAGTAATAACACAACAGATACAGAAGAGCATCCCATGAGACAGGTAATTTTGCAATATTGAATCATCAAGCTCCCAAGGGATGCAAGAATAAAATCCATTGCCAAATCACAACTCTTTTTGGGCAGATCTACATGGAAACCAAAGCTTTGGACTCCTGCTCTATGTTCAATAGCTTCCTACATGTAATTAGAATACCAACTAAGACGAAATTATAAACAAATAATGTGTAAGAAATATTGCAACACTGTATAAATATCATGTGAGGGTCATATTGTTTAAGCCACAAATGATGAACCACATCATACATATCATTATGACAACAACTTACCATACGGCCACCAAAAACTCCTTCAATTAAAGTCCTGCCCCAATTATCAAAGTATGTGTGGACCGAAAACTTTGATTTTGCCAAGAGCTTGAGAGATGCAACCATCATTACCAGAAAGTAAATGACAAATCCCATCAGGCCTGTGAATCCCCAGAATCCAACAACAACTCCACCAATGATCAACAAGAATGTTCGACTAACACAAAAAAATGAAATCATCAAGTTTAGGGCAAACCATATTGGCTTAAGTAGCAACCAGTCAAATATCTATAATAACATATCTTAATTGGAAGTGTTATAAAAAAAAGGGGGGAAATTGGAAAGCATGTCATCACATAAAAAAACAATCTTATAACTTTTACACAGTACCTGAAGCATGTTACTAGAGAATTACAAATGCCAAAAGTGCCAACTACCAATTCAATAGATCAGATTCCTAATTGAAGTGTAAATACATTCTTTGCAAAGCTATGTATATGAACATAAGCTGGAGCATGGAGCCTATGCTCAAGAAAAAGGATATCACGTGTATACCCATTCCAGATTGAACGATAATAGATATGCCTAGCAGACCTAAGAGTAGTAGTGGAGTACTCAACCTAAACGAAATCAGGTTTGGCACATCAAGATTGTTATTCATCAAACACTATGGGTGTAACCTAGAAGGAAGAACTAAGCACATCTTTTCAATTCAAATTAGGTGACTCAACAATTAGCCATCGGAAGTCCCAATCAGCCGCCAGAAAACACTATCTGAGCAAGAAAGCTAGGGTTCAAGGAGGCGGCTACCTGGCGTCATCTGGAGGAGCCATCATCGTCTTCCTTAGGGCAGCTGCAGCCGGCACGAGGGCAGCACCTCCTCCGACATAGGGGTGGAACACAAAGCGAATGCCTTGAGGGCACCAAGTAACCCCGGGGAGGTGGTGGGGAAGGGGGAGGACGACCGTCGGGTTGAGCTGAGCGGTGGCGGCGGCGGTCTGGGAGAGAAGGCAAGAGAGCACAAGGAGCGAGGCGGGGGCTGCGAGGTCTGCAAGGGGAACGGGGGATGTTAGGGCATGTGCTACGCGACGCGGAGATGGACGATCGGATCTAGCAGGTGGGGCGATCGGACGGACAGCACGCGAACGAAGGGGTCGGCACTATTTCGAGAAACTCCTAGGGGTTTGTTGCAAAACTGGAGACGTGGACCACAAGGGAGGGCGCTGATCGTCCCACACTTAAGGAGTTTTACTAGATAGGAAAGATGCACTACGTGCGTCCGTGTGGTCAACTGTGAGGATCCGGACAATGCAAAAAATCGAAAGCAAGGATGTATTGTACCCCAATGGCAGGTTGGGGCTCGTGGGTCGTCACCTTCAAGAAGAAAAGGTCGAAAGAATGTTGTTCTTGATGACAAATTCTTCAGGTTTGGAAGGACTGATTGACTGCCATATGATGAAATATGGAAATTAGTGTTTAAGTAATATCATCTGTAAATTGAATGAGGTATGGAAACTTTCATTGCCCACCTTCTCCAAGACACGTTGAAGCCTCTCGGTTTCCTTTTTAGCATATTCAGAATCTTTCTCCATGATCTTCTTTGCGGAGTTCACATAGATCTTTCCAACTCTGGTTTAGAAGCAGAAAAGTAGAAGTAACGCACTGTCCATGCTATTGCCTACATAAAAATCTGAGAACACTACTTATAAATAGATTAGCAACATCCTCTTCCATTTTAGACAGGACTTCCTTTCATTTGTCACTCGTGGCATTGAGGAACTCCTTCGCAAGAGGATCCAAACTTGCCACAAGCCCAGCCTACAGAAGTAATAAATAGATTATATCAGATTACGTATTCATCCTACTTAATTCCCTGGTGCATTTGCTTTTATGTGTGACCAACCTCTGAAGTAAGTTGACCTTTTGAATCACGGCTAGGCCCATCCTTTTCATTAATAAACTTGACAAAGTCATCCAAGTCCCGACCGCCGTCATAATCTTCACCAGCTTGGTTTCCCTTTGGGAAGAGCTTCAATGTGGGAAAACCAGGAACGCCGTACTTGAAAGTAAGGTATATGATTACAAATTCTCTTATGTTAGGGGAAACGACATACATAACCAAAATTACTAGATAGTCGGAAATAAATATGTTACGCCTAACAGCTCACCTAAGTACACAAACACCAATGGCATGTTTCCCTCAAAAAAAACATCATACTATTCCAATATAAGATATGAAATTACATCAAAACAAACATGGGAACCAATCTACATAAGAACCAGTAGAACAGATATTTCATAGTGCATTCTTTTCAGCCAAGTCAGTGTGCTTGCCAGCATCAAGGTTGGCAATCACAACACTCTCATCTAGCTTGAAAACAGAAGCCAGTTTCTCATATATCTAAAAACAAGCACAAGCCTGAGTTAGAAAGACAGAAAAAAAAATGAAGATGCATACCCAGTGCTTGCAAAAGGAAACTACATTATTTTGGGAATTTTCAAGCTAGTAAGATCTACTACTGACGGTAGTAAGATGATTGCAGTGACTACACCTATAAAACAAAACCGGCATCGAATGAAATCAAATTCATTGAAGTAGTATAATGAAAAAGAATTTGGTGGATGACAAGCTGATCATAAAAACCTACCATGGGGCATAGAACTCAACAAGGACATCTTTGGTTGCATCAAGGACAACCGAGTCAAAGGTCTCCGGGGTCAGAACCATGATACTTGAAGGAACTGCTGCTATCTTTACATTGGTGGCTGAAAGGCAGAAGGCACAAAGATTTAAAACAATGTTGCCATTACAAAAGTAAAGATGGAAAGTTGGTTTGCTAATCGCCGTTTGTTCAACATATACATACAACAGTGCTACACAGGTAACTGACTAACTACAGCAGCTTTTGCAGCATATCCAAAGGGAGACCTAAATCTAAAATGATAAATTTCAAAAAGCAAATATGAATGATACCAACTACCAAGTAACAGCATATGTAAGTAACAAGGGCCAAAGGGTGGTGGGAAGTAGGACAACATTGCTAATTTGATACTTCAGCGTGATGCTTATTGCATGTGATGTAAAGTTCCCAATGGCTAAAACTCAAATTATTTTACAAAATCTGCTCCATGGTCATAAAGAACCCAACTGATCTGGCAACCAACAAGATAGCATGGTTGAACAGTGTGTTAGCAACACAAATTAAAGTTTACCTGCTTCAGTGTTAACAAATTCCACAAGGGCTTCTGCGGCACGTTGACCTTCATACTTAAACAATGCGGTAAGCATTATGTTTTTAGTTTTAACAACAAAGAAGTGGCAGACAAGTAATCAACAAAGAAGTATGTGTTCTCACTTGGGCTCCAAGGAACCTTTGGGAAACCATTGGATTGTGGGGTAGCCAGAGACTCCATACTTGCTACACAAACTCGTGCTCATTGAAGACAACCTGGATCGAGCAAATGGAGTCAATTCATCATAGCATACACCTAATGCAATTAGGGGCTGACAACAATTCTGCATGAAATATGATTGTTCCACACATTTCCATTTCCTTCCCTTGTGGGATGTAAATGATCGAAAATTGTTGGTATGTAAAAAGTAAAGCAAGGAGACAAAAACGATGGTGATAAAATATTGAGCACTTCAAATATCATGAGATTTACCATTGTAATTAGGACTGATTTAGCTTTGTTGATGTTAAGGAGATAGAGATAGAGTTGTATTAGGATATAGAGTTTGTATTCTATTCCATATATGCCTTATCTCTATGTGGTATATCCTTTGTACTCTCATATATATATGGTCCTTTGGGCCTCATATCAACACACACAATATTCATAACAGTTGAAACTTGCACCAAGCTTTCCATATTTAGAAGCAAGCTTCTTACAGTGACCACACCTAAAAAACAAAACCAAAACATCAAAACAATGGACCTAAAGAACACGATCATTAATGAAAAACCCAGTTTTCTCAGGCAATGTGAAAATATGATATGGGACTAAAAGCAACAGTAGACATGGTTTGACGTCCAAGTCAGTAACATTGTTTCCTCTACTGTTGTTCAGATACAGTTTCTGGAATGGGAAAAAGGCAGATAAGCAAATACATTATAGACATATTATATATAACCCAAACGTTGCCACCAAAAACACCTCGAGTAACATCATGGGAAGTCTTGCCTAGGTCGACCTATTGTAAAAGCAGTCATACAAGGAAACAGTATGGTCTTTAACAAATGAATGAATTGGTAACTCTATTAAGATTTTGATGTAAAGGTAAGCATCCATTCCTTTTAACTAAAACCACATCTGCTGCAAATATTAAAGGAGCATCATATGTGTAAAGCGCAAGGACAACATCACAAGATTTGCCCTCTCACCCAACCAATGGCACTCATTAAATCATGTATATGGAAACATAACAAGAGCATACAGCAAACAAAGGTAAACAGGAATTTTGAATTAGCTACACATATGGGATGAGGATACAAAGCAGCACAGCAAGACGCAAACAGGCATGCAAACTACTGATGCAGGAAGAACAAGAAATAGAGCCTCAGCTTGATCAGGAAGCAATCTCCAAGGTTGGCCGGCGCTGCGGCGTGGCCAGCGTAGCCGGTAGGCCTACAAGAAAATAGGAGATCGATGGCAAAACAACCAGAATACGACCATGGAGCCGAAATAGTGACACGAAGGACGACCGAAGGCACCAAGCAATCACCCAAAACACTAAGAAGGAATGAAGAAATTAAACCCCAAATAGGAAAAATGAGAGAAACAGAGAAGGGGAAAGAGGTGGCCCAGCCCCGACGAGGCATCCGGTGAAGTGAATGATGACGAGCGGGATCCCTTGCCCGGCGCGCGGATCCGGAGGAGGTCCCTGCGCGCGTGGTCGGGGTGCGGCCGGGGGCCGTCCTCTTCGCGGTCGCGCGCGGCCATCTGGACAGACTCCCGCACGAGGGGTAGCAGCCGGGGTCGACGGCACGCGAGATCTGCGAGGCGGGGTCATCGTCGGGGCCGCTCCAGCGGCGGATGAGCCCGCGGGGGGGCGATGTCTGGGGAGCCCTCGCGGCGGGGGGGCATGAGGGGGCGGTCGGAGAGGGTGTAGTAGGAGGAGGAGGTGGCGGCGGCGCCTAGGGCGAGAGCGGGAGGAAGAAGGGGACCGTGTGCGGCCGGGAACGCGAGGGCCTATGCGCAAAAGAGGCAAGAGCAAGGGCCGGCCTAGATCTTTCGAACGGAAGGAGGGAGGGGCGGGGGAACGGGAAGGGCGAGGAGAGGAGGCATGGAGGGGTAGGGAGGGGGCGAGAGCTGCGCAAAAGAGGCAAGAGCAAGGGCCGGCCTAGATCCTTCGAACGGAAGGAGGGAGGGGCGGGGGAACGGGAAGGGCGAGGAGAGGAGGCATGGAGGGGTAGGGAGGGGGCGAGCGCGTGGTGGGTGTCGCCGGTGGTGGAGAGGAACGGAAGAAGGGGAGCGGGGGAAGGACGAGGGGGCGTGGGGCGTACGGATCGGAGCAACGGCTAGGTTTTTGGTAGGGTTGGAGGTGGAGCTGCAAACAAATCTGAACCGTCGGTCGCTGATCTCGTGGCTGAACATGGGTTTCGTGACCGCTCTATCATAATCCGGAGAGCGGAGGAGCCGAACATATTTGCAAAAAAGACAAGGG
Source organism: Melocanna baccifera (assembly GCA_036346265.1). NCBI lineage: Eukaryota > Viridiplantae > Streptophyta > Magnoliopsida > Poales > Poaceae > Melocanna > Melocanna baccifera. The sequence goes on along the minus strand of CM070688.1, from coordinate 11,874,584 downwards.
GTTGTTGGCAAAAGCGTTGACGTGGCATGCCATTTCTGCGCCGAAACCTCCTACGCTTAAAAGAGTCTATGGTTATTATGATATGCTTGCAGTGGAAGCGTGCGTCACACCATATTAGTTACCATGTGGAGCGAAGTAAAAAAAGTCGATAATTCATAAAGTCTTCTTTAAAAAATTTGATGACCCGTACGTATTTCTGAAGAAAACGAAGGGTTTTTTATATAAAACCAAGAACCCATGTGTACTTTCAGAAAAACCACGGGGTGCTAAGACAAACAACATGAAGATTCTAGCAAGAAGAATAGTAGGCAGAAAAAGTATAAATAGATATGGAAAAATCTAGTAAACCATGTAAAAGCGGGTAAGCACAATCTAACAGGTTGCATATATTACGGGAATCCTGCATGTCTATTTTGTTGAACGGTAACACATGGTAAATGTGGTAACGTAATCAAATGGCTTCCATTCGCAAACTTGTCATGATAGGGTGTAGCAATACGACATGAATTTAGTCAAGTAAGCAGCATAAAAAAATATGGAAGGAGGCCACCACGGAGTAAGAAAAGTAAGATAGGCAATGTATGTAGGCTTGATGAATAGAAATGAAGAATGTAAATAAGAAACCATCTGAAATAAATAGTTACCACGATGAGGACCAGAAAAGGTGTTGTATGAACGTAAGTTAGAGAGAACAAAGTGAAACAGAAACCTTGAGGCCACAGGCAAAGCAGGCACAGTTCACAATAGAATCTAGCGAGCTATGTGGAGCCCTTCCTGTATAAGAAAGAAACTAATAGAAATTATGAGCAGCAGATGCAAAGCGTTAGAACATAGCACAATAGACTTTTAGAAAACCATGTCGAACGCACTCATAGGAAGCAAGAAGCTGTAGGCTGACTCATGAGCAGCACACCTAAACTACATCAATCCAATAAGTAGAGCATGAATGCAAACCAGCCCCAAACAGAGTACAACAAATTGCGAACGCAGCAAGTGAATGTAAGCACCTGAAATTTTATCTAAGCATCAAAAAATGATTATTTGAGAAAACATGACCGTAAACCGGTGGCATCGGAACATTAGGCCTAAAATCTATCAAGTCATAAAAAAGGAATTAATCTAGAAAGCATAAACGCAAAGTGGTGGCACCAAAACACCATGCTAATTTGACGCTTTAGCCCCAGTTAGGGTGATCTGATGCGCATAGTAACATAGCAGTTCACAATCTAAAGCGAAAAATAATGTGGTACAAACAAAGGGTAAGGGCAAAAACCGAGCAAGAGAAGAGGCAAAAACTAAGCAAGAGAAGAAGCACAAACGTATAGGTACTATCGCGTTAACACAACGAGGTTGACATCTGAGGCCAACTGAAATGAGGAAGAAGGTACGCATGAGAACGTAGAGAACCCCGGTGAGGCTCGCATGTCAACCCAGTCAAACCCAACAAAAGGGCTGATAAGAACCGCATGGAAGCATAGTAAACCCCAGTGAGAGAACACCGCATCGTGCATAGAAAATCTTAGCAAGGATGACATCTCGGTCTAAACCAACCCAAGGAAAGAATGGCAGCAACACACAGGATGGTAAGGAGTTCGGAGGTGGAGAACTGCCAAAGAACGGTACCTCACACGGAAGCTTCCACCGTCGCAAATCCACGCGCGAAAAGAGTGGAGAAGTATTGTAAGAACCGCCAAAGAATGATACCTCACACAGAATCTTCCACTATCGCAGGTCGACGCAAGCTAGGAGTAGAGAAGTAATGTAAACTGAAAGGAGCACAGCCGCAAGAATGCAACATAAGGCGAGGAGCATGTGAACCAAAGCAAAGACCAGAACCCAGAAGACACAAAGAAGCAAGGAGTATCTGTAGCCATTCTCGCATAGTCCATCCCAGTGCATGAGGTCGAACACACGACAGCAATTGGAATAAGCAATGAAGCACGGCCAACGCTCCCATCAGCGGATTCCTCTAGAAGGCAGAACACTTGGGCCCACCGTTAAACAAGACAGGGAAGCCGCGGGCCACGATCCTCTAGGTAGGAACGTTTGAGCGCAACGCATGCACGCATCGACCGGAGAGGGGAAACAATGACGTGGATGCAAAGAGAAGCCATGAATCCCCCATCTCTAATATATGAATGGTTTGATGATTTGTGCTATTCCCACCAATCACCATAGGATGCCATTTGGCCTCTACAACGTAACTTTCACCACTAGTTTATACTATACTATATTTAGAAAATTCAATAGAAGTACTTTTTTTGAGACAAATTCACACATATAATTTTTTATGTATCCAATCTAAATATTTAAGAAGACATCGATAGCCATAGCCAAAATTTCAAAAGTTTGAATGCATGTATCCAAATCATATTCTTTTGTGAATATGGAGAGTATTTGTTATTGGATTCATCTTGTCATGTCTTGTAGCAGGTGAACATTCCCAAGGTAGAATTTCCATATCTTGGTTAAACCTAGTTTGTCTCACCTTAGCTTTGGTAAATTTAGTTTAGTTTACTTTTATTGTCTCATAATCGGTGTTTTGTTGGTCTTAAATTGCTCTAAACAATACATATATTCATCAGAATCAATTTTTTTGTTATTACAAGAAAGACACACGAATGCACACCACACGTACACACACGTGAGTGCACCTACTTAGCACACGCATAGATAGATGGAGGCCAGGAATAAATTCGTGACCTCACAAAATTTCTGCTGAAACATACTCACATGTGCATAATAGATGAATACCTGGATTTGAATTATGATGGGTAGAGTCATATACTCACAACCCCACCACCGCATAAGAGATGGTTCCCTTCGTCATAATCAGGTTGAGCCTTTTCGTTTTTCATCTGCATGATTATGGTCTATTCTTTTTTTACTTTTTTATGGTTTTTAGCTTCTCTCAGCAATTACTATTTATTAGACTAATAAATCACAATTTAAAAGAGCAAGCCAATGCGTGTCATCAGTCCAGGGATCGAATTATAGGCCTTTCTGATTAGGAGGGAACAGTAAATGTAAATCTCATTGCGGCTGGGGAAGAAATTCCATTTTGTTAGAAAGTGGTTAATTTCTACTTATTTAACTTCAGAATGACTTTGGTAGTGAAACAAGTGAAAGGAAGAACCTATATATGACAAAAGTTTTGTGTGTAAAGTGAAAGAGAAACATGATGTGTGTGTGTGTGTATAACATTTCGTACTGTTTGTGTGTGAAGTGAAAGAGAAACATGATGTATATATATAACATGTAAGCTGTATTTACTTGTTTAAGCTTTCTATTGGGTGGTAGAACATTGGATTTGGTAAGTAGTTTAGGGGTTATGCTTTTTAGGAAGGTTGCTGTCCAGAAAATTAATAGGACGAGCTTCAAGGCTGAAAGCGAGGGTCTAGATGACTTAATCATAAAATCTTAATAACTATATAAATGTTGGTAATTTTGTGTAGGTTTCATAAAATATATTTTTTAAATATGTTTGGGTTTCTGTGTCGAGATCCGAATATGCAAATTCGGACTCTCTGTGTAAACTGTACTAGTCCAGGATCACACTAGTGCACACAGTTAAACATAGATGCAATCATAACCATACACACGATATAATAAAGGGAAAACTCAAATATCAATGAATCTCAAAGGTACGACCTTATGATCAAGCTTACAATATCTTTAACCGAAAAGGCTTAAAACTAGCAGTGGAAATCCAAAATAAAGCGTAGCGGCCAATCGACAAGCCTACAGGCTATCGAGTGGAGAACGAAGCCTAATCCGTGAAGTCGTCGTAGTACTCTCCTTCTAGAACCTCCTGCTGATAATACTCATCGCCCTCAACTGAGCAACATAGGCGTAAAGCCGTGAGTACATTGGTACTCAACAAGTCGTTTATAACAAATGAATGCAATATAATATGCAAGGCTTACCAATGGAAGGTGAAAGGTTAATTTGCATAAAAGACATTTCACAGTAAATATGATAAATAGATTGAAAGCGAACTTTAAATGAAAACAATAATAATAAATAATCAAAGGAATGAATGTAAACCACTTGTGAACACCTATTCACAAGTTAAACCAATGGTGAACTACCCGTCCACCTCCAACATAAACCACCAAGTTTAAAGAGGTAACGCTAACCCTCGTGTAAAATCACTGAGCATTGTCCATGACCGAGGATGCGGCTATTCGAATAGTTTTACACTTTGCAGATGTTGCACAACTGTACCCACATGATGTGATTAGCCTCGATCTCAGGAAATCACAACAAGGCCTTTACAATGCTCTACCTCAACCCAATCCTGCCCGCTAGGGTTTTGCATCACACCCCCTTACGCCACATGGAAATCAGCAACCATGTCCATCACAATGGCAGAATTGAAATTGAAATATTATAAATTAATCAGCTAGGTCTATCACATACTAGACATGTGGTTTGCATGATTAAGCTCAGATCAATGACGCACAAAGTTAAGTCCTTAACATTACCCGGGCGAGGCTACCACATTCCCCGAAGTGCACCTGCACTTCTCCCTTTACTGCACGATCACTCGCACGAGTGCAAAACCAAGTTTGTATCTCCCCGCCAATGACACACCAATGCCATGGTCCAAATTTTAATAAACGTGGCACCAACCACAGTTCCATAAATCGTTAAGTCAAATTAATAATTCACATGTGATGATAAACCAAATCGTATAATAAGCAAGGCTAAGCATTCTAATCGTACAACCCATGTGACAAATAATCTAGCATCACTAGTACGTTTCTCAACCTATGGTGACAACGGTATCATGACATTCCAAATTATCAAGGAGGGATGAACTCAATTGGGACGATAAGGGCATCTCCAATGGTTCTAACTAAGTACTATCTATAAGGATTCCACATCATCTATAGAGTACACACTAAAAACTAGCATTCCAAAGGACTACCTATAAAGGTAGCTATTTGATGTTTACATGCACACACAGTCATTTATAGATGTTGCCTCGTTTTGCGTTATAGACTAGAGACGAAATAGTAGCTAGCTGTTTGTGTTTTGCATACTCTCTTTCCTCCACATAGGATATATGCTGATGTGTACATACAAATAGCCAGCTGACTCAGCACCATTGGAGATGCCCTAACTACCAGTACAAGGGTTTGAATAAAATAGCGATGTAATGTAATTTAAAATAAAATAATTAAATAATAGATTGCAAACTAGGTTCAATATGATCAAAGGACACGACTTGCCTTGGTTATGCTCAGCGAGGTACTCCTGATATTCGGGCGTAGATCCTGCTCTTCCGGAATCCGAATCTAACGATAGAGAAAACGACCGAAACAAGAAAAACACATAAAATGATAATCAAATGAACTCCAAAAATCATGAAACCAGAACCAAAAGCTAGAGCTCGATTTTAGATGAATTTAGAAAAAAGAACGAGGTCAATCGAAGCTAGGACGGAGGAGAACGGGATCTCGAAAAATTTAATCTAAAGAAAATTGGGAAAAAAATTGAAAAATGTTACTGTACTGTGGACCGGGCGCACGGGGAACTAGGTCCACGGTGGACCCGGCGCGACGAATAAAGGCGCGCGCGCCGCGGCCGTGGCTTGGCGTGACGTGGTAAGAGAGTGCCGCCGTGTCATCCGACGTGGCGACACGTGGCACCCAGGGGAGCGGGCTCGGCTGATGTGGCGATGATGTGGCATGCCACGTCGGCTAGGGCTGACGCGGCGGCGCTCGGGTGCGGTGGCGGCGGCAAGATCCGACGGCGGGGGTGACAATGCGCGGCGCGATTTGAGCCTTTGGCTCAGATCTGGATTGACGGTGGAGATCGCACGCGGCGGGGACGGCAATCGGCCGGATGTCGTGCGCGCAAGCGCGTCCGGCGCGGGTGCAGCGGCGACGAGGGAGGCACGCGGGAGGCGACGGGCACAACCGGCGACGGCGGCGAGGACGGGCTCCGGCGACGATGCGAACGGCGGAGGTGCTGCACGGACGGCGGCGGAGCGGCTTCGGCGGCGGCGCGGGGCGAGAACGGGCGAGGAGCGGCGGCGCGAGGGTTCGGCGAGGTAGCACGCGAACCGAGGATGAGCGGCGTGTTAAAACACGCGAACCGAGGCGTGTTCAATCCGACACGGCGCGGACGCGGGCAGGACGCGGGCGGCGCGCACGAACGGTCGAGATGCGGCCACGCGGGCGGCATCGGACGGGCGAGGGGCGGTGGCGATTAGGGTTACGCGCGGGTACGGGCGCGTGGATGCGCGACACGCATCGCGGCGGATCGGCGGACGGAGGCGGGGCGGGCGCAGAGCGATCGATGGATGGCGGCGTGGCGCGATCGACGGCGGCGGCGAGGCGGTGGCGGTGGCGTGCGCGCGTGAGGAGGTCGGATGACCGACGCGCGTGTCTGGGATGAATCGGGCGGCTGAGGAGGCTCGAGATTTAATTTTTTCTAGAAAATCCAAATAAACACCTAAAAGCTCTAAAAAATAGCAAATAAATCCCAAAAATTCACCAAAAATACCAGAAAATTCCTTGAGACATGAAGAATCCAAATAAAATATTTTCAACTTATGTTAATATTTATCTTAACCATATTAAATCATTTAAAATTTTAAAAATTCATTTAAAGCTTAAATTAATTCCAGAAAATTTCAGAAAATTTATTTTTAAAATCTAGGCTTTAAAAATTGCAGAAAAACAGGATGTTACATTCTGCCTTGCAAGTTATGCTTGTTTAAATGTTAGAAAAGTAATATTAGTGAATCAGGGAGAAGGGAGAGTGGAAAATAAATAAATAATAGATTAGAAAACTAGATTCAATATGATCAAAGAACATGACTTATTTTGGCCTTACTTAGTTAATTACTCTGGATCTTCAAATCTTGCTTCAAGTCAATCGAAGATGTAATCTAACAAGAGAGAAAACACAATGAAGTATAAAATAAACTCAAATAAAATTCAAATGAACACCAAAAACTTTAAAACTAGAACTAAAAGATAGATCTTAATTTTAGATGAATTTAGAAAAAAGAATGATGTCAATCAGAGCTAGCACGGAGGAGGACGGGCTCTTGAAAAATTAAATCTAAAGGAAAATGCTGAAAATCGAAAATTCTGCAGTGTTGTAGACTCGGTGTATGGAAAGGCAAGCCTATGTGGACTCAGCTGATGGAACAGTGCATAATGCATGGATCGGATGATGTGGTTGCTGACTAGATAACTAGGGCTGACGTGGCATGTTGACGTGACATCGGGGATGGCTCGGTTGGCTGACATGGCGTCCACGTGGCACAGCACGCGGCAACCACGTAGGATTAGGGCTGAGGTGGAGTGACTTTGTCGAGGATGATCGGACTGGCCAAATGGGTAATGCGATCGGATGTTCGATGATGATCAAACGGTCCGGAGGGATAAGGATGTTCGAACAAGGTTAGGTGAGGGTGAACGGCGGCAGAGACGGTCTAGGCAGCGTTGACGCATGACAGGGACAGCGGCGAAGATGAAGGTGATGACTATCAGAGCGAAAGACAATGATGGTGATGGCGGTGCACGGCCTAGAACAGAAGATTGCGGTATAAGTATATATTTAGATTTAATCATGGTATAAAAGGCATATAAATGACTTGGCTACCATATAAGCATATGAATTTTCTAAGCCATCCAAATTGAAACATATGCTTAAATATATCATGTAATAGTCTAAAATTATCATATATACATATAGACAAATTAAGTCATACCAACAGAATGCTGATAATAAAATAAATATAACATGTATGACCAAATTTAACATGTTATTAATATTTTGAATATTGTAATCTGCTCTCAGAAGGCTAGTTGTACAAGATTCATTCTTGGCCATCTCCACCATGACAAATATTAATCTTGATTATATATGACAGTTGTAGATTAGATTTTGAGCTCTAAGTCAAGCTTTCTATTAAAGGAGATTACTAGATCATGAACAAATATTGCTGAACAATACAACTAAATATTATAATCAATCTAACATTCAAATAGACTTAAAATATTGATTATACCAAAGTAACAAAACTCGGCTACAACTGAATCAACTAAAAGCTAATTTCTAAACTGATATAATATCAAGTACATCAGATTTAATGATCAGAGCAAACACAATAGTAAAGCTAGCCACAAACTCAAGACCAATCTACCCTCACATTCATACATAATCTCAGAAATATGTCATTTCATCACAGATCAATTATAATTAGCTCATAAAATCACTTTGCACTTTCTTCAGAACAGATATCCATAAAGAACAGGAGCAAAGTAAAACGAATGTTGCAATACTCACAACACCAGTGGTACTCAAAACCACTGAGAAGAAATCAGAGCAAGATACGCCTTAAGGCGCTGTTCTAGAAAACCAAGCGCCTCGCTTTACTGAGCAAGAAGGCGAAGGTTGACGGAGATACAATGCCAGCCTTCACATCTCGGCAAACCAAAGAGTGAAGTCAAGGGTTGGAGATGCCATATTGAACCAATATATTTAGTATGTGCGCATAAAATCTGACATGGAAATGTTGGCCACCAAACAACATGTCCTCTTTCCCATTTTCAATCAAACAATTACAAGCTAAGTTATTGTTGCTCGCATTGTCTAATGTTAGAGTAAGCAAGTTACTCTTTATGCCCCATTCTATGAGGCAATTGGTGATAGCCTTCTCAATTGCAATACCAGTGTGTGGATACTTCACATCCTTAAATACTATTATCCTTTTCTTAAGGTTAAAGATGGCATCAATACAATGGTGTTACACACATGTACCCAAGGTTCTGAACAGATGTTCACATGTTTGAGGTGAGGCAAAAATTCATTGCGCAACTTGTGCTTCATTTGCTCATATAAGCTAATGGAATTGTTGCGACGTGTTTGACGCCCAAAGACTCTAAATGTTGGCTGCATTGATTCTATCCATTTCTTAAAGTAAGGGTCCTCACACTTCTGGAATGGAATCTCTGCGTGTATGCTAAACTTGGTAATTAACTCACGTGTACTTTGGGGATCAAAGACAAATGAAGTTTCTAATTGTTGCTTTTTCGTAATTGCAACAAACTTATGTCATTAATCTCAATTTTTAGGCAAGACTCAGCAATGTGGGCTCTACGACTATTTATATCAGTTTTGTTGGTACGTGTCAACTTCACCTTGCAATATTTACAAACAGTCTTTGGGACACCTTCGGACTACAACCAACTCATGCTCAAAATGTTTCCACACCCTTGCCCTCCTTCTAGGTGTTTATGATGAGTGCTCATCAATGGTGTCATTTGTACCTGAGCCCTCTGACACTTGTGCAGACATGCTTAGAAACCTAAATTAATTAGCAAATTAACTTTCTTAGTAAATTACCAAAAATTGTGTAGACTATATGAAAAACAACCAATTGTTGAAAATTATATGGAAAACTATATGGAAGACTATATGAAAAACAATAAGGGATAATTCACTGTATGATACTACAATCATCTCAGTTCTGAAAAATACCACTGCAATCCTGGTCTTTTGAAAAATACCACTACAATAGCCCAATATTTATAAAAATGCCACTGCAATCATTCAATACTTGAAAAATGCCACTGCAATCGTCTCAGTTTTGAAAAATGCCGCTACAATCATCTAATACTTATAACTGTTAGATGAGTGTAGTGGTATTTTTCAAAGCAACATGATTGCTGTGGCATTTTTCAAAAATAAGATGATTGCAATGGTATTTAGTCAATTATCCCAAACAAAATAATCCTATGGTAACAATAGTTGAAAATTAAAAATACACTATATGGAAGACAATGGTTGTAAAAACATCAATTTATCTATTGTATAAGCATGCATGCATGCTTGATCTCATCCTTTTCTGAAACCCAAAGAAACAAACATGAGAAAGAATCAAATATACCTCCTGAACAATTAGTATTAAACAGATTTCTTTGAGGAAAACAGAAAAATAAATAAAACTCATGAAGCATAGTGAATTTTCTGCCTGGCAACCATGTCTCAAATTCGCAGTCAGCACTGCACCAGTTATGACCATTACTTGGCCACAAACAGGCATATGGCCCTTGCATCACGAATGGGAAATATAATCCATTGAACCAAAGCTCAGAGAGATTAATCAACAATAATAAATACGTCCTGATTTTGATGGCCTAATTGCTACCTTCTCTGCTAAAGTTGTGACATAACATACAGAGTATAAACTGCCATAATTTCCTACAAATTTTAGTTTTTATCCAGTCTATGTAGGGTCATTATCCAGTGTTGGAATTACGATCATGATTACTTCAAGGTCATCTTCACTTTAAAGCAAAAAAGCAATACTACCAGAACTTAGTCCTACATTTTTAGCAGCTGCAGGTCAGAAAGCGTGGTTTCAATGCATTGGTAGTGCTGATTCCTTACCATCTTGCTAGCTAACTTTTACATATGAGAGCCTGAGACCATCAAGGTAGAGCGTACACATTTCTGACAAAACACCTTAAGTGGAGTCCTACTTTTTACCGCACTACGATCAACTAAAGTAAAGGTTCTAGACTGTTCCATTTTACACGAGGTCACGATCTTTTTATCCATATATTGTGCGATTCGAACATTAAGACATCTAGTTTTTTTTCCCCAATCTTTCATTCTATCTAGGCACAAGTCCACCAGTATCATCAAGTTAGCCTCTCCACCCAAAATGGCAGAATGCCAATTTTGGTGAAATCCTTTGCGCCAGGCAATTTTTCCTCTATAGATCGTTTCAACGAACACAATTTTAATCGTGTTCTCACATGGGATTCATTTGTTACGCCATTAATAGCCTCTCCGCGAATCCAAGTGCGCAAACCTAAATATCATCGCTAGCTGCCGCAACCCCATCCATGATCCATCAGATCAGCCTAGACCAAAATCCACGCCCAAACTCGCAAACCAAATCCACGAGCCCTAGGATCCCGTCATGGCGGACGCGAACGAGGCAAATCGAAGCAGGGACGCAAGAGGACGGATCGGAGATTTGGGGGCGCCGTACCTGGACAGGAGGAGGTGCGCGCGGGAGGGGCAAGGTCGCTAGCCACTGTTGAGTCACAGGGGTTCGCCGTGGTCGTGGAGGGCGTGGCCGTTGTCCTCGCTTCGAGTCGCCGCGGCAGAGGAGGAGGGAGTTGACGGCGGCGGCGGCGATTCACGCTGGTGCATCACGGCGGCGGCGGCTCCATTCTCCAACTCGATTCCACCCTCTCGGCATCTCCCAGTCCCCGTCTGCCTGTCTGGACCGTCTGGCTGGCGGCGGCGAGCAGCGGGAGCATACCCACCAAACGTCACCAGCGACGCCGGCAATGCCCTCTACTTCCTCCGTTGCCTCGGCTTCCCCCTCCGTCGTCACCAAGCTCCTATCGAAATGCCGCTCCCTCTCCGCCGTCAAGCAGCTCCACAGCCACCTCCTCATCCTCCGCTCCCACCACCGCCCCTTCCCCTACAACCATTTCCTCTCCAAGCTTCTCTCCCTCTGCCCCAACTCCTCCGCTGCCACCACCTCCTCCGCCGCCGGCGCCTCCGACTACGTCCTCCTGCTGCTCTCCTCTCATCCCGCCCCCAGCGCCTTCTCCTACAACGTCGCCATCCGCTTCTTCGCCTCCGCCAGCCCCCGCACCTCCCTCCGCCTATTCCTCCTCATGCTCCGCTCCGCGCTCCGCCCCGACGCCTACACCCTCCCCTTCCTCCTCCTCGCCGCCGCCCGCTGCCCCGCGCCCTCCCTCGCCCGCTCTGCGCACGCGCTTCTTGAGAAGCTCGGGCTAAGGAACCACGACCACACCGTCCACTCCCTCATCACAATGTATTCCCACCTCGGCGATCATCGCGCCGCACGCAGGGTGTTCGACGGAATTCCCCACCGGGATGTCGTCTCTTGGAACGCTATGATGAAAGCGTACGAGCGGGTGGGGATGACGGCTAACGTGGCGTGGATGTTCCGCGCAATGGTCACCGAGGGTGCTGTGGCGCCCAACGCGGTGACGGTGGCGGTCATGCTCACAGCGTGCAGGGATACCGGGGACTTGGTGCTTGGAAGGTGGGTGGAGGAGTGGGTGAACTCTGCAGGGATGGAGGTGGGTTCGCTCGTTGGCTCAGCGCTCGTGGGGATGTATGAGAAGTGCGGGGAGACGGCGGAAGCACGGCGCGTGTTTGATGGCATCACTGACAAGGATGTCGTCGCTTGGAATGCCATGATCACAGGGCAAGTATATAAATATTCACTTCGCTTCTTATTGGAAACAAGTGCTAATTAATACCATCTTGTCTGGCCTGATCATTTACATGTATGAAAGATGATGCAGGTATGCACAGAACGGCATGTCAAATGAAGCCATCACCTTGTTTCACAGCATGATGGAAGCAGGGGTACGTCCAGACAAGATAACCTTGGTCGGAGTCCTCTCAGCCTGCGCTGCAGTTGGAGCTCTGGAGCTAGGCACTGAACTGGACAGCTACGCCTCACATAGAGGCCTCTACTGCAATGTCTACGTCGGGACAGCCTTAGTGGACATGTACGCAAAGTGTGGAGATCTTGACAGAGCCATAGAGGTGTTTGGGAAGATGCCATGCAAGAATGAAGCTTCATGGAATGCCTTGATCTGTGGGCTTGCCTTCAACGGGCGAGGCCATGAAGCCATTCGACAGTTTGAACTGATGAGGGATGAGGAAGGGCTCCAGCCAGATGATATCACTTTCATAGGAGTCCTTTCTGCTTGTGTTCATGCAGGTTTACTGAAAGATGGTCGCCGTTGGTTCAATTCCTTGACATCTGAGTTTCAGATCATTCCCAAGATCGAGCACTATTCATGCATGGTTGATCTCTTGGCGCGCGCCGGACATTTGGAAGAAGCATGGGATTTCATCGAGAAGATCCCTGGCAAGGGAGACGCAGTGATGTTGGGGGCTTTGCTCGCTGCTTGTCAGAAATGCAAGAATGTTGAGGTCGGTGACAGGGTTATCAACAGGATCATGCAGCTGGAGCCCTCAAACTCGTGGAACTATGTGGTGTCATCCAAGATATACGCAAGCTCAGACAGATTGGATGACTCAGCAAGGATGAGAGGACTGATGAGGGAGAGGGGTGTCAGCAAAACTCCAGGTTGTAGCTGGGTCGAGGTTAGCGGCAAAGTCCTTGAATTCTATGCAGGGGCCGAGCCACAGCATGGTGCAAAAGATATGTATCAACTCCTCGACACACTGGTTGATGAGATGAGACTACAGGGATATGTTCCAAATCTTGATCTGGTGTAGCATACAACCAGAAGCAAATCACCTTCAGTTGTTACGAACTGCAGTCTTACTAAAATTTGCTTTCTGGATTGGTATTCATGTCTATGAGGCTGTGACGTGTGAAACAAAGGAAGCCAGTGTATCACGATGCTTGAATTGTCTATCTTCTGCAGTCCTCACCGTTTGATACAAACATCAGTTTGTATATTTGTGCATCTATAAATGCATTCATTCTAGAACTTCTTTTCACAACCACAAATTTATGGAACAGTTCTATTACAAAATCCGCCAAAACAAATTTTGGAGCTTTAATTTATTTTGGGGTACTGACTTGTATTGGTGCCACCTATTTGGTTATGTACACTAGTTTAATCGTCAAATTAATTTCTTAATTGCAATTTGTATTGAAGGTGGATTTTCTGGTACTTAGAAAATTGGACTAGACTCTACACGGTAAGAAAGTATGGCACCAGGTAACAAGGCAGAGAGAAAAGCAGCATTAGATGCTGGAGCATGGATGTTCAATGTTGTGACTTATGACTGTTAGAGTACAATATATTTGGTAGGATAGAGTTCTATTAAGATTTCAATCCCTTGTACCGTCTTGCCCCCAAGTTTTGTACCTCTATATATACCGCCCAAGAGGCTCAATGCAATATATCAAATTTCACCTATTTTATCTTCCTTCATGGAATCAGAGCTCTAGGTTTAGATCCTAATCCTAGCCGCTGCTCGCTTCCGCACCGCGTGCCCTCGGGGAGATCTATCTCCGCCGGGGGCAGCGCCACCGTTTAGGCGGCGGATCCTATTGATCCGGCCGTCATCATCGTCGTCGTCGTCAAGCAGTAGATCGGGTCTACCTCCTCGCAATCGTCCTCGTTGCAGTTCGCCATGCACCGTCATGTCCTCCTCAGGCTATCTTCGCGCCGACTCCTCCCGATGGCCGCCGCCTCCCGCGCCGCGCCGACTACTCTCTACACCGCCGCCGTCTTCTCCCGGGTCGGCGCCGCCTCCCCCGCCTCCCAAATATGGCCGTCACCTCCCCTACCGCGCCGACTTCTCCCTCCCCCGCTCCCGTGTCCTCCCGGGCTGGCACTGGCCCTCCCGCCTCCGTCTCCTCTCGGGCCGGCGTCACCTTCGCCTCCTCCCAGGCTGGCGCCGCCTCCACCTCCGCCCGAGCGGCGCCGCCGCCTCCTCGTCGCCTCGCCCGAAGCCGCGCCTCCTCAAGCGTCGCCTCCTCCCGGGCAGCGCCGCCTCCTCGCTGCTTCCACTCGGCCGCTCGCGCGCGCGCGCCGGCCGCCGCCTCGACCGCGCTGCGCGCTGCGTCCTCGGCCTCCGCGGCAGCAGAAGCTGGGCGGCCGTCCGGCCGTCGGCACCAGCCTCCACCGCCCGTCGGTCATCCGCCCCTGCAAGCTGCATGGTTGTGTTCTACTCGGATCCGATCTGTGGATCGATCTGATCTGAGAGAGCTGTATAGAACCAAAAAAAGAGAGGAGGTTACCTGGAGGATCCCACTGCTGCTGTTGTATCTTTTCTTTTCCCGATCACTGATCGGGGTTGAGTTGCCCACCGCCCGTCGACCTCACATGTATCTACTCCGACATCGGCGTTGACTACACCGACCTCTACCTCTTCAACTGTGCGGCCAGGCCGGGCACGCGATGCCGAGGGGACGCCTTCCCGTGTCACATCTCGGTCATCCCGTCCGCACGTCTTCTCCGCCGGTTCGTCATCGCCACCACGGATCGGGACGCCTCCGCCGACTTCTATCATCGTCGTCCCGTCTCGCGCGTACTCGGTTTGATCA
Source organism: Melocanna baccifera (assembly GCA_036346265.1). Taxonomy (NCBI): domain Eukaryota; kingdom Viridiplantae; phylum Streptophyta; class Magnoliopsida; order Poales; family Poaceae; genus Melocanna; species Melocanna baccifera. The sequence continues at coordinate 11,859,520 of CM070688.1, read as the reverse complement.
GCCGATTATGCGCGATCCACCCGTCTCCCATGACGTCCATCGTCGAGTACTACGAGCATCTTCTTCGAGCAACGCGCCTGTCGCCGTCGCGCTCAAAGCCGCGCAGACCGCCGCACATGTGTCCTCGCCGTTGCATCTACATCGCCGTCCCTCGCATCGACGCATCGTGTTACGCAACCTCTGTGCATCATCCGCCCGCAAGGCCGATCGGGCCTTCTCACCGACATTGAGCGCCACCGCTAAAGGTCAAATGGGTCGCTCAACGGCCGCACTGGCCTTCCACGACGCACGCACGACCGAACGGCCGCCAAGACGCGACGACGGGCCGCTCGCCGAGGGCGCGCACGGCGCGGCGACATTGCCCGCGCGCGCTACACTCATCGCATATAATTTTCTATATAATTACAAATATTTATTTTTATGATTAATTTAATAAGTTAATAAAGATCGTTGTATCATTGCAAATATTTATTTTTATGATTAGTAATGTCTATAATTTTCTCGTATTTTTTGAATTTTTCTTATTTTTCTACGATTTTTCTTATTTTTCTATTTTTTTAACGGGCTGCCGCCGCCGCCCGCTTAGCCTTAACGCGTTCGCCGAACGCAAGACGGCCGCCGCGTTCCGCTTACGCCGAGCTAGAGTGCAGACGCTCGCTTATTACAGCGCCTAACGCCGCGTTTAAACGCCGCGGCCGAGCACGGCTCGCGTTGCGGCGCCCGGCGACGCCCGCTGGCCGCTCTAGCTACCGCCGCGCACCTTGCGTTAGGATCGCCGCCGAAGCAGAGTGTCCGCCGACGCCGCCGTAGAAGCGCCCGCTCTCCGCATCGCTTCTACGCCCAAAGACAACCACGCCTCGTTGGGGCCCTCCCTAGTACGCCCGCATCGTAACACCGGTGCGTGTTGCCCCGATCGTTGTGTCCGCAAACCCGGCACACGCCGCGGCCCTGGTGGCTTGACTGCATCGACTTCGGCATCGACCCTCCCGTTCCCGTCCCGTCTGCCTCGATTGCATCACCGCTTTTCGTCTACATCCTTGACGGCCCTGATTGCGTCAACCTCGGCATCGACCCCTTCCATGACGACTACCTCGACGCATCTCCGTCATCACCATGGCGCCTCTTTTGCGCCCGCGGCTTCATATGTGACCGCTTCGACATCGGTAACCCGACCACGTCTACGCCGACCACGGCCATCTCTAGCACGGCATCCTCGACTACATCTATTCCGCCCCTCGCGCTCGGCTACCTCGACATCGGCACAAAGAGCTACCACCTTGCTTGAACTACTCGTCGGTTCCTGCTCCAGTCATAGCATACGCGAAGCATCAACAGTTATAACCGTGGGGATGTCAGCTCTTCGGCTTCTTCTTCCAGTCTCACCGTCTGCGATGCTCCCGTTGTGACTACGGGGGGATGTTAGTGTACAATATATTTGGTAGGATAGAGTCCTATTAGGATTCCAATCCCTTGTACCTTCTTGCCCCCCAAGTCTTGTACCTCTATATATACTGCCCGAGAGGCTCAATGCAATATATCTAATTCCACCTATTTTATCTTCCTTCAGTGACGTCTGTTGGTGTCATCATGGTCAACAAGTCCTTAACGGCAATCCATGGTTTTAGTTTTGGTAAGACAATGCTTTTGATCTTTCATTCCTGTTTGAAAGGTCAACAATGCCTTATTCTATGTGTTATCACTTGGATCTACAACTAAACTATGTGTTATTTGCTTGTATAGCTACTCATTGACTGGAGTGCATTTTGCAACCATGACCTTGATGAAATTAGTAATGAAATGGTTGGGAGCTGAAGGTGGTTAGATCCGGCGGCCCAAGCCAGATCTAAGGCGGCGGCTGCCGGATCCGACGGGTGGCGGTCGAATCCGACGGGCGGCGGCCGGATCTAAGGCAGAGGTAGCCGGATCAGACGGGCAGAGGCGCGGCCCAGGTGGTGGTGAAGTGAGGTCAAATGAGAGGTACGGGGAGAAGGAGGGAAAGTTCCTGCGGCAGCGACCAGCGGCGGCCTAGTCAGGAACCCTAACCCTAACCTTGCTCTGATACCATGTAAATGGTTTGACTGCTTGTATTGCAAGAGGGCCAACAGGCCAATATATACATTCATTGTACAAAGTGCAAATAAGCCCCTAGGCTATACACATATCTAACATAGCCGTCCTATTTACCACTGCCAAAACTAGTAAAATTTGTCTTTTTTGCAAACCTATCAATTGATGGGATGAATGTTTAGTTTGATGTGGAGCTCTGTTGGATTCTATCAGGTGAAGACAGTAATTTAGTCGTTTTATATTCAATGTTACTATGTTAGAATGGAATGCATGTACTAAATTGTATGGTCTGCTGTTGCAGATTGCCAGGTTGTGTATTATTCCGGTTTTGTGCTTTCTGGAAATCCTGTTTGACAAAATCCGTTACTCCAGAGATACAAAGCTCAGTATACAGCTTGTTCTCGTAGGCGTTGCTGTGTGTACTGTGACTGATGTTGGTGTGAATTCTCAAGGGTTAATAGCTGCATTATAGCAGTTTGGAGCACTGCACTACAACAGCATGTGAGTATTGAGGGTACTAGAATTTGTGCCTTTGTGTGAATTTGTAAGTAGTGCATGTCCTAATGGGAATTTCCCTGTATTTACCTTTCTTTTGATTCCTTGGCTTCTAAATTAGCAATATTCAATACCAATAACAGAAGTGTGTAGTATTTTCTATCCACGGGTTTTTTTCAAACCTTCAGGTGAATTCAACTTTAATTTTTCTCATTCTGTAATCCAGACTTTTGTCTGTGCTCCTAGGAGGTTTGGCGAGCATGAGAAATTAGTTTCTTCCTTGTAACTGCTGTTCTGATTACTCATGTTCAAAAGAAAGTTTGGTTATAACTAAAAGAATCTTAAAATTTTTTGGTCTTGCTCATTTATCTGCTACAGAAATTGTCCCCATGCTCCTTTTTTCACCTTTCAGAATAATCTTTTATGTAATTGTCACTTGTTTTATTTCCAGTTGTTTCTTTTGTGCTCGTGCGGTATGTTCATCACCTTCAACGAAAGTATTCGCTTGGATCATTCAACCTCTTGGGTCATATCGCGCCACTCAGCAACCGTTGTTAATATTGGGTCCTTTGTGGACTTCTGGCTGACCAAGAAAAGGGTTGATACTTTTAATTATACAACAATAGTTACGGTACGTGATGCTTATTCTGAATCAGTTATCTTCGTATATCATTTATAGATTTGTTGCTTTAGAAACCCATTTAGCCTTGTCCAGGTATTTCAACATTATAATAGCTTTTAGGCTATTGATGATCCATTTGAGCGACATTAAGGATCATCAAGAGATTAGTATTGCCTGGAACTATGCAAATTTTTCTGCTGGGTGGGGTCCACGAACTTCGGTTTAGGGTGGAAAGTGATAAAGATTTTAGGAATTGATATAAAAAAAGGTGAAAAGCAGCTTTTAAAAGTTAAAAAGAAGAGGCTTAGAATTTGTCCCTCCTTTTCAATGGGAGAGATATCTTGGATCCCTTAATGTGGTTAGGTTGGGGAAGTGCATAGCCATAATAATTTTGGTTGAGAAATCAGCTACAACTAAATAATCCACTACAAGATCGAGTGAAGTATCAAACTATCATTGGATGGCACACATCTTGTGTTGAGTTTGATTTAGTATCGTGAGACAAAAAGATAAGCACATTAGCACCATACAGGTTCATCCAATATTATCTTTATGTGTGTTCAGAGTTGCTATGTCCTGCTAGTAATCGCTACCAACTTGTGGAATGGAAAGGGATTTTTGGATCGCGTATACATGAATCTACAGGATTACACAATTAATGGACTAAAATAAACCGGTCCGAATATGATCCGTTAATATGGGCTTTGTACCTTAATGGGCTTCTTGTGTAGGGTTCCACTAAAGAGGCACTTATAAGGAGAGACATGGGTTTTTGGTAGGATATCGCACCACCCACTGATACCCTAGCCACCTCTTTCCGAAGGTATTGCTATGAAGGCGCGCTGGTGTGTTGGAAAACCTAAGTGTGCAGCGTAGTAGTGAGTTATTAGGTTTTCGTTCCTGTATATATAGAAGAGTATTATCATAGATGGTTTTTAAATAAAATAGTCTGTGATGTGTTATATCACAGATGGCTAATACAAAAAATCGTCTGTGATGTGTATATATCACATACGGCTAATACAACAAACCGTCTATGATATGTACGTATTACATATAGCTAATACAATAAACCGTCTGTGATGTCTACATATCATAGACGGCTACTACAAAAAATCGTCTGTGATCTCTACGTATCATAGATGGTTTTGTGTTAAAACTGTCTATGATAGTTTTTTGTATAGCTAAAAAATTTCTGTTTTTCAGCTAATCTCAGGAAATGCTAGCCATGCCTTTTAAAAACAAGCAAGCAGATTACAGATAATTACAACTCAAAATTGTATTTGGCTATTTTCTTTAAAAAATAGTCCTTCACGATGATTGACGCTCATATAGCTAGCTTCCTCACTGGGTTCTTCCTCAGGCCTGATGCTGTCTGTACCCATCACAGGTCGTGGATCTATCTGGTGCACTAAAACATTGTCCTTGTCGCTAGTTCTACATGTTCCTAGTTTCCCTGTTAACTTGCTATCTATCAGTTCTATTAGCAAATCACTTAATTATAGAGGATGGTTTAATCCTACCTATTGTGCTTTTCAGGAGCTAGAGATAGGGAGACTTTTTGGGACTAGGACCGTGCATGATGGACTCTACTATCTTGATGAAGGTAGTGACGAAGTTGCTCTTGCAACCTGTATGTCTCCTAGTCAAGAGTTAATACTTCACCACCGCAAGCTTGGGCATCTCTCTTTTGCTACTTTGTCTCGTATGTATCCCTCTTTGTTGAAGTCTTGTCCTAGGGAATCCCTTGTATATGACGCATGTGAACTTGCCAAACATACAAGGGGTATCTATCCCAATAGAGATTTGAGGAGTAATAAACTTTTTGAAGTAATCCACTCTAATGTTTGGGGACCCTATGAGGTTGTTCCATTTTTGGACATAGGTGGTTTGTAACCTTTATTGACTGCTTTAGTCGCTATACTTAGCTTTACCTACTGAAACGTAAAAGTGATGTATTCTCTGTTTTCAAAGATTTGTGTGCTTTTTATCCAAAATCAGTTTGGAGCAACTATTAAAACGTTACGATCTGACAATGGTACAGAATATGTTAACCAGGAGTTTGGACAGTTTCTTGTCTCCAATGGTATTGAACACCAAACCACTTGTGTTAACACTCCTGAACAAAATGGTGTTATAGAATGCAAAAACAGACATTTGCTTGAGGTTGCTCGTTTGCTTATGTTTGCAATGAATGTTCCTAAGTTTCTCTGGGGGGAAGCAATCAAGACTGCAACATATCTGATAAATCGTATGCAATTTTGTGTTCTTTATCATAAGACTCCTGTTGAGTGTCTTTTAAAAACAAATGATTTCGTGGTTTCTCTAAAGGTCGTTGGGTGCGTATGTTTTGCTCATGATTATAGAAATTCTGTTGGGAAACTTGATCCTCGTGTTGTTAAATGTGTTTTTGTGTGTTATTCTCCTTCTAAAAAGGAAAAGGGGTATATGTGTTGGTGTCCCTTTGAACATTATTTTTTTGTGAGTATGGATGTAACCTTTCATGAGAATGGGTCTTATTATAGACCAACCAATGACACTGGTATTACTTTATCCCCACCTGAAGTGCAACAAGCGGGAGAGAGTAACAGTGGAGGTACTCGTGTGAGTTTTGTTCTTGTTCCTACTTCAGATGTATCTATTAGTGGGCCTAATGATGGTAGTAGTATTTTAAGTTAGGGGAGGAAATAAGTAATGAGACTGGTGATAATAGTACAAGTTCTTGTCATGGAGACATGCAGGCTGTGATGGAAAATTCATCACCACATTCACAGATAGCAGAGCCCCCTGTGCACGAGAACTTAAGTATCAATTCCCTTTTCCTTAGTCTAATTGCTCCTACTAGCACCGTAGAGCATGGTAATAATCAAGTGTTATCCTTTTCACCCCAATCCAATGATTTGCCTATTGCTTTAAGAAAACAAGCTAGATCATCACAAATCCCAGCATGCCCAAAAGACTATGTTGGTTATAAGCATGACATTGCAAACTTCATTTCCTATGAATATTAAACAACCTATAGGTTGTAAGTGGGTTTTTACAATTAAACATACTCTAGAGGGTAAAGTGGACAGGTACAAAGCTCGTCTTATGACAAAGGGATACACACAAACTTATGGGATTGATTATGAGGAGGCCTTTGCACTATGGCCAAGATGAATCCAGTAAGAACACTTTTGTCCTGTGCAGTCAATTTAGACTGGAAAATTCACTAGATGGATGTGAAGAATGCCTTTCTTCATAACAATCTTTAAGAAGAGGTATATATGCATATCCTACTAGGATTTGAGACAAGTCAAACCTCTGGAAAGGTGCTACATTTGCATCATTCTTTATATGGTTTGAAGCAATCACCACGAGCTTGATTTGATCATTTTAGACGGGCAATGCTCAAGAAAAGTTACTTTCAAAGTAATGTTGACCATACACTATTTTATAAGCACACCATAGGAAAGCTAGCAATTCTGATAGTATATGTGGTTGATATTGTGATAACTGGAGATGATTCTAAGGAAAATTCATACCTAAAGCATCATCTTGCACAAGAGTTTGAAGTGAAGGATTTGAGATGCTTGAGGTATTTTCTTAATATTGAGATCTCTCGAGGGCCTAAGGGTATCTTTCTCTCTCAGCGAAAGTATGTATTGGATTTATTAAATGAGACAGGTATACTTGCATCTCGACCTGTAGCCACACCCATCGAACAAAATCATCGCCTGAGTGGTGATACAGGGACACCGGTGGACTGGGAACACTATTAGAGGTTAGTCGGGAGACTTATATATCTCTCTCGCACATGACCAGACATTGCTTTTGCAGTGAGTGTGGTCAGTCAGTTTATGCATGATCCTAGATCAACGCATATGGAAGCTATGTATAAGATATCGCGTTACCTCAAAAACTGTCCAGGGAAAGGTCTTTTATATACCCGCCAAGGGAACATATAAATTGAATGTTATATTGATGCTGATTGGACTAGCTCTTTGGATGACCGGCGATCGACATCAGGATATTGCACCTTTGTTAGAGGTAACTTGGTTTCATGGTGGAGTAAGAAACAAAGTGTTGTGACTCATTCTACTGTATAGGCTGGGTTTCGATCTATGGCTCATGGTGTGTGTGAGCTATTATGGTTGCAAATCTTGCTGACATAACTAAAGGTGTTTAAGTGTAAGCCACTGATACTGTACTATGACAACAAAGTAGCTATCAATATTGCTAATAATTCTATATAGCATGATCGAACCAAACATATCGAAATTGATCGATATTTTATTAAGGAAAAGTTTGATAGAGGGATACTTTGCCTATCATATGTAAATTCAGTTAGTCAGGTGGCTGATGTTTTCACAAAGGGACTACTAAAAAAACCTTTTTATATATTTTGTAGCAAGATAGCTCTATACGATGATTTTGCCTATCTTGAGGGGGGGTGTTGATGTGTTACTTTGTAATTTAGGTAAATATATAGAGGCTTAAATATAAAATGTGAAGACTATTATAATGGGAATATAGAGAGAGCTGGATAGAAAAATCTAGAAAATTTTCCCAAATGTCTCATCTCCTCTTCTCAACTCTAAATCTTAAAATATTCTAAAATCATCAAGTAAATCAACACCTATAAACATGTAGCTATCTAGTCTCCACAGTTTGTACAAGCTGGTATCCACGTTTGTGCAAATTTGGCCTTCTTCACTGTCTGACACCAACAAGGAGAGCCAAAAATCTGCGACCTTTTGCGGCCATCTTCTCGTCCAGCAGAATGTTGGTGGACTTTCACATCTCTGTGAACGACCGGAGGATTGGCATTGTCATGGAGGTAAGCTAGACCTCTAGCTGAATCTAGAGCCATCTTAAGTCTCCTCCAGTCCAATTGTACTTCTTCCATACCTACAGTGACCAATTTGGATCAATCCAGCAGATAATTATGGGAAAAAGATCATGTGTAATCTGCAAAAAATGCGGGGCAACATCTGTACTTCTTGGTTTCAGAAGTTAGCCAATAAGGCACACATCCTGTATAATTGAAACTGGAAAGTTACTAGCGACAATGACACGGAAGAACATACCAGCTAGGTTCTTTTAGATTTGCTGCTAGTATTTTTTTAACTTTTGTTATAGTAAAGAGCTTTTAAATGATATTTTTTTTAAAGTGGGATCTATAAATCGATTGTAGTAGATATTATACTAACTTTTAACTATACCGATCAAAATCATATACAACTGTCTCGTTCTTCGTACTCTCTTTCGCAAATAGTCAGAATTTAAAAGTCATAAACTAAAAGATATAAACTATAGATAAAAAAAACCTACCGTATATAAGGCCTCACTTAGAGTTCCATTGGGTATGAACTTGTAAACAAGCATCCTTTCGCTCTTCTCAAGCAGAAACTAACTTGTCCAAACAATAATTGATAAACCATTTTGAAAACACCGTCTCAATATGCTTTTTCAAAACAACATGGGGGAAGTTCGTCCGGTTTCTTTGTTCGGGAAGCCTTAACGCATAATCCATAACAAACGAAAACTGGGCCGTGAGAGCCCCGCCACTCACGCGACGTCCCCACTCTCCACCGGCCCTCTCATCGTCCGCCTCCAAGAGACACGCGGCGTCTCCTCTCTCCTCCGCCGCCGCCAAGCGCCGGCGCCCCTCTTTTCCCCGCGCCGACGACCTTCTCCTCCGCCAAGCCCAGGTGCCCACCCCACAGCCCCACCGCACTCGGTGCGCCCACCCACATGATGCGATGCGATCTTCCCTTCCCTTTCCTTCCTCTCTCGCCACTAGTGTAGTGCGTGCACGCCTGACTGCCTGAGGAGGAGAGAGACGGAGGACAGCCTGCCCGTCCATGCCATCCCCATCACAGCTCCAAACTCCAAAGCAAGGTATCGGAACCGTTCAACTTATCCCCCTCATCTTCTCTCCTCCTCCCATGTGATGTCTTTTAAGCCCTGAATCCGCAGTCGCGCAAGGTCTCCCCTTTTCTTGGGTTATTTCCCTTCGCCTTCCGGTTTCAAACGAGAAATGTAATACATCGTCGGTGGATCTGTGGGGTTTCATTAGCAAGAATCCCTGCGTGATTCTCGTCGCTATACGGATTGGAATTTGGGGTTGGAACGGCCGTTGTTAATCTTGATTTCTCGGGTGATGTTTTCCTCTTTGGCTGTTTTGCTCAATTCTGAACTATGGAGTGTACAAAAGAAAAGGGCAAGTTTGTGGGTGATTTTGGGGTTATTTTTTTTTATCAATTATATCTTGATTATGCTGTTGCCGTTACAGATCTATATAGTTTTTCGTTTCTGGATACTAAATACTGTTAACTTCTTATCGCCATGTTTGGGTATGACAGTTTTTTGGGGCCTTACTAGGAGACCAACAAAAGAGTTTTGACCTAAACTACTGTATGTTTCTTGCCCAAAGTTTAATTAAGTTCACGATTCTCTGGGGTTTCTTGCCTAATGCACGACCAACATGTGAAAATTAAAGGGTATTTGGAAAAGGATGTTTTAGCATTTATGCTTTAAGATCATAGTTTTAGTAACTGGATGTTTGGCAAATTTCATCAATTTGATGCGCTCGACATATGAAAAATATTATTTTTTATTAAGTACTCTTGTGTCTTGAATTTGCCTATTATGAGCATTAAAGCGTATAGCTACCCCTCATGAAAATTAATTTTGGGCCTGTTTGGATCCTCTGCAAGCTAGCTTTGCCAGGCAATGAGAGGCATGGCTAGCCTTGCCAGTGCAAGAGAGCCAAATTGGCTCGCCGTCGTGGGCAAGGAAATCCTTGCCAACACAAGCAAGATTTCTTGGCAAAGCTGGTTGGCGAGGCACTACCAAACAGCAATCCTTGCCCGGCGAGGCTGGGCGAAACTAGAGATCCAAACAAGCCTTAATCTCCCAGTATCTTCTGCTCTTGATCGCACCAGTTGTGTACTACTCATCTTTTAGCTCTGCTCTAATTCATTAACATCCCTTTAAATTTCTGAAGCTACAAAATTGCAGAACCATCTGGAATACAATAAGGAATCTTGAATGATAATAATTTGTACTGATGCCCATGTGTTTAGCTTGTCTAGAAGTTCTGTGATGCTTGAGTTGTGCATCTTCTGCAGTCCTCACGGTTTGATACAAACATCGGTTTTGTATTTTTGTGCATCCATAAATGCATCCATTCTAGAACTTCTTCTCACAACCACCAATTTATGGAACAGTTTTATTACAAAATCTGGCAAAACAAATTTTGGAGCTTTAATTTATTTTGGGGTACTGACTTGTATTGGTGCCACCTATTTGGTTATGTACACTAGTTTAATTGTCAAACAATTTTCTTAATTGCAATTTGTATTGAAGGTGGACTTTCTGATACTTCGAAAATTGGACTAGACTCTATACGGTAAGAAAGTATGGCACCAGGTAGCAAGGCAGAGAGAAAAGCAGCATTAGATGCTGGAGCATGGATGTTCAATGTTGTGACGTCTGTTGGTATCATCATGATCAACAAGGCCTTAATGGCTACCCATGGTTTTAGTTTTGGTAAGACAATGCTTTTGATCTTTCATTCCTGTTTGAAAGGTCAACAATGCCTTATTTGTATGTGTTATCACTTGAATCTACAACTAAACTATGATTATGCAGCGAATCATCAGATTTCTTGTGCTAATGCTGTGTGCTATTGTTTGCTTGTACAGCTACTACATTGACTGGACTGCATTTTGCAACCACAACCTTGATGACATTAGTAATGAAATGGTTGGGATATATTCAGGCGTCCTATTTACCACTGCCAGAACTAGTAAAATTTGTCTTCTTTGCAAACCTATCAATTGTTGGGATGAATGTTAGTTTGATGTGGAACTCTGTTGGATTCTATCAGGTGAAGACAGTAATTTAGTCCTTTTATATTCAATGTTACTATGTTAGAATGGAATGCATGTACTAAATTGCATGGTCTGCTGTTGCAGATTGCCAAGTTGTGTATTATTCCGGTTTTGTGCTTTCTGGAAATCCTGTTTGACAAAGTCCGTTACTCCAGAGATACAAAGCTCAGTATACTGCTTGTTCTAGTAGGCGTTGCTGTGTGTACTGTGACTGATGTTAGTGTGAATTCTCAAGGGTTGATAACTGCCATAATAGCAGTTTGGAGCACTGCACTACAACAGCATGTGAGTATTGAGGATACCAGAATTTGCGCCTTTGTGTGAATTTCTAAATAGTACGTGTCCTAATGGGAATTTCCCTGTATTTACCTTTCTTTTATTCCTTGGCTTCTAAATTAGCAATGTTCAATTCCAACAACATTAGTGTGTAGTATTTTCTATGCACAGATTTTTTTTTTGAAACCTTCAGGTGAATTCATCTGTAATTTTTCTTATTCTGTTCTAGAAACTTTTGTCTGTGCTCCTTGGAGGTTTGGTGAGCATCAGATATTAGTTGTTTCCTTCTAACTGCTGTTCTGATTACTCATGTTCAAAAGAAAGTTTGGTTATAACTAAAAGAGATTCAAATTTTTAGGTTTTGCTCATTTATCCGCTAACAGAAGTTTTGTCCCCATGCTCCTTTTTTCACCTTGCTGAACAATCTTTTGTGTAATTATCATTTGTTTTATTTCCAGTTTTTTCTTTTATGCTGTGCAGTATGTTCATCACCTTCAACGAATGTATTCGCTTGGCTCATTCAACCTCTTGGGTCATACTGCTCCAGCTCAGGCAGCTTCGTTGTTAATATTGGGGCCTTTTGTGGACTTCTGGCTGACCAAGAAAAGAGTTGATACTTTTAATTATACAACAATAGTTACAGTACGTGATGCTTATTTTGAATCAGTTATCTTCATGTTTCTTTTATAGATTTGTTGCATTAGAAACCCATTTAGCCTTGTCCAGCTATTTCAACGTTATGGTATCTTTTAGGCTATTGATGATTCCATTTGAGCGACATTAAGGATCATCAAGAGATTAGTTTTGCTTGGAACTATGCAAATTTATCTGTTGGGTGGTGTTATGGTGCGCGTCCAAGAATCGAGGGTTGGATACTCGTCCTTCATTTCCCGGCCATGTCGCCACTAAAGCTCTGAGTCCTGTTGAAATAGAGGAAAACTAGAGAATTCTATTTATTTCTTTCCTTAATGATAATGGTAACAATGCTGTCTTTTTTATACGAATGACTAAACTTAACCTCTAAAAAGCAAATCTTTATATTAAATAAACTGATCTCTAATAATAGGAAACTTATCTCTAATACATAAAAATAATTTAAAAGGAAATAAATACAAATAATAAAGAAACTAATTATTATATTCTTAATCCGCGATATACTAGCGAACTACCCAAATCTGATGTGCTATAGTACCTGTGGGTACTGTTCACGTGCTATTATAGTACCCGTGGTATCGCTCACACACGCTACAAGACGCGCGCGTGGTATCGTCGCCGCTGATGCGGTGCTCGTGGTGATCGATTGCTCGCTCACGCTGCGCGTACGCCGAGATGTTAGACCATAACATTACACCCCTCGTAGCGAGATAGCTCGTCCTCGAGCTATCAGGTGGTAGACATGGTTGAAGTCCTTCGTAACCCTATATCGACAAGAGGGCACGATGATGACCTTATGTCGCACGGAAGAAAATCAGAGAAGCTCTAATAGACTGGGTGGGTGTGGTTTGATGATGTAGGAGACGTTAAGGACATAGGCACCTAGAGCAGGGCAGCGACATCATTCTTTTTGCCTCGGAATGCAAATGTTGTGGAAGAGATACATGACGTCGCTGACCCCCACATGGCTACCGTTGTGCTTCACACTTGTGGAGGCATAGTGTTGGCCGGTCGCGTGGAGATGATCGCCGTTGGATAGCGACAACCTTCCTCCTTGGTAAAAGCACCAAAGGTGAAGATTAAAGAGGAGTCGTCATTGGCGACGTGGCCAGTGCCAATGTCGGCACTGGGGAAGATGGTGGCAGCACAATCATTGCAATGGCATGCGACGCCTCTTCCTACTCCTTTAACTTGTCTACCAACTCCATAGCCTTCTCCAAGGTGACCATCATATTATCGAGTAAAGATTATTTTCTTGTTGCTAGCCATAAACATGTCCAACAAAGATAATTCAGCATTGGAAGCTATGGTGGGTGGCTCTAATACCAAATGTTGTGGTACGAGTCAAAGGACCGAGGATAGGGCACTCACCCTTGATCGGCTGGCCATGCCGCCACCAAGACTCTAAGGCCTGTTGAAGAAGAGAGGAAAACTAAAGACCTTTGTTTATTTCTTTGCGTAATAATAATAGGTATAATGATCTCTTTTATAGAAATGACTAAACTTGACCCTAAAAAGTATATTTCTATATTAAGGAAACTAATATCTAATAATAGGAACTCATCTCCAATACATGAAAATAATCTAAAAGGAAATAAGCCTAAACAATAAGGAAACTAATTATTATATTCCTAATCCGCGATATATCGGTGAACCACCCAAATTTGTATGTGCTACAGTGCCTGCGGGTATTGTTCACGGTTGATGCAGTGCTCGCGGTACTATTCGCTCGTCTGCTGCGCGTACGCCAAGATCTTAAGGCCATAACAGGTGGGGTCTATGAACTTCGGTTTAGGGTCGAAAGTGAAAGTTTTTAGGAATTGATGTTTGATACAAGGGTTGCTGTAATCTTTAAGATGATTTTGAGTCTTGGGTCATCCAAAGTATAATGCAGTGTTCAATACTGGCAATGTTTCTTCCAATAGTCATCCTCTTTGTGCATGTTCGTTTCCTCTCAATTCTTGTAAATACATCATATAGAAACAGAGTAATCATGCATCAACACCAATTGCATATTGGTAGATTTTAGATACCCAATAACACATATCAACCCACCTAATATTTTATAGACTACCATGTAAATGCCTTTTGAAACATAAAAATGTGCCATTACAGTACAGAAGCTGTTTCAAATAGTAGAGAAGCATATGAGGTCAACAGTGCCTGACTGAGAATAATTAATGAGGTTTGACCATAAAAAGCAGTGTACTGCTTCAAGCTTCATATAGTGCTTCTTGGACATATAGGAAGTATTCTACATTACTTGCAGAGTTGGAGTTTTCTTTTAACTACCAATAAAATCATATGATATGAGCGTGCGATACATGGTTTGGGTTGTAACAATTGTGTTACTTGATGCTTAACCTGTAACTATTTTGACCAGGGCAAACTGGGTTCTAACGTTTCCTCTTTTCACTCGCTTTTCAGTTCTTCATTGTATTGTCGTGCATAATCGCTGTTGGGACCAATCTAAGCCAATTCATATGCATCGGAAGATTCACAGCTGTCTCATTTCAAGTTCTAGGCCACATGAAGACGATTCTTGTGTTGACCTTGGGCTTTCTTTTCTTTGGAAAAGAGGGCCTTAATTTCCACGTTGCGCTTGGCATGATCCTAGCTGTGATTGGCATGATTTGGTATGGGAATGCGTCGTCGAAACCCGGAGGCAAAGAGCGGCAGGTTTTCTCAGTACCCAGCGAGAAAACTCAGAAGTATGGAATACTGTCATCGCAATCGGAGCTTGATCAGAAAGTCTGAAAAGTTGTTGAACTATTTTTAGGACACCAGTGCTTATTGAACATCGAGAGGACCACGATCCGATTTATTCTTTTTATACGTTTTTGAGGGAGATGTTTCTATAGAATTGTAGGCCATAGCAGAAACAGAGTACCTGGGCAAAATGTCCTTGGCTTTACTTTTGCTGCAAATATGTCAGCAGCTAAGTGGGAAGATAATTTAATTTGTAATATTTCATTCAGTAACTGCATATATTTGGTCATAATATTGGCATCGAATGTCGAGTGGAATTTTTTTTTGCTGTTTTGGCCGCTTATAGGTTTTTTTTTGGCAATATTGACCCTAGCTATGGTTGTAAAAGCCGAGCTCGAGCAAGATTGACATCAAAATTTAAGCTGGGTTTAAGCTTAACTCGGATAAAACTTAAGCTCGCTCAAGCTCGGCTCGTGTAGGCTCTGTTGCACATCACAACCATCCCACAGTCGTCATCATATATCTATCACAGATGCACGGAGCATAAAGAGGGTAGTAGAGGAGGAAAGGAGTAGATAGGGAGTACTGAGGGTTGGTGCTAGGCTTGCTGGCGGTTAGGGGAGCCGGGCGAGTAACGGTTGGATGCGGCACTAGAAGGCCGAGCCGATCGGAGGCATGGGGGAGCTGTTGCCGTAGGAGCTGTGGCCAAGCTGTAGGGGGTGAGTCGGCCATGGATCTAGCTGAATCTGGGTAAGGGGGTCAGAGGGGAGGTCGAGCCAGGGGCATCGCGGCCGAACCAGGGTGGCGCGCCAGAGGCTGGGAAGCGCGGTGGGCAAGCTAGAGCTGCAGGCGGCGTAGGGTTGGCCGAGGTGACGCACAGAGGAGTAGGCAGCGTCAGAAGGCTGGTGGGTGGGCCGAGGAGGCGAGGGGGCATGGTGCTGGAAGGCCGGTGGTCGGGCCGAGGAGGCGGGGGGAGGGGCGCCGGAAGGCCGGTGGTCGGGCCAAGGAGGCGGGAGGGGGACGACGCCGAAAGGCTGGTGGCCGGGCCGAGGAGGTGCTGGGGGGTCGAAAGGCTGGGGCGAGGAGGTAGGGGAGTGACGCCGGAAGGTTGGTGGCCGGGCCAAGGAGGCAGGGGCAACGGCATTAGAAGGCCGGTGGCTAGGCCGAGGGGGCGAGGCTGGGGGGATTCGGCCGGTCAAGGAAAATGGGGAAAGGAAGAGATAAGGAGAGAGAGAGAAGAGATGGAGTCGGGGGCTGGGCTGTAAAAATGGCTAGATGGGGAGTAGGGACCCTCAGGGGTCATGGGCTGTAAAAAAAAATCTTAAGCTCGATTTATTGAAACTCGCGAGCTCGAGATCAAGCTTGAATTCGACTTGTTTAGAGCTTGAGCTAAGCTCAAATCGAGCCTAGAGCGAGTCAAACTCAAGTAACTCACGAGTCTCGAGCTTTTTTTTACAACCCTTCCCTGGCCCTGTTTTTGCATTTGTGGCCTCTGCTCGAGCCCGGAATAACTGGGAGCCGCCGCGTGGAAAGGCTGTGGCCAGGGAGCACAGAAACTGGCCATAGCACAGGATCTCGTGCGCGCGCCTTCGTAGGGGGCGAGGCCCATCAAATTCTAGCAGTCCCTAACCACAGGGTTTGGCGAGGCAAAGCCGCGCCACCCGGCCGCGGGCTTCGGTTCATTCCCATCCCGCCTTAGTGCGGGTTCAAGCCTTGGCCCCATGCGCGCATTCCGAGCTAGACAGTTTTTTTTTTGTAGAAAATACCTTTAGAAATACTTTTTGTAGGAATTTTTAGATAAAGAAAATGAGGTTGAAAAATTGCAAATTTTTTGTGGAGCCTCGTAACATAGTTTGCTTGTGTAAATTTTTTTGCAATAACGTTCAGTTTTTTCATCCATAATTTATTTATGTGTATTGCTTGTAAGAATGTTGTAATATATAAAACGAGGTCAAAATATTTTGTTTGGAATTTTGTATGTTCGAAAATTATCTCAAAAATTAAGGGTTTACGTCTCGAAAAGTAGGACCTCACGTTTCAAAAATTAGGGTTTACGTCTTGTGTAAATTTTATGTAACTGTAACTTAGAATATGAAAGTTCCATTTGACTAATTTTCTTCTGTAGCTATTTAGCAAGTTTTGCTGTGTGTCTTTGGTATTCAGTTATTATGTTCGTATAAATAAAATTATTTATATTTAAAATTAATTATAAGTATTTTATTCATGTGGTATAGATTATGAACATCATTACAGAACATTATGAACAAAATTGTCGTCAGTACTGCATGAAAATAATCTAGTGTTGTGTTTTTTTCACTACAATGGTTTGCTGTATGTCCATTGGGATCCCATGTTCTAGTGGGTAGACACTCCTTGCATGTTGGCAATTATTTTACGGCGAATGGTCCTCCGTACAACAACAAATGTATAGTTTTTTTTATAAAAGTACCAAAAATTCATAAAGTACCACATTTGAATTTTTTCAGCATGAAAGCAAGCATGAGCAAGTTTAACATATGGCGGAGAATATTTTCACAAGTTAGGATAAAACTTGCTCATTAGATTTTGTTTTCAACTACGCTAGTAAAAGGGTACGCAACGAAACATACACCCAGACCACGTAGGAATGCATGCCTTTTGGAGAGAGGAATAGCTTAGCAGGTAGGATGGTGGGTTACTACGGAATAGCCCTGTCTACTACGTGGACCATAGCTATTTGCCCTTCCTCTCGAGGTTGGCATTGTAGTCCTCATTGGCGGCCCTAGCCTTAGCCGCCAGTTCGCACTTTCTCTCACGCTCCCTGCGCTGCACGCCTCCAGATGAGGTTGTGTCTCCCGTCGGATACACTTGCTTGGATCTTCGCTGCACCGCCGTTCCTCCATCCTCTCGTGTGTCATCTGGGCATCCCACTTCTCGTAGTTTAGAGCCCATTGGTCGTGCAGGTGGATCTCTGATCGATCCATTTGCGGTATGCACATAGCGGATTCGAGGACTACGGGAAGAGGGAAGAACTTGTTAGTGCATGCCATAGAAAAGAACTGGTGGGGGAATGTACTGTAACTTATCCTTACCGATTGCTGGTAGCGGGCCCTATCTCAACGTCGGTCAAGATAGTTCTAGGCATAGTTACCACAACCCCAATAACGCATGCCCAAGCTCAACTGCTCCTTGGACTTGAAAAACTTGCATGCGTCCCTACACCAGCAGAGAGAGCGTCCCCCACACTAGCAATGTAGTGTTGTAGTCGTGGTGCAGGAAAACACACTACGAAAGGGGCAGTACTTATAGGCTTAGCCAACGTGGAGTACGCTTTGCAAGTCTAATTTGATTTGGGTAAATTTGCATCCATGAGGCAGCCGCATGCTGGATGATTCGTGGGCCAATGTTGCATCATATCGCTACATAAAACTGCACCCTTTGGTCTTGTTACAATGTAAAGCTACCCTGATTGGTCTTGCCACTATGCAAGACTGTCTCCTTTGGTTTTTTCACTGCACAAAGCTGCCTCGTCTAGTCTAGTCATTGCGTAAAGCTACCCTATTTGGTCTTGTCACTACGCAAATCTATCCCATTTGGTCTTGTCACTGCATAAAGCTATCTCCTTTGGTCTTGTCACTCCTCAAAGCTGCCTCATTTAGTCTAGTCACTACGCAAAGCTACCATATTTGGTCTTCTCACTGTACAAAGCTACCCTATCTGATTTACTCACTCCGCAAAGCTGCCCTGTTTGTTCTAGTAACTGCGCAAAGCTGCCCCGTTTGGTGTACTCACCGTGTAAAGGAGTGGAGAATTAGGTCTATAAAAGGGAGCTATTCCTCAAGCATTAAAATTGTATTTTAAGTGATAGTGATATTAAGGTTAATTATTTGTCCCTTAACTTTAATGTTAGTTACACCGTCTCTCTTCGTTCAGCAAGTACTTACACATGGTGTATTCATGATATTTCAAACTAATCTTCTAGGTATTTGCTAGTCTTATTATGAGCTTTTCCAACATCTTTTAGTGTCTTCCCTACAAGCTCCATAAAATACTGGTCTATTGGTTATTCTAGAAGTTGTACTTGGATATAATGACTAATCTATTGGTTATTTTGGATAGAATGTTATTGAGCACTCTGCAAGCTAACACATGACCCGCTGTGTTAGAAAGCAGGTTGTCTGCCCCCGCGGGCTATAAAATGCATGTTCCACTCCTTGAAAGTAGAATCACTCAACCCTACCAACCGTAGGAAGAATAACTTTCTCCGTCCTATAGTAACATAGCATGGTAGATGCCGAGCGACCAGTCGAATCGGAGTCGCCTACGGAAGGTCTTCCCCTCAAAACGAGGGAGGACTTTGGCCCTAACCACTGCTTGATGCTAAACAAGCGTGCTCAACTGATATGTCCAAAATACAGACAAAAGGAGAATGCGGTTGTGCAGATCTTGGACGGCTAGTTCGAAGGTGGACGATGTTCCTTCCGATGCCCACACTCTGGGGTATAATTAGCTAATAGTTTATTTTCTATTACTGCTAATAGAGCTTCTATGTTAACCCTCCTTTCTAACAGATGGCGAAATACAACTTCGTCCGCTGGATCGATCCTCCTCATGAACACCATGTTGTCACGTACATGGATACATTGTGGAACCGAATCTTAGAGGTGGAGGTGTGGATTGACAATATCAATAAGTAGAACGATAACATCCGCCAATAGATGCAACGCAAGAGGGGCAACGAGGAGGTTGTCAACATAGGAAGTTCCTATGATCCCACATGCTGCTGCGCGAACACTAGTTGCATACATGCGTACCACTACAAGGACGGCTAGCCACGTTCGAGGCTCTCCCCTCTGCAACACTCATGTAGGTAGCACCAGGCACCTTCTAGTAGCTACATCCGGAGAAGCTTGTACCATGGTACTCTCCCTGTACACGGTTATGTTCAATCTTCTAAAGCATGTAACTAAATGGTGGACGCGTCGTTGTGGTTGTCATTCCAGTACTGCGATGCGTGCCTTAAATTTGCTCGTGACCATAATGTAATGTACTGCACAATACTTGTGTGTACCAGCTTGTAATTAGTTTGCTATACCGCATGGTCGTACTTCGTATTTTGCAGTAAGTAGTTTTACTTTTTACTTTGTATCAACGCTCCCCGACCACAGGAAGTGGGTGGCCCTACCCATACGTGAAGATTCTATACGGCTCCAACCTCATTAAGCGGGATCCCGCTTCCCTGGCCATGTGCATGAAATGACGACCTCAGGCCCACTGCTTCGCAGACACGAAAATGATTCAACCAAATTGCACTTTATCCTTGCAAAATGTAGTCATCCATTCACGGAGAAAAAATGAGTTACTGCGATGTGAACACATTGAAGCGATTAGAACATGTAACTGTCTACTATGATATAGGCATGGGTATGCATTATATATAAATATATCATACAAAGTACTGTAGGTAACACTACGAATCAAAACAACACTCACAACACTACACCTTCAAGATAACAATGAATGCAAGAAAGAAAATAGCACACAACGTTATATACATGAACTCATGTTAAGTAGTGTAGGTAACAATGCGACGCTACCGAAGACGCTATACATGAACTCATTGTGCATCCGGCCGTGGCTTCCTCAGATGGCATAGATGATCCTCTAAGAAGGTGAACCTGCGGGGGAGCGGGCTGCATCTTAGAGCTCACACTGCGAGAGCTGCATCGGAGGTGGGGTTGCGGACAACTCCATGTAGGTTTGCAACGGAGGGCCAAAAATAGAGCTCCGAGTCGGTCGGAGAGGGGTCCACAACCTGCTCAAATGGTGCAGCTGGGTTAGGCCAGACGTTGTGATGTTCATAGTGCATAGTACTATTGGAAGATATGTACCTAGGGAGTCAAAAGTGCGAACACGGACCCTGGCCTTCGTGTTTGAGTTGCTCTATGCTGACTTGTAGATTTTATGCGATGCGTTAGTGCATCGTAGTGTACACATATGTTCCATTTAGTATGTTCCAACGTGGGTCTAGCAACTCATTCGCGACACCATCTAGAGGTTGTACCATCTCCTGAGGAACATACGAGAGTAAGTTAGTCTGCAATCAAAACATGAGGAGCAATAAAGAAAAAAATAAAGTAAAGCATTTGAACATTTCAAAAATAAAGTAAGTGAAAAAACCACAGACATGTTCGATGCATCTCAACATGACAACAAACAACACGAGTACATCTGAATGTATTACAACATCTAGAGAACATGACGCCACATGCGAAAAAAATAGGTCGCTATGGGCATTGCTCGAACTAGCTCTATTTGGGCAGTTACCTATGGAATAGCTGACCATCTTGCATAGTCTGCATCGAGGGCTTCTAACCTGTTGGCGATGCTGACTTTTATCTATGTCATTATGGATATGACGGGACTGTCGTCTTCCACAGCTTGCTTGCTTCAGTGCGTCGTTCGACAGCCACTTCACCTCTCTTGGCCAGAGGTCCTTGTAGTGCATGTCCAGCCCGTACAAATTGAACTCGACACTCTATGTGCCATACAAGTGGTGGATGTCATAGTACTCGGAGATGGCTTGTGAAGAAGTTGTGGCTTGTTACACGTGCAAGACACTTCATCATCGAGCAAGCAGACTTACTTCCAATCCCCTCTAGTTTGACATATGACATACTTCGCCCTCAGATGAATCTCGAATTTCTTCGTGATCCCGGACGAGGGTTGAGCATTGTGGGAATGAGCCTTCTCGATCTTCTTGTTCATGAATGCCTACATCACTTTGGAGAATTATTTGCCTTCCCCCATATGCTTCTTTGCCATCTTGGCTCTGTTAACGAAGTACCCGACGATACAGTTCTAGGTCTCCTCGACAATTGTAGTGATTGGTAGGGATCGGACATCCTTGAGAACTTCGTTGTACACTTCTGACATGTTCCTCATCATTATTTCATATCTTTCACCAACGGAGTTATGGAGGAGAGACCATTTCTCCAAGTCGGGGGCATGGGAGTGAACCCACTGTGTGTGAACTCCCCAACTCTCATAGACCCTCCCACTAGTTCCCCATGGCATGCGTCGGAATGGCTTACATGCTTGCAAATCTCCTCATCGAGCCGTCTCCACACGGCCTCGAACTTCTACCTTTGGTTCTGCATGCACAACTTCTTGAATAGCTTTGTCAATTCCTTGCTTCGAAACCTTATATGGAAGTTAGCTACGAGATACCTCATGCACCAACGGCTCCTAATGTCGTTAACTGCAATGGCGGATCTCCCATTCTGCACCGCGGTCAACACGGACAACAACCTAGCATTGCAATCTGAGATGACAGAAGCATCTGGCTGGTCATGAACGACCGCTTGCTTCACATTAGCTAGGAATCACAACTAGCTATCCGTGTTCTTACTCTCCACAAGTGCATAAGCCATAGGGATAACTGGTCATTCCCATCAGCTGCGACTGCAGTGAGAATCGTATCCTTATACTTGCCACAAAGAAAGGTGCCATCCATCATCAGTACGAGATGACAGTACTGAAATGCTTCGATGGTCTGAGGAAGGCCCAGAAGACTCTTAATTAAGAACAAAGCAATTAGGCCCCTTGGTAGGATGCGGCCGCTCCTGCTTGTTAATGTATGTGCTGGGATTCGATTATGTAATTTGATGGAGCATTCTTGAGACTAGGTCGTAGGCCTCTTTGTCTGTGCCATACATACACTCCAATACCTTCTTTTTCGCCCATTATGCCTTGTGGTAGCTGACCTGGAACCTAACCGTATTGGCAACATCTGCCAATAGAACCTTCAGCTAAATAGAAACATATGTCACGATGAGGTGGCTTATCAGGCTCACAACATACGACGTTACATTACGGTTGTAAGCTCAAACTCCATTAAGTTGGTTTTGGTGATAATGACAAATACAATTGTGAGACTAATACGCTTAGTAATTATGATATTTCCTAGTCTCATTTGAATGTAATAAATAACAAATGCAATTGTGAGACTAATATGTTTGAATGATTATGATATGACTTAGTCTCATTTGGATAAAGAGTTGAAAATCATAGAGATATGCATTCTACATCATATTCCTACATCTTAGTGTATTTCTTGGATACAAAATATAAATTGAACACCAAAAGTCTAAAATGAATATGTGCATATATTTTTATTGTAAATTCTTGTATGCACATATTTAGGGGGAGTTCACTCTATGTTTTGTGGTTTCATTATTATTGATCCATGTTTTTTTTCACATATATTGGGATCTCTATTTTGAAACATATCCTTTTAGTATATAAAACTTGTCTAGTTCATATATACTTACATTGACTCATATTGCTTTATACTCAATTATTTGTGTATGAGACTAACATGATTATCAAGTGTTTGAAAGGTTTAGTCCCGGATTTTACTTGATGACTTAGAGATGCATGCTGAGATTGACAAGATCGACATGGCTCGAGAGAAAGGTCATGCATTTGAATTTAAATTCTAAAGCCAACTGTGCTTTGATAGGAAAATCGGTAATACCGGTGTGTATCTAGCGGTACTACCGCAGTGTGGTATGACCAGAATGGTAGTGTAGAACTACTGGAACCCGGAAGTATCGACGTGTAGTTGGTGGAATATTTTTACTAGAGAGCACCCCTTGAAACACTGTCTCTCTAAAAATGGTAGTACCAGAGTTCAAATGGCGGAACTACCGTAGAGCAGTATAACCGTAACTCCTAAGTGGTACTATCGGATCCCAGGAATTCTGGATTTGTGGGCGGTATGTTTTTCAGAAAGGACCAAGTTTTGGTCCTTAAGACAAACGGAAGTACCACGCAAGAAATCAAAACTACCAGAGAGCAGAACTACAAGACTTATAATGGCAGTAGTACCACACTTTGAGTTTAATATTCAATTATTTAAAATTGTGGTGGTTGTCATCAATTACCAAAGAAAATATTGAAGAATCTAGACACCATTATGAGTTAATGGTATATTTTGGTAATTAATGACAATCACATTGTGAGACTAACATTTTTTATGAATTGGATGAATAGGTTATGTTCCATGATGATGAAGACTTTGGATAGTTTTCTATATTGAAGATCATCAAGTAAAGGTCCGGGATAGAAAATGGTTTCATGAGTTGAAGCTATCATGAAGAGGATGCATCATGTGTTGATGAATGTCAAAATCTTGAAAAAGAGATGATCATGAGTTGATCATCAAGTCAAGAGAAGATAATGACCCAGACTTGAAGTGAAGATATGCATCATCAAGTTTCAAGAGGATGCTCAAGGCAAAGGTATGACTAACTAGGGCTAAGGATATGTTTCTAGTCTTTTACTGGTCTTGGTGTGTAACATTCTGATTTTTGGGGATTTCTAAAACTTTGAATTTAAAAATAAATTTCTGGAATTTTTCTGAATTTAAACCAAGCTTAAATGAATTTTCAAAAATTTAAAAGAATTTAATATGATTAAATTATACTTCAACATTAGCTGAAAATAGTTTAATTAAGTTCCTTAAGTCACAAGAAATTTTCTGGGATTTTCTGAGATTAAATTAAGCTTCAAATGAATTTTTGAATTTTAAAATAATTTAATCTGAGTAAAATAAACATCAACATAAGTTGGAAATATTTTATTTGGATTATCCAGGTCTCAAGGAATTTTCTGGTATTTTTGGTGCATTTTTGGGATTTATTTGCTATTTTCGAGAGCTCCTAGCAATTTATTTGAATTTCTGGAAAGAAATAAAAATGGGGAAAAGCCTCAGCCGTCCGATCCTTCTCCCTGCCACGCGTCGACATCGCGCTCGCCCCTCGGCCCACCCCGCGCGGCGCCTCTCTCCGCCGCCCGATCTCGCCTCCCCGCCACGCGGCAGCCATCCCCGCACCTCACCCTCTCCCGCGCCCGCCCCTCCTCCGCGCGGATCCCGCCACGCCACTGCCGCCATCCGTGCGCCGCCGCCGCCGCCGCGCGCTCCCGCCTCCCTCACATCCGCAGCCGTCCGATCCGCCCGCCCGTGCCACGCGTCACGCTGCTCGTGCCCGCTTGCGCGCATCCACCCGCCGCGTCGCCCGCCGTTGGATCGTGCCCGTGCCCGCATCTGCACCGTTCCCGCGCCGCGGCCGTGAAACCCTAACCCTACCCGAGCCGTGCCGCCCGCCGTTGGATCCGCCGCAACGCATCTCGGCCGTCCGCGCTCGCACCGCGTTCGCCCCGCGTCCGCGCTGTCTCTGAATCCAACACGCCTCGGTTCGCGTGTTTTTAACGCGTGTTCTTCTCTCGGTTCACGTGCAAGCCCTCACCGCTGCCGTCGCCTTCGTCCTCGCGACCGCGCCGCCGGAGCCGCCCCGCCGCCGCTCCGTGCCGCTGTGTCGCCGCCTCCGCCGTTCCGACGTCGCTGGAGACCCCGCCTGCCCGCCGGTGAGCCCCGACGCCTACCTTCGCCCGTGTCGCCTCCCCGTCGCCCTCGCCGTCGCCCGCGCACATCGCCCCGACCCTTGGTCCCCGTGCCCGCGCACCCCGCGCACCCCCGCGCGCCCGCGCGCGCGCGACGCCGCGCGCACGCCCGACACGCGCGTCGCCAATCCGCTCCTCGCCCGCCCACGTGTCGGCCGCACCCGCTCCTCCCTCGCCGCGCGACGCCGCGCGACTTCGCCGCGCCACGCGCCGGCGATCCGCCCGACGCCCCGCTCCGCGCGCCAGATCCTCTCCGCACGCCCGGTCCGGGCCGGCGGCTAGATCGCGCCACGTGGAGGCCCCCAAGCCGTCGGATCCAGCGCCGCCGTCGCCCGCACCGACGCTACCCAGTCAGCCCTAGCCACGTCAGCTCTAGTGCCACGTGGCAGGCCACCTGTCTTGCCACGTCAGCAAATCCCTGCCCCAGGTGCCACGTGGCAGCCACGTCAGCACCACGTCACCCCGTGCCACGTGTCGGCATATGCGCGTGCCACATCAGCCTTCTCGCCGCGTCAGCCCCTCTCTCCCGTGTGCACTGTTCCATGCGTCGGGTCTATGGTGGACCGGTCATTTCGTGCACCGGGTTCACAGCACAGTGCATTTTTCGATTTTCTCTGTTTTCCTTTAGGGTTTATTTTTTGAGAGCCCGTTCTCCTCCGTCCTAACTCCGATTGACCCCGTTCTTTTTTCTAAATTCATCTAAAATTGAGCTCTAGCTTTTGGTTCTAGTTTTGTGAATTTTGAAGTTCATTTGCTTATCATTTTATGTGTTTTCTTTGTTTCGGTCGTTTTATCTCTCGTTAGATTCGGATTCCGGAGGAGCAGGTTCTACGCCCGAAGACCAGGAGTACCTCGCTGAACATAACCAAGGCAAGTCGTGTCTTTTGATCATGTTGAACCCAGTTTGTAGTCTATTATTTATTTATTTTGTTTTAAATTACATTGCATCGCTACTTTTATTCAAACCCTTATACTGGTAGTTATCGTCCTAATTGAGTTTATCCCTCCTTGATAATTTGGAATACCCTGATGCCATTGTCACCATAGGTTGGGAAACATACTAGTGATGCTAGATTATTTATCACATGGGTTGGTACGATAAACTGCTTAGCTTTGCTTATAGTTCCGATTGGGTTTATCATCACATGTGAATTATCAATTTGACTTAATGATTTATGGAACAGTGGTTGGTGCCACGTTATCTAAAATTTGTGCCATGACGTTGGTGCGTCATCGGCGGTGGTTATACAAATTGGTTTTTGCACTCGGGCGAGTGATCGTGCAGTAAAGGGGGAAGTGCAGGTGCACTTTGGGGGATGTGGTAGTCTCGCCCGGATAGTCTTAAGGACTTAACTTTGTGCGCCATTGATCTGAGTTTTACCGTGCAAACCACATGTATGGTATGGGACGGACCTGGCTGACTAATCTGGGATGTTACAACTTTAATCTTGCCATTGTGATGAATATGGTTGCTGATTTCCATGTGGCGCAAGGGGGGTGTGATGCGAAACCCTAGCGGGTAGATTGAGTTGGAATTGAACTTTGTAAAGGCCTTGTTGTGATTACCTTAAGCTGAGGCTAATCACATCGTGTGGGTACAGTTGTGCAACCTCTGCAGGGTGTAAAACTATTCGAATAGCCGTGTCCTCGGTCATGGACAATGCTCGGTGATTTCACACGAGGGGTAGTTATTTCTGAAACTTGTGAACGGAAGCGGACATGTGTTCACTGTTGGTTTAGCTTATGGATGGGAGGTCCATAAGTGGTTAGTTTAGCTTGTGGATGGGAGGTCCGCAAGTGGTTATGTCAATTCCTTTGATTATTTATTACAGTTTTACTTAAAGTTCGCTTTTAATCTATTTACTGTATTTACCTTCAACTGTCATTTATGCAAATTAATCTTTCAGCCTTCCTTTGGTAAACCTTGCATACTATATTGTATTCATTTGTTACAAATGACTTGCTGAGTATCAATGTACTCACGGCTTTATGCCCAATGTTGCTCAGTTGAGGAAGAGGAGTATCACTAGTAGGAGGTTCCAGAAGGAGAGTACTTCGACGACTTCGCGGTTTAGGCTTCGTTCTCCACTCGATAGCCTGTGGGCTTGTCGATTGACCTCTACGCTTTATTTTGGATTTCCGCTACTACTTTTGTTAAGCCTTCGAGCCAGTTTATTGTAAGCTTGACCATAAGGTCGTACCTTTTGAGATTTATCGATATTTGAGTTTTTCCTTTATTTTATCGTGTATATGGTTGTGATGACATCTATGTTTAACTGTGTGCACTAGCATGATCCTGGGACTAGTGCAGAATACACATGGAGTCCGGATTTGCATATTCGGGTCTCGACATGGTGCTTGGTTAAAAGACCGAATTGCTAGTGTAGGTTTACCGTACTATTAAGAGGGATCTTGTCTAGTAGTTTGAATCTCATCATGTGTTGATAGCTTAATCTTGTTTACCCTAGCTCTCCATGGCATGATACTTTTATTTGCGAATGCATTTTGCAAATAGTTAACTCATGCATCTAATCCTTATAACACGTGACTATACTTTGCAAATATGTTTTGCAAATGGTTGAAATCCATACACCTTTTTCTTGTTACATGATCTAAGTTTACAGATGTGTTTTGCAAATTGTTGAAAGTTATGCATTATCTCTTGGTATGATCTAAGATTGTTTATTACTATTTTCTTAGACTTAAACTGTGATAATGAATCCTTAGATCTCTCATGATTTCTGCATGGATCTATTGTGTTTGAGATCATGCAAATAGATGGGTTGTGTATCCCTCTGAATAAGCTTTCTATAGAGTCCAAGATCACTCAATTCCGACATCGGAGTCAAGAGTTATGACTATTTTTCCGAGTGTCGTCTGTGCTGAAAAGCCAAAAACGGAAGTAGCACAATTATAACTACGGTAGTTCCAAAAATCGGCAGTACCGCAATTATGATTGCGGTAGTATCGCAAATGCTGAATAACGACTATTTTTCTAACCGTTATGATGGAAAATGGTAGTACCGTAATTATAATGGCGGTAGTTCCGATTTTCCTGATTTTTTAGGGGTTGGGCTCCAACGGCTACTTTTTATGTGTGGGATATAAATCCCCCATTGTGGCTTGTTGGAGAGACATCTTTGGCACCTTATTTCACTCTCTTGAGCTAGTGTAAGCCTCCCCACTCTATTATACATGTGTTGCACCTTGTGAATAAGAAAAGAGGTTTCTAGTTGCATGTGTTGCATCTAGAGGTGGATTTCGTATCCACTTAATCTTGTGCATTCGTTGCACGTGGTGAGAGTCAAACAAGGGGCTTGACTTATTACTCTTGGATGTTACCGACTCCTAGACAGCGTTGGAGATGTCGTGTCCGGTGATCTTTGCAAATAAGGTTGTGAGAAGCCTCAGTGTGTTGTGAAGGTTGAAGCTCACCTACCTGGAGCGGGAAAGAGTTACAACTAGTGGAATTGAGGTGATTGGTTTAATTCGTGGAGCCGGTCCAATTCATTTGGGATTACCTCAATGTGGATTAGGAAAGAATGGCAAGTCTCCGAACATCACGGTAAAACATCGTGTGTCAATTGTGATTTGTTCTCTTGTACTCAATTTATATTCAAGCAATTTACATTTATAGAATTACATTGATTGCTTGTCACCCTAGAGTTGCAAACCTTTGACATAGACTTAATTGTTGGTGTAATTAGGTGAACCTAGTTGATTTAGGTTTTATTTGTGTTAAACCAAATTGATTTACACTTCTGCATCATAAACTTGTTTTAGCCAAAGAACTTTAAAACCAACTATTCACCCCCTAGTTAGCCTTATTGATCTTACAAGTGGTAACATAGTTTGGTCTCTCATTTTATTAAGTTTCACCACCTAGAGAGTAAAGGATGGCAACTAGCAATATAATGCACCTAGATGAAACACCTCTATTTGATGGCACGAATTATGATAGTTGAAAATCTGCATGATATGTTATTTTAAGGCCATGAACCCTAAAATTTGGTGAATTATAGATGTGAGCTTTTCTCTATTGAATCCTCTTGCTCCAACACTTGAGGAAGAGAAATGTATACATCTCGATGTTCAAGCAACTAACACTTTATTTGGTGCTTTGAGCGTAGAGGTGTTTAACAAAATATGCAATCTTGAGAGCACTCATGATATGTGGACACATCTTCAAGATAATTATGAAATGTCCACCTCAACCGATGGTGATTGCATAGAAGAGTGGATGTCGAGAGATAAGTGCTCAACCTCTAGCTTCGACGATGAAGAATCCACTATTCCTTCCACATCAACTCGATGCTTCATGGCAAAAGGTAACAGAAGGTAAATAATGATAATGACCATGATGAACGTTCTTATGATGAGTTAATGGACATGCTAGAAGAGCTTAATGAATTTCTTGGGAAAGAAAAGGCTAAGTATAAGATTTTGAAGAATGAGCATGTCTCTCTTCAAAATGATTATAACAAGTTAAAAGGAGAATATGAAATTCTCCTTCTCAAGAAATATTCTAAGCCTAAGGTGAATATAGACATTGCTTACAATTTACTGGATGATATGCTATGTGTAGCCTTTAATTCTTACATTTCATCTAAAGTTAGTATATCTACTTCTTGTGATGATTTGCTTGATATGCCTTGTTGCTCTCAATTAGATGCTTCTACTTCCTCTATATTTGTTGAGACTAATCTTGTAGAGGAAAACAAAGAGCTTAAGGTCCAAATCACCAAGTTGAGTAATGACTTGGAGAAATGCTATAAAGGGAAGGCCTCTCTTGATGATATTTTGGGCAAGCAACGAAACTTGAATGATAAGAGAGGTATTGACTTCATCTTCAACAAAAAGAAGAATAACAAAACAAGGCATAATGCAAGACACGAAGAAATATGCCAAGTGAGAGGTTGCAATGAGAAGGGTCATTTCGCCTCTAAGTGCCCTAACAAGGTAGATGACAAGAAAAAGTCATCAATGAAGAAGTAAACCGGCAATAAGCAAGATAGGAAGATAATAAAGGGTAGCAAATATCAAATTTGCTACAATTATCGAGAAAATGGATATTTTAGTAAGGATTGTCCCAAAAGTATCACTCCTAAGCCATCTGTTGTCAATGAACATTGTTTGCTTAGGAAGGATATATATGGTAAAGTGTTTGTTAGAAATGTTAGCTCACAAAATTTTAATGTGTATGACGAAACCCTAATTTTGACTTTGATACCATGTTAAATGCATTGGAGAATAGACGCATAAAGGTTAGATGTATTGATCTCAGCCCGATGGGTTATATATATATAGTACATGGGACACACACAAGGCTAAACGTTAGAGACTAGGAAATACCACAAATACCCTTATATCTTTAACACTGGTCAAGGTTTGGAAAACCGGCAGTAACTGGATTTCCTGGTTGGTACCAGGAAATGAAAAACCGGCTGGGTTTTTCATAAGTACATTTACATTTGTGAGTCTTTTGTGACTATGTAATGCACCTTTTAGGTTGGTTTAGACCTTTTTGTGCTAGATTACTTATTGTATGAGCTAAATATGCTTCGAAACATCCCAAATTCAATTTTTTTTTTGTGTTTTTCAGGTTTTTTTAGCGGTTTTTTGTTTTTAATGGTTTCTCCGGTTTTTGGGCGGTAACGAAACGGTTACTGATTTCGAACACATCCCAAACTCAAAATTTAGATTCAAACTTTAACTGGTTTTTGGCCAGTTTTTCCGGTTACCGGCCATCTGGCGGTATTCCTCCGGTTTCGGGTTTTGGAAGCTTGGTTCCGGTTCATATATCGGTAATTTCTATGCGCTCATATCTAAAGCTAATTATTTGAATACATTCTAATCTCTCAAGTCTCTTTTAACTGCTTTCTCCTACGTCAGTCTTAGTCGACCTCTGCCTTTTCTTGTGTTTTCGGTACATCTTAAATTTCACTATGTACCGGTGCCTCAAGAGGCATCTGTTGAAGATGTCTAAATCATCTTAAGCGATGTTGGACAAGTTTTTCTTCAGTTGGTGTTACCTGTACTCTATCACGTATATCATCATGTTGGATTCGATCCTGCCTTGTGTGACCATAGATCCACCGCTGTATCCGTATCTCCACTACACTTATCTTCTGTATTAATATATGTCGTGTACAAATGCTATTATTTCTACTTATGATTCTTAACACATCGCTAACTGATGAGCCAACCCACTGCAGTGAGGTTTTTGTGAACGCTCCATTCTTCATATCTGCCGAGGATGCGGGTGATGATTCAAGGTACTTTCTCCTTTCAGTAGAAATTTGATGCATTTTGCATTACTAATTTAGCATTTTAGCTTACTACAAAACTAGGGAAAGTTTTGTCTAACAGTGCAGAACTGAAATTTTACCTTCTTTTCCACTATTTTGGTAGGAAAAGCGATGAATACAGAGATCATTATTCCAGTGGGAAAGGCATATGAGGTACCAATCTAGTTGGACATAATTATTGCCTGATTTATATATTGATATTTGATAAATAATATAAAAGGCAAATTCGGTCTATTGCAGTCTTAAGTATTTTGAATAGTAATTTGGAACGTGTAGTAGCTAATTTTTTTTGCTTGGATGGCCTCAAGGTGCTTATATTTTGCCATTCATACTCTTCAGGTTATTTTGAGCATGGTGGCTGTCAACTCATACATTGCGTGGGACAAGGGGCCCTCAACATGATGTTGGTACTGTTTCAAATCCCTACTCCCCAACCCACCCACCCACCCACACAAAAAGATTCCTATTCTGTACGTAATCGTTTATTTAAGTACACCGGGCAGTTTTCTTTTTCTATTCCAGGGTAGACATATGCCTTTTGTCACGGAGATATTTTCACTGTTTAGCGATCGAAATACTGTAGCAGCGACAGAATTACTGTAGCACTTTTGTCACGTAGTGAATTTTTTTTTTGTTTTTTTGGTTCTTTTGCGTTCCTTTTTTTTCTCATATTCCTTTGCATTGTCCGCACTAGACTAGCGAGCCGTTTTTATTTTTACATTTTTTAAAATTTAATTATATCTAACATGCAACTCAGCTATAGTGTTTTTTCACCAACATGATGTTTTTTCAAGAAAGCCAAAGCCATCGCTATTCGATCACCCCATAGGGCTGTTCTTTTGGTCATGCGGTGATAGCTTTTAGTCTGCAGGTGATGGCTTTTTGGCTATTTGCGACAGAGATTGCGGAAAGAGAGATACTCGTTTGCAATTTTTGATGATACAGATATTAGTTTTTTAACGTGTACTACAATTAACCTGTAGACCACATCTTAAAAAAAATACTCTGTTTAAAAGTTAATTACTGTAACAAAAGTCAAAAGCGGCTTTTAGAAACCGTAAAGAACAGGGCCATAATCTTCTTATGGTAGATGGAGATGATTCAATAGCTCTCCTGTGAATTTTCAATAGCTTTAACCTTTAAAGGGAAAATAATTGTAAGAAAACAAGTGGCCTGTTCAGCTTTAGTAAAATGAACAGCTGAATAGCTCAAGCCTAAAAGTTTGATATTTAGGGACCAAGGACATCATTATGATATCTGTCCTTACTGTAAAACTTACGACAATACATGATCAAGTCATTTTGGTCCTCTCCAAGTAGGAACAATCCATTTTTTTTCTTGACTAAGAAATAAATCAGTAAGGTAAATTATATTATATGTTATGGGAGAGGTTCTTGTATATCCCATTCCTTTCAAGCCTTCATACTTCAATGGGCAAAAGCCTGACGGAGCAACGCTGTGTGGAGGTGGAAGGCCTACATGTCATCAACTTCTTTTCTCGGAGAAGAAACAATGACAGTATTTGAGGAATAAGCATTGGCTAACTCTGTGCCAGTAGCTGCCGTAAGACCGAGGATGCAAGCGTTATCTGGAATGATTGGACGTTGGACTACGAAAATGAATTGCATAGGATACTCTTGTACTTTCACCTTAAAAGAGACTGCTGTCGTTTGAAGTTTCATGTTTAAGTATTGTCTCTTGAAATGCTTCGGTAGTGCATGGAATGTTTCACAATTATGTAGTAACAGATTTGACGTGAGCAGGATGATGACTTTCACATGGAGTACATAAGCCCATCAGGGGAGAAAACTGTAAGTTCCTTTATTCTCTGGGACAATATGACTATGTTTTGTGTTCATAAAAGGAACTGAAATATCCTGAAGATATCTTGTCTGCTATGATTTCTCATTCATGGATATTGATGGTATTAATCCATGTAGTAGCATGGACTATAGTGGTTGTGTATCATGGTTTGCTACTAGGATTACAGAACTAGTTTCTAATGGGCAGCTGGTGGTGATTGTTGTCCAGTTACTAGCAGTAACCGTTTTGGAACTGGAAAATTTGTACTTCAAATCAATTCAAAAAATTCTTGCTGGATTTTAGTTGTTATCTGGAACGGCGACCTAGTTGTATGTGATTTCGGATCTTTCGATTTCATTTGACTTGGCTTTTGTTTTAAAGCGTGATTACCAGTTCTGTTCTATTCTGGCCAGAATAACTAGAACATTCTGTGCCACCAGGAACATTATAAAAGATATCATTCTGCTCCAGCTCAAATTCCAACCTTTTGGTCGTTTCGGCCGGAATTTGACACTTGCGATCTCCAGTGCTAGCCTAGACATCACTTAAAAGAGCAAGCAGCCTACTGCCTATAGATGTGTCACCTTCCTCCTCTTGTACACCCTAGGATGGCAGCCAAACTAGAAAAATAGCAACCTGGTTTTGCTGTTGGATCTTTCATGCATTCAGTCCACTTTGAGCTGTTGAAAATGTTAGATTTATGGATAAATAGATGAATCACACATGTATTGCATAACCCAATGAGCAATATATAGTACAAGACTTAAGGGATACAACTAAACCCTATAAACTAGGAAAAGATACAAATACCCTTATATCCTTAACACCCCTCCTCAAATATAAAACATATACAATAGCATTGCATTTGAAAAAGTTAACACTAAGTTTTGAATATATCGTAGTGTGCGGCTCTTGAAAATTATGTCGAAGTCAGAAGAACTCCATCTGAGATCGTGCAGCATTCCATAAAGCATGTTGGCAGCTCATAAAGCAGATCGAAGTCCAAGAGACGGCGGCGCAGTGCATAAGAAACGCAATGCAGAAGAAGTGTGGCGGCTTTAAAAGCTCGGAGCGGTGGCTCAGAGAAAAGAGGGCGACTACAGCCATGCGAAAAGAAGACTACACTCGATCCAAGAGGATGGATCAGTTGACTGACATAGAATTTTGTGGACTCGAACGACTTAAACGATCTAGAAGATAGATGACCACATATTTGAATGGACATAACGAAAGATTCAAAGAAAAAGATACAAAGCACTAGCACAAAGACTAGCACTAGCACCAACAACCCTTTCCTCCCACTTTAATGGTCGTTTCATGCATTCATATGGCGGAGGAGGAGGCCGCAGCTCAGCAAGAGACCGGCGGCAAAGAGTCCACATCTCCCGTAGCGTGCAGCTGAGCTTGGGATATGCTCAAGGCAGCATATGAGCTCGAGAGACAGGGCAGCGGCGACCTCAGGAGGATCAGGCTGGATCCAGAAGCGAGAGAGAGCCCGGGGAGGAGAAGCCGGCATGGAAGAAGGCTGTGGAGGAGAAGCTGCCATGGGGAAGAGCATGGCGGCGCCGGCCGTGATGGACCACACTTCCAGATCACTGATCCAACCAGTGATCCGGAAGTGTGGTCCCTTCCAGATCACTGATCCAACCAGTGATCCGGAAGTGTGGCCAGCTTGGCAGCCAGTCTGATTTTTATAACTTCGCCATCACCATGACTGCCACATTTACACAGTGTTCACAATTGCAGCAGGAATCAGATTCCAATGAGAGCTATTGTAATGGAATATAGACTAAGTATTTTCCAAAGATTGTAGAAACAAGATGTAAAGAAAACATGGTGAATAGGAGAGAATTGTGTCAACCAAAAAACTCTCTGAAACTGGTGTTACAGGTTACTGACTGAGGTCCCAGATTTTCAAACAACAGGGGATGTTAACCCTGTTGCATGCTGGCATAAGCCATGCCAACCACTTCCAAACCCTTGTGCTTACCATCGACGGTCCTACACTTGTGCTTCCTAAACGGCTAAAACTTCGGTGAACCTGTTGCCTCTGGTTTTACAAACCGTTGGTGTCTTTGTTAGATATCTGCAGTTCATGCAACGTCATGATCCTGAAAAATATTTCAACATTTAATCGCATCGAGTTAATCCTCTTCTCTAATAAACTGTATGTTTTGCAGTTAATTCTTCCGTACCGACGATATGAAGCTGACCAGGTGAGTTCACTTTAATGCTTTTGTCTGTTTAAATTAAAATATCCTATTTTTTAAAGTCAAATCAATAGTTTTGATTTTAAATGAGTCAGGTCTAGAAAAGGTTTTGCAAATGAGATGTGAGAGTATCTGATCAAGTGAGTTCACTTTAATGCTTATGTCTGTTTGAATTAAAATCTCCTATTTTTTAAAGTCAAATCAATAGTTTTGATTTAAAATGAGTCAGGTCCAGAAAAGGGTTTGCAAATAAAATGTGAGAGTATCAGGTTTGAGTGTTCGATTCATGCTCACGGCATAAAAATAGCTTAATGTAACAGTGCAATCCCTCAATGTATTTTCAAATGCTTAACATTTGGTTTACCCTACACGGTATTTTTTGCACCGTTTCTGCTGGACCGTGCAAGCATGTATGGGACAACTCATATTCGACTTTCTCCAAAAGGGTATTTAATGAACCTACATTTATTCTTATAAGTCGCTAAGGTCATACCGATTAGAGGGAAACCCTGCATCTTATTATAGTTCTTCCTCATTTACGGTCTACTTATCCAACAAACTTCATGGGTTTAAAGATCTTTCCTACTTTATGTACTTTCCTGGAAAACTACAAGTCCCTTTCCTGATGAGGAAGCATCTTCTATTGCCTATGGTGGTTCATCTCCAAGACTAGTTGCATTTCTAGCTGAATAAATAAGGTTAACATATATTGCTTGATAACGACTACTTAACAGGCAAAGTGTGCATGTCATGACAACACCAGAACGCTGGGTTGAATTTCCGTGGTTACCACTGGCACCGGTCATATCGGCCATGGGTGGTATGGCCGGTTTTGGCCGAATATTAGCAGGAACCCCCCTAAAATAACTGATGTTGAGGTTCACCGAAGTTTTAGCCGTTTAGGAAGCACAAGAATTGAAGAAACTGGAAAGAAAAGTAAAAGAAAAATGTGTTAACCGGAAAACCACTGGAAATCCTGCATCAGAAGACAATGCGCGCCCACATTCAACTGCAGAGAGCTAGTGTTATTTCCTGCGACGGAGGTAGCCGTGCAGATGCGTCGAAAGCCCTCACACGATGTCGTAACCCAGTTCTTTTACCGACTGCGATGCGGTAATTCTAATCGCAGGGTTCCAGCGATACGATACACATACATAGCTAACTGGTGTGTGGGCGCAAGATACATGCTTTGTGTGCTAATGTTTACGGCAAGTTGCTAATGATGAATGGCTGCCTCGATACAAAGAACGATACTAGATTTAACAGATCAGAGCATGCGTGTCTAATTTGAAAAGCTACGGGGGTGTTCATTTTTCATCTCGGGACATTCAGTCGAAATGCAGAAGTAAAAATCCAGGTGCTTAAATCTAGAAGCTTTCACCATTTTTCTCCTTATCTACTGCGTAGGGTGGAAATCGAGTCAGTCGGTGTATTATTGAGCTTGTTCCAAATTGACTTATTTCGATTTAATATTATCTTATTTATAGTTTAGATGTAATTTTAAAATCGAGCTAACTAGCCGAACATGTAATCAAGTTAATTCAAAGTTGACTCATTTCAATTTTCAACCGTGTAATGAGCGTAATCAAAACAATTAAAATATGAGCCCACGAGCCATTAACTAGCTTATTCCACCCTATTAGTAAGAGCAGTGCTATATGTAAAAACACCGGATACATTGCTATTTTTTTAGAGCATATAAGGTAGACGCATGCACATAACTCACATCACCACATGTACATACACGCGCATATCTCCTAACACACTTGAGAATTTTGCGAAGACATCAAGACCTTAAGTAGTATGGGGACGTACTTTCCCACTTAATACGCGCGCATGTCTATCATATTCTAATTATTTAGGTGAAACACACCGGGTTCAATCCTAGAGATCGAACCTGGGTGGACTATGTGCACTACAGTAGCGCTAGCCACCCTAGCTATGCTCAGTTCTCGGATACATTGCTATTGCCAATAGTTTGTTGCATATGGGTGGGTTCTTTTGGGTTGAGACTTATAACTTATGACTGTGGTTTTTGAATTTTGATTTATTCGTGAGAGGCAGTACGCATAGAAAAATAGTCGCATGTGATTTTAGTCAGTACTGCTAAACTCGGTATCGTTTTTATTATAATTTATCTATAGACCCCGCCTTAAAAATATACCATTTTATAGTAAGTTACCGGAGAAATAGAAACCAAAGCCTAAATATAAGTTCAAAAGAAACTGAGCTAACCAAAGCCTAAATATAAGTACAAAAGAACTTAGCTAAGTTTGAATATACTGTGATAACTTGGCTTACGCAAAGATAGTGTTGATATTTTCTTTTAAAAAAATTGCTTTTCAAATTTGAACTCTAGGCCCTAGTTGATTCTTAAACTCGCCGTGTTGCACTCTTCACCCCCTCCTTCCTTTGTCACCGAAGGGTGAGATTGAGCTCGAGCTCGACCTTCTTCAACGCCAGCCACAACATCCACCAAGTGTGCACAGCCGCTTTGGTAAACTTTGAACTTAGCACTCATGTCCATCATCTTCTCCTTGGATTCCTCTATCTCGTCACTTCATCTCCCTTTTCCTTCTGCACAGTCACCGGGAACACCATCTTCTTCCTTCTCCTCGATGACGCGCCGCTTGACACTACCGCAACCCAATCTCTCTGTTCCATTGACTTCAGTAAGATCTCCCAAAACCGTTCGCGTAACATTGTGTTCTAGGCGGTCCTCTTCATTTCCCCTCAATCAATTTTGTGCTTCCTTCACAGGAGCTCGCTGCAGCTGCCTTCTTCCCCACTTCCGGCCGAGGCCACCACCAACGTCAATCCTCCTCAGGTGAACTCCAAGCCAATCCCTTCCTCCTCAACCACCACCTAGCTTTCCTCTTTCTCCCCCAATCTCTGATTTTGGCTGTCTCTCCTTACAGGACACCATCATCATGACTAGTTTCCAGTCGTCGCCGTTGGCCATCGTGGTAAGGTCGCCTCGAAGCTTCCTTGACATTGACATCCACACCGGTACATCAGTGAGCTCCACTATATATATATATATATATATATATATATATATATATATATATATATATATATATATATATGTGTGTGTGTGTGTGTGTGTGTGTGTGTGTGTGTCTTGTGTGGCTGCTCTCTGCGCCTCTCCGTTTTGCCCATCTACATCCCCGCTTGACACCTCTCTCCTCCCATGACTCCGACCGCTGCACGTCGCCGTGTGCATGCGCCAATGCGACTAGCTCCCATCCCTCCCAGCAACCCATTCTTGAGGTCGTCGTCACCGCCGTCTCCTTACCACGACCGACGATGCACCAGAATTGCCACCACATGCCTCCTGTGTCTAGACTCTCTTCTGCTTCCCCTTCCTGTTTGTTTATGACAGTTGGGCCCCACTTAAATAATATTGCAATTAAGTTAATTAAGTGAACAAAAGTGCCACGTCAGCTCTACCTGGATGCTAAAGTAGATGGTTTTGTTAGTTCAAATTGCAATTCAAACAATTTGAGAGTTCAGGATTGAAAAAACAACTGAGACAAAGTTTAAAGTTAAAAGAGAACTTGTTTCCATAATTTTGCCATTGAATGAATGGAAGTTACATGCTATACAGCTAGACACTCTTAACAATGTTTGACATATCCCATATATGTGTAATTACCCTATTGTATAAGGGGTTTCCTGCATATGTTACATACATGTACGTGTGTCGGACTCCGGAGCAACGACTCCTGGATCCTCTGTGTAAATCGCACTAGTCCAGGATCAAGCTAGTGCACACAGTGGATACAAAGATTTATATCATGCATAATGACATTTATTCATTAACTAAATATAGGTTTAATGGCCAAAGGTTACATCAATGGTTCATAAACCAAAAATAAATATAAAGAGCGGAAGAAAATCAATGAAGCAGCAGCCCATCCTGCCTGCCCATAGGCGAATAACTGTAAGACGCGGCCTAGTCGTCACCATCCTCATCGAAGTTGTTGACATCATCCTTTGGCAACAGATTTTAGCAAGGTGAGCACATAAAGTACTCCCAAGGTAAGCACATAAAGTACTTACGCAAGTTACACCAGGAGTTTTAATAGAGTGAATGCATGCATAGGGATAACAAAGGAATGCTTACTAAGTTTATTTGTGCGAAAAACAGTACTGAATTTAATTACAATAACATAAGTGTAAAAGCTGAATTTTATACAGTAGATAGAAATAATAATTTAACAAAATAATATCGTTAGTGCAGGTTCCGACCAAACACTAATCTAGTCACAGGTATCCCACCTGGTCCATCTTTTCAAAAGTTTTCACATGGATTCCATCTATCCATATGCTTTTCAAAATCTCTTATGGATTCATTTTGTTAGTGCAGGCTCCGACCATACACCAACTTATTCACAGGTATCCCACCTGGTCATGGATTCCATCCATCCATCCATAAGCTTTTTCAGAAATCATTTTAAAAACCAAAGTCTAATATATGAAAAACTTTACCCAGCTTGCCCATAACCGTGGGCACGGCTATCCAGGATAGATTATATACTCTGCAGAGGTTGTACAGCTTTACCCACAAGACATGATCATCCCATATTACCACCAGATAAACACACTTCCTTTGGTGTGCGGCGAGGATATCATGACAAGGCTGTTACAATGTTCCGTAGCCAAAATAGTTACACTGCCACTAAGGTTTCACCACAACTTGAATCCACAAGTTGGAGCCCCCTCTTGTGCATGTGAGACTTCTCGCGGCCTACGCCACGCTCACATTCAGCCTATAGCGAAAACTATGTTTGGAACTTCACAAATTACTTAGCCAGGTTTGTCCCATACTAGACTTGTGGTAGTACGATATGGCTTTGCAACAGTAGCTCACAGACCGGTCCTTAACTTGACTTAGGCTCAATCTACATACCCCCTTGTGCCTGACAATCAACCAGGTGTCACCAAACACGAGGCATGCCAGCACCCACCACCTAACCATTAGCCTAGGTCCAAACCAACTTTCTATATTTTTCTTTGAAACATTCATATTCATTCTTGACTCACCGAAGTCAAGAATAGATTTTAGGAACTTATCATTTTCTAGTGAAACAAATATTCCCACTTAAGTCATTCTAAGCATGGCTAAGCAATTCTATAAAATTTCTAGTTAATACTATTGTACTAAGTAGGTTTTCATCTAAGGAGACAAGACATAAGTAAGTTCAATGTCAAATTTGGCCATACACAAAGGATCTGGGTATAACTAGAATTTAAATCGAATTTAAACTATATTTGAATAAAAGTACGTATGCATAATAATTTTAGAAACAACATAAATAATTTAAATTACTGGGAGTAACATGATCAAAGGTGTAACTTGCCTTGCTCGAAGTTTGCTGAGATTCGCCAAAGTTATACTCTCCGGAATAGTCGTAGTCTACACGCGAAAAAGCCAGAACAAACTAAACTCAAATAAAATCCAAATAAAATCTAAAAATTATAAAATATATACTGGGAGATAGAAAATGAATTTAGGAATTTGAATCACCAGATTCGGAGTCCGGACGACGGAGAACGAGTCGTCGGAAGATCGGTTGGGAAGAAAATTGTTGGAACAAGCCAACCGAAGGAATAGTCTTCCAAAGCTTCTTCTTGGCTGGGTTTCTGGTTTCCTAGAATGCATAACAAGTGGGGAATGAGGTGAGGGGGCTGGGGTTCAATTTAGAGGTGGAGAGGAGCAAGGGAATGGCCGGAATTGAATGCCGAAATAATGGCCGAATTAAATGAAATGTTGGTTTCAACTTTGCATGCAAGAAACTGAAATTTTAATGGGTAAAAACTGAATGGAATTTATGCTTGGCAATGACTAAAGGTATTATTGTTGCATGCAAATTAATTTGGTAAAAGGGAATTGATTTTTCTTGCATGTATGCATTGCTCACGGTAGCTTTAGCTAAAAAATAGACTGTTTGCTGGTCGGATGCGTGGAGAGGAATAGCGAGGGGGGGAAGGAATAAATATTAGGTGAAAAGAGAATAGTCCAATACCTGAAAATGGCAAGGATCTAAGGCACTGGATGAGGTGAGAATGTTTAACTGAGCGAGCTTAAAGAAAAAAAGATTTTGGCCTAGGGGAAGTCTCCATATTTCTTTTTATTTTGCTTTGAAAGAGAAAAAAATGCCAGAATAATATTTGGACTTAAAAAAATAGAACAAATATTTTATGGAGGTTTTGAATTTTTGCAAGAATTTAATTTGAAATTTTGGATGTGAACTGAAATTTGGAAAGGAATTGAGGTTAAAAATGAACTAGGAAATATAATTTGAATTTTAAATGTTGGGATTACTAAATAATACATAAAACAAAATCAATTAAAAATCAAGAATTCAAAATGAGTCCAGAAATGGGTAGTTCATGATTTTAGAAAAATTTAGAAATTTGAATAGGTTAATTTGGAGTTAAAATGAAAAAGTTATAGCCTTCCAAAGTTTAAATACAATTAAAAGAAAAAGATTCATTTGCTAGAATTATTTTTAATCCGAAAAACATTTATGACGTCATTAATAATTATTTTTCTAAAGGAAAAACAATATTAAGACGTCAGCAAGTATTTTAATTTTCAGTCGAAATATTCTTGAACGGGAAAATCGGGTTTAATGCGTCCGCATGACGCCACCCAGGTTTTTA
The DNA here is from genome assembly GCA_036346265.1 of Melocanna baccifera. Taxonomy (NCBI): domain Eukaryota; kingdom Viridiplantae; phylum Streptophyta; class Magnoliopsida; order Poales; family Poaceae; genus Melocanna; species Melocanna baccifera. The sequence goes on along the minus strand of CM070688.1, from coordinate 11,817,378 downwards.
AAAATCGGCGAGGTCGACATGTGGGCGGCGCGCAGTGGACTGGTCCACGGACCGGCGCGCGGGTGGTCTGAATGGGGGCGGTCGGAACGCCAGGTGGCGCTGACGCGGCTCGCCTGAGGTCGAGGTGGCGTGCGCGTGGCTGCCACCCAGGCGCCACATGTGCGCGCACTCGCTGACGTGGTTAGGCCGGCCGTGGAGGGGGCGCGGGGCCTGAGGCTTGTCGGCGTTCCGGCGGGCGGCGGCGCCGGCCGACGGTGCCAAGAGAGAGAGGGGAGCGAGGGGAGCTCGATGGTACCTCGCAGCGAGCCCGAAGACGAGGCGGGCAATGGCGAGGGGTGGCGGTCGGAAGGAGCCGATTGGCGGTGGATCGCTCCGGTGAGGTTGGAGCCCGGACCAGGGGTCGGAGGAGACGTGCACGGCTCGGGTGAACGTTCTGGCGGCGGTAGCGTGCTCCGAGGAGGTCTTAAACCTTGCCGATTGCTCGTCGGAGCTTTGCCGCCGAAGAAGTTTGAAAATTGCACGGTGTGAAGGCCTCTCGGGCACTGAAGAGGGAAATTGGGAGAGGGGAAGTGGGCGGTGTGGTGAGGGGATGCTTGGGGAGGGGTTCTTATAGGGCGGGAAGCGGTAACGGCATCCTAATTGCTCATCGGAGGTAACAGCCGTTGCGGTTCAATTGCCGAATTGCAAGGCTTAAAGAGGGGGAGAGTGATCGGATCGGGTGCGGCGGACACGGGGTTTGAGTGCTCATCAACGCGTGAGGAAGAAACAGAAGGAAACCGAGGTTTTAAAGTTTCGGTTTCAAGTTTTAATGGCGGCAATGGCAGCGGGGATGGCGCGGGAAGGAAGAAGCGGTGAGGAAGACGGCACTGATCGGTGGGTCCCAAGCACTGATCGGAGGGGCGGTGGCTCGGATTCACGACAGGTGGCGCAAGGGGAGAGATCGGGCTGTTGAACGATAAGTGAAGGGGTAAGTTACGGTGGGTGGCCGAGATTTGGTACGGCAACGGGGAACGGCTAGGATTAGATCGGGTGGAGAGGGAGTTAATCCGGGCCGTTGGACGGATTGGTGAAGTGGTAAGTTGCAATGAACGACCGAGATTTAATCTGGCAAATTAAGATTAGATCGGGGCCGTTAGATCTTGGGCGAAGGGTTAAGTGGTTACGTGTGGCCCAGTTCAGCTCGGGCGAGGGAGGATTTAACCCACGAGCGACAAGTGGCAATCCGAGAGGAGGCTGAGGCGGGTGAAGGGGTAAGTTGGCGTGGGCGGTGGCGATTAGACTGGGGGGTGGGGGGTCAATCCGATGCGCGACAAGTGTCGCTTGCAGGAGAGGGAAGGCGGTGAGGGAGTGGACGGCTTGGATCGGATCGGGCGGGGGCGGGATTGGATTAGGAAGCGACACACGTCAGCCCGGGAGGTTTTAAGGATTTAAAATTATTTCTGATTTTCCAGATAAGCTAGGAGGCTTTAAAATACTAAAAAAATACCAAATAAATTTTAAAAATTCCAGAAAAATTTAGAGAATCATCTGGAATGATTTTTGACTTAATAAAAATATTTTCAACTCATTTTGATATTTATAAATTGTAAACACACAAATTGACTTTAAAAGGAGAGTTTTAAATCTTTATAAGTTCCTGAAAAATCACTATAATTACAGGTTTGACTAGGAAAATGAAATGTAGTTATTTTGACCTTTATGAAATATTTTTATTTTGGCTTTTATGAAATGAAAAATTTTAACTTCTCTCAATTCAGGGCTTGGAATAAAATCCAGAAAAATCCAAGTTAGCTCCCGAAAATTCAATTAATTAAATTGAATTGGTTTTATGCAGAATTTCAAATACCCTTTAATTAATAAAGCATAAGTTTTTCTTTTAAATTATTTTCCACAACAATAGCCTCTTCTTAAAAAATTTTATGCCATTAAACTTTTACAGACTTAAGAAAGCAAAAGCAGAAGTTTTATTTTTTAAAATTAAATCAAATAAAATTTTTTTTTGGCATAAACAGCTTTACTGTTACAACGTGTATATATATTGGCCCATTGGACTCATAATGATTACAAGCGCTATTCATAACATGGTATCAGAGCCATACCTAGGGTTTCGTCATACTTAGGGTTTTGCCTGGCCACCGTGCTTGTCGCCGCCGTTGGTTTTCTCCAACTTTCCACCGCACCATCCTCTCTACACGGAACCAGAGAGGTCGCATCTACACGTCACCGCCACTCGGATCTGGTCGGTCGACCTTCGCCCTTTGCGCGACGAGCAGATCCGATTCGGATCCAGCCCGTCGATCGTATCTACACGCCGCCGCCACTCGGATCAGGTAGGTTGACCTTCGCCCTTCGTGCGACGAGCAGATCCAGTTGGAATCCAGCCCGTCGATCGCTGACTTTATCCAAGCCCTCTCGGGTCAGGCCTATGCCACCGCCGACTTCATACGGGCCCTCTCGGGCCACGCCTGTCGGTGCCAAAGCTCGCTGTCGGGCCACGCCTATGGAGCTCACTGTCGCACCCCATCGCCACCTTCAAGGTTGTGCCCTCTAGCTCTTCCGCCATCGTCTTCAAGCTGGGCCAACGGGTCACTGCCGTCGGCGGTAGGGCCCCTTGCCCACTACCGCTAGCCGCTGGGCCAAGCGGCCACCGCCGCCGCTGCAGCGCATCTCCTCTCAGCAGGTATTCCGGTCGGTGTGTGTTGTTTGTTTGATCCGATCGGCTCCTCTCTGTTTTGTTCTTTATTCCGGCCAGTGTGTATTCGGGTGTGTGTTGTTTGTTTGACCCGATCGACATTTTCTTTGTTTGATCCGATCGGCTAGTAAAAAAGAAGAAAAAAGAGAAGAAAAAAAGGAAAGAAAAAAGAAAGAAAGAAAAAAAGAGAAGAAAAAATATCTTCTTTTGCAGGCTCAGTTTCTGTTCCTCGTTGTCCGGTAATTTTCGATGGTCTCAACTATCGGGATTGGTTTCAGCATATGCATCTCCACATGCGTAGTAAGCGTTTTTAGGAGTTTCTTACTAGCGAGTTGCCTTGTCTATCTCGCCCCACTCCACCTGTTGCGCCTGTACTCCCGAAGGATGCTTTCGAAGACACTCATACAAATGCAACTGAGGCTTTTGAGGTTGCCATGGAGACTTTTCAGTCTCAGTTTGTTGCTCACAAGACATGGATTGATCAGGATGCTTCTGCTATTCTGGTTGCCAGCATGGAGGTGCATCTCACTGGTGATATTGTTAGTCTGGCTTTCGCCCAAGCGATGTGGGCACATTTGCGCGCCCGCTATGTAACATCCTGTTTTTCTGGAGTTTATAAAGTCCTTTTAAAAATGAATTATTGGAATTTTCTGGAATTTAATCAAGCTTAAAATGAATTTTTGGAAACTAAAATGATTTAATATGATTAAAATAAACTTCAACATAAGCGAAAAATATCTTATTTGAGTTTCTTGTGTCATAAGGAATTTTTTGGTATTTTGGTGAGTTTTTGACATTTATCTGTTATTTTTCTGGAGCTCCGGCATTTTATTTGAATTTATTAAAAAGAGAAACATAAAAATGCTCCTAAACCCTAGTGGGCCAGACCCGGCCCGGCCACCACCCTTGCCACGCGTTGACCGCCGCCGCCGCACTCCCGCGCGCCCGCCTCCCCTCGGCTGCCCGTACCGCCGCACCCCCGCCTTGCTCTGAGCCGCTCGATCCGTGCCCTTGCCGCGTGTTCGCATTCCCGCCGTCCACACTCGCGCCCACCCCACGTTGCCCTAGCCGCCACCCGCGCTGCCCTCGGTTCGTGTGCAAGCGCTGCGCCCCCCCTCTGTGTCTTCCTGACCTCGCCACTGCTGCCGTCGGAGCACCTCGCTGTCGGTAAGCCACCGCACCCACCTCTGGCTCCCCTTCGCACCGACTCGCCACCCCGCCTGAGCCGTGTTGCCTTGGCCATCGCCCGTGCGTTGCCTCCTCGGTCTGCGTGCCCGCAACCCTGCACCCGCGCACGCCCGCGCCCCACCTCGGTCGCCGCACCCGCGTCCGCGCCGCATGCCCGCGACGCTTCGTGCGTAGCACCGCCACGCGTCGGCCACCTGTCGGTCCGATCTCGTCCAACGATTGAGATATGCCGCTGTCGAGACCCGTATAAGCAAATCTGGACTCTCTATGTATACTGCACTAGTCCCAGGATCACGCTAGTGCACACAGTCAAACATAGATGTCATCACAACCATATACACGTTAAAATAAAGGAAAAGCTCAGATATCGATAAATCTCAAAAGATATGACCTTATGGTCAAGCTTACAATAGACTAGCCCGAACGGCTTTACAAAAACTAGCAGCGGAAATCCAAAATAAAGCGTAGCGGCCAATCGATAAGCCCACAGGCTATCAAGTGGAGAACAAAGCCTAATCCGCGAAGTCGTCGAAGTACTCTCCTTCTGGAACCTCCTGCTGGTTGTACTCCTCTTCCTCAACTGAGCAACATTGGGCATAAAGCCGTGAGTACATTGGTACTCAGCAAGTCGTTTGTAACAAATGAATGCAATATAGTATGCAAGGCTTACCAAAGGATGGCTGAAAGGTTAGTTTGCATAAAATAACATTTAAAGGTGAATACAGTAAATAGATTGAAAGCGAACTTTAAGTAAAATAATAATAAATAAATAATCAAAGGAATTGACATAACCACTTACGGACCACCCATCCATAAGCTAAATCAACCACCGATGGACCTCCCATCCATAAGCTAAACCACAGTGAATTAACTATCCACTGTTCAACCACAAATCCACAAGTTTCCAGAAAATAACTATACCTCGTGTGAAATCACCGAGCATTGTCCATGACCGAGGACGCGACTATTCGAATAGTTTTACACTTTGCAGAGGTTGCACAACTGTACCCACACGATATGATTAGCCTCGCGCTAAGGAAATCACAATAAGGCCTTTACAAAGTTCAGTTACAACTCAATCCGCCCGCTAGGGTTTCGTATCACACCCCCCTTGCGTCACATGGAAATCAGCAACCATGTTTATCTCAATGGCAAGATTAAAGTTGAAACATCACAAATTAGTCAGCCAGGTCCATCCCATACTAGACATGTGGTTTGCACGGTAAAGCTCAGATCAATGACGCACAAAATTAAGTCCTTAAGTCTACCCGGGCGAGACTACCACATCCCTCGAAGTGCAAAATCAGGTTTGTATAACCACGCCAATAACACACCAATGCCATAGCCCAAATTTTAATAAACGTGGCACCAACTACAGTTCCACATCTCATTAAGTCAAATTGATAATTCACATGTGATGATAAACCCAATAGTAAATTAAGCAAGACTAAGCATACTAATCGTACAACACATATGACAAATATCGTAGTATCACTAGTATGTTTCCCAGCCTATGGTGACAAGGGTATCATGACTTTCAAAATTATCAAGGAGGGATGAATTCAATCGGGCAATAACTACCAAGTACAAGGTTTGTAATAAAATAGCAATACAATGTAATTTAAAACAAAATAATTAAATAGTAGATTGCAAACTGGGTTCGATATGATCAAAGGACACGACTTGCCTTGTTTATGCTCAGCGAGTAGGGCTGTAAAAAAAGCTCGAGACTCATGAACTACTCAAGCTTGGCTCGTTTTAAACTCGATTCGAGCTCGGCTCGAGCTCCAAACGAGCCGAACTCGAGCCTGATCTCAAACTCGCGAGCTTTAACGAGCCGAGCCGAATAGTTCACGAGCTTAACATTTTTTTATGCCCATCCCCGTATCCCGCCACGCCTACCCGTCCGGCGGCCGTCCATCCGCGCCATCCCGCCCAAATGGGCCAAATTCCCGCCCGCTCCCTCCCTCTCCTCGCGAGTCGCGCCCCCGGTCCCTTTCTCGCGCCGCCCGCCTCGCGCCCCGGCCCTCGGTCCTCGACCTCGCGCCCGTCCTCTCTCTCTCTCACGCCCTCCCCGCCGCCTCGCACTCCCGCACCCCGTCGCCCCGTCCCCCTTCCTCCTCTCCCGGCGCGCCTCTCGGCCCCGCCGCCGCCGCCCCTACCCCGCCCTCTCTCCCTCCGTCCCTTCCTCTCCCCGCCGCCCCGTCCCCCTCCTCTCCCCCGGCGCCGCCCTCCTCGGCCCGCCGCCGCCACCACCCCGTCCCTCTCCCCTCCGTCCCCTTCCTCTCCCCGCCGCCCCATCCCCCTCCTCTTCCCCGCGCGCGCCTCCTCGGCCCCCGCCCCCCCACCCCTCCCTCTCCCCGTCCCTTCCTCTCCCCGCCGCCTGCCCCGTCCCCTCCTCCCCGCCCCTCCTCTCCCCGCGCGCGCCTCGTTGACCCGGCCGCGCGCGCTCCTCGACCGGCCCGCCGGCGCCTCTCCCCGCCGCCGCGCGCCTCTCGACCGGATCCGGCTCGGCAGCGGCTCCCCCGCACCTCCGCCAGCAGGTACTCCACCCCACCCCGTCGCCCACTCCCTCCTCTCTCCCGGCTTGTCGAGCCTACACGAGCCTCTCGAGCTTGTTCGAGCCAAGCTCGAGCTCAGCTTGAAGCTCGACGGCAATTTCAAGCTCGCTCGAGCTCGGCTCGAGTTTCTACTGAGCCCGAGCCGAGCCAGAGTAAGCTCGCTCGAGTTCGGCTCATTTACAGCCCTATCAGCGAGGTACTCTTGGTCTTCGGGCGTAGATCCTGCTCCTGCGGAATCCGAATCTAACGAGAGAGAAAAAGACTAAAACAAGAAAAACACATAAAATGATAAGAAAATAAACTCCAAAAATCATGAAACTAGAACTAAAAGCTAGAGCTCAATTTTAGATGAATTTAGAAAAAAGAACGGGATCAATTGGAGCTAGGACGGAGGAGAACGGGCTCTCGGAAAATAAACCCTAAAGGAAATTCTGGAAAATCAAAAAAGACACTGTGCTGTGAACCCGGTCCATGGGAGAACTGGTCTACGGTGAACCCGGTCCACGAAACAGTGCATGTGGGCGGCGGCGCTGACGCGGCGAGCTAGGGCTGACGTGGCAGTAGCTGGTGCTGACACGTGGCTAGGGCTGACGTGGCACACGGGTCAGCTTTTTGGCTGATGTGGCCTTCCACGTGGCGAGTAGGGCTGACGTGGCTGCCGCGTCGACTAGGGCTGACGTGGTAGAGGCTCGGGCGCGGTGGCGGCGGCGGAATCCAACGGTGGAGAAGTGGACGCGTGGCACGATCTGGGCCATCGGCATAGATCCGGATGGACGGCGGGGATCGAGCGGCGCAGAGGCGGGAGTCGGCCGATGGCTGACACGTGGCGGGCTCGGCGGGCGAAGCGTTGCGGAGCAAGGCTGCGCGGCGCGGTGCGCAGCTCGGGGACCGAGGGGCGGAGCAGGGCGCGGGGTCCAGCGAACGCAGGCGACAAGGGCGACGACGGGGAGGCGACGCGGCGACGGGGAGGAGGGAGGCGGCGGCGGGCTCACCGGCGGGGAGGCGGAGGACGACGGGCTCTCCGACGACGGCGAGGACGCGCGGGGCGGCGGCGGAGGGCTGTAGCGACGGCGCGGGCGCGAGGACGGGGCGAGGGCAGCGGCGACGGGTGAGGCACGCGAACCGAGGTGGCCGCACGTGTTTAAATCACGCGAACCGAGGCGAGACCGAGGGGGAGACGGCGCGGGCGTGGCGGAACTCGGCGGGACACGTGGACGGGCGAGATGAGGCGCGGGAAGATCGGACGGCGAGGATGCGACGTGCGGGTGGCGGCGCGCTAGGGTTAGGGTTCGCACAGGTGAGCGGGCACGAGCGGTGGGGATGCTGCCGTGTGGCGAGGTGAGGCAATCGGGCGGCGGAGAAGCGCGTGCGCGCGGGCGGGCGAGTGCGGTGCGGATCCGCGCCACGTGGTGGTGGGCGAGATCGGGCGGCGGGGGAGTGAGGTAGCCGGGAGCGAGGGCGGCCGAGCGGGAAGCAGGCCGGATGGGTGACGCGTGGCGGGGGAGGCTGATCGGGTGGCGGTGGATTTTCACTTTTTCTTTTATTTTTCAGAAATTCAAATAAAGCAAAAGAGCTCCGCAAAAATAGCAAATAAATCCCAAAAATTCACGAAAAATACAAGAAAATTCCTTGAGACCAGAGGAACTCAAATAAAATATTTTTAGATTATGTTGAAGTTTAATTTAATTAGATTAAATCATTCCAAATTTTGAAAATTCATTTTAAGCTTGTTAAAAATTTGAAAAATTCCAAAAATTAATTTCTAAAAACAAGGTTTAAAAACTTCAGAAAATCAGGATGTTACAGCCGCTCAGTTCAGATGGTCCGAACGTCCCCGCCACCGCAGCCGCCCGATCCATGTCGGGCCGTCTGATCTTCTCCATCGTTGGACAGTTCGAACGTTCACCGCCTTCAAAGTCGTTGATGGTCGGGTAGTCCAATCATCACCGCATTCGCAGCCGCAGGATCGTCTTCGTCCGATCGTTGCCTCCTTGCCACGACAGCATGCCACGTCAGCCCTAACCATGTGTCAGCACCACACGCTGCCACATCAGCCCTAGGCCACCGCGTTAGCACCGACCCCCCCTGTGTGCACTGTTCCATGGACCAAGTCCATCGTGGACTTGCTTTTCCGTGCATTTTCCTTATATTTAAATTTTCTGAGAACCCGTTCTCCTCCGTCCTAGCTCCGATTGATCCCGTTCTTTTTTCTAAATTCATCTAAAATCGAGCTGTACCTTTTGGTTCTAGTTTCAAGGTTTTTGGAGTTCATTTGATTTTTATTTGATTTGTTCTTATTGTTTCGATTGTTTTCTCTCTCGTTAGATTCCGATTCCGGAGGAGCAGGAGCAACGCCAGAAGACCCCGAGTACCTCGCTGAGCATAACCAAGGCAAGTCGTAACCTTTGATCATGTTGAACCCAGTTTGCAATCTATTATTTAATTATTATTTTTTACTTTATCCTACATTGTTATTTTAATACAAACCTTTGTATTGGTAGTTATCGTCCAAAATTGAATAATTCCTCCTTGTTATTTTGAATGCCATGATGCCATTGTCATCATAGGTTAGGAAATTTATTAGTGATGCTATGCTAGATGTCACATGGGTTGTACGATAGAATGCTTACCCTGCTTAATTTACGAAAGGGTTTATCATCGCATGTGAATAATTAATTTGATTTAATGAGATATGGAACCATGGTTGGTGCCACAATTATTAAAATTTGTGCCATGACATTGGTGTGTCATTGGCATGGTTATACAAACTTGGTTTTCACTCGGACGAGTAATCGTGCAGTAAAGGGGGAAGTGCTAGTTCACTTCGTAGGATATGACTGTCTCGCCTGGATAGATTTAAGGACTTAATTTTGTGTGCCATTGAGCTGAGTTTTATCGTGAAAATCACATGTCTAGTATGGGATAGACTTGACTGATTAATTTAGGATTTGACAACTTCAATCTCGCCATTATGATGAACATGGTTGCTGATTTCCATGTGGCGCAAAGGGGGGTGTGATGCGAAACCCTAATGGATGGGATTAAGTTGAAATTGAACTTTGTAAAGGCCTTATTGTGATTTTCTTAGATCGAGGTTAATCACATCATGTGCGTACAGTTGTACAATCTCTGTAGAGTGTAAAACTATTCGAATAGCCGTGTCCTCGGTCATGGACAATGCTCGGTGATTTCACACGAGGGGAGTGTTTTCATGGAAAACTTGTGGTTTATGGTTGGAAAGTGAACAGATAGTTCACTATTGGTTCAGCTTGTGGATGAGATGTTCACAAGTGGTTTACTTCAATTCCATTGATTACTTATTAATTATTGTGTTCATTAAATTTCGCTTTGAATCTAATATTCGTATTTATCATAAAATATCCTTTTGTGCAAATTAACCTTTTAGCCATCCATTGGTAAGCCTTGCATATTATATTGTATTCCTTTGTTACAAATGACTTGCTGAGTACCAATGTACTCACAGCTTTATGCCTATGTTGCTCAGTTGAAGAGGAGTATTATCAGTAGGAGGTTCCAGAGGGAGAGTACTTCGACGACTTCATAGATTAGGACTTCGTTCTCCACTCGATAGCCTGTGGGCATGTTGATTGTCTGCTACGCTTTATTTTGGATTTTTCGCTGCTAGTTTTAAAGCCCTTTTGGCTAGAGATATTGTAAACTTGGCCATAAGGTCGTACCTTTGAGATTTATTATTATTTGAAGTTTTCCTTTATTTTAGCGTGTGTATGGTTGTGATTATATCTATGTTTGATTATGTGCATTAGCGTGATCCTGGACTAGTGCAGTTTACACAGAGAGGCCAAATTTGCATATTCGGGTCTCGACACGCTACGAGCCATCTGGAGATTCCCTGTACCTTGCTATTATGTGTCAGGAGCAGTCGCTGCAGTAGGGAGACGCTACTGTGGACGAGTTCTACGCTCAGCTGTCCGCGATATGGCGCCAGATTGACTCCTTGGGGCCAGATGTTTGTCGCACTTGTCAGTGTTGTCAGCGTCAGCAGTCTCACCTGGAGTTTCGTCGTATCTACGACTTCTTGACACGTCTCCGGTCCGAGTTTGAGCAGACTCGTACTCAGTTGTTGGCTTGTCACTCTCGTGTGACCCTGTTGGAGGCCCTTATAGTTATTTGTACTGAGGAGATTCGCCTTTGTGGTGCGGGTCTACTGTCATCATCATCGTTCCCTTAGGTTTTGGTGGCTTCTCTAGCTTCTACTCCTGCTACGTCGCCCGTTACTTCTTCACCGATTGCGCCTTTACCAGTGACAGCTGTTGTTGGTAGGGGACTCTACTGCACTTATTGCAACAAGGATGGACATACATAATAGTTTTGCTACAAGAAGAAAAAGGATTTTCGTCATGGTGCTCGTCCTCCAAAGGGTGTTGGAGGTTCCTCCTCTCAGCGGAGTCCTGGTGCCTCTGACACTCAGCAGTTTCTACAATTTCTAGGTTGCATGGTTACTTCTGCTTCGTCAAGTACTGCTGGTTCTGCTACACAGTCTTCGGGTAAGAAACTATCTTCTACTCCTTCCTCAGGTACATCATCTTGGATTTCTAATTATGGAGCTTCTTTTCATATGACATCTGATTCCACTACTCTTACTTCTGTTAGCCCTTTAGTTACTCCTATTACTATTCAGACAGCAGATGGTACCTTTCTTTCTGTCATAGGACGAGGCACTCTTTCCAATTCATGTTTTCTTGTTCGTGTTGTTTCTCATGTCCCAAAACTAACCATGCAGTTCGTATCTGTCGGCCAGCTAACTGATCATGGTTGTCGTGTTATTCTTGATTCTAGTTCTTGTTGTGTTCAGGATCGCCGCACGAAGACTCTGGTTGGTGCTGGCCCTCGCTGCCGTGATTCCCAACGGCTCTGGGAGCTTGACTGGTTTCGACTTCCTTCCGTTGCCTCTGCCAGTTTGGTCATCTCCACCACGCCTCTGCATCTGTTGCTGTCTTCACCGTCTCTTTTGCTCAGTGGCATCATCGTTTGGAACATCTCTGTGGGTCACGTATATCTTCTTTACTTCGTCGTGGTCTTTTAGGGTCTGTGTTTGATGATGTCTCTCTCCATTGTCAGGGTTGTAAGCTTGACAAACAGCTTCAACTCCCCTATCCTTCTAGCGAGTCAGTATCTCAGTGTCTTTTTGATCTTGTTCATTCTGATGTATGGAGACCGGTTCCTTTTGTCTCAAAAGGAGGTCATCGATATTATATCATTTTTGTTGATGATTTTTCTCGGTATACGTGGATATATTTCATGTCATCTCGTAGTGATGTTTTATCCATCTATAAGACTTTTGCCACCATAGTCCATACTCAGTTTTGACTCTTCTATTCGCGTTTTTCGTGCTGACTCTGTTGGGGAGTACTTATCGGGAGCTCTTCGTGTTTTTCTTGCTAAGCAGGGCTCTCTCCCTCAGTTTTCTTGTCCCGATGCTCATACTCAGAATGGTGTGGCCGAACGTAAACATCGCCATCTTCTTGAGACCGCTCGTGCTCTTATGCTTACTTCTTATGTTCCACCACACTTCTGGGTCGAGGCTGTTTCTACTGCCACTTTTTTATCAACATTCAGCCCTCCTCTGCTCTTCAAGGAGGGATTCCAGTTGAGCGCCTATATGGTAAGACTCCTGATTATTCTAGTCCTTGCCTCTTTGGGTGTGTATGCTATGTTCTTTTTGTACCTCGTGAGCGCACCAAGCTGACTGCTCAGTCTATTGAGTGTGTTTTTCTGGGCTATAGTGCTGAGCAGAAGGGATATCGCTGTTAGGATCCTGTTGGCCGACGAATGCGGATTTCTTGGGACGTTACCTTTGATGAGTCTTGTCCTTTCTATCAACCCCTTCTTCTTCTTCCACTTCAGCATCTATTGTCGAACCGCTTTCTTTCCTGACTTTTCCTTCCACTCCCATAGTTACCACTCCATCACCACAGCCCTTGGTCTCTCTGGTGCCTCCTTCCCAATCAGCACCCTCTTGACCACTAGCATCCTCTCCTAAGGTTAGTCTGGATCTTATTTCTTCTTATTCTCTCTACTATACCCGTCGTCCTGGGTTTAGGACTCTTCTTATGTGCCCTCTTCTTCTGCTAGGCCATCCTCTTCAGCCTCTCCTCGCTATGCACTTCGTGATCGCCAGTCTATTCGGCCTTCTGCGCGTTTTGGTTTTGCTGCCGCTGCTCTTACCGAACTGACTTCTTATCGTGATGCTGTTATTCATCAGGAGTGGCAGCATGCGATGGCAAAAGAAATTACTGTCATTGAGCATATTGGCACGTGTGTAACATCCTGATTTTTGGGAATTTTCAAAACCTTGAATTTAAAAATAAATTTTGAATTTTGTCTGAATTTAAATCAAGCTTAAAAGAATTTTCAGAAATTTAAAAAAAATTAATATGATTAAATTAAACCTCAACATTAGCTGAAATTATTTTAATTGAGTTCCTAGTGTCGCAAGAAATTTTCTGGAATTAAAATAAGCTTCAAATGAATTTTAGAATTTTCAAATGATTTAATCTGAGTAAAATAAACATTAACATAGGTTGGAAATATTTTATTTAGATTCATCAGGTCTCAAGGAATTTTCTGGTATTTTTGGTGAATTTTTGGGATTTATTTGCTATTTTCTAGAGCCCCTGGGAATTTATTTGAATTTTCTGAAAAGAAATAAAGTTGGGGAAAAGCCTTGGCCGTCCGATCCTTCTCCCTGCCATGCGTCGGCTTTGCGCCGGCTTGGCCCAACACCTGCCGCCCTCTCCCGCGCTTCGCCGCTCGATCCACCCCAGCTCCACGCGTCAAGCATCCAGCCCGCCTAAGCGTCGCCCTGCGCCCGCCGTCCGATCCGACCCCCGTGCCACGTGGCAGCACACGCTCGGTCACGCGTCGCGCCATGCCGCGAAACCCTAACCCTGACCAGCCGCCTCGCCTCGCTCGCGCCCCGCCGTCGATCCGGCCACACGGCAACCATCCCGCGACCTCGCGACCGCACCCCGCCCGGACTCCCTCTCCACCGTCCGATCGGCCACGCGTCGCCTCCTCGCGTCGTCGTCCCCGATCAGGACTCGTCCTCCCCGCGCCGTCTCCCTCCCGACCATCCTCGGGACGCGTGCATAAAAGCGTCGCCGTCGTCTCGGTTCGCGTGCTCGGAACCTCCTCTACTGCTCCTCGCCGTCGCCCCCACCGCCGGTGAGCGCCGCCCCAGAACCCCTCCCTCGTCGCCGTCGCTACCGCCCGTCCCCGCCGCCGGAACCGTCTTCGCCGGAGAGCTTGCCGCCAGCCGCCCCGTCTTCTTCTCCGTAAGCCGCACCACCGCCGCTGACCCTCCGCCGTGCGCGTTGGTCGCCGGAGACCACTCCGCCGCCGTCCCTCTCGCCCGCCCCGCGCGTGCCTCGCCGGACTCCACCCGGATTGCGCCGCGTGGTCTCTTCCGAGCCGTCAGATCGCGCCGCCTCCACGTCAGCCCTAAGCCACCTCAGCCCTCCACGTCAGCCCTAAGCCACATGGCAGCCACGTGTCACCCACGTCGGCCACGTCACCAAATCGTCCCCGTGTGCGCTGGCGCCACGCCAAGAACCACGCCACCCCGTGTACACGTGGCGGCACTAGCGCGCGCCACGTCAGCCCTAGCCCGCCGCATCAGAAGCCCCTCTCCCGCGTACACTATTTTGTGTGTCGGGTCTACGGTGAACACGGTATTCCGTGCGGCGGGTTCACAGCACAGTGCACTTTTCGAATGTCCCGATTAAATTTAGAGTTTATTTTCCGAGAGCCCGTTCCCCTCCGTCCTAGCTCCGATTGACCCCGTTCTTTTTCCTAAATTCATCTAAAATTGAGCTCTAGCTTTTCGTTCTAGTTTCATGAGTTTTGAAGTTCATTTGCTTGTCATTTCATGTGTTTTTCTTGTTTTGGTCGTTTTCTCTCTCGTTAGATTCGGATTTCGGAGGAGCAGGATCGACGCCCGAAGACCAGGAGTACTTCACTGAGCATAACCAAGGCAAGTCGTGTCCTTTGATCATGTTGAACCCAGTTTGCAATCTATTATTTAATTATTTTGTTTTAAATTACATTGCATCGCTATTTTTATGCAACCGTTGTAATTGGTAGTTATCGCCCCAATTGAATTTATCCCTCCTTGATATTTTGGAATGCCCTGATACCTTTGTCACCTTAGGATGGGAAACATACTAGTGATGTTAGATTATTGGTCACATGGGTTGGTATGACAGACTGCTTAGCTTTGCTTATAGTTCCGAATGGGTTTATCATCACATGTGAATTATTAATTTGACTTAATGAGATATGGAATAGTGGTTGGTGCCACGTTTATTAAAATTTGTGCCATGAAGTTGGTGCATCATCGGTGATGGTTATACAAACCTGGATTTGCACTCGGGCGAGTGATCGTGCAGTAAAGGGGGAGTGTTGGAACACTTCGAGGGATGTGGTAGCTAGGGGTGGAAATTTAGCTTGAAGCTCACGAGCCGGCTTGGCTCGTAACGTGTTCGAGCCAACTCGGCTCGAGCTCGTAATAATTCGAGCCGAGCCAAGCCCAGTCCTCAGCTCGTAAGAAAAACGAGCCAGGCTCGAGCCGGCTCGCGAGCTGCTCGTTGGCTCGTACGAGCTATAGAGTCCGATCGGCTCCACTCATACTTAACCGGTCGCTCGATCGCTCGCCCGCCCCCGCTCGCTCGCTCCGCTCCAACCCGCTCGCACGCACACGGCACGCACCCGCCCGCTCGCTCTCTCCAACCCCGCCCGGTGCCGCCGCCTCTCCTCCTCCCCGCTGCGATCCCCTCTCGCCCGCCCCGCGCCGATCCACCACCCCTAGTGCCGCCGCCGCCCGCCGCCGATCCCCTCTCCCCCTTTCCCCGCCGCGATCCACCGGCCCCCGTGCCGCCTCTCCCCTCGCCCACCGCGATCCCCTCTCCCTACCCGCCCCGCGCCGATCCACCACCTGCTGCTGCTGGTTGCTGCTATTCAACATTCTGAATTTCTGATAATGTTGCTCTTTGCAGAAATCTCCTATAGCAGTGAGTGATTTAATATATGCATGTTGGTGTCTCACACGTTGTTCTTGCCGCTTGCTCTCTTATAATCTTGGAAATGTTGTTGGAAATGTTGTGCAATATATGCATGCATGTTGGTGTTTGATCTTTTTGGAAATGAAATGAAAGCTAAATCTAGACTTGAACTGCTGGCGCTGATATTTTGATGTTTTGATGCCTAATGCTGCTGGCGCTAAAGCTAAATCTTGGAAATGTTGTTGGAAATGAAGTGCTGATATTTTGATGCCTAATGCTGCTGGCGCTGGCTGCTGTTGAACTACTGCTGCTAAATCTAGACTTGGCTCACGAGCTGGCTCGAGCCAAATTTCGAGCCGAGCCGAGCCGCCCTTCTGGCTTGTTTCAGAAACGAGCCGAGCCGAGCCGAGCCGCCCTTCTGGCTTATTTCAGAAACGAGCCGAGCCGAGCCGAGCCGCACTCTACAACGAGCTCGGCCGAGCCTGGCTCGAGCCGGCTCGGCTCGACTCGTTTCCAGCCCTAGTGGTAGCCCCGCCCGGGCAATGTTAAGGACTTCACTTTGTGCGCCATTGATCTGAGCCTTACCGTGCAAACCACATGTCTAGTATGGGATGGACCTGGCTGACTAATTTGGGAGGTTTCAACTTTAATCTTGGCCATTGAGATGAACATGGTTGCTGATTTCCATGTGGCGCAAGGGGGGTGTGATGCGAACCCCTAGCGGGCGGATTAAGTTGTAACTGAACTTTGTAAAGACCTTGTTGTGATTACCTTAAGCTGATGCTAATTACATCGTGTGGGTACAGTTGTGCAACCTCTGCAGAGTGTAAAACTATTCGAATAGCCGCGTCCTCGGTCATGGACAATGCTCGGTGATTTCACACGAGGGGTAGTTATTTCTGAAAACTCGTGGATTGTGGTTAGGCAGTGAATGGTTAATTCATTGTTGGTTTAGCTTATGGATGGGAGGTCCATGAGCGGTTGATTTTGCTTGTGAATAGGTGTTCGCAAGTGGTTATGTCAGTTCCTTTGATTATTTATTTAATTATTGTTTTACTTAAAGTTCGCTTTCAATCTATTTACAGTATTTACCTTTAAATGTCACTTTATGCAAATTAACCTTTCAGCCATCCTTTGGTAAGCCTTGCATACTATATTGCATTCATTTGTTACAAACGACTTGCTGAGTACCAATGTACTCACGGCTTTATACCCAATGTTGCTCAGTTGAGGAAGAGGAGTATCATGTCGGACCCGAGCAACGACTCCTGGATCCTCTGTGTAAATCGCACTAGTCCAGGATCAAGCTAGTGCACACAGTGGATAACAAAGATTTATATCATGCACAATGACATTTATTCATTAACTAAATATGGGCCTGATGACCAAAGTTTACATCAATGGTTCATAAACCAAAATTAAATATAAGCAACGGAAGAAAACCAATGAAGCAGCAGCCCATCCTGCCTGCCCACAGGCGAATGACTGTAAAACGCGGCCTAGTCGTCACCATCCTCACCGAAGTTGTTGACGTCATCCTCTGGCAATAGATTTTAGCAAGGTGAGCACATAAAGTACTCCCAAAGTAAGCACATAAAGTACTTACGCAAGTTACACCAGGAGTTTTAACAGAGTGAATGCATGCATAGGGATAACAAAGGAAGGCTTATTAAGTTTATTTGTGCGAAAAACAGTACTGAATTTAAATACAATAACATAAGTGCAAAAGCTGAATTTTATACATTAGATAGAAATAATAATTTAACAAAATAATATCGTTAGTGCAGGCTCCAACCAAACACTAACCTAGTCACAGGTATCCCACCTGGTCCATCTTTTCAAAAGGTTTCACATGGATTCCATCTATCCATATGCTTTTCAAAATCTCTTATGGATTCATTTTGTTAATGCAGGCTCCGACCAAACACCAACTTATTCACAGGTATCCCACCTGGTCATGGATTTCATCCATCCATCCATAAGCCTTTTTCAGAAACCATTTTAAAAACCAAAATCTAATCCATGAAAAACTTTACCCAGCTTGCCCATGACCGTGGGCACGGCTATCCAGGATAGATTATACACTCTGCAGAGGTTGTACAGCTTTACCCACAAGATATGATTATCTCATATTGTCGGCCACTACACGCTTCCATAGGCGTGCGACTGACAAAATCATAACAAGGCCTTTACAATGCTAAGTCTTCAACCTGGTCACGCCGCCACTAAGGTTTCACCACAACTTGAATCCACAAGTTGGAGCCCCCTCTTGTGCCGTGTGAGACTTCTCATGGCTTACGCCACGCTCACATTCAACCTATAGCGAGACCAAAGTTGGGACCTAACAAATTAGTCAGCCAGGACTGTCCCATACCAGTCTTGTGGTAGTATGATATGGCTTTGCAATAGTAGCTCACAGACCGATCCTTAACTTGACTTAGGCTCAAACCACATATCCCCTTGTGCCTGACAATCAACAATGTGTCACCGAACAACAATGCATGCCAGCACCCACCACCTAACCATTAGCCTAGGTCAAAACCAAGTTTTATATTTTTCGTTTGAAATATTCGTATACCTTCTTGACTCACCGAAGTCAAGAGTAGAGTTTACAAAATCATTGTTTTCAAGTGAAACAAGTATTCCCACTTAAATCATTTTAAGCATAGCTAAGTAATTCTATAAAACTTCTAGTCAATACTATTGTACCAACTAGGTTTTCATCTAAGGTGACAAGGCATAAGGAAATACAATATCAAATTTGGCCATACACAAAGGATTTAGGTATAACTAGAATTTAAATCGAATTTAAACTAGGTTTGAATGAAAGTACGCATGCATAATACTTTTAAAAACAATATAAATAATTTAAATTACTGGGAGCAACATGATCAAAGGTGTAACTTGCCTTGCTTCGAAGTTTGCTGAGATTCGCTGAAGTTATACTCTCCGGAATAGTCGTAGTCTACACGTGAAAAGCCAGAACAAACTAAACTCAAATAAAATCCAAATAAAATCCAAATTTTATAAAATAAATGCTGGAAGATAGAATATGAATTTAGAAATTTGGATGGATCCAATCGGAGTTAGAGCGAAGAAGAAGGACTTCTGATAGTTTGATTTCCAAAGAAATGAATAAAATGAATTCTTGGAATTCTTTTCTTTATGAAGAAAAAGTGGTCGGAAGCTACAATATTTGTGTATAGTTGAAAGCATGATCGAAGGCATAGTCGAAGACATGATCCAACCATAGTCGAATCAACTGTTGAAAATGCGGAGGTCTAAGTCAAAGACAAAGACTCCAAGTACGAGTGCAGTCGAATTCGAAGATTAAGATTCAGTCGAAGATTTGCTCAAATCGCATAGGTCGAAGAACACTATAACAGTTGAGAACCAAGGGTAGTCGGAGTCGGGCGGTCGGAGAGATCGGAAGGTTCAGAGAGGTTGAAGGGTGCGGAGGTTAAAACGGTCCAACAACCATGGTCGGTTTAAAGACGGAGGTCGAAGTCGAAGGCTCCGAGATTGAAGATCGAAGTCTAAGTCTTCGAGGTCGAAGGTCGAAGGCTGGAGTTGAAGGCTCCGAGCAGTCGGAGTCTAAGAAACGTCCGAACAGCGGAGTCTAAAGATCCTCCGAACAGTCTTATAAGCCTCCGAATGTCGGGGTCTAAGAATCGGAGGGCTGGGAAAGTCGGACGGCTTCACGTGATAAGATCCGAGCGATCCAACGGCAGCGAAGACCGGTGAGATGTACAAAAGAGGGAGAAGAGTATAAGTCCGGTTTCACTTTGGCGCAAGGTTCGGGCTTCGCAGAGTTTGCTGGTGGCGAGGGTGTAGCGGAGGCGGGGCACAATTATCGACGGCGGAGACTCTCCGATGACGGTTTGCTCGGAAAGGGGTGTCGAAGGTTCGCACGGGCCTGATTAAGGTTACCGCGGCGGGGTACTCTGGTCATGCTCTAGCTCGGGAAAAGGGTGAAGGAGGTGCGCGCGGTCCTGTCGAAGATGTTGGCGGTGGCGGCATCGGCGTCGGCGAAAGAGACACTCCGGCGGGGGGATTGCTTGGCGGAGGGGTGGCGAGGTGAAGAAAAGAGAGAGGGGATTGTGAGGAGTGCATTGGTGCTCTTGTGCATTACCGCAAGTGGTTGGAAGGTGGTCGGCGGCGAGGTGAAGCAGTGGCGCAACTCGGACGGCGGTGTCCACGGTGTTACGGCGGTGAGGAGACTCAACCAAGGGCGGTCGAGAAAAATTCAAAAAATTATGAAATATATACTAAAAAATAGATTATGAATTTAGATGAATTTACAAACTGGAATCACTTGATTCGGAGTTTGGACGGAGGAGAACGAGCGATTGGAAAACTGGCGGATCATAAAATTCTACAAAAGAAAAATCTTCGGAATATTCCCGCGTGAATAGTAACGGGCAGCAGCTCTTTTCATTGTTTTTGGCCGTGTCGTCGGTGAGAAAAGGCACAGGAGGTGAAGCCAATGGGTTGCTAATGACCCGAGGCACATGTAGGAAGTGACGGCACGTCAAACGGAGTACGGTGACGACATGTACGGCGAAAATGACATAAGGTGTGTAGAGAAGAATATTTTTCGGGCAGGAAATATGGAGAAGCAATGTGAGCATGGCCTAGAACGCAGCGAGGGGAAGCTAGGAAAAATATCGGCTAAGCCGAAAACTCACCGGAGGCGACGCAATCATCGTTTGAACGACGTCGGTACCGAAACACGAAAAATTCAATATCTTCGCGCTCGGTCAGGCGAATCCAAAACCATCTGAAACGTAGTCTCCTGGGATGGTTTGGCACGTTTTGACGTGGACGGATCGTTGAGAGCATTCCCGGACAGGCAGGGACACGAAGTGCAATTTGCGGCCATGGCAAAGTGTCAGGCGCAAAAATTTTGGAAAGGTTTTTGGACAAACGGAGGGGAGCACGGCGTAGAACGCGTCGAGACGAACTCAACGCCGCAGACGGCTCGGCCAACGGACTAGCGAAACACGGTTCACAAGACATTAAGCAACCTACAGACTGACATCGGCGTTCCGGGCAAACGGAGAGGAATTAACATGCGAGAGTTACGGCGAATCGAAGGGTAAAGCATGGGGATCGTGATGCTCACCTTGGTTTTGGTCGGGCATGCACGGTCGGCTGGTGGCAACACGACGAACGGCGACCTGATTTGGCCCACGGTGCCGATGATGCTCCGGCGAAGGCGAGGTGAGCACCGCGTAGAACGCGATGAGGCGAAGCCAACGGTGTGGTCAAACGTAGCGGCGCTCCACCGGACGAGGTACAAAAGGCCGAAGAACGACGCTTGAACTACAAAAGTAAAACTCCGATTGCGGCCAAACGAGTGGGAGAGGGGACTTGAGATTTTCGGGGGTGAGTGAGGATGAGAAGGGGCTCACGGTGCTCCCTTTTATAGGGGTTGAGGAGGCCCGAGGAGAGAGATCGACGGGGCATGTCTTTGAATGGTATGGTTTAAATCCCGCAAAAATGGGCATTAATGAGATGGAAACGGTGGGGGAATGAAAGAGCTTGATGAGGGGAGTTGAATGCAATTTATTTCATGCAAAACCGTTGAGTAAATTATGAGTTATGAGAGATTGAAAAAGCTCCAAAACGTGGCCATGGACGCTATGTTATTGCTGCACGCACGGTTGCTTCTTGAGGAAGAAGGAAAAGGAAGAGAGAGAAAAGAGAGAACAAGAAAAAAAAAAAAAAAAAAATTCAAAAAAATTTTAAGAAAATTTTCTAGAGATCCTTAGAACCTGAAAAGAATAAATAAAATATTTTCGGAATTTTTTGAACATTATTTTAATTTTTAAAAATGTTTTTCTTTTTCTAGCTTTAAATAATACAATAAATAACAAATAAAGGCTAAAAATCTTAGAAAAATTCATAGAAGTTTCTAAGGCTATTTTGAACTTATAAAAATATTTTCAACTAAAATTTAGATATTTTTCTTTATAAAAATATTTTTTTGTTTAACAGAAAGGCTCTTTTCTTTAAAGCTGAAAATCAGGTCAACTAAAATTTAAGAAAAAAATTCAAGCGACCAAATAATTTTAATTTTAATTTTAAACTAAATTAATTATGGTTTTATTTTATATATTTTTATTTTTTTTTTTTTTTAACTAAACAGCTAGGCTGTTACATATCACCAGCAGGAGGTTTCAGAAGGAGAGTACTTCGACGACTTCGCGGTTTAGGCTTCATTCTCTACTCGATAACCTGTGGGCTTGTCAATTGGCCACTACGCTTTATTTTAGATTTCCGCTACTACTCTTGTTAAGCCTTTGGGCCAGTATATTGTAAGCTTGACTATAAGGTCGTACCTTTTGAGTTTTATCGATATTGGAGCTTTCCTTTATTATATCGCGTAGATGGTTGTGATTTTATCTATGTTTGACTGTGTGTACTAGCATGATTCTGGGACTAGTGCAGAATACACAGAGAGACCGAATTTGCATATTCGGGTCTCGACAACGTGGGATCTTGTTCCTCTCCTGCACGTGTCATTCCTATCACATGCAAGTGGGTCTATAAGGTTAAGACTCGCTTTGATGATTCTCTTGAGCGTCACTACAAGGCTCATCTTGTGGTGCACGATTTTCAGCAGGAGCATGGTCATGACTATGATGAGACTTTTGCTCCGGTTGCTCACATGACCACTGTTCGCACTCTTCTTGCTGTAGCCTCTGTTCGCCAGTGGTCTATCTCCCAGTTGGATGTCAAGAATGGCTTTCTTAATGGCAAGTTATGTGAGAAGGTCTACATGCAGCCGCCTTTTGGGTATTCTGTTCTTGAGGGTATGGTTTGTCTCCTTCGCTGCTCCCTCTATGATCTTAAGTAAGCTCCTTGTGTTTGGTTTGATCGTTTCTTTTTTTGTAACTGCAGTTGATTTCTTTGCCAGTGCTCATGATCCTGCTTTTTTTATTCATACATCGCCTCGTGGTCGGACACTTCTCATTTTATATGTTGACGATATGATCATTACTGAAGATGATTATCAGTACATCACTTTTATTAAGAAGCGTCTTCATGAGCAGTTTCTTATGTTTGATCTGGGTCTACTTCGCTACTTTTTTGGAATTGAGGTTATCTCTACCCCTGAGAGTTTCTATTTATCCTAAGAAAAGTATATTCATGATCTTCTTGAGCGTGCATCTCTTACTGATCGGCGCAAAGCTGAGACTCCTATGGAACTTAATTTTCATCTTCGTCTTACTGATGGTAAGTCTATTCCTGATCCTACATGCTATCGTCATCTTGTTGGGAGCCTTGTTTATCTTGGTGTTACTCATCCTGACATTTCATATTCTGTGCATATCTTGAGTCAGTTTGTTTCTGCTCCCACACAGCTCCATTACAATCATCTCTTTCATGTTCTACGATATTTTTGTGGAACTATCTCTCGTCGTCTCTTTGTCCCACGCTCTAACTCTTTACAGCTCCAAGCATATTCTGATGCCACATGGGCTAGTGATTCCTCTAATCGCCGGTCTCTCTCTGCTTACTGTGTTTTTCTTGGTGGTTCTCTCATTACTTGGAAGACTAAGAAGCAGATAGCAGTTTCTCGTTCGAGTGCTGAGGCTGAATTGCGAGCGATAGCGCTATTGACTACGGAGGTTACTTGAGGATTTTGGTGTTTCTGTTTTTACACCGACTCCTCTTTTGTCTGACAGTATAGGTGCTATTAGTATTGCTAAAGATCCAGTGAAGCATGAGCTTACAAAGTATATTGGTGTTGATGCTTCATACATGCGGACACAGGTGCATGATCTGATTGTTGCTCTTCAGTACGTGCCTTTCAAGCTTCAGTTGACAGATTTGTTCAAAAGGCACAAACCAAAGCTTAACATAGTTTTCACCTCTCCAAACTTAATGTTATTGATTCACCAAAAGTTTGAAGGGGGTGTTAGACATATCCCATATATATGTAATTACCATGTTGTATAAGGGGTTTTCTGCCTATATTGCATATCTGTACGTGTATATATATTAGTCTCATAATAAATACAAGCGCTATTCATAACAAACAAAATTAACAGGTTCTTTCTCTCCCAAGACAAAAAAAAATTGTCAAGTTTATGAACTCTGTAGTGTACTTAACAGTACAATACTCCTTATCGTATAGACATGTAGCTCTCTAGTCTCTCCACAGTTTGTACAATCTGGTATTCTGTAGCAAACCTTCCATTCTGTACATCTTGGCCCATTGCCCCCTCCGAATTCCTATGTGCTTCTGTTCTTCAAGCTGCCTTGAGAAGAAGGGAACACCCCACTGTACTCAAAGGCCCTGCTATCCATATCAAACGACGTAGACGACGTCGATGCGGTGGAGTACGGATTCTTTGGCGTGACCTTCATCTTTCTCGAGTCGACGCTGAACGAAGAGCTCGTCGACATCGAACCCGGTGTGAGCCCATTGTCCTGCATTATCACCTCGATCTCCCTCACAATGCTGTTCATTGACGGCCGGTCAGTTCCTACCTCTTGGACACATTGCAATGCCAGCTTCAAAAACCTTGGGAAACCGAGGAGGTCCCCCATTTTCTGAAGAACTGGGTCCATCACCTCCTTCAGCCCACAGTACAATCGGTCTTCCATGTCTAATGCCGTCTTCACCTCACGGACAATGTACTTCTTCTCGTATATTGGTGGTTTGGCCACTATGAGCTCTAGCAGTACCACGCCGAAGCTATAGACATCGCTCTTCGCTGTGAGCTGCTGTGTCATGTAGTACTCTGGGTCCAGGTAGCCCTGCATTGATGTCAAGTGTTTTAAAATTTTGGACTGAAATGATGAACAATATAGTCAAGTTTCAATGAAATGGCAAGCATGTCATGGTTGTTATAAAAGACTTACCAGTGTTCCCTTGACGTTTGTGCAGAGTTGGCCTTCCTCACTGTCTGATACCAACAAGGAGAGCCCAAAATCTGCGACCTTTGCGGTCATCTTCTCGTCCAGCAGAATGTTGGAGGACTTCACATCTCTGTGAATGATTGGAGGATTGGCATGGTCATGGAGGTAAGCTAGGCCTCTAGCTGAATCTAGAGCCATCTTAAGTCTCCTACTCCAGTCCAATTGTACTCCTTTCATGCCTACAATGACCAATTGTGATCAATCCAGCTGATAATTATGGGGAAAAGATCATGTATGATTTGCAAAAATTGTGGCACAACATCTGTACTTCTTGGTTTCAGAAGTTAGCCAACAAGGCACACATCCTGTATAATTGAAACTTGAAAGTTACTAGTGACAATGAGATGGAAGAACATACCATATAGGGCCTCACTTAGAGTTCCATTGGGTATGAACTCGTAAACAAGCATCCTTTCGCCCTTCTCGAAGCAGAAACCAACTAGCCCAACCAAGTTCTTGTGATGAACCCTTGAAAGGAGCTCAATTTCTGTCTTGAACTCAAGCCCACCCTGCATGGACCCTTGCTTGGACCTCTTGATGGCCATGAGCTGCCCATCTGGAAGTTTTCCACGGTACACCTGTTTTATCGGAACCGAAAATATTATGGAACTGTCCTAAAGATAAGAAAGAAAAGCTGCACTTTCAGTTCTGCGAATGATTGTTTCCTTACCGTTCCATAGCCTCCTGCTCCAATTGCATTGATTTCTCGGAAGTCATTCGTGCTCAACTTGAGTTCTTCCAGTGTGAAGCATCTAGCGCTCTTGAGTTTTGGCGCTTCGCCAATATCTTCCCCCGTTGATCCCCATGATGCTGTAGAAACATGAACAGAAAGATCAAAAAGGAGGTAAAGCAACATGAGATGATGCAGTCTGTACTAAAAATATGAGGTACGGTGCATTACCAAAAGGATTGTTGAGGGAGACAAGCCTCTGAGCCCGTCTCTTTTGCCGAACAGCGTAAACTCCGATCAGCGCAAGCCCAACAACCAGGAGAACAGATCCAGTCACAACCCCAATCAAAACAGCTCGAGAAGCTGCAACACCAACAGCTACACGTCAGCCTAGTCCATTTGGTAGCAACAAAAACATCAGTGAATAACTGAATCAATTACCTTTGTCGTGGAACGGGTAAGGATGTGCCTGCACATAGTAAGGTCCAAAGATCTCTGGTGTCTTGTAAGTCTGAAGTGTCAGGTTGAAGCAGTTCAACACCTGGGAGTAGTTGAACCTCTTCTGGTTTACCGGGCATGCCCTGATATCCACATTTAGGTACGTGTTGTCGTTGGAGTATGACAAGCCTAGCCGGTTCGGGGTACAGCTGCTCAGTTTGCTCGAGAGGCTGCTGTGCAGCTGAGTAAGGAAATAGTTGACGTCGCCGAAGGAAGGAGCTCTAAAGACGATAGTTTCGACAAAAGGATTTGCACACTGGACATGAAAGGAAGGAGGCTCAGGTGGAGGTTTAGTTAGCAGGCCCGTGCAGGGCATCATGCCGGACAGAAGAGAATCTCCACTGCATAGTGGGTTTCCTGCAAGCCTGATAACAAAAAAAAAAAAGCAGCAAGAAAACATAAAGAATTTGAAGGGAATGGAATGCACAGTGTGTCCTGAAATGAGCAGTGATACGTACCGGAGATTTTGGCCATCCAAGTTGTTGTACACTGTAAATGAGGTGATTTTGTTGTTCTGGATATCGACAAGATGTAGACGGTTGCTGATGTTGTTGCCCATGTCAAGCGTTCCATTCAGTTGATTATCACTCAATATTCTGCAACAGTTTCAGGTTTTAACAAATCGGTAAAATAAAACATAGCATATAAGACAGAGATCCTTTTTTTCTGTTATCTTACACATTTTGCAACTCAGGCAAGCTGAAAAGCTTCTGTGGCAGTTGCCCGGAAAGCATGACTGACCGCATTTTACTACACCACGAAAGGAAAGAGCTTATTATCATGTGCAGCTCTAAGACTGCCTTTTTACTGAATTCAGATAGCACTGTAACTTACAGGGTCATTAATCTGGGAAATTCTGTAAACCAGCTTGGAACTTGAGAAGGTGCAAAGGTGTTGTAGCTTAGATCCCTGTGGATAGTGTCATATCACTCGTTAGTCATAGCGCGAGTGCAAGTTCGTATTGAAATAAAGATTGAGCTTGCACTAGGTTCTTACACATTTTCGAGCCCAGTCATTCCGGTCAAATTAGGCATCGGTCCACGTAGCTTGTTATTTGACAGCATTCTGGAGATTTTCAAGAAAAATGTTACAAGTGACACAAGTCACACAAAAATGCTTATCTCATCTAAATAATATTTTTGAAATGGTTGGCGCAACAACTTACAGAACATGGAGCTTAGTAAGGTTGTTCAAAGCAGGAACTTGGTCCGTGAAAGAATTGTTATTTAGACGGCTGTTTTCCAAAAGTACATCGAGATAATCAGCTTGCTACAAACACCCTAACTGTCCAAAGCAATTCTAGAGCAAGTTCTCTGAACACTTACAGTACTTCAAGTGTTGGAATTACCCCAATAGATGCTGGAATCGGTCCACTAAAATTGTTCCTGTCCAGAAGTCTGGACACAACAGATCATAGTCAGATAAGTCACATTTCAAATGATAGAAGGGGCAAAACCTAAATCTTTGAACTTACATATGCTTGAGGACCATGCTGGAGTTGAACAGATATTCCGGGATAGTACCTTCCAGCATATTTTCGTTGAGATGGCTAAAAAGGGCAGAAGAGACATATGAATGAGTGATAACCAGGTAATAAATGTGATTGTCAAGAAACTGATGTTCCTTAGGACACTCACAAATGTTCCGCCTTAAGTAGCTGGTCCAATCCACCTCCATTGTCCCTGGAGTTTGGGAGAGGTCCGGTCAACTGGTTATCAGCCAGGTCTAGCCATGTAACCTTGGAGAGCTTGCCTAACGAGGGCGGAATGCTGCCCGTGAATTTGTTTGAGTTCAGAGCGCTGTGGAAGGACATCGAATCAAGAAATCACATTGAGATCCAACAGACACAGACATCTTGCAAACAAAACTCTGAAATGTTAGAAGAACAATGGTCTTACAAGAAATTGAGTTGTGACAGGTTGCCTAGTTCACTCGGAATAGTACCGCTGAAACTGCAGCCTATTAATGCTCTACAAAATAATTCAAGTTACACAGAAGATGGTAAGTCAGTAATTAAGGTGGAAACAGAAGATTGTCTAGTTGACAGGTAGAGCAATGCCTCCTTTGTTCAGTAAGGGAAGCTGTTGCAACTTACAAGGTTTCAAGCTGAGCCAACTTCCCAATAGCAGCCGTCAGTGGACCACCAAGGCCTTTATTTGAGGATAGATCCCTGCAGTGCATTCATCAGTCAGAGTCAGTGATTCAATTTCCTAATGTTACTTTGTCGTGTAATAATAAAACAGGCAAAAGCATAGAGGCATCCATAGCATGAATTATCTCAACACTGAACTTAATTTGGAATGCTCAGAAGCTCTCTACACAAGCTATGAGAATTGTAGGATGTTTTCATAAAACAAAGTTATATGATGGTAGCACTCACAAGACCCTCAATTCAGTCAGGCTTCCTATATCATCACTCAGAGTGCCTCTCATGTCCATATCGAATAGATTTCTGCGATGTTGAAGAGAGTCAGGGGAAATCAAAAACAGGATCTTGGACAACTGCTAACATTGCTGGGATCAACTCTACTCACAGTGCTGTGACCCTTGAGTTGCCATTGCATACAATTCCATCCCATTTCGCGCCACAAGGATCATTAGATTTCCCCCAGCTACCAGGCACATTTGTCCATTTCTTCATCAAGGATTTCAGAGCAGCCGCTGCAAGGTAGGAGGAGGGAGACAACTTGTCAAACAACTTTATGACCAACCATTGGATAATTATTTAATTAATAGATTGTGATATGCATTAATTGAAATTAGGTTGGACTCGGCAATAATATCTTCTGCAACTTGCTCATACCTCAATAGAGGCTTCACTAACAAGGCCAAATTTTCAATGGAAGTACCATAAAAATATAGTCTGAAAAATATTAATTAGCAAAAATTATAGTGTCTGGCAGCATGAAACTGCAAGATTCACAAACACCATCTTTGCGCATATATATCATAATGCAACCGAATATAATGAAAAAGTTTGACATGCTGCTTTTATCTGAACAAGAAAGTCTGGGCAAACGGAAGAACACAAGACGTAGAAGGGGTGAGACTATAAACTGAATAATGACACCAAGAACACAAGAAAGCATCTTTTTCACCTCTGCCCTGTATCCTTGGTGCCATTCCACCTCCATCCATTCAAACAAATTACGTTCCAAAAATGAAAAATCCATCCAAACAAATTAATAAATCAGCACATGACAACTCAAGATTTCCAATCCCTAGCCCATCTGAACACTAAATGGTACCAAAACTGAGCTCCCAAGACAATTAAGTAGCTGCACATCCTAAAATAAACAAAACCTAACCCCATATTACCACTGCAACTGGACATCAAGAACAAGGAGAAAAAAAACTCAAAGCTCAAACTAGTTGCATGCAAACATGTACACCGAATTTGTCCTAAAAACTACAAGAACCAAGAAGAACAAAACTTGTCCTAAAAAAAACTTTGCAAGCTTACCATCTTGCGGGTTGGTGTCGGCAGAAGCTTTCATTGAACCAGCGACGCACAAGAACAGCAGCAAGAACAGCCTCCTCTTCATCATCCCCTCCCTGCCAGAGCCAGAACTGCAAAAGAATGACCCTTTTCTCGTTCCAATGTTTTCTCTGTGTTCTCCTGAAGCTCTCCTCTGCAAAAAGTAGTTCAGGGTAGAACTTTCCAAGTTGGAAGAAGGCAAGAAAGCAAAGCCCGCCAATGCTGAAATAAGCGTGTGTAAAATATAGCTCGTGCTTTCCTACACTTCTGGTTATACTTGGTCCAACCGCCAGAAGTTTCCTATGGTTGCCTTTTTCCTTTTCATTAGGATATTCACATGCACTTGCTAGGTTTGACACTCTCCTTGTAAATTATACAGGTAATGAAAAGTTTTGTAAATAATAAAATTTTGGTGGTTACTAATGAGGCCTTGCAGATTATCACCTTGACTTCTTAATTTGTAACGGAGCGTGTAAGAAGAATTCTTCCTTGCAACTAGCTGAAAGGGATTTATTTCTGTTTCATGGTGCAGTTCAATGTATCTCAATTGGAGCACTGCTTGAACTAATGTCAGATGATAATAAGTCCAGACCAAACATTCATTTGCGCAATTTTTTTTGTCATTTTATTTGAGTTTGCACATCAATTCGATATTTTTTTTAAAAAAAGAACATAAACCATAATGCAAACTATGTGGACGTTACGTTCTGGTAACGGTGTAACACGCACTCTTTTTACCATTTCTTGGGCTGAACAAAGAAAGAAACGAAGGAAGGCCTTCTTATGTGGTTGATGAACGCGTACGGATCTAAACCTGTTCAACAAAAACGGTGGCACCAATGTTGCATAATGTTCAAACGAGTCTCTATTCAATAAAAAGCATCGCTTGGAGTACCCACTTATGTACCACGAATCCGATGCACATTTGAAACCATGGGAGAGTTTGAAAATACAAGATCCTCCAATTACACCATCTCACCTAGTGATGTATCAATTGTGTATGCGACAATAAATCTTGTAAATAATCAAGTACTATTTGGCCCCGGTAACAGTGCGTGCAACATCGGTAATGCACATATGACATGAGAGCATCGTGAGAATGCATTTAGTCGAAAGCCTTAAGTATAACTCTATGTTCTCTTCAAGACTTATAATATATTAATATAGTAATCACTAGAGTGGTCAACATTGGCTTTTCGGTTTTGGACACAGTTGGGTTGACAAATGAATTGAGAATAATCCAAATTTAGAACCTTGTTATAATTCTGGTTCCAAATCAAATACCAACACCACAAGCAACATCTTTGTTTGTGTGCGTGTGAGAGGGTACGAAGCTGCCATTAAACAGTAGACTCAACAAAATTGCCATGGTATTCCAGTACAAACAAATGCATACTATTTCAATCTAGCACCAAATTAACATGAGCAAAATCTTAGCAAAAGTAATGGCCATGTCCTCTTGAATAGACCATACACAGCACCGTGTTAAAATCTTCACCAATTCTCGTCAATGCAACCAAATAAACCTAACAAACCTCTAAAAAAGTCCGCCATATCTTTTCCCTTATTATGACCATAACAGTATTAGTAGATCATAAAGCTAAATATGTTTTAAATATTGGCTAATTTTTGTGGTGGAATTTCCTCACAAACAACAACACGTATCCTAGATGATACTCCAAGCAAATTGTGAAATCTTATTGTATACTCCCCTGATTGCAAATCTAGCTTGTTTTGAACATTGTCACGGTCTCTAAGGTACCACTTCAATTGCTAATTTATAGTATCATAGTAGGTATGTCGTTACAAATCATACAAATTATATATTATGTGAGTATGTGTCATTACAATCTAATAATACAAATTTCACACGAGTAACCTATATTTTTTTTATATATTGATCGTCAAACTCAGAAATATTTTGCCAGGACGATTCTAGAATAGCTTATATTTGAGTATTCGATAAAGTTTTTGTGTATCTGCCGCATAACATTTCCGGGGGACTCCCCGCCCGGGGAGAGCGTCCACGCGTCAGGCCTCCACGAAGTAGCCCGTAAAGATTTGGTAATTACGTTTAGGTCCCTGATTTTCGTAAAAAAGTCTCTAGATTTTTGCGAAAAAGCCTCTGCATACTTTTTTGCTGGGTAGCGACCGTAGTTTCCCGTAATTACGAACAAACCCTTAGTTCTTCCAAAAAAGCACCGGTTTTTTACGAAAAAACCTCTTCACTCTCCTTTTATTGCGAAAAGGCTCTCAATTTTTTGCGAAAAAACCCCTACGCTTTCTTTTTACTACGAATTTTCGTCTCTTTTATTTCGATCCACACGATAGTTGAGGTGGTGTGACACCACGCCTATGTAGCTAGTACAATATGTTATAAGTTCAATCCTGCGCTCTAAAAATGTCCGTATTCAAGGTCAACGCCAAGCAGGTGCTCGGTATCCTGGTGCCCGTAGCAGAGCTACACGAGTCGAGGGCTTTATTACGTGTCATAGATTAGTTTTCTAGTAATAATAAAAATGATTATCTAGAATTGAGGATAATGTATGCAAGCTGTATTGACAGCTACGTTCCAAAGAAGTCCCCGTTTTGTTTTGTGACTTTTGTCTTCGTATGATTGTAACTCGGAAATCCTTCGGCATGCGCGACCACTTTATTCGAAGTTAGTTTCTGTTTGGACAAAGGAAGGATATGTTCTTTTTAATTTTTTAAATTGGTTTTTAATTTTTATTATAGTATCTAACTTTTGAACAGATTATTTTTTTTGAGATAAAATCTATAAATTAATTGTAATACATATTAAAAGCCTAACATTAGTACCATCCAAAATCACGAGCTGAGTATCTCTCCGTAATTTCTGTCATAAACAGCTAAAATTTAAAAATTTCAGTTAAAAACTATAAATTACAGCCATATTAAATATGCCCGAAATATTACACAAATTTTGTAGGAGTGGATGAAGTCAGGAAGACCCTACGCAAATTCATATATTCCAGACAATTCTTAGGTATCGGCATCTTATAAATTATATAAAAAAATATGATACAAAAAAATGGAAATCAACTTGGAGGACAAAACCTTCGAAATTTCTAAAGCACTAGAAACTGCTGTGCTTGGGATTTATCTCCTACCTCTCTCATCTGCACGTAGACTCGTTGCACGAGCAAGATAAGGCCGCGCTCAGCGTTTGGAGACGCGTTCGGCGTCAGCGTCAATTTTTTCCTATTTAATTTTTTGGTTTTTTTATGTTTTATTTTTTTCTATATTCTTTTATATTATTTGTGATGAGCTAACATATTTTTTTATTTTTAATTTATTTAAATTTAATTATACTAAATAATCCAACTTAGTTACAATAAAAAATCAATTAACTACAGCAAAAAAATCATAAACCATTGTTATTTTAAATGCTACTTAAAAATGATCTGTCTATAACAACATATGGATAGTCCAAATAGTACGGTACTTATATCTTGTGGTTGACGGTCATGGGTTCAAACCCAATAAAGCCGGCTTTCCTACTTTTATATATAATACTAGAGTTCGTAAAAAATTCCTGTAACTAACTAGATTCCGCATGTTGCGGTGAAGCACGTCAAAACAGCCGGAAACTGGCCCTAAAATAGTTGAGTAGAACCTAAAATATTTTTGCGTCACTCTTGTGATGACGAACACATGTACCGCGTCGTTGTGCTATGGTGCGTCTTCCATATACGGTTTCCGTAGGCTACCTCACATCAACACGCACTTCAATTTTTAATGACTGCGTGATTACATGGTAATGGTCAAACAGGAGCAGGTAAGTCGAAAGCTCAGACTGTTCTGAAAAAACTGAAATTTCAGACTAATCCTTTTCTTTTGAGAGTCGAAAATTCAGACTGAAATTTCAAACTCTACTTGTTAAGTTTGACTTGGTCACTGCAGTTTCCTCTTAGACTGGTCAAGGTTAAGGACGCTTCTCATTACTATATGTCTACCAAATTAATTTCGTAATCCATATGTGCGGCGATCAATATGGATGTTATGATACTCGAGTTTGGCATGGCAAATCATTTTTTAAATGTAAACTCAAAAATTTGCACATGTCTTAACATGTTCTTAATTGTGCCCGGTTGCTAGCACTACAATTCAGAGTAAGGGTCGTTGTGCCATCAAAGGCGATGTAATCTTCGGTCCTTTGTTTTCAATTTATGGCTAATAGCTTTTTTAAATAAATAAATAGGATAACATTTCCATCATTTTTTCGAGACGATTTATCAAAACAATTTTTTGAAACAATTTATCATATTCAGTTTGTTCACATAAACACTCATGTTAGGCTATAATCCATCAGCCGTAGACATAAGTCTTAAGACATAGCTGAAAAGAAACCACGCTACTTTTACGAGCCCCCACACCATTGGTTCTTCCCCTGGCCACTCCTTCTAGTCTTCTCAGCTATAGGGCCTCTTCTTTTCAATTTTTAAAATCTGCTCTTCAGCTTTTCTACAGTAACCAGCTTTCAAACGGTGGTCTTTTTAAAATAGAGTCTAAAGTTGATTGTAGTATATACTATAATGACTTTATTTATATCGGTCAAAACTGTACATAAGTTTTTGTTATTCCATACTCTCTCATAAATAGTCTAAAACTCATAAATCACAATTAAAAACTGAGCTAAAAAGAACACACCCGTAGGATCCAATCCGCCCCCCTTCCTGTTGACTCCAGCGGTCTTATAGGCGTCAGGGAGGGGGCCACTCGCTTCCCCGAATCCCTTTAAATGTCGGCTTAGCCTTATATTGGTGCCGTTTAAGCTAAATGACGGGCTAGAGTTAAGCGCCGGCAAATCTCAGACTTGTTTGTAGTGTATATTTATTGGGTTTTTTCCCTTTCTTCTTCCTTTCCCTTGGCAATTCCCGACTATGCTCCGGCACTGCCGCTGGGCCTTGGCACCTTTATATTTGTCATTTAGGTTCAATGGCGAACAACACTCTGCTGATGATGAGTTTGCATTTCCATTGTCATCTTCAACCTCCAGCTTAGTCTTAATCAGGAGTAGCGGAGGGCCATGCAGAAGGGTGATCAGCACGCTGTGCTAGAGTGCCGCCGACCATCGATGTCGAGGTAGATAGAGCTCCGACGAAGTAGCCAGACCACCCTCACCTGCATCAGAGCGTTCTCTCTCCATAAAGATCAAAGGATGCGATTGTAATTTTTATCTTTTTCAGAAT
Source organism: Melocanna baccifera (assembly GCA_036346265.1). Lineage (NCBI taxonomy): Eukaryota > Viridiplantae > Streptophyta > Magnoliopsida > Poales > Poaceae > Melocanna > Melocanna baccifera. The sequence goes on along the minus strand of CM070688.1, from coordinate 11,783,103 downwards.
CATTCCTGTAAGTATCCAAGGCTATCATTGTAATTTTTATCTTCAGGGCCTTTCCTGTAAAAGGTGAGAACGTTATAATAATCTTTTGTAACTAAAATCCGCAGCTTAAGGGCCGTTTGGTTTACCAAACTTTGCCTCAACTAAGTTAGCTAAACTTGACTTTATGATAAGCCTTCGGTTCTAAGCCACAATTGTAGTGTGCCACACTTACTTTAGCCCCTTACCCTACCCGTCATAGACTTATTTGCTAGCCAAAATTTGAAACAAGTGTGACGCCTGTTTTGACCATTACAAAAGCTATGGCCCACTTATTTTAGCTTAAAATCAGGTTCTACTTCTGATTTTTGTTTTTTCTCACTATTTAGTAATTTCGTCTTTTTCTGTTTTTTTAGATTTTTTGGGCTTTTTTCCTTTTATTTTTCTTATATTTCTTTGCATTGTTCGTGATGGACTAACATATTTTTTTATTTTTATTTTTTAAAAATTAATTATGCTAAATAAGCCAACTCAATTAAAGTAAAAAATCATTAGCCAATACCATTCCGAACGCTTTTACCACACTTACGACATAAAAATATAGCAAAGTTTGGAAAGCAACCAGACATATACCAAGTTCTCGTTGGGAGCTAAAACTTTTGAAGGCCCAACCCAAGCATGGCAGTCTGAAGTCTGAATATACGAACTGAAGACAAGATCATATATGCATGTCAGTGTAACGACTTGTACAATTTTGCACTAGGTAGAACCATAGAATCGCAAATACACGTAGAAATGCTACCTTGTTCTTCTACAGAACTCAGTCTTCTCTGTTTCTAACAAATACTCCATTACAGCAACATATATATATATATATATATATATATATATATATATATATATATATATATATATATATATATATATATATATATATATATATATATATATATATATGTGAGCCATTTGGCAAGCACACTATTAGATCAGTTGTACCAGCCTATGAGTTGCTAGACTTAAGTTGTACTACTACTTTACTTGCTACGAAAATACATGTCGTTGTCCCTCGATATATGTATGCAAGCTGTATTGACAGCTACGTTCCGAAGAAGTCCCCATTTTGTCTTCATATATGGTTGTCAGCTGTATTAACAGCTGCGTTCACTTTATTCTAAGTTAGTTTCTGTTTGGAGAAACGGAATTTCATACAAATTTTATCGGAGTGGATGAAGTCAGGAAGACCCTACACAAATTCATATATTCCAGACAATTCTTATGAATTGGCATCTTATAAATTATAAAAAAAATATGATACAAAAGGAAAATGGAAATCAACTTCGAGGACAAAACCTTCGGAATTTCTAAAGCACTAGAAACCGCGGTGCTTGGGATTTATCTCCTACCTCTCTCATCTGCACGTAGATTCATTAAACGAGTAAAATAAAAATGCTCTGTCTATAACAAGTATGGATAGTCCAACCAGTACGGTACTTATGTCTTGTGGTTAACGGTCATAGGTTCAAACCCAATAAACTACATATTAGTTATGTTATTTGTGGATCTCTTCAAGGAAAAAAAGAAAATGGCTTAAGAGCAAAATCTTACTGAAACAGGCTTTTCTATTTTTATATATAATTGTGTCGTAATAAAAAATCTCACTAGAGTTCGTAAAGATAGCGTAGCACATCAAAATAACCAGAAATTGGCCCTAAAGTAGTTGAGTACAGTCTAATTACAAACTATTGAAAAGTAATTCGAATTTGTACTATGTTCGTGTAGAACACTTCATACCAGACATAGTATGGTAGGTATATGCACAGTTTATATCAAACATAGTATCAATCTATAATAACTAACTTTGATTCAATTTTCTCTCTGTATGAAACTCCGCCCCGCACTATATATACATGTAGCAGCATCGCGTCTCACTCTCGTCCAAAACAAAAGTTGCAGTAAACCAATGCAATAAAGCAAGCACCAGCAGAGAAGACCGAAGAGCAGAAGAATCCGTCCGTCCATCCTGAGGAGAGAGAAGATTTTTTTGTGCTACCTTGTGACAAGGAAGCCAGGAAAAAGCAAAATCTTCAGAAGAGACAAAATTTGCATGGGGCCCGAGACAATATACTACTTGGTGTCAGAAGTAGCTAAGCGCTTGATTTTTTTGAGTGCAAATTTTCAGGCAAAATTACTATAGGTACCCAAAATTGTACTCAAGAGTTTAAAGCGAGGATTTTTTTTACTACAGGTGCAAATTTTGATTTTCTTTTGTATATCAACTCTGAAGTATGATTTTTCGCTATTAGATCGCGATATGAGATTTAATCTATAGCAAGTCAAGATGCGAGCTATTTTATCACAGCTTGATTTAGATGATGCACTTTTAGGGATCGACAAGATGTCAGCGATACTGTTCGCCGATAAGAAGCAAAGATCATAAGGTCTAATCTCAAATTAATCTTCATCTATCAAATAATATTTTATAAAAAGTTATGAAGGAGATATCCGCCGCCGCATTATACTGAAGCTGGAGCAGATTTACATGACCAAGAATCTGATCAGCAAGATGCATTTGAAGCAGAAACTTTATTCACATAAGATGGTGAAGGGAGTTTCATTGTTAAACCACCTGACAATTTTCAAGGAAGTTGTTGCAGACCTCGAGTTTATACATGGGTCTCATTTGCTATGCTCTTTTGAACTTTTTACTATTCTATATAGTGAGATACTCTTCGGTGAAGTTTATGAAGCTCTGCATTCTAAAGAAAAGATGAAACTGATGGTATGCATATGGGAAGGGTTCAAACGACAATTCAAGAGGCAGAAGCAAAAGCAGATATAGAGGCATATCTAAATTCAGGAACAGGAAGTCATGCAAGTATTGCAAAAATGATTGTCATGACATATCCGAGTGCTGAAAGTTACAGAACAACGAAAAGAGAAATAATAATTTTAAGAAGAATCAACAAGAGGATGAAGCTAGAGCTACTGTTATCACCAAAAAAGGTTCTGATGGAGATGTTCTTGTTGCCTTCTGTAACATCCTGCTTTTTCAGAGCATTTTTAAAGCTTTTAAAATAAAAAAATCATTTGGAATTTTTTTGAATTAATTGAAGCTTAAGTGGAATTTTCAAAACTAAAAAGATTTAATATGAATAAAATAAACTTTTAATTAATTAAAAACTTATTTTATTCAAGTTCCTTGTGTCGCAAGGAATTTTTCTGTATTTTATTGGATTTTTTGGAATTTGTTTGTACTCAATTTAAAATTCCAAAAAAAAGAAAAATCTTCTCATTTGGTCACCCATCCCTAGAGTGCTCCCATATGAGCACGCTCAACTCTGGAGTTATCAGGTCAACTCTCTTCCTTCATGAGTGAGGATTTATCTTCCCTTCTCTTTATTCCTTAGGCTTGTCTTCTTCTTCTCCAACCCAAAAACCATCGATCATGAGCCAGAGAACAGATCGGTCACGTTCTCTTTCTTCCCTTCCCTAGCTCTAATGGCAACTTTCAATCCGAGCATTATTTCAATGTCCATCTAAAAGGAAAGTTGTGCCAAATCACGCAAGGAATCCATACCATCTGGCCTCTTTGCGTTTTGTTTATCCGTTTGTCTTTTATCCCCTATTTTCCGAAATGGACTCTAAACTGAAATATATGAATTGGAGCCGGTTTCTATCTCTTCCAAGCCTATAAATGCGACCCCTTGGCCCCCCTACACATGTCCCAAGCCGTGCCAAGTCTCCCCGAAGGCCAGAACGCCGTCGGCACCGACGCCCTCCGGCCCCGAAATTGCTCGTCGTGTCCCAAGCTATCTGGTGAGATTTTTCGTGATTCTTTGCTCGTCGTGTCCCAAGCTATCTGGTGAGATTTTTCGTGATTCTTTCGCGTCACATTGTGTTCCCATGTACCATCTACCTTCTTGCTAAATTAATTTGATTTTGGTGCAACCAATCTCTTGGAATCGAGTTTTCCCCAATCTAGGCCGAGATCGCTTCTCGACGTCGATTCGTCGCCTCCGGTAAGTTTTAGCCCATACCGTCACCTTTCTTAGACTTGCCTCGCCGCGTTCTACGCGTGCTTACCTCCGTTGCCCCAAAAAGCCTCCGTAAATTTTTGTCTCCGACACCTCGCCATGGATGCCTATGGCATATCGTGTCACTATCTACCCGGTGATGCTTTCTCCAATCCATTCGCGTCAAAAAATGCCAAACCATCCCAGGTAGCTACCTTTCAAACGGTTTTGGATTTCGTTCACCGAATACCAAGATATCAGATTTTTCCTTTTTCCCTACCGACATCATTCAAACGTCGATTACGTCATCTCCGATGAGTTTACAGTTGAGCCGATAATTTTCCTAGCTTCACAATGCCGCGTTCTAGCCCGTGCTCACCCTACTTCTCCGTGTTCCATGCTCGGGTATTATTCCTCTCTCCTTCCTATGTCGTTGTTGTCGCCCACACCGTCATCGTGTTCCGTTTTCCATGCTGCCACCTCCTAGGTGTTCCTCAACACCCCAGCGACCCATTTTGCTATTTGGCTGAGTCGCTTGAGCCTTTTCTCACCGGCGCCATGCCAAAACAGTAGCACGGGTGCCCCTTGTTAAATTTCAGCCGAAGTTCGGAATATTCCCTCGTTTTTCTTTTTCAACAATTTCTCGTTCGGCAAAGTTCAAATGACTCGTTCTCTTCCGTCCTAACTTCGATTGAGCCAATTTTTTTTCTTAAATTCATCTAAAATTGAGTTATATCTTTTGATATTAGTTTTGTAATTTTTAAAATTTATTTAGATTTTATTTGAATTTATTTTTGTGTTTATTCGCACGATAGACAACGTTTTCGAAGGAGCGGAAACAAGATTTGAGGATCAAGAATTCATAACTGAGACAAATCAAGGTAAGTCGTATCCTTTGATCATGTTGAACCTAGTTTGTAATCTATTATTTAATTATTTTATTTTAAATTACATTGCATTACTACTTTATTACCAAACCTTGTACTTGGTAGTTATTGCTCCAATTGACTACACCCCTCCTTGATAATTTTGAACACCATGATGCTATTGTCACTATAGGATTAGGTAATTTAATAGTGATGTTATGCTATTTATCACATAGGTTGGTATGATTGGAAAGCTTAGCTTTGCTTTTAGTTTCGAAAGGGTGCATCATCGCATGTGATTAATTAATTTGACTTAATAAGATATTAAAGCATGGTTGGAGCCACAGAGAAACATGGTTGGTGCCACAACTATAAAATTTGTGCCATAACATTGGTGTGTCATCGTGCAGTAAAGGGGGAATTGTGGATTCACTTCGTTGGATGGGGAAGTCTCGCTTGGGTAATCCTAAGGACTTAATTTTGTGCGCCATTGATCTGAGCTTTACCATACAAACCACATGTCTAGTATGGGATGGACCTGGCTGATTAATTTGAGATGTTTCAACTTCAGTCTCGTCATGGTGATGAACATGGTTGTAGCCATGAGGTGCAAGGGGGGTGTGATGCGAAACCCTAGCGAGCGGGATTGAGTTGAGATTGAACTTTGTAAAGGGCTTGTTGTGATTTCCTTAGCGCGAGGTTAATCACATCGTGTGGGTACAGTTGTGCAACCTCTGTAGAGTGTAAAACTATTCGAATAGTCGCGTCCTCGGTCATGGACAATGCTCGGTGATTTCACACGAGGTATAGTGATTTCATGAAAACTTGTGGTTTATGGTTGGAGGTGAACATATAGTTCACTGTTGGTTTAGTTTGTGGATAGGATGTTCACAAGTGGTTTATTTTAATTTCTTTGATTATTTATTTATTACTGTTTTACTTAAAATTCATCTTTAATCTATTTATCACATTTATCTTAAAATGTCATTTTATTCAAATTAACCTTTCAGCCCTCCATTGGTAAGTCTTGCATACTATATTACATGCATTTGTTACAAATGACTTGCTAAGTACCAATGTACTTACGGCTTTATGCCTATGTTGCTTAGTTGAGAAGGAGGAGTATTATTAGCAGGAGGTTCCAGAAGGAGAGTATTTGACAACTTCACGGATTAGGCTTCGTTCTCCACTCGATAGCCTGCGGGCTTATCGAATGGCCGCTACGCTCTACTTTGGATTTTTCGCTGCTAGATTTAAAGCCCTTCCGGCTAGTGATATTGTAAGCTTGGCCATAAGATCGTACATTTGAGATTTATTATTATTTGAGGTTTTCCTTTATTTTAGCGTGTGTATGGTTGTGATTACATCTATGTTTGACTGTGTGCACTAGCGAGATCCTGAACTAGTGCAGTTTACACAGAGAGTCTGAATTTGCACATTTGGGTCTCGATACCTTTACCAGTAATTGCAAAACCGATGATGAATGGATTCTTGATTCAGCCTACACTTTTCACATGAACTTGAACCGTGAGTGATTCGTTACCTATGAAGCTATGCCAAGTGGATCCATATTGATGGGTGATAATACACCATATAGCACCATTAGAATCCAGATCAAGATATTTGATAGCACCATTAGAACTTTGTCGGATGTTCATCATATTCCGAATTTAAAGAGAAATCTTATCTCATTAAGTACTTTTGATGTTAAATGGTATAAATATTCCGGTGGAGGTGGAGTTCTGAAGGTCATCAAAGGTTCTCTTATTGTGATGAAAGATGATATGAAAACTGTCAACTTATATCATCTACAAGGCTATACAATTTCAGGTAATATTGTTGTTGTCTCAAATAAATCATTTGATTCTAATGTTACTAATTTTTGACATATACGTCTAGGTCATATGAGTGAAGCTGGAATGATGGAATTATGCAAAAGAGAATTTCTTGATGGTAAAAACATTGACAAGTTCAAGTTTTATGAACATTGTGTCTTCGGCAAGTAAAAGAGGGTGAAATTCAGAACTGCGACTCACTCTACAAAAGGCATATTGGATTATATTCAGTCCGATTTATGGAGGTGCAAACTATATGTTGACCATTATTGATGACTACTCAAGAAAAGTTTGGGCATACTTCATCAAGCATAAATCGGATGTATTTAACACATTCAATGAGTGAAAGATTATAATTAAGAGACAAACTGGTAAGCATGTCAAGAAGCTTTGTACTAACAATGGCTTGGAGTTTTGTTCAGAAGAATTTGAAGTTTTATACGAGTCAGAAGGTATTGCGAGATATTATACCATTTCAGGCACTTCTTAACAAAACGGTATAACCGAGCGTATGAACAGAACCATCATGAAGAAGTTACGTTGCATATTATCAAACTCTGGATTATCAAAGAGTTATTGGGCTGAACCCGCTTCTACTGCTTGTTATTTGATTAATCGGTCACCAAATTTGGCTATTGATAAGAAGACTCCAATTGAGGTATGGTCTGGCTCTCTAGCAGATTATTCAAACTTGAGAATATTTGGTTATCCTGTTTATGCTCGTGTCAACAATGATAAATTAGAATCTAGAGCAGTTAAGTGCATTTTTCTTGGTTATAAAACTGGTGTGAAAGGATATAAATTGTGGAATTCTGAAACTAAAAAGGTGGTTATTAGCAGAGATGTTATTTTTGATGAGTCTGCTATGTTGCATGATAAACCATCTATTGATGTTCCCGATGAGAAACAATCAAGCGTGCAGGTGGAGCATATTATTGATTCAGGATCCAGAAATCAACAAGGAAAATATTTCAAAAGTTCCTACTGTTGTGCCACCAATACAATGTTCCATTGCAGTTAATAGAGAAAGGAGGAAAATTCAGCCTCCTAAGAAATTGATTGAAAAAGTCAATTTTGTGGCTTATTGTCTAAATATGGCAGAAGAAATTGAAGGTATTGCAGAACCTTCATCTTAGTCAGAAGCAATCTTTTTTAGTGATTTAGAAATATGGATGGCTGCTATGCATGATGAGATAGAATCTCTTGACAAAAATAACACTTAGGAGCTGGTCAAATTGCCAATTGAGAAGAAATTTATTCGCTGCAAATAGATCTTTAGGAAAAAGGAAGGTGTTTCACCAACCGAAGAGGTTAGGTACAAAGCAAGATTAGTTGCTAAAAGATACAATCAAATTTCAGATATTAATTTCACAGATGTCTTTTTACATGTTGTGAAGTATAGTTCTATTCGCATTTTACTCAGTATTGTGGCTATGCATGATTATGAGCTTGAACAATTAGACGTGCAAACTACATTCTTACATGGGGAATTAGAAGAAGAAATTTATATAGAGCAACTGAAAGGTTTGGTCGTTCTAGGAAAGGAGAATTTTACTTGTAAATTGAAAAAATCTCTTTATAGTTTAAAGTAGTCACCTAGACAGTGGTATAAGAGATTTGACTCATTTATAAGATTTTAGGATTTTAAAAGATATAATTATAATAGTTGTGTTTATTTGAAGATTGTTAGTGGTTCAACTATTTATTTGCTCCTATATATTGATGATATGTTGATTGCTGCAAGAGACAAGGTTGAAATTTCAAAGTTGAAGGCACAATTAAATAGTGAATTTGAGATGAAAGATCTTAGTGCAACTAAGAAGATTCTTGGTATGGAAATCATTAGAGATAGACAACTTGGTAAATTTTATCTAAGTCAAAAATGGTATATTGATAAAGTTCTTCGTTATTTCAATATGCATGTGGCCAAACTTGTGAGTACTCTGTTAGCTGCATATTTCAGGTTTTCTTCAGCGTTATGTCGACAATCTAATGATGAAGTGGAGTACATGTCTAAAGTCCCATATGCGAGTGCAGTTGGTTCGCTTATTTATGCCACAGTATGTTCTTGCCCCGATATATCTCAATTATTAAGTGTGGTTAGTAGATACATGGTTAATCCTGGAAAAGAACATTGGAAAGTAGTTTAATAGATTTTCATATATCTGCGGGGCACATCTAATGCTTGTTTACAGTTTGGGAGGACAAGAGATGGACTTGTCGGTTATGTGGATTCTGATTTTGCTGAAGATTTGGATAAAAAAGGTCTCTCCCTGGTTATGTGTTTACTGTTAGAGAATGTGTCATAAGCTGAAAAGTAAGTTTGCAAGCTTTCGCTGCCTTGTCTACTATAGAAGCTGAGTATATAGCTATTTCTAAAGCTTGCAAAGAAGCTATTTAGTTGAGAGGTTTATTTACTGAGCTTTGTGAAAATACATCTTGTACTACAATTTTTGTAACAGTCGGAGTGCTATTTACCTTACAAAGGATCAAATATTTCATGAAAGAACAAATCACATTGATATCAAGTATCACTACATTCGAGATGTCATTACTCAAGATTATATTAAAGTCTGCAAGATAAATACTCATAATAATCTAACTGATATATTGATAAAACTAGTTCCTGCATCTAAGTTTGAGTTTTGCTCAGACTTAGTTGGTATTACTCACTAGTCCTTTGGACTTTCGGCACTCAAGGTGTTCATAAATAATTTTATTAGAGGAGTTTAGCATATTCTTCAACTACTGGAGGTCATTTAGTTCAAGGTGGAGATTGTTAAAAAGTGATCTCAATTCGTACCATATCCTTGTAGGACACTTCATGCCAGACATAGCATGGCAGTATATGCACAGTTTGTATCAGATGTAGTATCAATCTGTAACAAACGACTCTGATTTGGTTTCCTCTCCATGTGGGACTCTTTCCCCCCGCACTATATATATATACCCCAGTAATCCATGGAGAGAAAACCCCAAGAGAAGCGCTTCATCGTAATATCTCTTCATTATAGTGATTTACCTTCGAGTGTCCGTGATTTTTTTCCGCAAATATTTTTCACATAAAAAATTTGTGTATCTTATCTCTATTTTTCTGTGTATTATTTACAATACAAACTAAACCATGGCAAAAATATTTTCATATTCACGAAGAACAGCTGTGTTTCTTAATCACGTATGAAATGCAAACTATTATTTCTGTGTTTCAATAGGACCTTATAATTGTGGCTTTTGATAGGACTTTTGGATCACCTCTTTTTGGTAAATTCGGGAGCACTGATAAGGCCCGAAGTTGCCTCAAGGAGTATTAGTATTGACGTCTCTCCCATTTGGTGACTAAGGTTGCACGTGGATCGCCTCATGTCTACTGTCAAGTTCTAAATTTCTTAGGAATATATGTAGTGTAAACTTGAAAGCTATTTTATTTTGAGAAGAAAAATCTAAAATTATTTCAAAAGTGATTTGTAATTTAGCAAATGTCTATTTAAACACTTCGCGTTTAAATTCAATTTGAGTTCCGTCGCAAAACACAAAATTTAATTTGAGTTGGGACAAGTGAAAAGGAGAAATACTGACCAACTATAAGTTAAAAAATGGGAATAGACAAGGACAAAAGCTACTATTCACAACAAAGTTGTCCTAATTCGTTTTGTATTCAACTTTAATATTTTAAAGTGTGATACAATACTATATAGACTATCGCAATTTTTCATGTTTATTTGGTGCTCAAGCAACAATGGTTCTCATGTTTTTACCCAAATGATATATTTCACTGGATATATTTCCATAATTTCTTGCATACAGAATTGCCTGTTTTATTCAGGGTTTGCAAATGACTCGTGTGGTGGCTTCACACTTCACAGTCCTGACTGCTGACCAGGATCTAGATTATAGGCCTGATAATTCGGATCATAGGCCACAGTAATGATTTTTTTAAATAATCTATTTTTTATTTCGAATTACAGCAATATACTTGCTTTTTGATTTTTATAATAACTCTTTGTCGCTCTACCGTTAGATGACTTAGACTAGTTGTACAACCGTTGGGCGCCAAATGTTCAAGTTGCCCACCGGTTAAGTGACTAATCGTAATCGTCCAATTATTGAGCGACTAGTTCTAGTCGCTCAATGGTGGAGCGATAGGAATGTAAGTCACGCACCAGTTGAACAATTTAAAATAATAATAATAATAATATTTTATTAATCCGATGGAAATAATTATGGAAGAATATATGGTAATTTTTGTAGGTAATATATTTAGCAAATTTTGTTTGCAGGTTGTTATTTTTTTGGAAATAAAAAGGCAGACAAGGTAGGTTGATCTGGTTGTGATTTTCGTAGATTCTCAATTGTACGAAATCTGTTAGACTCATAATAACAATTTGTGATTGTCGTATGTTGTTGTAGTACGATATATTTCTGAAGAATTTTGTCAGGATGATTGAGCTAGCAATGATTTGTAAGTATTAAGGTAAGTGATATTGCGATGCAATAGGAAATTCATACACAACTATGTCATAGTACCTACGAAGTAAAATACGTACACAATGAATACAAGTACAAAAAGCATAAGTAACACCCCTACTCGTCGCCTGCTATACCACCTGTAGCACCTCCTCCATTGTTGCCACGTCCAGCCCCTGGTCGGTGCCTGCCCATACGGCTCCGCTTGGCCTTCCTCAACGTAGGGTGTCGGCGCTCCAACAGATTGAGGCACTCAGGAGGCCTACTTGATGAGGACATTCCTCTCATGTATACAACCGTGCCTACGCACACAATTCATCGACGACAAGTGTTACAAAGTCCACTTACTCGAGCTCATGCTCGCCAACTTAATTACCAGGTGAATTCGTTCCTAAGTTTGTATATTATTGAGAATATACCGCTACCTAATGCAATTGATTTAATTGTGCTTAGGGACTTGGGAAAGGATGAAGGAGAGACATGTGGAGTCATGGACATGCATGGAAGGTACATGGAGGTGGACTGATGGGACACTTTGGCATGAAGAAAACAGAGGATATACTTGCTGATCATTTCTTTTAGGCGAAGATGAGACGAGACATCGAGCGCTACGTTGCTCGCTGCACTACATGTCAAAGAGCTAAGTCACGCCTTAATTCTCATAGTTTATATATGCCTTTACCTGTCCCTAGCGTTATGTGGGAAGATGTTTCGATGGACTTTGTCTTAGGATTGCCTAGAACAAAGAAGGGGAAGGATAGTATATTCGTGGTTGTTGATAGATTTTCTAAGATGGTACACTTTATACCATGCATAAGAGTGATGATGCTGCTAATGTTGCTGATTTATTCTTCTGTGAAGTTATTCACTTGCATGGTGTGCCTAATACTATAGTTTCATATCGTGATGCTAAATTTCTTAGCCACGTTTAGATAACTTTATGGGCTAAATTGGGGACTAAGTTGTTATTTTCTACTACTTGTCATCTCTAAACTGATAGACAAACTGAAGTTGTGAATAGAACTTTATCTACAATGATTAGGGCTGTGTTGAAATTTTTTTAAACATGTGGGAAGAATGTTTGCCTCATATTAAGTTTGCTTACAATCGATCGTTGCATTCTACTATAAAGATGTGCCCTTTTAAAGTTATTTATGGTTTTGTGCCTCGTGATCCTATTGATTTAATGCTTATTCCATCTTTGGAGAAATTGAAATTTGATGCTAAACAACGTGCTAAATTGATTTTATAAATGCATGAGACAACAAAGAAGAATATAGAGCGCATGAATGCTAAATATAAAATTGCTAGTAGTCAAGGGAGAAAATATTTAACTTTTAAACCTGGAGATTTTGTTTGGTTGCACATGAGAAAAGATAGGTTCCCTGAATTGAGAAAGTCAAAATTGATGCCAAGAGCTGATGGTCCTTTCAAAGTGTTAGAAAAGATTAATGATAACACATATAAGCTTGAGGTACCTATAGATTTTGGGGTTAGTCACACTTTTAACGTTGTAGATTTGAAGCCATACTTGGGAGAAGAGGACGAGTTTGAGTCGCGGACGGCTCAAATGCAAGAAGGGGAGGATGATGAGGACATCCCTCCTATGGATACAATTGTGCCTACATACACAACTCATCCACAGCAAGTGTTACAAGGTCCACTTACTCGAGCTCATGCTCACCAACTAAATTAATAGGTGAATTCATTCCTAGTTTTGTATATTACTAGAATAGACTGCTACCTAATGCAATTGATTTAATTGTTCTTAGGAACATGGGAAAAGATGAAGGAGAGGCATGTGGAGTCATGGACATGCATGGAAGGCATAATGGAGGTCACTACGTCACTTCAGGTCTGAGTCAAGCAAGAGTGGAGTTGAGCTCGTTCTGAATTTAGATTCGGACTACCGAGATAGTATCAAGTTCAAACAGACGTAACTTCTTCATACGGACTCTGTTTTGGACGTTCTTGGACTTTATGGAAAGCTTATCAAGTCTACTTCCTAACGGATCTAACATCATCTTCAAATTCCATTTGAGCTAGCCACAATCATCAAAAGAGTCTATGTCTATTTCTGAGGACGAGTTCAAAAGGGTACTGTGCCACCTCCATTTGGGCCCATGGGCCTTGTAGCCCTAGGGACATGCGCCCACTTCTCTGGCTGCCACGCCTGGTCGTCTCCTTATAAAGGAGACGCTGCCTCCCTTTTCCAAAACTCGGATTTCGTTGAATTTAAGTTTAGCCTTTGTGCAAACTTCTGTTTTTTAGTTGTGTCAGACGACTACTTGTCAAGACTGCCTTCGGGATCTCACATTTGTTTTTCAATACCATCTACACTACAACTTTATTCACAATATCAGTTGCCTACATCCTATTATTGCTAGTTCTTCGATTGCTCGTAGGGATTGAACTTCGTCTTCAGGTTGATCGTGCTTCTAGCTTGGTCAATAATATCTCGGACTTGGTTCAACGATTGCTAAAGCGCAAGCGTCATCGTATGATTGTAGTCAGATCGTGAGAGTCACCTCCACCAAAATTGATAGTTATCAATCTCATCAAAAAATTGGGCACCCGCCTGCATCACTACTAACCCATGCTTCCAAGGCCTCGGGGGTCGACTCCATCTATGCCTGCATGGCTACTGGGGCACCATTGAGCTACGATCTAGAAAGAACATCGATGAGTGCGGGCTGAGGTGCTCCCCTAACCTCCCTGGGTCGTCCACGAAAAAGTCGGACATGGCCTCCAAGGGGTCCTCGTGTAGGGATAGCTCAACTCCCTATTAGGGCACAAAACCTATAGGATAAATATTATTTATTTGTGCAATATATCAACGCAAAAAAACCTCACGAGATGAAATGTACCATCGATGTGGGCCATGGCGCGCGTCCAAGTGTCATACCCACCGCACCCACCCTGCCTGAACAGCTCGGGGAACAATGAGTACTGCCATGATGCTAGTTGGTAGGGGTCTAGGATCGGCGGCGGCGGCGGTCTTGGTGGGTAGGCACATGTCCACCCTGACCCTCCAGGTTGGTTAGGTGTTGGCATGACACGTGTCCATCGTGACCCTCCAAGCTGGTCAGGCGCTAGCACAACACGTGCATGTGGCCCTCCGGAGCCTCTTGGCTGAGCTATAGGATGTGCTGGCCTCAGCGTACGCATCAATGTGGCCACCTCTAGGAGCATCCTACATGACTTCAGGTTTATGGCACGCCTTGCCCCAGTGTAGGCCCAATGGAGAGCCTGTAGCAGCTCATCGTGTGTCACCTCCAAACCATGGCTACCCAGCTCAGGATTGACCCGGTGTCCCTCTCAATCTCGACAGCCATATCCGTCTGCAGGGAGTGCATCAAAGTGTCAAACTTGTAATTGTGGTAACTATACTCAGACATTTCAAAACACGACAGTACCTACCGTGATGTGCAAGTTCCGCACGAGGTGTATGGGGTACACATTGGTCCGTGTTGGTACCGTGATGTGCAAGTTCCGCATGAGGAGGGTCAATGACATGCATTAGCTTAGTGCGTGTCTATGGAATATACCAGTGTAGGTACTTGTTGTACATGCAAGGGTTATACGGTGTGCCCTCCTGCACGTAGTCCTCGAGGACATCCACCCACTCTACCAGCCACTACACCATCTTCCCCGCCCAGCTCATCCTGCTACCACCCCTCCTACTATGTCTACGAAACATACCATTGCAATTAGAAGGCATCATAACAGAACTCAAAAAATATATGGACGTGTGTCATGTGTAACTCACGCGTGGACCGAGTCAGACACCGATGCCCGACGAGGACTAGAACAACCTAGCGGAGGCCAAATTGGTGAATCACCCTATGCACCACATAGTCCTCAACGAACACATTGAAGACGAGCTTCTTTCATGTCAACAAGTATGCCTGGTCACGCTAGCACAGTGAGGACAACCGGATAGGAGCACGGTTCGCCATCTCCTGAGCAGAGTACAACTTCCAGTGCACATCGTCAGTGGTGAAGCGGTCGAGCTGCTCGATAAAGTGCTCTTACATTCACGTGACCTGCATGTGTGCAAATTATGCATACGATCCAGAATAGTGGTTATAAAAGATGATCCCTAATACAAGTATAGTAATGATCCGGGAGAGTACGTACCCATCCACGACACCAAAGGGACCCTGTGGTCGGCAGGTCCACCGCCCCCATGGTACATGTTTGCACGGTACGGATTGCTATTTGGCAGCATCAGCCATCTGAGGGAGAAGCGCTCAAATGACCACTGTTACAGAAAGAGGGGGCATCCTGTGAGGATAGAGGTCGGCCTTGTCCTGCAGCACGCATTGCACATATTGCGGTACGTCACGGCAAGTACGACTGATCCCCAACTGATGTGCACCTCGTCCCCGTTGATGATGGCCCTCGCGTACCCCACGAGGTAGGCATCGATGGAGCCACTATGGTTGTTGGTTGTAACAGCCCAGCTGTTTGAAAAAAATATTATTATCTGATTTAATTTAAAAACAAAACATTCGCTTTGATTGCTTAAATCTATAAAAATTTAATTGCGTAAACTCTGTTTTAAAAGAGGCTTTTTGTTGTGAAAAAAAATGTAAAAGAAAATTTTATGCTTTATTACTTAAAGGGTATTTGAAATCCTGTTTTAAACTAACTCAAATTAATTGTTGATACCTACTGAAATTTATTGGATTTTTCCTGAATTTTATTCCAAGCCCTGATTTAAGAAAAGCTAAAATTTTTGTTTCATAAAAGCCAAAATAAAAGTATTTCAGTTTATAAAAGTCAAAATAAATGCTTTTCATCTTCCTAAAGTCAAATCTATAATTATATTAATTTTCAGGATTTTATAAAGATTTAAAACTTCCCCTTTTAAGTCAAATTGTGCTTTTGCAAAATATAATTATCAAAATGGGTGGAAAGTAATTTTATTAAGTCTCAAATAGTCCCAGAAGGTTCTCTGAATTTTTGGAATTTTCAAAATTTATTTGGTATTTTTTTTGAGTATTTTAAAGCCTTTAGCATTTCTGGAAAATCAAAAATAATTTTAAAATCCTTAAAACCTCCCAGGTTGACACGTGTCGCTTCCTAATCCAATCCCGCCCCCGCCCGATCCGATCCAAGCCGTCCGCTCCCTCACCCGCCTTCCCTCTCTCTGCAAGCGACACTTGTCGCGCATCGGATTGACCCCCTACCCCGCCGATCTAATCTCCACCGCCGTCGCAACTTACCTGTTCGGCCGCCACTTCCTCCCTCGGCCTGACACGTGGGCACACCGGATTCAATCCTAGTTCGCCCGATCAAATCACAGCCGCTACCCGCCACTTACCCCTTCGTTTGCATCCAACGACCCTGATTTAATCGCCGTCACCCGATCAATCTCGGCCACTCCCTCCAACTTACCGCTTCGCCGCCCTTCTCTCCCCTCCGCTCGACGAGTGGCATGATCCAAACCATTCCCCATTGCCGTACCAAATCTCACCCGCTCACCATCACTTACCCTTTTGCTATCAATCCAACGGCCCCGATTTAAACCCCCATTGTCGGATTAAATCTCAGCCGTTGAGTTTCACTTACCGCTTCGCTCTAAATCCAACGGTCCAATTTCCCTTGTGCGCCATGTGTCACCATCCGAGCCGTCGCCTCCTCCCTTCTCCCTCATTCCCCTATCGCTGACATCCGGGGCCCGCTAGTCAGGGCGTCGTCTTCCTCCTCGCCTTCTTCCCGCGCCATCACCGCCGCCATTAGCGCCGTAACCGAAGATTTAAGACTTCAGTTACCGCCCGCCATTCCTCCCTCTCATTTGCGCATTAAGTCCCATTTTCACCGCCGCATGCACGCCAACCGTTTGCCCCTTTGTGACTGCACTAAATCGCCCGAACGCATGCAGAAGCGTTTCAATTCTGGCGAGAAATCAGCGATCGTTACTCCCTTCCCTGCCTATTTAAGCCCTCCCCGAGCACTCTCTCATCCCACCGCTCAATTCCCCTCACTCCATCTCACTCCCCCGCCCCCAATCGCTCCTAGCATCGTGCGACATTCGTTTTCTCCATCGACGGAGCTCCGGTGAGCAATTGCGTACGCCTCGGGGCCCCTCGGACCGCATCGCCACCATCAACGCCTTTGCCCGGACCACTCGCCACTCCCCCGCCCTTCTCCCGAGCTCAGGCGCCATCTGACGACCCCCACCGCCGATCACCTCTATCCGCCACCGCTCCTCGCCGCCGCCGACTCTCTCCGATCGCCCTCAAGTCCTTCCGAAGGTACCACTGGTCTCCCCGTGATCCCCTCTAGCTTTTGGTGTCGCCGGCGGCGGCGCCGCGCCGGAGCACCGGTGACCCTAGGGTCCCGTGCGCCTCCTCCGCCGGCGGTGCCACATCGGCAGGCCGGGCCAACGTGGCAGCCCACGTGTGCACCACATGGCCGCCACGTCCGCTCGACCGCGCCACACAGCGCCACCTCGCCCAGCAGCGCCGCGTGCGCAGCTCGGCACCACACCGCCCGCATGTCGATCGCCGGCGGATATTTAAAACCTAGGGCTGACGTCATGCTGACATAATAAATCAGTTTTTCCCGTATAAAAACAATTCAGCCAAAATGAAATTGCTATGCTGACATCATAATTTGTTATTTCCTTTAGAAAATAATTCTTGATGACGTCATAAAGGCTTTTTGGATTAAAATTAATTCCAGAAAATGGGTATTTTCTTTTTAATTTGTATTAAAAATTTAGAAGGCTATAACTTTTTCATTTTAACTCCAAATTGACCCATTCAAATTTCTAAAATTTTCTAAAATCATGAACTTTCCAATTCTGGCATTATTTTGAAATTCTAAAATTTATTTAAATTTTGTTTGAATATAATTTGGTAATCCCAAGGTTTAAATTTTAAATTATAACTCCAATTCTTTTTAAAACCTCAATTCCTTTACAAAATTGTTAGTTCACATCCAAAAATTTAAATTCTATCTTCCAGTATATATTTATAATTTTTGGAGTTTATTTGGATTTTAGTTGAATCTTATTTTGGTTTGTTTCGTTGTGGTTCTTCGCGTAGATTTAAGCGATTCCGGAGAGTTCGACTTCAACGATTCGCAGCAGGACTTCGAGCCAGGCAAGTTACACCTTTGACCATGTTGAACCTAATATTTCAAATTTATTTATGTTGTTTTACTGTATATGCATGCGTACTTCTATTCAAATTTAATTTAAATTTCAGTTTAAATGTTAGGTATACCCATAATCCTTTGATTATAGCCCATTTGAATTTCAAATTCATACACCTTGTCACCCTAGCTGAAAACTAGTTAGTACCATAGTATTGACTAGAAATTTTATAGAAGTGCTTAGCCTGGCTTAGTATAATTTTAGGTGGGATCAATCTTTCACATGAAATGACAATTTCTTTGATTGAAATCTTGACTTCGGTGAGTCAAAGATGATTTATGAAAATGGTTTAAAAGCAAAAATGAAAACTTATGATTTGGACTTAGGCTAATGGTTAGGTGGTGGGTGCCGGCATGCCTCGTATTTGGTGACACCTGGTTGATTGGCGTGCATGTGGGTATGTGGATTGAGCCTAAGTCAAATTAAGGACCGGTCTATGAGCTACTGTCATAAAGCCATATCGTACTACCACAAGACTGGTATAGGACAATCCTGGCTGACTAATTTGTGAGGTCCCAACTTTGGTCTCGCTATAGGTTGAATGTGAGCGTGGTGTAGGCCATGAGAAGTCTCACACGGCACAAGAGGGGGCTCCAACTTGTGGATTCAAGTTGTGGTGAAACCTTAGCGGCGGCGTGACCAAGTTGAAGGCTTAGCATTGTAAAAGCCTTGTTATGGTTTTCTCAGTCGCACGTCTACGGAAGCGTGTAGTGTCGGACAATATGAGATAATCATATCTTGTGGGTAAAACTGTACAACCTCTGCAGAGTGTATAATCTATCTTGGATAGCCGTGCCCACGGTCACGGGCAAGCTGGGTAAAGTTTTTCATGGATTAGACTTTGGTTTTTAAAATGATTTCTGAAAAAGCTTATGGATGGATGGATGGAATCCATGACCAGGTGGGATACTTGCAAATAAGTTGGTGTTTGGTCGGAGCCTACACTAACAATGTGAATCCATAAGAGATTTTGAAAAGCATATGGATAGATGGATCCATGTGGAATCTTTTGAAAAGATGGACCAGGTGGGATACCTGTGACTAGGTTAGTGTTTGGTCGGAGCCTGCATTAACGATATTATTTTGTTAAATTATTATTTCTATCTACTGTATAAAATTCAGCTTTTGCACTTATGTTATTGTATTTAAATTCAGTATTGCTTTTCGCATAAATAAACTTAATAAGCCTTCCTTTGTTATCCCTATGCATGCATTCACTCTGTTAAAACTCCTGGTGTAACTTGTGTAAGTACATTATGTGCTTACCTTGGGAGTACTTTATGTGCTCACCTTGCTAAAATCTATTACCAGAGGATGATGTCAACAACTCCGGTGAGGATGGTGACGACTAGGCCGCGTCTTACAGTCATTCGCCTGTGGGCAGGCAGGATGGGCTGTACCTCTATGCTTTATTCTTTCGCTGCTTTATTTTGTTTGGCCTTGAACCTTTATTTGTAAACCTTGGCCATAAGGCCCGTTTAATAAAGTGGGATCGTTTTGCATGATATGTATTCCTGTTGACCCTGTGTGCACTAGCTTTTCCTAGAATAGTGCAGAGGGATTTAGTTGTTGCTCGGTCTCGACATTGTGTTAGGATTTAGAGTTGTTGATACATTACGGTAGACATCATCGACATTGTGTGAGACTCTTAAATACTAAGATGTTGCTATTTCTAAATGATCCCGATCGATATCATATGAGGAATAGCCAAAGCATATGTATTGATTGATGAATGTCTTATGGATCGATACCAAATCAATAATATGGACGAGTGGTGTTGTGACACTAGTACTCACCTTGAGATCATCATGGTTCCCAACATGAGTAGTAGTCCATCCTCTCGATCTATATACAAAGGAAAAATTAGCAAGCCCATCATATGGCAAGGATAGTGCATGGCTAAATAGGAAAAATGGATAGCACACATACGCAGAACTACGAAAGCCACTTAACGGGTTGGAACACCGATTCGAATATGATTCGGATATGGGGATGGGCCATGCCTTGTCATTCGTCCCTAAAAACATCTAGCAAAACCCTAGCCGCCACCTCCCGAGAAGATGTAGCCCAAACCCCGGACGGTGGAGGCGCTGCGTTGCGTTGTCGAGGCCGAAAGAACCACCTCAAACCTGCCTAGAAGGTCATCACTCCGTAGCCTACGCGTATTCCTTTACAGGACATTTGGTAGGTGTTGGAGGCGGTGGCTCCAAAGGAAAATTAGCGATAATAAGGTCGAAAAATGGCACAAGATCACGTCATCCTACAAAGTGGGGGCCATCTCTCCGAATAGGATGTGGAAGGTGTACATCTTGGGTCGTCCATGGCAACGACCTATCAAACGAGAACTGTGTAAGATTGAGGAAGCTAACTAGGGGGGGTGAGTAGATGATTTTAAAATTTCTTTCAATTACAACCAAATTTAATAATGGAAAAGTGTAAAGAATTTGGTTTTGTACAAGTAAGACCTAAATTATCTAAGTTGGACTAAGTGCACCAACAATATAATTCTAAATCAAGGTAAGTAATCCTAGGTTGCTAAGTGCACCAACTCCAAAGCCATCTAGGAGTCGGCAACCTCCAAGAGTAACAAGTCAAAGACCCATGCTTGAACAAATCAAGTATCACAACTCAAAGGACACGAAGTCCACCACCAAGTGCAATACATGCACAAGGTTATGCCTCTCTAAAAACTCTCTAAGTGCAACACATGCACTAAATGAAGGAAAGAACTTGCTCTTAGCATAAGGGATGAGAAATGGATGCAGCCACACCCTCCAACAGGCCACAAGGAGGTATATATATCCCACACAAGAAAAATAGCCATTGGAACAAAAAGTTAGCTGCAAATAGCCCGAGGCCCAATACTACCGCCAACAAATGGCTGGTACTACCACAACCTTTCCAATGGCTATAAAACTAGTCATTACTTGGGCCACCGATCAGACCTCCCACACAGGGATCAGTCTAACCGCCATTTCCAGTTTGACCATAAAAACACCAGTCTAACCGCTCGCTAAATATTTCAATAAAATAGGTCTCTAAAAAATGTACCGCTACCAATGTGGTTGTACCAGAGATCGGTTAGACCGCTACTTGTGAGCCGGTCAGACCACAACCATAATGTCGGTCTGACCGCCACAGCAGTTGGTGCATATTTCTGGTTAGACCTCTATTCTAGTCTGACCACTTATATAAAGCTGGTCAGACCGGTTTTCTAGGAAAAGCACAAGACAAGCATATTTCCTTGAGCAATTTTCATAACTAGTTGGAACTTGAATATTAAGCACTCAAGGTTGGTATGAGACTCTCAATAGGTCATAGAACACATCCGCAAACCTTTTAGAATTATTCCATACAAATGGCAACACGGACTTGAACCAATTTTCGCACGCTTTTGGTCGAACTCAAGTCACATGTATCAAGTCTTTGTATGAGCCTCAACTATTTTCAAAGTGAAATTGAAAACTCCAACATGATACCACGAGGAGGTGAATCATATGGACTTTAATAATTTGCGAAACTCATTCGTGAATTTGAAGTCACATGTCGCAAGGAACATACACATGAGCTATAACTATTTTCAAAACATATTTGAAAATATTAGCATCATTCCACAAAGAGAGAGGTTTTGGTAATTAATGACAAACCTATTTCTACAGTGTGGGTCTAGTCTCCAAGCCTGGGGGTGTCCGCGTATGGACCACCTCCAACTTAGTCACCTAGTTCCCACCCTCAGAATGCGAGACACGACAGCTGGCGTAGTGTTGCACGTCCATGCACTGGTCCAGCAGGCCAAAAGGCTAGTCTGAACCACCAAGGTTGTGAGCTATATCTGTAAATCAATTTTAAGTTAGCATGGATTCAGAAGTACAACTGTTAATAATTAAATTGATGTTAGTGCTATGAGTACACTGATGAGGACATCACTTCTACTGATATGAACACTCCTCTTACTGCTTCCATGAATGATGGGTAAGGTCCAACTACTCGGGCATGTGCTCATCAACTCAACTATCAGGTAAACTTATTTTTAGGAGTCAATAATATTTCCAGTGAGAATTTGATACTTTCTAAGACTTGTGATTTTCTTGTTATTAGGAATCATGGAGAGGAGGAGCCAACTCACGGCAAGAGGAACACATTAAGGACTTCACCTAATTCGTCCATTTCCACCAATTTGGCTGCATTCATCAAGCCTACTTCATCGGATTGACGAATTTAGACTTATTATCCATGGTGCTGTGACACCTTTTGGGCCGAGGGCCTTGTATCAACATTTAGACTATTTGGACCGGTACTATTCATGGGCCAATACTATTCATGTGAACAGTACCGTGGCCGTACTGTTCATATGAACAGTAACCGTGAATAGTACCGCACCCCCTTTTATTAGATAAGTGCGGCTTCCCCTCTCATACTTAAGGAGGTCGCACCCTTTTAGTTTTTCTCGGGTTTTTCTTAAGAGATTATTCTATTTAGCAGTTTCACCGCACGTCCGGTTGAGGAACCCCAACTTATGAACTTAATCTTTATTCATAATACAATTTCAGATTGTATTTTCTACTCTCTTGCTTGTATTCTCGATTCGCTTGCAGGAGATAGTCTTCTTGGCGAGGTCAACCGCGTTCGGTACGGTTGATAACCATCGGAGCAATGGTGTAGTGATTGTGAGGGGATCGATCTATTTTGGTCAAAGCCTTTAGATCATCAACGTCGTGTTCTCCACAATCAACTTATCAGTACCTTTCGGAAGATCGGGCCATCATTACATTAGGTGGTGCGTTTAATGAATGAAGTTTTACGTACTTTTATTGGAAAATTTGTGGTGGTTTATTTTGATAATATTCTGATATATAAAAAGTCATATGAAGAACACCTGAATCACTTACGTGTTGTTTTTAATGCTTTGCGAGATGCACGTTTGTTTGGTAACACTGAGAAGTACACCTTTTGCACCGATCGAGTATCGTTTCTTGGCTATGTTGTTACTCCATAGGGCATTGAAGTTGATCAGGCCAAGATCGTCGCTATCCAGAGTTGGCCGCCTCCTAAAATGGTCACACAAGTGCGGAGTTTTCTCTGGCTCGCTGGCTTCTATCGACGTTTTGTTCAGGATTTCAGCACCATCGCTGAATAAGTTTACAAAGAAGGGTGTTCCTTTTAGTTGGGGCACCATGCAACAACATACTTTTGACGCTCTCAAAGATAAGTTGACACACGCCCCTTTGCTTCAACTCCCTGATTTTTGCAAGACTTTTGAATTAGAATGCGACGCTAGTGGCATATGTCTTGGTGGTATGTTAATTCAAGAAGGAAAACCTATTACTTACTTCAGTGAAAAATTAAGTGGCTCTAGTTTGAACTATTTTACCTATGATATAGAATTATATGCTCTAGTTCAAACTTTGAAAACATGGTAGCATTATTTATAGCACAAAGAGTTCGTAATACATTCTGATCATGAATCTTTGAAGTATATTCGAAGTCAAACCAATCTGAACTGTAGACATGCTAAGTGGGTTGAGTTTATTGAGTCATTCCCTTATGTTATTAAATATAAAAGGGCAAAGAAAATGTAATAGCTGATGCATTGTCTAGGAGATATACCATGCTTTCACAACTTGACTTTAAAACATTTGGATTAGAGACAATAAAGGAGCAATGTGTGCATGATGCTGATTTTAAAGATGTGTTGCTCAATTGTAAGGAGGGAAATGGTTGGAATAAATTTGTGGTGCATAATGATTTCTTGTACCGTGCTAACAAGCTATGCAATCCAGCTAGCTCCGTTCGTTTTTTGTTGTTACAAGAGGCGCATGGAGGAGGATTAATGGGTCACTTCGGCGTGAAGAAGACCGAGGACATTCTGACCCACCTCTTTTATTGGCCAAAGATGAGGTGCGACGTCGAACGCTTCATTGCCCGTTGCACCACGTGCCAAAAAGCTAAGTCACGACTTAATTCTCATAGTTTATACATGCCTCTTCCTGTGCCAAGCACACCCTGGAAAGATATTTCTATGGAATTTGTTTTAGGCCTGCCTAGAACAAAGAATGAGAGGGATAGTATTTTTGTTGTCATGGATAGATTTTCTAAGATGGCTCATTTTATATCATGCCATAAATATGATTGTTGTGGTTACAGACCAAACAGAGAGAGTGTGTGTAGTAGGGAGTTCGGTGAGATGTCCCCCTCCCTATGGCTTGTATCACATATATATCTCTTTGCGAGGAGTATCTTTACAAGAATACCCTTCGAGGGCATTCACGTCATTATACATGCCTCACTCGATGCTTACGCCTTTCTAACAGGCCGGCTGGGTTTAGGTGGGGGCCACCCCTACAACAGGAGCCTCTCATGGTGAAGGGCTTCACAGGCCAAAGCCATGTTGCCGAGTCCTTTGGCCCCCTCTGTCCCTACGGCCTATGACCTACTGTAGATAAAAATGCAGACGCTTAGTGCAGGCGTGCTTCACGCCGAAGAGTCAGAGTCAAGCGAGGTGTCGAAGTCGTCCCTGGTCTTGGAGCCACCCCTCGCGGTGCCACAGTTATCGGCGGAGTCACCTTGCGGAGCGGAAGGTGTCGAACATGCGGGGCGTGGCGCCGAGACTCCGCCTGGCGCAGGGCGGACCAGGCCCTCGTGCGCAATGCTGAGTTGATCAGGTGAGTCTTCACCTGGTCTGGAGACGTCATGTCTCGACAGCTACTCGGTTCGGAGATGACGTCTTAATTGTTGGCGTGAGTCGCGCGGAGTGCTGAAAAGACAGGGGTGGGCTGCTGCGGCCGTACGCATCGTCCCGAGGGAGAGTTAAATGTGGTGTGGCGTGGTTGGCGTGTCGTGGGATGTCAGCGGTTGCACGATCGCGAGCCCGCGTCCCTTCCCGAGAGAGGTGGGACACGTGGCGGGATGTTACTGGCGTGTCGTGCGATGCCCGGCAGTCTTCAACGCGTGCCTCGGTCTGTCCGCGGCTACCCTCCCCGATCGTGGGGAGCCGAATCGACAGGCTCCCGCCGGTTGCGTTCCCGATCGTGGGAATGTGAAGGGTCTTTATAAAGCGTCATTGCCGGCATGCGGACACATCTCTTGCCCGTGCGCTGTTGCCTGCTTGCTCTTTCCTGCTGTGCGAAAGCTGCGCCTACTCCTGTTCCTTCAACCCTCCGCTTGGGAAGTAGGATGGCATGCCATGGAGATCCCGGTTGCCAGCTCAGTGGCGGCGCCTCGCGGAGGTAGCGCGGGTTGACGCCGCCACCGGTGGAATTCCCCTTGGTGGCTCGTAAGCCGCCGTGGGTCGAGAAGCGGTCGTACGCCACGAAGAACCGGAGAGGTCAGTGCTTTCGCTTCCTAGGGCGGAGTCGGGTTACGGAGAGGATGATCTAGACTCTTGTCGAGGAGAGGAAGATAGAGGAGAAAGCTGGAGCTCGCCCGCCCGCCCACGATGAGGTGGAGCCACACCTAGTCGAAGTAGACACGCGCGCTCCATCCTGCACTTCGGTGGGGACAGCGAGCCGGCGCCAGTCGCAGACGCGGCGCGCGGCGTGCCGTGCCGCACTTTGAAGTGGGGCAGCGGCCGATGCCTGGTAGTCGGCGCAGCGCGCGCTACGCCCCTATCCTCGGGGGGGCAGCGGAGTTGGCGCTTAGTCGAAGTAGACGCGTGCACGCTCCGTCCTCTACAGCTCGAAGTGGGGGCAGCGGAGCTGGCGCCTAGTCAAAGTAGATGTGCGCGGGCGCTTCCGCGTGTCCGTGGAGTACGTGGGAACGTCAACCACGCCTTATTTATACTCCGTGGAGTACGTGGGAACGTCAATCACGCCTTATTTATACTCTGGAGAGTACGCGCAGTGATAGCACGCATGCGCGGGACTCGTCTTGTTTATACTCAGTAGAGTGCGCAGGGACAATATCCGCGTCTTATTTAGATTCCGGAGAGTAAGTGGGAACACCGATCATGTCTTATTTATACTCCGGAGAGTACACGCAATGACAGCACAGACGCGTGCGCGGGACTCCGCGTTTTGTTTATACTCAGTAGAGTGCGTATGGAAAACATCCACGTCTTATTTATACTCCATAGAGTGCGTGCGGAGGCGGACCTCGATGCTACGTCTTATTTATACTCCGTAGAGTGCCTGCGGAGGTGGACCTCGATGCTACGTCTTATTTATACTCCGTGGAGTGCGTGCGGAGGCGGAGCTTGACGCTACGTCTTATTTATACTCCGTGGAGTGCGTGCGGAGATGGACCTCGACGCAACATCTTATTTATACTCCGTGGAGTGCGTGTAGAGGCGGACCTCGATGCTACGTCTTATTTATACTCTGTAGAGTGTGTGCAGAGGCAGACCTCGACGCTACGTCTTGTAAGGCGCAGCATGCGTACGGAGGCGGACCTCGACGCTACGTTTTATACGATGTAGCGTGCGTGTGGAGGTGGACCTCGATGCTACATCTTATACGGCGTAGCGTGCGTGGGAACATCGACCACGTCTGATTTATAATCCGGAGAGTACGCGCAGTGATAGCACAGATGCGTGTGCGGGACTCCGCGTCTTATTTATACTTAGTAGAGTGTGCAGGGACAACATCCGCATCTTATTTAGACTCCGGAGAGTACGTGGGAATATCGATCACGTCTTATTTATACTCCGGAGAGTACACTCAATGACAGCACAGACACATGCGCGGAACTCCGCGTCTTGTTTATACTCAGTAGAGTGCGCAGAGACAACATCTGCGTCTTATTTAGACTCCGGAGAGTGCGTGGGAACATCGACCATATCTTATTTATACTCCAGAGAGTACGCGCAGTGACAGCACAGACGCGTGCGCGAGACTCCGCGTCTTGTTTATACTCGGTAGAGTGCGCAGGGACAACATTCGCGTCTTATTTAGACTCCAGAGAGTGCGTGGGAACATCGACCATATCTTATTTATACATCGGAGAGTACGCGCAGTGACAGCATAAACGCGTGCGCGTAGGACTCCGCGTCTTGTTTATACTCGGTAGAGTGCGCAGGGACAACATCCGAGTCTTATTTAGACTCCGGGGAGTGCGTGGGAACATCGACCATGTCTTATTTATACTCCGGAGAGTACGCATAGTGACAGCACAGACGCGTGCGCGGGACTCCGCGTCTTGTTTATACTCAGTAGAGTGCGCGCAGGCGGACCTCGACGAGAGGTGGGCAGACGGGTGATTTTATTGATCTCCTGCTTGCGCGGGCGAACGGCTTACAATGGACAGGGTGCCGGTGCTGTTACCTGCTTCCCTTTTTGTCCTAGACATAATATCGCCGCAACCTGTCTGCATTCCATGTGTGGCGGAGCGTCTACCCTTCCAGCGTGGCGAGGAGATAGGCCCCCCGTTGCAGGGTTGCCGCGACGATGTACGGGCCTTCCCACTTGGACTCCAGCTTGCCAACCATTTCCGCGCGGAGTGCCATCTTGAGAACGACGTCCCCCGACCGAATCTGCGTAGGTACATGGAGCGGTCGCGCATGCACGCCATTTGCCGTGCATACTTTGCGACATGCTGGGTCGCGCTTACCCGTTCTCCATCGAGGAGTTCCAGGGATAGTTGACGCTCTTCTTCTGGTGCCTGGGCGAGGACCCTTCTGGAGCCGGCCTTGATTTCTTCGGGCGTCATGGCCTCATCGCCTAAGAGGAGCTTGAACGGCGTAAATCCTGTCGGACGTGTAGCCGTTGTGCGGAGGGACCAGAGAACGCTGTGGAGCTCTCTTGGCCATCTGCCCTTAGGCAGCCCGACAAGACGCTTCTTGACTCCGGCGGAGATGGCACCGTTTACCCGCTCGACCGCTTCGTTAGACTGCGGGTGCCCCACCGAAGCGAATCGGAGCATGATGCCCATGCTGTCGGAGAACTCCTTAAATGGGGTGGAGTCAAACTGCAAGCCGTTGTCGGCGGTGATCTCCCTGGGCACCCCGAAGCGACATATGATGTTCTGCCAGAAGAAGCGCTGCATGGCTGCCGAGGTTATCTTAGCTGGAGCCACAACCTCTGGCCACCTGGAGAAGTATTCCAAGGCGACCACTATGAATCGCAGGTCTCTTGGGGCCCGAGGAAGCGGTCCCACGACATCGATGCCCAACCGTGCCAGCATGAGCCTCCATGCGCCGGGCGAGGTCCTGGTCGCTGAAGATGGTGATGACACCTCGCAGGCCTGGGAGCTTCATACACAAGAAGCAATGATGCGGGACCTCCCGAAAGAGTTGAGGATAGGGTGACCCAGTATTGCGTTGTATGGGCTCGGAATGTCGACGACATTGAAGACTGCTTCCTCGCTCCTAGAGTTATCGCCCTGGCGAAAGGAGAGTCGGAGACCTACCTGGCCCCACGCCGTCAACCGTTGGCCCCCAAGACCTTGGAGCGGGGTCCCTGATGGCCTTAAGCGATATCGAGGGATCCCCATGTGGTCGAAGGCCTCCGCGAATAGAACATTTGCGGAACTACCTCCGTCGATAAGGATGCGCTTGACATCGTAGCCGGCGATGTTAGCTTGGATGACCAAAGGGTCCTGGTGGTGCGATGCTGGGCCTCGTCTTTGGCATCGACGTGGCTGCCTTGACACCGCGACGCTTTTCCTTCCGCTCCGGTGTAGTTTTTCTTGGCGTGGCGACTATCCGCCCGCTCTGGCGTGGGTCTCAGCGTGACCACCGGTGGGGTGTGCTGACTCCGAGCCTCTTGCATGCTCCGCACAGCTCCGCGGAGATCCGTTAACTCCTGCTGGAGCTTATCGAGGGCTGCTAGCATGGCGTCCTCCACTGCCGGCGTGACCATGGCGACCGACACGCCTGGTCGTGCTGCCTGGGACAGCAATGACCACGGCTTGCGCTCATGGGTTGCCTGCCGCGTCAACGTGGTGGACTTCGGCCTCGATGCCGGGGCCTGTGTTGCTGCCAAGACCGCTAGCGCTCCTGCATGGGGTGCAGGGATGGCGGTTGCGCTGCCCCGGGCACCGATGGTACCACTCCCTACCACCCGGCCGGCATCGTCGGAGTTGACTGTTGCGCCGACAGCGGGTTCGGGCGTCACGGGTAGGGCGGGGTCAGCCATTGCATCGGTGGTAGTGTTGACCGTCACGTCGGCGGTTGCGGGGTCGACCATCGCGCCGGTGGTGGCGCGGTTGGTCGTCGAGTCGATGGTGGCGGGGTCGATCGTCGCGTTAGCTTTAGCGGGGTCGGTCGTCGAGTCGATGGTGGCGGGGTCGATCGTCGCGTCGGCTGTGGCGGGGTCGGTCGTTGAGTCGATGGTGGCAGGGTCGATCATCGCATCGGCTGCGGCGGGGTCGGTCGTCAAGTCGTTGGTGGCGGGGTCGATCGTCGCGTCGGCTGCAGCGGGGTCGATCGTCGAGTCGATAGTGGCGGGGTCGATCGTCGCGTCGGCTGCGGCGGGGTCAGTCGTTGAGTCGATGGTGACGGGGTCGACCGTCGCGTCATGAGCATCGTCGCTCGCGCCCGCGACCACCGGTGCCGAAGCCCTGGTGTTGACGCGGGACTTCGCCGCAACCCCTTCCTTCTTCTTCGCCGCCGGTGATGAAGCTTTCTTCGGTGCCATCCTTCCTGAGATCTTGAGGCTTGTTCTGTCGTCCCCACGGACAGCGCCAACTGTTGTGGTTACAGACCAAACAGAGAGAGTGTGTATGTAGTGGGGAGTTAGGTGAGATGTCCCCCCTCCCTATGCCTTGTATCACATATATATCTCGTTGCGAGGAGTATCTTTACAAGAATACCCTTTGAGGCATTCACGTTATTATACATGCCTCACTCGATGCTTACGCCTTTCTAATAGGCCAGCTGGGTTTAGGTGGGGGTCACCCCTACAACAATGATGATGCTACATACGTTGCTGATTTGTTCTTTAAGGAAATTATTCGCTTGCATGGTATTCCAAATACGATAGTTTCTGACCGTGATGCTAAATTTCTTATTCATTTTTGGAGAACTTTGTGGGCTAAATTGGGGGACTAACCTATTATTTTCCACTACTTGTCATCTCCAAACCGATAGTCAAACCGACGTAGTCAATAGAACCTTGTCTACTATGCTTAGGGCTGTGCTTAAAAAGAACTTAAAATATGGGAAGAATATTTACCTCATATGAAATTTGCTTATAATCGCTCGCTGCATTCTACCACAAAGGCGTGCCCTTTTGAGATTGTTTATGGCTTAATCCCTCGTGCACCTATCGACTTGTTGCCTCTTCCCGCTTCGGAGAAGGTAAATCTTGATGCTCAACAACGTGCTGATTTGATACTTAAGATGCATGAGACAACTAAAAAGAACATTGAGCTTATGAATGCTAAATATAAAGTTGCCTGTAGTCAGAGACGCAAGCATGTTACTTTTGAGCCTGGTGATCTTGTGTGGTTACACTTACGTAAAGAGCGATTCCCTGAATTGAGAAAGTCTAAACTCATGCCTCGTGTAGATGGTCCTTTTAAAGTGATTGCACGTATTAATGATAATGCATATAAGTTAGACTTGCCTGCATATTTTAGGGTTAGCCCCACCTTTAACATTACAGGTCTACGACCATTCTTCAGCGCGAAAGATGAGCTTGAGTCGAGAACAACTCCAATTCAAGAAGGCGAGGATGATGAGGACATCACTTCTACTGATATAAACACTCCTCTTACTGCTTCCATGAATGATGGGCAAGATCCAATTACTCGGGCACGTGCTCGTCAACTTAACTATCAGGCAAACTCATTTTTAGGAGTCAATAATATTTTCGCTAAGAATTCGATACTTCTTAAGACTTGTGATTTTCTTGTTATTAGGAATCATGGAGAGGAGAAGACAACTCACGGCAAGAGGAATATATTAAGGACTTCACCTAATTCATCCATTTCCACCAATTTGGCTGCATTCATCAAGTCTACTTCATTAGATTGACGAATTTAGGCTTATTATCTATGGTGTTGCGCACCTTTTGGGTCGAAGTCCTTGTATCAATACTTAGACTATTTGGGCCGGTTCTATTCATGAGTCGGTACTGTTCATGTGAACAGTACCACGACCGTACTGTTTACATGAATAGTAATCATGAATAGTACCACACCCCCTTTTATTAGATAAGTGCGGCTTCCCCCTCCCCTATTTAAGGAGGTCGCATCCCTTTAGTTTTTCTCGGGTTTTTCTTAAGAGATTATTCTGCTTAGCAGTTTCACCGCACGTCCGGTTGAGGAACCCCAACTTGTGAACTTAATCTTTATTCACAATATAATTTCAGATTATATCTTCTACTCTCTTGCTTGTGTTCTCAATTCGTTTGTAGGGGATAGCCTTCTTAGCGAGGTCAATCACATTCAGCACGGTTGATAACCATCGGAGCAATGGTGTAGTGATTGCGAGGGGATCGATTTGTTTTAGTCGGAGCCTTTGGATCATCAACGTTGTGTTCTCCACAATCGACTTATCAGTACCTTTCAGAAGATCGGGCCATCGTTACATTATACACTATTTACTACTATTAATAATATGCGACATACCGGACACAACTACACATCTAATAATTTTTAGAAAATTGATTCTATACCACTAAATAGCGTCCTCTTCTACAAATGCCACTGAAAAATACTCTCTCTATTATATGTCATCAAATTACATCAAAATTCAATTATATGCCATTGCCATTAGTTAGGGTTCGTTTGCCCCTAGAAAAAGATGATTTTGCCATCAATTCAAAATATGCCCTTATGATAAAAATTAAATATAGAGAAAATTAGCTTAGCTAAAAATGCTAACATTTTTTGGTGGATTATAGGGGTAGTGTACAACTCAAATACAAAATTTATTGGACTGACCCTTCCATTTGATCTATGTTTCTAATTCAACATCAAAATCAGCTTATTTGAGCTATTTTATAAACCGGGACAAACTCACTACATAAAAATGTAGAATAACAATTTTAGGGAGCTATGTGACATCTTAGGAACATGTGATAATTATTTCAAAATTGTTAGACCTCATTTAATCTTTGTTTGTAAATAGTAGTCTTTATCAGTATTTAAATTAAAAATCTAAAACTTTTCTATAAAAAATGCCTTGACATATTTTCCTAGCTCATTGACATATTGAACAATACCCGTATGAATTTACATAATTTTTAGAGGTTGTTTGTTATTTTAAGTAAATTTTCTATTTATTTTTTTGTAGGGGCATTTTGGATTTTTTGAGAACATAACAGCCTCCACTAACGGTGCAGTAACAGTAGTGCATATAATTGAATTTCAGTGCAATTCGATGGCATATAATAGAAATAGTGTTATTCGGTGGCATTTTGTAGAAACGAACGCTATTTAGTGGCATAGAATTAATTTTCTCAATAATTTTAGTTACTAACCTACCTTGGTTTCTAAAGTAAATCTACAACGAAGACCCGACACAACTACACACTAATGATTTTAGTTACTAACCTACCTTGATTTTAAAAGTAAATCTATAAAGAAATGTAGGCACTCACCGTCGACGATATGCGGATCTCTCTTCCCTCCCTCTCCTCACTTTCTCTCCCCTCTTCTCCCTCTCCTCTCCTCTCTTTCTCCCCCTCTTCTCCCTCTCCTCTCTTCTCTCCTCTCCTATCTTTCTCTCCAGCTTCTCCTCTGGCAAAATGGCACAATGGCTCTTGGCCAGCATGCGCGTGTGCGGGATAAGGTCCCTAGTCGTCAAACAGTTAGACGACTAGGGGATAGTCGTCCAACGGTTGGGCGACTAAGGGCTAAGTCACACAATTATTGGGCGACTTATAGTCGAACGGTCTAGTCGCTCAACTGGTGGGTGACTTAGACACTTAGCGCCCAACGGTTGGATGACTAGTCCAAATCGCTCAACGGTGGAGAGATAGAGGGTCATTATTGTAAAATAAAAAGTAGGTATATTGCTGTAATTTGAAATACCAAATAGGTTATTTAAAAAAATTCCCACAGCAGTCATAGGCTCCACCATCCTTGCTTCCCTGACCGTCGGCACTCACCGCAGCACCCAAGTGTGATTGGAGGGGACGGGTGCGACTGGAGGAGGGAGAGCTTGTGGAGATGATGGGTGAGAGCTCTGAGGGAGAGGTGATGAAGATTAAATACATATAATTCATACTTCATTATTAATTATAGCAGCCACAACATTTTCAGCTAAGGCCCTTCGAGTATACCCCTGATCAGAGGATAAGTGTACCAATTCCTAACCAAAGACCACTCGGGTGAACCCACTAAACCGATGTGGGTCTATTCTCTTGAGTAGTTGATAAGCCTTCTGCCTTGCTTTGCATAGTTGGAAGGGAACAACATGTGTGGTTATGTCTCTACCATAATCCCATGTTTTCTCCCATGACACTGACAAAAATTGCACAACAATTCTTGTGGGAAGAGTGTCTCTCTGACAACAACAACCGCTCAACAGGTCCTATGTGAAAGGTATGACACTGATAGCAACCAACAACATATGCAGACTTTATGAATCTATTGGGCATCTCTCAACAAGTGTTGGAAGTGAGGAGATGTCCCTTCACAAGCGATACATGTCACCCCTTTAGAAGCTATTTAAAGATAGGCTGAAGGCGACAATAGGACAAAGGATTTTTAATCCTACACACAATTGTAATCAAAGCTCTCTAAGCACCTATATAAACATCTCCACAATAATAAGGATATTCTTGTCTTATTCATGCAGTTCATTGAGTGATCTTCCTTATTCTTATAAGATCGACTCCCAAATCGTTGATAGTTGGTGCCATCCGTGGGGAAGGTCACCACGAATTCCTGAAGGCTGATGTGCTCATGGTGGACATTTGGGATGAAGAGAACTAATTTGATCTCACCGATTATGTGAACCTTGACATGGATGCATGTTTGGCAATGCTTGACCATGGTGACTCATTGTCTGGGCTAGACTCGTCCGTCCCTAAGGCCGACCATGCTGACCTCATGGAGGACACACTGTCCCCAACACCAAGCAACCCTAAGGAGACTATAATTCCCCTTGCATCCAAGTGCCCTGACATCTTCTTGGAGTCCAATATGTTTGACAACTTCTGCATTTCCGAGGGCACAATGGCAACCCTTGAGAGCAGGAGTGCAACAGTCCCAGAGGTAGGCCAGGAGAACTCCTCAACTGCTCCCACGCACTTTGGGGGCAATACATCACCTTGTGATGGTAACAATGTGACTACCCTCACCAGTGAGCTGGTCAAGGATGATACTACTGACCATCCTATCAGTAATTCATCGCATCAGGTTAACATCTCCATGTCAGCCATCGAAGATGTTAATCTCCAACCAATCTCCCTCTTGGAAGCTCTTGATTGAAACAATGGGCGTGTGTCTTTCAATCTTGATGCAAGCTCAACAAGTGATTATGATTGGCAGGGACATCAAGTTAATGCAATCAAGATTACATGTGGATCTCCCATGCTCACTCCTTCATAGGAGGCTACCCAACCACCCCCTCGTCAGGATGATCCGAACGCTGCAGAACTCCCTGAGGGAACTGGAGGTCATGGACTTGTTGGATGTTCAAACTATGGTTCGGTTGTTTGGTATCCCGACCCAAGTCTAGAAAGAAGGCAAATGCAAAGAGGCAACATGAGGTGTACTCTAGAATGCAACCTTCAAGCTTCGTCTAGGCAGAGGCATCCGACTGGTCATCCCCAATATAACTCAGCAATGGCACAAAATTTGTAACTTGTACATGATCTTCTTGATAACCTGGATCTTGAACTTGTGGGAACTCTAGGGTACAATCTTCTTTCAGGTTGTGTGTCTAAGATTATCCAAGCAACTACCAACTGCTTGGAAAGGTACTAGATATTGAGGTCAGAAAGCCGACCCTTATGTCCTTGGTGAATTCCTCTTGAGGGCGCAACAACAGAACCCCAAATGATGGGTCCTTGCAAGTGGCCAGATAGCATAACCGTTGATTTCCACTGCAAGAACAAGATGGGATGCCTTTATTTTGAATGCAGACAACTTCTTCATATCATGAGGAGAGGCATGGAAATCGCCTCTACATCGATCTACGACATCAATTGGATTACTCAGCTGGTAAGAGATAATGAGTAAGTGTTCACAATCGGCTGGGTCCACCTGTTCCTCCACCAATGAACTAGCACAACCAGTCCCCGGCTAATCACAATCCTTCTCTCCTGTAGATAAGATGCCATGATTCCATCACCAATTGTTGAGCATTTTCAGCTGGCTTTCAGGCAATGCGCTGGCCTAATAGGTTTCGACCAACCAATCTTGAGAAATTCGATAAGAGTCAAACCTATTAGAGTTCCTTTAAATTTACACAACTGCCATTCGGTCCACTGGAGGTGATGACAATGTAATGGAAAATTATCTGGCAACGGTGCTCAAAAAATCCACGTGCTCCTAGTTGCTCAACCAGCTAGCCTAGTCTATCTACACATGGGAGCAACTTTGTGACTTGTTGCTTGCTAACTTCCAAGGCACCTATGAGCACCCTAGGAAAGAAGATGGTCTACATCGACTGTGACAAAAGCCTAATAAGACCTTGTGGCAATTCCTCAAGAGGTTCAATCAAGTTTACAATTCAATTCCTGATATATCTAATTCATCTGTTATCTGAGCTTTCAAGAAGGGAGTTCAAAACCAATGGTTTACGGAGGATATCACTCTTGCTCCTCCATAAACTATAGTTGAGGTTTTTGATATGGTCGACCAGTATGGTAGTGCTAGTGAGGTGGTTGATTGGAACT
Organism: Melocanna baccifera; assembly: GCA_036346265.1. Lineage (NCBI taxonomy): Eukaryota > Viridiplantae > Streptophyta > Magnoliopsida > Poales > Poaceae > Melocanna > Melocanna baccifera. The sequence goes on along the minus strand of CM070688.1, from coordinate 11,747,052 downwards.
GGGTAGTTGATAGAGATAACAAGCTCTCTCAAACTTCTCAAGAGAAGAAGAACAAGAACATGGACAAGAACAAGAAGTCAAAGTAGAACAATGCAAAAAGTACCTCACCATCTCTAGCAAAGATGGCAAGAATCATAAAGGCTATTTCGACCAGGCCAAGAAGAAGGCCCTAGTCGAGGAGTCTAACAAAAGCAAGAAATGATGTCCACTCCATCAGAAGTCAGGGCATGATTTATGCAACACCATGCCTTTCAACGAAAGCATGAATACTACTACTCAGATAAGGGTCCTTTCCCTTCAATCTTTGAAATAGGTGAGCCAAGCAATTGGAAGGAAAAGGATGGAGATGAAGACATGCCATTCTGAGACCCAGAACACACCATTGATATGATCGTTGGTGGTTCTTCGTCTTACAAATCGAGAAGGCAATTAAAGGATGTGGAATGTGAAGTGAATCTGGCCAAACCACTTGTAGATATCGAGCATCCTCGATGGTCAAAAATGGCCCTTTCCTTCTATAGGGAAGATTTCCCGACTCCTACCCAACTAGCTAGGTTCCCTATTGTTGTCGAGCATACTATTAATAATTGCAGAGTCAATAGAGTCCTAGTCGATGGAGAAAATTCTTTGAACAAACTCTTTGCATGAGCCTTAGATGAAATGTATGTTCCCAAATCAAAAATCAAATCAATTCACTATTCCTTCCATGGGATAGTACCAATTTTTTTAGCCAAACCGATTGGCCAGAAATCTCTATCGGTCACATTCGGAAATCCCAACAATTTCTAAATGGAAAGAACCTTATTTAACATAGTCAATTTTGAGACTACATATAATGTTATTCTTGGCCGACTTGTCTTGGCTTGGCTAAATTTATGATCCTAGGGCCAAAAGGGGTCATTAATGTTTGTTGTGACCAAGAAATGGCTCTTTCTTGTGATCAGAGATCCCTAGAGTTGGTAGATGAACTGCTGACTCAAAACATAAACAAAGCTCCCTTGTAGGAAAAACATTCTCGACTAAAGGTGATTTCCAAGTTGAACAATCAAGTAAAGGAGGTACCACTCAACAGATCTTTCAAGGACCATGCGGGTTGGCTCAGACCTCAATCCTAAATAGGAAGACACTCATCTTCTTCATGCAAGGAATGCATATATCTTTGTGTAACAAGCATCCGACATACCTGGTGTCCCTAGGGTGGTGATCAAGCACATGCTAGCTCTTCGGCTTGACAAGAAACCTATCAAGTAGAATCTTTGGCTTTTGGCATCGATCAGATAGAAGCAATTCAGTTTGAGCTTGATAAGCTTCTCAAGACTAGATTCATTCATGAAGTCGACCACCTAGATGGCTTTTGGCATCGATCAGATAGAAGCAATTCAGTTTGAGCTTGATAAGTTTCTCAAGACTGGATTCATTCATGAAGTCAACCACCCAGATGGCTCCCTAATCCTATAATAGTTAGAAAAAGCAATGGCAAGTGGTGTATGTGTGTAGATTTTATAGATCTTAATAGAACTTATTCGAAGGATGATTTACCCCTTTCTCAGATCAATCAACTTGTAAACTCTACTTCTGGCTATGAACTTTTAAGTTTTTTTGAATGCGTAGTCTCGGTATCACTAGATAGCATGTTTAGAGAAAATGAAGTGAAAACTTCCTTCATCACTCCGATTAGCACTTTTTGCTATATAAAAATACCATTTGGAATACAAAATGCTAGTGCTTTTTTCCAATGGATTATGCAAAAAAAATGCTACATTCTTAAATAGGCCGCAACTTAGAGGTCTATATTGATGACATAGTAGTAAAGAGTCCAAAAAGAGAAGAACATATCTTTGACTTAGAATATACTTTCAACAATTTGAGAAGGCATTGCCTCAACTTGAATCATGAGAAATGTGTATTTGGGGTTTCTTTAGTGAAGCTACTTGGGTTTATGACCTTGACTAGAGGTATTGAGGCTAACCCTGAAGAGATATTGGCCATCAATCATATGTGCCCTTCGACTACTATGGAAGAAGTTCGAAAGTTTACAAGCTATATGGCAGTGCTTAGTCACATCATTGCATGCCTAGGTGAAAAACGACTTCATTTCTTTAAATTTCTCTAGAGACATGGAAGTTTTGAGTAGACAATGAGGCTAGTGAAGCCTTTGAAGAACTCAAGAGATATCTCTCATGTGCTCCAGTTTTAGTCTCTCCAAAACAAGGAGAACATTTACTTTTATATTTGGCTACTACACCACATGTAGGCAGTATATAACTGGTCGCTAAACACGAACAAATTCAATGACCAATGTACTACTTAAGTGATGTTTTGCACAGGCCTAAGGAGCGTTACCCTGATGTTTAAAAACTTATGTGTGCTCTCCTCATGTCTTCAAGGAAATTAAGACATTATTTCTAGGCACACAAGTTTACTGTGCCCTCTAGATATCCCTTAGGAGAAGTTCTCCATAATAGGGAATCGATGGGATGCATTTTTAAATGGGCAGTTGAACTCAGGGAATTTGACATCTATTTCATGTCCCGAATGGCCATCACATCCTAGATCTTGGTAGATTTTATCGCAGAATGGACAAAGCCATAGCCTATTTGAGTTCCTGAGTATGAATGCAGTGAATAATGGACTATGTTCTTCAATAGATTTTTAGCTTTAAAGGGCTCAGGGGCTGGGGCGGTCTTGGTCTCACTTATTGGTGAAATCTTAAAATATGCCATTTAGTTAAACTTCCCTGCTACTAACAATGTAGCAGAGTACAAGGGTTTACTGGCTGGTCTCTAGGTGGCCAAGGTGCTCAGATTCATCATCTACTAGTGAAAGGTGATTTTCAGCTAGTCACAAATTAAATAGGGAAAGAGTATTAATGCTTGAGTACCATTATTTTGTCTTACTTGTCAGAAGTAAGAAAACTCAAAAAAGCACTTTTTGGGTCTAGAGGTCTAGTACATACCTAGAAAAGATAATTTCCTGGCCAGCCAGTTAGTTCGAATGGCTTCCTCAAGATCTCATATTCCTTTGGGGGTATTCTTAGAGTAGTTGAATAAAACGTCACTGGTTGGAGCATCAGATAATGTCCCCCCAAGAAGTAGCTTATCTTGACTCGGATAATAGTTAGATGATATCAATCTACAAGTATCTTTAGCATGGCAAAATTGTTGAAGATAACATAGAGGTTGATTGTACAGCTTGGAAAGCCAAAATATACATTATGGTCAAAGGGGTCCTTTACAAAAGAGGAACCCACAGGGTGTTAATGAGATGCATATCTCAAAAGTATGATATTCACTTACTATCCAAAATCCATGGAGGATTCTACGGAGCACATGTTTTCTATAGAATACTGGTCGATAAAGCCTTTCTACAAGGATATTCCTAGCCAACTACCCTCCATGATGCAAAGGAACTTGTTACCAAGTATGTACAATACCAATTTTATAGTCGACAAGTACATCAACCCATTCAACCCCTTTAGACCATCCCCCTTTTTGGCCTTTTGCAACCTGGGGGCTAGATATTTTAGGACCTTTTCAAAAGGCACCCGGGGGCTTTGAGTTCCTATTCATAACCATGATACATTCACAAAATAGATTGTCATAGAGCCAGTTACTAAAATAACTATCGAAGTAGCCAAGAAATTTATCAACAAAAATGTAGTTACTCGAGTTGGTGTTCCTAATTGAATAATCACTGACAATAGTTTTCAATTCACAAGTGACAAATTTCAAGAATTCTTTGAATATTTATAATCAAATTATGCTATGCTTCCATCACACACCCTTAGAGCAACGGTGTTGTTGAGCTAACAAATGGCATAATTATGTAGTGGATAAAAAACAAGTCTTTGACTAGTTGCTTCAATGGTCGAAGACTTGGACAAAAGAACTACCTTCTGTCTTATGGGCTTCCCAAACCACAATCAGTTGTGCAACCGGAGATACGCCATTTTTTCTAGTTTTTGGGTAGAAGCTATGCTTTCTCCTAAACCTTTTTTTTGTAGTACTCGTTATAGCTAGTCGAGACACAGAGAACCTCCTAGTCAAAGATTCTCCTTTTTCGCACATGGTCTTGCCCACTGGAAGGAGCTTCCTAGCGATGGCTTTTCTCTTCTAATCTTTGCTACTAGTTATAATGCAGTACAAAAAAGTATGCGAAATCTATTTATCCATAGTTTTTCCTTGCACATTCATTAGACCACATAGAGAGCTAGACAAATGTTGCTTGTTTTTATTATTATCTTTGCAATAAAGCTATACATGGATCTTCTTTCCAACTACTTCACTACAATTTGGCTCACTTTACATAGGTCGAACATGGGCAGCCTCATCTAGTCAAATTCTCTCCTCTACATGTGGTCTTACCCACTAGAAGGAGCTTCCTAGCGTCGATTGGTTCCTAAGTCTTGCTACCAACACAAGGTTTGTCAAGTTCTCTAAATAATGTCAAGAGTCAACTAATCAGCTTTGTTATACTGCTTACCAAGTAATTTCTTCTATCTTACTTACAAAGCAATTGGGGGCTAGAAGAAGGTTATATTCCTTACCTAATGTGATGATGGCCCGATCTTCCGAGAGGTACTGATAAGTCGATTGTGGAGAACTCAACGTTGATGATCCAAAGGCTCCGACCAAAACAAATCGATCCCCTCGCAATCACTACACCACTGCTCCGATGGTTATCAACCGTGCCGAACGCGGTTGACCTCGCTAAGAAGGCTATCTCCTGCAAGCGAATCGAGAAAATAAGAAAGAGAGTAAAAGATGCAATCTAAAATTGTATTGTGAATAAAGATTAAGTTCACAAGTTGGGGTTCTTCAACCGAACATGCGGTGAGACTGTTAAGCAGAATAAACTCTTAAGAAAAATCCAAAGAAAACTAAAGGGGTGCGACCTCCTTAAATAGGAGTGGGGAAGGCCGCACTTACGTAACAAAAGGGGGTGCGGTACTATTCATAGGTACTATTCATGTGAACAGTACGCCCATGATTAGTGTCAGCCCAAATAGTCTAAGTGTGACTACAAGGCCCAATGCCCACTTTGACCCGGACTGAAAAAGTGACACCACTTGTTTTGCAGTTTCTGATTGGCTCGGATGGAATTTCGAGGTGAGACCAGATTCATCTAAAAGTAGACTCCAAGATCTTTCCAACGAGTACTCACGGACCCCAAGAAACCTTCTAGATCAAACGTTATAGTCGTTGAAGTAGGCGTTGTCCAACAGTCCGAATCTGAGTCGAACTCGCGAATATGAGTTGGATTGTGCTTGATGGTTCCACTTCTACACTTGAGCTCGTGTGGTTCTTCTCCATGGTTCCTAAGGACAAGAAAATCACAGGTCTTAGGAAGTATCGAATACTCAGTGAAAATATTATTGACTCCTAAAAACGAGTTTACCTGATAGTTGAGTTGACGAGCACGTGCCCGAGTGATTGGACCTTACCCATCATTCATGGAAGCAGTAAGAGGAGTGTTCATATCAGTAGAAGTGATGTCCTCATCATTACCCTAGTCTCTATTTTTCATAATGTTTTTCATTCTTCAAGACTAACCATCTGGAAACAAGAAATTTTGCAAGAAAATCCTATATTACACAAAAAGGTTTAAAGATTTACACCAGAACCATTACATAAGTAAGTCTACTCATTAGAGCTTCCTGATTGATGGCTGTCTGAGGGTGATCTGACTTGTATTTGATCAACAACCTTCTTCCCCACTAGTCTAGCCTCTTCTATAAGCCTGGCAGCTTCTTCAAAACAGTCAAAATCTTCTTTGTCCGGGAGGAAGTTGATAGAGCAGTTGGATGCCTTGAGTTTTACCAAGGCAAAACTAAACCCGTTCTTGATAGTGCTTCCCATGCAAGATGCTTGGTTGCTTTTTAGAGTAGTCAATAGCCCTTAGAGATTTTTGACTTGCTGAGCTAAACAATCAACATGCGCGACCAAGTCGTTGCTTGGAGGATTGAGTTCTTTAGCACCTAGGTTAGAGAGCACATTGTTGAGAAGAAAGACCTTATTCTGTAAGTTTGATTGCATAGTCTTTGTCTTTTCTTCGTAAGCTTGTACAAATCCTTTCTTGGTTTTCACCATCATCTTCTTCTCAATCGTTCCACAGGTGTGGGTGATCAGAGAAGATGGTGGTGATGGGGTGGTTGAGGTCCCCAATGCCTCTTTGCCGATCACTTTCTTCAGGCAACGCCTCTTAACTAGAGGAACATCATCCTCTAATTCTTCCTTTGTAGGACCTTGGTTGACATTGCTACTTTCCAAGGTCTCTTCCACACTGACATTTGTAAAGGGAAAAATTTTTAGCTGTCAATCGACTACTAAAACTAGATTGATTGAAGAAGTTTTTACCTTCAGTTGGTTCTTTCTCTCATCATCAAAAGCACGGGCAATATTTGAGGGCCTCCCTCCTTGTTGGCCGACTCTTTCTTGTAGATGTTTTTGACCCTACTCAGAACTTCTTGCAAGGGCAAATCTGTGTAGAGGAAAGTAAAATCAAATTTTACTTAGCAATCAAACAATTTGAAAGATTTGGCTAAAAATGATTTACCATCTTCGCAATCTCTGGTTAGGTCATTAGCCCCTGAGTACATCCACATTGGGTGAGCTTGGGCCTTCAGGGGGCTAATGTGGCGCATGATGAAATCTTTCACCACATGCCAGTCAGTCCGCCCCTCATTTTTTAGGAGGGTAATCCCTTCAGCGAATAGGCTAATCCGTCCATGTTTCTTGGATGTTGATTCCCATGACTTAATCTTTGATGCCATATTTCATTCAAAGGTTAGCTGGTCATCACGGGTTAGAGTCATGTCGAACCATCTCTTCTTCCATGTAGACCAAGAAGACTTGGTATACATAGAGATGTACTCATTTGTCTTCCTATCATGAAAACGCATGGAGCGGCTTCCTATGATCGTTGCAGCCTTGCTGGATTGACCATAGTAGTACTTGAAGAGTTCCAGATTAGCTGGAATCCCCAAGTTATGCCTCGCAAAGGTAAACAAAAAATACTCAACATTGTGATTGGGTTAGGCGCTAGATTGACAAACTCAATATCAAAACGTTTGAGCAGCTCTACGAAGAATGGACGGGAAGGAAGTCTAAAGCCGCACTCCACATAGGCTTGGAAGACAGCAATTTCTCCTTCCTGGCCCAACGGGTAATGCCAAACCACTACTTCCTTCCACATGTTTAAGCTCTGGTCTTGAACCAGGCCTTTGCTTACCAACGCTACAATTCTCTTCTCGGTCATCTCTGATTTCTCCAAGTCAGAGTTTCTTCTCGCCATGGATCTAGATCTAAGTAGGAAAATTGAGTTTCTAGATGGACGATTGGGATTTCCGAAGTCAATAGGAGCCAAGGTGAAAGCAAGTTTGGAAGAAGATGAAAGGGCTCAAAGTGCTAAAGGTCAGTGCTAAGTCTCTCGATTCACCTTATATACTTGCTTTACCTAGCAAATGAAACAAGGGGAGAGGTAACCGAGGAGTCTTTTTGGAGATCGTGTCCAATGGTTCAATCCCCATGACTTTGTTTTCTTTTTTCTCCTTATTTTTCTTTGGTTGAGTTATATTTTATAACTCTAACTTAAAGGACTTCCTTGACCAAGTCTACTATAGTCAAAAGATTATCCAGTCGGAAATAATTTCTCTGACCAACACTCCCCATCCTTCTCAAGTAAGTTATATTTCACATGAAGTTGGGGGATAGCTAACAAGAATTAAATATCTATAATTAATATTTTATCATTAATTATAGCAACCAAATATTTCTAGCTAAGACTCTCCGAGTATAACCCTAGTCAGAGGATAAGTGTACCAATTCCTAACCAAAGACCACTTGCATGAACCCACTAAACTAACATGTGGTCCATTTCCAAAGTAGTCGATAAGCCTTCAATACCTTGCTCTGCATAGTTGGAAGAGAACATCATGTGTGGTTATGCCTATACCATAATCCCACATTTCTCCTATGACACTGACAAAAATTGCACGACAGTTCTTGCTAGAAGAATGTCTCTCTAACAACAACCGCTTGACGGTTGCTACATAAAGAGTATCTCATTGACAGCAACCAACAACACTTGCGGACTTTATGAATCCACCGAGCATCTCTTTACCGAGTCTTGAAAGTAAGGAGATGTATCTTCCCAAGCGATAGCTGCCACCTCTTATAAAGCTAATTAAAGCCAAGCCAGAGGTGACAATAAGACAAGATTTTCGATCCTACACACAATTGTAATCAAAGCTTTCTGAGCACCCTTGTAAACATCTCCGCAACAATAAAGACATCATTATCTCCATGTAGTTTGTTGAGTAATCTTTCTCTTTGTTATACTTGTAAAATCAACTCCAAGTCATCGATAAGAGGAGATGAATCCGTGTAGAGCTTGCCAAGGGCTCGGCCACCCAACCAAACACACCATAGCGCAGTCTGTGCAGGTCTTAAAGGGTAAAAAAAGAGTTATCAAGCATACTTTTTTTGAATTTTTAGAATTAATGGCCATGTTTTGATTGGTTCATGTTCCATGAAAGCCGACCATAAGATATCAAGTGAGTTTTTTCGATTACGACTGATGGCTTATGGCTGATGCCAATATGTTGATAAGCCACTTCAAAAAGGTTGTCCTGATAAATCGCTTGAAAAAGACGATGTAGAAGCCATCCTATTGATTTGTTCTGAAAAAACCATAAAACATAAGCTATTAGGTATATGTCAAAAAGAAATCCAATTTACTCTAGTGATAAATAAGGTTCAAATCTCAATGCCCATGTTTTAAGTATTATTGTAGGTTATTTTCTTAGCTGTTTAGTGGTTTCTGGGATTTAATTTCATGATCTTTTCAGTAGTCTTCCAAGTATGCGTTCTAAGTTCTAACCAACTTGTCGAGCATTCTACAAAATTGAGAAATCATGTTCAACAAGACCCACAATACGCTTTTCATGCACCTCGGTGTATGAAGGACATAAATCCTCTTCAACGCATGGCCCGAGCCCATCGTGCTTTCGATCCGCTTCGTGCCATGCTGACTCGTTCCAGTCATTTTGCTATGTCATGCTGTACCGGCCCACCTCATCTCCAACCAGGCCCAAGCATGGTCCAAAGCCCGTTGTGCCGGTGTTTGTGCTCTGCCAGCCCAAGTCTAGCCCAAAGTAACTATACATGATGGAGGCAACGACGACGATGGTGATGGCGACTGCCATCTTCCTTTCTCTCATACCCGCCTCGTTAAAAACTAGTTGAAATTGAACTAGTTGCATAAAAATTATGAGCACATAATGACATAAATATTTTAGGAAAAAGTGAAAATTTCTTGATATTTTAAAATACAATGTTACTGTCTCGTTAAAAACCTTATACCCTAGAGTGGAGTTTCACAAGGAAAAGAGTACAATAACAATATATGTATATACTAACTATAACAATATGAGTACATAGTATCTACTCATCAATGTCTAGGTCGTTCATGTGTTCGAGGTTAGCGTATACCTGTATGATTTCCGGATCCTCTAGTTAATGTTGTTGCCGCTCTTTAACTAATTCTTAGTTTTTGGCACATGTGATTGCCTCCACCATTCTGGGCATGAGGGATGATCTCTTTTCTTTCATTATTCTTTCTACCGTGCTGAACGTCACTTCTGAATAGACGGTGGACACCGACACCAGGAGAACATCCTGTGCAAAATGTGACAGCACAGGAAATAACCGCTTGTTGTTCTTCCACCACTTGAACAAGTCTATCTTACCTCCACCAGTAAGATCAGGATCAATATTTGCAAAATCATGCTCCATGTAGTGCTTCAGTTCCGAGACAGAATTCCACTCGGAGGCCGCCTGAGGCTGAACAGATGAAGAAGTAGACTTGCCCTTTAGTTTCTTCCATAAGTATGATGTCAAGCTTATCTTCCCTTGTTGCATCTAGTGTGAGACCTCTGATCTTGCGTTGTTGATAAATTTGTCATGATACATATGAAAAATATGAAAAAGCTCCTATTTGACATGTGCGAAAACTTCTGAATAATCAAGACTAAGGCATTCACCTATTTCCTCCATACCAACTTATAAACCTGTCAACTTTTTTGTAGCATAAAAAATGATAGCAAAGCAATATAAATATAAAATAGAACCAAAATATTTAAAAAAATTTCCTCCATTGCTACGATGGTATAGTCTAAAAAGGGATTCTCTCTAGATTTGACAATTTTGTCTGCAATTAACTAAATAAATTCTATAACTAAGTAAGAGGTGGGATAATAAATACCAGATAGAACCTTTGTTGCTTTATAAAAAAGTCTTAAAAACTCTCAAAAATAACTAGCAATCTGCCAATCAGAATTAGTAACTACCAATTCATTATTTTGAGAGTTAGCATTGACGAAAATAGGTATAACATGTTCATTCCCTTGTAACTTCTCTAACATAATATATGTCGAGTTCCACCCTACCTTCATGTCAAGACCGAAGTTTCTTAACTCTTCCCCATTGGCTACGTAGTATTCCACAAACTTGGCTACCACTTGTTTGGAACTTGTGAGGTAACGAATGGCATCACGGATATTGTTCAAATATGCACCAATTGCTTACATACCGTCTTGAACAAAAAGATTCAAGATGTGGCATACAGAAATCTGGTAGAGGACATAACCACCAATATATGTTTTCAACCTTAGGGTGAGGATGTTCATAGCCGTTGTGTTTGTCGATACGTTATCAAAAGTTATAAAAATAACTTTATTATCTATCTTAAAATCATCAAATATGTGTAGTATACGCTTGGCAATGGTCTCTTCCGTGTGTGATTCATTTATTACTTTAAATCATATGACTCTCTTATTTAGCTTATAATTATCATCTAAATAATGGGATATAACACTAAGATAGACACTTCTCTCGTGTGATGATGTCCAAATATCTAAGGTTATAGCAAAAGAAAACTAAACTTGTTGGAATAGTTTTTTCAGCTCCACTAGTTCCTTTTGATACATCCGTAAAATATCAGATGTAGTAGTCTTCTACTAACATGTTGGTAATGTGGGCAAAAACCACATTGGATCATTCTTTCGAACATGTGACTTTCACCCATCCTAATCGGTTGATCTTCTAAAATAATATACCTAACAATATTCTCATAGACAGAAAGAAAGCAGGTTGAATATCCAAGTATTTATAGAGCCATCGGTCTAAAAATTTAGTTGCGTTTGTACTCCTCCTCCTCCCCCTCGATCCTATGCCACCAACTTGCGTAAGCATGCTTTGTAGTGCAGTTCAAGTGTCCTGTCTCTACAGCTATACGAGCAGTTAATTTAGCATTGCAATAATTATAAGTTGCGATTTTTGCCGTTTCACTATCTCATATTTCCTAGCTCTAGGTTATGTGTTTCCAGGAATTTGCCCTTCGTCCAGACCCACCAATGTTGTCGTCCGCGGGCTAGCGAGGAAACTCTGGACTCCCCTCTGTACCATCCATATGACGGTCATCCATACCGTAGTCTCTCATGCTTGGCGAGAGCTAACAAGTATTAACGAGAATCGGAGCAGGAGGAGGACTAGGAGAGTGACAATGAGAGCTTACACTAAGTCAACCTACTGCCCTTTCCGTGCTTCGACTCCTATGCATACCACTCGGGAGCTCCTTAGTACTTTGACTTCTTGGTAGCATAGTGGATAGATGGTGATTGAAGAATAAATAGGGACTTCGGGGGTGTAGAGGGATGTTGAAGGAATGGGAGTGTAGAGGGATGAGAGATTGATTAGCTTGTGAAGAAATAAGAAGTCTGAATGTTGCAAGAAGAAATGAGAAGTATGAGCTTGTAAATATATATGCATCAGGAAGGAGCCATTGTTCTTGAGTCCCAAACGTTGCAGCTTTTGAACATTATTCTCCCGAACATTTCTTCTGACCGTTGTCTCTCTCAATCAATTCTTAGCTTAGGGAATCAAACGTTCAACTCTTTGGACACTACCGGCCTACTACTCCCCCTAACCCCCACCTACCCTAGCCTACCACTCCCAACTCCCCCCATCTCTCGGCCGCCTTCCTCCTCCTCGAGCAATTGGGCTCGGGCGCCTCCCTCCTCTTGACCTCTCCCCACCTTCCCTAGCAGCCCGACCATTTCTTCCTCCCTTGGCCTCCTCCCTTCTTCCCCTGTCCCCAGTCGCCTCCCTCCCCCGACAACCCAGCCTCCCTCTTCTCGACCTCCCCCACTTCCCCTGGTGGCCCGGCCATTTCTTCCTTCCCCGGCCTCCTCCCTTCTCCCCCTGTCTCCCGTCGCCTCCCTCCTTCGCCTTCCTGCCCCACGGCCCTACCCCAGTACCCTCTCCTCCCCCAGCGGCCTGGCCTCTCTCCCCTTCCCTTCCCCCACCCTAGCATGATGGCCCCCTCCTCCACCAGCTTCCCTCCCCTTCCCCTTCCCCAACCCTACACAGCGGCGCACCCCTCCTACCACAGCCTCCCTCCCCTCCCCCTCTCCCTACCCCGGCTGGCTCCCCCAGCTGCCTCCCCACCTCCCTCCCGCCATGGCCCACCCCGGCACCCCCTCCTCCCCTGCCGTCGTAGCCTCCCTCCCCTCCCCTTCCCCCTACACAGGGGCGACGGCACCCCCTCCTCTCCCGTCTTCCCTCCCCCCCCCCCCGGCGTGGCGGCACCCACCTCCTCCCCCCACTCGGCGCAGCGGTAGCCCCATCCCCTTCCCAGACCACCTCTCCTGACTGCCCCAGCCGCCTCCCTCTCCACCCTCGGCCACCTCCCTCAACCCCCCCCCCAGCCGCCTCCCTCTCCTCCCCTGACCCTCCTGGTCACCTCCCTCTCCTCTCCCGACCGCTGCCTCCTCCCCCGGTCACCCCCTCCTCCCTCGACCTCCCCCGGCGACCGATGCGTGGGAGGCCGAGGCTGAAGGGGGCACCATCGCCTATGCCTGGGATGGAACCATAGAGGTGGCGGCATAGAGTCTCTGGCTGCAGAGCAGGCGAAGGTGCCGATGCCAGCGGAGGCAGCGTCGCGACCTCACCCCCTCCGTTGACTCCTGATGCTACCCTCGACTCTGGCTACCCCGCTCCTCCTCCTACGGCCGTCATCCACTCGTCCGGGCTCCGGTGAACGGTACATGTCTTTCTGCTCTACTCCCTCTCTGATGGGATGTGGGGAATCTGGGGATGACCGTGAGCGACTGAGCATAGTGGATATGGGATATCGATGGTAGGGGGAGGCGAGGTGGAGGCCAAGGCGGCCCGGCTGCTAGCGTCGGCGTGCTCGCCGTGCCGCCCATGCTCCTCGTGCCATGCCGGTCCGAGCACGACACGATTTGCCGTGTCGTGCTGTACCGCCCAATGGGCCAACTTTCCAAACCTGGCCCAGCCCACCATTCGTACTATATCGACACGGCTCTCTATGTGGCGTGCCCGTGCCGTGCTTAGACCGTGCCAGGTAGGCCAAGCCTCGGATTGACCTAGAATAATCTGGCCCAACTTCCAGCTCTATGCTAGCCTATACGCCCTTTCATGTGTTCTATCTTCGGTTGCCTTGCACATGCCTTCATGATATATGCATATCTAGGTGATTATCGTATCACTTAGCCTATCATGTCTTCCATCTGCCTAACCGATTAACTACCAACGCTGTAATTTATGCAACAAGGTTTATGAATTCGAGGTCATGCCGTGTACAGTTTGAACTGACTCAAATACATGAATAGCTCAAATGTCTTCTTCGATGCACCGCTACATACATTCTCTTCGTAGACGTATGCACATTCACTGTCGACAGTCACACGTCATACCTCCGATGCTAGCCTTTGCATACTGGCAAATGTCCGCTTGCTTGGTTTCCACGCGTGGCCGCTCTGGGTAAAATAAGCCGATTTATAAGTAAAATTAAACTATAGCTAATTAAAAGTGTATTGTAGCTAATAGTGATTTATTTGATGTATTTAAATTTTAAAAATAAAAATAAAAACTAGTTAGCCTATTACGAACAATGCAAATAAATATGAAAAAATACAAAAATCTTAAAAAACCAAAAAAAATAGAAAAAAGATAAAATCAAAAAATAGTAAATTAAAAATCAAAAGTTATAAGCTCAAACCGAAACAGTGGTCGGTTGTACACGGCCCATGCCGCATTACCAATATGGAAATTGGACACGCGCGCGTGCATCGATAGCTAGCATGCGAGTGTACTATTACTACCTTCGAGCATGCTAGCCTTTGCATAGTGGCAAGTGTCCGCTTGTTCAATTCGCGGTGTCGCTCGTCATGCATCTACACATTTAGCCCAATGCATAGGGCTTAGATTTTAGATACATTTAGTACTATTTATAACTGTAATTACAAAGTAGTTTTATGCTTGCGGTATAGACAAAAATAATGGTTTTGTCGCCCAGTGACTGAACGACAACGCTAGAGTACTGGTACGTAGGCCCTGCCATCGCGCTAGTGAACGACATGCTGCCTGCTGCCCTATCACTGGACGGCAGGCAGCAGCCGCCCCATCACCAGATGATAGCTGCCGCCGCCCCATAGCCAGACGGTAAGTGATTAAGCCGGCGGATTAGCTGGCTTAATTACCTGCCCTAATTTTTAATACTATTTGTTTAAAATTTTAAATATAGCAAATGAACTTAAAAAATTATGAAAATTTATGTGTAGCCTCTCAACACAGCGTACTTGACTGAATAATATTTTTGTAAATTTATCCACTGTGATTGTTGCTCAAAAATTTATAATTTTTTTTATATTTGTAGGAGTTATTACATATAGCAAACGAGCTCCAAAAAATTACAAAATTTTATGTGAAGCCTTTCGACACAATCATAGTATTTGTATAATATTTTGAAAATTTTATGTACTACTATTTGCCACATTAATTCATATTAATTTAATTATAAAATTAGCGATGCTCAGGCATCTTTTGCAATGCCTGACCTCTGTTCTTCTCACATATGTCGGCCCGTTGCTACTATCTTTTTTTTTGTTGTGTCCTTTGCACAATTGTCACTTTGTCCATGTCGTCCCCCCTCGCACGCTTCCTTATCCGCACTAATGTTGTTATGTCTATGCCATCCCCCCTCGCCTGCTCCCTCGTCTGCATATTTGGTAGTGTTGCCATGTTGTCCCCCTCATCCGAAGTGCTGCGGGTTGATAAAGAGTCCTTAATTTACAAGATGAGCACACCTGGTTTCATTTTCGCTCGGCCATAAATATGAACCTCTCGTATTTTATCATCGTTCATCTCAGTCGCTCATCGCAAAAACTCATTCTCGTGGTCATCACTTAAAATTAAGTGTGCCTACCTTATTATTTCGAGAAGTCAATGCATATCTCATTAAGGACATGGCAGTGCTGATTGCTTCTCCCGAAAGGTAGGTAATTTTTTATCGCATGCTTTTGACGTTATTCTCTTAGTCCTAGTTAATTAGTGTTGTTTAGTTAGTCATAATTAATGTAGTTTGTATTACGAAGTAAGTAGGTCGTAGTAGTTTTGACATAATTTTTACTATTTTTGTGTATGTACAGTACTCATAATTTATTATTGTATGGTAGTATGTAATTAAACAGTCGTAATTACTGTAATAGCAATTAGTTAGGGTTAAGTAATGAGTTAGTGTTAAGTAATTAAGTGTTAAAGACAACTGTAATGAATCACTCATAAATCTTTCCGAATGGGTAATCAAATTATCAGTAATTAATGAATTATTTGTATATAGTTACATGCATGTAATCACTAACTTGTGATATTTTACTATCATTATCAATCTTCGTACTAATATTTTGTCTATCCCATTTGTTGCAATGTACTATCAAAATTGAGTGCATAGCTGATTATTTTGAGAAGCCAGTGTATAGCTTATTAAGAACGCAGCAATGCTAATTACTTCTTCCAAAAAATAGGTAATTTTTATCTCATGCTTTCGACGTTATTCCAGTAGTCCCAGTTAATTGGTGTTATTTAGTTAGTTGTAATTAATGTAGTTAGTATTATGAAATAAGTTGGTCATAGTAATTTTTTCGGATGGGTAATCAAATTATCGATAATTATTGAATTATTCATATGTAATTACGTGCATATAATTACTAACTTGTATTATTTTATTATCATTATCAATCTTCACAGTAATATTTGGTCTATCCTATTTGTTGGAACGTATGGCTTTACCGGAGCTACTCGAACAGTTCTACGATAAAAACCAATGGTGCCACTCATGAATGACGGGTGATGCGACTGGCCCTCCTCACTTCAAGCTATGGGGAGGGAGGGATCATTGGGAGCTGGATGAGCGCTATGTCCCAATCCTATGGGCCATGAGCTTGTTGACCTTTGAGAGGCTGATCTCTATTAGACGCCAGTTCACCATCAACGGTAGCCTACTCGTGGCATTGGTGGACAGGTGCAAGCCTGAGACGCACATATTCCACTTTTAGTGGGGTGAGATGACAATCACTCTTGTAACATCCTGATTTTTGGGAATTTTTAAAACCTTGAATTTAAAAATAAATTTCTGGAATTTTACTGAATTTTAATCAAGCTTAAATTGAATTTTCAAAATTTTAAAGAATTTAATATGATTACATTAAACCTCAACATTAGCTGAAAATATTTTAATTGAGTTCCTTACGTCACAAGAAATTTTTTGGAATTTTCTGAAATTAAATTAAGCTTCAAATGAATTTCTAAATTTTAAAATAATTTAATCTGAGTAAAATAAACATCAACATAAGTTGGAAATATTTTATTTGGATTCTTCAGGTCTCAAGGAATTTTTGGTATTTTTGAGATTTATTTGCTATTTTCTAGAGCTCCTAGTGTTTTATCTGAATTTCTGGAAAAGAAAAGAAATTAGAAATTCTCCCGGCCGCCCGATCCTCTCTCTCTCCCCACGCGTTGGCCATCTGGCCCATCTCCCTCGGCCTGCTCCACCGCCTGCCACGCGTCGCCGCCGCAGCCCCTCCCGCCCGCGCAGCTCTTCCCCGCCGCCCGATCGCGCTGCCCCGCCACCAGGCGCGCATCCGCGCCACCCAGCCTCGCGCAAACCCTAGCGCCGCCTACCACCGCTCCCCACCGCCTGATCTCCTCCCGCAACACGCGTCGCCCATCCCCGGCCCCTCTCCCCGCTTCCCTCGGCCGCTCCCGCGCCCGCGCCTCTCGGCCGCCCGATCCGCCTCCCTTGCCACGCGGCGGCACCAACGCGCTCGCGCCCGCGCCGTGGCTCAATCCCGGCTGTCCGCACCCCGCCCTCGCATGAAACCCTAACCCTAACCCTCCCCGACCGTCTGATCTTTCCCCCGCGTCATCCTGGCCGTCCGGATCGATGGCCTCGATTTGCGTGTTTTAAACACCATCCGCTCCTCGATTCACGTGCTCGCCCGTCGCCACCGCCCTCGCCGTCGCCCTCTCCGCCTCGCGCCGCCGTCGCCGGAGTCGCCCCGTGCACCCCCGCCGCTCTGCGCGTCTTCCCCGCCATCGTCGTCGTCGTCGCCGTTGCCGAAGACCCGCCGGTGAGCCGTCGCCGCCCCGTCGCCCGCGTCGCCTCCTCACCGCCAGCGTCGCCCGCATCGCCATACCCCGAGCCGCTCCCCTCGCCTCGGCCGCGCCCGCGACGCCTCGCGCGACGCGCCCGCCACGCGTCGGCGATCCGTTCTGCCACCACACTCCGGCCGCCCCATCCCAGCCGCACGCTCAGATCTGAGCCGAAGGCCCGGATGCAGCCACATGTCAAGACCCCCGCCGCCCGATCGCGCGCCCGCGACGCTTCGCGCAACGCGTCGGCAATCCCTGCCTTCCCGCCTCCGCGCCGTCGCATCATCGCCGTCCATCCGGATCTGAGCCGAAGGCTCAGATCTTGCCACGTGGACGCCCTCGAGCCGTTGGATCATGCCACCACCGCTCGCGCCCGAGCCACGTCAGCCCTAAGCCTACGTGGCAGCCACGTGTCACGCCACGTCAGCCAAACCGAGCCACCTGAGCCACGTGGCAGCCACGTCAGCGCCACGTCAGCAGGGTGCCACGTCAGCCATGCCCGCGCGCTCGGCGTAGCACTATTTCGTGCACCGGGTCTACGGTGGACTTGGTTTCCCGTGCGCCTGGTCCACAACACAGTGCTATTTTTGAATTTCCTGGTTTTCCTTTAGGGTTGATTTTCCGAAAGTCCGTTCTCCTCCGTCCTAACTCCGATTGACCCCGTTCTTTTTTTCTAAATTCATCTAAAATCGAGCTCTAGCTTTTGGTTCTGGTTTCATGATTTTTGGAGTTTATTTGCTTGTCATTTTATGTGTTTTCTTTGTTTCGATCGGTTTCCCTTTCGTTAGATTCCGGAGGAGCAGGTTCTACGCCCGAAGATCAGGAGTACCTCACTGAGCATAACCAAGGCAAGTCGTGTCCTTTGGTCATGTTGAACCCAGTTTGTAATCTATTATTTAATTATTTTATTTTAAATTACATTGCATCGCTATTTTTATGCAATCTTTGTAATTGGTAGTTATCGCCCCAATTGAATTTATCATCACATGTGAATTATCAATTTGACTTAATGAGATATGGAACTGTGGTTTGTGCCACGTTTACTAAAATCTGTGCCATGACATTGGTGCGTCATTGGCGGTGGTTATACAAACCTGATTTTGCACTCAGGCGAGTGATCGTGCAGTAAAGGGGAAGTGTTGGAGCACTTCGGGGGATGTGGTAGCCTCGCCTGAGAATTGTTAAGAACTTAACTTTGTGCGCCATTGATCTGAGCTTTACCGTGCAAATCACATGTCTAGTATGGGATGGACCTAGCTGGACCTAGTGACTAATTTGGGATGTTTCAAATTTAATCTTGCCATTGAGATGAACATGGTTGCTGATTTCCATGTGGCGCAAGGGGGTGTGATGCGAAACCCTAGCTGGCGGATTGAGTTGTAACTGAACTTTGTAAAGGCCTTGTTGTGATTTCCTTAGCGCGAGGCTAATCACATCGTGTGGGTACAAGTTGTGCAACCTCTGCAGAGTGTAAAACTATTCGAATAGCCGTGTCCTCGGTCATGGACAATGCTCGGTGATTTCATACGAGGGGTAATTATTTCTGAAAACTTGTGGTTGGAAGTGGACAGATGTTCACTGTTGGTTTAGCTTATGGATGGGAGGTCCATAAGCGGTAGGGTTAGCTTATGGATAGGAGGTCCATAAGCGGTTGGTTTAGCTTGTAGATGGGAGGTCTGCAAGTGGTTATGTCAATTTCTTTGATTATTTATTTATTATTTTTTTCTTAAAGTTCGCTTTCAATCTATTTATAGTATTTACTTTCAACTGTCATTTATGCAAATTAACCTTTCAACCATCCTTTGGTAAGCCTTGCATACTATATTGCATTCATTTGTTACAAACGACTTGCTGAGTACCAATGTACTCACGACTTTATGCCCAATGTTGCTCAGTTGAGGAAGAGGAGTATCCCCCAACAGGAGGTTCCAGAAGGAGGCTACTTCGACAACTTCGCGGTTTAGGCTTCGTTCTCCACTCAATAGCCTGTGGGCTTGTCGATTGGCTACTACGTTTTATTTTGGATTTCCGCTGCTATTTTGTTAAGCCCTTCCGGCTAGAGATATTGTAAGCTTGACCATAAGGTCGTACATTTTGGAGATTTATTGATATTCGAGCTTTTCCTTTATTTTATCGTGTATATGGTTGTGGTTTCATCTATGTTGACTGTGTGCACTAGCATGATCTTGGAACTAGTGCAGAATACACAGAGAGACCGGATTCGCATATTCGGGTCTCGACAACTCTGCAAGACGTCTCGCTCTTGATTAGTCTCCCTCTCCAGGGTGACGCATTTATTCCAGCCCCTGCACCAGCGGACTAGAAGGAGAGGCTGGCAGACCGGTTTAGCTTGGCTATCACGGAGGGTGCTCATGGCATCTCTCGCACTTGGTTGAAGAATTTCAGTGTGTGCCTGCAAGATGCACCACTTCAGGTCGTCAGGATGTACCTCGTCACGTACCTTACTCATCTCTTTGGTTGGAGCATGTTTCTAGCCACACACGACGATATTTGCAACGCCGAGTTCATCTGCCTCCCCGAGCCTTTGGTTGACGTGCAGTTTGGGGCGAGCCTTAGTACAGCTGGGGATTAGCCATCTTATACGCCACATATATGAGGTTGTGTGATGTTTGCCAGCAGAGCACTACTGATACCCCCAACCTGGCCATCTACTATGTGTTCTTGTTGTTGTGGAGTTGGAAGCACTTTCCTGTTGGGCATCCGACCATCGAGACACTAGTGCACCCGTTTGATGAGTTCATTGACCTGTTAGACAGGCCCACTATGGGATTCCGGTGGACTAGTGCCTGTCTGCGTCGGGTCCAGGGCAGACCGTCGAGGTGCTACTTGTTGTGGCACAACGAGTTCGAGTCGTTGTACGACAGTGAGATCATCTGGGGTCCATTGACTATAGACTTTTGTGGAGCATGTACTGTCGTACGTGTTGTCCCTACAATGGCTGTAGGACGTGGCGTTGTGGGTGACAGCACGTCATCTGGTGTTCTCGTACAAGGTGGAGGCTTATGCGCCGTAGTGCGTAATGTGATAGTTCGGTTTCCACCAGGTCATGCCCCTCCGGACGGCAGGTTCCTACCGCGAGTCATACACCAGTGAGTCAAACTCCATCATCGGGAGAAGCAATCAGCACTGTAGTGTCCTCCTGCCACATCCTTAATGAGATATGCACTAACTTCGCAAAATAATGAGTTACACACTCTTAATTTAGAGCGACGACAGCAAGAATGAGCTTCTGCGATGAGCAACTGAGATGAGCAATGATGAACTACGAGAGGTTCGTATTTATAACTGAGTGAAAAGGTAACCCAGTGTACTCACCCCGTAAATTAAGGACTCCTTGTCGATGCGGTATTTTGGGTGAGGGGGGATGGCATGGTAACATTGACAAATATGCAGACAAGGGAACGGGTGAGGGGGACGGCACGAACATAACGACATTAGTACGGACGATGGAGCGTGCTAGGGGGACAACATGGACATAATGACAGTTGTGCAAAGGATGTAATGAAAAAGAAAAGATAGCAGCAACGGATAGACATATGCGTGAAGGATAGAGGTCAGGCACTACAAAAGATGCCCGAGCATCGCTAATTTCACAATTAAACTAATATGAATTAACATGACAAATTTAGAGTACATAAAATTCTTAAAAAATCACATAGTTACTATGACTACGTTGGAAGGTTTCACATAAAATTTTGTAATTTTTGAAGCCCGTTTACTATATGTAACAAACCCTATAAATATCAAAATCGTATGAATTTTTGAGTAACATTCACAACAGATAAAATTACCAAAAAAATTATACAATTAAATACGTTATGTGAAGAGCCTGCGTATAAATTTTTATAATTGTTCAAGCTCATTTGCTATATTTAAAAATTTAAACAAATAGTATTAAAAAAATAAAGGTAAGTAATTAAGCCGACTTAACCACCTGTCGTCTGACCATAGGGCAACAGACATCTACCGTCTGATGGTGGGGCAACAGGTAGCCTACCGTCCGGTCGGTTGGCAGGCCCTACGTATCAGCCCTCTAATGTTGTCGCTGGTCACGAGACGACAAAAACATTATTTTTGTCAATACAGTAGGTATACAATTATTTTTTGTAATTTTAGTTACAAATAATATTAAATATGCCAAAAATTCTACGGGGCACATCCCGCATTACCTAGATAGAAATTGGACACGCTCGCATGCATCGAGAGCAAGCGTGCAATTGTACTATTACTGCCTTGAAGCATGCTAGCCTTTGCATAGTGACAAATGTCTGCTTGCTTGGTTAGCACGCGCCACTTGCCATGCATCTATATACATCTAGCCCGATGTACATGACGCATACCGCATTACCTAGATGGACAGTGGACACGTGCGCATGTGTCGGGAGCAACCGTGCTAGTGTACTATTACTACCATCAAGCGTGCGAGGGTATACTTGTCATAAAGCGAAAAGGAAAGATAGAAAGAAAGGCCCCCAAAAACCTAAAAAAGTTCCCATAATAGAAGGCTGGGAGCCCCATCCAGCCATCCAATTAGCCCCAACTCCCAATAAACAAACGAAATCCCGTCCCCCCCTGTCGTTTCATCCCTCACGTCCTCCGGCGGCCGCCTCCAAACCCTCACCTCTCCTCCTCCCCTCGCCGCCGCCGCCGCAGCCGCCCGTACAGAATTCCAATTCCCCCCTCCAAACCGCGGAATTCCTCGCCTTCTCCGCGGGATTTCATCGAATTCGACGGAATCCTGGGGGAATCCCCGAGCCGAGTTGGCGGCGACAGGCAGCGCGATGGGGGCGAACGCCGACCCCTCGGGGCCCCTGGGCGGGTCCCACCGCCACCCCTTCCCGGCGGCGGGGGCGCCACAGCGCGGGGTGGCCACGAAC
Source organism: Melocanna baccifera (assembly GCA_036346265.1). Taxonomy (NCBI): domain Eukaryota; kingdom Viridiplantae; phylum Streptophyta; class Magnoliopsida; order Poales; family Poaceae; genus Melocanna; species Melocanna baccifera. The sequence goes on along the minus strand of CM070688.1, from coordinate 11,724,641 downwards.
ACCACGGCCGCGCTGCGGCACGACCCTGGGCTCGCCGTGCGGTGGTCGCCGGAGGAGCAGACCGTGCTCGACGAAGAATTGGCCAAGTAAGCGTCTGGGCTTCTCTCTTCTTTTGTTCCTCGGAGTTAGCCGATTTTAGGGGTTCTTGGATAGTCCGTACTTGATAAGTAGTATGGTTGGAAGTCGGAAGAGCGCTAAGGGTGACGTCTTGCCGTCTTTGGTCCGTTGGGGTGGCGTCTTGGAGAGTTCTTGGAGTGTGCGAATGATGGTTTGGTTGGGAAACTGCTTGTTTATCGTGCTCTCATTTAGAGTTAAATGCTTGTACTTATTTGTTAAAATTTTCTTTCTACGTGTTCGTATGGCAGTGAGATCACGTGTACATGTCTGGTTGTACTTGGTTAGATTAGTTATTGGCTTCTTTTCGTTTCATGGGCAAGTGCTTTAGAAGATTTTGTCCTTTACGATAGTAGAATTTTGCATTTGTAGCTGCTACTTTATCATGCTCTCATCTAGGATTGAGTTCATTGCCATAAATGTGCAACTGATGTTGGAGTTCAGGTCATGCTAGTGCTGCATGACTTGTGAAAAATGGCGGGTAATTTGCCAAACTGTAGGAAAAAATTGACGCCTTAATTTGTGTTATTATGTTCCTGTACTTGCTCAAAATGGGAGATTGCATTTAATTACCGTGTTGTTGGAGTTTATGGCTCGTTACATGATGTAATAAATGGCGGGTAATTTGGAAAATTGAAAAGAAAGAAATTAGTGCCATGATTGGTGTTACAATAGCCGCACGCTTGCTGAAAATTTTGGGCTTCGAATTAATATTATGTTGTCAGGGTGTTAGAACTTGTTAGATGACTTGTGAAATGGCAGATAATCTAGAAAATAAAAGGAAAAGTTAACACCCTGATTGGAGTTACAACAGTCAGTGCTTACTTGAATGTCTGCTTGCATTTAATATTAACTTGCGTACCGGTTGTTCTGACAATAAATGTGGCGGCTGCTTATGCAATTGTGTTTTGGCACACTTGGAGCAAAAACTAAATGCGCCACTAGTCATTACAGTGGTTGCAGTAAGATGCTAAATTAGTAAACCTGAATTGTTGTATTTTTTGTAATTTCATTCTCCTTTAAACTGCTCAAATCCGCCAGTTGAAGAACATAATATTTCTTGTACTCATTTGTTGCAAAAATTAAATGAAGCCATTTTATTTTGTGACTGCACGCCGTTGTAGGTATGTGGCTGATGCAGCTATAATTCGCTATGCAAAAATTGCTATGAGTCTGCCCGACAAGACAGTGCGAGATGTGGCCCTGCGTTGCAGATGGATGGCTGTAAGTTGGATACTGAGTACCTCCTGTGTTTGATGTTAAGGAATTTAATCTTTTTTTGAACATGATAAAACTGAAAAGGCAACTTTCAGCTTCCATCCATGTGTATGATATGAAGGAAACTGCATAGGCTCTCTTTGTGTCTGTTTGCACTTTGTTTCCCTTTAGTTCCTCGATTACGAAAGCTGTGATCATTACGATAGGTTGGCAGATGAGCTTATACTTTCATTTAATCAAGTAATATTTCTAGTGTATTTAGCATCGTACTTCTATGTGAACCAAGAATCCCCTTTAATTTGATCAAATTGGGATTCTTTTGTAACTGATGTGGATCCTTCATCTTCCATTTTTGCTCATTCTATTGACACCTTGCTTCTTTAAGTCCAAAAAATATTTTCACCTTTTTTTTCTTCACACTGAACCAGTGGTGCCAGACTGTTAGGGTGGCCTGTTACCAGTCTCATGCGCAATTACCAGATTCGTATAGTGCATTTATCATAGATTGCTAGCATTATCTCCACTACCAATACCATATCTTCACTCATCTCCAATGTCTTTATGTTTTCTTGTACTAATTCATAACTACTATTATCGATATCTTTACTAGTGCAAACCATTACAACCACTTCCTTACTACATCACCACCACCAATCCCATCCCCTGTTTCAAAAATCAGTCCCTTTTTTGGAAATGGATCCTTTCAAGTCTTTGCATCATAGTTGTTCTGGAATTAACCAGAGGTTGTAGCCAAGTAAACTAAACAGCAGTGCCATCAAGAAATAATCTTGTCTAGTGATTATTTTCTAATACTTTTCTCTTTCACGGTTCCTTGTAATGTATGCACTGGATTTCTGCTGCTGCTGCCTTACAAATTATATTGTATGAAGTCATCAACATTTTCGTCTCTTGCAGAGAAAGGAGAGTAGCAAGAAAAGGAAGGAGGAGTTAGCTAAGAAAAGCAAAGAAAAGAAGGTTGCCATTTGTCTTGCATTCCTTCTCTTCTGATTCCCTATTTTATTCTTGAGTATTTTTCCCTTATTATTCACATTATTGATTCCATGAAATAAGTTACCCAGAGCTCTTCATTTGTACTGAACTGTCCAAAAGCAAATCGCTTGGTGTCTTACCAAACTTTAAAAGTAGCATTCACCACGTTTTCATATTTAAATACCAAAGGAAGTCAGTGGTTGATATAAGCAAACACATTGATATTAGGATGTCCTTATGTTTATTTGTGATTTTCATTGTAGGAATGCTTATAATTAGAGACCATTCTAAATGAGCTTATTTTTTTTTTATGAAAACCTTTGATGTTCTTACCAAATTGTAGGAAAGAGTTGGTGAGTCTTCAACAAAAGGGCCAGCTCACCTGGTAGCACGACCTAATGTCCCTCCATATTCTCTTCCAGTTCTTCCTATGGATGATGATGATGTATCATACAAAGGTAAGTATTTTGTTGAGATTCAGAATCATACTTCTTATTGTTGTTTATGTTTTATACTTTTCTTTTGGTTATTTTTCTTTGTAGTTTGTAGTTGTAACCTCTTAAGACCTGTGTTTATGCCATCTTTTTTTTTCCTTTTCTACAAAACTTTGTTCATGCTGCTTTATTGTGTAAAATTGAGCCTCAGATTTCTTGGCAGTATAGCAAAGATCCTATATTTTCTAGTTTTATGTTAATTGATTAAATTTATCCAGAGCTGAAATTGCTCCAGAGCATCTATGAAAACAAACAGTAAATAGCATAGGATCATGATACTTGCCAATTTTTTGTCGTACAATATTATGTTGTCTGTGATCAGGCATAGAATACAGTTTACTTTAAATAGGATGGAAAGTAGGAAATTGCAACTTTAAAAATATCTACATTAATAAAACATGTTATCATCATGCTGAGATATTAAACTTTGGATTAATAGACTTGGTGATTTGTGTTTTCCTATGTCACTGCAGCAATTGGAGGCCCAACTGGACAACTTCTAGAGCACAATGCGCAGATCTTAAATCAAATCTATGCAAATATTTCAAACATGCAGGTGCTTCATATCTTCTATGTTAAATTTCCAGCATTCAGCTCCGGCATAATAAGATCATACGAATAATGATACTATGCCTTTTGTGATATATTGGCTGCGGATTGCAAGGCCACCAAAGTTATGGTGTTTCAGCTGAATAATGATACTATGCCTGTTGTGATCTAATAAGGTCATATGAATAATGATACTATGCCTGTTGTGATCTATTGGCTGTGGATTGCAAGGCCACCAAAGTTATGGTGTTTCAGCTGTGCCTTAAGTTGTCAAAAAATCATGGCCACATGGATAGTCGTTTGGTAATATAACATGGCTTAGAAAAACCTCAATTTCCATGGGAAGTGTAGAAGTTTTACTTTATCAATAAATCAATCTTACATTGGCAAAAGGAGCGCCTATTTGAAATATATGTTATATTACTTGTATTTCTTCCATTTTTTATATGAAAGTTGTAGCCTTGATTTAATTTCATAGTGATATAAGAGAAAATTAGACCTGTCACGTTCATTTGATATTTGTCATGTTACTGATATTCTAATATCCTGCATCTTTTGCAGGTACAGGAGAACTTCTCTCTTTTATGCCAAACTAGGGATAATATACTTGCAGTCCTGAAGGAGTAAGTTCCCACTTAGCTTCTAAGAGCTTGAAGGAACATGAATGTGAATGGATTTCCTGAATACCTGTTCAAAACTTAAAATGCATTCGAGCATACATGTAAAACTTGGGGTGCTTATCACCAAATACAGTCTTTCCTTGCTGGTTGTCTGTTCTTAACTTTCTTTTTTCATTGCTGAATTATGAAGTCAAATGCATCCACACTGCAATTTTTACAGATTGCATAGCATATCAGTGTGCGCTTGGTCAGGAATCTATGTAGTGTACTTTGAACATCATTTTGTTTCCTTTCAGGATACAATATGCAATTTTTTTCATCCTTGTTATGTCAAGTACACTTTCTGTTAAATCATCTTAAAGAACAAAAGACTTTTTGTTCTATCTTCTTAAAATACTATATGTTATTTGTTAATAAGTAGTTGCTGCCCTTTTTGAGATCTGTCCTTATCGAGTGAAACTGCAATAATGTAACAACTTTGATTCTTTTTCTATAGTAGGATAAGTGATGTTCCGGAATTAATGAAGCAGATGCCACCCCTTCCTGTAAAGTTGAATGAAGATCTGGCCAACTCTATGTTGCCAAGGCCTCCACAGACATGATGTGTGCGGTAGTCAGGTGCGGTTGTTGGGCTCACTCAAATCATCTTTGCTTGAAGATCAGATTAGAAAGCTGGGCCATTTCGCATATGCAAAATTGCTATAGATACTAGATGCCTGTTTGTGCTGTCCAGATCTTATCCGGCCTTGTAACAACTTTTCCTTCTTTATACCTTGGTTCTATTTGTTCAGCTAATCGTAGATGTTCCATGTACAAAGCCAGCAGTTTCAGTTTAATAAGTTCGTAACCCCATAGCCCTTGTAGAAACAACATAGGGTTAAACTTTTGTACAGTGAATGAGTGTAAAGAATAGCAGCTTTTCTGTTCCAGTTTGTATGTTTAGAATTGGCGTACCATTCAGCAAAGCATACAAAAATTGTTGGCACATGGTATTATGCAAAAACTGATATAAACTTGTTTGTTTTTTTGTCTCTCCGCTTTAATTTTGTTAAATGCACTCGGTTTTTTGAGTCAAGCGTTGTAGGGTAGTCTCTTGTCCCTACCATCTGTTAGTCTGGTGTTTACTTGTCAGCATAGGTAGTCCAGCACTCCAGGCAAGTTGTATCATGTTAGCATTGTCAGCAGTGTTGTAGTTGCCGTTGTTTCCCTTGACAAGAACTATTTTTGTCATCTCCCGATTGCTTTATCAGTTGTTAGTGCATTTAAGGCCTTAACGATGAGCGTCACAAAGGAACTGAAGTGAATTGTGAAGCTTGGTGAAACAGGCTTCGTGATTACTCGCATGGTGTACGTTGGGCTCAGCTTTTTTTCTTTCCACACAGCCTATATATGTATTGTGCATCGTTTAATCTCACGGCTCGGGCATCATCCTTGGCCGTGACGGTGCTACCAATCCAACGGTGGATATACCGGATGTACTCTTCCCATTCTTTCCTTTCTTCTTGAAAATTTTGTGCATTTTTCATTGCAAAAAAGGATTAGCCAAAAATCAAAATTCCTGAATTCAACGGTGTTACCTTCGCACGAAACGTATAGGGCTGCCGACGATGCTTTGTGATGGAGTCGTCTATGTCGTGCGAAGCGATATCTTTTAATAATTAATGTTTAATTTCGAATGATAGTATTATACTTGTATTTTATTTTTTCAGTTTTGATTGTATTGCTTCACGGTTAAGCGACTTGGGTTCGTCGCTCAACCGTTAGGCAACACATGACCATGTCGCTCAACCGTGGAGCGACAAGACCTTAAGCCGCCCAATATAATATGGATGCAATATAATATGTAAGTCTTACTAATAGATGGTTGAAAGGTTATTTTGTATAAAACAATAATTTTAAAGTAAATACGATAGATGAAAGCAAATTTTAAGGAAAATGATAATAAATAAATAATCAATAGAATTGAGTAAACCACTTGTGAATCTCCCATCCACAAGCTAAACTATCAGTGAACTAATTATTCACTTTCCAATGATAATCAACCAGGTTTTTATGAAAATTCTACCTCTCGTATGAAATCACTGAGTATTGTCCATAATCGGAGACACGGTTATTCAAATAGTTTTATACTTTGCAGAGGTTGCACAACTGTACCCACACGATATAATAATCGTCACATTAAAGAAAATCACAACAAGACTTTTACAAAGTTCAACCTCAACTCAATCTCGCCCGCTAGGGTTTCACATCACACCCCCTTTGTGCCTTATAGAAATCAGCAACCATGTTCATCACAATGGTGAGATTGAAATTGAAATATCCTAAATTAATCAGTCAGGTCTATTCCATACTAGACATGTGGTTTGCACGGTAAAGCTCAGATCAATAGCGTATAAAGTTAAGTCCTTAACATTACTCATGCGAGACTTCCACATCCTTCGAAGTGAATCCACACTTCCCCCTTTACTGCACGATTACTCGTCCAAGTGAAAACCAATTTTGTATAACTAATACTAATGACACACTAATGCCGTGGCATACATTTTATAACTGTAGCTCTAACCATGATTCTCTGTGGCTCCAACCATGATTCAATTATCTCATTAAGTCAAATTAATTAATCACATGTGATAACGAACTCATCAAACTGTAAGCATGACTAGGCATAATAATCGTACCACCCATGTGACAACTAGTATGGTATCAATAAATAATTTCCTAACTGATGGTAATAATGACATCATGATATTCAAATATATCAAGGAGAGATTAATCAATTAGGACAGTAACTACCAAGTACAAATGTTTGTAATAAAATAACGATGCAAAATAATTTAAAATAAAATAATTAAATAATAGATTAAAAATTAGGTTTAACATGATCAAAGGATATGACTTACCTTGGCTTAGCTCAGCGAGAAACTTTGGATCTTTTGGCGGTGCTCCTGCTCCTTCGAAGACGCGATCTAATGAGAGAGAAAACAATCAAGGCACAAAATAAAAAAAATAAAATTCAAATAAATCCTAAAAACCTCAAAACTAGAACCAACAGATAGAGCTCAATTTTAGATGAATTTAGAAAAAAGAATGGGGCCAATCAGAGCTAGGACGGAGAAAAACGGGCTCTTGAAAAATTAATTGGTTGGAAAATATTGGAAAATCGAAAAATGTTACTGTGTTGTGGACTCGGTGCACAGAAAGCAGGTTCACGGTGAACACGGCGTATGGAACAGTGCATGGCAGCGGATGCTGACGTGACAGCTAGCTGGGCTGACACGTGGCACTAGGGCTGACGTGGCATGCTGACTTGGCATGCTGATGTGGTAGCTGGGATGGTTGGGTGCTGACATGGCGTTGATGTGCACTAACACATGGCACCATGTGGCGATTAGGGCTAAGTTGTCGACTGAGCTGGCTGCTGACTCGAACGAGGATAGGTGCACGGGCTCATGGAACAATAGCTCTGACAGATAGGCCCCGGATGGTAGTGGCTCGACGCAAGGTGGATGCGGTCCACCGAGAAGGCAAAGCGATGCGGGCGGCGGAGTGCGGGGTGACGTCGGCGAGATCCGACGGTGGTGGTGATGACACGTGGACTGATCTTGTCCATCGGTTCAGATCTGGATGAGCGGTCTGGATCACTGCATTGGATGGTCCACGGGGTGACGTGGGCGCAAGAACCGAGGTGCGGGCGACACGGGCGAACGCGACGACAAACACGACGGCGGGGCGGAGGAGCGGGTTGTTAGGACTCCAACGAGGGGCGACGGGGTGTGCTGGACGGCGGCGGAGGCTTACTGGCGGCGACGAACGATGGCGGCGGGTTGCAAAATCGGTCACAAATGCTCGGCTTCAAACTCACGTTCCAACGATGAACTCCGGCGGCGAGCACGTGTGCGCGATCTCGACGAAAGACATGGCAAGGCAGGCGGTGGCTTAGGGATGCGGAAGGCAGAGGCTACGTGCGCTATTTTATGCACGAGAACGGGAGGTATCCGGCTCGAAGACGACGCGCACGAGTGGAGTTTGGCTCGGACACGAACACCAAGGTATGCGCGAGCAGACGCGACAGCGGAGTCCTGCGCGGGGACGACTGTAGCATCCCAAAAAGGGGGATTATTGTAATTGTGCAAATAATAGAAATCTTTTATTTTGTTGTGGTGTATTCCAAAATTTTGTCTTTAATTGAGTTCTTGTTTTAAAGTTTCTGGCAGCAAAATTTGACTAAGAATATCAAAATCAAGAAAACTAGGGTCAAAAGTCAAATCGAAAAACCCTCAATTTCCTTTTCGAATAGATCCTAAATCCAAACTTTAAGAAAATTGGAAAATTTAAAGCCAAGAGTTAAGCTTGCAGTTAAATTTTGTATTTCTCACCTAATTAGCAAGGCTAAAAAAAGAATTTACCAAATGGCAAAAACTCTCAATAATCATCAGAAAGCCCTCTTTTTCATGGCCCCATCGTCTCAGGCCCATTGGGCTAACCGACCCCTTTTTCTTTTCTCTTCACCCCCCTTCTCTCCATTTCAACGCCGCCGCCCTGCCTTTTCTCCTCCCCTCTTCTTTTCTCCGCCTGCCCCGTTCTTCTTTCTCCTCCTTCTGGCCCGTTCGGCCGCCTCCTCCGGCCCAACTCAGCGGATCAGCGGCGCCTACCGGCCACCCCACCTCCAATTTCTGCCCCGACGCCCCACTCTTTTCCCCCTCTCCTCTGGGTCTACCGTCGCCCCTACCACCGGCCTAGCCCCTACTCGCACCGGCCTCGCCTTGTTCTCGCCGCTGTGCGCCACGCCCTACGCCTGCGCCTTCACCCCTCAGCGCTAGCTCGGCACCGATCTACCACTCCCCTTGTGAGCTCGCCCTTTTCCCCTTGGCTTAGCCCCACCCCCACACGCACGCCACCTCCTACCCTTCGTGCACTCGAGCTGTCTGCCTCCCCATAGTACCGTCATTGATCGGGCAATTTACGAAGCACCAACGGCAACCAATCCTTCTTCGCCTATATAAAGGTCCGTGCTTCCCAGTACTTCTCCAAGCCTCTCCTCTCCTCTTCCCTGTAAGCAAAGCACCCCCAAGGTGAATTGAAATTTCCGTTGCCAAGATTTGCCACAGTCGCCATCTTCCTCAAGTCCGGCCGGACACCGCCATTTCTTTTGTCGAACCTTCCTTGATGTGTTGCCACCCGATTCCTTGTAAAAGGAGTAGCCCCTCTACATCCTGAAGCTTCCCCAGCCACCGGCCGATGCTTCTCCCCTTTGGCGAGACCCCTCCGCGTGAGCCTCCCTGCGCCGCTCGTGGCCTCCGACGCCAGCCCACCTCCCTAACCTTCCGACCAATTCGTCACTGCTGGTAAGTTCCTTTGGTTTCCTCTTGCTCACGACTCACCTCCTTTCCCTTCCCTCTTCCCCTTTCGGCCGCCAATGCTTACCTCGGCTCTCGTCACCACCGCCTGGGATTATTATCGCACCGCCACCCCGGCCTGGGCTACCACCCCCCAGGTCCCTGCATCATGGGACAACCTGTTTGTCCAGTCTTCACTATCTCCCCGACGGCCCCCTCGCTAGCAACCGTCGTTTGGCCTTGCGCCCCTGCTCTCTGCTCCACTACCTCTCCCACCGAGTGTTCCTCCCCGCTCTGTTCTCCCCTCTGCATCTCCCTCTCCCTTTCTATGGCTAGTGGGCCCAGTTGATTTGGGAAGTAGCTATTGGTAGCATACCTTTTGTATCATTCAAATAGCTAAGAAAAATGCAAGTAAGCAATGTGATAAAGGAAAAATAATGTAAATACTAAAGAAATCGCATTCAAAATTATAATAGAAGTCTAAGCAAAATAATGATACACATAAAAATGACTAATTGACAATAGTAGAAATAATTTTGAAGTTGTACCCCAGAAATTCAACATACCTGCATAATATCTATCATAACGTTACCTTGGATCCATATCCGCTAATGCAAAATTTATTTAACTATCTTTTGACACATAAAATATCCATAACAAATTATTCAGTGATAAAATCAAGAAGACTCCTTTTAATTGGGGATTAAAAATTTATGAGTCAAATCGTTGATGTTCATTCATAACATACAAAGATTCGAACTTCTTTCGGATTAAGAAATTCTTAAACAGGGGATCGTTAGTCGTTATTCCAAATAATTGGCCTCAGAATGATTTCAAGCCCTTAACATTCGTCCTAAACTCTCATCCTGCGAAAAGAAGCATAAAATAATAGATCGGATGCGAGTAATGCTCTTAACTAAAGGAAACTTGCTAAAACACAACTTTGCACCCCAAATTAATCATCCAACCATTACCTCATCATTTAATGATTGACAATAATTAATAAATACAAAGTATAACTTTATTAAAAGACCCTGCTAATTCATAACTCATATTTTCAGTAAATCGCCGCCATAAATCATCTCTAATAAGTTGTTAACCCTCAAAATAATTGACTTATCCCAAACCATAGATGATTAAATAGCCACCTTAAACTACAAGAAATTGTGGATTCAAGTGCCTGGCAGTTACAGTCCTCACGTACTCTCTTTAAGCTACCTGTAAGTCCTACTTAACTCATGGAACTTACTTGATAAATATAAATTAATATAAAGGAAGTTATAAATTAAAAGACCGAACCATAGCATTCCTCACTCGGCTATATCTAACCACTTTTCTTGAGCACAACCGAAGGATCCTACGGGTAATCCTTTATTCCTAATTCTTCCTGATCCTAAAATTTTCCCTCACGGTAAAGTTGCCTAGTCACCTCCTTCCTTCACCTAATTCCGTTGACTATGTCACCCTAACTTCAACCCTCTCTCTACTCCCGACTTATAACAAAAATGAATAAGCTCAATTAAATTGGACTTTTATCGCTATTTGGATTTATTTGGTTTTTCATTCGCCGCATATTAGAAGCTGCAGTCTCGGAAGGCAACAAGCTCCAGCAATTTCAAAGTGCAAACGGAGGACAAGTCCAAGGATCCAATACAACTGACTGATTAAATCGGCTTTGAGCTAAATCAAGGCTGTGGTAAACAAGCAAGGTAAGTCATCACTTTGAACATGTTGATCCTAAATTTTACGGAAATTATGTTCTTTTAAATTATCAAAGTGCATGCTTAGTTTATTATGCAAACGTATGTCAAAATATAAGGTAGTTACTGCCCATTTGATATTGCCAATATTACTATGACACTCTTCACCACTCGATTTAACTAATTCCTTGTCACCCTAGATATTAATAGTAACTTTATTAGCTAAGTCATACCTAACGCTAAGCAAGTCGGGTTAAGTCTAGGGCATTAAATTGCCCTGCTCATTACTCTTCAAACATGCAAAATTATTTCTGGACGGTCATTGGATGTAAAGGACTGATAATTTGGTACAACTTACCTTATGCTTCTCAAAACCCTAAAAATTTGCTTACCTGTCTGGGCGGTTGGTAAAAGTGGTTGGTGTGGATGTAACATGAGAACTTATGGTTGCGATATGCACCGCTTGGATAAATTAAGGACTTAATCCTGTGATGACCTCATCATGTGAAACAGTACAAATCACAAGCTGGTAAAGTGTAGGCATGACTAACTAATTTGCATTGCTAGTAAAGGAAAGCACTTCGGAGTGACCCATGGGTCATGTCACTGGATATAAGCTGTCATGGACACGAGTCGTGTCGCTGGATATAAGCTATCGTGTGGCGCAAGAGGGGGTCTGGGTAAGGCAAAAATAAGCTATCCCGCAGACGAAACCTTAGCGAGTGTAATCCTTTACTAGGTGCATTGTAAAGGTCATGTGGTAATCTTTTTGATCTGCATGTATAAGGAAACATGCGGAATATAGCAATTGGATTATCTCTTGTGGGTAAAGATGTACAAACTCTGTAGAGTTTAAAACTATTCGAATAGCTGTGCCCACAGTCAAGGGCGGACATGGGAACTTCCTCGAGTTTGTTCTATTTCAAAAACATTTTCGGGCGGGATAAAAATCTATCAGAGGGATGTACTCTGACTTTAACTTTTCCTAGAGGGTTGTACTCTAGTAGTGATAAAAACTAGCATTGATGAAGGTAACCATGCACTGTAAAAGGTAGATGTAACCTATGCTATTATTACTATTGCATTCTCATAATCAATTTTATAAAAATCTGATTTGGTTAAAAAGGCTAAGTCTCCGGAGATTTTTTATGTATTATACTTTTCCAAGAATGCTTTAGCAACTAAAAGAACATCAAGCCTTCCTTTTACAGCCCTGCATGTATTATTATTGCATTTTGTGTGGTGACTTGTTGAGTACATTTTGTACTCACTCCTGCTTAATTACTATCATCCAGTTAGTCAGGAAAAAGGAGAAAAGACCCTATAATACTTCAAAAGGGTTGACAGATCTGGTATCCAAGGAGGTCAAGAACGAGGTCGCGAAGCCCTAGTTGGCTGCTTGTGGGCAAGTCCTAAGGGTCCCACTTGTGTGAAGTTTCCGTTGCTGCATGCTTTGTTTTCGGCCCAATCGGCCCATGTGTAAGTTATTACTGTATAAACTACGCTTCCGTATAATATGTTTTTGATATACAGTGATATATCTGTGAGCACTATCTACTGATCCAGGAATAGTGTGGTAGAATCACAGAGGATTCGGAATGGCTAATTCCGTTTTCGACAACGACAGACGCACAGTGCTAGGCGGTCCGGATGCGCGACGCGTGGCGGTTGGGCAGATCGGATGGTCGCACGAGATTGCAAGGATGCACAGTGCGGGGCGCTATTGATGACTGACGTGTGGCATACCGAAGAGATCCGGCGGACGTGGGCGATGCGACTAGCAGGACGACCGGATGGGCGACGCGCAGCAGCAGCGCGATCAGGCTATTGTGGGGAGGTGGGCCGGTGAATAGTAGTGGGCCAGCCCGCACTATTCATAAGATTTTTTGGGGTTTTTCTTTTTTTTGAAATCCAAATAAAATAAAAAGAGCTCTAGAAAATAGCAAATAATCCCGAAAAATTCTTAGAAAATTCCTTAAGACACAAGGAATCTAAATAAAATATTTTTGACTTATGTTAATATTTATTTTAATTCGATTAAATTCCTTTTAATTTATAAAAATTTATTTTAAGCATTAATTAATTTCAGAAAAAATTTAATTAATGAATTTTATTTTAAAAGCTTCAAAAAGGCTCTGAAAAATAGGATGCTACATCCTCACAGTACAGAGTCCACTGGTCGTGAAGGTAGATCTTTCGTTTGATCCATTTGCGGTAGGTGCATAACAGATCCAGAGACTACGGGAAGAGGGGAGAGCTTGTTAGCGCATGGCATACAAGAGAACTTGTAAGGAAATATATTGTGACACATTCTTACCGGCTGCCGGTAGTGGGCCATGTCCCAACGCTAGTCGAGATATTCCCAGGCACAGTTACCGTAACCCTAGTAATGCATATCCAAGCCCAACCGCTCCTTAGACTTAAAGAACTTACATGCGTTCCTACGTCAGCAGAGGGGGTGTCTCCCCTACGAGTGGGTCTTATGGCGAATGCTCGGTGAGAACGTTGAGGTATGGGTTGGGGTTGGAGGTATCGGGGGACTTTGCTTGGGGGATGGCCTCCTAGCACGCTCTACTTGTTCATCCCAGGAAAACACATTGCGGAAGAGGCAGTAATTATAGACTTAGCCGATGCGACGTACGCTTTGCAAGTCCAATTTGATTTGGGAAAATTCGTGTCTGCAAGGCAGTGGTACACCAGACGATTTGTGGACTAGCGTAGCATCACGTCACTTCACAAAGCTGTCCTATTTGGTCTTATCACTACGTAAAGCTACCCTATTTGGTGTTATCACTACGTAAGGTTGTCTGCTTTGGTTTTATCATTGCAAAAAGCTGATCCATTTGATCTTGTCATTGCGTAAGGCTATCTCCTTTAGTCTTGTCACTGCACAAAGCCACCTCATCTAGTCTAGTGACTACGCAAAACTAGCCCATCTAGTTTAGTCACTGCGCAAAGCTGTCCTGTTTGGTTTACTCACTGCACAAACTGTCCTATATGGTGTACTCACTGCACAAAACTATGTAAAGCTATCATATGACCCGCTTTGTCAGAAAGTATGCTGCCTCCCCCCGCGGGCTGATCTAATTTCTTTGTGTCCGTTCTACTGTGTTGATCTAGACAGATTGCAAACTAAACATGTTCCTATCTAGAGACGTATTACATTGAATTCTACCGTATTTTTCTCCATTTTGGTAGGCATTAATATTTTTAAAAGCAATGTTTCCACATATAATTAATAGGATTTTTACATGAAGTCTCACAATGTTGATCATTTCAATCCTTTAGGTGATTAGGACTTTGTGGTGCCAGGCTTATGTGGTTTTCATGCTGTAATGTTGCATCTTCAGTGTCCAATCAGAGCATTCAGCATAAGTTTCAACTAAATGAAGCAATCTTCTCAGCAGCAAAAGCTATCAATCCTTCAGAATCCCTCTTTTATACATGTTTCAACTGGGCCAAATTCAGGTATGTGAATCAACCAGCTAGAAGTTTTTTGAATTTGTATTGTAGAAAAGGCACCATTAAGAATTCTACCAATAATACAGCCGCTGTTTCTCATGCCAACTGCAAAGCCAGTGTAGATCTCAAAAGGGTCCAAAAATGGTTACTTTTCCATCACTACAGTATGCCCATTATTGTTCCTGAAATGATGAGAAACGAATTTAAGAAACATGTTTTGAAATCTTGATTGCAGTGTTGCTAAAGTTCTAATATGGAGTAAAAATTTGCTGGCAAGACGAGACTGAAGCAGTGGGTTGATAGAATAAATCCCGTGCATGGCAATCGCTTCGCGTGTTATCGCTTATTTATGTACGTCCGCACGCTGCGTTCGTTGTTGAACATTTGACGCCAACAGACTGTGAAGCAAGGCGTTGCTTCCGCGAAAGGCTGGCAACGGTTGTGCATAACTGATGTATTATGTTGTGTATAAATACTTCAAAGGAATCAGTAAAGTGAGTATGAGAGTAGCAAGTCTCCATCTTCAGTTCTTCTCGCGTGCGTGAGTTCGTGTGTCGGTGTGTGTGTATAACAGCCCCGGGCGTCCGTTCCGAGCCGAATTCAAAGTTTGGTTTCTACACTTGGTATCAGAGCCCGTGGAGTCCTCCGACGCGAAGATGTCCAGCGGAGATGGTACTCGACGCCGCCACCCTTGCCGAAGGGTAGCAGCAGCAGCGCGCCGCGCCAAGTCGTGGTGGAGCGCGTGGTGCAGGAGGCGAGCGCGTCGGTTGTCTACCCCGAGTTGACGCGCACGAACTACCACGAGTGAGAATTGGTTATGTAGGTGAATCTCGAAGCTCAAGGACTGTGGGAGGCAATCGAGAGCACTAAGGTTGAGCGCCGCGAGGATCGGCTGGCCCTGGCCGCCCTCCTTCGCGCGATGCATCCGAGATGCGTGCAGCCCTTATAGTCAAGAAAACGGCGAAGGAGGCGTGAGAGGCCGTGAGGACGATGCACATCGGCATCGCCCGCGTGCAAGAAGCCAGCGCCCAACGGCTGTTGAAGGAGTTCGAGACCATCACGTTCAAGGATGGGGAGACGGTGACTGACTAAAGGAATACGCGTAGGCTACGGAAGCAGAAAACAAAACTTTTCTACCGCACACCCAAGAACATCATGCTAAGGAAGGATCATGGATCGTTACCACTTAGACGCTTGCATGCAGTGGAAGAAGAATTGGAAACCGATCCAATCACGCGCGTCGAGGTAGTAGTGGAAGTAGCCGATCGTCCCGAACAGATCGTCTCCTCCACGCACGCCGATCAACACTGCAACGAGCAGCGCCTCCACCGGTATCCACACGTCCGGGGCTGGAACGCCGATCGTGAGTGTACTAGCACTCGTGAGCAGCTAGGGTTTGGCTCGGGAGGTGGCGGCTAGGGTTTTACTAGATGTTAACAGGGACGAATCCCTTCTGCCCCTCGCCTCCATATATATAGACCTCCTCACGTGGGCCTCATGGACCGAGGCCCAATAGGAGTCTATTCGGATCTCTATCCGAATTGAGCCCATATCCGAATCATATTCGAATTAGTGTTTCAACCCGTTAAGCGTGCGACCACAGAGGTTCACGTATACTTGGTCGTGACTGAAACGCCTTTCCGGTCACCATGTTAATAGCGCCTCTAGTAAGACATATTAACCCCAAAGTATATGTAAAGATCATATCGGTGAACTGTAATGTTCTCTCATGTACGAATCCCTTTGCCTCACGATATAGATTGAGCTCAAGGCGAGACATGTGTCATCCTCTTAATAGCTCAATCACTCTCTCGATTCCGTGATGGATTATAAACTCGTGATTGACTCCTCAATCACCTTGGCATGGCCATGCACTTTCATAATCCATTACATCGAGGCCCAGAGATATCTCTCCCATAAGGAGGGCAAATTCTATCTTGATCATTCACATCCCACTACATGTTTCATGGCAAACCCAAAGACTACTTTTATGACTACCCGATTCACGGAGTAGTGTTTAGTAGTCCCAAAATAAGCTACTACTCATGTTGGGAACCATGATGATCTCAAGTCTAAGGATTCTACATAAACACTACTTGAGACCAACTGATGATACATGGAATCTCTGCAGTGTTTCATGGCAGGTCTATCCAACATATGTTCACTAACACATGTCCATATTATTGATTTGGTATCACCATACCATGATCCATGAGACATGATCATCAATCAATATATATGCTGATCTTTGTCTTTGAATCATATTTGTTCATCATATGATATACGATCAGGGATCATTTAGAAATAGCAACATCTTAGTATTTAAGAGTCTCATGAATAAGTCACATACTCATTGATCAATAATGATGATGTCTATTCCAAGGAACAAAGTAATGTATCATAAACATAGTATGTGATATATACAACATCTCCATGTTGCCTCTAGGACATATCACTAACACTGACTTCGCCATGCGCATCACCGGGCTCGTCAGCAACCTCCGGTCGCTAGGCGAGCAAGTCGAAGATGTGCGCGTCGTTAAGAAGATTCTGCGAGTGGTGCCACCCCGGTACTCTCAAATAGCTATTTCAATCGAGACTCTCCTTGATCTTAAGGAGCTCTCGGTCGAGGAACTGGTCGGGCGACTGCGGGCGGCTGAGGATCGTTTCGACATCGATACCATCGCCGACAAAACAGGGCGGTTGATGCTCGCCGAGGAAGATTGGCTTGCGAAGTACAAGCACCGCCTCATGCCCGAATCCTTGTCTAGCGCGGAGAAGGTGTGCGAGCAATCTCATCCCAAGAACGAGGGTAGAGTGCGGCCGAAGAACCGCAACACCGCCGTGAAGCTGACCTCTGAAGGTACACCACGTCAGAAGGGAAGTTGCCAAAATTGCGGCAAGTGGGGGCACTAGGCCAAGGAGTGTAAGAGGCCCAAGCGCGAGCGCAAGGCGGAAGCGCATCTCGTGACTGCGGAGGTTGATCAGCCGGCGTTGCTCATAGTGACGGCGAGTATGATCACACGCACGACACCACAGTTCGTGCACCTGAATGAGCAGCGCGTCATCCCCGTCAACGAGGACGATGACGCACGCAAGGACGATGGCAGCAAGGTCATCGACAAGGATATGTGCAAATACTGCAAGAAAACTGGGCATTGGGCCCAGGAGTGCTGGAAGAAGAAGAGAGACGAGGCGGCGGCTGCAGAGCTGCTAGCCAAGGTGGATGATGACCTCGAGCCATCCCTCTTGATGGCCCAGTTGGGTGACACCGACAACCACACCGACGGCCAGGATGACGGCGTGTGGTACCTCAACACGGGCACGTCAAACCATATGACGGGAAACGGCGCGGCTTTCTTCGAGCTGAAACATGACATCGCGGGCACGGTAAAGTTCGGCGATGGATCAATGGTGGACATCCAAGGGCGTGGCACGATCATGTTTGCTGCAGGGGGTGAACACCATTTTCTGCTGTCGGATGTGTACTTCATCCCACGTCTGCGCAGCAATATCATTAGCTTGGGACAACTCGACGAGGTCGGGTGCCAAGTGTTGATCGAGGATGGCGTACTGCGGGTGCGTGATCCAGGGAGGAAACTTCTTGTCAAGGTACGGTGATCGGCGAATCGACTGTACAAGATCTCCCTCATGCTTGCTCGACCGATCTCGCCCTTGGCGCATGCAAACGACAATGCATGGCACTGGCATGAGCGGTTCGGCTCCGAGCGGTCGGGGCCGGTGCCAGGGTCGAGTGACTGCAGGCTGATTCAAGTGCAGCGGCGGTGCGTCGTTTCGGGCGTAGCTACCCGATCAGTGGCCGAGTGAGGATCAAGTGGAGGTGGCCGCATGTGGGCGGCAAGCGGAGAGTCCGAGGCGGCACGCTCGTGCGGACGCGGGTGCGACTGCGGGCCGGCGTGCGACCAAGGGAGAGGCCGGCTGTGGGACAGCAAGGAAGCACGCAACATCGGGCGATGTCGTTGTCGACGACTTCGGTCGGCATGCGCATGAGGGCAGCATTGTGCGGGGCGGCCGGTGAAGCGGCAACTTTCGGGGTGCCGAGCTCAATTTCGAGCAAGTTACGACAACAGCTAGGTGTGGTAGAAGTAGCATGGGTTTAGGGTTTGAAATGATAGAATAAATCCCGTGCATGGCACTGTTCACGTGTGCGGTTACTGTTTATGTATACGTCCGTACGCGTTCGTTGCCGGAACGCTGTGACGCTTTAGCGTACGGCGAAGCTAGGCGTTGCTTCCGCAAAAGGCCGGCAACGGTTGTGCATAACTGATGTGTTATGTTGTGTATAAATACTTCAAAGGAATCAGTAAAGTGAGTATGAGAGCAGCAAGTCTCCATCTTCAGTTCTTCTCGCGTGCGTGAGTTCGTGTGTCGGTGTGTGTGTATCACAGCCCCGGGCGTCCGTTCCGAGCCGAATTCAAAGTTTGGTTTCTACATGGGTGTTCTTAAAGTTCTGTTACAATGCACAGGTACACACTTGGTAATGGTTTTACTAGGAGTTTGGGACATACATTCTGTCCTTCTCTTTACTAACATTGGCTTTTGGCGTTTGTTTAAAGAGTGTTCTTCAGCGTGATCTTTGGCAATACTCATATGGGATAGTTGCTAGTGCACTGCTGCTTAGAATGGGGCTGATGTTGGAGGTTTTGTGTTACACTCCAGCTTAACCTCTAAGCTCAGGATGCTATCACTACTCTATAATACTATCATTTACATTCATTGTTACTAGACTTCGGCAACAACTAATTTTAAGTGACGTGGTGAATAACATACCTTAATAATAAGCATTGAAGCAAATGTATAAGTTTGCTAACTATCGGAGGATATCGCATGAATCACATATGACTAAATATTTCCATTAAGGTATATTTCTAAACATTAACTACCTAAGCATGCCAATAAAGTCTGAATATGTCAACTAAGTTAATATGTGAATTACAGTTTGCACATAGAATAAATGTGCTACTCCCGCTCATACATATTGCCTTTAACATTTATCTAAAAAGAACAACAAAGTAAACGTGAGTCTAAGACTAGCAAATACATAGCAAAACAGTAAACATCCGCCTACACATATCTCCCTCTTAACTTCCATTCTATTTAACTGTTCATATCCATTCATCCTTTCATAATCATTAAGTTTCTAACATGCAATGACATTTCCTTATCATGGAAACAATACAACTGCACATGCACATGGCAAACTCGATGTAAGGCAGTACCCGTCCCATGCCATTTACATTATTCACATCACCATAACGATAATTATGTCTGAACATCACTTTTCTTTTACTATTGAATGCAATACTCGTGCATATGTCTTAACTTCTCTTTAGCTTATACCGGTATAGCGAAGTGAACACTGTCAATACTCACCCAAGCCCACCCTCTTTCATGCGGGGATCTCAATAGTCTGTCTTTTTTCATATAGGGATCTCAATCTTCACTCCCGTAAAGTATCTACTAAAGTAGATCTTACTTTTTCCCACTCCCGTGGGAGGTCCACACAAAGTAGACCATAGATGCCACAAAGGCCATCTATTTCTAGGTATGAATGTATGTAATGCAATATTTCTATTTAGATATATCAACATGTCATGTTTCCTTAACCATCATTTACCGACATAGCAACATCAATTATCCATATCATGAACAATTACCATTACCCATTATTATAAAGTTACCATGAAAATAGGTAAATATATATAATCGTCTCAATTGTCAAGGTAAAGAGTGCATCACAATAAACTAATAACAACCATCAACCCAATTTACCACTTCATCATGCACTTGTCTATTCAACCTTGTGGACAATGTGTGGATAGTACCAATTCCGAACCTCTTTCCTGCACAAACACCATCCATTTCAATATATTACTAAAACAATATATACACATAGCAAATGGCATCGTTCCTATGCACAAGACCAACATGCAATCCAACTTCTGGAATCTAGACAAACTTACTCACGTAGGACTAGTTATCTAAACCCCATTTTAGCCCAAAAGATAGTTCTGTCCCACATTGGGTATGTAACATCCTGATTTTCTGGGATTTTTAAAACCTTATTTTTAAAAATAAATTTTCTGGAATTTTCTGAAATTAATTCAAGCTTCAAATGAATTTTTAGAAGTTAACTTGATTTAATATGATTAAAATATACTTTAACATGAGCTGAAAATATTTTATTTGGATTCCCCAAGTCTCAAGGAATTTTCTGGTATTTTGGTGAATTTTTGGGATTTATTTGCTATTTTCTAGAGCTCCTTTTCTTTTATTTGAATTTCTGAAAATAAGAAATCCGGAAATTTTTTTTAAATCCCAGGCCGCTTCCTCCGCCGCCCGATCCTCTCCACCCCCACGTGTCACCCATCCGCCTCCTCTCCCCGCCGCCTCACCCGCTGTCGCCCTGCCTCTCTCTCGGCCGCCCGATTCCGCCATTGCCATGCGGCAGCCATCCCCTCTCCCGCCATTGCCCATCTGACCCCGCAGCCTGCGCCCGCGCCCACACCTGCTCCTGCCGCTTGCCCTAGTGCCGCGCTCGCGCTCGCCCGCCACCACATCTCCTCCGCCCGTTCGGACGCATGTCGAGCATCCCGCGTGTCTGCACCGTGCCTCGCCCAGACCCCACCTCGGCTGTCCGATTCGCCGCGTGTTGCCTCCCGTCTTTGTCTCAGATGCGGTCGCCGCGCTGTCTCCCTCTCCAACCCGTCCTCGGGGCGCGTGCATAAATGCACCGCTATCTCCTTCAGTTCTCGTGCTCGCCGCCGCCACCAACCCTAGTGCCGCCATCCTCCACCGCCGTCGTGCCTCGCCGCCGGACCTCGACCCCGTTGCTGAAGCCGCGCCGCCGCCGCTCCGTGCGCCTCCCTCACCCGTTGCTACCTCCGTCGCCGTCGGGGACCTCGCCGCCGTCCCGTGCGAGCTCGTCGCCTGTCGTCGCCGTCCGATCGACCCCCTCCGCAGAATCGCCGCCCGAACCCGGCGTCGTCCCTCCCGCCGATAAGCCGCCGTCGCCCCCTCTCTCCCTCGTCGGTGATTGCAACCCCCGTGCACGCCCGCTCACCCGCCGGACGCACCCCGGCTTGGTCCGCGTGCCCGACCACGGTCCCCGCGCTCGCTCGTGCCGCACCCGCGCCTGCGTCCGTGACGCTTCGTGTAGCGTGCCGCCACGCGTCGCCAATCCAACGGCCGAGCCCCCGCATCCCAACCGTCCCTCCAGATCTGATCCGACGACCGGATGCGCCCGCGTGTGCGTGCCTCAGCCGTCCGATCTGCGCCGCCGCCGCCGCACCCGAGCCACCAACGTCAGCCCTACCCATGTGGCAAGCCACATCAGCCCTAGCCTACGTGGCATGCTACGTGTCACGCCACGTCAGCCAAACCCGAGTTTCAATGCCACGTGTCACACCACGTCAGCATGTGCCACGTGTCGGCACCAGCAGATGCCACGTCAGCTCTAGCTTTGCCACGTCAGCACCGCCCCGCCCCGCGCATACTGTTACGTGGACCGGGTTCACCATGAACTGATTTTACCTTGGACTAAGTTCACAGCACAGTGAGATTTCCGATGTTTCCCGATTTATCTTTGGGGTTTATTTTTGAGAGCCCGTTCTCCTCCGTCCTAACTCCGATTGACCCCGTTCTTTTTTCTAAATTCATCTAAAATCAAGCTCTAGCTTTTAGTTTTAGTTTCATGATTTTGGAGTTCATTTGCTTATCACTTTATGTATTTTTTTATTTCGGTCGTTTTCTCTCTCGTTAGATTCGGATTCCAGAGAAGCAGGAGCTACACCCGAAGATCAAGAGTACCTCACTGAGCATAACCAAGGCAAGTCGTGTCTTTTGATCATGTTGAACCTAGTTTGCAATCTGTTATTTAATTATTTTATTTTAAATTACATTGCATCGCTATTTTTATTGAAACCTTATAATTGATACTTATTGTGCCAGATTGATTACCCCTCCTTGATATTTTGGAACACCCTTATGCCATTGTCACCTTAGGTTGGGTTATTATTTAGTGATGCTATGTTAATTGTCACATTGGATTGGTACGATAGAATGCTTAGCTTTGCTTATTTTTACGATTAGGTTTATCTTTACATGTGAATAATTAATTTGACTTAATGAGATACTGAACCGTGGTTGGAGCCACAGTAGATTGTGGTTGGTGCCATGTTTATTAAAATTTGTGCCATGACATTGGTGTGTTACTAGCGTAGTTATACAAAACTGGTTTTGCATTCGGGTGAGTGATCGTGCAGTAAAGGGGAAGTGTTGGAGCACTTCGAGAGATGTGGTAGTCTCGCCCGGATATGCGTAAGAACTTAACTTTGTGCGCCATTGATCTGAGCTTTACCGTGCAAACCACATGTCTGATATGGGACGGACCTAGCTGATTAATTTGGGATATTTCAATTTCAATCTCGCCATTGTGATGACCATGGTTGCTGATTTCCATATGGCGCAAGGGGGTGTGATCCGAAACCCTAGCAGGCGGGATTTAGTTGAGATTGATCTTTGTAAAGGCCTTGTTGTGATTACCTTAAGCTAAGGCTAATCACATCGTGTGGGTACAGTTGTGCAACCTCTGTAGAGTGTAAAACTATTCGAATAGCCGCGTTCTCGGTCATGGACAATGCTCGGTGATTTCACATGAGGCATAGTTATTTTCTAGAAACTTGTAGATTGTGGTTAGACAGTGAATGGTTAATTCACTGTTGGTTTAACTTATGGATGGGAGGTCCATAAGTGGTTTGTTTAGCTTATGGATGGGAGGTCCATAAGTGGTTTATGTCAATTTCTTTGATTATTTATTTATTATTGTTTACTTAAAGTTCCGCTTTCCAATCTATTTACTGTATTTACCTTTAAATATCTTTTATGCAAATTAACCTTTCAGTCTTCCATTGGTAAGCCTTGCATACTATATTGCATTCCTTTGTTACAAACGACTTGCTGAGTACCAATATACTCACGGCTTTATACCCAATGTTGCTTAGTTGAGGAAAAGGAGTATCACCAACAGGAGGTTCCAGAAGGAGAGTACTTCGACAACTTCACGGATTAGGCTTCGTTCTCCACTCGATAGCCTACGGGCTTGTCGATTGGTCACTACGCTTTATTTTGGATTTCCGCTGCTAGTTTTTGTTAAGCCCTTCGGGCTAGTCTATTGTAAACTTGGTCATAAGGTCGTACTTTTGAGATTTATCGATATTTGAGCTTTTCCTTTATTTTATCGTGTATATGGTTGTGATTACATCTATATTTGACTATATGCACTAGCGTGATCCTGGGACTAGTGCAGTATACACAAGGAGTCCGGATTTGCATATTCGGGTCTCGACAGGGTAGCAGCCGTCTCAGAAGCATAACTACAGTATTCATATTGTGAGAAAACCCTGGTTTTGACACATTCTATTTTTTTTAATTTGTGAAATACCACTGCACTGCCGAATTGCAACGACTCACAGGACATCAGTCTTTCTGAAACCATAACTTCTCAACTGCTCAACCAAATCCTATATTCTTGCACTCTATAGAAACCTTAAACAAGTATCTACAATATTCATATATGGCAAAGTTATAAAACAAGATGTAGCTACCCCAAATCTCGTCCACAAAACAGGACAGCCCACATTACCGATCCTTGACTACAACTAACAATTACAACGCTACCCAACTATCATGATCTGGAATTTACATGACCACACAGTGATCTATGCTATCAAAATAGTGAGAAAATATGTCTAGGGCTTTACCTTATGCTGGAGAATTAGCAAAAATCGCTGAAACTATCACGAATGTGAAATTCTCCCTTTCTTCCTCTCCTTGGCCGGATTTGCTGGATCAGGGGCCGGTTTGACCTTCCCTCTTCTTTTTTCCCCTTCTTTTCTAATCTTTCTCTTCTCTTCTTCTCTACTTCTCTCGGCTGGCTCCCCTTTTCTTCCTTCTCCTTCTCCTTCTTCTCTTCTTTTTTTCTTTTCTTTTGCTTCCTCTTCTTTCCTGTTCCTCCTCTCCTTCTTCCCTTCTCTACCTCCTCCTGGTTGGATCCTGCATCCCCTTCCTTTGGCCTCCTCCCCCACCTTTGGGTGGTTGAGGTAGAGCGGTAGCTCGGGACAGGTAGCAGGAGGGGTGGCGAGGACCTCCGCCGGCTCAACATGGCGAGGGGCGATGTGAAACACGGTAGTGTTGCAGTGACGGTCCTCGATGGGGCGGTGACGACTGTGTAGCCAGGTGAAGGTGGAGCAGTAGGGGTAGAGGTGCATGAAGAAGGCGACAGGGGCAACTGCGAGGTTGCAGGGCGGTGCGCAACGCAGGCGAGGGGAAGCACGACACGAGGAGGGGCAGCAGCAACGAGCACGGGAGCAACGGGAGTGTCTAACGGTGAGTTGCCACCCCTTCTCCCTTTTGTGGGGTTGGCTTGGGCCAGGCCGGCTCAAGCTTGGCCTGGGCCCAGCGACCTCTATCCTTCTTTTTTTCTATTACATTTTGGTTGACTGTTCATGTTTAGCGTGGATCTTTGTTTCAGCGAGAGGTGGTGGGCTGCAATGCTGCATGCTTCAATGGAGCACCACGAACCAGGGCAGTCCTAACTCCTAACAGGTGGTTCCAGTCGGCTTTTTTTTTCCTAACCAGAGGACACATCTCGCCAATTCATCAGTCCATTTACGATTGATGTTCACCAGTTGCTGCAAAATTAAAATTGTTCCTCAAAGTAAACACATTATCATCTCATGCAGTTGTAGTTTCAGAACTCAGGAAAAGAGCCTTGTAACTTGATGCATGGGACAGTGCTCTCTTTTTTTTAAAAAAAGAAAATAACTAGATTTTTACCCGTCTCCAGTTAAGTGTCCTTTGGTGGCAAAACCCCTTGTTTTGCAGAACTGGCAGCAATGGCTACCAGTCCCAATCCCATGTTCTGAAACACACTGCTGACGTACCTTTACAAGAGGACCGTCTCACTGTTGTTCTAACAACTATTGAGAATCATTTCAATTAGCAACTTCATAGTAGAGTTCATAGCAGGGTTCCCAAAACCGGTTCGTATTTTTGAAGAACATATATCACATCTTCGATTCTTTTCAGATTGAACCCAACTTACAGAGTGACAATGAACATTGTGTTGTGAAAAACAAACTTTTGATCGTTTTGCATAGTGGACTAAACAGTGGATGCTTCACTGGGGAAATTTTTGCCCTATCTGGTTTTGAGATGGGAAACTTTTTTTCCGAAGTGTGCATGGTTCATAAATACCTGTTAGAACAACTTGATCGCTACAAGTTTTTTTACCAATCTTATCTTTGTTCATTTGCATCACTGCACCATTGTTTTGTGTGAGACTTAATTTAACTACCTCGGTACCATCACTTGCCTCCTGAAAAGTAAATCCCTTAAGGTTTGCTTCTGTAGTTGCTAGTAAAATATAAACCATTCGAAGGCATATATGCTATTCAAGTAGCAAAAAATCCGTTACTTCCAGCAGAGCCACTTCTGGAAATTAGGAAATTAAATAATACTAGTTAGAGACTCGTGCGTTGCAACAGAGTTATAAAAATAATAAGACAGAACTTACTGCCTAGCCAACTTCATATCAAAATATTATAGAGCAAGCGATAGAGAGAGAAAGATGACCAGAATACACGAGGAGATAGGAAAAATGGAGAAGATGGGCAGTTGTATCCTGAGAGAGAGAGAGGAGGAGAGAGATGAATAATCTAAATCAAATCGGATAGCTGAGAATAGCTTGCTCGAAACATGATCCTCAATTAATATGCCCAAAAAGATTTCATGTCCTTGGACAAAATTGCAAGGATAGAATAAAAGCAAAATTTACATCCTCAAAAACTGAATTTATTGCCCTCTCAAAAAAAGAGCGAAAAAAGGATCGATTGTCAGCAAAACCATGAAAAAAAGTCGTAACAGAAAAACAACGCAGAACTTTATGTTCTTCTCTGTATGCCGTGTGTGGAAACAACTCTTCGACTAAACCATGCCGATATCCATCTTGCATTTTTAACTGTATGAAAGATTCATCGATCTAACTTGACTCATCATCTTTCTTCTTCGCTTCGAGATCCTTTACAACATTAGTAAGAGATCTTGCATCCCGTGCTTTAGCCAGTTTACCATGATCGTCAGACTGCAGAAAGTAGACAGATTATTTCAGACTTTCAGTAATCAGATCAGTTCAGTCTATGTATTTGGTTTTTCACAATCGACTGAGGACAGTATTTTGAAAGCAAATAAGAGAGTGGTCCTTTTAATTGAAAAGCAAATGCTACACCTTGTAAATTAACAAGATCAAAAGCCTAACCTTTTCCAGCAGTAGAGCACGGTCCTTCAGCTCATCAACACTAAAACCTTTCTTGTGAATCACCTGAAGGACCTTGAGCAGGTGTGGCTGAAGAAACTCTGAACAATGCTCCTCAAGATTACGTTCAGGGAACGACAAATCACAGCCGAAAGGGCACTTCATGGGCCTCAGGGGGCACACAGTGACGCAGTGCCTATCCATATCACGCCTTATAAGGCGCTTCTCGCAGTTCTGCTCACAAGGAAGGATCTTGAATGGGCAAGCTGAATCATGATCATACATGCAACGAACAGAAACTTTTGCTCGGCATCCCTCATTTGGGCAAGTGACAGGTCTGAAGCTACATTGTGCCTTATGATCAGCAAGGCGCTCTTCATTTTCATATTTCTCAGGGCAGTGGAACTTGGTTTTTAGGTCTACATTCTTGAGAAGGACCTCAGCGATAACTTCTCTCCTTTCTAGTGGCCAGAAGCGAGTCATCTCCATTTCCTGCACAAAGTCATCGATCTTATCCTCACGGCTGTCACTCAACAACCAACCTGAGACGTGGCCAATAATGTTCCTTTTTGTACTACTAAAATCATCCATAAAGATCGACACAATCTCATAAGGGTCCTCTGGCATGTCATTCTCAGGGTCTTGATTCGCTTCCGCTTCAATGAGAGAATCAGCTATGAACGTTTCACTTCTTTGAGTGATGTAATCCACCATTTCCTTCCTCAGGTCAACAGCGACAACGGATGGCTTCTTGAACAGATCACCTGTTGTATTGTCGACACAAACCGCAGCCAAGCCAGGGAGCAAGATTTGTGCTAGTTTATGCATTGCCTCCGAATCACAGTATGGGCACTGGATAAGCAAACCTTCTGCCCTCACTGGTCCATGATCGGCAACTGGAAGCTCCATTTCACCCTGTGATGTGTGATCAAAAACCTGCAAACGCATGTCAATACACATAGTCAGGATCCAGAATTAACATGGGAAACCTATAATTCTAAGCAACGTTCGTAATTCTGATCTCTGTTCCTCTGTATCCCATCAGATTTGAGCATGTTTAATAACGCTAATGGTGGTATTTTCTACCAGAAATTCTGAATAAAAACTGATCACATTGTATTCAATTGCGCTGAACCTAAACATAAACATGCATTGGGGGCGGTCAATTTTTGGAGAGATATCACCGAATAATATGTATTTCAAGATCGAAGAGGTATCATACCAACAATCAATCAATCAGGTTAAGAACAAAGGGTTTTAATTTTATTTACCATCAAGTATCTGCTACGAACAATAAAAAGAAAATGCGAGACAGAATAATCGGTTCCCGAGTACGAGCATCACAAGAAAGGGGGTCAGCACACACAAGGAAAAAGAAACCTACATCAGAAGAAGAAGAAAAAAAATCACGCAGTACCAAAGAACAGATCAGGCAATAAGATTCCGACCAAGCAATGCGATCACACCAAAATACGCACAGCTCCCAGGCGATCCATCAGATGGGCGTTCCTAACAGAGGGGAACGAGCAAGGAGGACGAAAAACTGGAGGCCGCTGATCCGATCGGGGCATGGGGCCGCGTACGGTGCAAGAACGGGGGATACGAGTCTGAATCGGTTCGATTGCTCACCGGCGGTGACGGAGCAAGCCTCGATTCCGTCCGTCGGCGCAGGTAGCGACGTTCCGGAAGGCCAAGGCCGCGTCTTCCTTTCTTCCTTTTTGAGGATGGGGGAGAGGCGTCCGAGCGACAAGGGGAGAGGAGGAAGCGGGGACAGGAGGAGGAGAGGTCAAGGTTTTTTTTAGGACAGTCCCACTCTATTTAGGAATTAGGATCGTTAACTTGTAAAAAGAAAAGAAATATTGAAGAGAAAAAAAAAGCAGAAAACGAAAGTGACTAGGGTCTGTTTGGTTCGCGTCCATCTAGTACTCCACCAGGCCGCGGCCGAGCTTTAGCTCGGATGGCTGCCTGGGCGCGTGTTTTTTCGGGATGCATTGTTTGTATGAATAATATCTTTTTTAATGTTGTTTATGTGAATAATATTTTTTAAGTATATATGTATATGTAGGTGTGTTCAATGATCAAAACTTGTTTATGTGAATGGTATTATCTAGATACCAAGATCCTGAGTCTTTATCTTTAGTTTTAGATGAATGTATCTATATGGATGTATATAAATGTGTGTATGATTATAGGGATGTGTGTAAAATAAAGTACTCTATCAGGCCGGGATGTTGCCGAGATGGCTGTGTTATCGCTCATGACGTACTTTTGAAACATATCTATTGAAGCTTTCGAGGCTAGGAACAGTAATGACTAAAATGGATCTTCAAAACTATCACACAGTAATTTTATAATTAAGGTCATGCCTACCAACCAAAACAAGTTGGTCTGAAAGAAAAAAATACAAAAAATAAAAAACAACGCTACAACAAAAAAATACATAAAAACATTGTATTCAATAATGGAGAGACGAGTTGCAATAATTTTGAGAAATACCCGTAAGAAAAGCATACTCGAAGGAGAAGGCACATCAATGCCGCGACTTAGTAGAGCTTACATGACCTAGTGCCTCGTCATCGAAATACTTAAATCGATACAGAGGTTAGTCTGGTGCATCGCTATCGACAGTGGCGTAGTCAGGATTTGTAGCTATAGTGGTCTATTGTCTAAAATTTATTTAACCGCTATAAATTTAATATGTCGGTACATAAGTATATGAATTGCGAAATGCAATTAAGGTAAAAAGGACATACGGACTTCATAAAATAGACGAATATAGCTTTCTTAACATAGAATTGAAATATTACATACCCATAGTAGTTGAAGAACAATACGTCACTACTTCTTCTTGTCAGGCCTGCGCCTTCTAATAGCCATGAAAGTGTTCTTCTTCACTCAATTGTAAGAAGATATCCCGCTCAATAAAAGTGACTAGACAATCATCCAGAAGGCTATCACCCATCTTATTTCTCAACTTATTCTTGATAAAGGTCATTGCAGAAAATATTCTTTCAACACTTGCGGTAGCCACCGGTAGAAGCAATACCAATTTGATAAGTAAATAGACCCAATGATAAACTTTATCCCTCTTTGTTTCAACAAGTTTTACTGAGAGGTCAACAAGATTGTTTAGGCCTTTGAACATTTCATCTTTTCTCATGTCATCAATAAAGGTTTCAAGTTGCAAGTCGAGTCTTAGCAAGTCAGAGCTTGAAAAATCATTAGGGTAAAATTCAGCAAGTCTATGTACCTTGTTTGCATCAAAAGAAACGAAGGAATCCGCTGGATTCAAAGCAGCCATACAAGTAAGCAACTCCATATTTACCTCATTGTTTCCTTTGGCAACAGCAACAAGAACCAATTGGAGTTGATGTGCAAAACAGTGTACATAATAAGCAGAAGGTGATTCTTTCATGATCAAGGTTTTCAGCTCTTTAATCTCTCCTTTCATGTTACTAGCCCCATCGTAGCCTTGACCACGGATTTGAGTTATAGTCAAACCATGACTAACTAGTAAAGATTGAATTGCTTCCTTAAGTGATGAAGAAGTAGTATCATCTACATGAACAATTCCAAGAAACCGCTCACATGGCCTTCCTGATTTATCAATATAACGTAAGCAAAGGGCTAGTTGTTCTTTATGAGAGACATCACTAGACTCATCAACAATTTCAATGAAGTTCCCTCTGTTGCTAGACTCTTCACTTTCATCATGCCCACGGAATGCCAATCCTTGCTGCAAAAGAAACTTCAAACATCTAAGTGAATAAGTTAACCTGATCTTGTAGAGACGTCGCTCCTCATTATCCACCTTCACAATTTTATCATCAATTGCTCCATGGGGAGTCATAAATAAGTTGTATCTTTCTTGAGCTGCGTTGTGAGCACTTGTTACACCACCCACATGTAAATCAAGTGCATCATTTCTGTTCCAATTTCTCCAACCACCTTCAACAAATGCAGATTTCTTAGTTTTCTCCTTTGCAAACAAGTAGCACACAAAGCAAAATGCAGCTTCCTTCTTGATACTATATTCAATCCAAGGATATTTATAAAACCATATAGGATTGAATTGCCTATCCCTATTTCCGATTTTTCTACTTTCAAATTCATGTGCATAAGGTTGGAATGGGCCTTTAATAATATATGATCGTCGAACTGCATCTTGATCATTGATGGGATAATTTGCAATGGATTGCCTCTCCCCTGGATCAAGTGGAAGCCGACTGTATCATAAACCGGTTCTTTTTCAGCGACTGGAGGTGGACTTGGAGGAATTGGAGTTGGAGTCACATTTTCTTCAATCACTCTATCTTGATCCGATCCACCTTCTTGTTCTTCAATTTGCTCTTCTGGAACAGCTGTAGCCACGGAAGGAGATGGAGAAGAAGCCTTCTTCTTTGATGCATATTTCTGAAAAAGAGAGGCAATATCACCACTCCTCTTCATGTTTTAACAAATCTGCAAGAGAATTATATAAAGTTTCAATTTACCAAACCAATAATCTAATACTGCAAAAAAACATATAATTGAGTGATTGAGTCTTTGGCTTAGGCTTAGCAATTGAGTCTTCATCTTAGGATTTTGATCAGTACAAATCCTTTAATTCCACCTCATCTATGAAACGCTTGAATCTTCCCATGTTTCTTCTATTTAGATTAATGTTCTTCTAATCTTCTTGTCGGATGCCAAATAAATTAAATCCGATCACTGTGAATCTGTGATTGAATGATCTCCAAGTAAAAAATTTGATGTACTTACCTGCGCCGCGCCGATGCTGGAGTCGCCGCGCCGATCTCGCCGATAAAACAGTACGCGTCGCTAACTCGCTCGCCGTAACGCCGTCGCAGGCTCGCAGGTGCAGCGTCGCCGTTTGGACTCGGGCGCACGGAGCCACGGAGAAGGAATACGAACGGGGGCGTCGGCGTCGGGCGCAGAGAAGGAATAGAATACGAACGTGATTCGGTGATTGATTCGGTGACGGTCTCACGTGAGTGCGTGGCGTGATGACGCGAACTCGTCGGGCGTCGGTGCCGTGCGGTCGTGCGGACTCAGGATTCTCCGTTCTCGTCTCTGGGGCCTGGGCTTTGGCTGGACGCGCGGAGCGCAGGGTGGTCCACGGCCCACAGGGACCACCCTGTAGCTCCGCCCATGGCTATCGACCCATAGTGGCGGAGCTACCGCCTCGTGACCCTGGGCGGCTCTCCGAGCTCGTCAGTGAAAGCGCGTGAAACTTATCTATAATTGGTAGAGTTGAAGATAGTATTGTCTCGCACAAATATTCGCTGTAGTTTGACTTGTCTAGGCTCTAAAGATTTCTACCTCTGCCACTGTCACCCCAGGCAGACCTGATCGGGGTGTCCGGTATGCCCGGACACACCTAAAATTTTGAAATGTGCAACTACAGTACTGCTGCCATGCAAGAATCAGATAGTTAACTCTGGCAAGACATGTCATAATCTGAACCATGCAAATCTCTATTTGGCCATTCATTCACTTAAGGCAGGCCAAGCTAGCCGACCAACCCACTCAATGTGCCAACAGCTCAATCACTCGAGGCCAGAGGACCTCATTTCCTCAAGCCCAGGAGGGAGTCATAGAGCCTAGTAATATACTCGGTTCTCATCCAGTCACCGCTCACCAGTCATTCTTTCATTCAACCCTAAACCCAAAGTCCTACCATCTTGGAGTTGCTCCTTCACTAGGGCTAGACAGACGGCGGCAGTTCTGTAGACCAGTGGGCAATAGCTCGGATGCTCAGCGCGTGGGGCTAGAGGCTTGGAGCAATGACCAAGTAGGCAAGCGCCTAGTGGCCGAGGTGAGCATCGAGCAGTCAGCAGTGGCCAGCGCCCGGCTGAGTTGACAAGCCACCGAGGACGCCAGGGCCCCCAGGGCTAGGGGCACCGGTCATCGGAGCAGCCAAGCAACACGCCCAGCGCCTAGCTGAGTAGTTAGTAGCTGACGTCTAACTGATTAACTGCCCAAGGGGAGCCGCTGCACCCAGAAGCTGAGAAAAGTGAGAAGCATTGTAGATTTTAGATTTGCACTTTTGCAGAGTGAGTACTGAGTATCAGTAAGTAATTAACTAATTAAGCATTTAATTCTAAATTCTGTCTGAATCTCTGATTTGGGATTTGTGAAAATGGAATATTGTGATTGGAGATTTGGAGAGTTGAAACAATATTGTGATATGTGAATTGTGAATATAGAGCAATGGACTAATGGAGAATCAACATTCATCCAGTAGAAATGTTGAATTAATGAATAGGCCAGAGAGGCAAAGGCTTTTGTAAGTTAATTTGTTAATGTAATCTTAAGTACAGAATTTTGCTACTATCTTGAACATTATAAATTGCTATCGTCTGTTGTAAATTGTGATGAAAACACGTAAAGTAGTATTATAACTTTTATTACATATTTTGTAATCTCGTATTTAGATAAGATCTTATTTGAACTATTTATATTCTACTTTTGGTAAATTTTGAATTTATATGTTATGGTTATGATGTTATGAAACTATTATATAAAATTATGCACGTAAAATGTATACACACATTACAAATTTTCTAGCTCCATGATTGCCCACACTACCACCACCTTGTCGCCGATCGATCACGCCGCACCCGCCTCCACCTCCGGTCGTCATCGGACGCGACGCCCTGTAATTGCCACTCGAGAGAGAAAGTAAAGGAAGAGGATAAGTGACAGAAAGAGAGAATGGATCCACTACCACTGGTGGCGTTGGTGGAGCAACAGCAGGACGCAACTGGAGGCGCGTGGGGATCGCGGTGACAGTTGCTGCTGTAGGCGGCGGGGCGACATGGGAAGCAGAAGGCATGAAACGGAGGATGGGAATTTGAGATGAGTAGGTATGTGTCTGAATTTTTTTTTTAGCACGTCGGACGTGTAAAGGAGTTAGCATTGCTGATTGAACTCTAAAAAGAAGCATTGTTGATTGATTTTACGCTTAAAATCTATTACATACATTTAAATCGAATTCTTGTCTCCGTTCACGTAGTAGGGAAGTAGTTAATGTTTTCGATTCTTTTGATCAAATCACGCTTAAGGTAATCACATAATTCACATTGGACAAAGATACTACGAAAATGCAATTCAGAAATTTCTTGGGAAGACGAGGAAGTAGGATGAGATTAGTCTATACTCCGATTCGAAATCGCAATTCCCACGGGAGCCCATGGAAGCGAGCTGAGCCCTCTCCCGCGCGTGTGGCGTCGACAGTTCAGCGAAACAAATTGAATTCTATTTTAAATAATCATTTTTTAATTCTAAATTTCAGTAATATATATATATTCTTAAATTTTATAGAGATGGCCATCTGTCACCGTAAGGTTGGGCAACATGAGCAAATTACCCAACTGTTGGGTGATACGAGGTCAAATTGCTCAACGGTTGGACAACAAGATCTTAGTCGCCTAACCTGATTGAGCGACAAACCTAAGTCGCTCAACAGTTAGGTAATTTTTAAAAACATATGTAATTATTTTATTAATTCAATGGAAATAATTATGAGGAGTAAATGGCAATTGTTATACATAGGTAACATTTATCAAATCTTATTTATAAGTTGTTTTTAAATAAAAAGGCAAACAATGTCGGTTGATCTATTTATGATTTTCGTAGATTGTGAATGATACAAAATCTGATATACTCGCAATAACATTTTTCAATCGTCGTATGTTATTGTAGTGCGATAAATTTTCTAAAGAATTTTGTGAGAACAATTAAAGTAGCAATAATTTGTAAGTAGAAAGGTAAGTGATATTGCGATGCAATCGGGAATTCATACATGGAGAACTTCGGATAAATGACATAAGGAAAATAATACGACCGTTCATCAAACAAAGGAGTTACATGGCACGCAGGCTAACGAACTAAGAATGGTACATGCATGCCTTTAGAGAATTAGAAATACATAGGACATATGGACGAAGAGCGTCAAACTACTGTGTGGAATGTGGCTATTTGCCCTTGCAGCCTAGCTCAACATTGTAGTCCTCATTGTCAGCCATGGCCTTGGCCACCAGTTCGCGCTTTCTCTCGCATTCCTCCTTACTAACCCTCCGCTTCTTGTGCTTACACGTTTCCAAGTGAGCTTGCGTCTTCCACTGGATATGCTCACTTCGTTCTACGCTGCGGCGCCGCTCCTCCATCCTCTCGTATGCCGTCTGGGTGTTCCACTCCTCGTAGTCTAGAGTCCACTGGTCGTGCAGGTGGATCTCCTGGTCAATCCATTTGCAGTAGGAACATAGTAGATCTGGAGACTGCTGGAAGAGGGGAGAGCTTGTTAGTGTGTGTCATACAAGCGAACTGATAAGGGAATGTATTATAACCCGTTCTTACTGGGTGCTGGTAGCGATCCGTATCCCAACGCCAGTTGGGATACTTCTAAGCGTAGTTACCATAACTCCAATAACATATGCCCAAGCTCAACTGCTCCTTAGACTTGAATAACTTGCATGCATCCCTACACTAGCAGAGGGGAGGCATTTCCCCCACGGGCGGGTTTTGCAGCGAATGCTCGGTGGGAACGTTGAGGTGTGGGTTGGAGTTAGAGGTATGAGGGGCTTCGTTTCGGGGAGGTGGCCTCCTAGCATGCTTCGCTTGTTCTTCCCAGGCTGCAACAGCCCTTGTGAGTCGGTTGATCTCCTCCCATTGCTTCTCCATACTAGTGATATAGTCTTGCAGTTGTGGTGCACGAAAACACGCTGCGGAAGAGGTAGTACTTATAGGCTTAGCCGACGTGACATACGTTTTGCGCGTCCAATTCGATTTGGGTAAATTCGCTTTCGCAAGGCTGTGGCACGTCGGACAATTCGTGGACCAGCATAGCATCACATCCTACACAAAACTACCTCATTTGGTCTTGTCACTACGTAAAACTACCCTATCTGGTCTAGTCACTGTGTAAGGCTGTTTGGTTGGTCTTGATACTGCACAAAACTGTCTTATTTGGTCTACTTATTACGTAAAGCTGTCCCCGTTTAGTCTTGTCACTATACAAAGCTGATCTATTTTGGTCTTATCACTGCGCAAAGCTGTCTCTTTTGGTGTTATCACTACACAAAGCTACTCCATTTGGTCTAGTCACTGTGTACAGCTGCCTCGTCTGGTCTAGTTACTATGTAAAGCTACCCCTGTTTGGTCTTGTCATTGCACAAAGTTGCTCCATCTGGTCTACTTACTGCATAAAGCTATACAAAGTTAACACATAACCCGCTTTGTTAAACAGCGTGAAGACCTTCCCTTGGAAAGGAGGGATGATTTTGGTCCTAACTACTGCTCGATGCCAAGCAAGCATGCGCAACTGGTATGGCCGAATTGCAGACATAGGGAGAACATGATCATGCAGGTCTTGGATGCCCTCGTTCGATTGCAGATGATATTTCTTCTGATGCCCACACTCTGGGGTATAATTAGTCAATAGTTCATTTTCTATTACTGCAAATATAGCTTCCATGTTAACCCTCTTTTCCAACAGATGGCGAAATACAACTTTGTCCACTAGATCGATCCTCCCCATGAATGCCATGTTGTGTCATGCGTGGATACATTGTGGGAGCAAATGTTAGAGTTGGAGGCACGGATTGACAATCTCACTGAGAAGAACGATGACATTCACTAACAGATGCAGCACGAGAGGAGCAACGAGAAGGTCCTTAATATTAGAAAATCTTATGATCCCACATGCTGATGCACGAACCCTAGCTGCATATATGCGTGCCACTACAACGACAACCAGCCAAGTCTGAGATGCCCTCCTCTATAACACTCCATATATGTAACATGAGACACCTACTAGTAAACACGTATGGAGAAGATTGTACTATGGTACTCTCCCATGGTGTTCCCAATTATGTTCAATCTCGTAATATGTGTAACTAAATGGTGTATGCATCCTTGTCACTGTGCAAGGCTAGCAAATAAAATAAAAGTTTGTATTTGTACTGTTAGTACTAGTACACACACAAGAAGAAATAGTGCTGCACTTAATAGACTGACACTACAAATAAAGTTAAAGTTTGCAAATAAAGTTACAACATGATAGTATTTGTAATCGTAATACCAGTATCCCCAAGAAAAAGAAATGGTGTTGCATTTCACGGACTTACACTACAAATAAAGTTAAAGTTTGCAAATGAAGTTACAACATCATAGCATTTGTAATCATAATACCAATATACATACAAGAAGAAATGGTGCTACATCATAGCATCATGTACTAACACTACAAATGAAGTTAAAATTTGCAAATGAATTTACAGCATGATAACATTTGTAATCGTAATACCAGTACACATACAACAACAAGGCGCACGACACTTCATGTCGGTATTCATACTCGTCGGCAGACGCCTTGCAACGTCTCACAGTGTGGCCTTCCTGGCCACATCAGTCACAATGTCTATTCACTAATGCAAGTTCCCCTTCGTCCATATCATTCATAATGCGACGACTCTGCTGACAGCCCTTTCCACCCTTCAAGAGATCAAGATATGGAATCCAAGCCCTTTGTGGGTATTCAGTGTGGCAAAATTGCCCATAACCCTGAAGCTTCTTAGCTCGTTGCACCATGCCTACAACACCTTCTCCTTCATGAAGTACTCCAACATGAAGTTCCATGGGTCCATGTTGATAATCCCATATGCAACGAGAATGGACACTTCTAAGAATCCAGTTGTACACCTTTGCAAGGTTAATGATCATTATGCCATAACTCACACTGTCCATGTTGTGTAACAAGGACTACTTCTCCAAAGGCTTAGCCTCAATCAAATGGGAGATGTACTTGATATTCCTCGAGGTCCTCCATGTCAACCTGGAGGATCAAGCTCCGACAATGGTGCGAGGCATTCGGGTTGCGCCGCCCTAGGAATTGCCAGCTGCTTGTTCATCTCAACAACATGCTTCCGGGTGTGCTTCTCCAACATGTCCCATAGCGCATCAAATTTACACTTCTGGTTCTGCATGGCCAGCCTCTTGAACAGCTTCATTAACGGTTGCTGCGGGAATTGCTTGAGGAAGTTGGCCCCTAGATAGTGAATGCACCATCTGTTTCTCATGTCTGGCCAAAGGAACGGCTCCTCCGGGTCTTGCTAAAGTTTTCTTATGACTTTCATCATCTCGAGGTGGTGATCATGGATTATATAGACATCAGGACATGCCTTAACTACTCCCTCCACATGTCGAAGGAATCACAACCAGCTGTCAAAATTCTCACTTTTGACAAATGCGATGGCTAAGGGTAGAATCTAATTGTTGCCATCAACACCAATTGTTGTTAGGATCTACCCCTTGTATTTTCCTGTTAGAAACGTCCCATCGACTGAGACCACTGGTAACATGTGCCTAAAAGCATCGATGCGGGCACCAAAGGCTAAGAAGACCCTTTGCAAGACCAGGTAATTGAGCGATTTTCTGGATAGCTTGTCTTTCATAGCAATGTATATGTCTAGGTTCCTGTCCCGTAACACCTTGAGCATATAAGGAAGGTTGTTATAAACTACCTCAAAAGAACCAAACCTCCTTTTCAAAGCCTTCTACTTTGCACACCATGTCTTGGTGTAGCTAATTTTGTAGTTGAATTTTTGCTCCATAGTCACCATGATGTGTTTAACCTCTAGGTCCTTCTTCTTCACTATCTCACCGTATATGAGATTGGCTATGAAGGTGGATGTTAGGTTGCGATGCTTCGGCAAAATACTACTAAGCACACAGGAGTATGGCTCCACCTTCAAGACAATCAGTGAGTCTCATATTTAGGTCTACATGTGTGCACACGCCAAGGACAACCAACCTACTCGCAGACTACGGTGTACTGCTCTGGGCTAGATTTTAGGACCCGAAATGTCCGCTGCATGGACAAGACCCACAACTTAATAGCATTCTATAGCAATCCCTTATTAGCAAACATTGCATGAAGTAGAACCTCTACAGCATAGTACTCCCACGGTGATTCATACTCGTTGTGCACAGAAAGACCCTCAGCATCCACCATATTCTATGCTTACAGCATAAAACCTTCTTTCTCATCGGAAGAGTTATCGCCATCCTCTTCTAAAGCTTCATCCTTAACCTAGGCCGTCTAGTCATCGATCTCCATCTGATGCACTATGCTGTCTATATACTCCCCTGCATTCATCTATCCAGTGGGCTTAGCTTGTGTAGTGCGATTTTTCTTATCTGCCTTAGCAACATTTGCATCTGCCTATCGGATGGGCTCAGTGTACAGTGTGCAATATTCCGATTTTGTCTCTGCAACATCGCCCACCACGCCCTCTTGATGAACCATGCGCTGCACGCCCGAGCTACTCCCACCAACTGGACCTCTTGTGACTTCCTTCGAATATAGTTGCATGAGTAGCACACACTCATAACAACATCGCCGACAACCTTTCACAAAGCCCTTCCACGCAAGCATGCACATCAGTCTCTTCAACTCCTACCGAATGTCTATGGTAGACTAACTTCAAAGCCTATATAGGACAACATCGCACACCTTGGGGTCCAAGGAGAAGCTGCGTGTGAGCCAGTCTAGGATATCTCCAATTCGAGTATTCTTGTAACATCCCAAAATTTTATTCCTTTATTAAAAGATTTTCTGGACTTTCTTGGATTTTATTTCAAGCCCTGAGTTGAGAAAATTAAAAATTTTATTCTATAAAAGCCAATTTGAGCTTATTGCATTTCATGAAAGACAAATAAATGTACTTCTTTTACCTAAACTCAATTTTGTAATTACTTAAAGTTTCAGGCATTTATAAAGAATTAAACTTCCCCTTTTAAGTCAAATTGTGCTTTTGCAAAATATAAATATCAAAATGGGTGGAAAATATTTTTATTAAGTCTCAAATAGTCCCAGAAGGTTCTTTGAATTTTCCTGGAATTTTCAAATTTTATTTGGGATTTTTCTGAGTATTTTAAAGCCTCCTACTCTTTTCTGAAAATCAAAAAGAAAATAAAAATCCAAAACCCTCCCGAGCCAACAAGTGTCGCCCATCGGGCCGGTCCCCGCCGCCGAACCTGACCTCGATCGTCCAATCCCGCTTAAACCCTCTCCCCCGCCTCCCCTTCCTCTCTGGTCGACACCTGGCACCCATCCGACCGGCCACCTCTCCGCCCGATCTGATCCTAACTGCCCGTCACCGCTTACCGCTTCGCCACTCCTCTCTTCTCGCGGGATGACGCATGGCTCGATCAGGATCATCGGCCGTTGCCGAATTAAATCTTCACCGCCCGCACTCACTTAACCCTTCGGCCCTCACCCGAACGGTCCCGATGTCGTCTCCGTTGTCGGATCAAATCCTGGTCTCTCTCTCTCACTTAACAGTTCGCTCGGGATCTCACGGCCCCGATCTCCTCTTCCTGCCACACGTCGCTGATCCAACCACCGCCCGTTTTCTTTCCCGTTTTGTTCTCTCGCTGACCAGTGGACCCCACCTGTCAGATCCATCGTCCCCGATCGGCATCCTTCTTCCCCACGCGATCTCCGCCGCTGCTGCCGCCATGAATACCAAAACCGAAGCTTGTAATTCTTCGGTTTCCTTCCCAATTGATTCCCCGCGCCGTTTGCAAATTGAAATTCCCCCTCTGACGCATCCGTTTCTGGCGTTACCTTCTCATTTAAGCCCCCTATTGCCGCCGCATTGAAGCTCCCGACCGTTTCGCCACCGGTGTGTTTATGCACTGCCGTTACCCCCCTCGGCCTATAAAAGGCACACCTAGAGGACCCTCTACCCACACCGCCCCTCCCTCACCTCTCAATCGAAGCCTCCGAGCACCGAAGCTTCCCCGAGCCCGATTTTCCCCTCGCGGCTCCGACGACTCCGGCGAGCATTCACCGTCGCCTCAAGCCTCCCCGAGCTTCACCGACGCCGCCCGACGTTGCTGGTGCCCAGGCGATCCACGACGACCTCTGCCTCGAGCATTTGCGTCACCGGAGCCCTCCGCCGCCGTGAAGCCCTCCTCCGACCGCCGCCCCTCTTCGCCGATCTTCCTCTCCGGTCACCCTCGGGCTTCGTGCGAGGTACCAGAACACTCCCCTCTTCATTTTGGTGCCCTCGGCCGGCGCCGCCGCTCACCGGAGCTCCGACGACCATCAGGCCCTGAGCGCCGCCGCCGCTGGCCAGGCCACGTCGGCTCGTCGAGCCGAGCTGGAGGTGGCGTGGTAGCCAGTGGCGGCCAGCTGGGCATCACGTCAGCGCCACCCGGGCGCCTCCCCGCCACCTCACGCGCGCCTGTCCACGTCGGCATAAAGCCGTGACGTGGTAGCCACGAGGCAGCCACGTGGTGCCAAGTGGCAGCCATGTGGAGGCCACGTCAGCCCCCCTGCCACGTCAGCCCTACCAATTTTTATAAAATCTAAAAATCCTTGTTGACGTCATGCTAGCGTATTAAATCTGATTTTTCAGTATAAAAATAATTCAGCCGAAATTAAAATCCCTGTGCTGACGTCATAATCTGTTATTTCCTTTAGGAAAATAAATCAGGCTGATGTCATAAATGTTTTTCCGAATAAAAATAAATTCAGGAAATAACCTTTTTCTTTTTATTTGAATTAAAACTTTGGAAGGCTATAACTTTATCATTTTAACTCCAAATTGACCCATTCAAATTTCTAAATTTTTCTAAAATCATGATCTATCCATTTCTGGAATCATTTTGAAATTTTGAATTTATTTGAATTTTGTTTTTGAATTTTCTTTGAATTGGCTCTTTCCGTTAGATTTTGACGATTCCGGAGAGTTCGAGTTCAACGATTCCCAGCAGGACTTCGATCAAGGCAAGTTACACCTTTGACCATGTTGAACCTAATATTTCAAATTTATTTATATTGTTTTACTGTATATGCATGCGTATCTTTACTCAAATGTAATTCAAATTTGTTTTAAGTTTAGTTATACCCATGATCTTTTGACTATAGCCAACTTTGAATCTCGAATTCATATACCTTGTCACCCTAGCTAAAAACTAGTTAGTACCATAGTATTGACTAGAAATTTTATAGAAATGCTTAGCCTGGCTTAGTATAACTTTAGGTGGGATCAATCTTTCACATGAAATGACAGACTTTGAAAATTGATATCTTGACTTCGGTGAGTCAAGGATGGTTTATGAAAATTATTTAAAAATAAAAATAGAAACATATGATTTGGACTTAGGCTAATAGTTAGGTGGTGGGTGCCGGCATGCCTCGTGTTTGGTGACACCTGGTTGATTGTCGTGCATGTGGGTATGAGGACTGAGCCTAAATCAACTTAAGGATCATTTCTGTGAATCATTTTACGAAGTCACTTCGTACTACCACAAGTCCGGTATGGGATGGATCTGGCTAAGTAATTTGTGAAGTTTCAAATATAGTTTCGCTATAGGCTGAATGTGAGCGTGGCGTAGGTCGCGAGAAGTCTCACATGGCACCAGAGGGGGCTCCAACTCGTGGATTCAAGTTGTGGTGAAACCTTAGTGGTGGCGTGATTATTTTGGCTATGGATCATCGAAACAGCCTTGTCATGAACTCTCCGCCGCACACCTAAGGCAGTGTGTTGATCGCGTGGCTCAAGTGAGAGGGAATGTCTTGTGGGTAAAGTTGTACACCTCTGCAGAGTAACAAACTATCTGGATAGCCATATTCACGGTCATGAACATACTGAGTAGAGTCTTCACAGATTAGACTTGGATTTTATAAAACTTGGTTTTCAACAAACAACAGTTGTTTTGGTATTGGTCCGGGTGGATTCCCGTGGTTAGGTTAGCATAGGTCGGAGCCTACACTAACAATATTAATTGCTTCAAATATTGTTTCATATATTGTAATAAAAACTCAGCTTTTACATTTGTGTTACTGTATTTAAAATTAGTACTACTTTCTTGCACAATTAAACTTAATAAGCCTTTCGTTGTTATCCATATGCATGCATGGACTCTGTTATATTGCCGGTGTAACTTGCGTAAGCATTTTATATGCTTACCTTGGGAGTACTCTCTATACTCACATTTCTAAATCTGTTGCCAGAGTTCGACGGTGACTACGACGGTGAGGACTACTTCAGCGAGTAGGACGCGTCTTACAGTCATTCGCCTGTGGGAGGCTGGATGGGCTGTTCTACTACCTTTACTGCTTTCCGCTGTTTATTTCTTTTGTGGGCTTTGTGCCCCTTTATTGTAAGACTTGGCCATAAGGCCGTATTTTCGTTTAATAATATTTTGTGGTGATTTTGCATGATATACATTGCTGTTGACCCTGTGTGCACTAGCTTTTCCTAGGATAGTGCGATTTACACAGAGGGACTTGGAGTTGTTGTTCCAGGTCCCGACAATTCTCTACATCCGAGAATACCATACTGACTTGCGAGAAACTGCTCAGATCAACACCATATGGATAATGTGGCACCAAGTAGCACTACTACTTTGGTTAGTTTTATTTTGAGCCAACAAGATGAAACCAAGGGGAAGGGAAGTGAGGACTGAGAAAGAAGAAAGAATGTAATCACTATGGTGCTAGAAGAAGACAAGGAGAAGAATCATGCCAGTCGTAGGGAGAAAACCTTAGTTTAGAACCTTGAGTTGGATGGAGTTATGTGTATGTTATATAGGCCTAATCATGGTGAAAAGAGAAAGAGAAAACTCATTTGGCTCAAGAAGACACAACATCAATCAAGTTTTAGTGCTTGCAGTTCTATACACAATATTGAAGAAGTTTTCAACACTAATTCTGAGGTTTCTAGTGCGTACAAAATATATATTTAGAAAGATAATGAAGTCTACTTTCCAATAGATCAAAAGGTACTTGATTTGAAGCTTCCTACACAAAGTTCTGGTAAGATCATTGGATGCTGCACAGGCTGTTTGGGGAGACACGCAAGAGTTACCAAATATAAAGAGTCTGAGTATTGTAATACATGCGTGCGTAATATCTAACCACACCATGGCTTTTCAAAGGTTGAGAAGGATTCCTTTTTAGGTTCCATATGGATTTAGATGCCCCTTAAATAAGAAAAGCAAAGATATGAAGATTTGAATTCGGTTCGGACTCGGTTCGAGATAGCCAGCAAGACCAACCTTAAAATGCCCATAACTTTCACCAATGGAGTCCGATTTAGGTGTTCTTAGACTCGTTGGAAAGCTAATTTGAAGCCCCATACAATTTGTGAGGTGACCTCCTCAAATTGGCATAC
Source organism: Melocanna baccifera (assembly GCA_036346265.1). Classification (NCBI taxonomy): domain Eukaryota; kingdom Viridiplantae; phylum Streptophyta; class Magnoliopsida; order Poales; family Poaceae; genus Melocanna; species Melocanna baccifera. The sequence continues at coordinate 11,680,632 of CM070688.1, read as the reverse complement.
AAACTGATGGTTCTATTTTAAGTTTTTCCTTTTTTAGTTCATATTGACGTAGGCTTTTTGAATTCGTGTTATATTCAAGTTGGCCGCATCTTTGGTGCCAATATAAGGCTAGGGACTTAGACCCATTGTAATTGAGGCTATCTATGATGTGATTTGAGGAATATATACACTAGAAAATCACTATTGTTTGGTGGGCATTGTTGACGTGTTCTTGAGATTTTCATCGAGAAATTGCTCTAGGTGTGTTGAATCCAATTGTGGTGGTGGATTTTGCTCATTGAAACTTTGGTTTCTATATGTTTGTTCATGTACTGTGGTGTATGTGGGAGAAGGTTTTATCTCGAAAGTGTATGCTATTCTTGGGTGCGCAGAAACTCTAGAACAAGGAGGGCGATAAGCAAGGCGTATCGTGAAAGATCAGGGCCACAACAACATAGTTCAACTAGTTTGCTAGTTGGATCCAGATCAATTGGTATCAGAACGTGGTTTGATCATAGAACAAGGTTGCTGAATTTTTTCTTGATGACGGGTTCTATGAAGACTGAAGATGGCGAGACGCTTCATACTCATGCTTAGCCAATTGGGGAGGCACCCCAATGTGTGGCGTCTTTGCTGCCCGTGGTGCGAATTGGGCTTGAAGCGACACATGAATACTTCTTTAGTTGTCATCGGAAGCTTGAAGGCAAGGTTGATGATTTAGGGGCGTGAATTGATGCGTTGACGGAAACTATATGCAATCGGCCATCATAATTTCAACATGCTGAATGGGGTCCTCAATATCCTGAATGGCATGCACCATATGAAGATGACGAACAAGACGAGAGCTTTAATGGTGCAGTGGGCTTTGCTCCACAACCACGCCATGCTTAAGACTGCCGTGGTGCTGACCATGGTAGAAGCGTGCGTGATAGAGATGTTGCCCGTGGTGGAGGCATGCATGATGGTGTTGGCTTTGCTCAACGTTGCCATGGATGATGGTATTGGGTGAGTAAAAATTTCTATTCCATCATTCAATGGTAAAGCTGAACCGGAAGAGTACTTGGAGTTGGAGATGTGCGTCAAATAAATTTTTGATAGCCATCACTATACTGAGGACAAGAAAATTCGCTTGACAACAATTGAATTCACCAGATACACTCTAGTTTGGTGGAACCAATTGTGTCATGTGGGAGCTCGTCCGGATACTTGGGTACAATTGAAGAATATCTTGAGACGACGTTTTGTTCCAGCACACTACACTAGGACCTTATACAATCGACTACAATAATTACGCCAAGGTAATTCTAGTGTTGATGAATATTATAAAGAGATAGAGATATTGATGATCTGTATGGGGATAGAGATATTGATGATCTGTACAGGGACAGAGGAGCATGATGATGCTACTATGGCATGTTTCTTTAATGGGTTGAATGAGGATATGTAAGATAGGGTGGAGATGGTTCATTACTACAACATTCAAGACTTGGTGCATCAAGCCGAATGTGCCGAACAACAATTGAAGTATAAACAAGCCAAGGGTGGATGTGCCAATACTCAAACCAGCTCATGGAGATGTTCATCACAGCAAAGTGATGATGTTGGCCCACATTCCAAAGTGGCAACATCAAATCATTCAAGCGGGGCACTTTCAAAGGTGACAAGAGCGAGAGCACATTGAGGGAGGAGAAAGAAAGTGTAACATCATGTTTTTCAGAGGCTTTTTGAAACTTTTAAAATAAAATTCATTATTTGAATTTTTCTAGAATTAATTAAAGCTTAAAATAAATTTTTATGTATTAAAAGGATTTAATCTAATTAAAATAAATATTAACATGTGCTAAAAATATTTTATTTGGATTCCTTGTGTCTCAAGGAATTTTCTAGAATTTTCTAAGAATTTTCAGGTTTATTTGCTATTTTCTAGAGCTCCTTTATTTTATTTGGATTTATGAAAAGGAAAAACCATAAAAATCCCCGTGAACAATACCGGGTCGGCCTGTGTCGGGACCCGGAACAACAACTCCGAGCCCCTCCGTGTAAATCGCACTATCCCAGGAAAAGCTAGTGCACACAGGTTTAACAGCAATGTATATCATGCAAAAATAACCACGAGATATTATTAACTGAAAATACGGCCTTAAGGCCAAGTCTTACAATAAGGGCACAAGGCCAACAAAATAAAAACAGCGGAAAGATAGTAAAGGTGGCAGCACAGCCCATCCAGCCTCCCACAGGCGAATGACTGTAAGACGCGTCCTACTCGCTGAAGTAGTCCTCACCGTCGTACTCGCCGTCGAAGTCTGGCAACAGGTTTAGCAAGGTGAGTACAAAAGTACTCCCAAGGTAAGCAAGTAAATGCTCACGCAAGTCACACCAGAATTATAATGAGTTGATGCATGCATAAGGGATTTCAAAGGAAAGCTTAATAGGGCAATGTGCGGAAAGCAATAATTGAATTAAAATACAATAACGTAAATACGAAAAGCTGAATTTTAATACAGTATATGAAACATTGTTTTTAACAAGTATTATCGTTAGTGTAGGCTCCAACCCACACTAACTTATCCACGGGAATCCACCGGACTGTAACCAAGATCGCTATTTGTTTGCTCAAAACCAAGTTTATAAAATCCAAGTCTAATCTGTGACAACTTTACTCAAGATGTCCATGACCGTGGACACGGCTATCTAGATAGGTTTTTAACTCTGCAGAGGTGTACAACTTTACCCACAAGACATTCCCTCTCACTTGAGCCACGCGATAAACACACTGCCTTAGGTGTGCGGCGGAGAGTTCATGACAAGGCTGTTCCGATGATCCGTCGCCAAAATAATCACGCCGCCACTAAGGTTTCACCACAACTCGAATCCACGAGTTGGAGCCCCCTCTGGTGCCATGTGAGACTTCCCACAGCCTACGCCGCGCTCACATTCAGCCTATAGCGAGACTATGTTTGGAGCTTCACAAATTACTTAGCCAGGTCCGTCCCATACCGGACTTGTGGTAGTACGAAGTGACTTCGTAAAATAATTCACAGAAACGGTCCTTAAGTTGATTTAGGCTCAACCACATACCCTCGTGCCCGATAATCAACCAGGTGTCACCAAACACGAGGCATACCGGCACCCACCACCTAACCATTAGCCTAAGTCCAAAACATGTTTTCTATTTTTATTTTTAAATAATTTCCATAAACCACCCTTGACTCTCCGAAGTCAAAGTTTCTTTTCAAAACTGACATTTCATGTGAAAGTTTTATCCCACCTACAGTTGTACTAAGCCAGGCTAAGCATTTCTACAAAATTTTCTAGTCAATATTATGGTATTAACTAGTTTTCAGCTAGGGTGACAAGGTGTATGAATTAGAATTTCAAATGGGCTATAATCAAAGGATCATGGGTATAGCTAAAGTTTAAACTGAATTTTAAAATTAAATTTTGTAGAAATACGCATGCATATACAGTAAAGCAACATAATTATATTTAAAATACTGGGTTCAATATGGTCAAAGGTGTAACTTGCCTTGATCGAAGTCTTGCTGCGATTCGTCGAATTCAAACTCTCCGGAATCGTCAATATCTAACGAAAGAGTCAATTCAAAGCAAATTCAAAACAAAATTAAAATGAAATCCAAATAACTTCCAAAAATTATAAAATAAACTGGGAGACAGAATTTTGAATTTTGGATGTGGGTCAACAATTTTTAAAAAGGGATTGAGGCTTTTAAAAGAAATTGGAAGTTTTAATTTAAATTTAAACCTTGGAATTACAAAATATATTCAAACAAAATTTAAATAAATTTCAAAAATTTGAAATTATTCCAGAAATGGATAGATCAAGATTTTAGAAAAATTTAGAAATTTGAATGGGTCAATTTGGAGTTAAAATGCAAAAGTTATAGCCTTCCAAAGTTTAAATTCAAAATAAAAGAAAAAGGGTATTTTCTGGATTTATTTTTAAACCGAAAAGGATTTATGACGTCAGCAAGAATTATTTTTCTAAAGGAATTTATAGATTATGACGTCAGCCCTAGGATTAATATATTCGGGCAGAGGCTGACAAGTGGGGCTCGGTTGTCATGGACCGAGTCCATGGACCCGAGGGAAGGGTGAGGTGGCAGGCGGGCGCGCGGGGAACGGGATGGCGCTGACGTGGCGCCACGGGGCTGCCACGTGGTCGCCGCGTGGCTGCCACGTCACGGCTTTATGCCGACGTGGCGGCACGTGCGCGAGGTGGCGAGGGGGCATTTGGGTGGCGCTGGCGTGGCGCCGATCTAGCCGCCACCTGGCTGCCACGCAGCTGCCAGGTCGGCCCGACGGGCTAACGTGGCCCGACCGGCGGCGGCGGTGCTCGGGTTCGATGGTCGCCGAGCTCGGTGGCGCGCGCCGCCGAGGGTATCAAAATGACGAGGAGGACGTGGGAGTGCATCGGTATTTTGCGCGAGGCCGAGGATGACCGGAGAGGAAAATCGGCGGAGAGGGGCGGCGGTCGGAGAAGGGTTCACGGCGGCGGAGAGGTTCCGGCGACGCAGCAGCTCGGGGGAGAGGTCGCCGGTGTTCGCCTGGGCACCAGCAAGGTCGGGGAGGCGTCGGCGAGGGGCGAGGGGGCTTGAGCTGGCCGGAATCGCTCGCCGGAGTAGCTGGAGCCGGCGGAGGGAAATCGGGCGCAGGGGGACCCTCGGGGCTGGATTATGCGCTCTGGAGGCTCGGGGGGTGGCGGTGTGGGTAGGGGAACCTCGGGGTGCGGGTTTTATAGGTCGGGGAGGGGGTAACGGCCGCGTACAATCCGCCGGTTTTGAAACGGACGGGGAGGTTGAATGCGCCGGCGAATGGGGGCGTAATTGGGGAGGTTTTATGCCTGCAACGGACGGGGGGAGGTGCTAATTGGAAACGGCGGTGATGCGGGGGAATGAATCGGCAAGAAACCGAAGCTTTCAAAGCTTCGATTTTCAATCAATGGCGGCGGCAGCGGCGGTGATCGCGCGAGGAAGAAAGGAAAGGGGCGGGGACGAAGGGCCTAACAGGTGGGGCCCGCACGTCAGCGAGAGAAGGAAAACGGAAAGGGCGAGGAGAACGGTGGATGTTTGACAAGTGGCGCGAGCGAGAGGGCGACCATTGGATCGGGTTGAACCGGTAAGTGATCGTGGACGATCGAGATGCAATCCGCAACGGGTTTAGATCCGACCCGTCGGTACTTTAAGTGACAAGGAACGGCCGCGATTGAAATCGCAACGAGGGGGTGTGGATCACGCCACGCGCCGAGCGGAGGGAAGAGGGGCGCGCGGCGGTTAAGTGAGGGCGTGCGGTGGGGATTGAATCGGACGAGAGGTGGACGCCCGATGCTTGCCACGCGTCGATCCGAGGATGGGGAAAGGCGGATTGAACCGAAAGTGATGACGGCGCCGAGATTAGATCCGCGGGGTGGAGGTGGCTCCGATGGTCGACACGCGTCGCCGCGGGAGGGTTTGGGATTTTGTTTTCTTTTGAATTTCGTAAATGCTATTAAGCTTTAGGAAACTCAGAAAAATAACAAATAAATTTTGAAAAATCTAGAAAAATTCAGAGAACCTTCTGGGACTAATTGGGACTTAATAAAAATATTTTCCACCAAATTTGATAAGTACATTTTGAAAAAGCGCAGTTTGACTTAAGAGGGAAGTTTTTAATTCTTTATAAAATTCTGAAAATTAATATAATCACAGATTTGACTTTAGGAAAGTGAAATACAGTTGTTTGACTTTCATGAAATGCTATAGGTTTACTTTGGCTTTCAGAAATCAAAGTTTTTAATTTTTCCTCGTAATGTGCTTAAATAAAAATCCAGGGAAAATCCAATAAATGCTTTATTAAAGGAATGGAATTTTGGGATGTTACAAACCTACCCCCCTTAAAGGAAATCTCGCCCTCGAGATTTGCACTGGCTAGCAAAAGAGATGGGGATGGCTGGTCTTTAAATCTTCCTCTCGCTCCCAGGTGGCCTCATCTTCGGTGTGGTTGCTCCACTTAACTTTGCAGAATCTGATGGTCTTCCTTCTGGTCTGACGTTCTGCTGTCTCGAGAATCTTGATTGGTTGCTCCTAGTAGGTGAGGTCATCCTGGAGGTCCAGGGTTTCCAGTGCGGCTTGCTCTGTGGGTACTCGGAGGCACTTCTTTAACTGTGAGACATGAAAGACATCGTGTACCCCTGACATGCTTGGCGGCAAGTCTAACTGATATGCAACTGCACCTCTTCGGTCCAGAATCTTGAAAGGGCCCACATATCGTGGTGCAAGCTTCCCTCTAACTTGAAACCTTTTCACACCTCTGAGTGGGGATACTCTAAGATAGACGTAGTCGCCGACCTCAAAGGTCGTCTCGACGACGGTTATCCGTGATAGCTCTTCGCCGAGACCGGGCCGTCTTTAGTCCGTCTCGATCTTCTTTACTTGATCTTCTCGCGTCTTGCGGCAGTTTGGTCCAGCTTCTTGGGGTTCACCTTGCTGATCCCAAAGCAAGGGGGTCCTGCACTTTCGACCATATAAGGCTTCGAAGGGTGCCATCTGTAGACTGGCTTGGTAGCTGTTATTGTACGAGAATTCCGCATAGGGCAGTGAACGGTCCCAGCTGTTCCCGAAATCTAGTGTACAAGCCCTTAGCATATCCTTGAGTATCTGATTAACTCTTTCTGTTTGACCGTCTGTCTGGGGATGGTAAGCGGTGCTGAAACTGAGCTTACTACCCAATTCTTCATGCAGCCTTTGCCAAAATCAAGAAGTGAACTGACTACCTCGATCTGACACTATCTTCTTGGGTACGCCATATAGGCACACAATTCGAGACATGTACAGCTCAGCCAACTTGCTCCCTGAATAAGTGGTTTTGACTGGTATGAAGTGAGCTACTTTAGTCAATCGGTCTATGATTACCCAGATTGAATCATAACCCGATTGCGTCCTTGGAAGTCCGGTTATGAAATCCATACCGATTTCTTCCCACTTCCAATCTGGAATCGGCAATGGTTGCAAGAGTCCTGCTGGCCTCTGATGTTCAGCTTTGACTCGTTGACAGGTGTCGCAGGCTTCAATGAACTCCGCGATTTCCCTTTTCATACTAACCCACCAATATCTCTCCCTCAGATCCTGGTACATCTTGGTGTGACTTAGGTGGATTGAGTATGGGGTGTCATGAGCCTCCTTCAGAATCAGGGTTTTGATTTCCTGATTGTTTGGTACACAGATGCGGTTCTCGAACCAAACCGTGCTATGCTCATCTTCGCTGAATCCTGGTGCTTTGCCTCTTCTCATATTCTTTTTGATTTCTTGAATGTCCTCGTCTATGTTCTGAGCTTCCTTAATTTGTTCAGGCAAACCAGGTTGTATCTCCAGTGTGGCGAGAGTGCCTGGTCCCATCGGGTTTAGACTTAGGCAGGCGACTCCTCCCAAGTCGGGTCCGGTCTTCTTCGATATCACCATGTTTGCATAAGACTTCTCGCTAAGGCATCGGCTACCACATTCGCTTTTCCGGGGTGGTAATGTATACCGATGTCGTAGTCCTTTATCAACTCCAACCATCTTCGCTGCCTCAGGTTGAGTTCTGCCTGGGTGAAGATATACTTTAAACTCTTATGGTCCGTGTATACTTCACAACGGTTACCAATAAGATAGTGGCGCCAGATTTTTAAGGCGTGCACTCATCGCGCTAACTCTAAGTCATGAGTAGGATAATTGCACTCATGAGGCTTGAGTTGGCGGGATGCGAGGCTACCACTTTGCCTTCTTGCATCGTAACACGCCTAAGCCTAGGCGAGAGGCATCACGAAGACCTCGAAGCCTTTATGCACGCCCGCAAAACAAGCACGGGTGCTGAGACTAGCCTCTTCTTGAGGGTTTGGAAACTCTGCTCACAAGCCTTCGTCCATTCGAACTTCTTTTCCTTTTTCAAAGAATCGGGTCATTGGCTTGGCTGTCTCGGAGAACCTCGCTATGAACCGACGGTAATAACCGCAAGTCCAAGAAAGCTCGACTTCGATTCACGGACTTTGGTGGCTTCCACTCCATTATCGCTTCTACCTTGGAGGGATCTACAATGATTCCTTGGTACATTACGATATGTCCGAGGAAGGCAACCTCTTTTAGCCAGAATTCACACTTACTGAATTTGGCGAAAAGCTGATACTCTCTAAGCTTTTCCAAGGTGATCCTGAGGTGCTGCTCGTGCTCTTCTTCATTCTTGGAGTAGATGAGGATGTCGTCGATGAAGATTACTACAAACTTGTCCAAGTATTTCATAAATACACTGTTGATCATACTCATGAAGTAGGCTGGTGCATTGGTCAGTCCAAATGACATAACCGTGAACTCATAATGTCCATATCTGGTGGAGAAGGAAGTTTTGGGAATGTCTTCTTCACGGATCTTCAGCTGATGGTATCCTGATCGCAGATCAATCTTGGAGAAGATACCGGCTCCTTTCAACTGATCGAACAGGTCATCGATCCTGGGGAGGGGATATTTATTCTTGATGGTTACGTCATTGAGTGCTCTGTAGTCCACACATAACCTCAAACTCTCGTCCTTTTTCTTGACGAACAGACGGTGCTCCCAAGGCGATTTAACCGGGTCGGATGTAACCCCTTGTCTTCTAACTCCTTGAGTTGATTCTTTAATTCTGCTAACTCGTTAGCAGGCATCCGATATGGTCTCTTGGAAATTGGGGCGGTGCCTGGGACTAGGTCAATCACAAACTCGATCTCCCTATCCGGTGGCATTCCTGGCAGCTCCTCGGGAAAAACATCTGGGTATTCCCGCACTATCGGCACCTCTTCCAAGACTTGGAGATGGAGAAGATCACATTCTTCTGTCTTCGGGATTTGAGGAGAGAAGACCACTTCTATGCCCTGGTCATTGGTGAGGGTGATGGATCTGGTAGCACAGTCGATCTGACCTTGGTTCTTGGCTAACCAATTCATTCCGAGAATGACATCTAATCCTTGCGATTCCAAGACCAAAAGGTCGGCTAGAAATCGGGTTCCATCTATGAGCAGTTCTACTTTCGGGCACAAGGTCCCTGATCTCATTTCTGCTCCCGGGGAGTGAATTATCATTGGGTTACCAAGAGTTATCATGCCCAACCCATGCTTATCCACAAAAGTTTTTCATATGAAGGAATGCGATGCTCCAGAATCGAAAAGAACTGAAGCGGGTACTGAATTGACAAGGAACATACCCAGCACGACATCCGTGCGGCTGGGCTTCTTCTCGCATCACGTGGTTCACTCGCCCCTTGATGAAGGTCTGCGGCTTCTGCTAGCCCTGGTTCTGACTTCCAGAGGCTTCTGAAGTTGCTGCCGCTTGAGTCTTCTTGGGGCACGCCTTGGCAAAGTGCCCTGGTTCCTTGCAGTAGTAGCAGGTTAGTCCGTCAGTTGGCGGACTGCTCTTCTACACCTGGCCACCGGTTGCTGGGGTGCGGTTGCTTTGGAACTGCTGGCGGTTGGCCTGGAACGGCGGGCGGCTGGTGGAAGACTTGAACCTGCCTGACTGGTTCTTGAAGTTGCTGCCCTGGGGTCTGAACTTGTTTGAGTGCGGAGGAGTACTGCGATTCTTGAAAGACCCTCCAGAGTTGTTCCTCTGGTCCGCCATCCTTTTCTTCCGAGTCTCCATTTCCATATGTTTGCCCTCCTGGCGGATGGCCTTACTGACTAGTTGGTGGAAGTTAGTATAGTCACCTGATATCAGCTGTACTGATATGTTGTCATTCAGGCCCTCCATGAACCTTTCTTGCTTGGCTTCATCGGAAGCCACATCCTCTGGCGCATAGCGGGCCAGTTGGTTAAACTTCTGCACGTACTCATTGACAGTACGACTTCCTTGGCGCAGAGACCTGAACTCCTTCTTCTTCAAGGCCATGGTGCCGGTGGGGATATGAGCTTTGCGAAAGCTTTGCTCGAACTCATTCCAAGTCACCGTTTGCGGGTTGGCGTGCGAAGCGGTGAAAGTATCCCACCATTGAGATGCGGGCCCGTTCAGCTGATGGGAGGCGAACAGGACTCGCTCCCGATCAGTGCACTGCAGAATGTCCAACTTCTTGCCAATCGACCTGAGCCAGTCGTCGGCGTCCATTGGCTCAGCACTGCCGGCGAAGGTGGGTGGCTTGATCCTCAGGAACTCAGAAAGACGATTGGGAGGTACTTGGGCAGGTTGATGATGAGCCTGAGGGTTGTTGATCGTCTGAGCTAACAGTTGGATCAACTGGTTTTGATTGGCCATCAATTGTGCCCAGTCCGGTCCTGCTGCTGGCGGGGGTGGTGGAATCGGAGCGGACTGGCTTCCTTGTGCTCCGGGGTTGGCGTTATCCATGCTAGAGTTCCTTCTTGTGTTCACCATCTATTGAGGCTATCAGATTTAGAGAGAGAACTAAAGGAAAGGTTCTAGTAACAATCCCACCAAAACAACACACAAGAGCAAGGAAAACACAAATAAGAGCCAAACAAAACTTTTTATTTTATTATAATAGTCTCATGGCTGTTTACAAAGGACTACAGCTCACGGATAGCGTTCTAAGACTCGGGGTTGTCTACACACTAGCGCCGCGCCGAGTCTCCCTGAAAAGGCCCGGAATCAGTGGAACCTGCATCTTCTGCACGGAGCTCGGCAAGTTCTTCTTCGTGTGCGCGGAGCTTCTGCTGTGCGGTGTGCAGCTCGTCCAGGGTGGTCTGGTACATGTGATCCATGGACTTGGTGAACTCCACCAGTCGTATGAGGCGGGGGTTGCTCTCATACTCTGTAGACGAGAAGTCGCTAGCAGCCCCTGTGGAGTCTTCATGGGAAGTAGCGAAATCGGTGCGCAGCAAGTCTCGGCGTAGATGTTCCGCAGCTGGCGAATGGTCTCTCGGGCTGCATCCTGTACTCCGTCGAAGAAGGTGTCTCGAGGTAGGGGTGCGTCGAACACGTGAATGGCTCCGTGTGCTCCGAAATCTTTGAAGATTTTCACTTCCACCCTCCAGCGTTCCTCGTCTCCATACATGCCAACATATCCCTGGTAGAGGGGGTACGGGCGGAAGTTGAGCTCTTGCATGAGGTTGTACAGATCATCGGCGAAGAGTCCGGCAAGGGTTCCGTGGGAGACGCGGGTGGGTTGCTCCATCTAAAATTTTGGAGGGGAGAGGAGTTAGTAATCAGTTTTGGTAAAGAGATTGAGAAAAGGAAGAGATGTTTTTAAAAGAGCATTTCTTATGAAAATATGTTCTTAAGGTTGGTCTCTAGCTAAGGTCACGTCTTAGGGTCATTGTTGCTCTGATACCATTTCTGTCGGGACCCGGAACAACAACTCCGAGCCCCTCCGTGTAAATCGCACTATCCCAGGAAAAGCTAGTGCACACAGGTTTAACAGCAATGTATATCATGCAAAAATAACCACGAGATATTATTAACTGAAAATACGGCCTTAAGGCCAAGTCTTACAATAAGGGCACAAGGCCAACAAAATAAAAACAGCGGAAAGATAGTAAAGGTGGCAGCACAGCCTATCTAGCCTCCCACAGGCGAATGACTGTAAGACGCGTCCTACTCGCTGAAGTAGTCCTCACCATCGTACTCGCCGTCGAAGTCTGGCAACAGGTTTAGCAAGGTGAGTACAAAAGTACTCCCAAGGTAAGCAAGTAAATGCTCACGCAAGTCACACCAGGAATTATAACAGAGTTGATGCATGCATAAGGGATTTCAAAGGAAAGCTTAATAGGGCAATGTGCGGAAAGCAATAATTGAATTAAAATACAATAACGTAAATACGAAAAGCTGAATTTTAATACAGTATATGAAACATTGTTTTTAACAAGTATTATCGTTAGTGTAGGCTCCAACCCACACTAACTTATCCACGGAATCCACAGGACGTAACCAAGATCGCTATTTGTTTGCTCAAAAACCAAGTTTATAAAATCCAAGTCTAATCTGTGACAACTTTACTCAAGATGTCCATGACCGTGGACACGGCTATCTAGATAGGTTTTTAACTCGCAGAGGTGTACAACTTTACCCACAAGACATTCCTCTCACTTGAGCCACGCGATAAACACCACCGCCTTAGGTGTGCGGCGGAGAGTTCATGACAAGGCTGTTCGATGATCCGTCGCCAAAATAATCACGCCGCCACTAAGGTTTCACCACAACTCGAATCCACGAGTTGGAGCCCCTCGGTGCCATGTGAGACTTCCCACACCTACGCGCGCTCACATTCACCTATAGCGAGACTATGTTTGAGCTTCACAAATTACTTAGCCAGTCCGTCCCATACCGACTTGTGGTAGTACGTGACTTCGTAAAATAATTCACGAAACGGTCCTTAAGTTGATTTAGGCTCAACCACATACCCTCGTGCCCGATAATCAACCAGGTGTCACCAAACACGAGGCATACCGGCACCCACCACCTAACCATTAGCCTAAGTCCAAAACATATTTTCTATTTTTATTTTTAAATAATTTCCATAAACCACCCTTGACTCTCCGAAGTCAAAGTTTCTTTTCAAAACTGACATTTCATGTGAAAGTTTTATCCCACCTACAGTTGTACTAAGCCAGGCTAAGCATTTCTACAAAATTTTCTAGTCAATATTATGGTATTAACTAGTTTTCAGCTAGGGTGACAAGGTGTATGAATTAGAATTTCAAATGGGCTATAATCAAAGGATCATGGGTATAGCTAAAGTTTAAACTGAATTTTAAAATTAAATTGAGTAGAAATACGCATGCATATACAAAGAAAGCAACATAATTATATTTAAAATACTGGGTTCAATATGGTCAAAGGTGTAACTTGCCTTGATCGAAGTCTTGCTGCGATTCGTCGAATTCAAACTCTCCGGAATCGTCAATATCTAACGAAAGAGTCAATTCAAAGCAAATTCAAAACAAAATTAAAATGAAATCCAAATAACTTCCAAAAATTATAAAATAAACTGGGAGACAGAATTTTGAATTTTGGATGTGGGTCAACAATTTTTAAAAAGGGATTGAGGCTTTTAAAAGAAATTGGAAGTTTTAATTTAAATTTAAACCTTGGAATTACAAAATATATTCAAACAAAATTTAAATAAATTTCAAAAATTCGAAATTATTCCAGAAATGGATAGATCAAGATTTTAGAAAAATTTAGAAATTTGAATGGGTCAATTTGGAGTTAAAATGCAAAAGTTATAGCCTTCCAAAGTTTAAATTCAAAATAAAAGAAAAAGGGTATTTTCTGGATTTATTTTTAAACCGAAAAGGATTTATGACGTCAGCAAGAATTATTTTTCTAAAGGAATTTATAGATTATGACGTCAGCCCTAGGATTAATATATTCGAGTAGAGGCTGACAGGTGGGGCCCGGGTGTCATAGACCGAGTCCATGGACCCGAGGGAAGGGTGAGGTGGTAGGCGGGCGCGCGGGGAACGGGATGGCGCTGACGTGGCGCCACGGGGCTGCCGCGTGGTCGCCGCGTGGCTGCCACATCACGGCTTTATGCCGACGCATGCACGCGCGCGAGGTGGCGAGGGCGCGGCGGGTGGCGCTGGCGTGGCGCCGATCTGGCCGCCACCTTGCTGCCACGCAGCTGTCAGGTCGGCCCGATGGGCTGACGTGGCCCGACCGGCGGCGGCGCTCGGGGCCCGATGGTCGCCGGAGCTCCGGTGGGCGGCGGCGCCGGCCGAGGGTATCAAAATGACGAGGAGGACGTGGGGAGTGCATCGGTACCTTGCGCGGAGGCCGAGGATGACCGGAGAGGAAAATCGGTGGAGAGGGGCGGCGGTCGGAGAAGGGTTCACGGCGGCGGAGAGGTTCCGGCGACGCAGCAGCTCGGGGGAGAGGTCGCCGCCTGGGCACCAGCAAGGTCGGGGAGGCGTCGGCGAGGGGCGAGGGGGCTTGAGCTGGCCGGAATCGCTCGCCGGAGTAGTTGGAGCCGGCGGAGGGAAATCGGGCGCAGGGGGACCCTCGGGGCTGGATTATGCGCTCTGGAGGCTCGGGGGGTGGCGGTGTGGGGAGGGGAACCTCGGGGTGCGGGTTTTATAGGTCGGGGAGGGGGGTAATGGCCGCGTACAATCCGCCGGTTTTGAAACGGACGGGGAGGTTGAATGCGCCGCGAATGGGGCGAATTGGGGGTTTATGCCTGCAACGGACGGGGGGAGGTGCTAATTGGAAACTGCGGTGATGCGGGGGAATGAATCGGCAAGAAACTGAAGCTTTCAAAGCTTCGGTTTTCAATCAATGGCGGCGGCAGCGGCGGCGATCGCGCGAGGAAGAAAGGAAAGGGGCGGGGATGAAGGGCCTGACAGGTGGGGCCCGCACGTCAGCGAGAGAAGGAAAACGGAAAGGGCGAGGAGAACGGCTGGATGTTTGACAAGTGGCAGCGGAGCGAGAGGGCGACCGCTGGATCGGGGTTGAACCGGTAAGTGATCGTGGACGATCGAGATGCAATCCGGCAACGGGGTTTAGATCTGACCCGATCGGGTGCTTTAAGTGACAAGGAATGGCTGCGATTGAAATCGGCAACGAGGGGCGGTGTGGATCACGCCACGCGTCGAGCGGAGGGAAGAGGGGCGCGGCGAGCGGTTAAGTGAGGGCGGTGGGGATTGAATCGGCGAGAGGTGGACGGCCCGATGCTTGCCACGCGTCGATCCGAGGATGGGGAAAGGCGGATTGAACCGTAAGTGATGACGCGCCGAGATTAGATCTCGCGGGGTGGAGGTGGCTCGATGGTCGACACGCGCCGCTCGCGGGAGGGTTTGGGATTTTGTTTTCTTTTGAATTTCCAGAAATACTATTAAGCTTTAGGAAACTCAGAAAAATACCAAATAAATTTTGAAAAATCCAGAAAAATTCAGAGAACCTTCTGGGACTAATTGGGACTTAATAAAAATATTTTCCACCAAATTTGATAAGTACATTTTGAAAAAGTGCAGTTTGACTTAAGAGGGAAGTTTTTAATTCTTTATAAAATTCTGAAAATTAATATAATCATAGATTTGACTTTAGGAAAGTGAAATAGAGTTGTTTGACTTTCATGAAATGCTATAGGTTTACTTTGGCTTTCACAAATCAAAGTTTTTAATTTTTCCTCAGAACAGGCTTAAATAAAAATCCAGGGAAAATCCAATAAATGCTTTATTAAAGGAATGGAATTTTGGGATGTTACAGCCTGTTCCTATTCGTGATGGCCCACTCAACTGTAGCCACCCAATACTTGCCCTGCTGCGTGTCAGCCATCCGGCCACCCTGCAAGCGAACCACTAGAACTTCCCCCCGAGCCACACATCAGCCATCGGGAAGCGCTAGCACTGTGCATTCGCACGTTCTCACTCGCCCGTCCAATTAGCCGGCCAGCCACGCGTCTCACATCCGGTCCACCTAGCACTATGTGCCTGTCGTCTTCGTGCGGGACTCCGCCGTCGTGTCCGCTCCGTGCGCACCTCACCGTGCGTGCCTGACTCGGACTCCGTGCCATCTCCGAGCCAGTCTCCCTCCACTCCCATGCATAAATGCCACGCACCACCTCTGCCTTCTGCATCCCAGAGCCGCCACCGAGCCTCGCCGTGAGATTCGCCGCTCGTGCATGTCCGCCGGAGGTTGCCAAAGTTCGCGTTCAAAAGCAACTTGAAACAGACGTTGCGCCCAATCCCGTGACCCACCACCATTGTTCGTCACTGTTGGTGAGTCCTCGCCGCCATCCAGTACTCCTCGCCACCCTCGTTGGTGAACCGCAGTGCTGTCAACCCAACCTTGCGGTCGCGCCCGTGTCGCCCGTAGCACCACCCCTCGGTCTTTTGCGCCAGCGCCTGCTCCCGTGACCCCTCGTGCGCCGTACTGACGCGTCATGCCGTGCGTTGAGCCACATGTCGCCCCTCGGACTGTCCGATCTGATCATCTCGACCGTTCGCCCAGATCTGCACCGACGGTCAAGATCACCCCACGTGTCAACATCGTCGTCGTTGGATCGCACCGACGTCATCCCGCACCCAGCACTCTGTGTCGCTTCACCTTATGTGTGGATGGCATCCATTGTGAGCCGAGCCGCTGCAGCCGGGACCCACTTGTCAGTGTCGCTATGCTGTGAGCCCGTACGCTAGTTTCCGTTCGAGTTAGCCGCCAGCTCAACCCTAGCCTCCACGTAGCACCACGTGTCAGTGCCACATCAGCACCACGTCAGCACCGAGCTGTCCTAGCTACCACGTCAGCATGCCATGTTAGCCAGCCACGTCAGCATGCCATGTTAGCCAGCCATATCAGCCTAGTCGCTGCATCAGCAGCTGTTCGGCATGCACTGTTCTATGCGTCACGTCCACCGTAGACCCACTTTGCCGTGTACTGAGTCTATAGAACAATAACTTTTTTGATTTTTTAGTATTTTTTAGCCAATTAATTTTCTAAGAGCCTGTTCTCCGTCCTATCTTCGATTGACCCTGTTCTTTTTCTAAATTCATCTAAAATTGAGCTCTATCTTTTGATTCTAGTTTTGAGGTTTTTAGAGTTTATTTAAATTTAATTTGATTTTATTTTTATGCCTCGACCGCTTTTCCTCTCGTTAGATCGCGTCTTCGAAGGAGCAGGAGCACCGCTAGAAAATCCAGAGTTTCTCACTGAGCTAGGCCAAGGCAAGTCATGTCCTTTGATTATGTTGAATCTAGTTTTTAATCTATTATTTATTTATTTTGACTTAAATTATCGTGCATCACTATTTTATTACAAACCCTTGTAATTGGTAGTTACAATCCTAATTGATTAATCGTTCCGTAATAATTTGAATATCGTGATGCCATTATCACCATAGTTGAAAAATTATTTACTGATGCCATGCTAGATGTTACATGGGTGGTACGATTAATATACTTAGTCATGCTTATAGTCGATGGGTTCGTCATCAGATGTGATCCATTAATTAATTTGACTTAGTGAGATATTGAATCATGATTGGAGTCACAGAGAATCATAGTCGAGACCCGAATATGTAAGTCCAGTCTCTATGTATTCTGCACTAGTCTCAGGATCACGCTAGTGCACACAGTCAAACATAGATGTCATCACAACCATATACACGATAACATAAAGGAAAAGCTCAAATATCAATAAATCTCAAAAGGTATGACCTTATGGTCAAGCTTACAATAGATTAGCCCAAAGGGCTTAACAAAACTAGCATCAGAAATTCAAAATAAAGCGTAGTGGCCAATCGACAAGCCCACAGGCTATCGAGTGGAGAACGAAGCCTAAACCGCGAAGTCGTCGAAGTACTCTCCTTCTGGAACCTCCTGTTGGTGATACTCCTCTTCCTCAACTAAGCAACATTGGGCATAAAGCCGTGAGTACATTGGTGCTTAGCAAGTTGTTTGTAACAAATGAATACAATATAATATACAAGGCTTACCAAAAAATAGCTGAAAGGTTAATTTGCATAAAGTGACATTTAAAGGTAAATACGGTAAATAGATTGAAAGCGAACTTTAAAGAAAATAATAATAAATAAATAATCGAAGAATTGACATAACCACTTGTGGACCTCTTATCCACAAGCTAAACTAACCGCTTATGGACCTCCCATCCATAAGCTAAACCAACCGCTTGTGAACCTCCCATCCATAAGCTAAACCAACAGTGAACACCTGTCCACTTCCAACCACAAGTTTTCAGAAATAACTACCCCTCGTGTGAAATCACCGAGCATTGTCCATGACCGAGGACGCGGCTATTCGAATAGCTTTACACTCTGCAGAGGTTGCACAACTGTACCCACACGATGTGATTAGCCTCGGCCTAAGGTAATCACAATAAGGCCTTGCGCCATATGGAAATCAGCAACCATATTCATCTCAATGGCAAGATTAAAGTTGAAGCATCCCAAATTAATCAGCTAGGTCCATCCCATACTAGACATGTGGTTTGCACGGCAAAGCTTAGATCAATGGCGCACAAAGTTAAGTCCTTAACATTGCCCGAGTGAGACTACCACATCCCTCGAAGTGCTCCAACACTTCCCCTTTTACTGTACGATCACTCGCCCGAGTGAAAACCAATTTGTATAACCACCGCCGATGACGCACCAATGTCATGGCACAAATTTTAATATTGTGGCCCCAACCACGATCTGCTGTGGCTCCAACCACGGTTCAATATCTTATTAAGTCAAATTAATTATTCACATGTGATGATGAAACCAATCGTAACTATAAGCAAAGCTAAGCATTCTATCATACCAACCCATATGATCAATACCTAGCATCACTAGTATATTTCCCAACCTATGGTGATAATGGTATCATGACATTCCAAATTATCAAGGAGGGATGAATTCAATTGGGACGATAACTACCAATACAAGGGTTTGAATAAAAGTAGCGATGCAATGTAATTTAAAACAAAATAATTAAATAATAGATTATAAACTGGGTTCAACATGATTAAAGGACACGACTTGCCTTGGTTATGCTCAGTGAGGTACTCCTGGTCTTCGGGCGTAGATCCTGCGCCTCCGGAATCCGAATCTAACGAGAGAGAAAGCGATCGAAACAACAAAAACATATAATATGATAAGCAAATGAACTCCAAAAATCATGAAACTAGAACCAAAAGCTAAAGCTCGATTTTAGATGAATTTAGAAAAAAATAACGGGGTCAATCGGAGCTAAGACGGAGGAGAACGGGCTCTCGGAAAATTAAACATAAAAAAATCGGGAAAAACGAAAAAGGCTACTTTGCTGTGGACCGGGCGCACAGGGAACCAGGTCCACGGTGGATTCGGTCCACGTAACAGAGTCACGCCACGGGGGCTGGCGTGGTTGACGTGGTAGCTGCTGGTGCTGCCACGTGTCAGCTGACGTGGCACGCTGACGTGGCACCAGGGCTCGGGCTTTGCTGAGTGGCGCTGACGTGGCGTGTCACGTGGACTAGGGCTAACATGGCAGAGTTCGGTCGCGGGCGGCGGCGGCGGGATTCGACGGTCGCGAGCGAGATGCGTGGCGCGATCTGAGCCTTCGGCTCAGATCTGGATGGACGACGGCGATGGAGCGGCGCGGGAGCGGGATGGTGGGGATCGCCGACGCGTGTCCGGCGCGGCGTGCGAAGCGTCGCGCGGACGCGGGCGCGCGGGCGGACGCGAGGGTGCGGTGGCGCGTGGACCAAGGTGGGCGTGCGGGCGCGAGTGCGCGTGCAGGGAGCGGCGACGCAAGGGCGACATGGGCGATGGCGAGGACGACGCGGGCGACGGGGCTCACCGGCGGGTTCGACGACGGTGACGGTGGCGGGATGGGCTCCGACGACGGGACGGGACTCCGGCGACGGCAGCGGGCTCCGGCGACGGCGCAACGCGAAGCGAGGGCGGAGGCGAGGATTCGGGTGAGGGTTCGGCGGTAGCGACGAGCGGCACGCGATCTGAGGAACGCGCGGCGGTTTTATCACGCGAACCGAGGCAGTCCCGACCAGTTACGGAGCGGCGCGGACGCGTGTGCGGTTTGGACGGCACGGATGCGGCCGCGTGGGCGCGATCCAACGGTGCGGGGCGGGTGAGGACGCGGCTTTGCTGGTGCTGCCGCGTGGCAAATCCAACGGCACGGGGCGACGCGCGGCCGGCGGCGATTAGGGTTAGGGTTCGCGGGCGCGGGCGAGAAGTGGCGGATGTGCGACACGTGGCGCGGGGTCGGCGCGGTTCAGGACACGCGTGCGGCTGGGATGCATCGCGGTGCATCGGACGGCTTGGATGCGGCGGCGGGTTAGGGCAGACGCGGGCGCGAGCGCGAGCGCGCGGGATCGCGACGCGTAGCGGGCGCGTTTATCGAACGGCGCGGAGGCGAGGGCGTCGGGCCGAGCTGATGTTACCACGCGTGGCAGTGGGGAGGGATAGGACGGCGGGGAAGCGAGGGCGGAGGGAGCGCGCGGGCGAGCGAGCGGGCGGGCACGGGATGGCGCTGCGTGGCGCATCGGGCGGCCGGGAGCAGAGCGAGGCACGGCGCTAGGGCAACGGGACGGGAGCGGGCGCGCGCGGAATCGGCGGCGGGGATGCTGCCGCGTGGCTGGTTGGGCGGCGGGGATGCGAGGGCTGCGCGGGAGCTGGGCCGGGCCGCGGGCGGGCGCGTGCGGGAGGCTGGAGGCCGACGCGATGTCGAGCGTGGAAGGGAGAGGATCGGGCGGCGGGGAGCAGCCTGGGGAATTTTCAAAAGATTTTCCCGGCATTTCTTTTAACATAAATCCGAGATAAATCAAATAAGCTAAAAAAAATAGCAAATAAATCCCAAAAATTCACCAAAAATACCAAAAAAATTCCTTGTGACACAAGGAATCCAAATAAAATATTTCCAGCTAATGTTGAAGTTTAATTTAATCATATTAAATCCTTTTAAATTCTGAAAAATTTAAATTAAGCTTTATTAGTTCCAGAAAAATTTCAAAAATTAATTTTTAAATTCAAGGTTTTAAAAAGCTCTGAAAATCAGGATGTTACAATCATGGTTAGAGCCACAATTATAAAATTTGTGTGCCATGACATTGGTGTATTTTTGGTGTTAGTTATACAAAATTGGTTTTCACTTGGGCGAATAATCGTATAGTAAAGAGAGAAGTGTGGATTCACTTCGAGAGATGTGGAAGTCTCACCTTAGTAATATTAAGGATTTAACTTTGTGCACTATTGATCTAAGCTTTACCGTGCAAACTACATGTCTAGTATGGGATAGACCTGACTAATTAATTTAGAATATTTTAATTTTAATCTCACCATTGTGATGAACATGGTTGTTGATTTCCATGAGGCGCAAGGAGGAGTGTGATACGAAACCCTAGCGGGCGGGATTGAGTTGAGATTGTACTTTATAAAGGCCTTGTTGTGATTTCTTTAACGTGAGGACAATTACATCGTGTGGGTACAGTTGTGCAACCTCTGCAGAGTGTAAAACTATTCGAATAGCCGTGTCCCCCAGTTATAGACAATGCTCGGTGATTTCACACAAGGGGTAGGGATTTCATAAAACTTAGTTGGTTATCGTTGGAAAGTGAATGGTTATTTCACTGCTGGTTTAGGTTGTGAATGAGAGGTTCAAAAGTGGTTTATTCAATTCTGTTGATTAATTACTTTTGTCAATTTTTCTTAAAGTTCGCTTCCAATCTATTTATCGTATTTACTTTAAAAATTGCTTTCTGTAAATTAACCTTTCAGCTATCCATTGATAAGCCATGTATATTATATTGCATTTATTTGTTACAAACGATTTGCTGATTACCAATGTACTGTCGAGACCCGAATATGCAAATTCGAACTCTCTGTGTAAACTGCACTAATCCAGGATCACGCTAGTGCACACAATAAAACATAGATGTAATCACAACCATATACACGTTAAAACAAAAGGGAAACTTCAATATCGATAAATCTCAAAAGTACAACCTTATGGCCAATCTTACAATATCACTAGCCAGAAAAGGCTTTAAATCTAGCAGCGAAAAATCCAAGATAAAGCGTAGCGGCCAATGGATAAGCCTGCAGGCTATCGAGTGGAGAACGAAGCCTAATTCGTGAAGTCGTCGAAGTACTCTCCTTCTGGAACCTCCTGCTGATAATACTCCTCCTCCTCAACTGAGCAACATAGGCGTAAAGTCGTGAGTACATTGGTACTCAGCAAGTCGTTTGTAACAAATGAATGCAATATAGTATGCAAGGCTTACCAATAGAAGGCTGAAAGATTAATTTGCATAAAAGATATTTCACGGTAAATATGATAAATAGATTGAAAGCGAACTTAAGCAAAAACAGTAATAATAAATAATCAAGGGAATTAAAGTAAAGCACTTGTGGACTTCCCATCCTCAAGCTAAACCAACAGTGAACTACCTATTCACTTTCAACATAAACCACCAAGTTTAAATGAAATCACTACCCCTCGTGTGAAATCACCGAGCATTGTCCATGACCGCGGACGTGGCTATTCGAATAGTTTTACACTCTCTAGAGGTTGCACAACTGTACCCACACGATGTGATTAGCCTCGGCCTAAGGAAAATCACAACAAGGTCTTTACAAAGTTCAATTTCAACCAAATCCTGCCCGCTAGGGTTTCGCATTGCACCCCCTTTGCGCCACATGAAAATCAGCAACCATGTTCATCTCAATAGCAAGATTAAAATTGAAACATCCCAAATTAGTCAGCCTGGTCCATCCCATACTAGACATGTGATTTGCACGATAAAGCTCAGATCAATGGCGCACAAAATTAAGTCCTTAAGTCTACCCGAACGAGGCTACCACATCCCCCCGAAGTGAACTTGCACTTCCCCTTTTACTGCACGATCACTCGCCCGTGTGAAAAACCAAATTTGTATAACCATACTAGTGACACACCAATGTCATGGCCCAAAGTTTAATAAACGTGGCACCAACCACAGTTCCATATCTCATTAAGTCAAATTTAATAATTCACATGTGATGATGAATCCAATCGTAAATTAAGCAAGGCTAAGCATTCTAATCGTACAACCCATATGACAAATAACATAGCATCACTAGTATGTTTCCCAACCTATGGTGACAATGGTATCATGGGGTTCCAAATTATCAAGGAGGAATAAATCAAACGGGGCATTAACTACCAATACAAGATTTTGTAATTAAATAGTGATGCAATGTAATTTAAAACAAAGTAATTAAATAATAGATTGCAAACTGGGTTGAACATAATCAAATGACACGACTTGCCTTGGTTATGCTCAGTGAGGTACTGGGGGTCTTCTGGCGTAGCTCTTGCTCCTCCGAAATCGGAATCTAATGAGAGAGAAAACGACCGAAACAACAAAAACACAAAAAAATGATAAGCAAATGAACTCCAAAAATCATAAAACCAGAACAAAAAGCTAGAGCTTGATTTTAGGTAAATTTAGAAAAAAAGAATGGGGTCAATCGAAGCTATGACGGAGGAGAACGGGCTCTTAGAAAATTAACCCTAAAGAAAATACAGGAAAATCAGAAAAGTTACTGTGCTGTGGACCGGGTTCACGGGAGAGGGTAGGGTTCACGGTGGACCGGGTCTGTGGAATAGTACAAGGGCTGACGTGGCAGGCTGAGGTGGTGACACGTGGCAGGTGACATGACACTGACATAGCATGCTGACGTGGCACCGAGGGGCTCAGTTTGGCTGACGTGGCGCTGACATGGCGGACACGTGGCATGTGACGTGGCGGTAGGGCTAGCGTGGCAGCTGACACGTCTAGGGCTGACGTGGCGGTCGGGTGCGGTGACGGCGCGGTGGAATCGGACGGCTCGGGAGGCGACACATGGCAAGATTCAGGCCGTCGGTTTGGATCTGAGGCGATGGCTGGGATCGGGCATAGGGATGGTCTGATGCGCGACACGTGGTGGCACACAGTACAAAGTGTCGCGGCGCGCGGGCGGACGCAAGGGCGCGGGCGCAGCGCGGGAAGGGGGGAGCGCGGGGACCGAGGTGGGGTACAGACGCGGGGTTCGTCGGCTGCACGCGGACCGAGGGGGCGACGCTCGTGATGGGGGAGGCGACGCGGGTGACAGGGTCGGCACGGGAGCTCACCGGCGGGGTTCGACGACGGCTTTGACGAGGGAGGTGATGACGGCGATGGGCGAGAAAGGAGGCACACGGGGCGGCGGCGGCGCGGCATCGGTGACGGCGGCGCGAGGCAAGGAAGCGGTGGCGAGGGTTCGGGCGGCGAGGCACACGAACCGAGGCGACGGTAACGTTTATAATGTGTGAACCGAGGCGACTCGATCGGATACGGCGCAGGCGTGGAGGTGGGCTTGGTTTAGGACACGCAAATGGCCGGGATGCGAGCACGAAGAATTGGACGGCACGGGTGTAGCGCACTAAGGTTAGGGTTGGCGGCGGTGGGGTGCGAGTGGGATAGGCTACATGTGGCAGAGGTGGTGAATCGGACGACGGAGCGTGGGTGCGGGCGGCGACGCGCGGGGTGGAGATGGATGGCTGATGCGTGGCGGGGGAGGGAATCGGGCGGCGGGAAAGCGGCGGGGGGAGGTTTTATTTTCTTTTTCTTTCTCTAGAAATCAAATAAAAACCAAAAAGGCTCTAGAAAATAGCAAATAAATCCCAAACATTCACCATAAATACCAGAAAATTCCTTGAGACATGAGAAACTCAAATAAAATATTTTTAGCTTATGTTAAAGTATATTTTAATCATATTAAATCATTTTAAATTTAAAAAAAATTCATTTTAAGCTTGAATTAATTCCAAAATATTCCAAAAAATTGATTTTTAAATTCAAGGCTTTATAAACTCCAGAAAAACAGGATGTTACATGTACTCACAGTTTTATGCCCACTGTTGCTTAGTTGAGGAGGAGGAGCTATATCAGCAGGAGGTACCAGATGGAGAATACTTCAACGACTTCACGGATTAGGCCTTCACTTCCCAGTCGATTGTCTGTGGGCATGTGAAGTGGTTTTTACACTTATTTCTATTTTTCGCTACTAGATTTTAAGCCCTTCAGGCTAGTAAGTTGTAAGTTTAGCCATAAGGTCGTACTTTGATAATTATTAATTATTTGAGTTTTCCCTTTATTTTATCGTGTGTATGGTCGATATTTTATCTATGTTACACTGTATGCACTAGTATGATCCTAAACTAGTGCAGTATATACAGAGAGTCCGGACTTGCATATTCAGATTTCGACAGAAAGAGAGATTGAAAGATGAGTTTGTAATATAATGTTGACGTGGTTTAGCTATGGTTTACGATCCTTCGCAGTTAGAAGCATTGTGGAGCGGGTGAAGACCTTCAGAAAAATATATATTTCATTCATATGCGAGCAACGCGCTTAATATATCATTAGCGTAACTTTGGTTTTGTAATGAGGAATGAGCTAGGTAGACATATTTAGTTGATGTATATGTTTATGTAATTAGCCATGTGTAGGACATACTAGTGGTAAGAATGTTTATTTATTGTAAATAGTTGCAAAAATACGGATCAGAAAAATAGCTAAAATATTTTATGTATGTCCACATGTATATATTTATTGCTCTCGTCCAATTACAGAAAGTTGTAGAAAATGGTGTTTTGGTATGCATTGTGCTTGCCTAATTTGTACTATTCACATTTAATTAGTACTAATTGTAATAAATTAGTACTAGCCACATTTAATTAGTGCTAATTAAAGCATTAAATGTATCATATTT
Source organism: Melocanna baccifera (assembly GCA_036346265.1). Classification (NCBI taxonomy): domain Eukaryota; kingdom Viridiplantae; phylum Streptophyta; class Magnoliopsida; order Poales; family Poaceae; genus Melocanna; species Melocanna baccifera. The sequence goes on along the minus strand of CM070688.1, from coordinate 11,655,501 downwards.
TATTCAATTAGTGCGTATTTAATCACAGTGGCTTTTTTCCTTTCGGTCTGAAGATAGCATCGTTCTCTTGCATTAGGAGAGAGAGAAAGAAAAGGAAACCCTCTTTTATCCATCGGTGTAAGAAAAGGAAACTCTTTTGTTCTTCGGGCTAAGAAACTTTTATCCATCGGTCAAAGAAAAGGAAACTCTTTTGTCCTTCGGTCCAAGAAAAGAAAACTCTTTTGTTCTTCAATCCAAAAGGCTATCAATTCTTTTGTCCGTTGGTCCGTTGCAAGTAAAGGACACCAGAACATCTAGCAGCAAGCTAAGGTAAGAAGAAAAATGTGATTAGTACTAATTAAATGTGATTTACAAAAACAGGCGTTCAAAAGACAAATTTGAAAAAAAATTACTACAGTGACATTTGTGTGAATAGTTCCTCTTTTTTGTGAAATTTGGAAAAAAGTGTGGCTATGTGATACCGGTGCTTACAATTACGAGTTTCCTTGTAGTTCTACCTTACGTCGGTCTAACGAAACATGTTTTCCTCCATAGGATGTCAGCAATTACACGAAAGACTGGGTGCAGCAGATATTCAACACTCAAGAGATTGGACCTAGTCAATTGTCCAATGCACCGGTTCCCACTCGACCACCACCGCAATAAAACTTGCGCGACATACGAAGCTCCCCGAATAGGTTGACCTTCTCTCAAGATCAGCTTCGCCGCAGAGGAAGTGAGTAGCAGACAACCCTTGACCCGGTACTGCATTCGGTGCCAGCTCTTCGATCTGAGCAAGTTGAAAATCTGTTCCACTGACTTTGGATTTTCACCGCAAGCGTCAAACTTAAGTGTGTACTCATTAATGCTTTGTTCCCATTGTAGCAGTGTAGTGAAATGGAATTTGTTTTTATGTGATTTGATAACATATACCAACTTTTCTTAGCGAGTTCATAGCACGCACTAGCTTCTCTAGTGATTTGACAACACATACCAGCTTTTCGTAGCGAGTGGATAGCATATACCAGCTTTCGCAGCGAGTTGATATCACATACCACCTTTTCGCAGCGAGTGCACATAACGCACTAGTTTTTCTAGTGATTTTACAGTATGTACCAACTTTTCACAGCGAGTTGACAGCACATACCAGCTTTTCACAACGATTTGACAGCATATACCAGCTTTTTGCAGCGAGTTGACAGCACATACCAACTTTCCCAAGTGAAATGACAATACGTACAAGCTTTACTCCCGAACAGTGCACACCGACCAACTATAAAATCTAGCCAGTCCCCACGGCAGAATCCAATACTTCGATTGAGCTGATCTCAAAACTAAGGGATGTCAGCGCCGCTGGTAGGGATATCGAGCTACGAATATGTATTTCATAAGCGGAAGTGGGTGGTCAAGAAGAATGAATCATACCCTGATAACTCTTACAAGGATGCACCCATGCCGCCAGAGTTTCTGCTGTCGCAGTGCGATTGTGGCAATCTAGCACATATCATTCAGTCCACACACCCGGTAACCGCCGCCTGGGCGCACTATACATGCGGCGAAGTTCTTGTAAGAATGTATTGGCATTTCACATTTAATGTTTCATTTCATACATCTCTAATCCACTTCATCGAGCAAAAATACATGAGCTCAGGCCGCGATGGACCCAAATATATATGACGATTGACTGCAACCATGACTTTCAAAAGATACACATATATCTTAGCTGTAGTTAAGGTTGACGGTTCGTGCATATTGCCATTTGTATCGTACAAGTAGTGAGGCAAAAATATGCATCTAACTAAACTCTATGTGCCATGCAATTCGCACCTTTATTGCGAAGTGTCTTGTCGGCCTATACATAGTTCATTACGATAAACTATTTGCAATAACATATCTCTACTACTTAACGCAGGGAGTTGATGATGGTTGTTCATCTACCCTTCCAAACCCCCTTGCACCTTTCTAAAAATGTTATAGGCACACACGAACAAAGCAATGTATGTATAATAGAATTTCTTAATGTGTATTAAAGTAAGCATGTTTAACTAGTTTGCATAGGTATTCACTTAGATACAAAAAACTAAATTTACTACGTGATGCTGCTAAGCTGGTGCTGCAACCAAGAGCCCCTCCTTCGAGCCCCCCTAGTCCCTGCTTGTCTGCCCATGTCTGCCCAATCACCTACCGAGTAGCTACAATTCGGCAGCGCCATGGGCTCGTAGCTTGCCGTGCTATGCTGTCGCCTGCCACACCCGCCCCCTCCGACCGAGCTCCCTAGGCACATCAGGTGATAGGTGTTACCTGCCGCGCCTTCCAGGTTTGGGGACAAAGCAATGTTTACAAAAAACAGATGTTTAGGATCAAAATTAAAAAAAAAATAGCTATAATGCTAAATACGTGAACAGTTTTGTAAAGTGCGAAGGATGCATCAGGAAGCGTGCGAACGCTCCTCTACGCTTTATGAAACAGTGAGACTGACTTACTATTCAAATCTCATCCAATGGATCGTGTCAGAGTAAACGTGATAGCACGACAAGAGAACTTGCTCTAACACCACTGAAATTGTCAACCATTACCTTTTATCTTGAAAAATACCATCAAGTACACAACGTTGGCATCGGGTACAGCCAGAATCCACCCAACAACCGGGTTTCAGACGAGAATAAATCACTCAACGCTGCACAACAGATAGCCGCATCTCCAAGTTGGCATACACGTCGATCATTACATCTCTCCGAGTTAACATGCACACAGCCGCCGACGTGCACGTCCATATTGGTACATTATTATTAGTACAAGCTAGCTGTGATACATTTAACAAAGGTAATTATGACATTTTTTAGAGGGCATACAAGTTTTTCATTTTCCTATTCCTTTTCTTTGAGGCCCCGTGGGAACATACAACTTACAAACCCTTGTTGAACTCCTTTAACAAACTATAAATTACAACTTATAACTAGTTCTGGGATCTTAAAACAGAAGTTTAGAAGGTAAGAAGTTACACCAACAGACTTGAATGTCCATTAGCTCAGTAATAATTAACTAATCAGATCTCATTTGTTTTTCAAAAATAGATACTAAATTACCTTGTACAAATAAAGAATCTAGCAATGATTTCTTCCATCTTGGAAAGAATGGAATTTTCGGGTTGTCTGAATAGATCTTGGTCAACTCGCCATTCTCCAAATTCTGCTATTAGAAATCAACGTCATCATACTCATTGTAGGCTCCACCACCACCATAGCCATCGTAGTTGTAAGCAGCATAGTCATAACTGTTGAGGAACCCTCGCTGGCGACCAGTCCGAGCAATTCCTCTGCTTAGAACAAAAACGAATCAATCACAAAGCGACAGAAGAATAGATTGAACACAGAGAGAGGTAGAGAGAACTCCTGATCTTTCTTTATTGCTTCAATTCAATGGGGTACAAAATCAACCATATGGCTCTCTATTTATAGGAGGGGGATGAGGTGTCCACTAGAAATAAGGAGGTTTAAACCAAGAGTCCTAGTTTCTTAACACTCCCCCTTGGGCACTCATCCGTCATATTCATGCCTCGTTAAAACTCCATAAAAACCCAGTGGAAAAAATTTGGAGAAAGAGTACATGATACATGTTATGCTGCGATGCACGAATTGCCTCATTAAAAACCTTGGTCGAGAAACTTCAGGAAAACTCGTCAAGGGAAAAAAGTACAATTCACCCAACTTCATTCAACCTTCAGGACTTTTATTCTTTGGGTACTTGATCTTCAGGATCAAGATTCACTAACGGACTTGAAATAATTCTCTCCCTGAATTCTGCACTTCTCTAAGTCTCATCATACCAATCCCTCATATGCACCTTTCAAAGCTAGATGAGGGGAGGGACTTTGTGAATAAATCTACTAGATTTTCACAAGACTTAGTGTGCAGTACTTTAATCTCGTCCATCTTTTGCAATTCATGAACATAGAAGAACTTGGGGTTGATATGCTTTGTGAGATGACTCTTCACATAGCTCGTTTGTACTTGTGTAACGCAAGCGGTATTATCTTCATAGATAATAGTAGGGGTTTGCACAATGTTCATCCCACATGACTGCTGGATGTGGTGAACCATTCGGCGTAGCCAAGCGCATTCACGTGCGGCTTCATACAGCGCTATTATTTCTGAGTGGTTCGTCGAGGTAGCTACAAGATTTTGCTTAGATGATTTCCAGGAAATTGCAGTTCCACCACACAGGAATACATAGCCTGTTTATGACTTTGCGGTATGAGGGTCAGACATGTACCCAGCATCTGCATAGCCAATCAAGTCAGATCTTGATTCTTTCTGTAAAACAATCCAAGATCCTTACTTCCTTGAAGATATCGAAAGATGTCCTTTATGCCCTACCAATGCCTTTTGGTGGGCTCTGCACTATACCTTGCCAACAGGTTCACAGCAAATGCGATATCAGATCTAGTGCAGTTTGCTAAGTACATGAGTGCTCCAACTGCACTCAAGTATGGGAATTCCGGTCCTAAGACTTCCTCCCCCTCTTCCCTAGGTCGGAAAGGATCTTTTTCTTGCTGTAAAGATCTCCCGATCATCGATACTTTTGATGGGAAAGCTTTCTCAAAGCCGAATCTTTCTAGCACCTTCTGGGTGTAGGTCGACTGATGTACCAAGACTCCTCCAGGGACATGCTCAAGCTGCAGGCCTAAGCAGAACTTGGTTTTGCCCAAATCTTTCATTTCAAACTCTGACTCCAAGTAGGAGCTTGCTTCTTTTATATCTTCCACTGTCCCGATGATATTCAGATCATCTACATATACTGAGATTATACAGAATCCATTCTGGGATCATCGTATAAATACACAAGGACAGTCTTCATTGTTCGTGTAGCCTTTCTTGCAGAGAAAGTCGCTTAAGCGATTATACTACATTTTGCCAGATTGATTCAGTCCATACAGGGACTTTCTAAGCTTCACACTGTACAGATTTCTATTTGCTCTGTCTTGGTTCGGGAGAGGTATTCCTTCAGGGACTTTCATATAAATCTCCGAATCCAAGTTACCATAAAGGTATGCAGTCACAACATCCATCAATTTTATTTCTAAATTCAAGTTCACTGCCATTGAGATCAAATATCTAAAGGTAATTCCACTCATGATAGGGGAGTAGGTTTCTCCATAATCAACTCCAGGATGTTGAGTGAAATCTTGTGCTACCAGCCTTGCTTTGTATCTCACCACTTCATTTCTTTCATTTCTCTTTCGAACAAATACCCACTTGTGCCCTACGGGGTGCATATGGGGAGGTGTGCGGCATACGGGCCCAAACACATCTCTTTTGTTCAGAGATAGCAATTCAGTTGCTATTGCCTTCTTTCAATCTTCCCAATCTGATCTTTTCTTACATTCAGCGAGCGATGCAGGCTCGGGATCAAGATCAATGATTGTGGCAATTTTCTTTGCGAAGTAGATATCGACATTAGCTGTTGTCCTGTTCAGGGACTCTCCAGTGTGCACATAATTTATAGCTATTTCCTCATGAGTTGCTTCTTCCGGAGCTTCACCTTGCGCATCGTTTCTTTCAATTGCGGTGGCAAGTCCCTTTAGTTGTTCGGCTCCGATGTGTGCGCACACATCCATGCCGACGGGGATATTCAGATCCGGTATGCCCTCTACCGGAGGTGTCATACTTGTGCCAGGTCTCAACTGGCTCCCCTTCTCATTCTGGGTGACTTCGGTGATCGGCTGTGATAAGTCCTTCTTATCCTTTTTCGCCAGGCGTCCCCGGTTAGTTTGGATTCGAGGAGCCGGAGTTCTCGTCCTTTTATTCTGAGGCCTCTGGACGGGATTAGGGATACCTTCAATTTTCTTTGGTATTTCAACCCTCTCCGATGCATTGCATGCAGGCACATGCGACCTAGTCACACTCTTCAAATCACTAAAGTGATCGGGCAGTTGGCTTGCTAATGCTTGCAAGTCGATGATCTTCTCGACCTCTTGTTCGGCTTCACTAGTGCGCGGGTCTTGTGCAGGAATTCCCGTGGTTTCCCACGTAATTTCTCGACATTTTTCATAAAGGGGTTGATTTCCTCCCCCTAATGTCGAGAAATTATCCTCATCAAAAATGCAGTCGGCGAAGCGGGCAGTATGCAAATCTCCCGACATGGGTTCCAAATACTTGATTATGGATGCAGTCTCATAACCAACGTATATCCCAGTCTTACGGAGAGGGCCCATTGCAGTTCGTTGTGGAGGGGGTATAGGTACATAAACCTTGCATCCAAACCTCCTGAGATGAGAAATTTTCGGTGGTGACCCTTGCGCTAGTTGTATAAGTGAATGGATGTTGTAGGCCGAAGGTCTAAAGTTGATGAGATTCGCTGCATGTAAGACTGCGTGTCCCCAACATGTAGCTGGCAAATTATAATTCTCCAAAAGGGGTCGGGCAATAAATTTAATTCTCTTGATCAATGCCTCTGCCAAACCATTCTGGGTATGGACATGCGGTACTAAATGCTCAACTGCAATCCCCATCGCCATACAATAATCATCAAATGCCTTTGAAGTAAATTCTCCGGCATTGTCCATTCTGATGGACTTGATGCGATGATCAGGGAACACATTTTTTATGCGAATGATCTGCGAGATCAATTTGGCGAAAGCATGATTTCTTGTGGATAATAAACCCACATATGACCATTTTGAGGAAACATCAATGAGCACCATGAAATACCTAAATGGCCCTGAGATGGGCTGAATAGGGCCGCAAATGTCTCCCTAGATGCGTTCCAGAAATGAAGAGACTTCATCCTTCACTTTCAGAGCGGAGGGTCTAGTAATTAATTTCTCGGTGGCACATGCAGGGCACACAAAATCTTCAGGATTCGGGAAATTCTTCACAATATTATGCCCATGAGAATTGTTGATTATATTTCTCATCATCCTAAGACCTGGGTGGCCTAATCTGTCATGCCAGAGACAGAATAGTTGAGCTTCGAATCATCGTCTTGGGGCGATGTATACGCTGCAGGCGCCTTAATGTTGGTATAATATAGCCCAGTTTCTAGTGAAGGAAGTTTTTCTAATACTCTTTTGCCATTCTCTTCGCGCTTCGTGATGAGTAGGTATTCCTTACCGTACTCTTCTTCAATCTCAACGTGGAAACCATTGGCGCGAATATCTTTAAAACTTAGGAGAGTTCTAGTCGATTCTGGGTACAATAATGCGTCTTCAATGACCAAAGTTGTGCCCATGGGAAGTATAATTGTGGCTCTTCCGAAACCAATTATACATGCATCGCTTCCGACGATTGTCGTAAGGCTGCCATTGCTCTTACGAATCGACTAAAAATACTTAGTCTCTCTTAAGATGGTATTCGTAGTACCACTGTCGGCAAGGCATACTTCCTCCATAGGGCGCCACACGTGCTCTAATATAAGGTATTTTATTAATATGTATTAGAATACATACATCACATAAATAAAACACACAAATATTAGAACATATCATGCCATTATAAACTGAATAAATGAATGAATTATTCCAAAATCATCCAACCATCACGAGAAAACAAACTAAAGTATCATCTATGCAAGTTCTAACTTGTCCATTTAATGCAAAATGAATGACAATTAACGTCTCATGCATTCTGTGCATCAGACGGAATCAACTAAAAATCATTGACTTCTTCGGCTATCTTTTCAGGCGTGATGTTCTCTTCGAGAGAAATCATGGAGGTGGCTGCCTCTAGGTCATAAAGGGGTGCTGCTGCCGGAATGGACTCAACTTCCATCATTTCTGGCAGCTGCTCAAGATGCTCCCCCTCAACTGCTGCAAAGTGAGCTTCAAGCTGCCCTTTGCCATTTTTCTTCTGGGCTTGGTGGGCATCAATGACATGTTGCGGCGCTTTACAGATCCGCAACCAATGTCCCCACTTGTCACACTTGTAGCAACCTTGGTTCTGCTGGCCATAGGTTTTGCCACTCTCCTTAACCCTTTTGTCATTTGGAGCATCTGACTTGCCTTTCTGGGCAACGGCCTTACCCTTCTTCCCCCTTCTTTTCATCAAGGGCTTTCGCACCTTGTAGCTTCCAGCATTGGCTTCACGGCCAGCGGAGCTCCCCAATGGCTGAGTGACGTAATTCTTGCGAAGAAGTTTGTCCTGAGCCTCCACTACCTGCATCATATCTATCAATTCGGCGTACTCCTTGTAGCCGTCTTGACGATAGTTGCGGGCGGATTGTACATCATTGGGGTGAAAAGTGGATAGGGTCTCTCAATCTTCTGCTCATCTGTGATCTGCTTGCCACAGAGTTGAAGATTAGTACAAATTCTATGCAAGGCAGAATTGTACTCCCCGACCGTCTTGAAATCGGCAAACCTCAGTCCGATCCACTCATGCTCTGCTTGAGGAAGAATGGTGTACTTTAGCCTCTCAAACGCTTCTTGAGTGCGGTCCAAAGTGCTAACGCGCTTTTGTCCGCCATATACTCATTCTTGAGAGTAATGCAGAGATGGTGCCTGAGAAAATGAAGTGTCTGATCATTCTCCTCAGGTGTGGGTTTGGCGTCATGTCGTCCGCCAATCCCGATAGCCGCGCGGAGCTTCTTGGCTCCAAGTACTATATCGACATCAGATGCCCACATCAGATAATTCTTGCCATGCTGGGCAAGCTCCTCGAACTCCCGATTCGTGATACCAGTCATCTACATGTGATGAATGGAACAAATAAGTTTACTTCAGGTAAACATGCATGAAATTATTTACTGCAGGTAAATAAATGATACAATAGGTTCTCATAATGTCTCATAAATCTCTATATATTTTCCATAATTTACTACTAATTTTCAGTGATTAAAAGCAATTATATAATTACAATTAATCAAAACAGTAAATAAATGCAGAAAATATATAAAACAATAATGGCATAAATAAATAAGCTTCAAATGCTGCAAAATTCGGGTTCCCGAGACCCTTTTATGCTAGAATATAAATTTCCAGCAAAATTTGCATTTTCTAGTGGTCTATACGCAAATTTTTAGGATTCGCTTGTAATTTTGAGGGTTCTTTTGTAATTTTTGGGTCTTCCAGGGGCTAATCCGCAAAACACCAGCCCCATCCTTAGCTCTTTCATCCGGCCTGAAGCTTCCTCCGCACGCCCCTTCTTTTTTTTTTGTGTGCGCCAGCCGTCCTTCCCGCTTGTGCCGCCCGCCCGCCCGCCCTCCCCGTGCGCCCTTCCCGCGCGCGCCTCCCGCCCCCTGCCCTTCCCGCACACGCCTCCCGCCTGTCTCCTTTCCCGCGTGTGCGCCCAGCCTGCCTGCTTCGAAGTGGCAGCGGCTGGCTCGGGCGCAGAGGTGCGGCGGCACTTGGCTGCAGGCCAAGCGCGGAGGCATCACATCGGCAGGGGCGGCAAGCGGCGGCGCGAGGCGGGCAGCGGCAGCAGGCGCGGCGTCGGCGTGGCGCGTTGGCATGGAGGCAAGCGCCGGCGCGTGGGGAGGCGCGACTTCGGGCCGGCGGGGTAGCAGCGGCTGTGGGCTGGTGCGCAGGGCGGCGGCAGCCAGCGCGGTGGGGGCCGGTGCGAGGAGGCCGACGGCAGCGCGGCGCATGCCGACGCGGCGTGAGGTGGCCGAGTGGCGCGGCGCGTGCGGCGCATCGCGAGGAGGCCGTCGGAGCGCGTGGCAGCGCGACGCGAGAGGCAGGCGCGCGGGTGGGGGTGGCGCGGAGGCGGTCGGTGCGAGGCGGCGCCATACGGGGCGGCGCCGGGCGGTTGGGCCGAGGCGACGACGACGATGCTAACGGCCCGTGCGGGGGCCGGTGCGCACATGCGGGTGCGACGGCGCCTCGTGCGGGAGGCGATGGTCGGCCGGTCGGCAGCCGGAGCTTGATTTTTTTTTCTTTGTGCAATGGCTGAACAGAGAAGACAAAACCCAAGCAAAATTGCTCTTTTCTAATCTACGATGCAATCAACATCTACCCCTTTTCACAATCTACCGATCGACATTGTGTCGGCGACTTCATGTCTGCTCGCGGTAGATTAGGGCGGATTTGCATCGTTTTCTACAGTGCAATCAACATCTACCCCGTTTCGCAATCTACCGATCGACATTGTGCCGGCGACTTCAAGTCTGCTTGCGGTAGATTAGGGGGATTTGCACCGTAGAAAATCAATCTAGAACGCGAAGAAAATGCAAATTCAAAGCGATCTAGAAAACCAATCTATTAAGTGCTTCGATGATTACCTTCGTTCACCGGAGCGGAGTCGTGCTGATAACGTGTTGAGAAACCCTCGCTGGCGACCAGTCCGAGCAATTCCTCTGCTTAGAACAAGAACGAATCAATCACAAAGCGACAGAAGAATAAATTGAACATAGAGAGAGGTAGAGAGAACTCCTGATCTTTCTTTATTGCTTCATTTCAATGGGGTACAAAATCAGCCATATGGCTCTCTATTTATAGGAGGGGGATGAGGTGTCCACTAGAGATAAGGAGGTTTAAACTAAGAGTCCTGGTTTCTTAACAATAACCACCTTCAAATGTTTCGCCATCACCAGTGTCCTGTGCACATCCCCAGTCAAAGTCCATCTCTTCTTTTTTATTTGCTTTGCCATCTTCATCTTTTAGTCTTGCTCGCAGAATCAATCAGCATTGGCAGGAAATATACCAAAGTACACAAGAAAAAAAGTCAGTATCACTTTATCAGTAGCGAATTGTAATTTGACGCAAGACTGATTTACTAAAGTGCACAGCATAAATTGTAAAATAAAGAATTGATTCAACTCACAGCAGCAAAGAATTTATAATACAATCTGCCAACAGCTTCCACATTGATTTTTTGACCAAATCCCTGCAAGGAGCAACGTTATATTAAATGTTAGTTCGTTTACATGCTAACATGCAATTACAATGCTTGCAGGACAAATATATTTTGGATTTCTATGGCCAAACAAAAAGTTTAGTACCTTTCGTTTCAACATGTTGAATGTTGGTTCTGCTGGTGTTTCAGCAGGTGTCGAGTTCTTAGTATCTTCATCGCGTCTTCGTTTCTACATTTGAAACATCAATGGCTAATCACAAACTGAACCGAATATAGTAAACAAATGTACACATGAATCTTAGGTTACACTAGAAACATTTCCTACTTTCTTCTTTCCCTCTTCCACACCCAAACCTCTAGTTGCTAATTCAGCTGCTAAAGCTTTTCGCAGCTTGTTCCTGTAAAAGAAATCAGCACACAGTTACACCCTTTGGTCAGAATAAGAAACTACCTCATGCTGATTGAGTAACCATAACTACCTCAAGGTATTCTTTGTTCATTTCCTCCCAGATAATCTTTTTGTACTGTGTTTCTTCCTCATTGTGAAGATACCCGTCAACCTACAAAATTAATAGATAGTATTGAGTTGCATGTACTAGCCACTTCACCCAAAAACTTAAGTTGATGAGGAAAGGTAGACAATTCACTTATACTTCAACACTCTTTCTCATGTCTAGGTTCTCTCAGGCCTAAGACGTGGAAATAGAAATGGACTGTAATTATTATTTTTTAATTGTGTCAGCCAAGTCACAAACTCAAGACTTCTTGGTTCTGATACCATATTGAGTTACATGCACCAGCCACTTCACCCAAAAAACTTAAGCTCATGAGAAAACATGAACAATTCACTTATACTTGAACAAATAGCATTGCAGGTATCTGGTGGTCATCTCTCAAGCTCTAACAAGGAATGCAACAAATTAGTCTGAAAAGTCCGTTAAAAAGATCTCATGGACAAAAGTAAAGACTATCTGGATCAGCATCAGCTTTACCATTTTCACCTAAGGATGCAATATAGCATTCGGCAAATTGATCAGCAATCAACTTGTCAACAGGAACCCAAAAGGGGAAAACTGCACTTAAATTATTGTTGTGGACTATCATGTTACAGGAATTAACAAACCTCCCCCTTCACGATCTTTGCAAGGTACAGAATCATTTTCAATTTCACCAGAAGTAATTGTTGAAGATTTATCTCCGCTTTTATCCTGTTCAAACAAGGCAAACTGAGTTCCCAGAGAACAAAAACACATCAAGCACACAGGATGAATTATAAACAACTACTGCAGATGTAGTAAAGAAATTACATGGGATACAACGCAATGCAGCAAATTCGAAAATTCAGCAATAAAAATAGATTCTACGGGTTCAAATGCTCCATTAGAAGATTGTAGCAGCAAGACTGGTACAGCACCGGAATAGAACTAAACAAATATTTTGTTCCCCATTCTGTCACATGCTTCTGTTATAAATAGCACTTGTATTCATCACGTGGCCAATGGACCTAATATATATATAAGTACAGGTATGTTACATATGTAGAAAATCCCTTATACAACTGGGTAATTATACAGCTATATGAGATATATCTAACACCCCTCTCAACCTTATGGTGGATCAATAACATGAACTTTGGAGAGGTGAAAACTATGCTGAGCTCTGTTCTGTGCCTTTGTGAAGAAGTCTACTAACTGAAACTCGGAAGACACATACTGAAGAGCAACAAACTGATTCTGCATCAGTGTCCGTATGTATGAAACATCAACACCAATATGCTTTCTAATATCATGCTTCACCAGATATTTAGCAATACTAATAGCACTTGTACTATCATAAAAAAGAGAAGTTAGCGTAGAAACAGAAACACCAAAATCCTTAAGTAATCACCGTAGTCAAGTAACCTCCGCAGTCAACAACATCAGAACTCGCAACTTAGCCTCAGCACTCGAATAAGAAACTACTGGCTATTTCTTAGTCTTCCAAGCAATGAGAGAACCACCAACAAAAACACAATAAGTGATGCGGATATGCACGTGTCTTGTACTTTTCAGTTAAATATATTGTTCAACTAGAAAGAATTATTGAGCCGTATGAAATATGGCTAGGTGAACTCTAATTTAATTGCGTCATTGTTTCTTATATTTGGAGATGTAGAACTACTATTTCATGTAATTATTTGTAGACCCATACTCGATATATATAAACCTAAAGTGAAGATGTGTGATGAGGATATTCCAATTACTTCCACATCTAGTGTGCATGAGAATGTTCACGAAGCTGAACCTACAATGCAAGGACCAATGACTCGAGCGTGAGCACGTCAATTTAACTATTAGGTGAATGCGTTCCCAAGTTTATATATAAATGTTTCAAAGAATGGAATACTATTTAATCCTTGTGATGATTTGATTGTCCTTAGGAACTATGGAGGAGAACCACGTGAGCTAAGTGTACAAGTGGAATCATTAAGCGCAAACCAAGTCCAGTTCACGAGTTTAACTCAGATTTGGCCGTCCTGATAGTGTCTACTTCAAATGTTCATAACTTTTGCATACAAACTCCATTTGAGGTGTGCAAGTACAAAATAGAAAGAAAAATTCGTCCACTTTCCAATGGATCTGGCTCCACCTCTAAATTCTTTCTTTGCGCATCACAATCATCAAAACAATCTGATGCTGATTCAACTTGATAGGACTGACTTTAAATACTCATAGATTTCACATCGAGATTCTATTTGTAATGTGTGAGTACAGCATGAAAAGCTTATCTCGCCCTCTTTCCAATGGATCTAGCCCCATCTAAAAATTCCTTCTATGCGCATTAGAATCATCAAAACAATCTTTTAGTTTTGAAAATAGAGATAGAATCTGATATGATTTGATTACTTTCTATGTGTTGAAAACTTTCGTAAGCAAGGGCCTGCGTGCCCCTATAAATAGAGGCTCAATTGACCATGTAACTGAGACCACCTTTGAGAATAAATTTACTACTGTTCATGCTTAGTTTTGTGAGGAATTAGAGAGTTTCTTCAATCATGATCGTTTAGTCTTTCTGTTGGAAATTGGGTGCACGATAGATCTTCGCATGGTGGTCGGTGAAATCAACGTGAGTGTGTTTTCGTGAATTAAAGAGTGTTCGTCCCTTACATTAGCATTGGAGGATCATTGCGATTCATCAAGACTCCTGTGAGTATCCATCCTACGTCGAGAAGATCAGACAACCCCGTATCATCTTGGTATCAGAGTGTGGTTTACGCGGTAGAATCTTCTCCCTTTACTTTTCAGTTTATTACTTCTTGTCCTATAGTCCATATAGCCCAAAATTGCCTCATGAAAAAAATTCCAAACCGTAGCTTCACATCTGTTATTTTCATGAGTTTTATTAAGTCTTAATCCATTAGAAATTTTATTTACGTACTGATCATCGTGTTTTTTGTGTAGCTTAATCGTTGCATATCAATTTTTTTGAAAATCCGCTAGTTGGTCTTTCAATTAGCATAAAAAAAAGAAGATTCAATTCACCATCTGAATTCTTGATCTGGCTATCCACGTAAGATCTTTCCGTATCTTGAAAAATTATTATATCTGAACATATTTGGGTTTCCTTTTCTTGTTTGATTTAGTTGCAAGAAACTCTAGCCACCACCAAGAATCCTAGTTGGACACGTTCGGATCGTCCGAAGTTTGTTGTGGTTTGAATTCTGAGCGTCTGTTGAGGTTTTCACTTAAGTCCTTTGACACTTGAGACTAGTCTTTGATAATTGTTTTAAGGCTGTTCTAAAATTATCTACACATTGCTGAACAATTTTGGACTTGCATAGAATTAAGAAACAACGAAACTCAGATTGTGTATTTAATTTCTTTGGTATTGAGCCAAAAAAAAGGACTTGGAGCCAACGAAACAACAACTCGGTATTGAGCCAAAAAAAAGAAAGCAAAAAAAGGCAGCCATTTTTTTAAAAAAAGAGCCATGGTGTGAGCATATTCAAAAGAAAAAACAAAGAAAAGAAAGTATTGACCGAATTTGAGTGAGTTAACTTTAGTCCATAAATTTAGATTGTGTATTTAATTTCTTTGAGCAATCTTATGTCCTTAAATTCATATTTTTACAATTGGCTAGCGTCTCTCCTAATACTTAGTGCAAAACGAGCTAATATTTTCTGACTGTTTCTTTTAGCTTATTTCTTTGTTTGCATTGAGTCACATTGATCATTGCGCATGCGTTCATACATATTTATTAGATCAGCACATAGGCAAGAGTTTTTTAGCTTGGATTATTACTTAATTTAACAACATCGTAAAATTCAGATTGTGTAAGATAAATACTTTCTAACCAAACTCTACTAAACATCCTTTGCCGTGCAATTGTGGGTCACTTTTAAATTCGCTTGGTCATCACTTGCTATTGTAGCCACCACAAAGTGTAAGTTTCTTTTGGCCTCAATTCACTTCGGAAAGGTAAGAATTTTACTTGGTGAGGAAAAAGTGAGGTTGAGTGAACTCCACAAATCGTATATATGTTGTGGTATTTGTGCGTTCTTTGTATCACTAATCATGACAGGTGGAGACGATAATATGGGAGAGGAGCATATTCCGGCGAGTCATTTTCAATTCTAAGCTTTGAGAGGGACTTTGCACAATGAGTTTGCCGCCACTTCTTCTACCTTGAAAGAGTAACTTAAGATGCGGCGGCTTGAGGAGGGGGGGCTTGGTGTTGTGGCTGGGGGATCTAGGAAAAGAGGAGCAGCACAGGGCTTGGGAGAAGGAGGTTTCGGCAGGCTGGCCTGGGAGAAGTAGGGGGCTCGGTTGGCAGGAGGAAGAGGCGCAGGAGGAGTATGAGGGTGCGGCCGGTTTTGGGGATAAAGAGAAGAAAGGGGTGAAGGAGGCAGGTAAGAGGAGGTGGAGGAGAAGGAAGGGGCTGTGTGTTCAGCAGTGGGGAGAGAAGGTGGATGGCAAGAGAAGGGGTGAAGGGAGAAGATGGAAGAAATCAATGGGGAGAGCTCGCCCTAGATGGGGAAGAAAAGGGGAAGGCAGGGAAGAAGAAGAGATTTCGGCCAGGTTGGGAGAGGGTGTTGCGGCAGTGAGGTGGAGGTGGCCGGCCTGGTAGGAGAAGAAGGAAGAAGCTACATGGGGAGATGAGTTTCGGTTGAGAAGGGAAGAAGATGGGGTTCGGCCGCCACTTGGAGATGGAGGCCAAGTGGAGTTTTTATATTGCGGCTTGTGGTGGTGGAATGAGGATTAGGGTTTTTGGCCGCTTTGCATTCAAGCCCTTTACTTCTTCCAGTTTTTCAACCCTAGCTCCTTTCCAATTTTCTGTAAATTTTGCGCCTTGTTCGCGCCGACCTGCAATTAAATTAGCAAACCCTGTAAACAGTCCAAATAGGAGGCAAACATATATAAAATCAATTATTTTGTGCCCAATTTATACTACTCGCAGCAGGGTAAGGATAAAAAAATAATAGCAATATGATGCACATCATACCCCAAGCTTAAACATTTGATTGTCCTCAAGCAAATAATATGATGAATTCGAATCCGGACAACTAGAAGAAATCAAGCTTTAAAGATCTTAAGTAAATGCATAAAGCAAGTCAATAAGCACTCATCATTCAAAAATGGGATTGTCTAATTAGAGATTGAGTACTATCCAAGATGAGAACGAATATTCTAGCAAAGATATCAAAGTGATACTATAGTTCTTGACCAAATCAAGTTACACATAAGTGTTGAATTGCACAAAGTGATCACATGAATCCAACCAAATTTGATAAGCATCGAGATTAGGTATAACATGAAGAATGAGCATATCAAGAGTCATGCTAGGGCATTTACTATTTGAGACAAAGAGACTAATACTTGCATGAAGTTTGTGAAAAAGTCCACACTTGAGCCATGATACCATTTTCTTTTCTTTTTTTAGCAATTTTTTATCACACATTGGGCACAAGTGCCACTTATTCCAAGTCTTGGACAAGAATGCCGCTTATTCACACACTCGGACTCATGTGGCAAAATGCCACTTATTCAAACGCTGCGAACCAATGTGACAAAGTCACTTATTCAACTCACTCACACATTGCATTAATATTTTTCTTTTTGTCCTTTTTTTTAAAATTAAGCATCATTAACCGGTTTTCATTAATGCTAAGTAACACGTGTCCCGAGACATGGATACCTAGATAATTCAACCAAGTTATTGGCTCAAGATAGGACTACCCCTTTCACAAACTTTTCATTCAAGCAAAGTATCAAGATGTAAAACAAAGTCATATGCCCAAGCATGATTTCTCAAATATGATCATTCAGGAGGTAATAACTAGAATCAATTCAATCCTAATATGGTAGAAATTCATATGTAACTTGCAATGAATCAAATGCTATAGGATCACAAGATTTCTAAGTAATCAAGGATAATTATCAAGATTCAACTCTCAATTTGACTTAATCAAGTAATTTTCAATTTGCTCATTATAGAATGACCCATGATAATGATCTCAAGTTCCCAAAAATATACATTTAGAACAATATGGCAGCACATAATAATGATTTGGACAGCGACATATCATCAACAAAAACATAACATTAAGCATAGGAATGGCCATGAATCATCACTACACGTCCATCTACTGTTCTGCCCACATGCTACAGAATTTATTCATACAAAAACAGATTTAACTTAACTACCAACATGCTAAAGAATCATCCATACATAAACAAGTCTCTCCCCCAAGCTTGAATCAAGTATTCACTCTAGAACAAAAATTTAGGGGCTAGAAACAGCTCACCGGGCATATATGATGCAGTGAAAGTAGACAAATCATCCTGTGGCTTCTCGTATATATAAGGATGAAGATCTAGCACGAGACCTAAAATAAAAAACAAAGAAAAGAGGAGAAACCAACAAAAACTAACAAAAGGTATGGAAATAAAAAGATAAAAGATGCTCATTTTGGTGTAGCGGGAGGAGGGCCAAGGACGGGACATGGAAAAGGCACATGTCCGCCCTCCTCATGAAACAGCATGCCTCGAAATCCACCTGGATCCCAAGGAACATCGACTCGAACCATGTCCGCTCGTAGTCGATGGTACACAAGCGTAACCCTGGAAACAACCTCAAAGATATGGCAAGTATGTGTGATAGGGTCTACACCCTCTAAATCATCAATAGAATATCCAATCACCTAGGCATATCGATAAAGTACATCATGAGGACTATAAGTGAGATGAGCACAATCAATAATAGAGTATGTCTCGTCAGAGCCAAGGAAATCAAACCTGTGGTGGTCGAGGAAGAGTTTCCATACTACCTGAAGTATAGGTGAAGTAGAGCGTACGATAGTAGAAACCTCCAGAGGGGCGATGTCGACGAAGGTAGTAGCTGGTGGTGGATCAATAAAAATATGCTCCTTCTCGACATCGAAAGCAGCCCCCTCATCATCAAGAATGAATATCTCCATCTCAGGCACAAAGATTGAATAATCATCTAAGTGACCCACATCCTCAAAGGCGAATCTCTCGATATCGGTCTCAAGAAGAACAGGATAGAGGTCAAAGCAGTGAGAGTCTACCACATCAAATCTCTGAGTCTCAAGCTCGTGCTCATCAATACAGGTATCAAAGTCCATATATGGTGAGTCCATGGCATCAGAAGTGACTAACTCTGGCTCGGGTCCATCAATAGAAGGATTATCATCAAAGTAAGGCACCTCTAAGGGGATCGGGAGAGTCTCAGTGGCACTAAATGAAGATTGTGATGTGACATGATTGTCCAAGCAACTATTCAATGGCTGGAGTGAATTTTTATGATCATCCACTTCTGACATCAATGTGCTCACTGCACTCAACTGGCTTTTCATGTCACTAAACTTAGTGTTCTCCCTAGTAGTATATGATGCCAACATCTCCTTCATCACGGACATATAATCAGATTGAGGGATAGGAGGCGGATGCTGAGGTACAGGATAGTGCTGATATGACCAATGAGAATTATCCTGATCTCTATACGTAAAACCCTACAATGGTGTACTAGAAGAAAATGATGAGATATCAGGGTTGTTGTTTCCATATGATAGACTAGAGTGCTTAGGCCATCCAGGGTAATAAGTGTCAGTGTATGGCCCACTCAGCTGAGCAAAGCTCATCCCGTAACACTCTGGAGTGGACAAATAACCACGCTGGCACGCAGTGGGTGAATGGCCCTGAAAACAACAAGTCTGACATATAGGAACAACTGGATAACGGGCGCCTGATAAAGAACTGTATTGATCGTGCCCGCTATCTAACACAACTCCTCGCTCTAAAGCATAGTGTTCTAATTGACAAGACAATAGATTTACCTACTCTTGAAGAATATCATAAGTAGGGGTGCGCATAAAACCACGAGAATCAGAATAGTAAACCATAGCCTCAATAAGTACCAATTTCAGTGAACCTGCGAGAATGGATACGAAAAATCGCAAAAGAGAGAAGTAACTAGGGAAAGGGTTAGGGATTAGCAATATATCTCAAATATGAACAATAATGATATGAAAAACAGGTCAGCACAAACACAAAACAAGCAAAAGAAAACAAACAACGACCTAGTCTGTAGCCTAACAACGAGCAAAGAGGGAAGGAGGAAGGGAAACTAAAGAAATAACTTAGTCTATGGTCTAATGCGATCACCAATATCTAGTCCTCGGCAACGGCGCCAATTTCTTGATCGTGCAAAACTGCACACCTGCAAGTGAACGGGTTGCCGCTAAGATAGCAGCGAGATGTCGTGTTCTCCACAGGGACTAGACTACCGGTGACATGACACCAAACCAAAGCTAAGTTGCACAAACGGGGGAATGAAAAGGGAAACTGAAAATCCTAAAGAACTACAGGTGATGAAGAAGAAAGGGAGAGAAGATCGACAGAAATTTAGGACTGAATGAGAAGCAGAGACGAGAAGAGGCGAGAGACGAAAGGAGAGGCGAAGACGAGGAACTGGACAGGGGAAGAAAGAAGAAGAGATGAGGTGAAGTTAGAAAGAAGCAAGAGGGGACTAAGGAAGACAGCTAGCGAGAAGAGAGGGACAAGCGAAAGGAGAGAGAAGAGTAGAGAGAAAAGGGCATAGGTGAGACGAGAGGCGAGAGCGAGAGGGGAAGAAAGTGAGAGAGAGGGAAGATCTAGGAAGGAACGAGAAGGTCTACGACTACGACTATAACTAAAGCTAATCCTAGCAAGCAAAGGAACAAAGCATCTACCGAAAATAAATCTAACACAAGCGAAGACATAAAGCAGTATATCTAAACTAATATTTTTGGCATTTTTGTTTTAATAAAGAGCTAAAATAGGACTGCATACTAACAAGTTAAATCTAATTGAAAGATCTAATCTAAACAAGCAAGCAAATCATCAATTTAAACTAGATAGCAAGATCCACATAATAATCTTAAGAAAATATAACTTGCAATAAACTGCTCAATACTAAAATCTGCTAAAGTACCACATGCTCATCACAAATCTACCATAATAGAACCACTGGATCATCAAGTAAATTCTAAACTCTACACCTGACATTTCTTAGCAAATCATGTCACAGCATGGCATGCTACTACCAAATATCTACAATCATTCATCCATATCATACAGTCCATAATCCACATTCCAGAAATTGTTCATATCACTAAACTAGCATTTGTATACTTTTGAAATCATAACACAAGGAATTGTTACATGAACTCCTCACATTTGCAAAACACATTCGCAAACATAAATCACATGCTACAAGGGTTATATATGAGCTTAAACCATTTGCAAAAACACATTTGCAAATATAAACCTCATACTACAAGGAATAGAAAATACGGACTTCAAGCATTTGCAAAACACATTCACAATGTATAGCCTCATGTTACAATGATCCAACACATGAGTTTCAACTATTTGCAAAACACATTCGCAAATATAAGCATCATGCTATAGAGAGCTAGAGCAAGTGAGGTTAAGATATCAACACATGATGAGACTCAAACTACTAGACATGACCCATCTTAATAGTACGACAACTTATACTAGCAATCCAGTCTTCCAAACAAACATCAAGACTAGTAAAAGAATAGGAACATATACTTAGTCCTAACTAGTCATACCTTTGCTTGAGCATCGTCTTAAAGCTTGATGACACACATCATTACTTTAAGTTTGGGTCATTGTCACTTGAAATCCATCAACACATGATAAGTCTTTACTTGACTTCATGATCAACACATGATTATCTTCTCTTGGACATGCATCAACTCGTGATGCATCTTCTTCTTGAGCTCCATCAACACATGATGGATTTTGTCTTCACTCGATGATCAATTCATGATCATCTTCTCTTCTTAATGGCCTTTAACACATAAAGCCATCTTCCATCATCTTAACTTGATAATCTTCAACACATAAAGTCATCCTAAGTTATCTTCATTTGTGGAACCTAACATATGCATCTAATTCATGAAAAATATTAGTCCATAAACTAATTACCAATAATTACCAAACTTCACCATTAACTCATAATAGAGGGACTATATTCAATAATCCTCCTTTTTTTGGTAATTTATGACAATCTCAACAAATAATACTCAAGAGATATGTTTCAAAATAAAGATTCTTAATATGTAGGAAGAGAAACATGGATCAATTCTAATGAAAACACAAAGTATAGAGTAAACTTCTCCTAAATGTGTGCATATAAGAATATAGTGAAAAACATATGTACATATTCATCTTAAATTTTTGGTGGAGTTTAATCTATATTTTGGATCCAAGGGATGCATTAAGGTATAAGAATGTAATGTCGAGTGTATACCTCTATGATTTTCACCTTTTCATCTAAGTGAGACTTAAGAGATCATAATCAATCAAACACGTCAGTTTCACAATAGTAGTTGTCATTCATAACATGCAAATGAGACTAGATGATATCATAACTAATAAACATATTAGTCTCACAATTATATTTGCCATTATCACTAAAACTAACTTAATGGATCTTGAACTTACAATCTTCCCTTTTTTCGTGATGAATGATAAATCCATTAATAATAATAGCATTTCGATGAAAATGAATACATGATAGGAAATTAAACTAAGGTGAAAGCATAACATAAAGATTTCCCCCTTTTGGCAATTTTAACAATGCTATTCTTCCCCTTTTGACATTATACTCTTTAATAACAATGCTATTATACATCATTCTCATTATTCTCCCCCTTTTGGTATTTATCACTAAAAATCAATAAGACTAGATAAGCCAAAAGAAAGACCTTCAAACATAAGGAGCTTGATACCAATTAATTCCATTTAAAGTAGTCATAAAGAATATGAGATAGATGCATATAACCAATTTTAGAGGTTTATTACTTACTTAAAAAGATATTTAAAATATATTTAAATAATCTTACTCTTGACAGTTCTTTGAAGACTTGGACATACCAATTGAAGTGTAGATTTTTAGACTTTGACATTTCAGTTGAGCTTCAAAAACTAGCTGAAAAACTGACTTAAAAAAAGTGCAATAAATCTAAAAAAATTTGTTAGTATATATTAACAACTGATGATTAAAATTTATAATTATAACTATTTCAGATTATGAGAATACTTAAAGATATGAAAATTACAAATCTGCTCAAAACCATGCAAAGTTCTGAACTTTTAGCATTTTGTCAAAATGAAAAAACTACACAACTTTCTCAAATGAAGTTAAAATGCTTTCAATTTTGCATAAACAAACTTTGGACTCCGAAGAAACTTTTCCAACAAGATTGTTTTTTAAAAAAGGAGTCTCTATTCAAAAGTTATGCCAAATTAAGGTTTCTTTGTAAAGTTTTTCCAGAAAGAGGAGAAAAGCAAAAATATTTCAAATGAGGTCCAAATATTTTAAAATTTTCTAGATCTTAACTTTGGACTAATTAAAGCATTTTCCAAAAAGAATTTTTTTGAAAAGGAGGTTTATTACAAAAGATATGGTAAAATGCACTTTGTATGTATGAGGATAGATTGATTTTGTATTGAACGCTCAAAATAGAATCCAATTTGATTTTCATGGAGTATGTCACTTTCATTTCTTTGCATGAGTTTGAAATACTAGTTCAAACCAAGATACACAAAGAAATCCATATCAAATAGCCAAACTCACAATATACAAGAATAGGTCATTTTAAGTTAAGACTTATTTTTCGGCGAACATCAAATGGATATAACTTTTCAATTGAACTAAAGAAATATTTGAAATGATCAACCCTACGAGTTTGATATTGACAACTTTTTTAAAAATTCAATAGATTTTGATTTATGAAAATATACCTTTTTATTCAAATTGAAGATCACATAAGATTCTTTTGAGGCCAAATTTGCTATTTTATTTCTAAAATAGAAATTTTTACTCCAAAAGTATTGAAAAACATTTCAAATACATATTTAAGTATTTTAATTTTGTTTTTCACAAATTTGAGCATTTTAAACAATATTTTATACTTTTGACCAAAAGGACTCTTTTGAAATGCTAATCTTGCATATTATTTGATGTTTCACTCCAAGAATACAAAATGAAGCAAATGAGAATGAAACACATGCATTCACAAAATTCAGAAAGTATTTTGAGCAAATAGTTAAAATAGTTGGTGTGTCATTGGCGTAGTTATACAAACTTGGATTTCACTTGGACGAGTGATTGTGCAGTAAAGGGGGAAGTGTTAGAGCACTTCGAGGGATGTGGTAGTCTCGTCCGAGTACTGTTAAGGACTTAACTTTGTGCGCCATTGATCTGAGCTTTACCGTGCAAACCACATGTCTGGTATGGGTCGGACCTGGCTGATTAATTTGGGATGTTTCAATTCAATCTCGCCATTGTGATGAACATGGTTACTGATTTCCATGAGACGCAAGGGGGGGTGGGATGCGAAACCCTAGCGGGCGGGATTGAGTTGAGACTGAACTTTGTAAAGGCCTTGTTGTGATTTCCTTAGGCCGAGGCTAATCACATCGTGTGGGTACAGTTGTGCAACCTCTGCAGAGTGTAAAACTATTCGAATAGCCGCATCCTCGGTCATGGACAATGCTCGGTAATTTCACACGAGGTATAGTTATTTCATGAAAATTTATGGTTTATGGTTGGAAGTGGACAGGTTGTTCACTGTTGGTTTAGCTTATGGATGGGAGGTCCATAAGTGGTTGGTTTAACTTGTGGATGGGAGGTTCGCAAGTGGTTATATCAATTTCTTTGATTATTATTTATTATTGATTTATTTAAAGTTTGCCTTCAATCTATTTATTGTATTAACCTTCAAATGTCATTTTATGCAAACTAACCTTTCAGCCATCCTTTGGTAAGCCTTGCATACTATATTGCATTCATTTGTTACAAAATGACTTGATGAGTACCAATGTACTCACGACTTTATGCCCAATGTTGCTCAGTTGAGGAAGAGGAGTATTACCAGTAGGAGGTTCCAGAAGGAGAGTACTTCGACGACTTCACGGATTAGACTTCGTTCTCCACTCGATAACCTGTGGGCTTGTCGATTGGCCACTACGCTTTATTTTGGATTTCCACTACTAGTTTTTGTTAAGCCCTTCGGGCTAGTTTATTGTAAGCTTGACCATAAGGTCGTACCTTTTGAGATTTATTGATATTTAAACTTTTTCTTTATTTTAACGTGTATATGGTTGTGATGACATCTATGTTTGACTGTGTGCACTAGCGTGATCCTGGGACTAGTGCAGTATACACAGAGAGTCTGAATTTGCATATTCGGGTCTCGACACGAAGGTACTCCTATCGGTTGCTGGTGATGCGTCGTCTCTCCTCCGGGCTCAGCGGTGTAGGCAAGGGTAGGTGTACTAGCGTATGTGGTCGAGGCTCCTCCCTGGCTGGCTCCGGTAGACTGGGGGTAGCTCCATATCGCTCCTTGAACCTCCGAATGAGTCTGGACATGTTGATCTTGTATAGCTTGCAAAGTCGTCGGATGGCCTTGTGCGCGGCTCCTTGTGTTGACCACTCTCCACAAGGTCCGGTACTCTTGAAGCTGTGGTGTGGAACTTGGTTGTCGACTCTAGTGGTGAAGTATAACCTAGTAATGCTTTCGATGCGTTGGCCTTTCTCTTTCTCGTCCTTGGTGAGGTAGACGGATGATCTCTTTAGTCCAAGGCTCCGCAACAGAATCACGAAGAAGTCATCTCCATCCTCCTATCTGGCTGAAAGAAGCTTGAGACATCTAATGCATTTATAGGGTAAAGATCAGTTTAAGAATTTGAAAATATTTTATGAGAGTGGGGTGAAGAACGAGAACCTTATGAAAAGGGGTAAGGGAATAGAGACATTGCTAAGTATCCAATTTAGTTGGTTTGATTTAGAAAATAATTTTTTGAGCTGAACGACCATTCTAACTAGGGCTTCGTCCTACAGTCGATATAGCTCTAATACCATCTCTGTCGAGACACAAATTTGCAAATTCGGACTCTCTGTGTATATCGCACTAGTCCAGGATCACGCTAGTGCACACAGTCAAATATAGATGTAATATCAACCATACACACGCCAAGTTTACAATCTCACTAGCCAAAGGGCTCAAAAACTAGCAGCGGAAAACCAAAAATAAGTATAGTAGTCATTCGACATGCCCACATGCAATCGACTAGGGAGCGAAGTCCTAATCCGCGAAGTCGCTGAAGTATTCTCCCTCTGGTACCTCCTGCTGGTAAAACTCCTCCTCCTCAACTGAGCAACATGGGCATAAAACCGTGAGTACATTGGTACTCAGCAAGTCGTTTGTAACAAATAAATGCAATATAATATACAAGGTTTACCAATGAAGGGCTGAAAGGTTAATTTGCATAAAATGACATTTTATGAAAAATACGATAAATAGATTGAAAGCGCACTTTAATAGAAAACAGTAATAAATAAATAATCAACATAATTAAAATTAAACCACTTGTGAATCTCCCATGCACAAGCTAAACCAACAGTGAACTACCCATTCATTTTCCAATCATAAACCACAAGTTTCTATGAAATCACTGAGTATTGTCCATATCCGGGGACACGACTATTTGAATAGTTTTACACTCTGCAGAGGTTGCACAACTATACCTACACGATGTGATTAGCCTCGATCTAAAGAAATCACAACAAATCTTTTATAATGTTCAACCTCAACTCAATCCCGCCCGCTAGGGTTTCGCATCACACCCTCCCTTACGCCTCATGGAAATCAGCAACCATGTTCATCACAATGGCGAGATTGAAATTGAAATATCCCAAATTAATCAGGTAGGTCCATCCCATACTAGACATATGGTTTGCATGGTAAAGCTCATATCAATAGCGCACAAAGTTAAGTTCTTAACATTACCTTGACGAGATTTTCACATCCATCGAAGTGAATCCACACTTCCCTCTTTACTGCACGATCACTCGCCCAAGTGAAAACCAGTCTTGTATAACCACTGTCAATGACACACCGATGTCATGGCACCAATTTTATAATTGTGGCACCAACCACAATTCCATATCTCATTAAGTCAAGTTATTTATTCACATGCGATGATAAACCCATTCGTAACATAAGCAAGGCTAAGCACACTAATCGTACCACCCATGTGACATTTATGGTACCACTAAATAATTTTCCAACCTATGGTGACAATGATATCATGATATTCCAAATTATCAAGGAGGGATTACTTCAATTGGGATGATAACTACCAAGTACAAGGGATTGTAATAAAATAGCAATGCAGGATATTTTAAATCAAAATAAATAAATAATACATTAAAAATTAGGTTCAACATGATCAAAGGACATGACTTGCCTTGGTTTGGCTCAGTGAGGTACCCGGGATCTTCTAGCGGCGCTCCTACTCCTCCGAAATCGGGATGTAACGAGAAAACAACCAAATAACAAAAATAAAAATAAAATAAAATTCAAATAAACTCCAAAAGGTAGAACTCTATTTTAGATGAATTAAGAAAAAATGGGGTCAATCGGAGATAGAACGGAGAAGAACGGGCTCTCGAAAAATTAAATCTAAAGAAAATACTTGAAATTCAGAAAAGTTGATGTGTTGTGGACTCGGTGCACCAAAAAGCAGGTTCATGATGGACTCGGTCCACGTAACAGTGCACACAGGAGTTGCTGATGTGGCGGCTAGGGCTGACGTGGCACTAACACGTGGCACGGTGGGCTAACGTGGCACTAACACGTGGCACCTAGGGCTGACGTGGCACTAACACGTGGCGCTGATGTGGCATCTAGGGCTGACATGGTAGGCTGACTCGGATGGGGATCAGTCCACGGCTCTATGGAATAGTGTCTCTGATAGGTGGGACCAGCTGTCAGTGACTCGGTGCATGGTGGACCGGGTGCACCGAGGAGACGAAGTGTCGGCGACGCGTGGGTGCGGGTTGACGTCAGCGGGATCCAACGGCTGGGGCTCGAACACGTGGCAACATCGGGACCGTTGATCCAGATCGAGGCAAATCCGGGCGCGGGTGCAGCGACAGAGGGGGTGACGCGGGTGAGGTGGTAGGGCTTGGTCCCGACGGCGATGCGGGTGCGACGGAGGAGTCCGAGTCGGCGGTGGCTTACCGGCGACAGGCGCGGGTGCGACAATGGAGACGACGGCGTCGGCGAGGGCGACGGCGATGCGGGTGTGGCGAGGACGACGGTGGCGACCGGGGCGACTCGGCGGCACTCGGGCACGGGGACAGGCGCGACGGCGGTGTACGACGGCGCGAGGACGGCGATGGCACGAGCGCGAGGAACGGTGGCGGCGCTCGGGCTGGCGAGGCGGTGACGAGGAGTCGGTGGCTTTAAGCACGCAAACTGAGGCGAGTTCGGCTCAGAGACGGGCGGGCGGCGATGAGTCCCGATCGGAGACGATGCATGGGACGCGACGTGTGGGCACGTGCTGGGTGCGGGTGCGAATGCGGGATGTGTGCCACATGGCGGGAGGAAGGCATCTGATGGCTGAGTGGAGCGGGAAGCAGGGCGCAGATGCAGGGCAGGCGCGCGGATGGTTGACACGCAGTGGCCCAGAATCGGACGGCGGGGAGACGGCTAGGCCGGGGACAAGGGTAGGCCGGGCTGGCACTGTTCATAAGGCTTTTTCTCCATTTTTATTTTTCAAAAAATCAAATAAAACTAAAAGAGCTCTACAAAATAGCAATTAAATCGAAAACATTCACCAATAATTCTAGAAAAATCCTTGAGACACAAGGAATCCAAATAAAAATATTTTTAGCTTATGTTAATATTTATTTTAATCATATTAAATCCTTTTTAACTTCTAAAAAATCCATTTAAGCTTTATTAAATACCAAAAAATTCCATAAATTCATTTTTAATTTAAAAACTTTAAAACCACTGAAAAAAGGGTGTTACAATGTTTAGTAACTAAAGAACCTTAAGCCTTCCTTTCACAGCCTTGCATATAACATTATTGCATTCTGTGTGGTGGCTTGTTGAGTACGATTGTACTCACTCTTACTTAATTACTACCATCCATCCATCAGGAAAAAGGAGAAAAGGCCCCGCAATGCTTCAAAAGGATCGACAGATCTAGTATCTAAGGAGGCCAAGAACTAGGTCGTGAAACCCCAGTTGGCTGCCTGTGGGCAAGTCCTGAGGGTCCCACCTATGTGAAGTTTTCGTTGCTGCATTCTTTTTCGGCCCAATCGGCCCTTGTGTAAGTTATTACTGTATAAACTACACTTCCGCATAATATGATTTTGATATACAGTGATGTATCTTTGAGCACTATCTACTGATCTAGATAATAGTGCGGTGGAATCAGAAGGACTCAGAATGGCAAATTTCAATTCCGACAGGTTTGCACCCAATAGGACGATTAGTGATCTCCCAAGTCCCATTAGCTAGGATAGAATCCATCTCGTTACAGACTGCCTCTTTCCAATACTCAGCATCAGAAGATGCATAAGCCTCTGAAAGAGTATTTGGTATATCATCCACGAGGTATACAATAAAGTCATCATCACAGGTTTTGTCAACCCTTTGTCTCTTACTCCTGCGAGGAGCATCTGTGACTAAATTGTTACCCTCCTCAGGACTATCACAAATTGGTTCAGAAATGGTGGGAAGTTCAAAAGTTTGATTATTCTCTTTTTCAAAATTATCGGTTTGAACATTCTCAATTCGTGTTGAAGTACTGTGTGCTGTTCTTATAGGAAAGATATTCTCAAACAATGAAGCATCTCTAGACTCCATTATTATGTTAGCAATAATCTTAGGAGTTTCTGATTTAACTACTAAAAATCTATAGGCCGTGCTATTTTGAGCATATCCTAGAAAGATACAATCAACTGTTTTAGGTCCAAGTTTTCTTTTTTTCTGCAATGGTATATTGACTTTTGCCAAACACCCCCAAGTTCATAGAAAATTAACATTATGTTTTCTCCCCTCCCATCCCTCATATGGAGCAATATCACTCTTTTTAGTGATTACTTCGTTTAGGATGTAATTTGCTGTCAATATAGCTTCCCCCCACCATACCTTAGACATACCAGAACTCTCTAACATAGCAATAACCAAGTCTGTTAGTGTTCGGTTTTTTCTCTCAGCTACCCCATTTGATTGGGGTGAATATGGTGGTGTTAATTCATGGATTATTCCATGCTCAGAACAGAATTGGAAGAATTCATGAGAGACGTACTCTTCTCAACGATCAGATCTCAATCTTTTTATTTTCTTTTCTAATTGGTTCTCAACCTCGGCCTTATAAGTTTTAAAGTAGTTTAAAACTTCATCCTTAGTTTTTAGCAAATACACATAGCAGTAGCGTGTTGCATCATCAATAAAAGTTAGAAAATATCTTTTACCTCCTTTTGTCAATAATCCATTCATTTCACACAAATCTGAATGAACAAGATCTAACGATACCAAGTTCTTTTCATCCTCTAATCCTTTAAAGGGTTTTCAAGGTTGTTTTGCTTGCACACATGACTGGCATTTTGATCCTTTGATAATTTCACATTTTAGAATTAAATCTAATCTGGATATTCAAAACCAATATGATAGAAACAGGAATACCAAATATTTGCCTCACATTTATTTAAATCTGTAGTAATATTCAGATTATAACAAGACTCTAAAGTACTTAGGCGGAACAAGCATCCGCTTTCACAGTCTTTACCAACAAAGTTTCCGAACTTAGACAATACAATTTTATTTGACTCAAAAACAAACTTATAACCATTCCTACATAGGAGAGAACCACTAATGATGTTCTTGTTTATTGTAGGAGCATGCTGCACGTTCTTCAAGTGGATAATCTTCCTTAAAGTAAGCTTCAAATTCACCGTGCCAACACCAAGAACAGAAGCATGCCAACCGTTTCCCATTAAGACGAAGGAAGCCCCTGCTGCCTGGTAAGAAGAAAATAAGGAAATATCATAATATACATGAACATTAGCACCAGTATCCACCCACCAATCAGTGGATTGACATGCTGAAAAGACAACAGGTGGATTACCATACCCTCCTGAAGTCGAAGCCTCGCCTATGATTATATTGACAACCTTCTTCTTTGGCTGTTCACCATCTCTGATTTTGCGGAAGCGACAGTCCTTCGCTATATGACCGTCTTTTCTGCATACAAAGCAAGTGATGTCCTTCAAATCCTTTTTCTAAGTTTTCTTCTTCTTAAAGCTAGTTGTTTTGTTTGGTTTGTTAGGTTTGTACTTCTTTACTACAGTTTTTTTCTCAATGAAGTTTGCATTGTTCTGGCCAGATATGCTTGGTGCATCCTTTGCTCTTGCCTTTTCTTCCACATCGAGGGCAGCAATGAGATTCTCAACAGAAATCTCTTCCGTCTTGTATTTCAGGTTAGTGGCAAAATCCCACCAAGAAGGAGAGAGTTTAGCAACAATGCCCGCAGCTACAAACTTAGGAGGCAACACACAGCCCAGGTGCGCAATCTCACTGACTAGTAGCTGGAGATCATGAACTTGTCCAACTATGGACTTAGCCTCATCCATGCTAAAGTCAAAAAATTACTCATACATGTAGAGCTAACGACCAGCCTCTGCCTTTGCATATTTGTGCTCTAGTGCATCCCACAACTCTATAGCAGACTTGTAGTCCATGTACATATCGTAGAGCTGATCTTCTAGAACAGTTAGATTGCAACCAAGAGTAGTGTTGTTTGCATTATCAAATTGCGTGTACTGCTCAATCATAAATGGATACTACGGGTGGATAACCCACCACAGCCCCAAAGACTCTAGTCTGCCATCTACGAAAGTTTTGACCACAAAACCTCTCAGGTTTCATCACATCAAAAGCACTAACCATTTCTATATTGCAATAAAGTTCACAATAAGGTTTCTGGATTATTAGATATGTAGGCAATATTTTAATTCCAAATTTTGCTAGAAGACAAATACAATAAACTAATAATGAAAAACATATAACTAAGAGCACGCTACTCATATTACTCCAGGAAATACATAAGAGAAATATAGTATAAAAGTCGATCAAACGTGCGAACGACTTACTGTTGGGCCTGATGAAGAACAGGAAGCTGCATAGGTGTGATGCAGTGCAGAACGTAGATGTTGCAGTGCAATGAGCGGTCGCGCAGATGTTCGCTACCCAGAAACCTTATTGCCACCCCCGTACAGGTCTTCACGACAGCAACGGCTCAGAGATACCGCTCCTCGTCTTCACGATGCACGCCAGAAAGAAGAGTCGACGAGGTTCAGACGGTGCAGCACAATAGCACAAGTTTGTAGAAGGAAGAGAATGGAGGCAGTGAGCTACTTAGGTATCTACTCTTTGATACGGCCAACCGGTATGTGATAGTAAGCAAAGCCATCAAATGGAACAAGGTGACCGATCCTGGCACCCAAGCACCACAGCCTGGTCTAGAAAAGAAGAAGAAATTTGACCAGGCTAAGAAGGCAAGTCCAAAGACAATAAAGGCCAGGGTGGATATACAAGAAGGGGAAAGATAGAAACTCCTCTAAACAATCTAGTCCTAGTCATTCACAGGAATGCTCTAATTGGAAAAAGAAGGAAGGTGACAACAGGCCAAAGAAGATAAGGTGGTACCCACTATGTCAAAGGAGGGGCATGATAGGAAGAATTGCTAGCAGTGGAACAAGCAGATGTGGGATTACTACTATGGCAAGGGTCCAATACCTACCCTTACGAAGGAGGGTAAGTCTGAGACAAGATCCTTACCAGGAGGGTAACTCTATTGTCAGTTGAATACAGCGATGATAATGAGATGCCTTACCAGGATCCTCAGCACCGTGTCAACATGATCTTCGGATCATCAGCGTATGACTCCAAAAGGCAATAGAAGTATAGATGACTTGAAACACTCACTGCCATGTGCTTTATCTTCATTACATATCTCAATTTTCTTCTGAGAACACATTACCCTATGGGTGCATTCTTTTCGGTTAGGCTTATGGCTACGGCTAACAGCTTTTGGTTCTAGTGCAAGCTTTTGTACGAATGAACCGAATACTAATAAACTAATAAATCACTTCGAAAAGGCTACCCAATAAGCCGCTTCGAAAAAGTGGTAGAGAATCCATCTTGTTCGAAAAGGTGCAAGTTAAGAAGAATGTAGCTATGCCATTGCTTTTCAAACTAAAAAAGTACATGCAAGGTGAGAAGTAACTTTGTTACAGCATTAAATCATTAGGCCCCTTCTTTGGTCTGACTCTTTTCAATATTTCAAGGTTGAGTTACTTATTTGGACAATCATCATACTCAGAACTCAGAAGCAACTTTGTTAATTTGGTCCAGCAAATTGAAAATTGTTCCTACTTGATATGTGTATTTCACAGTGGAACCAAAAACCAGTTAGCTTTATTTTGTACATTTGAAATTAATCAAAAGAAAAAAATTCTTTACACAATTATTGTGAAAGTACTCTTGTCTCAACCTCCTATAAGTGAGTGTAAATATATCAGCAGCAAGGAGCGGGTGGTCCATTTAGACCTTGTTTAAATGTGTTGTGGCTTTTGACTAATTACGAAAGAGATTAAGAGAGTAAGGGACACTCATGTCAAGAAGCCACCTTGTTTAAAGTGGCTCCTATAGTCAATATTCAAGTAGGCGCTAGGCAGGCGGCAAGCTAGGGCCTAGTGCTTAAGCTACATAGGCAGCCGACTTTGTCATGGTGTGTTATGGACTAGTCAAGACATATGTGATGTTTGAAGGAAGAATATTGGTACCTGGAATAACTTGTAATGCTATAAATTTGATAGATGATGTAAACCACCCTGCTGTAAATTCCTTCTATAAATGCTTCATGTAAACCACCCTGCTGTAAATTCTTGAATGTAGCTACGGTTTGGGAAAATAAAAATGTGCATGGAGATAAGTTGAGCATCTCACATCCTTCACTCCCAAAGTGGACCAATATGTGTCATCTTGAATTATGCATAGAACATTTGTTCGGTCAATATGCAGTAGTGAATCAGTGTCTGAGTATCATCAAGTGGAACAACAGAAATTAAAATATGCTACCCAAACATGGAGTTTCTCCTCTTCTCTGATGTTTATTGTTCTCAAAGCCCTAATGAACACAAGGGAAATTTGTACAAGATGAAAATTCATGCAACACAGGGCAAAAAGTTTGAATAAAACAATGCTCCAGCAAGGAAAGCCCATCTCTTTGCAAAAGATATTAACACAAATGGAAATTTTCATGGATTTAAAATCAAATAGGCATCACCAAGATGATCATTAATCATATAACCACTGGGAAGACTTCATATCACCATAGATTATTTGGAACAATATATGAAATAATGATTCTTGGACTACAGATGTAGTCATGTACCTTTCAACTTGTGGCCTACTGCACATGCTTTCTCAACGTCTACAAGGTGCCAAGGTCTTAACAAAAATTCCATATACTTTATCCAAATGAAGCTACTATTTAGAGAGCTCCTGACCAACTTCTCAAATTCATTTGGAGTCTACGGTGTATGTTTTTATAAAGCCCTTTCCTCCAAGGCACTAATTTTAGTTCCTTGAAAAAACATACAAGATATCAGGATGCTTTCAGTGACCATGTCGCAAGGTATTCAAATGCAGGAGGAGATTAACAACCTATTTAGTTAGGATTGAGCTTAAAACTTTTAACCTCTTCTCATGTGGTAGGGGCAGACCAGATAAGGTTCATGGAATTGTAGCCTCAATTCCTTTTGGAAATCATAGTAGAACAAAGTGTAAAATCATATTGAAGTGGTACTAACAAATCGTAAGGATAAAGAAGGATAAGGAGCTAGAACACATTTACCTTGCCACAAACAGGGCATGCCTCACTTCTTTCAATTCACTTATATATACAGCCAAGATGGAAATGGTGTGAGCATTGCATTACTATCCTAGGATTCTTAGAATTATAATCTGTAATTTAGATAGATAATGAAAAAACATATAGTCCTTTCCCCAGCAATTATCAGGGCTGGATATCCACCTCTTATGGCATCCTCTAGAACACTAACAAGGTCCCTGGCATTGTTAATTTTCATGCCCACAAGAGGCAACTGAGTAATAGAAGATAAATATCAGTTAGACTTAGATGACATTATGGCACAAAAGGAACATAGAAGCTTCCTTCTATAAGACAATAGGAACATATCAGCTAGACAAGACAATAAGACATAGTCACACATAGATCAAATATAAAAGTATAAAACAAGTTATCAATCACAAGTGACAAGTCACAAGTAAGATAGCAAAATAGTCTTAAAGAAACTTCAACAAGATAACAAACATATATCAATCTTCATCCTCTTATCCATAATCCTTTGTTGGAATCACTTCATCCTGATCGGATCCGAACTCAACATCCACAAGTTCCTCGTTCACCATCACCTCAAATGATCACATAATCCTCATGTGCTTTCTTGTTTTTCTTCTTGTTCCTTGCCTCCTCAATAGAGTTTTGACACTTCTCTTGGTCCTCCTTTGTGGATTTTAGGGGTATTTTGAAACATTTTCATTAATATGTGCAATATGCTGCTTGATCCTATAGATCCCACTGGAAATAAACTTATCACATAAAATGCATTTCACCTTATTCAGGTTGTTTGGATTCATCAATACACTAAATTCCCACCGACGTTACTCAACTTCCTCTTAAGGCTATCTTCAGTGGTGCTTACCTCCAGCGCCACATTGAACAATCGTAGCATCACCAAATAAATTAGCAATTTAGCATTCAGTCAATACTCAATAGTCATTCACTAATCAATAATGAGTAATAACTATTCCAATCCATTGACTAATCAGTAATGAGTAATGAATTAAGGTCAGGTACTCTAGTACTCCTACAGTGAGCATATACTCCAATTCCAATCGACCAATTCATTACTCCTACAGTCCTACTTAGTCCCCAGTCTATATAGAAAATAAATAAGCAATCTATACAACTCACATTGATGCGGATATGCACGTGTCTTATACTTTTCCATTAAATATCTTATTCAACTGGAAAGAATTATTGAGCCGCATGAAATATGGCCAGGTGAACTCATTTCAAACTATACTTAATGTTGTCATTCATAAAGATGAAATACTACATCATGTTATTACTTGGTGTATTCTTAGGTTTGTCAATGGCAAAACAATAGAGATGCAAAAGAAAGCGGATAACCACGTTATGTGCCAAAGACATGAAGGAACAAAGCCCACGCGGATGGAGCCAACAAGAACGAAGCACATGTGGCTGGTTGGAGCCCATGTGGAAGGGGGAAAGAAAGCCCATGTGGCGGGAGAGTATAAGGACAGAGCCCAAGAACTTAGAGCACAAGTTTTAGACACTATTTTGAAGCCCAACTCAGACTTCCCACGTGCTCAATCCAACTCCAACTCGGATTCAACTCAGAATTCAATTCGGACTCGGTTCGGGATAGCCTGTCAGACAGTTACTAAAAAGGTCATAACTTTCACAAACGGAGTCCGATTCAGGCGTTCTTGTACTTGTTGAAAAGATATTTTCAAGGGCTACGCAATGGATCTGGCCCCAGCATCAAATTCGTTATGGATCAAAAGTTATGACCGAAATAATATGACGGCTGTAAAATCTAGTTTCCTTTTTTAAGAGTTCGTATCTAAAACCATATAGGGTTGAGTTGTACTAGGTTTGGGGGACTCTATGCACGTCCCAAGAGGCTATATAAGCCCTGTATAGGCATCCTTAGAGGGGGACCAAGTTTTATGCATCAGATTGAAACATAGCTATTGCTTGTTCTTTCAACACCAGAGTTCATGCGAGGACTTTGAGAGAGAATTAGGCGATCCATTGTTCGTTCTGCAACTCAAGGTCAAGCCGTCGTTCCATTGGGAATTGGGGACTTGGCGTTCGTCGCTTGTGGTCGTGCGACGACAACTATCCGGTGTGTTTTGGGCGTATTCCGAAGAGTTGAGGGTTCGTGCATGGGCACGAGTGTTCAGCTAGCGACATCGTCTACTTCACATATAACCACATTATGTGCCAAAGACATGAAGGAACAAAGCCCACGCGGATGGAGCCAACAAAAACGAAGCACATGTGGCTGGTTGGAGCCCATGTGGAAGGGGGAAAGAAAGCCCATGTGGCGGGAGAGTATAAGGACGGAGCCCAAGAACTTAGAGCACAAGTTTTAGACACTATTTTGAAGCTCAACTCAGACTTCCCACGTGCTCAATCCAATTCCAACTCGGATTCAACTCAGAATTCAATTCGGACTCGGTTCGGGACAGCCTGTCAGGCAGTTACTAAAAAGGTCATAACTTTCACAAACGGAGTCCGATTCAGGCGTTCTTGTACTTGTTGGAAATATATTTTCAAGGGCTACGCAATGGATCTAGCCCCAGCATCAAATTCATCACGGATCAAAAGTTATGACTGAAACAATATGACGGCTGTAAAATCTAGTTTCCTTTTTTAAAAGTTCGTATCTAAAACCATATAGGGTTGAGTTGTACTAGGTTTGGGGGACTCTATGCACGTCCCAAGAGGCTATATAAGCCCTGTATAGGCATCCTTAGAGGGGGACCAAGTTTTATGCATCAGATTGAAACATAGCTATTGCTTGTTCTTTCAACACCAGAGTTCATGCGAGGACTTTGAGAGAGAATTAGGCGATCCATTGTTCGTTCTGCAACTCAAGGTCAAGCCGTCGTTCCATTGGGAATTGGGGACTTGGCGTTCGTCGCTTGTGGTCATGCGACGATAACTATCCGGTGTGTTTTGGGCATATTCCGAAGAGTTGAGGGTTCGTGCATGGGCACGCGTGTTCAGCTAGCGACATCGTCTACTTCACATCAACTATCCACGGTTCCTCACTAAGAAGATCGGGACCCATCCCCGTATCACACATCCTACTCACACTATCATATGCGTACATATCTCCTTGAAAATTTTATGAAGGCACGAAGATTTAATGGAGTGTGGATACGTGTTTTCCTCCTAAACACGCATGCGATGCTTTGAAAATTTTGTGAAGCCATTGAGACCTTACGAAGCGTGGGTATATATATATATATATATATATATATATATATATATATATATATACACTAAATGTGCTAATAAATCGGACGAGACATGCCGAACTACCATCCTAAGCATCGAACCCACACCGGCTATGAGGCGAGGCTGCTGGATCAAAAGAAAAAGGTGGCAAGGGACAGCTGACGAGGTAGGGCGGCGTGGAGCTCACCGGTGGCGGATGACAGCAGCGCTCATAAAGAAGTTGACGGTGATGACGACCCAATCTACGACGATAGCAGCTGTCGGCGTTGGAAACAGCGGTGGTCGAGCTCGACGATGGCACACGGGTGAGAGTGAAGGTCGCCTACTCGGTATGCAAAAAACCAAGGGGCGGTAGCACTTAAATAGGCTCGGACATCGAGATGTTCGGCTCAGAGACGGCGGCGAAGTCTGGCTTGGGCACGAACTTTGAGGAATCCTAGTTGGAGACAGAGAACGGGGATGGAAGAAGATGAACAATACACAACACCCCTGCGCGACACGTGGCACCCAGCGGGATCGGACGATCGACACTAGACCGCACAAATGAACAGTAGCCCGGCCCTGGATGGCTGACACGGGTCTGAGACGAACCGAACGGCTGAGGCTAATTCAACCAAATGAATAGTAAATGGCTTGGCCCGTTACTACTTTTAGGATTTTTAGGGACTTTCTTATTTTCAAAAATTCAAATAAAATCAAATGAGCTCTAGAAAATTACAGATAAAATCCAAAACATTCACAGAAAATTCCCAAAAATTCCTTGAGATACAAGGAATCCAAATGAAATACTTTCAACAAATGTTAATGTTTATTTTAGTCATATTAAATCCTTTTAATTTATAAAAATTAAATTTAAACTTGTATTAAATCCAGAAAAATGCAAATGGTGAATTTTCTTTGAAAAGCTTGAAAAAACTCTAAAAATCAGAATGTTACACAAACATAGATCAATCTTCGTCCTCTTGTCCATAATCCTTTGCCGGAATCACTTCATCCTAATCAAATTCAATCTTAACATCCAGAAGTTCCTGTTCACAATCACCTCAATGGTCACATAATCCTCATGGGCTTTCTTGTTCTTTTTCTTATTCCTTGCCTCCACAATACAGTTTTGACACTTCTCTTGGTCCTCCTTTGTGGATTTTGGGGTATTTTGATACATTTCCACTAATATGTGCAACATGTTGCTTGATCCTATAGATCCCACCGAAAACGATCTTATCACATAAAATGCATTTAACCTTGTTCAAGTTGTTTGTATTCACCAATATACCAAATTTCCACCAACATTACTTGACTTCCTCTTAAGGCTATCTTTAGTGGTGCTTACCTCCAACGCCAACATAACGAACGACATCTTACATAGCATGATATCATAAAGATTTTGTTTCACATGTAACGGAATAGCGGATTACGGATGCAATCAACAATTCAACATAGCAAATTACAAAATTAGCAAAGCATTAATAGCAGTGTACATTGAACTATAGTAGCATCACGAAATAAATTAGCAATTTAGCATTCAGTCGATACTCAATAGTCATTCACTAATCAGAAATGAGTAGTGACTATTCCAATCCATTGACTAATCGGTAATGAGCAATGAATTAAGCTCGGCTACTCTAGTACTCCTACAGTGAGCATATACTCCAATTCCAATCGACCAATCCATTACTTGTAACAACCCAGGATCCACATTACCCTGAAATGCCACTAAACCACTCCACAAACTACCAATTTACAAGATAACATAAACTGGCAATAATTTTCTAAAACATGATAAACTAAGCGGAAGCATAGTAAAACGAAGGTAATGGAACACTATTAATAAAAGAACCACCACTACCAATTTTAACCAATTAAAATGAACCACTATCTAGCATTATCAATCTGAAACAAAATCAATGAGGAAAATAAATCTATGACTAAGACTCCACAATTATTACAACATTAATCATAAGATGATGTGTGATAGTGTTGTGCCGCTCTACCATTCCCATGCATGCTCAAGGATCACCTGAAAGGGGGAAAAACAAGAGTGAGATAAAAATCCCAGCAAGCAAACTGTTTAACAAGCTAATTAAACTACAACACTTTAATCATCAATATTTATTTTTCACAATGACCACATTTCTATCCTCAACCCCAAATCACCACCAACGACGGTAAAACATTAGTAAATAAATCTTATTTGACTACTTCATATCCTCAACCACTACCACTACCAATAACAGTAAAGTATTAACATATTTACCTCACTAACTTTGTTATTTCTCACAATCACAACTGCTAACAAGAGTTACCACAAGAGAAAAGAACAATATGCCACAATCACAACCCATACCATACCACAAGGGTTGAACCCCACTCCACGACCACAGCCACATTCCTCATACCACAAGCGACTCTCATGAGCCAATTCCACATTAAAAACTAAGAAGTTGCATTTGTTTGCAAAATAATTCAATCACAATACATTGCATAAGTATGCAAATGATCTATCCACAATGTAATGCATATGATCCACTACACCCTTACCAATAAAGATAAGAGTGTGCATCATACTACGGCAATGTACGATGCTGTACCGGTACAGTCGCGGCGGTGTGCGGCGATATCCACAATGCAAAATGACATGTCATGATATAAATGATATGATTCACATAATTCACAATAATATAACCGCAAAGATCAATATTATACTCATCAAGTATTCTACCTCATCATGAATACTTGCTCATAAGCACAATATGAATGTTTCATAAGATCAATACCACATAACCCACATTTGGTTTACCAAGATCACAATCAATTGATCTATAGATAATTCTACCACATAGATCACAATATATTCATTAAGAATACTACCATCATAATCACAAATATTCACTAAGAACACTACCACCTAGACCATAATATCCTCATAAGGAATACTACCCCACAACCATTTTTGTTTTATTAAGAACCGTACCACATGACCACAATTAATCCATTAAGAGTATAAACAATTGATTCTTAAGATGCTACCACAAGTACCACATTAAGAAAGCATGTAACAAAGGTAGGGCATCTCAAATTAAGAGAAATACTTAATGTGAAAGTAGTATGATTAACGAGTTAAACGGTAGCACAACCGCTACGTTTACTTGCCTATACCGGCGAAGCGAAGCAATCACGTGCTTTCAGGAGCAAAACCACTTGTCCAAAAGTACCTCTCAGCACAATACAACAGCAATAAAAATGCGTATTAAGAAGTAAAGATGTCGCTAAACCCCACAACATCCCTCTCCGCTTAACGGTTCTACACTCTGCCCGTTGCAGCAGCGCTGCTTAATTTTTTTGTATCTTTAAAACTATTAAACCATTTACAGAGAAAGATATATTTCTGGAATCTACACTTAAATACCTTCACCTTTCAAGTAGATCACTTATTTTTATTTTGTTACTATCAAGGTGTAACTTAACGTGCAAAACAGAGGACGTACTCTGTTCTAGCAATCTGGGCAGCTAGCTTCTAACGCACCCAACTACAGTACAAAGATCTAAGAATTATGATTTTTATACAGTAGTTAGATTATTGAATTCTCTATATTTTTCACAATTGTGACTAAAAACATAAAAATCATCTACTACTTCTAAACCACACCGAACAACAATCTGTCTCAGTCAGCACCCCTGACAGACAGCAAGGTTCCCAACTCTGCTGCGCCCAAATCCCACGGCCTAAAATTCTGAACAAAATACAGAAAATAGGTCTCGTCGTCCTATACAATTTTCCTTTTGGTTAGACCCGCAGGAAAAATTGTTTCATAGGTCTAATCTGCGCAAACAGTTGCGCTACACAACTTGACTACACCCAGACAGCAGGAAATCACTAATTGGATAATCAATTTGCTAATCTCCTTCTAATTTCATGTCAAGAACCCTAATTACACAAAAACAGAAGGGTTTAGGGTGGGGAAAAAATACCTAGGGGATCCCTTGGGATCTCCCTTCTTCTCTTCTCTTCCTCTTCCTCCCTTCCTTCTCTTCCTCTTCTTCTTCTTCTTCTTCTCCTTGCCTTCTCCTTGCACCAATGGACAGCAGCTCTTTGGGGGAGAGAGGGAGGCGCAGAGGGGGAGAGGGTGGCGGCCATGGGTGGGAAAAAGGGGGGAGGGGCCAAGGGAGGGGGTTTATAAAGGGAGTGCTAGGGTTTGGGAGAGGGTACGGGCTCTCTTTGGGCTGGCTGGCCCAAAGTGCCTGGCCCACTCCTCCGGATAGCCCAAAACCTCTAAATTAATTATTTTAATTTATTTTTTAATTTTGGACAATTCTACAATTTAATTTTCACTTCCCGCGATTCACCAAAAAATCGGGAAACTCCGTGATTCCGCTAATCATTCGCAGGGACGCCGTAAAGACGTTCAGGGCATTACATTACTCCTATAGTCCTACTTAGTCCCTAGTCTATATAGCAAATAAATAAGCAATCAATATAGAAATTAGAAATTAGCAAATAAAAAATGATTCTAATCATCTGTCTATTCACTATTCACTGGAATGAAGTCATCCGTCGATCCCGGCTCCCTAAATCCCAATCTCGGCCTGTCAGCTAGTCTCCAAAGTAAGCACTAAGCAATAGTAATTCTGTAATCTGTAGTTAGTATTAGTACTCTAGTAGTAGATAGTAGTAGCAACTTGCAAGCAAGCATCAGCATTCAGCATATTTCTAGAAGACACTTGTTTTAGCAAGCAAAGCAAGTGCTCGTATATTGTACTACTCTTGCTTTTATCATCAAGTGATCCTGGCTCCCTAAATCCCAATCTTGCTTTATCGTCAACAAATTCTTAATTCCATCAGCCCACAGCGTGAAAGCAAAGACATATTAACAGAGCAAAGAAGACACACAAAGCAAGAGCAATGACCGCCGTGACACGAAGCGAGAAAGAGCCAAAAGTGCACACAAAGAAAGAGCTCAGAGCAAATAGAGAGAGAGAGAGATGTTATGAATCTTATGTGTATATTGACGAGACTCAATAGGCAGTATATATAAGGAGTACAAGAGGGTATTATAGATAAGGAAAGCATATTAGGAAGAGAATACAAAACTCTATATCCTAATACAACTCTATATCCTTAACACCCCCCTCAAATGCAAGGCGTGTGCAATATCATTGCATTTAAAAGAGTTGATATTAAAATAGAAAAAATCCAAAATCCAAGTCTTGTAAACGTCGTTGTAGCATGTGGCTCTTAAAAATTGTGTCGAAAATAGAAGATCTCAATCTGAGGTCGTGTGGTAGCCCATAAAGTATGGTGACAGCCTATAAAGCAGATCGAAACCCGAGACGATGGCAACGCAATGCACAAGAAGCGCAATAGAAGCACAGTGCAGAAAAAGCGCGACGACTTTAAAAGCTCGGGGCAGAGGCTTAAAAAGAAGCGGCAGCATCATAACGACTTCTACGACCTACACGCGGCTCAGAGAGAAGAGTGGTGTTTGCTGTCATACAAAAGACCACACAAATCCTAGAGGATAGACTAGGCTAGCAAAGCAATCGACTAACTGACACAAAAATTTTGGACTCGCGTGGTTTAGACGAACTGGAGAATAAAAGACTACGGATTTGAATGGACGTAGCAGAAAACTCGAAATCCTAAAAGACCCAAAATCCTAAATAATAGACAAATGATCAGTCTTGAAAACCTGATCAATCTCCCTAGCAAGCCTCAAATAGACCAACCATCCATTACTCCGACCGCTCGAAGAGACCAACATAAAACCTCATCGAAAACCGACCGACGTGGCTAGATCCCGGCAAAGACAAGCCGATAGAAGACCACTAAGAAAGGCAAAAGAGGAGCACTCACCAGAGATACCCGAACAGCTGAGCGAGCCATAGCAGCGGCCTCCACCTTCACAGAGCGTAGAGGAGCCGAGACGTCGAGTGATAAGACCTCAACCGATCACCAAACCATGTCCTCAAGACTTCACAAGTCCTCCACAGCAAGCGACCACACGGCCGAGCGAATGAGTACTTGGCCTGGCGTGACCACAGGTGATGCCACCTGGAGGCTAAACGAGCGACGAGCGGAGGCAGATGACACACTCGGAGTCCAATGGCAGTATCGCATGTGGTCGCGTCGTGCCAGATCCGAGGTGAGGCGGCCGGATCTGGCATGGGGATCCCGGATCCAGCGACGACCGCGGCCACCTCGGACAGCGTCAGCGTGGGGCGCGCCCTGGCAACCTTCAGCTTGCCCTTCTTGGTAGCTGGTGAGTCGTCTTGGCCGGCGAGACCATCGATCATGCAGAAAGAAGGCGGCCACAGCCGAGGTAGGCCGGATCCAGTCGGATCTGGAGGAGGCCGGCAAGGCTACCACGCCAGCGGCGACGGCGGAGGCCGTGCGCACCAACGGCGATGGCATGCAGCGCCTGTGCGCAGGGAGAGCCTCTGAGAAAGCGAGCGCTAGGGAG
Source organism: Melocanna baccifera (assembly GCA_036346265.1). NCBI lineage: Eukaryota > Viridiplantae > Streptophyta > Magnoliopsida > Poales > Poaceae > Melocanna > Melocanna baccifera. The sequence goes on along the minus strand of CM070688.1, from coordinate 11,611,752 downwards.
GTCGGCCAGCCTGGATCCATGCGGATCTAGGAGAGAAGACCGCGACGGCATCCTTGACAACTAAGAGCTGAGCAGTGGTGCTACCTAGAAGAGGACCGAGCGACCGGAGATGATCTGGCCGCCCCCAGGAGTAGAGTTCGATCCTCCCGGGGGCAGCGGCAACAGAAGACGTGCGGAGGTTAGGGTTTGAGAGGTATAGTGTCTATCACAGACCGTCTGTGATATTTCCTGTATCACAAACCGTCTGTGATATTTCCTGTATCACAGACGGTGCGAAACAGGAACCGTCTGTGATATAGTGTCTATCACAGACGGTTGTTGTGTGTAACCGTCTGTGAAAGTCGTCTATCATAGACGGTTGTTGTGTGTAACCGTCTGTGAAAGTCGTCTATCACAGACAGTTGTTGTGTGTAACCGTCTGTGAAAGTCGTCTATCACAGACGGTTGTTTGCAAAAACCGTCTGTGATAGCAATTGCAACAGCAGTTTTATTTGCCGTTTTTTGGCTAGCCTCAGGATATGCTAGCCATACCCTCTGAAAGCAAGCAACAAGATTACAACATATATATACACTGTGTAACAAGATCACATACATTGCAGATACACAGATCTGACAAAAGAATCACATACAATTTTGCAACTAAAAGTTACACAGATAAGTTAATTGCAACTGATCAGTGAATTACAAATGTAACAAATGTCCAACAGATGACATACAAATATAGAATGAAAATCGTCACACTGTTCTGACTAATGTTTGATTAAGCGCACAACTGAGTGATTTGTACAATTGCATGTAATGTTTCAACATCTAATGATCACCATTGCCAGGGTAGAACTCTCCAGCCTTTTTTATACACTGTGCTAGTAAGAACCCGGAGAGTGTTGCATGAATTTCGACGAGTCGTTCAAGATCATATGTACTTACGTCGAAGTCCACCCGCTGTCGCTAGGAGCAATAAGTCATTAATTAGCATGTGTGTATATATACATATATAATCAAAAAATAATAATTATTGCAAGAACATGACAAACCTCGGATCATCGATCTTACTATCCACGATTTCCTTCATATGGCGGCAAGCGTAGAATCCACATACGTTGCCACAGTAGTTGCTTGGTGACAACGCAAAAATTGCATTACGTACATAGGTATTGTCAATTCTAGAGGCATTATAACAAAGTGTGATATAGGATTGTTGTGTTGTAGTGGGTACCGGAAATCGCGTGTTGTGTCGCAGCGTGTCACTAGATTTGTCGTGTCTTCTTCCCTGGGCAACATAAGCGCAAGCGACCTCGTGATTCAAAAAGTTAGCCTCGGCCGTTGCAAACGAAGGAAATATTACAATAAAGTTATGTATGGAGGAAATGAGTTTACTTGTTAAGTATTTCTTGCACACGACTGAAGTCGTGGTTACTCCTAAGTAGGGAATCAAGGTATATTACCTTGCTCCACTTTGGTATAATCACAATCAGAATCCAGTGTTGCCTAGTCATGTACACACCATAGTGATTAATCCTAGGTTCATGCTGCATGTAAAGTACAAATGAAATATATGTGGCAACTAGTGAAGCACTTACCCTTGATTGAAAGGAAACATGATGTACTCCTTGTCCATGTGAGTAAGCAATCCCTTCGTTATGTAATTTTGCACGAAGGATTCATTATCTTTGATAACTGGATCGGAGACCAAGTGAGGGTCAAGGAAACCCACCAGTTGTCGCGATCGCCGAACTCCTTGGATCATGCATCTATACATAAAGAAAGAGTAATGACATTTATCGGTATAACGTGAATGTAGAACTTCATTGTACAGTACACTTACAGTGTCCAGCAGCGTAGAAGCGAGGCGTCGAGTTCGTCGAGATTGAATAATAAAAATAAGTCATCGAATGTCACGATGATGTAGCCTGTGTCGTGGAGGAAATGCTGCTCCGTATATTTCACAGTGAATGCACTCTACCGGTTTGGCTTCATGTTGGACTTCTCCATGTACCAGGCATGCAATGTATTGCAAATCATGCCAAGCCTGGGTAATTGTGACTCAGGGACCAACGACACTCCTAGAGTGAACTTTCATGACACGGGAGGCTTATTTTTCTTCCCTTGAGTCTTATAGCCTCGCTTATGATACGTTCTCGGTGGCGTCTCGGCGGGAGCCGATGCAATAGGCTTCCGAACCGGAGCTGGAGGTGGAGCCACCAGAGCCGATGTGATAGGTCTAGGGCGATGTCCCTCTTGCGACACTGGAGGTGGAGCCACCGGAGCCGATGTGACAGGTCCAGGGCGATGTCCCTCTTGTGACACTGGAGGTGGAGCCACCGGAGCCAATGTGACAGGTCCAGGGTGATGTCCCTCTTAGGACACTAGAGGTGGAGATCGTGGCATGGACAAGTCGAGGGCAATGTCCCTCTTGGGCCACTGAACGAATGTGTGGATAGCATCCCCTAATGTCTTAATCTCTTCGTTTGAGGGCTTCTCAAGAGGGACGGTGTTAAAAATATCATTAATCATGTCCACCTGGACCTTTATGAAACCGGTCTCTACTTGTACACCGTGCACCAGCGTACTTGACAGCAATGGATACACCATCCCCCGCCCAGCGTCAACGGGAATAGAGCCAATAAGCCTGACTTTGAGGATGCAAGGCATGGGCACCTACATAACGACACAAGATGAGTTAAGGCGTCCACCAGAGAGATCTATGCAGCATTCTAAAGAGGTGCATTACCTGAATGTCATCGATAGGTAAGTGGGCGTCGCTATGTTCGATGATTTGGTGTGGGCCTTTGACTCTGCGACGTTGAGGGGGACTGGGTACCGCAGTAGTAGGAGTAGTAGGGGTGGGTTGCGATTGGTTGCGGACTTGTCTCAGTTCTTCCCTCAATGAATCTATCTCTCCACGAAGTGAGGCAGTCTGCTCTTGAAGTGAGGCAGAGAGTTGTTCCTGAAGTTGAGCATGAAGCTCCTGTTTCATTTGGTCGTTGCGGTACGCCTTGGATATCTTCCTACTCCTATATGTCTCGAGTAACTGGAAATCCGTGCTTCAAGATCGTAAACCCCAAACCTCGTGTGCGACCTGGGTGCTTCTTGTTTCCCAAGGCCTGTGATAGTAAATCTCTCTCCCTGTATTCTTGAAAGGTTCCACGAGAATATTCGGTAGTCAATGATTGCTGCAAAAGGCAATTAATCATGTTATTTTTCAACCCATTAAGTTCAAGAGGTGTTAACAACTATATAGTTTAACTTATCTTACCAGGCGTTGGGACACTTCCTCGTCTGCGAGGTTTTTGAAAGAGACACCCGAAGATGTGGTTGATGACCTCGCTCTTAACCAGTTTCGGCCATCTAGCCTTTTCGATACTCCTCGGCCACGCTTAATTTTCCCAATCTTGGGAGCGTGAGACCCAGATGATGACGACGAAGCCTGTGAGGACGCTATCTCTCTTCTAAGAAAAAAATAACTGTAGTGTGTCACTAGCCTGTGAGGTGTGGGCCTAAACAAAGTGTGTCACTAGCTTCATGCCCTTTGAAGGTCTATGTGGTATATCTCTAGCTATAGCTAGCTGCTAATAATTCATATATAGCAATATAATTCTAGTATGATTATGTGAGCACAAAGATGACATCAATCGAAATACAAATGTCATAACATGTATGTAATCAATATGACAATGTAGCATATATGACAATGTAGCATATATAACAATGTATCAATATGACAATGTATCAATATGACAATGTAGCATATATGACAATGTATCAATATGACAATGTATCAATATGACAATGTAGCATATATGACAATGTATCAATATGACAATGTATCAATACAAATTTCCAGCATGTGTAAATTTGGCCAGCTATGACAATGTAGCATATATATCAATATGACAATGACAATGTAGCATATATATCAATATGACAATATAGCATATATATCAATATGACAATGTAGCATATATATCAATATGACAATGTAGCATATATATCAATATGACAAATCTAAAACCTAGCTAGAGTCTGGGGAGGAGGGCACCGGAGTCGGGGGAGGAGGCGCCGGGCTCGCGGGGAGGAGGAGCTAGAGTCGGGGCGGGAGCCGGGCCCGGGGAGGAGCGGCGTCGGGGAAGGAGGGCACCGAGTCGGGAGGAGCGGCGTCGAGAGCGACCGGTGGCAGGAGGGGGCGTCGGCGGGAGGGCGCGGCGTCGGGAGCGACCGGCGGCGGCGGCGGCGTCGGGAGGGAGCGTCGGCGGGAGGCGCGGCGTCGGGAGCGACCGTGGTGGCGGCGGCGTCGGAGGGCGCGGCGTCGGGAAGCGGCCGCGCGTCGTCGGCGTCGGGAGGGTAGGGCGCGCGAGATATCGGGCGCTAGAGATGTAGAGTGCGAGTGCGGAATCGTGTCCTAGTTGGGGTATTTATAAGGAACACTATCACGAGCGGTTCCCTTAAGGAACCGTCGTGATATCTCTATCACGACGGTTCTATAAATAAACCGTGCGTGATATGATACTATCACGACGGTTATAAGTGAAGAACCGTCGTGATAGGCATACTATCACGACGGTTCTTCACTTATAACCGTGCGTGATAGTATCATATCTGACGGTTCTTACCTTATAACCGTGCGTGATAATATAATATCACGACGGTTATAAATGGAGAACAAATGCGTGATAACTATCACTGACGGTTCTAAGTGTATAACCGTCTGTAATAAGCCTTGCCTACTACTTGTCGATCTGTAATAAACCTTGCCTACCGTTTGTTGTTGTAACTACACTACCGGCATTCAATAAGACACATCACGAGTGTAATGAATATAACTACTCCTACCAAAGCATGCAAATTCACAAATACAGATTCGAGTCATTTTACAATTGCAATAAAACATATATAGTTACATTTATTACACATAGCTATTTTATTTTAAATAAAGCCCTTCACGATGATCGACACGCATGTAGCTTGTTTCATCGCCTTGTTCTTCCTCGAGCCTGATGCCGTCTCCGAATGGAGGTAAATCATCAAATTGATTGTACTCTTCCTCATCCACAACATTCTCAACTCCGACAATCCTTCTTTTTCCCTGAAGAACTACATGGCGCTTCTTATTTGCCGGGTCGGTTACATAAAATACTTGAACAACTTGCCTTGCGAGTACGAATGGTTCATCTTTGTATCCTACACATTCAATGTCCACGGTAGTGACACCGTACTTATCGACCTTTACACCCCGTGTGAGATGGACCCAACGGCACCGAAATAGAGGAATATTGAAAATTATGTAGTCAAGCTTCCAAATCTCCTCTATAAGCCCGTAGTACGAGCTTGGGCCAGTGATGCGGCGTCGCATCATAGGCATCTATGCGGACACCTGAGTTCTGCACAGTGCTCTTTTTATCCTGATCTGTTGTATAAAATGTGTAGCCATTAATGTCGTATCCTTGCCATGTCACAATTGTAAATTTTGGCCCTTTTGCCAACCATTGTAGTGTTTCACTTGACGACCTCCTAGTCAATTGCGCCTTCAACCATTCGTTGAACTGACGATTGTGTTGTCTCGTGATCCAAACTCGACCGCGCTGCATTCTCTTGACGTAGCATGTCCTTGTGCTCTTCAATATATGGGGTCACTTCAGTCATGTGTTGTAAAACTGTGAAATGGGCTTGAGCATACGTATTTTGATCCGGAGTTATTGCTTTCCTTCCGATAGTCCCGATACCCTCTAACCTCCCCTCATGACGAGATACAGGTACACCTATCGGATCGACCTGAGCCATGTAGCCGATGCAGAATTCAATGACCTCTTCTGTTGTATAACCTTCGATGATGCTACCTTCCGGTCGAGATCGATTGCGTACATAGGACTTGAGAATTCCCATGTACCTCTCGAAAGGGTACATATGACGTAGAAACCCGGGGCCGCATATTTTTATCTCTTTCACAAGGTGGACAATGAGATGGACCATGATATTAAAAAATGATGGAGGGAAATACATCTCTAGATGACATAGAGTTGTCACCACCTCGGTTTACAGAGCATCTAGTCCATCGGGATCAATGACCTTCTGAGTAATTGCGTTAAAGAAATAACACAGCCTTATTATTGTCACTCGAACCTTGTTCGGCAAAATACTTCTAATTGCAACAGGTAGCATTTGTGTCATTAGCACATGGCAGTCGTGGGACTTCATGCCAATTAATTTCAACTGTTCCATGGAAACAATTTTCTTCGTCTTTGGTGGAGTGACCGGATGGAACTTTCACACCATGTAAGGATCGCACGATTCAGTTCTCTCGGACTTAGGCAGTGTAGCAAGCTGGGGGAAGGTATGTCCGGCCTTTATCGGTCTCTATCGGTGCTAACTCGGTCCTGATGTTCATAGCGATCAAATCACGTCTTGCGTTAACACCATCCTTAGTTTTATCAGGAATGTTCAATAAGAGACCAATCAAACTGTCACATACATTCTTCTCTACGTGCATGACATCGACGCAATTCCGAACTTCTAAGTGCTCCCAATAAGGCAAGTCCCAAAATATTGACCTTTTTTTCCACATGTTCTTCCTCAATTTACGCCCCTTTCCAAGCACAACATTTATATCCTTGACCATATCATACACCTCTTTCCCGCTAAAAGGTCTTGGTACTGAGTCATCTTCTTTTTTTCCATCAAATTGTTTTTTCATTTTGCGGTATGGGTGATACTTTGGAAGGAACCTACGGTGACGCATGTACACAGTTTTACGCGAGTTATTCAACCACACACTCTCGGTATTGTCTAAGCAGTGCGGACACGCTTTGGCTCCTTTGTGCTCAACCACGACAGTTACCAAGGGCAGAAAAATCATTAATGGTGTAGAACAACATGGCGCGTAGAGTAAAGTTCTCTCGTTTGTCCGCATCCCATACATGTACCCCTTCGTTCCACAGTATTGCAAGATCTTCTACCAATGGTGCTAGGAACACATCAATATCGTTACCAGGTTGCTTCGGCCCTTGGATAAGTAGTGACATCAAAATATACTTCCGCTTCATACACAGCCAAGAAGGAAGGTTATACATGCATAGAGTCACGGGCCAGGTGCTATGTCGGCTGCTCATGTTACCAAAATGATTCATTCCATCTGTACTCAATCCAAACCTTATATTTCTCGGTTCCACACCAAAATCTACAAACATCCTATCGATGTTCCTCCATTGGGCAGAATCAGCAACATGTCTTATCATTCTGTCTTTCTTACGCTGCTCCAAGTGCCAACGCATCAATCTTGCATTCTTGCGGTTTGCAAATAAACGCTTCAAACGGGGGATTACAGGAAGATACCACAACATCTTAGCAGGAGGTCCTTGCTTCACCTCGATGCCCTTTCCATCATCAGAGTCATTTTTACGCTTGTATCGGGATGCTTTGCACACCGGACAAACATTTAAGCTAGCATACTCTTTACGGTACATGATACAATCATTCGGACATGCATGTATTCTTTCTACTTTCATTCCTAATGGACAAAGAATCTTCTTGGCTTGGTAGGTGGTTCTAGGCAACATATTTCCCTCTGGAAGCATGTCCGCTAGGAGACTTAACAATGCCGTGAAACTCTTGTCGGACCAACCATTGCTTGCCTTCAATTTCAGTAGTTCTAGAACTGATGACAACCTCGTGTATTGCGGCTTGAATCCCGAGAACAAAGGTTTCTCCGAGTCCTCCATCAAGCCCTCGAATTTACCAAACTCTCTCTCACTGTAGTTCCCTTCTACATCACGTAACATCTGATCCAGATTGTCATCCTGTGATCCATCCGTGGCCTCATGATCAAAAGCACAGTCCACAACTGGCATATCGTTGTCCCCATCGACTATGTCATAACTACCAGCTTCTTGTGTACACTTCTCTTCACCGTGACTGGTCCAACATTCGTACCCTTTTCTGAAACCCCTTCGAATCAAGTGAGCTTCGATCTGCACTGAGTTGCTAAACATCTTAAGATTATCACAGTCAATACATGGACAGTACATATATTTTATCCCCTTCTTTAACATATCCGGCTCGGCGCTCTTCTAAAAATAGACACGCCGAATGTACTCTTCACTCACACGGTTCTCAATGTACATCCGGCTTGATCCATTTCCGCTAGCTACACAAGTAACAAATGGTTGCCAAAAATAATTATTACCGCAACTAAGAAGATCCATTATCATCTCTAAGCCATCCATTACAAAAACATATATGCATAATTAAAAGTAATTGAGTACTAACCTCGATTAGATCACTAATTAGAAGATAGCGATATATTTTCACCCCGAACTCCCAAAAGCCGGCGCCTTGCTCCACCGACGCAGCGCATGCAATAAAAAACAGATCATCGACCCGTCCAAGTCCAAGTATTAATAGGGCAATTATCACGACGGTTATTAACACGCGTGCCGTGCTGCGAAAATTCGTATCAAAGACGGTTTGTTATACGCACCGTCTGTGATAATAGGGACATCAAAGACGGTTCGTGTTAATAACCGTCTGTGAACTATCACAGACGGTTATTAACATGAATCGTCTGTGATGTCCCTACTATCCTGAGCATTTTTGTTAACACGAACCGTTTTGATATATCTATTATCACGAGCGGGTTGTATTAATAACCGTCGTGATAGTATCACAGCCGGGTGGCAGTATGAGCCGTCTGTGATAGTTAGGCACAGACGGTTCCGTATGAACCGTCTGTGATTTACCCGTCCAGTATAGCCTGTTTTGTAGTAGTGTGAGATCTAACTAAGGGTGGGTTCTTTTGGACTGATGGCTTATGGTTTAAATATTTGAATTCTAGCTGTTCGCGAGAGGCAGTACGTAGAGAAAAATAGTCACATGTAATTTTGACCGGTATAGCTGAACTCAGTACACTTTTTACTACAATTTTCCTATTGACCCCGTCTTGAAAAAACGTACTGTTTAAAAACTAGTTACTGTAGACAGTATAAGTATAAGCCAAGCTTAAGCCGAAAAGAACCCAGCCTAAGTCTTAGCATCATCTGCCACAGCCACAGCACTCATGCATGGCTTCTTGTAAACATGAAGTCAATGCTGTTGGTGGCAGCGTTCAAAGAGGTCCATGCCGTGATTGCATTCTAAGTATGTTATCACATAATGCCATAATAGCATAGGGAGGGGCCATCCAAGCAGATGTTATTCCGCTGTTCCTCTAAACAGTGGTCATTCAGCGATGTGCTCAACGTTTCTAATTGTTCTTCTCTTGTGATGGGTGTTAATGTTGGCCATTAGTTAGGGGTTGTGCTGATCTCCAGTTCTCTTACCCTCACGGCTCACCCTTAGGAAGAAAGAGCAACTGCACGTGAAACATGAGAATGGCTATGACAAAAGGTTTGGTTAAACTTTCCCTTTACGTAAGGTAGTTATATTCACACTATGAATTGACAGCCTTTACACACCAGAAACTATATATCTGTATCAACCAAAATTTGATACAAGACAATGAAAATGTCCACTATTTTTTCAGAAAGATCACTAAAAAAAGTTGCATAGCTATGGAGTTGGCTGCTAATACTTCTGGGCAGTCTAGAATTATCAGTGGTAACTAAAGACTGCAAGAAGTATGCTTAAAGGATTACCCTGCCAGCACACAAGTTGATCCCAAATTAATTAAAGAAAATAAAATAAATATAAATCCATAAATTAATCAGATGAAAGAAAAAGTTATGTAATTTTAATAGTTTCCTAAATCCAATTAGGAGTCATAACACTCGTTACGTCTTAACAATGAAAAACACACAAAAGTACTTGTAGTATGTAGTCTGCGGCTCATAGGTTACCAGCTAGTGATCATAAATTTGATGTTTTCACTTACACTATATACTGGCATGCAACTCAACATTGATTTGACTAAAATTTTGAAGCAGAAACCAAATAGAAATGGGGGAGACAATTATACCTTTCTTTTCTTGTTGTAACACGCTAATGCCAGCTCTGATAGATCTGTAGACACACTAGTCACCTCTTTGTTCATTATCTTTGCTTCCATCTCCTCTGCTGTAACATTCTTGCAACTACAATAGTACAATAGTAACAGAAACACAGTTAGAGCACTAATACCTGTATAACTAGGCCACTGGTACAAGACTTCATTTCCGTTTCGCCGCTGGGTAGGGTTTGGGCCAACATTTCAGTGAGAACTCAGTGGCAAAAGGAAATAAAGTTCAAACCAAGTGATAAAAAGGAAAATTTCCAAAATATTTATCACATAACGGCCCTTAGAAATTTGCAAAACAGCAGCAGAAGTCAAGGGGAAATTGAACAGAAGACCATTAATATGGAGTATGGACAAAGTTTCACATGGACCAAAAGGCAAAAGCCAATATGCGTTCATTAATCTATCATCTTCTCCAATGGCAGGCTGGCCTGCTTGGGCCAACATTGCGCCTAAGTCATAGCCTATTTTAATCAAAGGATACAGTAACTATCAGCCTGGATAGGTGAATAAGAATTACCGTATTTCCTCGAGTAGAGCGGAGTTGTCGATCATTAATTCAAAGTTCTCATCCATGTACAGGCTGCCATGCTCATGTATGTAATTCCGCATGGCGGCATTCGCCCGAGCAGCTGCCTTGTAGTCCCGAGTGCACTGGTCGTCGCCCTCCTTATCCTCCAGCGCTGCTAACTCCTCCAGCGAGATTGGGAGCCCGATGTCTCTAGCGGTGGCCACCAGAGTGCAGACCTTGCCGGACGGAGAGGTCGGAGGGATCACGATCAGGGCTGCCCACGGGCGGTTGAGCACGGCACGCACCGGAGACGGACCATTGCTAAAGGGAGCCGGCTCCTTCTCTTCCTCAATCAAGGACGGTTGATCTGCCACACCATCCCCAATCAGGGACGACGGTTGGTTCGCCACAACATCCCTGACCGCTTCCTCCTCGATTAGTCAAGACGGTTGGTTTGCCGCACCCTCACCGAAGGCTTCGGTCGATGCCTGCAGCTTAGTTCGAGGCATGCGGCTACGAATCTGTTTTCCTCCAATAGTACGATCGATGTGTGTGGCTGAGGCTGGACTGAGCCAAAATCTGCAGGAGTTAACCTCGTCACACGACGACTACGAGGCGGAGGTGGAAAGTCTCGTTGAAACCTCGTCAGACGACGTTGACTACGAGGCGGAGGCGAATCCGCGGGTGAGGGCGGTGGTGGAGAGTCATACAAACGATGGCAACGACGGTGGGAGGGCTTCACGACAGCAATCGGGATCGTCTCCTCTCCTCTCCGTATGCTTCTCGGATTGGGGATTCCATTCACGGATCTCTACCCAACTCTTTTAGTTGGGCGCTCGTTTTAGCGATGGCTTCTGACTTTTGGCTAAAATTTTACTGTAACTGACTTTTTTTACTGTAACTGATTTGGCTTTTTGGACATAATTAAATTAAAAAAATGTAAAAATAGAAAAAAACATATTAATCCATTAGGGACAATACAAAGGAACACGGGAAAAAAATACAAAAAAGCCTAAAATATCTAAAAAAATTCAGGAAAAGACAAAATACTGAATAGTGAAAAAAAAACAAAAGCTAGAAGCTGAAGCCGAAAAAAAACCGAAACGAATGGGGCCTTAGGTTTTTGGGAAGGGAACGGCGGCGTCAGATGCTCTGCTGCGTATGGCCGCGCTCAGCATAGCTTTTATTCCAGCGGCAGTGGCGAGCTTTAGCTTTTTTTTCCTATAGCATTTTTGTTCTTTTCTATTTTTTCTATTTTTTGGTATTTTTGTGTTTTATGTTTTGTATTTCTTTGTATTGTTTGTGATAGGTTAACATACCATTTTTATTTTTATATTTTTTTAAATTTAATTATGCCCAATAAACCAACTCAACTATAGTAAAAAATCAGCCAGCTACAGTAAAATTTCAGCCAGAAACCATCGCTATTTCGAACGCCCCCGTAAGTAGACGGAGAGAGTGTAAGCGAGTTGTCAGCATCGTGTTGTCAGGTAGTATGTTTTTTTTGTCATGAAATCGGATCATAGATTCACAGTTCAATCAAAATTCTAAAAATATATATTTTATGAAAAATTAAATTATATTTCTAAATATGCAAGTCTATAGTAGATTTTTTTAATTTAATTTTATAATTTAAGTACACTTTCATGTTATATTAAATTAAGGTTGATTTTTGAAACTTATTTAACTATTTTTAATAAACTAATAATCTAAAAATGCAATATATTAAAGATAATGCTTTTTTTACTTAGAATAGCATGTAAACAACAAAAATAAAGCAACTTAAACTAGCAATAGGTAATATCAAATTTTATATGCTAATATAGTTTGTTGTTAGTATCATGATCCTACGGTTGAATTGTGATCCCACCGCGATACTATCTGATTTCGATCCATCATGTGATCCGTGCCATCTACCTCCGGTAGGATCGTATGATCGTACTAAAGGAATACGCGTAGGCTACGGAAGCAGAAAACAAAGCTTTTCTACCGTGCACCCAAGAACATCATGCTAAGGAAGGATCATGGATCGTTACCACTTAGACGCAGCGCAGTGGAAGAAGAATTGGACACCGATCCAATCACGCGCATCGAGGTAGTAGTGGAAGTAGCCGATCGTCCCGAACAGATCGTCTCCTCCACACACGCTGATCAGCACTGCAACGAGCAGCGCCTCCACCGGTATCCACACGTCCAGGGCTGGAACGCCGATCGCGAGTGTACTAGCACTCGTGAGCAGCTAGGGTTTGGCTCGGGAGGTGGCGGCTGGGTTTTGCTAGATGTTACGAGGACGAATCCCTCGGCCCCTCGCCTCCATATATATAGACCTCCTCACGTGGGCCTTGCGGACCAAGGCCCATTAGGAGTCTATTCGGATCTTTATCCGAATTGAGCCCATATCCAAATCATATTCGAATCGGTGTTCCAACCCGTTAAGCGTGCGACCACAGAGGTTCACGTATACTTGGTCGTGACCGAAACGCCTTTTCGGTCACCCTGTTAATAGCGGCCTCTAGTAAGACATATTAACCCCAAAGTATATGTAAAGATCATATCGGCTGAACTGTAATGTTGTCAATGTTCTCTCATATAGATTGAGCTCAAAAGGCTATGTCATGCTTAATATCAATCTTATTCCGTGATAGATTATAATATGATCTTTACATATACTTTCGAGGGAGATATCTCTCCTATAAGGAGGGGCAAATTCTATCTTGATCATTCACATCCCATACATGTCTTACTAGACTACTTTTATGGCGAGTAGTGTTTAGTAGTCCCAAAATAAGCTACTACTCATGTTGGGACCATGATGATCTCAAGTCGATTCTACATAAACACTACTGAGGATCACGACCAAGTTGTCTCATGGTGAACATATGTTCACTAACACATGTCCATATTATTGATTTGGTATCACCATACCATGATCCATGAGACATGCAATACATAACGATCTTTGTTGGAACATATTCAAATATAGCAACATTTTAGTATTTAAGAGATATGGATACTCATTGATCATGATGTCTATTCCAAGAAACAAAGTAATGTATCATAAACATAGTATGTGATACAAAGCCTCTAGGCATATCACTAACATGTTAAACAATGACGATAAACCCCACAGTCCTCTATGAGGATAATGTTGCTTACATTGCAAAGAAAAAGAATAACTATGTCAAAACTCCTATGGCAAAGCATATACTTCCTAAAACATTTATATTCCCATAAGTAGAAGGAGAAAGAGAATATAGAAATACTGAAAATCCAAATGAGTGATAATCTTGTAGATTTATTCACTATGGCCATGCTAGCTTCTACTTTTGCGAAGCATGTTCATGGCATTGGTATGAGAAGGCTCAAAGAGTTGTTGCCTTTAAGGGGAGATTAAAATCTTCATATGGATCAGCGCATATGTTGATATGCGATAGTAGTAGATTGGATCTATTACAGTCTAAATCAGGTAGCACGGGTTGATGAGATCCGAATAGACTCCTATTGGGCCTCGGTCCAAAAGGCCCAAGGAGGTCTATATATATGGAGGCGAGGGGCTGAGGGGTTACGCACCTGTTAACCTCTAGCATAACCCTAGCCGCCACCTCCCGAGCCAAACCCTAGCTGCTCACGAGTGCTAGTACACTCGCGATCGGCATTCCAGCCCCGGACGTGTGGATACCGGTGGAGCGCGCTCGTTGCGCGTCTGATCGGCGTGCGTGGAGGAGACGATCTGTTCGGGACGATCGGCTACTTCCACTACTACCTCGACGCGCGTGATTGGATCGGTGTCCAATTCTTTTTCCGCTGCGCTGCGCGTCTAAGTGGTAACGATCCATGATCCTTCCTTAGCATGATGTTCTTGGGTGCGCGGTAGAAAAATTTTGTTTTCTGCTTCCGTAGCCTACACGTATTCCTTTATAACATACTTTTAGGAGATAGCTATTTTCCACTTAGGAAGACATATCCAATCTGTAATCTAGTATTATGGGGATATCTGTAACATCCCAAAAATTCGCTTCTTTAAAAACTTAATTTTAAATTAATTATTTAAAATATTTGGATCTCATTTGGATTATTTGTGTAGTACTAGAGGAAAAATATCAAAATCCCGATTCCAATCTGAATTCCCAAATTCAAATTCCAATTCCAACCTGGAATTTCAAATTTTGAATTCAAATTTTGAAAATTCAAATTCAAATCTCCAAAAATTCGAATTCCAATATTCAAAACTTCAAATCTCTAGAAAAATATCCATTCTAATTTTTCTAGGTTCAAACTAATGTTCTTAGCACTTCTCCCTTTTTCAAAAAAAAACATAAAAATAAAAAAAGGAGAGAGTTCCCATTCGTTCACCCATCCTAAATTTGCCCCAAAGCCAGCACACTTAACCACTGAATTTCCCAACCATGCAAGCCAGCACTTCCTTTCCTTCTTTCCTATTTCTCTGTGTCCCTCGCTTTGCTTTATTCCCTGCTCAAACCGTCCCTGTTCATCCTCTTCCAGCACCGTTCGCTGCTTCTCTCTCTCTTCATTTCTTTACCCGAGCGAATCAAGAGTTAGTGAGAGCTAATAAAACCAAAACCACCCAACTAAAATTTATAGCCTGCAACAAGGGATGTCCTCATTAACATCAAGCAATCAAATACCCGTTTTCTTAGCCATTGATTCATGCGTTTTTCAGTTCTAAGCTTTTGAACTTCAAAACCGATATTTCCTTGATTGAGCCGTTTTAATCCGTTTCCTCTCCCTCAATGCCTATAAGTACGACCTTCGTGATCTCCTAGCACGGTGCCACTATTTCCAAACCTCCAACACGCCGCCGACACAGTGAGTTATCTTCCAGAGCATCACCATTTTTTTTCTTTCTTGCGCTGTTTTGGGCCGTCAGCCGCCGTAGAAGGTCGCCGGCCGTCGCACCACCGTTGGTCAGCTATCTTTGGTGAGCTGCCAACCCATCTTGCCTTGGCCAATCTCCCTAGTTTCCTTTTCCCTTTTCTTATTCTCGCCGGCTAGTCCTCACGGCAAAACTGATGTTTAGTGCACTGTAGCCAACCTCCAAACCGTTGAAAACAAACTTTGTTCTTGTCAAATTTTTTTGTGACAAACTTCCAAATGCTCATTCTCTCTCATTCGAACTCCGAATCCAGTGAAATAAATTTCTAAATTCATTTAAAATCATAACCTTTCTCCAGATATATATTTTATATTTTTGTGATTTTATTTGTATTTATTCTTTTTCTTGTGTTTGTCGTTTCGCGCGTAGAACCCGACGTTGCCGAAGATTTCTCCGATCCGCAGCAAGAAGTTCCATACAGCGCGCAAGAAGGCAAGTCTCCTTTGAACATCTTGTACCTACGTTTACTAAAATCATTTTATTATTTTAAATTTAGATGCATTGCTATGTTACATAAAATGATAACCTCTGTCTTAAGGTTATTAGTTAATCTAATAATTGTTATACCCTCCTTTGACGTTGACTACCATGTACCTTTGTCACCCTAGGCTTTCCTTGTCTCAGTATTGAGATTATTATGCTGTTTGTAAATTTTAGAATGGTAGTAAAATGCTTAGTCATGCTATTCAACCTTGTAACCTTGGAATGGGAAATTATAATTCTTTAAACTAGTTTGTTGTATTCAAAAATTTAGTGGCGATTGGTGTTGCCACTGTTCTTTTTAAATAAAATAAAATGGTGAAAATTGGTTTTAGACTTGGGCGGATGGTTGGTTTGGATTGGTGCGGTAAGCACGAGATCTTGTAAAGTGTATGTTCCGCCCTAGTCAATTAAGGACCGACTCTTGTGTTTGTCCAAACTGAGCACTATCGTACAGCCACAAGTCTATATGGGTACAACCTAGCCGAATAACTTACGTTAGTTTAGTTTAGGTACCACCAGTGGAAAATGAGTGCCAGAGATTTACTGGTTTACTTATAGTGAGGGACAGGGATTTACTGTACTCACATGGCGCAAGAGGGGGCTTCTGACTGTGGTGAATTTAACCCTTCAGCGGTGAAACCTCAGCGGGTGGTATCTAACTAGACTAGAGTGAGGTAAAGGCTTTGTGATATTTTATCTAGGTCTCATGCCAAAGGAAGCATGTTGATTATTAAGATAATTTATCTCTTGTGGGTAAAATTGTACACACTCTGCAGAGTAATAAAACTATTTGAATAGCCGTGCCCACGGTCAAGGGCGGGCAAAGAATGCATTCACATGGTAGACCTTTGGTTTTGATTTCAAAATAAAAGTTTTGGAACTCGGGAGTGGTTGGAACTCTCGGGAGTGTGTGTCCTGGCGGATGGAGCCAGTGAGGGTGGATGGAACCCGTAATTTTAAACCTTGGCAGTTAGAGCCTGTTTACTAGTGATGGTGGTTGGAACCTTCACTAGAAAATTGTATCTAGTTTTAGTATTGCAACTATTTTGTTAAATTGATGCTTTCGAAATTATATAATGGTATTTGAAATAAAATACTGCTTTATGCAAAAGAACCATATAACCTTCCTTTGTTAAGCCCTGTATCTACTGCATCTTTCCCAAGACTTGCGGAGTACTTTATGTACTCACATACTACACTTTAAAACAACTCTCAGAAGAGGTCGAAGCTCAAGAGGCAGATTACGACTACTTCGTGGATGGATTCGACGGAGGCTTTCCAGATTTCTAGGTTGCGTTTCCCCAGTCAATTGCCTGTGGCATATTGATGGGTCTTGCTTAAGTTTCTTTTGCTTCCGCTGTAATTTTTTGTTTGGTGTGAGGTCTTAAAACCTCATATGTAATAAAAGACTTCGAGGTCTGTACTCTTTATTATTGTAATAAAGCGTGGTTGGTTATGTATCATATCTGTTTAACTGTGTGCACTAGCTTTGATCTGGGACTAGTGTGGTAATACACAGAAGATTCTGGAGTTGCTGCTCCGGGGTCTCACAATATCAACATCTAAGTATTCATCAATTTTAGTGAATTGGTTCTTGGGATAAAAGAGTTCAAGATCACTAGCACTTTGTAGTTTCCTAAGAATGTCTTTAATCCTATTCCAATGCCTCTTAGTAGGCTGAGAACTATATCTTGGCAAACAATTCACTACGAATGCAATGTTAGTCCTAGTAAAATTTTCAAGAGATAAGAGTGCACCAATTGCACTCAAGTATGGATTCTCTGCTCCCAGTACTTCTTCATTCTCATACTTAAGTCCTTATAGATCTTTCTCCACTTCAAACGATCTAATGATCATTGGAGTACCCAGTGGATGAGATTTGTCTAGATAAAATACCTCCAGTACTTTCTTGGTTATGTGGTTTGGTGTAAGAATATGCCACCAGGAAAATGATTGATCTGCAATAGAGATGGTATTTGGTTTTACCCAAATCTTTCATCTCGAATTTTGTCTATAAGTATGAGCTTGCTTCGAGGTTGTCTTTTGTCGTTTCGATGATGTTCAAATCACAAACATATACTGATATGATATAGAAACCATGAATGGATTTCTTAATGAACACGCACGGACATACCTTGTTGTTTACATATCCCTTTTGCAAAAGGAACTCACTCAGTCGGTTGTACTACATATGACCTAGCTATTTTAATCTGTATAGTGACCTTCACAACTTTACATTATACATGTTGTGATTTACATTCGTGCCTATGAGTGGGACCTTTCAGTCCCTCTGGACTCTTCATAAAGATTTTAGAATCAAGTGACCCATATAAGTATATCATCACAACATCCATGAGTTTCATACTTACATTCTGCACGCTGCCATTGATGTCAAATAACGGAATATAATACCATCCATTACTGGAGAATAGGTATCATAGTAACCGATGCTGGGTCTCTGCGTGAACTCTTATGCTACTAATCTCACTGTGTTTCTTACCATTTCATTACGTTCATCCTATTTAGTTATGAACATCTACTTGTGTCTAATAGGCATGACGTCTAGAGGTGTCTTGACCACATGTCCAATGAATTTCCTCTTATTTAGCGAGTTTAGTTTAGCTTCAATTGTGCCCTTCCATTTATCCCAATCGAGATGACTTTTGCATCCAGTAATAGTCTTCGGTTTTGGATCTGAATTTTGATATGGAAAGCAACCCTAGATGCGAAGCAGCTGCTATTAGCACATACTTGTCTCAAGTATATTTCTCTAGTCTCCACATAATATATGGTGAATTGTTTATCTAATTTGAGTGGCATTCATTTTAGATCAATCAGCTCTACTTGATTTCCCAATCGGAAGAGTGAAAGAATCTAAGCTCCTAAAAAAGTTTTGGTAAGTAATGACAATATTTGCAAATGGAACTAACATGTATGTTGAGTTAATTGAAAGGTATAGTCCCGGAAGTTCGAATGGAGACATGGAAAGACATGACAAAAGATCGACATGGCTCAACACAAAGGTACAAGTAGTCTAGGATCCTTTTCACATTTTACTAGTCTCAGTGAATGGATGGAAAACCGGGTTTTAGGCTAGATGTCGTACTATAAAGAGAGATCATGACTAGTAGCTTGAAAGTCTTTTCTTGTGCCATTTGGATCAATTAAAAGTCATGAATGAATTTGAAATAAATTTCTAAAGCCATATGTGCATTCTCAGGAAAAACGGTGTGACCGTAGTTGTGGGGCGGTACTATCGTCTAGCGGTACGACCACAACAAAAGTGCGGTAGTATTGCACCCCGGTGTGTCCGAAAAATACATAGAGGTATGTTATTTTCAGAGAGGTGCATTTTAGGGCATTTTACTCATCGGGAAAATGGTAGGACCGCAGATCAGGAATAGTACTACCGCAACACGGTAATACCGGCCCCTGTGAGGGTGGTAGTACTGCACCAACTATTAATGGCTAGTTTAGATGTATTTAATGCATATAAAATAGCCGTTGAATAGTAGGTGTGGTAGTACCGGTCGATACATAGCGGTACTACCGCACCTACTGAAGGGTATAAATACCCCCTCACCAGCTCAAGGACAAGGACACAAGACCTCATTGAATATATTTCAACTAGTTGTGCACTCTCCACACCTCATTTAAGGTTGTTGAGATCAATTCAAGTGCATTCATTCATTTAGTTAATCATTGGCACTTGAATTCCTTCAAGCGAAAGCCATGGTTTATTACTTTTGATGTTTGCCAGCACCTAAATGGCTTAGAGGAGGTTTGTGCTAAGGCCTGACGCCGATTATGAGTGATCTCTTCAAGTGATCTCTTTAAAAGAAGATTGTGATGAGGCCTAACGCCGATTATGAGTGGTGTAGTGCTCGCCATCTCTGGAGCGGAGGAAGAACAACCCTAGTTGATTTGAGATCATTAGGCTTAATTCGTGGAGCTAGTCCAATCTGTTTGGGTTTACCTTAATGTGAACTAGCAAAGACTAGCAAGTCTTTGATACTAGGGGAAAACATCACGTGTCTTCATTGTGGTTATCTCTTTGTCTCTACTATTTCGCATATATATTTCTAGGTATTGTACTTGAATTAAATTGTGAAGCTAGAAAAGTATTTGTAGAGACATTGATTATGGTGTCTTAGTGGACATTGAAATATTTAGGACTTGTCTTGTGCTAGAAATCTTGTTTAGTCCACGTTGATCAATGCGAAAAATACATATTCAAGGGATAAAATAATATATTATTAAAAAATCATAAATATAGAATTGATACAATCATCTTCATAATCGCCTCTAGGGCATATCACTAACATTTGGCTACCACAGCAAGGTTGTGTGTGTGCTACACCTATCCAGAGGGCAAACAAAGAAGGGATCAGCAGACAAGAAAGAAGAGGAAGAGATGGAAGCTGAGCTTGCCGCGCCATCAAACGGGCCGAAATCTTTTCCCTTGCTAGTTCATTGATTAGATCAAGTATGGATTGGAGATTAGTGCGAATGGATGCAGATTATTGTGGTTAGAAGTCGCCAAAAACCCCAGTTATTAGATTGATTTCATGATAGTGTCTTGTAATGCAATTCCACACAAAACTAGGTTTTGGCAAAAAAGATTTTAAAACAGCCCCTTCCCTAGTTGGCCTCCTTAGATCCTACAAACGGCCTTGCCAGCATATTTGATGTGTGTAGATTACTAAACTGCAAAATGGCATACCTTAGTTAATTTCGTATGAAGAATAAATTTGCCAATGTGTTTTTAGCATCCTATGCTAGCAATATACTAGATTTACTGTACATGACTAACTAATTTTCACCAAATTGCATAGACGGTGAGAAGCAACATGTTGGACTCGTAATTTCTTAGGAACACAAGGAACTGATTGCCCAGTATATGTTATTCTTTCTGGTGGAAAGTGAGCTAAGAGTGACAGAACAGAATTAGCATCCATGCACAATTCTCTGACATGACACAAAATTCTAGAAGTTATCTTCCTTCTCTAAGTAGTATAAACTAATCAAATTTGTGTTCCTCACTGCGACTTGATGTGTCAAAATATTATTATCTACAAATAAAAATAGAAGTGTTGATATCTAGATCATGATTCTCACACAAGTTAAGTTGCAGCGAACTAAAGAAAATAAGTAGAACTTGAATGGCATAAAGGAGACAATGTCCTGTGAACGTCTTTGGAAACCAGTCTCGGTCGAGGGATGGCTGGTCACTGTTATATAAACCTAATCTACAATATGAACTATGAAGAAACCAAAGGTAGCAAAAGCTATGGCAGTCAGATTTTCAACGCAAGGGTTCTTGGGAATTGCTTGAAAGCATGGTTGCAATCACGACCTTGATTTTTTTGTATTGCTCCGTATGTATAGGTTACAAGTACAGGAGTCATACTTTCTCAAGAAAAAAAAAGTACAGGAGTCATTGTCCTATACATAAGTTATACATTTGCTATCGTATACAAGGTGGAAACAAACTGATAGTCCGACAAGGTGCATTGTTGCTGGTCCGGCACAGCAATAGAGTTGGTTCTTGTGCTCTCTTTGAGTTAACACAAGGAAATACATAGATGATTGATGCCGTGCATACATTTTTTCTCTTTGTATTCATGCAAATGCAGTATATGATAGAAAAAATTATGTTCTGGAGCATAGAAGAAATATATGACAGGTCAGGAAAACTGATACACTTTTAAGGTGTATCGGACACCTCCTGAATGACTTCAGTCCAGTCCTTGACAGCTGCAACCCATTTCAATACGAAATTTATCATGCTTCACAAAAGGAAAGTTTTCTTATAATTGCTCTCAAGAAATTGTGTAGTTCAATCATGTAAGGTACAAATTGATCTTTTGTCCTTTCATAATCTGCCCGCTACTTGGTAAAACTTCATCTTCTTAATTTGTAATACAATATGGAGTACCATTCAAAACACCGCTACTTTCAAACATATAACAGTTTAAACCTTGTAAAAACATGTTGACAAAGAGAAATTTTTTGGTTAGAGTATAAAATTTTGGAGGTAAAAGTCCAAATTAGGCACTCAACTATAAAATCGGTTATTTAACTCCCTTAACTTTGAAAACCATTGCAATTTAGAACCTGACTATGGTATTTGTATTGGTTTTGCTTACGTGGCATCTGACTGGGCTTAATCTGTTGAATTAGCAAGCCAATGAGACATGTTAGCAAACCACCTCACCCAATGAGTCAACAAGTTAGCTAAAAAGTTTTTTTAAAACAAATTCTTCTCTTTCTCCTCTCCTTCTCTCTCTCTCTCTCTCTCTCTCTCTCTCTCTCTTCTATCCTCTCTAGTGGGTCCTACTTTAATCTCATGGAGACATTGCAAAATCGCATGGAAAACCCTCATCAAAGTGTGATTTATACCGGTTAAATGTCCTATTTATTACTAGATGATCCAATATGGATTTTTGTTAAAGTAAAGGAAGTAAATTGGAGTATTGTTTCCAATTTTGGAACAGTACAGCAACAGTTCCCTTTCTTGGTTGTTCATTGTCATGAACAGCACAAATATAACATCTTCAGTTGTATATATTGGAACTTGTTTGGACAAGATCATTGGTGTTTCCAGAGCCAACGATGATGAGCAGATTGGTTTCTTTGCCAGAGCAGATTGGGTTCGAATCATCTCCAATCGGCAACGAGATGCTTATCATTTTGAAAACAAAAGCCTAATTTGACTAGGACCATTGTACGGAGAGAAGGATGCTGTAACGACCTAATTTTAGCTTCTAAATAAACATGCATAATTTTTCATCAATGTCTAAAAAATTATGCATTTTTAAGATTTTTCCAAATCCTTGTTGGAGTTTAAGATTTTAAAATAAATTCCTTGCCCCAAAAATGTGAGTTCAAAATTTCTAAAAGTAAATTCGATGTTGATGAATTGTTCTTCAAAATCTTGGATGCAAATACCTCTTGAAATTCAAACTCAAATTGAAATCAGAAATTAAGTTTAAATACTTATTTTCCCTTTCGGGCCGAAATCCACTCACGGCCAGCCCGCTTTTCCCTTTTCCTTCCCCACTGTAGCCCAGCTGAGCTGGCCTGCTCCACACGTCTACTCGCTAGCCCAACCTCGCGCCCCCTCTCTCTCACATGTTGTAGAAAACTAGGCCCCACGGTCCTACCTATCAGGTTGCATTGTGTTCTTCCTCCTTCCTTTTTCCCTCGCGCGCGCCTGAGCACATCCACTAGCATGTGTTAGTGTGCATGCCTTGCATAGAAGTCCTACCTATGTAGCTTTGGAATACTATATGTCTCCTTAACCGAAGGGAAAGTCCCATATTCGGTCATCTTCTCATGTGTCACACTAGTAAGGGCAGAAGAACTGAAGTATGGATATGGAGAGAACTGTGGTGTACTCTCTCTATAAGCCTCTTCTTCCCTTCAATAATATAATTCACAAGATCTTTCACACTACCAAAATATTTATGTTGAAGTGTAGCGGCGATCTAAGAATCCAATTCTCTTTTGAAGTATGTCTTCACTGGTAACACTGACCCAACGTAATGCATCTTGTAACTCAAAATAATATTCTTGCACAATATTACTCCCTTGTGTGGTACTCTCCAAATAGCGAAATAATCCCTACGCATAATAGGATGGCACAAATTCTCTCCTCATGAGTGCCTTCAAATCTGATCAAGATTTAATGAAATCGTTTTCAAATCGTTGATGCCACTAACTATAAGTATAATTTTCAAATTCTCTAGTGGCACGCATCACCTCTTGGTTTTTAGAAATCTTTTCAAATCTGAGCACTTTCTCCATTTGCCATTCCCATTCAAGATACTCCTCTGGATCTTCAGTGCTATAGAAAGAATTAGATCTATCTTCTTCTTGTTGTGGATGAAGTGCCCGCACAATATCATTCATGATGTTCGAGCATAACACTTTCATTTGATGATTGAATTCAATGCGGTGATCTTGCATATCCATCTTGAGTTGTTCTTTCAAGGTGGAAGAAGTGGCGGCGAACTCATTGCGCAAAGTCCCTCTCAAAGTTTGGAATTAAAAACGACTAGCTAGGGTATGCTCCTCTCCCATATTATCGTCTCCACTTGTCATGATTAGTGATACAAAGAACAAATAAATACCACAACATATATATGATATGTGGAGTTCACTCAATCTCACTTTTTCTTTTTCCAAGTAAAGTTCTTACTTTTCCAAAGTGAATTGAGGCCAAAAAGAAACTTACACTTGGTGGTGGCTATAATAGCAAGTGATGATCAAGCGGATTTAAAAGTGACTCACAATTGCACAACAAAGGATATTTTGTGGAGCTTGGTTAGGAAGTATTTATCCTACACAATCTGAATTTCACGATGTTATAAAATTAAGTAATAATTCAAGCTAGAAAGTATTATCTATATGCTGATCCAATAGATATAAGTGAAGTATATGAACACACGCACAATGATCAATATGACTTAATGCAAACAAAAGAATGATCTAAAAAAACAATCGAAAAAGATTAGCTCGTTTTGCATTAAGTACTAGGAGAGACGCTAGCCAATTGTAATAATATGAATTTAAGGGCACAAGATTGCTTAAAGAAATTAAATACACAATCTGAATTTATGGACTAAGTTTAACTCACCCAAATTCGGCCAATGCTTTCTTTTCCTTTCTTTTCTTTTTCTTTTCTTTTTCTTTTTCTTTTTTTTTTGCTCAAGTCGTGGCTTGTCTTTTTTTTAATCGGCTATCTCTTTTTAACTCAAAGGCCAAATTAGGTTTAATTATTCCTTGATTCTGCGCAAGTCCAATGTTGTTCAACAATGTGTATATAATTCTAGAACAGCCCTAAAGCAATTATCAAAGACTAATCTCAAGTGTCAAAGAATTTAAGTGAAGATATCAACAGATGCTCAGAATTCAAACCGCAACAAACTTTCGACGGTCTGAACGTATTCAATTAGGATTCTTTACGGCGCACAACTTCGTGGTGGCTAGGGTTTTTTGCGACCGATTCAAACAAGAAAAAGAAAACCCAGATGTATTTGGATATGATATTTTTTCAGGATACGCAAAGATCTTACGTGGACAGTAAGAACAAGATTTCAAAAGAATAAATTGAATCTATTGTTTTTTTGGATGCTAATTGAAAGATCAACTAGCGGATTTTCAAAGAATAAAGATGCAACGATAAAGATACGCAAAGGACATGATGATCAGTATGTAAACAAAATTTCTAATGGATCAAGACTTAATAAAACTTACAAAAATAACAGATGCGAAACTAGGGTTTGGATTTTTTTGTGAGGCAATTTTCGGCTATATGGACTATAGGACAGGAAGTAATGAAATGAAAAGTAAAGGGATAAGATTCTACCGATTAAACCGCACTCTGATACCAAGATGATACAGGGTCGCCCGATCTTCTCAACGTATGATGGATACTCATGGGATTTTTGATGAATCATAGGAATCCTCCAATTCCAGTGCAAGAGACAAACACTCTTTAATCCGCCAAAATACACTCGCGTCGATTTCGTCGACCACCAAGCGAAGATCTATCGTGCACTTAATTCCCAGCGGAAAGGCTGAACGATCTTGATTGGAGAAACTCTCTAATTCTTCACGAAACTCGAGCACAAACAATAGTAGATTTATTCTCAAAGGTGGTCTGAGCCTTAAGGCTGCCAATACATGGCTTATAGCCAATGGGGACGTCCATAGAGTCCCTAAACATAATACAACTCAACTCTATATTGTTTTAAACTCAAACTCTAACAAAAAAGGAAACTAGATTTTACTACCGTCACATTATTTCAGTCATAGCGGTTGACTCATGATGAATTTGGAGGTGGAGCTAGATCCATTGCGTAGCCTTTGAAATTATCTTTCCAACGAGTACAAGAACACCCGAATCAGACTCCATTTGTGAAAGTTATGGCCTTTTTAGTAACTGTCTATCGCACTGTCCCGAACTGAATCCGAATTGAATTCTGAGTTGAATTCGAGTTTGAATCCAGTTGGACTTGTGGGAGGTACGAATTAGGCTTGAAAATCTTATCCAAAACTTGTACTTTAAGTTCTTGGGCTCCTCCCTTTTACTCTCCCACCACATAGGCTTTTTTTCCTCTCAGTTCCAATATCTTCTATTTGACATACCTGAGAATGCACCATATGATAACATGAAATAGTACTCCATCCTTATGAATAACAATATTATGTTTAGTTTGGAATAAGTTCACCTAACCATATTTCATACGGCTCAATAATTCTTTCCAGTTGAATAATATATTTAATTGAAAAGTACAAGACACATGCGTATTCGCATCAGAACAAATCATCAATTGTACTTCAACTTACAGGGCAAACAAATAATTTGAGGATTACAAGAGATTGATCGGAGTGAGGAAATTGGCGGAGCTTTATCAAGACGTGAGAATAGTGAGTGGCTAGCTATTGGGGCCTCAAGGATGTGGCCACGTGGAGAAGGAAAGAGGAGCAGTTAGGGTGTGAGACCACGAGCAGTTTGGGGGAGTGAGCCGGCTGACGACATATGTCCACATATCAGTGTATGTCAAGAGGAGATGCTGGAGTGCACTGCAGTAGTGATAAGAAATAGAGAGATAGTGAATGGATAAACTACTCTTTTATATTAGTAGAGAAATTGGGCACCTCAATTCTCAATTTCTCCTGCTGGGTAATCTGAACCGTTCATTCCAATTGGACTGTGGAAACAGGGTATGGGCACAGCCATGCCTTTTTTTCCCCTTTTGCGAAGGAAAGGGTACGATATTGTGATAGTATCAGCAATGTGCTCTCTCTCTCTCTCTCTCTCTCTCCACAGGTCTTCAATTGGAAAACTAAGATCAGCGTGATTGAGGTTTGGAATCTCGGCAATGCGAACTATTTAAAGGAAGCCTCAAGTTCGTAGAAAGAAGCATTTTCATCTTGAAAAGTAAAGGGAAGAAATTAAGCGAAACTTCTCCGATCTAATCTTGAAGAGGCAAGTTAAACACAGCTAAAGAGATCATCACAAATGACGAAAGCAATGATCTGCGTCCAGTCACCCTGATGTAGTTTTCCTTTTCTTTTTCTTTTTAAACACAGCCCGGGTTCCAATCTCCTACTGGCAACAACTTCTTTCTCTCTACTCACCCTGACGTTGTTTTCCTTTTCTTTTTCTTTTTAAACACATCCCGGGTTCCAACCTCCTACTGGCAACAACTTCTTTCTCTCCCACGTAGCTAATGTCTCCGTTGATTTTTACTTGACACGATTTAACTTATGTGGTCTCTAAAATCAAATTTTGACCTTTAATTTCTTTGGTAATATTTTGTTCATAGCTACAAAATCGTAATCATAAGAGTTTTAAAATTCGAATCCAACAATATCACTTTGTGTCATATAATCTATATATTGTTAGATTTATTGTAGGTCAATTTTTGCGGAGACTAAGTCTTGAAATGCGTGAATACTTTATAAAATCGAGAGGGTGTATCTCATAATGCATTGAAAACTGAACTCCAGTGGTTACGTAAGATGAAAATAAGGCATGTAGGTGTACAAAACTGGTTTTTTTTTGTTTTGTCTTTTTGAGTTATCACTTTCTCTTACAATAACTAAATTTTAAACGGTACATCTTTTTATTATGGGGTCTATATAGATTGTAGTACTCACTATACTAAGTTCAATTATATCTATCAAAATCATATGCGACTGCTTTCCTCTGTATACTCTCTCGTAAACCACCAGAATTCAAAAATCATAAGCCAAATGCCAAAGCCACAGTCCAAAAGAACCCCATATGCCAATGCATCTAATATATTTGATGACTTCTTAATTGATTTTTTTTAAATTTGACATATCTGATAGTTGATACTACAAAAAGAATCAGTAGCATTTATTCTGGATTTAAAAGATGGTGTTGAACAAACAAAAATTTGACATATTTGATAGTTGATACTACAAAAAAAAAATGGTGTTGAAGGACTAGCATGATTGTTTAACAAACAAAAATTTTGAGGAACCACAAATTACTGAGATTGCTGGCCAAAGCTGAGCTCACAGCAGCACTACTTAATCTTTCTTCCAGACCCGTCTGAATTCGTAAAGAATGAAAATAAAATTTGGAAAAATAAAATTGCATCTAATAACAACATACCAACATGGTTGCAAGAGAATCATTTAGACCATAATGGAACATATCTGCTTGGGAATCTCATAGCAGGAAAACACATTTTAGCATAAACAAAACAAGAAACAAGTTCATTCCAAGTTATTTATACGTGATAACAACTAACATGAAAGTAGTGTCGAATCAGGAAGATGAATAATTCTGTCTGTTTGCATAGTCCTATCCTACCAAATCTGACATAGGTCCCAGCCATAGGAATCTGCCACCCAACACCTGAGGGCTTTCACATTTCGTCCATTTCACGGTATCTGATATATGCTTACACACCCACATGTTGATGTGAAGATCATAACAGCATCCCTTTTCCGTGAAGCGGAAGGTTAACTATTTTTTCGCAAAAAAGATATCATTAAGTTTGATTGTGGTACCAGCCGACCATCCCACGCATAAACATCATCATGTGCATGCAATATCATAATTTCTTGTTTGTAGGGCTCCTTCCTCAGTATGTCGTGCAAAACCATCCTCCATGTGGAGCATCTTTGGAACCATGCAACCATCCAGTTATATCATCAACATGTACATGCAGTCCCCTCATAATTCCTTATTTGTATGGCTCCTCCACATCATCTTTGAAACCTCTTTGGAACCAAGCAACCACTCCAGTTATATCATGCTTTCAGTTCTCTCTGGAGAAGTATATGACGAACATGTAGATAATGCACTAAATCAGCATCCGTAGAAAAAAAACGAATGCTGTTTACTCCACAAGATGCACATTTCCAATACCAAGTTGAACATCTCAAAAAAGACCAAGCTGAATAACAGGACAGCCATCAAACCATCTACAAGAACAGGGCTTGCAATATGAATCAACATAACTGATGATGTCACATCCAGTTCGGCATGAGATATGTCATCATACGGCTTCAAAACTCACTGTGTTGTTCACAAGAAACCATGCACATATTATTCAAAGGTTGGCGGTCGCAGTATATACCCAAATCACACTTTCATGTAGGCACATATAGGGTAAAATACTATCAAAAGGACAAGCAGATGATGATTCAACACATCAGCAAAATCAACTATGGCAGTCCTGCTGCATGTTCAGCAACCCATAAAACTCAGGGTAAAGCATTTTAATGCACATAATTGCTACCCTGATGTATCTGCATTCACATCCTCTTGCGGTTGATACTTGACACTTCACCACTAGCTCGTTCGATCAACTTTTCATTTGATATTTGCTATTAACTGGCATCCATTCATGTCAAAGTCTTCCACTAGTGCACTTCAAACTTTAACACACCT
This sequence comes from Melocanna baccifera, assembly GCA_036346265.1. Taxonomy (NCBI): domain Eukaryota; kingdom Viridiplantae; phylum Streptophyta; class Magnoliopsida; order Poales; family Poaceae; genus Melocanna; species Melocanna baccifera. The sequence goes on along the minus strand of CM070688.1, from coordinate 11,582,441 downwards.
ATACCACGTGAATTTTCCGCATTTTATATCTTTCAAGAAAGAGTGATTGCAGTAATCTGGCAGAGTAAGTTATCAATGCTTTGGGTAAACCTCAGAATGCCTGACATTACGTAAAGTTTGTGCAACAACAGAGATCTCAGGACATGGCTCAGTCAACTTTCCCATTACTCTGTGATTCTCTCCTTTTGGCTTGGATCTGACGGACACATTCCGCAACCAAAACACTAAAATTTGGGGAGATCCTACCGGTAGGGGGTGGATTAAAGCCAACCTTCTTATAAGCTTGTGCTATGTTCTTCTGAGTTCTTTGCAAGTGAACATTGCAAAGGGAGGGAACCGAAGCTTTTAGAATGGGCCTGCTGCAAGGAATTTGGCCAATCTGTGCACCACTGAAACATCATCGAAAAATCTTCTTAGCATGCTAACTATAAAGCTCATTTAAATACTTAATATAAAGAACGTAGAAGAAATGGAAAGTAATCTCAAAACTTAATTAGGTCCATTGGTGGTAAGCCGAACCTTACAAACAGAAAAATGTAAATCAAACAGAAAACTGAAGCCAGGTATCTGACATACACAACCCAAATCACTACCTATTAGTCAAACCGAATCAGAGAAATAACCCAATCAAATTGCGTTTGAAAAAAAATTCACCTCAATAGTCAATACTAATAAACCCAGAGGAAACATGGAGAAGCCAATTTTGACACAGAAAACCAGCCATACTACAGTGAATCTAAATATTCCATTTCAAAAAAAACAGAGAGAGAATACCTAGGAGGAACTAGGTATCTTTTCAATTAAGAAGAAAATAGGCAACAAATTCAAGCAGAAGAGGACTTGAACCTGGGTGGTGGGGGCATACACCCGCACCTCCCATCAATTGAGCAAGGCTCAGTTCCGTAAATATTTCATTTCCAAAAAAACATAGGTTGGTTATTGAAATCGATGGATCCAACTTCCCCAAACCATAGAATATATGTACAACTTCCCATCAAATTTTCTAGTTATTCAAAACTTCATCAAACCAAACATAACCATACAGTTTGTATTATTGTACTTCGCTACAGGAGCAAGAATCAACAGATGATTCAAAAGGCAAAGCAGATAATATCAATCACAGCAAAACTCGATAATCTCACATTGTTTTCTGCAGCTGAAACTGTAAAACATTTTCCTCATCTCTGTGTTACACCCGGATTGGGTATGATTTGACAGGGAACTTCTGTTTTCAGAAATAATGATATAAGCTTTTTGTATGGTTGGGCTTATTTTCCAGATTTCATCTCGTTCCTTCTATATTGGATAAGACATGACCCAACACAGATTGCTACCAAATAGACCTTAAGCACTAGACAAATCAAATGTTGCCAAGAAAAAATAAGGTAACACTGAATTGGATCATCTGCCTTTAGTTTATACTCCTATTTCATTAGGTAAGGGAACTCCTTTCAACCATCCGCTACCGTACTATCAGGACCTACTCAAACGGACAGGCGGTTAAAAAATTTGAGGCTTTCATCCTTACTGTGAGAAAATATCAATTTATTCCACACCTTAACCTCAAGCAAAGCTGATCATCAGTGAAACACAAATCAATTTATTCCACACTGGCTGATCATCAGTGAAACACTTGCCCTCTGCCCGTCTGAGCTGCATGACAGAGGATAGTGTTACCCTATACCCACACTGGATTCTTATCACAAGTTTAGTTCACACATTTAATTATAATTAAGATTTAAGACCCTTGACTTCTTGCCTTGGACCCAAAATAATTACCGTCGATGTTTTAATATCAATTTTATATATGATTTCTTGGATTCGTGGGAAGTGCTCAAAGCTCTTGTATGATCATGCAGAACGAAGACACGAGAATTTTATCCAGGTTTGGGCCATAAAAGAGGAATCGTTTGTAGAAGCTGTGCTGGTTGGTGTATTTGCCGGCTATGAAACTGGCATTGTACACATTTCTTAATCAACTCTTTGGCGTCATTGAGGGCTGATGGCCAGTAAAAATCTTGTCGAAAGGCCTTACCGACCAGCGTTCTATAGGAAACATACACTCCATAGATGCCTCCATGTATGTTATTGAGGAGTTACAACCTCTCTTTCTGCGATATACATCGCATGAGAATACCCTAAGTACTCCGCTTGTAGCGTACCCTTTCGATCAAAGTATACATCTTGGCTTTGCGGGGCAAACGATCTGCTTCCAAATCATCCTCGGGTATAGAACCCTTTTAAAGATACTCATAGATGGTTGACATTCAAGTATCTTCGCACTAAATAGATGTCATCTTATTAGGAGTTGTTTCTAGCCCTTCGACCAAAGACGGTTTTCAGAGTTGCCCTAAGAAGACTCCTGATGGTACTGGCAATCGGGAAGAAACTATTTGAGCTAACTGATCTGCGAGAAAGTTATCCTTTCGAGGTATATACTGTAACTCGAGACCGAAAAAGTGCTTTTCTATCCTGCGAACTTTGGACAAGTATTGAGACATGGTCGAACTCGAGCATTGATGCTCTTTCCGACCTGATTCACGACTAGTTGAGAGTCTCCTCTCACAAGTAGTCGACGAATCCCGAGCACTTTAGCGACTCGTATGCCAGCCAACAAACCTTCATATTCAACCACATTGTTTGTAGCTGGAAAGAGTAATTAAATGACATATTTTAAGGTCTCTCCCGCAGGAGATTCCAAGACCATCCCAGCCCCCGAGCCACTTAACGTGAGTGACCTATCGAAGTACATCTTCCACAGGTTATGGGAATCGTACTGTTGGGGATCCTAAACAGGTTCAAGATTTATCCATTCAGATTCAGGATTAGATCTGGGATTTAATAGTTGTTAGGAACACGAAATGGAGATCGAACTCCCCAAGTTCCACCGACCATTTTACCATGCGTCCCATTGTTTCCCTACCTTGGAGGACCACTTCTAAGGGAAACTCGGACGGCATAATAATGTTGTGCGCCTAAAAATAATACCTTATTTTCCTCAAAAACATGAGGGCATATAATAGCTTTTGGACCTACGAGTAGCGCTCTTTAGGCCCATGTAAGACTTCGTTTACATAATATACAGGTTGCTGGACGTTGTCACATTCTACAATGAGTACAATACTTATTGCCTATAGCATGGCGGAAAGATACATGAGTAGCGTTTCGTTTGGTTTCGAAGAAACCAGTATAGGAGTACTTGTAAGATATATCTCGATATCCTCTAAGGCATTATTAGCCTCCTTCGACCACTCGAAACCTTCATATTTCCTGAGAAGCTTAAAGAAAGGAAGTCCTTTCCCACTCAGGTGTGCGATGAAATGACTTAGAGCCGCTATGCAGCCAGTGAGCTTTTGAACTTCTTTCTTCATCATTAGAGGGCGTATCTGTTCGATGGCCTTGATTTTTTCAAGATTTGCTTCAATACCCCTCGCTGAAATGAGGAATCCGAGCAACTTTCTTGAAGAAACTCCGAATACACATTTCTCGGATTAAGTTTCAAGCGATGTTTTCTGAGGTTATCGAATGTCTCCTGTAGGTCTGAAGTGTGATTAAGTCGTTTGATGCTCTTGACAACTACATCATCAATATAGGCTTCTAGATTGCGACCCATTTGATGTATAAAAGTCAGTTGCATCAAATGCTGAAAAGTTGGATTGGCATTTTTCAGATCGAATGGTATTTTAACATAACAAAATATTCCAAACGACGTGATAAATGCGGTCTTCTCTTCATCTTCTGGTGACATACTAATCTGGTGATAACCAGAGTATGTATCTAGAAAACTTATCATTTCAAAACCAGCAGTAGAGTCAACCAACTAATCGATACGAGGAAGTGAGAAATTATCCTTTGGACAAGCTTTTTTAAAATCAGTATAGTCTATACACATACACCACTTACCATTAGACTTTTTTACCATTACAGGGTTAGCCAACCACTCAAAGTGATCGACTTCTCTTATAAAACCTGCTTTTAATATCTTGTCCAATTCTGATTTAATAACTTCTCACCGATCTGGTGCAAATCTCCGTAATTTCTGTCTTATGGGCTTCTTATCAGGCCGTAGAGCTAGCCTGTGCTCGATCACCTCCCTGAGGACTCCGGGCATGTCAGATGGTTGCCACTCAAACACATCTGCATTTATTAGGAGGAAGGTGATGAGAGCGTCTTCTATGTAGGGTCAGAAGTAACTCCGATATGAATAGTCTTCGAAGGCTCCACTCAATCCAGAGGAACCTCCTTGACTTCCTCATTCGGCTTCAGCACGGCTTTAGACTTCGAGTGCTTGCTTAAAGGCTGTGTCGTAATAGCTTCTCGAATTGGTGGTTGGCCGACCATCTCGAGGGGCTTGCGGTCATATGTTAGCGCCATTTTCTTGTCACAGTGAATGGTGATTATTCCCTTGGGACTTGCAACTTAAGACATCGATAGGCATAATGAACAACTATCAGAAAACGTGCCAAGGTCGGTCGACCGAGTATGGCATTATATACCGTATCGAAATCAACCACGTCAAAGGAGATCTTCTCTGTCCTGAAGTTGCTCGGAGTACCGAACGTTACGGGCAGAGAAACTTGGTCAATAGGCTTAGCCGAAGATCCTGGTACGATTCTATGAAAGGAATACTGCGCCGGTTTTATTTTGTTTCAAGAAACCTGCATCTCGTCTAGCGCGCTAACGAATAAGATATTTAAAGAACTGCCACCATCATTTAATATACGATGAACTTGGCAATTGTTGACGGTGGGTTCGCCATAATAAAAAACCGACCAGGTCTAGTCAAAGGGACCGAATAGTCATCCCTCTCGAAAGAGATGGTAATTTCCAACCACTTCAGAAAGTTATTGACAAGGGAGGCATTAACAGAGTTTACCTCTCGCTCAACGGCCTTATACTGCCGCTTTAACTCGTACGCGGACGAACCATCGTAGATGTGCTCAATTTTATGCTTCGGGCTTTGGAAGGGCATATCTTTATCCTCGTCCGAGTGTTTCCGACCACTCGATTGTCCCACTTCCTCCAGTGTGGGAAGTGGTCCCTTAACAGAATAGTAATCCTCGAACTTTCTTTGGAAAACTCAGCAATTGCAAAGGTCGTGGCCCTCCTTATGAAGTGGGCAACACCTAGGCTTGCTGTCTCTTCGAGTGGATGCCTTGCCTTTGCCTCGATTAAGGTATTGCTTGGGGTTATGAGGCTTCTCATCACCTACAACCAAGACTTTCTGTGAGGAATTGACCTAGGACTTCTAACTTTTAGCCTTGTTCTTGGACCTCTTGAATTTCTCTTTCTTCTTTCCACCTTCGCCTTCCCTTTTATTACCCCGATTGGCTTGATCAAGTGTTTTTGTCCATTCAACTGCCTCAGAGGCAGTCGCATAATGATCAGCCATCTCGAAGAGCTCTGCAACGGTGGTTGGGGGACGCAAGGCAATGTCTTCAGTGATTCTCTTATTTTGGACTCCCTGCTCGAATGCCCTACTGATGGAGGCGTCAGAGACTTCTAAAATCGAGTTACATACCTGGTGAAAGCGCCTGACGAACTGTCGTAGGGTCTCACCACTATTCTGTCACATCCGTTGCAAGTCATCCTCTTTCCCTGGGCAGTTGTACGTCCCTTGGAAATTGGCTAATAGTAGATCTCAAAGATGCCTCCATGAATGGATCAACTCGAATAGTTGGTTAAGCAACCAAGACCGAGCGGACCCCTCGAGCACTGTCGGGAGGTAATTTGCCATAACATGCTCATCACCTCCAACTGCTCATACCGCAGCCATGTAAATCTGAAGGAACTCAATGGGATTCTGAGTCCCATTAAACTTCTCCATGTTCACTGGACGGAAACGTGGCGGCCAGCGTACTGCTCGGAGTTCGGGTATAAAAGCTCGACACCCGATAACCACTTCTTGACGTCTCTTTTGCGAGAAAGGGTAATTCGGATCAGTGAGGGACCATAGTCAGCGATGCCCGATGGTAGATTAACCTGACTAATAATAGGTCTGATCTATACGAGGATAATACTCCCCGAATTCCATCTGCCGCTGCAGATTCCTTGGCTAAAGAGGAGATTAACCGTCTACTTGGTCAATCAGTCGATCCGGAGTCCCTCGAGGAACCCTTCTTCGACTGGATTTATTACTAGGCGACCACTGTAAACTGTCATCATATCAAACCATGCGTGGAGAGTTCTGTGAGTGACTAAAAGCGGTCATGTTCGTCCGACTCCTGGAATTGTGCCGGCGAGGCTGCTCGAACCTATCCATCATCTTGCAAAGTCTTCGCGCAATCTCCTCAGCAAAGTAGTCGTAACCGCGCACCCGAGCAAGTTCTGGAGCCGGATTCTCGAGAAGGTCATTGATGTGTTGGAGCTCTCGAGCCTCTTCAGACTGATACTGGACGCACCCGGGCGAAGTTTCTTGGGCAGCTAGTAGTCTCCTCCGATATTCAATTTATGAGGTAGGTTGCAGCCGCCTCAGAGGAGAGCCATTATTTATAGGATTTCTTCCATGCTCATCAGAGAATTGATCCTGTTCATCGTTGGAGGTCTCCACGCCACCCTCAAAAGAGGAGGGAGAGTGTGTTCAAGGGGAAGTCTCGTAAGAGCCTCCATCGGGTATGTGATGAGGATTTGAAGGGAGGGCCGTAACCTCCTGTCTAGAACCTCGACCTCCGATGGAGGTCAACTTGTCTGAAGAAACCTCGAGCGACAGCATATCGCGACCAGGAGTAAACCCCGCCAAGTAAGGGAACTCTGAGTTATAATCATCTTTGACGAGAGAAGCACTCTGCGACCGGATGGACGAACCCTTAGGGTGCAAATCCCTTGGAGATTCCAGCGGAGTGTCACCATCAGCAGGCAATGCCAATGTCCCCGACTCTAGTTCTCTAGGATTGGCTAAAACTAGTTTGGTCGTTGCCGTTGGTGCACTTGGACTCCTTGGGGCGGAGTCATGGTCGTATTGCGAGCACTGCTCGCCATCAGACTGATTCTTACCACTAGGGGAAAACGAGTTCTCTCGTGGGCGCACTACTGTGGGGGATTTGGATCCCTCCTTAGTCTTTCCCGCAGTGCAGTGGAGTCTCTGGAATCCTCTGACGAACCAGTTCTTCTCATTCCATTCTCTTGCCATGATCGCATCAGAAGGCAGAGAGCTCGCCAACAAGGAGTTTACCGGAGCCTTGAAAGAAACCTTCCCTACAGACGGTGCCAACTGTCGATGTTTTATCAATCTTACGTATGATTTTTTGGATTCGGGAGAAAGCGCTCAAGGCTCTTGTATGATCATACATAGTGAAGACCAGGGTTAACAATTTCACCGACATTTCGGCAAAAATTCTTTTTTTCGTTCCTTTCATTGCCTGCCGAAAATACTACCATTCGGTCAAAAAAATTCGAATGTATTTGAGTTGGGTGCTAAACCAGGAAATCCCTTGCAGAGAAGCTGGCCCACAAGGCCACTCCGCACTCCCAGCCCAGGCCCAACTCCACACCAATCGATGGAGGCATGGAGCTATTCGGGTGGCTCAAGCTCAACCCTAAATTCCCCAATTCCCCATCCTCATTTCCTCAACATCACCACCCAACTGAGTGCCACCGCCGGGGAAGGTGAGGTGCTCGCCGGAGACCTTCACCTAGTTCTGGATCTTGTCGTAGCTGAGCGGTCATCTGATCGGCTCCTTATACGCCTCCAGCACCGAGACGAGGCATGTAGGCGGGGCAGTGTCACTCTTGGTCCTCGTAGTGCTTGTTGGTCTTGAGCTTCTTGATGGTGGCCTCATTGTCCAAGCAAGGGATGTAGTCCACGCCGGCGCTCGAGTTGCAAAGCTTCCAACTGAACGACGACGAGGCCGCACCATCACCCTCCTCCGCCGTCGGCTTCTTCTTGTGCTTCCGGTTGTTCTTCTCGGTGTGGTTCTTCTTCTCCTTGGTCGACTCCACCGCCTGAACAACCCGTTCTGCGGCATCCGCTCCGTCAGTAGCTCTGCCTGACCGTTCAGTAGCATCTCCGCCGCCACCGACAACTCCTACTGTTGCTGCTCTCCTTGCGTAGCCTCCATGTTGTCCATGGCTATTGTCATCGTCACCTTGGCCAATGGCGACCCTCCCCATCTCCATCCGCCTCGATGTGCGCTGAAAATTTTGTTAAATTTTGTCAAAATTCAAGTGATGTTTGAAAATTTTGTCCGAAATTTTAAACAAAATTTTGTTCATTTCGTCTGTTTCGCTGCATGATGAAAATTTTTTCAATCCGAAAGATTTTTCCTTGGTGAAGACACGAGAATTTTATCTAGGTTCAGACCTTCTCTTGAGATAATAATAACCCTACATCCTGTGCTATTTTTGCTGAGAAAAGGCATACAAGCATGGACAATGCGAGAAATTACACTGCTTACAGAACTGATTGCTCCCTACTGGGACCTATCTCTTCCTTAGACCTCCCCTTCTCTTCTCAAGATTTGTCCCTCATATTACCGTTGAATCGGCGGCGGTTGCTTCTTGCTAGAAGGCGCCTTCATACTTCGAGAGTTAACCGCTGAACAGCGGTTATCGTCAGAGAGACGTGGGCAGCAGTTCGCCGTAGGATAGTTGTTATCATAGAGACGTGGATAAGATCGTGTGTGGTTATGCAGTATAAATGTATGTTCTAACTGTCTCGTCAGGCTAACCCACTGTAAAAGTAAGTTAGTTGTAAATAGGAGAACAATCAGACAGATGTAATAGAACTCACAACCGAGTAGTCGTAGCGGGTCTTACGACTAGGTGTTTGTAGCAGAACTTATGACTAGGTGGTCATAACATAACTTATGACTATGTGGCGGTAGCATAACTTACGACTAGATAGTCGTAGAAGGACTTACGGTGTAGTCGCAATGAGACTTATGACTACTCTCTAAAATTTCCCTCTTATTATTAAGGGGTATATTCAGAGAATATGATGACATAATAAATAAGAGGATTATTATATCCTCGTCAATTACATAAAGGGAGCAGCACAGGACTCCTACAGGTCGCCGGGACCAATTCTAAGAAAGAAACATCAAACTTAAGCTGAAACTGAATAGATCGATGCTCAAATATACGCCACGCAATTGGAATAAATTTGAATAACACCTCAATTCAAACTCTTATCCATTATTGCCGGTAAACCCCTAAACCTGAGGTCCAATCAATTCTATTTTGAGCAAATCAGGGAATTTCTTGCACAAAAGACCCTATGCTCGATGAATCAACATCAGGAATTCAGGATAATCTCTCTCCCCAAGACAAAACACCATGAGACACAAACTGAGACAATCATCAGTCGATCCTATGCATTAAACCTCAATCTACATACAACAAACGGGAGCAATCTCTTTCTCTTTTTTTTCAAAATCAAACGGGGGCAATCTAAAATATTTCTCCCAAGAAACATGTACAAATCTGCTCAACACGAGACAAAGTCGTCCCCTTTCAAGAATCGCTAACCCTAGATGGCTAGATCCAGACCAGCGCCACGACCGAATGGGGGAGCCCTAACGACGCCAAGATCCAAGCTTTCCTCTGTACTATGAGGAAGAGAGCGTTAAAAGTCACACCTCTTGATGACGAAGGCGCAGCCCTTGTAGAGCTTCTGGTTGGGATCGGAGAGGATGTGGGAGTGACAGAACCTGGCCATGGGCATGGCCCGCACCTTGCACCCAGTGAACCCGCACTTCTTCCTCCTCGGCACCGCCGCCGGCCCAGGCCTCGTGGCCTCCACGCCCCCTCCGACCGCCGGCGGCTGCTCGGCCTCGAGCGGGCTCCGGCCGAGTTCCCACACGTACTGGCGGTGCCGCGCGCGCACCTCCTCGGCCATGGCCCAGTACAGCCGGCAGTACACGCCCGCGAGACGCGCCGCGCGGCGGCGCCTCCGGCGCAGCACCTCCTCCCGGGTGAGCGCCTCCGCCGTGGCCTCCATCTCCGGCGACGGCGGGTCGCCAGGGGACCTAGGGTTTCGTGCCTCCGCCTCCCCCGCGGGCACCGGTGCCGGCGCCAGAGGGGCCTCGGGGTTCGTAGTGAGTGGCGTCTGGGAGGAGTCCATGGCGAGGGCGAGCCAAGATTCTTGCGGGATTTGGGAGGAGGAAGGATGGATGGCTTGACGGAGGGATCGATGGGGAAGGGCCGAAGGGGGCGTCGCGTGGAAGGTGGTGTTGTGTAACCGTTTATGAGACGTGACGGGTATCTCTCTACGTCGTACGCCAGATGAATGAATTTTATTCAGGAAGGAATCAAATCAATCAATCGATTAAATGAAAAATTAGTGGGTGTATGTGCACGTGCGCCACAATATGGTTAACCTGAACAAGGAAATATAAGGCATGTTTCGCTTTAATTTTTAAAAACTATTTTTTAATAAATAATTTTTCTATAATATATAAGTTTTAAACGAGTTGTCTTTTTTAAGATGTAGTCTATTAATCGATTATAGTATATATTATAATAACTTTATTTATATAAACTAAAATAGTACATGAGTACCCCTATAAATTATTACTATTTATAAATCAAAACAAAAAATCATCAGTAAAAGCTAAATATGAACGCCTCAACACAAATTATGAGAATACTAAACTCAAAAGAAAAATTAATCAAGATAACTTTTTTTTCATGCTATCCAGCGGTGTATATCACTACAACAAGCTAGTTGTTTAGAGAGAACTTTATTTTGCATTTCGAGACTCTTTTAAGGGTCACAAACTTTTCTGGTGACTCCTTACAAAGCGTCACGAGAAGAGTCGTAAGATGAAAAAGAATTTAAATGAATATCATGCAGACTCTTCAAAAAGTCACGAACTAGTGTTATACATTTGAATATGGCGCCAATAGTTATGCATCTGTAAATTTAAATGTTAGCGCAATAATTGATAAATGACTAATTATGAATGTCACTATAAAAATATTATTTCAAATTTGTTTTCAAGATACTGAAGCGATGTTGTTACACTTATTTGTTTTAGTATATTAGAAAGCAAAAGGGAATGCCAATAGCACAACCAAGACAACACTAGAAACTGTCAAAGTTCATTCGACTTGTCAACCAAGATAATATCCAAGCAAGTTCTGAAGAGATGACATCTTGAATATGTTCAATAATTCTCATGCTACTCACAGAGAATCAAACATGTATTTAGATGTACATATGTAACATTCGCAAAAGCTATTATGTGCAAAAGGTCACCAAAATATTACTTCCAACAGTCGATAATTCAACATGGATTGTGACCATGACCTTGGTTGAGAGGCACTGAAGATGTCATCATAACATTCATCAGGTGATCAACTTGAGCCTGCAATGTAGAATGCCTTGATTCTTATTCAATTTGTACTGCAGCATGCTAAGCTTCCATTATTAATATCTTTGCTTTATACTTTGCATTTTAGCTAGCTTCAATTCATACTAGCTTCTCATCTCTTCTATCTACTCATAGATCTTCTCATCATTTTCTGACTGATTGACACCATAGGACAATGCATTTCCAATGTTAGCCTGCACTTCATTTACCTCATCCAAAGTTGCTACCATTCCAAAACCGGTCACTTTAGTTCATTTATCCTTTAACTTGGAATAAACTTGATTTTCAATCTCTGCAATAGATTTTGAAGATCCTAGAGTACTAGCTTCATTCTGCACCATATTATTAGCATCATCATACAAAATAAGCAATGTTAACCACAAGTTCCAAATATATTGACAACCCTATTTTTTCGATAAGATATGCCCTATATTCTCGTAACTAAATTTGGACATCACGTAGGATCGAGAAGGCCGACTAGAGGGGGTGAATAGGCGGTTTAAAAAATTCTCCTTCAATTAAAAACAATATCTATTTGGCTAAAACCAAGTATATAATGCGGAAGTTTAACTCAAATTGGTTTAGCACAAATATTGCCTAAAATAAATAAGTTCACCTAAGTGCACCACCGATCTATGTCTATGTCAAGATTTGCTATACTAGAAAGACAAGCAATCAAATAGAATTATATGAATGTAAATTGCTTGAAGGTAAATTAAGTACAAGTAAACAAACCACAATTAACACAATTATTTTTTTACCGTGGTGTTCGGAGACTTGCCGGTCTCCCGTAGTCCATGTTGAGGTAAACCCAAACGAATTGGATCGGCTCCACAAATTAAGCCTTTCACCTTAAATCCACTAGTGGTAGCTCTTCCCCGCTCCAGGTAGGTGAGTTTCAACCTTCACAACATGCCGGGTGATACGGGGTCGTCCGATCTTCTCGACGTAGGATGGATACACGCCAGGTAGATGATGCTGTTAATATTGCTGATTTATTCTTCCGTGAAGTTATTCGCTTGCATGGTGTGTCTAATACTATAGTTTTAGATCGTGATGCTAAATTTTTTAGCCACTTTTGGAGAACTTTATGGGCTAAACTGGGGACTAAATTGTTATTTTCTACTACTTGTCATCCCCAAACTAATGGCTAAACTGAAGTTGTGAATATAATTTTATCTACAATGCTTAGGGCTGTGTTGAAAAAGAATTTTAAAATGTGGGAAGAATGCTTGCCTCATATTGAGTTTGCTTACAATCGATCATTGTATTCTACTACAAAGATGTACCCTTTTGAAGTTGTTTATGGTTTTGTACCTTGTGCTCCTATTGATTTAATGCTTATTCCAACTTCAGAGAAATTGAACTTTGATGATAAAGAACGTGCTGAATTGATTTTAAAAATGCATGAGACAACGAAGAAGAATATAGAGCGCATAAATGCTAAATAAAAAATTGTTGGTAGTCAGGGGAGAAAATATTTAACTTTTGAACTTGGAGATCTTTTTTGGTTGCACTTGAGAAAATATAGATCCCCTGAATTGAGAAAGTCAAAATTAATGGCAAGAGCTGATGGTCCTTTCAAGGTGTTAGAAAAGATTAATGATAATACATACAAGCTTGAGCTACCTATAGATTTTGGAGTTAGTCCCACTTTTAGTGTTGCAGATTTAAATTCATTCTTGGGAGAAGAGGACGAGCTTGAGTTGCGGACGACTCAAATGCAAGAAGGGGAGGATGATGATGATATCCCTCCCACGGATACAACCGTGTCTACACATACAATTCACCCACAGCAAGTGTTACAAGGTCTACTTACTCGAGCTTGTGCTCGCCAACTTAATTACCAGGTGAATTCATTCCTATATTTGTATATTACTGAGAATAGACCGTTACCTAATGCAAGTGATTTAATTATGCTTAGGAACATGCGAAAGGATGAAGGAGAGGCATGTAGAGCCATGAACATGCATGAAAGGCATAATGAAGGTCACCACGTCATTTTGGGGCTGAGTCAAGCAAGAATTGGAGTTGGGCTCGTTTTGGAATCATCAAAAGAGTCCATGTATATTTCTGAGTCCAAGTTGAAAAGGGTGTTGCGCCACCTCTATTTGGGCCCATGGGCCTTGTAACCCCAGGGACGTGCGCCCACATCTCTGGCCGCCACGCCTGGTCGTCTCCCTATAAAGGAGCCACCGCCTTCCTTTTCCAAAACTTGGATTTCGTTGAGTTTAGGTTTAGCGCAAATTTGTTCTTCAATTGTGTCAGATGACCACCTATTAAGACTGCCTTCGGGATCCCACCTTTGTTTTTCAATAGCATCTACGCTACAATCTTATTCACAATATCGATTGCCTACATCTTATTCTTGCTGGTTCTTCGATTGCTCGCAGGGATTGAATTTCGTGTTCAAGTTGATCGCACTTCCAGCTTGGTCAATAACATCTCAGAGTTGGTTCAATGATTGCTAAGGTGCAAGCATCGTCGCACGGTTGTAGTCGGATCGCGAAAGTCACCTCCACCAAAATTGATAGTTATCAATCTTATCGAAAAATTGGGCACCCCGACTCCATCAATAATCTTCAATCAAATTGAACTTATATGTGTAGGCATGGGTACTAACTAGTGATCTTGAACACGAAATTTTAGCAACATTATCAATTACACTAGATAGTTCTCTAGAATCATCAAACATAATATAGTACAAAGAATCATTAGGAGATATTCTAGTAAGAACGTTCTTATGTGTAATCAATTCCACATTATGTAAATTAAGCACAGAAATTTTAAAACATGGAATTTTTGGTTGATCATATGAGTTCTCACAATTACTCACCTTTACACAATTAAATTCAGTACCAATAGTGTTATCTTTATCGTCATCCTCAGATGATGTAGGCACTGAGGGTTTAAAATTATTAGGATGCACCCACGGAGCAACAAGCACTTTATCCCTTCCCGTGGTTATTTCCTCCCCATTTGGCTTCAAAGGTGCCAGTTTTTGAATGTTCAATTTGTCATCTTTAATATCTACCTGCACAATGTGAGAAACAACACTAGAAATAGATATTAATGCGTTAGTTTTAGATTCATCTTCACTTTGTCTATCTGCTACTTCACTATTTTCTTTTGGTGTCTCTCTCATACTCTCAATTTAGATGCTCTCAATCTTACATGTGGTAGAATCACACAGCTCACTCTTTTTATCACTCTCACTCAATTTGTCTATATGGCTCTCATTCTTACAAGGGTTGTGGTGTATCTCAGAGCTATATGTAGCTTTGAAATATCACTATATGTCTTCTTGACCGAAGGAAAAGTCCCATACTCGGTCATCTTTTCATGTGTTACACTAGTAGTGCAGAAGAACTGAAGTATGGACATGGAGAGAACTGTGGTGTACATCTCTCCATAAGTCTCTTCACCTCTTCAATAGCGCAATTCATAAGATCATGCACACAACAAAAATATTTATGTTGAAGTACAATGGTGATCTTAGAATTCAATACTCCTTTAAAGTATGTCTTCTCTTTTAATACACTGGTGACACTGGCACAACGTATTGCATGTTGTAGTTTAAAATAATATTCTTGAACAGTATTACTCCCTTGTGTAATACTCTCCAAATAGCGAAGAAATCCATGCGTATAATAGGATGGCACAAATTCTCTCCTCATAAGTGCCTTTAAATCTGACCAAGATTTAATGAATTCATTTCCAAATCGTTGATGCCACCAACTATAAGCATAATTTTTAAATTCTCTAGTGATACGCATCACCTCTTGATTTTTGGGAAGCTTTTGGAATCTAAATACTTTCTCCATTCGTCATTCCCACTCAAGATATTCCTCTAGATCTTTACTGCCTTAAAACTATCTTTGGCTTGTTGTGGATGAAGTGGATATATGTCTTGAGTTGTCCCCCCCATTGCGGCTATGCGGTACAAATTCTTACTTCATTGCATTTCTCATTGCCTGATATTAGAAACGCCTCCATAACTATCTTCTTTACCTGACATGGTTAGTGGCACAAGAAAACACAAATACGATATATATATATATAACATATGGAGTTCTCTCAATCTCACTTTTTCCTCTCCCAAGTAAAGTTCTTACCTTTTCGAAGTGAATTAAGGCCAAAAGAAACTTACACTTGGTGATGACTACAATAGTAAGTGATGATAAAGCAGATTTAAAAGTGACTCATAATTGTACGACAAAGGATATTTAGTGGAGCTTGGTATGGAAGTGTTTATCCTACACAATCTGAATTTCACAATGCTGTTGAATTAAATAATAATCCAAGTTAGAAAACTCTTGTTTATGTGCTGATCCAAAAGATATAAGTGAAGTGTATAGATACAGACGTAATGATCAATTTGACTCAATGCAAACAAAGGAATGAGCTAAAAGAAACAATCGAAAAATATTAGCTCGTTTTGCATCAAGTACTAGAAGAGATGCTAACCAATTGCAATATTATGAACATAAGGGCACAAGATTGCTCAAGAAATTAAATACTCCAACTGAATTTATATCATAAAAGACTTACCTAAGTTCGGTCCATTCTTTCACCTTTTTTTTTGCTCTTTTTTTTGCTACCCTGCTAGTGACTCAAAAGATTCAAATTCTTATTATGAGTCTAATAAAATATATGAGTCACAAACTTTTTTTTTGAACAATGCAGAGGTATAAATTCTGAATTTTTTTGTGTCAGCCGAATGAGTGACACATAGACAATTGGTAATATTCAGTCGAAATAATTAATTTAAGAGCAGCCCTATAAGCAATTATTAAGACTAGTCTCAAGGGTTAAAAGATTTAAGTGAAACCCTCAACAGACGCTCGGAATTCAAACCGTAACAAACTTCGGACGGTCCGAATATGTCCGACTGGATTCTTTGCGGCGCACAATTTGTGACAAATAGGGTTTCTTGCGGCCGAATCAAACAAGAGAAAAGGAAATCCAGATATGTTTGGATATGATATTCTTTCAAGATGCGCAAAGATCTTACGTGGATAACCAGATCAAGAATTCAAAACGTAAATTGAATCTACTTTTTTGGATGCTAATTGAAAGATCAACTAGCGGATTTTCAAAGATTAAAGATGCAACGATAAAGCTATGCAAAAGACACGGTGATCAGCACGTAAACAAAATTTCTAACGGATCAAGACTTAATAAAACTCACAAAAATAACAGATGCAAAATTAGGGTTTGAAATTTTTTTGTTGCAAATTTTTGGCTATATGGACTATAGGATAGGAAGTAGTGAACTGAAAAGTAAAGAGATAAGATTCTACCGAATAAACCGCGCTCTGATACCAAGATGATATGGGGTCGTCCGATCTTCTCGACGTAGAATGGATACTTGTGGGACTCTTGATGAATCGCAATGATCCACCAATGTCAGTGCAAGGATGAACACTCCATAGTCCGCCAAAACACACTCACGTCGAATTCGTCGACCACCAAGCAAAGATCTATTGTGCATCTAATTCTCAGCGAAAAGGCTAAACGATCTTGATTGAAGAACACTCCTAATTCCTTATGGAATTTCGGCAGCAAACTCGAAAAAACTTTAGTAGATTAATTTTTATCAAAGGTGGTCTGTGCCCTAAAGGTTGTGAATACATGGCTTATATAGCCACTTGGGACATCCATATAGCCCCCAAACTGAATACAACTCAACCCTATATTGTTTTAGACTCAAACTCTCACAAAAAGGAAACTAGTTT
This sequence comes from Melocanna baccifera, assembly GCA_036346265.1. Classification (NCBI taxonomy): domain Eukaryota; kingdom Viridiplantae; phylum Streptophyta; class Magnoliopsida; order Poales; family Poaceae; genus Melocanna; species Melocanna baccifera. The sequence continues at coordinate 11,565,391 of CM070688.1, read as the reverse complement.
TTGCAGCCGTCATATTGTTTCAGCCATAACTTTTGACTCGAGATGAATTTGAAGGTGAGACTAGATCCATTGCGTAGCCCTTGAAATAAGCTTTTCAACGAGTATAAGAACACCTGAATTGGACTCTGTTTGTGAAAGTTATGGCCTTTTTAGTAGTTGCTTATCAGGCTATCCCGAACCGAATCCGAATTGAATGCTGAGTTGAATCCGAGTTTGAATCCAGTTGGACTTGTAAAAGGTACGATTTGATCTTAAAAATCTTATCTAAAACTTGTAGTTTAAGTCTTTAGGCTCCTTCTATCATACCTGGGCCGGCCACACCTTGTGGATATTTTGATTGAAGGGCTTGGTCCACACTTTGTGGTATGTGTGCTTGATATTCATTATGACGGTGCTATTTCTGTATAGCAAGGTGACAAAATTCGATGAGTTATAGAAAAAAATGATGGAATAAAGTATCTGGTGAGCTAGGGAATAAGGATGGGGAAACCATGGAAATGTTTATGTTGGACTATTCAAAAACAAATATTCTTGTTTTAGCAAATTGATGTTTGCTAATTTATGTAAGCAGTACTAGAGGTACTGGCTTATCATTATTCTGTGGTAGAGAATTTTGATTGGTTTTCACGATTGGCATTTATAAGAAATGCTTTGTGTTGTGGACGTATATTGTCATTCAGAGTTCATGACTTCAGAGGAGGTCATTCAGTTTTTTTAGCAATAATGAATGTTTGGTGTGTGGTAGGAGATCTACATAATTTACAATTGATGTATGTGAATGTGTCCTAAGTGTGACATAACTTCCCTCACTTCTGCATATGAGATTTTCCGGACGAGTGATTCGTGGCGCTCCCAAATGCGTAAGTTTCGGGCGTACCAAGGAACGAAGTCCTGGATGTACTCAGAAATGAGTTCTAAGCGTTTCCTAAACATGTAATTTGGGTTGTCTTGAGTTGGAGTCTAGAGTGTGCTCGAGTGCGTCAACTAAGGTAATATAGGAGTTGGACTTTGCTGTAACTTCCTGTTTCTTGGCGTTAATTGTCTAATGTTTGTGCCGTGATGTGATGCCATGACCGGAAGGAACGGTTCCCCCGTTAAGGCGTTTCATCATTGACAGAGTGAATTTTGTTTTGTCGGAATGAGTGCTGAAATTATTCCAAAATTTTTTGTTGGAAAACACTGTTGGAATTTCCTCTTGTTCATGAATGATTGAATTATAACCCTCTGGATTAATAAGGTTTGCTAAAGGGTTGGAATTCCTTGGTTTTTTGAAGGAAATGTTAACTTCGTAAGGTGAAGTTTTGTAGGTTTAAACGTATAGTAAGGATGGTCGATATGATTAGTGAGATGGTTGCAAAGATTTATGTGGCCAATAGCTTATGCGCTGATTTTATGCTATAATCCTTTGTAGGAAATTGATTGAGATTAAAAGTCAGCCTTAGGGGCAAAACCGATTGTGTTGTTGCAACCAGTAGCATCTATGGGGAATGGTGGTGACTGGTGTCATAATTAAGCTAGTGAATTTTGGGTAGAGTTGAGATTGTGAGATTATGATGAAAGAGATTCTCTGAATTATGCGTATTGTGGTGGGTATCATCACTAGGTGTTGATGTTTTGGATTGCTTGATTCCTATGACATGGATCGAAGGTGTCAATATTATCGGAGTCATTGGAGGAGTATTGGGAAACTTTGGCGTTGAGCCTCAAATTTGTTGATAGTTACTACAAGTTAAAAGATTGGGATAAAGTTAGAAGTACTGCTATTGGAGGGTTTAGCTATCCGATGATAAGTAAAATCCTAATGGAACCTACCTCATATTGTGGATGTGAGAAGGTTGAGAGTTAATATGTGGTTTTATATATCTGCCATGTTTGTTGATCATTAATTGAGGAAGTAATCAAAGGATTATGTTAACCATTGATGGAGTTCATCGTAAAGCAAGTAAAGTGTGAGCTGAAACCCTAGGGAATAAGGGTGTTGGAAGAATGAATTGCCGTATTGCAATCTAATGAGTTTGTGAAATGTTTTGGTATACCAAAGTATGGGAATCTATTATTCTTGCTAAAGAGAGTTAGTAAGAATTATATTTGTGAGTTTAAACATATGGATTTGTAATTGATGCGAATTCGTAAGGGGCAAAGAGTAAGATAACTTTTGTGTTATCAACCAAAATAATTCATCAGTGTTTAATGGATTATTTTGGGTTCCCTTAATTTGGGAATCTGTTCAGGTCCACTTTAAAGGAAAGTGGATTAAGTAGGAAGTTGCAGGGTTCCCGTGATTTGTATGTGGTTTTTCATTAAGGCATTATCTGTTTCCCTGAGAGTGTGCTTTCTTCTCTATGAAAAGAATGGCTGATTTGGCGAATGGAAATTTGTTGCATGTTATATGCGGCATAGAGTTGTTTATTAGGACGAGGATTGATTTCCTGTCTGGTTTTCTCTCTGAGAATATCTGTTATCATGAAGTGATGTTTTGTAGAGAAATGAGTCCCCAACTATTTTGGGAACAGAGTCGTTGGTTGTGGATGAATAGGTTGGTCCCATGATTGATTTACCTTTATGAAAGACTTTGCTTGGTAGAAGCGAGTCGAATTTATGAATGTTATGTGATACTTCTCTTTTAAAAGAGGAGTGCTCCCTTTGTTGTGAACAAAACAAGCGTGGTCTCTCTTGCGCAAGCAAGGGGATATTTTCTTGGAGATAAGGTATTTTCTTATGCTAAGATATGAGATGTTAATGGATGTTAGTGTGCGTTGGTCGTATTAGACCGAGCACAAGATAACGTGGGAAATGGAGTCTGGCATGTGTGAGAAGTACTTGGGATTGCTCTCCATGGGTATGAGTTAGAATTGTTTTATTTAGCTCGTTCTGTTTTGTTTTTGTGTAAACTGTCGAGCGCCAGAATTTGAGGTTGAATTCTGTTAAGGGGGTAGAATGTCATACATGGGTCGACCTCGGCCCGGCCCAGCCCAAAATGCCCCCATAAAAGGCCAGCTGGAGGAGGAGAAATCGATTTACTCCTCCTCCCCCGAGCCAGTCTCCCAGCGCCCAACCGCCAGCGCTGCCCCTCTGCCCCAGCCAAGCCGCAGTTGGGCGCCACCATCGCCTGCCGCCCCGTCATCGCCAGCCCGCGTCACCGCCTCATCCCAGCGCATCGCCTGGTCAACCGACGCCGTCGCCCCCTTCTCATCATCATTCTCGTGCTCTGGCCAAACCTTAGCCAAGTGCCACCCCGTTCTCGCCATCGCCCTGCTCTGCCAAGAGGGAGCCGAGCTCCCCTCGGTGCCATCGTCGTCGCCCACCTCTAGCCACATCGCCAGCCTACGCCGTCCTTCGCCGTTTAAGAAGAGAGGGGAGGAAGGGAAGTGCGGCGGCTGAAAGTAGAGGAGCCGGCCTAGCCACGAGAAGAAGTGGAGCTGGTCGGCTGGCGTGGCGAAAGAAAGGAGGATGGGGAGGGAAGGGCTGACTGGGGATTAGAGGGGAAAGAAAAGAAAAGGAGGGGAAGGGGAAGAAGAAAGAGGAGAAGAGGAGGGAGCCGGCTGGTGTGTGAGAAAAAGAAAAGAAAGGAAAGAAAAGGAGAGAAGAAGAGATGCGGGTGGCCGAGTGAGAATGGAAAGAAAGGAAAGAAGAGAGAAGAAAGGAACAGAGGAGAAAAGAAAAAGATGAGAGGAAAGAGGAAAAAGAAGGGGAAGATCGATCCGATGCCTAATCTGCCAGATCCAGCCAAGGCAGCGCCCTGATCTAGTCGCTAGAGGCTACGGTAATGCCTCAAAACCATTCCTTGCTTATGTATCATTTTGCGTAGAAGCTAAAATGTTGATTCCTAAGATTGGGTCATGAAGGGACCGATTTGTTGAGTAGCGAGTTAAATGCGTACGGTGGTTAGAACACGGTTAGCGGTTGAAATCCATGTGTAGAGCGAGTGAGGTGCGATGGCCATGTGTTGATGTGTCGGTGCATGCGTGACCGACTAATTGATTAGTGAGTGTTTAGTGCAGGTGATTATGTGGAGGCTAATTAGCAGATGCCTAATTAGTTTAAGTGTTCTTCGAGGAGAGCGAATGATTAGTATGGGTTAATTAGTATGGACTAATTAACATAGGCTCTTGCTAGAACTCTATAGAAGCTGGAATGTCAAGTTCAGTAGTATGATTTGGATATTATGCCTTTGGCATGGCTGTAATCCAATATGGGATGGCATGGCCTTCGGGCTGAGATCGGAGTTTTAGATGGCATAATATTTAAAGCATGGTAACCAGAAATATGTGAGTAGAACTATGTAGATTATCGAACCTAGAATATTTGCTATGTTATATCTTAAGTTCAAAAGACACGGTCGTTCGAGCACTCGGAATAGTGGAATGATATCTAGTGAAAAGTGTAGCATATGTTGGTTTGTGCGTAAGAACGCCGCCATTAGAATGTGTGCTTATATTGCTACGATGTGTTGAGATGGATTGATATTTGTACAGGTGACGGTTTAGATTTGGTGCTGTCCACGCATCATCCACAGAAATAACCAGGCAAGTGCATGGTGGAATAGTGGATTGTGGTGAATGCCTGATGTTTACCTTGTGGTCTATACTTTATATCATTTTATGAAAGGATATCTCTGCTTGTTTGTTGATTATATTGTACCGAAAGGCGAATATGATTGCTAATCATGCTGAGATAGTATTACATTGTGTTGCACACTGGTGTTAAAGGTCTACTCTGCATAGACATCCTGTAGTGCTCACAATAAGACCTACTTCGGTAGGCGCTCCACAGGAATGGAGTTTGTGGCCCGCATGAAAGGGGGTGGGGCACGAGTGGGCCATCGACGGGTGGACATTCAACTTTACCGGTATGAGCTCGAGATTGCATGTGGACATGGCATTGCATTGCATTATTTTCCATTGCATGAAAGAAACTAGTGAAGGTGGAACATATGTAGAGCTTATGTGGTGGCTTTGCAAGATAAGTGATTTACTGATAGTTACAAGGATTACGTTTTGCTAAGACAATTGAATTTATTTTGTTGTCGCCATTAGTTTATTATGTGCTTGCGGGGTCTTCGGACTCACTCTTGCTTTGTTGTTTTTTTAGACAATGGGTGAAGGCGACATGCACGGGTGGGAGTAGCACAGTTATCCCACGTATAGCAGTAACTCACATATCACTTATAGACGTCATATTTAGCATGGTATAGCACAAGTACATTTTGGTAATTAGCAAATTCATACCTCCGCTGTGTTTAATGTCAAGTGTCTGCTATTTATTGATGGGTGCTTTTTGATTAGAGGAATTGTTGCGTAAGTCTAACGGCAAAAGTCAGAACTGGCAGCATTATAGAGTAGGTGGTAGCACTTTGGGCTTAGGGAAGGGGCCGGGGTGTTACACCTCCCTTTTGCTTTCCCACTGCATGGGCTTTCTTCCCCCATCCACATGGGTCTTTCTCTTATGTGCTTCTTCTGCATGGGCTTTGTTCTTTCATGTTTTTGGCACCTAATGTGGTTATCCTCTTCCTTTTGCCTCTTCATTACTTTGCTATTGACAAACCTAAGAATGCACCATGTGATAACATGAGATAGTATTCCATACTTACGAATAACATTATGTTTAGTTTGGAATGAGTTCACTTGGCCATATATCATATGGCTCAATAATTCTTTCCAGTTGAACAAAATATTTAACTGAAAAGTACAAGACACATACGTGTCCGCATCACCGGGCCTTCTCACAAGTTTCTTTTAGAAGATCACTAGACACGACGCCTCCAACACCGTCTAAGAGTCGGCAAACTCCAAGAGTAATAAGTCAAACCCTTGCTTGACTCTCACCACTAGCAACGAATGCACAATCTCAAGTGGATACAAAATCCACATCTAGATGCAACACATGCAATTAGATACCTCTCTCCTTGCTCATAAGGTGCAACACATGCACAATAGAGTGGAGAAGCTTACACTAGCTCAAGAGAGTGAAATGAGGTGCCAAAGATTGCTTTCCAACCGGCCACAAGTGGGTATTTATACCCCACACACAAAAACTAGCTGTTGGAGCCAAACCCCTGAAAAAATCAGGGAAATTGAAACTACCACCGTATAAAGTGCGGTACTACCGTTTTTCATTTTAATGGCTAGAAAAATAGCTGTTATTCAGCATTTACGGTATTACTGTTGTATAATTTGCAATACTACTGCAGTTAAAACGTGGTACTACCGTTTTCAGCACAGACGACACTCGAAAAAACGGTCATAACTTTTGACTCCGATGTCGAAATTAAGTCATCTTGGACTCTATGGAAAGCTTATTCAGAGGAATACACAATCAATCTATTTGCATGAACTCAAACACATTAGATTAATGTAAAAATTATAAGATATTTAAGAAATCATTTTCACGGTCTAAGTCAAAGAAAACAATCTTAGACCATGCCAAGAAATAATGTATGACCTTCAACAATTTGCAAAATATATTTACGAGCTTAGGTCATATAACAAGAAAAAAGTACGCAGATTTCAACCATTTGCAAAACACATTTGCAAAGTATAGTCACATGTTGCAAGGATTAGATACATGAGCCTCAACTATTCGCAAATAATAGCATTATGCCATAGAGAGTTAGAGTAAGCAAAATTGACCTATCAACACATGATGAAACTTAAGCTACTAGACAAAACCCCTCTTAATAGTACGGCAAATCTATACTAGCAATCCGGTCTTTCAACTAAACACTAAGACCGGAAAAAGGCTAGGAACACATCCTTATACCTAGCTAGTCATACCTTTGCCTTGTGCATTTCTTTGAAACTTGATGATGCTCATCTTCACTTAAATTTTAGGTCATTGTCTTCTCTTGACTTGATGATTAACTCATGATAATCTCCTTTTCGAGATCTTGATATGCATCAATACATGATGCATCCTCTTTTGATGGCCTTCGACTCATGAAGCCATTTTCCATCTCGAACTTTTACTTGATGATTTGAAGCCATTCGAAGTCTTCATCACCTTAGAACATAACCTATTCATCCAACTCATGAAAAATGTTAGTCCCATAATGTGATTAACATTAATTACTAAAATATACCATTAACTTATAATGGTGTGTTTAGATTCTTCAATCTTTCCTTTGGTAATTGATGATAACCACCACAATTACAAATAATTGAATATAGAACTTTTCAACTTAAAGTGCGGTACTACCGCCGTTATAAGTCCGGTAGTTTCGATTTTGGGCGCGATACTTTTGTTTTTCTTGAGGACCAAAATTTGGTCCTTTCTGGAAAAAACATACCGCCCACAAATCCGGAACTTCTAAGAACCGGTAGTACCGCTCAGGAGTTACGGTCATACCGCGTGCGGTAGTTCCGCCATTCAAACTCCGGTATTAACTCCGGTATTACCGTGTTTAGAGAGACTAAGTGTTTCAATGGTTGCTCTGTGGAAAAAAAAAACGTTTCACCAACTACACGTCGGTACTTCCGGGTTCCGGTAATTCCGCACTACCATTCCGGTCGTACCGCGCTACGGTAGTATCGCTAGATGCCACCGGTACTATCGATTTTCCTGTTAATGCACAATTGGCTTCAGACTTTAAATTCAAATGCATGCATGACCTTTATCTCGAGCTATGTTGATCTTTTTGTCAATCTTAGCATGCATCTCTAAGTCGTCAAACAAAATCCGGGACTAAACCTTTCAAACACTTGATAATCATGTTAGTTCTATACACAAATAATTGAGTATAAAGCAATATGAGTCAATGTGAGTATATATGAACTACATAAATTTTATATACTCAAAGGATATATTTCAAAGTAGAGATCACAATATATGTGGAAAAAACATAGATCAATACTAATAAAACCACAAAACATAGAGTGAACTCTCTCTAAATGTGTGCATACAAGAATATATAATGAAAACATATGCACATATTCATCTTAGACTTTTGGTAGAGTTTAATCTATATTTTGGATTTAAGGAATACACTAAGATGTAAATAAATGTGATGTAGAATGTATACCTTTTTGATTTCACCTTTTCATTCAAATAAAACTAAAAATATCATAATCAATCAAACACATTAGTCTCACAATTATATTTATCATTATCACCAAAACCAATATAATGGAGCTTAAACTTACACATCATGATACATTACTTTCATATAGAGAATTGGTTGACAGGTGGTTGATAGGTGTTATATAGATGCTGAAACATTTTTTAGATGATAGAGGCCATAACCACTCCAAGCTTTCCATTAAGAAATTAAACACTATGTTCAGTGTAAAGATCAAGAACAAAAAAGTTTGAAAAAAATTATCAAGCAAACCACAAACTTTGCAGCAGTATTATCTAGCCTCCCATTCTTTCTGGTATGAGTAATAGCTCTCTCTAGCTACTTGCCTTCCTTTTGTTCCTATCATAATAAAAAAAAGTGAGTTACAAGTCTTGTCTGATGATCTAGACCAAGATTGGAACTTATATAGAAAAACAGGTATGTCATACATTAGTGAATGTCTTACATAAATAGATTCTGTAATAAAATATCAACATAAGGGAAAGTACATGTTCATCACATATTGTTGCAAATCTCTTGGATCTAGTTGTATGAGTATTCAAAGTAGCACACGCGGCCTTTCCTATCTCATAGTACCTCTATAACATAATGCTATGTTAGGCCTAAACATTATCTTATGGAAACTTATAATTAAATTAAACTGAAGAAACAATTTATAAAACCTAACAATCTTCTCCAAACCAATAATTTACTAGATCTCTTCATTGTTGTTGAGTGATTCCATTGGGAGGACGCTTGTTCGCAACTCGTATTTCAGTACAGACTTTAAACATGTACTTCTTTTTCAGTTGTACTTGTACTGTGCCTGTGCGTTACAATGCATTCCTAAAAAAGGGTGATACATAAATATATGTGATCCTAAACTGCACAATAAATATCAATTTTCTGTCACACACACACGTATTAAGTGAAACATATCTCTGCAAGCAAGTAAATAAATAAATCAAATCATAAACAAATGTTTTTTATTACACTAAAACAGAGGGTCATACATATATCTATGAGCACCATGTTAGGAGTAGTTGATGTGAAGGGGCACCAAGACAGTCCCTCGATTGCAACTCTGTCACCGTAAATCACTGAAAGGTCATTCAAAATAGATAGATTCAAAAATATACTCAAAACATCTCGCCAACTCTTTCCAACTACTCCACAGTAATTTAGTCGGCAGTGTAGTTTGGACACTATTGTGCTTTATAATCCCTCTTGTACAACTTTTGTACCTTTTCTTCCTACTTTGAGCATATAAAATGAGTGGGCAATCCAGACAACGATGCCTGAATTCGAACACAAGTAAAGTACCAAGCTGGAGGCTCATTCTAAAAAAAATTGAAGTCTCCTCCGTTCTGTTTGGTACACATCCAATGGTTCTTCGACTGAAGTACACTCCATTGCACCAGGGCACATGAACCAGCTTTTATCAGTGGATCCGAGTTCTCTTCTCCTAATATTTTCTTTAGTTGAGAAGCATCGAAGAGCACTAACCGAAGCATTTTAGTGGAACAAATTCTCCATACAATTGAGGTCGGCCCACCATAGTTGGACGAAGCCACCAACAGCACAAAAGTCAAGTCACTTGAGTTTTGACTCCCTTGGCTGATAATATCTACTACTTTCAGTTTTCAATTTTTACATCTACATTGCCGATAGATTTGACTAGACAACTTTGGGATTTTTTCTACTCTTCCCAAAGGAAATTCGCTTCTATCATTCAGGAGTTCACAGCTCACATGGTATAGTTATCGATGAAACACTGAACCTTTTCGGTTAAATAGCAAAACTAAATTGAACATTTTGCAATGACTCGGTGCAATGCAAAGCGAGTCCAGACAGCTTTATTCTTCCTTAATTTGGAGAAGTTTAGAGACTTATAGAAGCAGTGTGTGCTGAGAAAGCGAGAATACAGAGTGACAGTATATGCATGGCTTGCCAGGATTCTTACATCCTATCTTCAGAACATATGAAAACACGCTGTACCACCAAATTTTCAATCAGTTGCAAATAGATGGAGATGGCAGCTACATTTCAACACCATCAACCTCCGAAATATCCATGCTGGAGATGCCTTCAGGGCAGACGATCTCCTGCATTGTCACCTTCTTATGCTGCGGTATATGACTAATCTTAAGCCAGTCTTCGTCACTCAATTCCCAATCAAAGGTTCCGATGTTCTGCTTCAGCCTCTCCTTTTTCAAAGATTTACCAACAATTAATCCACGTTGCTAAGAAAATAGAAATAATGTGAATCCAACATAAAAATTGTTGGTAAGAATTACCATGTCGCTAAAAAATGAAGCATATAGATATCTAGTGTTCCAGGACATTTCAGGATTGATCAGTCTTGTCCATATTTGAGAACTTAAGACATATATTAGTGTCATGTATGATCACACCGATTACGTAACGTTACCTTGTCACATCCTAATCACAATAACTTCAACAATCGAGCTACCAACAAGTCAACAACAGCTCCACAAAACGTTGCAACTCTCTTCATAAATGAACTGAGACTTGATCCTGCTAAGGAGAAGAGGAAGATTGTTATGAAAATCATTGTAATCATCTAGGGAATTAATATGAACTGATGAGTAAGTTTCGGCAGAAAAAATAAGCTTCTCGCCATAAGTTGAAGAAAAATCCTCAGGTAGTTAAGAATTCATGAGACTGTCTGTTGCAAAAGATGCGGAATAAGTATATATTTAATTCTAATATAATAGAGTATGATTAAGTAATAATTCCAGCAGTATATAAATAACATAAATTGCATATAAACATATAATTCTACTATATCATTTATCAAAGAACATAAATCCATTGCATGTAACAATTTTACTGCTGAAATGAACTTAACAAGCATAACCATGAACATGAGAGATACTAAAACTAGCATAAAACTTAAGTTTTATTTAAATGTTATTTAGTGCTCTCAGATGTAGGATTACACAAGATTTGATCTTGGCCGTCCCGCTACTATGGTCTTAAAATTTTCATCAATTGAATATGTCAAAGAAGATCTAGTTGATTACTATCACAATTCTGTCGACTGCGACCATGTGCTGTCAACTACGACCACGCATGCTCGTATCCGACTACGACTATGATGCTCGAACTCAACTATGAGTGCGAGTCCTCGGACCCGACCACGAGTGCGAATGCTCGGAATCGACTACGAGTGCGAGTGCTCGGATCCGACCACGACCATGAGTGCTCGGATCTGACTACGACCACGAGTGCTCAATCAGTCGATACGTCCACGTTCAGAAGAGTGATCGAATATGAATATGACTTGTAGAGTGGTCATCTACAACTATGAATACTCGTTTTCGACTACAAGCACTCGAATAGTAGGAAATCCATTCTAACACTCGGGGATCTCAGTAATCGACTGCTTTAGACAATTGTGATTCAATTTTAGTTTAAAACCATTTTCATTACAGAGCTACTTAATCTACAAAGCCTCTTTGCAATATTCGATCAATTAAATCACTGATACATGAAACCAATCACGAACTGCAAAGAGTCGACAATCAAAATACTCACAAAGTCGGTGATACTCGAAATCACCAAAAAAAACTTAGAGTCAGACACACCACAAGGCGCTGTCCTAGAAAACCTAGTGCCCCTCTATGCCACTGCGAGAGAGGAGCGAGGTAGTCGGAGATACAAAGCCCACCTTTACCGATCGAAACTCTCCAAGCCGGCAAAGTCGAGGTGAAGGAGACACCGCACAAGCACACGAGAAGCATTGGCCCAGTACGCCTCACCAAGCACTAGAGGTCACAGCTCACCACCAAGACCGGTGGTCACGAGTGAAGAACTGACCTTAAAGACCGAATCCAAGGGTAAAACCCAAAGCTAAATTGGAATAGAAGAGTGAAGAGATTGGGCTTACGATTTCTCTGTGTTTTTTTCCCTCGAAGGAGGAGACCTCCTTATATAGCCGAGAGGAGGAGGTGAAATCGAAGACCTGAGCGATCGCCGCCAACGGCTGGAGCCGAACGTGTCGCCAGCTCCCATCTCCTCCCCTTATTTCGGATCAACCGAGAGATGTGCAGCTCGGGTAGGAGACGAAGTCTCCTCCTCATCCCTTCGCTCGGCTCACCGATAGGTGAGCCCCACATTCCTTTAATTTAGGACATTATCGAAATGCCCTCGGATTTACAACACTGTCTACTTGTCAATGAGTGTCAATAATCAAGATGTGCTGCTGGCAAAGTAGTCCTAAAATTTTCTCCTTCTCAATGAAGGAGGCGGGCTTAGAACTGAAGAGGGGCTGTTCATTTGAGCATTTGGGCTCTTCCTCGTATCCAAGGCCGCCTCCTCAAATAACCCAAAGGCTCTCTTTTTTTGCAGACTCCGGTGTGCCAAACTCCAGTACTCTGGGTTGGAAGGGAGTGGGAACCAGTCGGTAGACAACTCATGAATCTTTATACATCATATGCAAATGAACATATAGTCAAGAAAAATTTTTCCAGAAGTATTATGATGTATTTTAAAAATTCATTCCTATGGGTATATAGAGCATATATACTGTACATGGGTAAATTTGGAGAATATAACTATTTACACATAGCTTTTCAAACCCTCATGGACTTATCAATGATCTGCACTCCTCCTGGTACCTCCAAGCAGATATGAGCAAAGAGCATTTCAGTGCAACAAAATTTGATTTATTTATTTCTCTTTTCTTGGCGATCGAAAGATTTGACCAAAGGAAAGGAAGAAAAACATATTAGAGTGACACTTCCATCCAATATTAGAGAAATGTAGACCTCTGTTGATCCTACATTTGATCATAGGGAAAGGGAGAGCATACCTTTTTTGCTACTTCATAACAGTAAACCAATTTCATGGACGAAGGGCATGGACTATAACTCAACTGATGGATTTCTTCACTAACATTTCTAACAAATAAAAGCTTGCTCTCACTTCGAGCTTCTACATGGCTCTCTCTTTATATTAGGGTAGACCTCAGCAGCTTCTACATGAACACAAAAATAGCAACTGATCAATAATCCCACCTTAGCTGCATGAAGACAACACCAACTCCAATACTCCCGTCCGCCTGTGAAAGCCTTGCTACTCCATAATAGTAAATCAATTTCATGAATGAAGGACATGGAATATAACTCAACCGATGGATTGCTTCACTAACATTACTAACAAATAAAAGCTTTCTCTCACTTCTAGCTTCTACATGGCTCTCTCTTTATATTAGGGCAGACCTTAGTAGCTTCTACATGAACCCAAAAATAGCAAATGATCAAGAATCCCACCTTAGCCGCATGACTATCTAACTTGAGCTTTGACTGGACAATTCTTTGACTTAAGAATTGTCCAGTCAAAGACATGCAAAGAGTAGATGATCAGGTGCATGCATATCATTGATTGGTAGTGTCCTTCTGTCTGTAATATGTAGTTTGGGGATGAATACAAAATGTCGAGTTTATTTGACAAGAATCATGAATTTCTGGGACATGACAATTCCTTTTCGTTGTTATGATTGTAAGTCACCTATTATTCTATTCTCAATAAGCGAAACACAGGTTCATCTGTCTCGAACCATGGTTCTCTTCTGTATATGAGAAACGTGTGCTCTGAGAAACAATGTATCTGACATGACCCTTTTTCTTCAAATCAAATCACCAAAGCTACAATGTCCTAATGTACACAAGCCATGGTTCTATTAATACTAATAATAACTTGGGATGTTAGCACACAAAAAGAAAATTGGACGGTACCACTGTTATTTATTCATTGCATATTATGTTATAGCAAAAACATCCAACTAGTAAGTAATTTATTGATACAGCGTCGTCCGATCTTCTCAACGTAGAATGGATACTCACAGAAGTCTTCATGAATCGTAATGATCCTCCAATGCTAGTACAAAGGACAAACACTCTTTAATCCGTCAAAACACACTCATGTCGATTTCACCGACCACCAAGCGAAGATCTATCGTGCACCCAATTCCCAGTGGAAAAGCTGAATAATCTTGATTGAAGAACATGCCTAATTCTCCTTAGAACTTCGGCAATCACAAAGAACTCGAACAACAACATTCAGTATATTGATTTTCTTTCAAAAGTGGTCTGAGGCCTAAAGACTATAAATACATGACTTATATTGCCACTTAAGATGTCTATATGGTCTCTAAATCAAGTACAACTCAACCCTATATTGTTTTAGACTCGAACTCTCATAAAAAAGAAACTTAGGATGATTCATGATGTATTTGAAGATAGGGCCTAATTTATTGCATAGGTATGGAAATAAGCTTTCCAACATGTACAAAAACACCTAAATCGAACTCCGTTTGTGAAAGTTATGGCTTTTTTAATAACTGCCTGTTGGGCTATTCCGAACCAAATCCAAATTGAGTTCTGAGTTGAATCCGAGTTTGAATTTGGTTAGGCTTGTGGGAGGTTCGAATTGGACTTGAAAATCTTGTCTATAACTTGTATTTTAAGTTTCTGGGTTCCTCCCTTTTGCTCTCCCACCGCATAGACTTTCTTCCCCCATCCACATGGGTCTTTCTCTTGTGTGTTCCAACCAGCCACATGGATTTTATTCTTGTTGGCTCCATCCGTATGAGCTTTATTCCTTCATGTCTTTTGGCACTTAATGTAGTTATCCTTTTCCTTGTGCCTCTCCGTTGTTTTGGCCCTGGCCTCCAACTCCTCCCTCTCAGTTCCAATATCTTTCATTTGACAAATATGATAATACACTATGTGATAACATGAGGTAGTATTCCATCCTTATGAACAACAATATTAAGTTTAGTTTGGAAAGAGTTCACCTGATTATATTTCATGAGGCTCAATAATTCTTTCTAATTGAATAATATATTTAATTGAAAAGTCTAAGACACATGCATTTCTACATCATTTATGTACTAAACCAAACCCTCGATTATGTAGAACTTTGATAGTCAAGTACATGTAGTATTATGGTATGCTATTGTGTTCTAATTGGCTTCAGAATCATGGATGGGATACTAAAGTATAGAAGAATGAAACTACTGCAAGGACAGTTTTAGATTTACAAAGAAGAGGAATGATGCTACTGCAAATATAGTTTCAGGTTCAGAAAAATGAAAATTCTAATTGGCTTTATAATCATGGATGGAATACTGAAGTATAGATTATAGAAGAATGAAACTGCTGCAACGATAGTTTTAGATTTACAAAGAAGTCTAATGATGGTACTGCAAATGTAGTTTCAGGTTAAGATAAGGAAAACCATTCAAAATCTCTAATTATTGAGTGTGTGTACAAATAAACTTGCAACATCTAGGAAGCTAAACCATGAATATCAACTGAAATTGAAATATACAAATATATGCATACCATATTACTGCAGATTTTGCTGTGCAAAATCTCACCTCTCATACAAGGATTTATGAGTTACGTAGAGGCTGAAGGACATAGAAATAATGTAGTGTCTCTTAATTGCATTTCTATACCTAACCAAAATTCACCTTTTATAGGGCCTGTTTGTTTCAGCTGTAGATTCTGAGAAGCAGCTGGTGAGTAGTTAGCTAGTTAGAATCTGGAGAAGCTGGATAACCCCAGCTTCTGGCTACTAGTTCATTTTCTGGATTCGTAAGCTTCTGGCTACTTAGAATCTGGATGAAAATCTGGACTGTTTGAGGGAGCTGCAGATTCTGGAAGTAGCTGCAGCTGCCAGAAGCTAAAACAAACAGGTCCATAGTGAAGCGATCTTGAGTAAGCACATTTAGAAACCAAACACCTCACAAATCCATCAGTCAAATATTTCATTCGAATGAAGCTTGCAATAGATGTCAAAACTACTCAATGTTGAGTCAATATTTAGTCATAATCTACTCAGGTTAAACATAACCATACGAAAACAATACTGTGAACTCTAATTTTAGTAAACCATATATACCTGGCACGTACATAGATCAAAAACGTTTGCCACCAACATCATCTCACCTTGGATCTGTGGATTCTGCAGAAAAGTAGAGCTACTTTTACGAAGAGGAACATTCACTCCCACAAGCTTGTCTTCTAGAACCTTTTCCATGGGAATTAATCGAACAAAAAAATAAACTCAAAATAGCAGAAAACTGATGTTGGAAGGAAGTTGATGAGCACACACGCAGTACCTAATAGAACTCAAGTTGCCCCCGGAGCACCTCCAATCATGCCCATGCTGTAGTTGAAGAGCCTCCAAATCAGATCCATGCCTTCCGCATCCACATTGCAGCTGAAGAGCCTCTGACCTACGCCGCTGCTGCTTGAGGTGGTTGGCTGTAACATCTTGATTTTGGCTTTAATTTATTTTCTTGTCTTGCTCAATTTAAAAACTTAAAGTATGAAAATTTTTATAATTCTTAGAGTTTCATTTGGAGTTATTGGATTTTTGTGCTTTGACCAAAACCTCTTTTCTCCTATTTTCAAAAATTCAAAAGAAAATATAAAAGAAAAGAAAAAGAAGAAAAGAGAACCCAGGATGGCCCAGCTAGGCCCAGCGGCCCAATCGACCCGCCCGTTCCCCTTTCCTCCCCCCTCCTCCTTCCTCCTCTCAGCTGAAGCAAACCACCCACGCCACGCCCCCGGTTTTTCCTCTACGTGCGCCCGCCGCTGATGCCACCTCCGTCACCCCTCGGCACCTTCCTCCCTACTCCTGAGTGAGGTTTCCCCGTGGTATCACCGCAGCTGCCCCGTACCAGCTCGCCGAGCTAGATCCTCTCCTCCTCCCCTAGCCTCGCCGCTCGGGCGCTTCGCCGTACTCCCCATCGTCGTCGCCAGTCAGCTCCCCGAGTCCGTCACATCCGTGCCGTCGCACCCGTGGTCGTGCCTCGAGCCTCGCCCGCCATTGCTGCGCCTGCACCACCCTCCCCTCCCTTGCCGCCCGTAGCCCATCCTCGTGGCGACGCCGCCGCCCTGGCTGTACACTTGCTCGTCGCCTCAGCACCAGTCTTTCCACTGTGCTCCACTGTGGAGCATTGAAGTAGCGTGATGTTGCACCCGCGCTTCCCCTCTTTTGCCTAACGGCAGTAGGGAGCAATTGAGCGCACGCCGCCTCATCGCCACTCGCCTTAATGCCGCCAACGCTCCCCACTCCCGATTCCACTGTAAATCCACGGCAAAATCCCCGTGGTAACCCATCCAGTGTTCACCCCCTTTCTTAGCACACGAGTTCACCGTTTCACGCTGCCGTCACTCGAAGTCCCCTCGGTTGTCTCCGGCGCCAGCCATCCCCGGACCCCCGCAAGCCCCTTTGACCCTTTTAATATACTTCTTGGACCTCCCTGATGCTCCTGTATCGTTAATTGAACTCTCTCCCCCCTCAACTCGCCGGCCCGACTATCTTCCTCAACTCTAGCCAACTTTCATCGCCGTCGACCCCGACCTTCTTAGCTCAATTCTGTTCGGCCAGAGCTCCGTCCTAGCTCACTGAACACGAGCCCGGTGCCGAATTGGAGTTTCTTCGGCCTGTCTTCCCTGGCATCGATCACCCCTTTCCGCCGCCGGCCACTACTGTCGCCAGCCCAATCCAGGCCTCCCCAAGCCTTGCAAACCCCCTCGGTGAGCTCTACTACACCCTTATAGCTTCCTCTCCATTTAATTGCATTCTAATCACCTGGTGCGCCATCACACCCACTCCCCTGTTGCCGCCGCCGCCAAGCTCGCCGCTGGCGATGGCCTGGGCTAAATGAGGCCACGCCACTTCCCCAAGGGATGTGCCAGAGCCCGTTGAAGCCATTTTTGGAACTCTCCCATGAGGGCGCGCCCTCCCTCGCCGCCGGTAGGCCACGCTGCCGTTCGGCCGAAGCCGTCCTATTCTGACACCATTAATGAACCAAATCTTTCATTAAATGTTAATAACTGTGATTAGTTAAAACTAATGACTCACTGACGGGTGGGCTTATAAGGTTTAACCGTTAAATATCACTAACATTTGGGTCCTACCTCAGTTAATTAAACTATTAAAAACTGGATTTAAAAACTATCTCACTGACAGGTGGACCCCCACCGTACGGGTAACTGCACCAGGGCCCCACATGTCAGTCTTTGACAATTTTAGGATTTTCTGAAATTTAAATAAATCAGTGGGCCCCATATGTCATAATCTCGGTCATTTAAAATCCAAAATTTTAAGTTTAATTTAAATAAAATATGTGTGACCCACATGTTAGAGAAAGAACTCTCTCTCTCCTCTTTTTATTTTTGAGATTTTTCCTGAAAATAAACTTTGGAGAGCTCGTTCTTCTCCGCCGTAACTCCAATTTGAGTGAAACTTGTTTCTAAATTTTTTTAAATTCAAGATCTTTCTGTTTATCCATGTTTTGTTCAATTTGGAGTTCATTTGAATTTTATTTGGGTATTTATTGCGTTATTGCCTATTTCTCTTTCTGGTTTTCACGCATGAGTAGACTACGAGGACACCCTCGAGCAGCAATTTGATGCTTCACAAGATTCTTAGGACTTCCCTGCTTCAGACCCAGGCGAGTCAACACTTTGATTATATTGAATCCCAAATTTATTCACTTATGTTGTTTAAAAGATATTCAACTTGCATGCGTTATTTTATGTACCCTAGTTTACAATGTTTTCGTTAGTTACATACCCCAGTTGTTATCGTAGCAGTACTTAGCTACGTCTTCCTTGTTGAAATTGATAACCTCTACCGTTGACGCCCTAGTTACTACTATTAATAACTTTCCCAAGTTAAGTTATGAAAAATGCTACGCAAGTCTATCTAGGAACCAGGACGCTAGTTGCCCTGCTCATCTATTCTCCAAAAACAAAGTCAGTTTGGGCAGTCATGGGATGTACATGACTAATATTTTTGGTACAAGCTTATCTTATGCTTCTCAAAACCCCAAAAATGTGCTATTCTATCTGGGCGGATGGTAAGAGAAGATGGTGTGGATGTAACACGAGAACTTGTGGTTGCGGTAGACCCACTTGGATAAATTAAGGACTTAATCCTGTGTTGACCTCACATGTAAAACCGTATAAACCATAAGCTGGCAAAATGTAAGCATGACCAACTAATTTGCATTGACAGTAAAGGAAAGCATTTCAGAGTGACCCACGGGTCGTGGTGTTGGTTTAAGCCGTTGTGGACACAGGTCATGTCACTGGGTTTAAGCCGCCGTGTGGCGCAAGAGGGGGTCTGGGTGAGGCAAAAATAAGCTTTTCCTCAAACGAAACCTTAGCGAGTATAATCCTTTACTAGATGCATTGTAAAAGTCATGTGATAATCCTTTTGATTTGCATGTCTAAGGAAACTTGTGGAATATAGCAAATGGATTATCTCTTATGGGTAAAGATGTACAATCTCTGTAGAGAATAAAACTATTCGAATAACTGTGCCAACGGTTAAGGGCAGACATGGGAACTTCCTCGAGTTAGTTCTATTTACAAAACTTTTATGGGTGGGAATAAACTAAGTGGAGGGAAGTACTTCACTTTTGATTTTACCTGGAGGGATGTACTCCAGCGATGGCTAATTAGGGTGGATGTAACCCAGTAATCAAAAACTAGCATTGGTGGATGGAATCATATAATCGGTGGATGGAACCATCTACAATATACTTATTGCACATTCAAATGCTACTCATGTTTACCAAAATCTGCTAAGTCATAGGATTTCAATTGTATCATAAATATTTGATAAAGTCGCTTTCTGTAACTAAAAGGAACCCAAGCCATCCTTTGAACAGCCATGCATATTATATTATTGCACTTTGTGTGTTGGCTTGCGGAACACAGTTGCAAATGCTCACCCTTGCTCTAAACCCCCTTCCAGAAATGGAGCATCAAGGACATTATGAATACTATGAGGAGCTAGCTCAAGATGATGGAGGCAACGATAATAACTAGGCTTAGCCAATGGCACTTTCGTTCCTTCACAGTTCAGTCGACCATTCTAGTAGCAAGGGAATTTCACATTAGTCGAGTCGATCAAATGTTGGATTCTCTTGGGCTATCCCTAGTCGCTGCCTATATGGAAATGCGCCTTCCTTTTCTTTTTGTTTTTCCGCTGCCATTGAATGTAATGATACTATTTGGCCTGACGGCCTTATGTAAAGAACTACCTTAATTCCGGTATTGTAATAAGAATGTACCGTGTATGAAATGATTCAGTTATGTATCTGTGAGCACTATCTACTGATCCAGGGAATAGTGTAGCAAAATCACAGAGGATTTGGATTGATAAAATCCGGGTCCGACAGGGCTGGTATCAGAACCTACGACTATAGGAAGCCTTAGCTAGAATGGTCGCAACTAGGACAAAAT
This sequence comes from Melocanna baccifera, assembly GCA_036346265.1. Lineage (NCBI taxonomy): Eukaryota > Viridiplantae > Streptophyta > Magnoliopsida > Poales > Poaceae > Melocanna > Melocanna baccifera. The sequence continues at coordinate 11,545,036 of CM070688.1, read as the reverse complement.
TCTATTTTGGTTTATCAACCTAAAAATTTCTAATACTAGGATAAGAGTTTCTTCCCTTATCACTCTTAGTTCTTACTCCCCTTTAATATTTCATTAAAGAGTTTCTACCTATGTCTAACCCTCTGTTTTTAAATTTGTAGATGGTGAGCTCTTCCACCCCTGCATGGGAATTGCTATCCCACTCTGAGGCAGAGGGAGGTTTCATGGACTTGCTGCGACAGTTGATGCAGTATCTCCATTACGACCGTCAGCCCATTTTCCGTGGGCGACGTACGAGGTTCCAGGATCGCGATGCTTGGGTGGTAGATGTATTCATCTATGCTCGGGACGGAGGCATGATCCCTGTTGTCACCCCTCCGGCATACCCCCGGAGTCACTGCACTGATGCAGTATAGGACGCCATGCACTACGCCTCAGCCCGCCTGATGCAGGCACACAGGGAGGAGCTGATTCAGTCCCCGTTTTGCTTCTTCCCTATTCTTCGCACGGGGGAGACTGATCACATGGCTTTCACACTAGGTGTTCCTCACGCAGGCCCTGATTGACTCCCATAGTCGGGCGTTACGGGAGATTGGGTAGCTCCACACTCTTCTAATGTCCAGTTACAGGAATGTCGACACACTACAGGCCCAACTGGCCGGAGTGGACGCCGCCCTCACTTTTTTGGAGAGGGAGCGGATGTCCGCTGAGGCCGAGCTCGAGCGGCTCCGATCCCGATAGGACTACACACCGTCTTCGCCCTCCTACATGCCCTCCTCGCCTGTCAGAGCAGCACCAGCAGCATCGGCGCACCAATAGCACCAGCAGCGGCATCGCAGCACAAAGAAGATCAAGCAACCCCAGCAAAGATCGAGAGTCCAAAGCGGCACCGGTGGCGCAAAAAGTACCAAAGACGGCGAAGATCACCAGCCCTAGCACCTGCCCCGACGATCTTCAACCGGCTACTTCCCCTCCCTGCTCCTACCACGAGAGGACCCGCACCTTCTAGCTCCAAGGGGGCTCGTGTCCGACTTACCACTCGAAATAGCGCTCGCCTGCCCCCAGGCTTCACCCTCGCCGACGCCGGAGGACCCAGCCGAGGTCTACGACGCTCTCGGTCACCGGCTAGCTCTAGCTCTCGCACTGCCAATCCACCGCAGAGAGCTAGTCATAGTCATTCTCGGGGATGTTCTACTTGTGGAGGTGACCATCCTTAGGTAGGATGGGAAGCAAGGTTAGTGAGTTTGTTGTTTCATCTTTTGACTCTCTTAGAAGCTCCCTTTGTATATAGACGATGTATGAGGGCAATGACCTCATGAAGGGTTGTGCCAACCTCCTTAGGTCATTTTGGACCTCTTTTGTAATGCCTAAATTACAGTTTAATGCTTTTTATTGCATTGCTTGTCTGATTTTTATTGGCTTTCCGGTTGTGCCACTAAAGGACTAGTAAACCCTCTTATGTACCCCTTCCCCTTTTCTCCTTTAATCATTTACTTTGATTACAGATGGCCCCACCAAGAGCCACTACCCCGGCCCGAGGTCACGATAGAGGCCGTGGCAGAGGAAGAGGACGCGGCCAAGGCTTACCCCCTCCACCTCCTGCGCCACCCACGACGACCCAAATTTTGGCTCAACAAACTCAGATCCTCCATGCTATGCTAGCTAATCAGCAAGCAGGATTGTCCAACAAAAGTTCAAAGTTAGCCGATTTTCTGAGAACGCGACCTCAGACCTTCTCATCGGCAAATGAGCCTTTAGAGACAGACGATTGGTTAAGAGATACAAAAAGAAGCTTCGTCTGGCTCGTTGTCCAGAAGAAGATAAGGTGGACTTTGCTACTCACCAACTTAAAGGCGCAGCTGCCGCATGGTGGGAAAATTTTTTCGAAGTCTGTACAAAAAGGAAGTCTTCGGTAAGTGAAGCAGAAGAAGAAGAAGAAGATGAAGAAGAGGAAGAAGTGGCGGAAACCCCTGTCTTCGACACCCAACAATCTGGACAACCTGAGCCAGACATCCTTGAGGCAGAAGCCGAAGGAGAAACAGGAGAAGTGAGTGCAAAAGGAACAGTTTTACCTCGGACCATCATTTCTTGGGCAGAATTCAAGGCTGTATTTCAGCAAAATTTGGTGCCTACCGGAATCATGAGGATGAAAAAGAATGAATTCTGTACCTTAAAACAAGGAAACATGATGATTAGCGAGTACCTCACAAAATTCAACGAACTTGCTCGTTATGCCCCTAAGGATGTGGCAAAAGATGAAGAGAAAACAGATTGGTTCTTGGAAGGAATGAATGAAGAAATGAGGACACAATTGATCCTACATGATCACCCTACCTTCCATCACCTTGTCAACAAGGCCCTTATATGTGAAAATGAAAGGAGGCAACTGGAGGCTAGCCGTAAGAAAAAATGGGTTGCACAACGATCTCAAGGTAGTTCCCAGTCCCGGTCAACATACCAAGGCAAACCCTCTTTCCGGCAAGGGGCAACCTCCACCTTTCGGGCTCCAACTCCACTCCAACACTCCAACGGCAGTGTCACAAGGATACCTCGTCCAGTGGGGTAGGCTCCTGCAGCAAACCCAGCTGCCAGCTTGCACTATTTTAGCTGTGGGGCCAATAGGCATTTCGCCAACACCCAATAAAGGAGTCCAGGCATCTCAAGCCTCTCGAACTGCGTCAACTCACAACTAGGGCTGAGTAAATCATGTGACTGCAGAAGAAGCACAGGATGCCCCAAGAGCACTAATGGGTACATTTTCAGTTAAATCTGTACCTGCTCAAGTTTTGTTTGATTCTGGGGCTTCGCATTCTTTTATCTCGGGGAGTTTTGTTGCAAGGGCTAAGTTGCCAACTTTTAAGCTAATAAAGCCAGTAATGCTTAGTTCTCCAGGAGGACCACTAACCGCAACATTAGTAAGCCCCAAGGTAGGAATCACTATGGAGAATTTTAAGTTCTTAGCCAACCTTTTGGTCCTGCAATCCCAAACTTTGGATATAATCTTAGGGATGGACTAGTTAGCTAAGTACCAAGGAGTGTTAAACTGCGCAAATCGGAAGGTAGTGCTAACCAAGAACCCAGGAATGGAGATACAAATTAGAGTGGATCATTTATCTTCAAGACCTATGATCCATCACCTTGAGGAATTACCCTTGGAAGAGATGCCAATGGTTCAGGAATACCCTGACGTTTTTCCAAAAGAGTTACCCGGAATGCTCCTAGACAAAGATGTGGAATTTGTAATAAATTTAAAGCCAGGGACGCCCCCAATCGCCAAAAGACCATATAGAATGGCGGTAGATGAGCTTGAGGAATTAAAGTTACAGATTGAAGAGCTGCAAGAAAAAGGATTTATTAGACCAAGCTCATCCCCTTGGGGTTTGCCAGTATCTTCATCAGGAAGAAAGACGGTACCGCAAGGCTATGTGTGCATTACCGCTCTCTCAATGAAGTAACCATCAAAAATAAGTATCCTCTGCCAAGAATAGACTTGAAGTCGGGATATCACCAACTCAAAATCAGAACAGAAGATATTCCAAAGACAGCCTTTACCACTCGATATGGATTATTTGAGTATACAGTCATATCTTTTGGACTCATCTATGCCCCTGCTTATTTCATGAACCTCATGAACAAAGTGTTCATGAAATATTTAGACAGGTTCGTGGTTGTGTTTATAGACGACATCTTAATCTACTCGAAGATAATAGATAAGTATGCAGCCCATTTGCGAGCTGTCCTAGAGATGCTCTGGGAGCATCAACTATATGCAAAATATAGCAAGTATGCCTTTTGGTTGCAAGAGATCAGTTTCCTAAGGCATGTCATCTCCTCTGGAGGTGTAGCCGTTGACCCCTCCAAGGTCGACACGGTTCTAGAATGGAAGCAACCAACTTCAGTTACCGAAGTACGTAGTTTCCTCGGACTAGCTGGATATTACAGACGCTTTAGTAGAGCTACTGTTATGAAGAGGAACATTCACTCCCACAAGCTTGTCTTCTAGAACCTTTTCCATGGAATTAATCGAACAAAAAAATAAACTCAAAATAGCAGAAAACTGGTGTTGGAAGGAAGTTGATGAGCACACACGCAGTACCTAATAGAACTCAAGTTGCCCCCGGAGCACCTCCAATCATGCCCATGCTGTAGTTGAAGAGCCTCCAAATCAGATCCATGCCTTCCGCATCCACATTGCAGCTGAAGAGCCTCTGACCTACGCCGCTGCTGCTTGAGGTGGTTGGCCTTAGCACGGAAGGGATCCACAAGTGATTTACCACTGGTGCTTGGAGCTAATCATGGGTAGCTATTGCATCTTCACTCAGTTTATTCTTCTCCTCTCAGTTTTTGCTCTTGCGTGGTTTCACTCCCAGAGTCCTAAAGGCTGAAGATGATACGGACCAACTAAGAATTAGTTGATGCCTAGGAATGGCCCAATCTTTCCTGGTACATTTAGCTAGGTTCCTTCTCATTTGGTTCTTGGGGATAGAGTCTTCTCCTTATGTTGACGTCACCAACAACCTTGATAAGGGTGATTTGCACTAGCATGCAATGCGCACACTAGAAGCAATCTACCGAACTCTCCAAACTGTGAATTCAACAAAGAAGATACGAATTAGATGAGATGAGCCTTGTAGATTCAATGGGCAATCTCAAGAACCTCCTGTTCTTGTCTTGCACCAACTCAGCAAACTCCAAACTAGAAAACCTTGCAATCACGCAATCTGACAGCCAACAACTATCATGGCGATTTTCTCCTTTATGTCACAAGTATAAAAACTTGTCATATCACAACTTAAATTACAATGGGGCTAAGGCCCTGGCTTTATATTGGCACCAAAGGTGCGGCCAATTTGAATATAACACAAACACAAAGAGCCCATGCCAACGCGAACTAAAAAAGGAAATACCTAAAATAAAACCGTTAGTTTGTCTATCAATTTGTGCTCCCAGGAGGTTTCTATGGCTGGAACCTTATAAATTGTATAGGGATTTAAATCAGCTTTCCAATGAGTCCAAGAATACCCAAATCGAACTTCGTTTGTGAAAGTTATGGGCGTTTTAAGGTTAGTCCTGCTGGCTGTTCCGAATCGAGTCCGAATTACCTTCAAATCTTCATATCTTTCCTTTCTCGGTTTAAGAGACTTCCAAATCTGATTGATAGAAAGAAAGGAAACCTTCTCAACCTTAGAAAGGTCATGTTGTAGCCCAATATTATCCACAGTTGCCTTGCAATACACAGACTCATTATGTTTGGCATCTCGCGCGTCTCTCCAGATAGCTTATGCAACGTCTAATGAAGTTGTCATATCTTTGTATAGAATACTCCAAATCAAATGCCATTTGATTCGTTAGAAAGTAGACTTCATTAGCTTTTCAAATATGTGTTTTGTGTGCATTGAAAACCTCAGAATTGACGTTGAAAACTTTATGAACCTTGTGCACAGAACTGCAAGCACGAAAATTTGATTGTTCTTGTGTCTTCCACTTAAGCCAAACTAGCTTTCTTTCTTCACCATCCACACCTCTAATTCTATGTGTTGCTATCTTATTTGTATTATGTAAAGGAGGAATCACATAAGCATCTGCATGAACTAGAATTTTCTTATATCTCCCATAACCGATTGCTTCTTTTTCCTTACTTAATTTAGCACTAAGCCTTGTAACTTCGGATTGCATGGATGAAGCATAAATTAATGTAGCATTCACATTCTTGGCCATATCATCCCCTCCCCCTTCAAGCGAAACCGTCATCGGTTTCGTGTGGTATTCTTCACAAGCTCCTTACTCTTGATGGCAATGTGAGAAATAATCTCCTCATCTCCCTTCGATAGTAAAGGTTGAAACACACCTTTATGCATAAAAGTGAAGCGATTGGCTCTCTCTTGGTGTGTAACATTACGATTAAATTGCCATGGACGTCCCAACATGATATGACACATGTGCATGGTCACAACATCGCAATCCACCTTATCTTCATAACCATCAATTGAAAACGGCATACAAACTCTATGAGTAACTTTCAGCTTACCAACATTGTGAAGCCATTACATATAGTATGGCTTAGGATAACGCTATGTGGTCAATGAGAGTGAATCAACCACGTCTTTGCTGATCACATTATTGTAGATTTTCCCATCTACTATAAGCTTGTATCGTTTGCCTTTAATCATACGTTGGGTTTAAAAAATACCACGTCGCTGTCCCTTCTCAACAATCAACTTATTGTCACCATCCACTTTTTGAGTCATCAAAGTTGGACCAACATCAGGATCACAATACACACCTTCTCGTGGAAAATCATTGGATTTGTCATCATCATCATCTTCAGATTCATTGCTTTCGCCCTCCGTGACATATCCTTCGTGTGTGAGCAACACCTTCCTTGCATTTGGGCAATCCCGCATCATGTTCCCCCTGTCCTTACACTTGAAACACTCAACTTGACTTGTTCTAATGGTAGAGAAGGCGCTAGAATTAGATTTGGATGCCTATTTGGTTGCTGAACTTGTCACTTTTGATGCTTCTTTAAACGGAGTTCCAACTGGTTTAGTGGATGCAGTCAGCTTAGAACTTGAACCTCCTTCACCCTCTTACTGATATGGGTGCCTCCAAGTGGATGTTTGAGTTCGGGCAACCTTAGGATGGTTGTCTTTTATCCATTGTTTAGTACGCTCCGCTTGGTGAAATAGCTCTTATACGGTATCGTATTGCATCAAATCAACATGATTCCGCACATCATCGTTTAACTCTTTAAAGAATCTTGTTATAGTAGCCTCCTCTTACTCACAAACTCCGGTACAGATCATGAGCACTTGCATCTCTTGATAGAATTCATCAACGGACTTGGAGCCTTGATTCAACCATTGTAGCTTTGTATGTAGCTTTGTATGCTGGTACAAAATAGTTTCTCATGACTCGCTTCATTGCCTCTCAAGTGTATGGATGTTCACTTGCACGGTTCAATCGATCCCACCAAATAATAGCATATTCGGTGAACTCAATCAAAGTAACACGAACCTTCTTTTCTTTGGAGTAGTTGTGGTTATCAAAAATCTGATTTACACGCACCACCCACTCTAAATAAGCCTCCGGATCAGCTCTGCCCTTAAACTCCGATATGGTTATTTTGATACAACCAATAGTCCACGCGTTCTACACCACCTCCGCGATACCCTCCATGTGCAGCAGCCTAGCGGTCAACAAAATCACACGCGTGGTGGTCGTGGATAGCCTCCACGGCCATCGGACATGTCATCATTGTCTTCATAGTACCATGCGTTGTCATGTGACCGCGCACGTTGCACAAAGTTGGATACATGGGGCTGTGCGCTGGCCCCTCCCAGCGGAGGTAGTCATCTCTCCAAGCGACGAAGTGTCACCTCCAGATTGTTGAAGCCCTCCGTGAGACGAGCGTTCAACGTATCTTGTACCTCAGTGATTCTTGTATGCATTTTGTTGATGCTTTGGTCGAAATCAGTACGTATGACGTCCTCCTAGTGTTTGATGTGGCCAGCAAGTGCCTTGACTCAGGTTTGTATAGCTAGTGGTACATCATCACCGAGTTGTTTGCCCAATTCATTGCTGTGGTAGCCGCTCGAATCTCTTCTACTTGCTCTCGACATCCTGAAATTAGCAAGATACAAAAGCACGTATCGCGATCAACCACGCTCTGATACCAAGATGATACGGACCAACTAAGGATTAGTTGATGCGTAGGGATAACCCGATCTTTCCTAATATGTTTAGCTAGGTTCCTTCTCCTTTGGTTCTTGCGGATAGAGTCTTCTCCTTGTCTTGACATCGCCAACAACCTTGATATAAGTGATTTGCACTAGTATACAACGCGCACACTAGAAGCAATCTACCGAACTCTTCAAACCGTGAATTCAGCAAAGAATATATGAATTAGATAGGATAAACCTTGTAGATTCAATGTACAATCTCAAGAACCTCCTGTTCTTGCCTTACTCCAACTCAGCAAACTCCAAACGAGAAAATCTTGCAATCACGCAATCTGGCCGCCAATAACCATTATAGCAATTTTCTCCTTTATTTCACAAGTATAAAAACTTATCATATCATAACCTAAGTTACAATGGGGCTAAGGCCCTGGCCTTATATTGGTACCAAAGGTGCGGCCAACTTGAATATAACACGAACACAAAAAACCTATGCCAATACGAACTAAAAAAGAAAATACCTAAAATAGAACCATTAGTTTGTCTATCAATTTGTGATGTGACTAGGAGATTTCTATGGCTGGAACCTTATGAATTGTATAAGGATTTAAATTAGCTTTTCAACGAGTCCAAGAACACCCAAATCGGACTTTGTTTGTGAAAGTTATGGGTGTTTTAAGGTTAGTTTTGGTGGTTGTTTCGAACCGAGTCCGAATTACCTCCAAATCTTCAAATCTTTCCTTTCTTGGTTTAGGAGGCTTCCAAACAGGGGCGTAGACGGGCCTCAGGCCAGTTGGGCAACGGCCCGAGGCCCAGAAAAATAATAGTGCGATATTTTACAGTGGGGAGAGGAGCTCCCGTCGGCCCGAGGCCTGAGGTCCGAGTCGCCCGACCGCCCGACGGCCCGAGGCCTTACCTAATCGCGAGTCACGAGAGCCGTCGGTCTCGCCAGTCTCAGCGAACGCCCGAGGCCTTACCCTAACCTCCAGCCGCATCTCCACGCGACCGCGCGTGACGTGCCGCGCCGCCGCACCCAGCCCCCCACCGCCGCCCGTGACGCCGCGTCGCCGCCCCCGCCTCGGCCCACGGCGGTGTGGCACCGCCCCCCGCCATCTCCGCCCCTGTCTCTGCCGATCTCCGCCCACGCGCCGAAGAGGCCGGATCTGGTGATGGTGAGGGACTGAGGGGGGTCGAGCCAGGGCGGGGAGCCGGGAGCGGAGGTCGGAGGGGCCAAGGGGGGAGTCGGGGAGCGGAGCGGAGCTGAGTGGGAGGGGCCGGGCGGAGCGGAGGGCCGGAGGGGCGAGGCGCTAGGCGGGGAGCCCAGAGCGGAGGGAGGGGGAGCCGGGGAGGGGCCGGGCGGAGCGGAGGGTCGGAGGGGGGAGACGCCAGGTGGGGAGCCCAGAGCTGCGGAGGGAGGGGGAGGGGCCGAGCGGAGGGCCGGAGGGGGTGGCGCCAGGCGGCGCTCGGAGCGGACTGCGGAGGGAGGGGGAGGGGCCAAGCAGGCGAGCGGAGAGAACGAAGAGGGGAGGCAGCGGTCGAGACTCGAGAGAAATAGGGAGTGACCTCTGACCGAGACTCGAAATAGGGAATTAGGGATTAAGCACAGTAAAGACTGAAGAGATCAAGAGAAGGTCAGTGAAAATGTGAAATAGAGATTGAGTTGTTGAGTAATTTTTTTAGTAATAGCATAGTATTTTTTAATTCAATGTATATAGTGTTATTAGTGTAGTATGTTTATCAGACTAGCAGTCTATTAACTTGCTATTTAAATTTTTGCGATACTAGAATTAGAAATACATAATGAAGAGGACCAAGACATTGGTATCTTATTTTCCATCGCAATCCAATTCCAATCAAACGCCAGAACCAATGGGAACTGGAGGTAGTAACACCTCACAAAACAATCCCCGTGTTGTGCTTAATCCGGATGACATTGTTGCCGATCCTGGGCTTCAGAAACCAATTGAAGAGTTAGATGTGGATATTAGGGATGCCACTAGAAGCGAGTATTTGCTATTGGGACCATGCCGACCATTTGGCCATAAATTTCCAAGAAAACAGATAAGTGGTAAGACAAGAAGCTTTCATGAAGAATGGTTCAAAAGGTATGATTGGTTGGAATACAGTGTTGCTAAAGATGCCGCATATTGTTTTTATTGTTATCTCTTCAAGCAAAGGAGACCTGACAACTTTGGTGTTGATGCATATACAATTGTGGGGTTTAGTTATCGGAAGAATGCAATTCAATCTTTTAATGAGCATGTTGGTAAAGTTGATAGTGCTCACAATAAAGCTAGAAAACATTGTGAGGCTTTTAAAAATCAGAGGCAAAATGTGGCACATGTATGGGCTGGTTCAACCAAGAAGAAGGAGGAGGAATATTTGGCTCGTATTACTATTATTTTAGGTGTTGTAAGGTTTCTTTTATTGCAAGCTCTTGCTTTTCGTGGACATGACGAATCTTCTAGATCAAATAATAAGGGAAACTTTTTAGAGATGTTGAAATGGTATAAAGAGAAGGATAAAGATGTTGCAAAATTATTTGACAATGCTCCTGGGAACAATTTAATGACTTCACCAAAAATACAAAAGCAATTGTGCAAAGCTTGCGCAGAAGAAACCACTAAAGCCATTATGGATGATATTGGGGACAAACAATTCGCCGTCCTTATTGATGAGTCTCGAGATGCATCTATCAAAGAGCAAATGGCTGTGATTTTAAGGTTAGTATGTGATGTTTGAAATTTTGGATTGCTTTATTATTAAAAAAACTGACCATATTAGCTATGCTTCATTGCTTCTTGTCCCATGTAGATATGTCAACAATCAAGGGCAGGTGATTGAGAGATTTATTGGGATTGAGCATGTTTTTGATACGACATCATCTTCATTGAAGATAGCTCTAGATGCTATGTTTGTTAGTCATGGCTTAACTATCCATAGATTGCGAGGGCAAGGATATGATGGAGCATCAAACATGAGAGGAGAATTCCATGGGCTGCAAAGACGGGTATTGGATGAAAATCCATATGCTTTTTATATACATTGCTTTGCTCATCAATTGCAATTAGTGGTTGTTTCTTTGCCAAGTCTTTGTTCTATCTTGGATTTCTTTAACTATATCACTTTGATAGTCAACACTGTTAATGCTTCCTGCAAGAGACACGATCAATTGGCCCAAGAACACCACAACAATCTTGTGAACAAATTGGAGACCGGTGAAATTTTTTTAGGAAGAGGAAAAAACCAAGAAACTAATCTAGCAAGACCTGGGGATACTCGGTGGGGCTCACATCACAAAACCTTATGTCGTTTTCTTCTCATGTGGGATGTGATCCTAGAGGTATTAGAGAATATTTCTGATGATGCCACTAATGCAACACAAAAGACCACAGCTTCAGGTTTGCTAGAAAAAATGGAGAGCTTTGAATTTGTACTTATATTACATCTTATGATCAAAAATTGGGCAAAACTAATGATCTGTCACAATGCTTGCAAAAGAAAGATCAGCACATTGTTCGTGCTGTAGGATTGGTTGAGGCCACATTACAAAACATTAATAAAATAAGGCAACATGGTTGGGATGAGCTCTTTGAAGATGTAAAGACATTTTGTCTCCAACATCGCATCATTGTGCCAAATATATCAGATACGATAACTGTTAGGGGTCGTTCGAGAGGTCGTGGCGGCCAATTGGTAACTTATTACCATCATTTCAATTATGAAATATTTAATGTGGTGCTTGATCAAATTATTATTGAGTTAAACAATCGATTTGCTGAAAGATCTACTCAGTTATTGAGATGCATTGCTTGTCTTGATCCAAAGCATTTCTTTTCCAACTTTGATGAGGATAAACTAGTTGAACTTGCCAAGATTTATGCTACCGACTTCTCTCAATATGATTGTGTACTCCTGAAGGACCAACTTGAGACATTCATTATTGATGTGCGGGTTGATCCGGATTTCTTAAGTTGTAATGACCTTGGTAATCTTGCTGTGAAGATGGTTCAAACTGATAGACACAGTTTTTCCATTGGTATATCGACTCATTGAATTGGCTTTGATTTTGCCTGTTGCAACTGCAACAGTAGAAAGAGCTTTCTCAGCTATGAACATTATCAAAACTGAGTTACGGAATAAGATGAGTAATGAATGGATGAATGATCGTATGATATGCTATATTGAGCGAGATGTATTTGCAAGCATCGATGATAACAAGATTTTACAATGTTTTCAAAATATGAGGACGCGTAAGCAGAAACTACCTCGTGCTAGTGGTATGCTACATTCTTATTTCATAATTTGTATTAAAAATAATGTTATGGTTTTGTTTCCCTGATTTACATATGCAATTTTATCTTTGCAGGTTTAGGTTCTCGTACTATTGTTGATGAAGATATGACAGGCTCAAATGTACCAAATCTTTTTTAATTACGCAAAAATTACCTCATGCTAGTGGTATGTTACATTATTCTTTTTGCTATGTTTTATCTATTTTGTTGTATCGTTCAACATGGAATTCAAAATTTGATCAATCCTTAGTTTTGTCGTATGTTACAGTTATAGACTTCTGTCTTCCTTAGTTTTGTGCCCGAGGTTCTGATCAATTCTGGCTCCGCCCCTGCTTCCAAATCCTATTGATAGATAGAAAGGAAACCTTCTTAACCTTACAAAAGTCATGTTGCAGCCCAATATTATCCACAGTTGTCTTGCAATGCACGGACTCATTATGTTTGACATCTCTCGCGCGTCTCTCTGGACAGTTTGTGCAGCGTCTAATGAAGTTACCATATCTTTGTGTAGAATTCTCTAAATCAAGTGTCGTTTGATTTGTTGGAAAGTAGACTTCATTAAATTTCTAAATATGTGTTTTGTGTGCATTAAAAACCCCAGAATTGATGTTGAAAGCTTCATGCAGCAAACACGAAAATTTAATTGTTCATGTGTCTTCCGCTTGAGCCAAACTAGCTTTCTTTCTTCACCATCCACACTTCCAATTCCATGTTTTACTATCTCATTTGCATTACGCAAAGAAGGAATCAGATAAGCATCCACATGAATTAGGATTTTCTTATCTCTCCCATAACCGATTGCTTCTTTCTCATTGCTCAATTCAGCACTAAGCCTTATAACTTCGGATTGTATGGATAAAGCATAAATCAATGTAGTATTCACACTCTTGGCCACATTAGAAGGCCAAAACCCCAACCGGTTATTTACTTATGTTGTCCTGTTCACATGGCGCCCAAAATTTCACTTGGTGGGAGACAGGAAAAATAGCGGCAATCATATGTGTTAATTTTTTTCTCCAAACCTTAAGTATGATGACACTTCAAAGTGACATCAGCTAACCACATGATGATCCTACTTTAAGTGTACGATCAGTGATAACATCATGATCCGTACATGAAGAGTCCCCCAAAAGATTACCATCTGATCCACTAAAACAATTTTGATGATTGACACTTGATAGAAACATCACAGAGAAACAGTTATTAAATGATCTTTTTCTTGTACTGTATATTATCTATTGCGATTTGCGATGTACCGTAAGAAAACCAATCTAAGTGATATAAGATATGGTGCAAAGAAAAAGGCGAGAGTTATCTCGAGAAAGAGTTTGTTGGAGGTATTCTGAGCCCTAGCAGTGGTGGACCGATCGGTGGGTCAGGGGGGCTAGTGCCCACCCTACCACCGGTTGGAGAGTGGGTACCCCCCATAGCCCCCTACCTCTGGTTGGGGCGCCATGCCGCCGCCGGCGGCGGCCACCGCCATGCCTGCCACCGGCTGGGGTTGGGAGGTGAGGCTATGAAGGCAAAAGGCCAACAACAACAAGGCAGATAAATTACCAATTTGGGCCTAAAACAACATCACAGCAAAGTAAAGACTTAATCGGCACAGCCCAGTAGCCCATCAAGAAATACGTACCGAGGCACCGAGCACCCAGATCCAATTCGGCCACACCACCATCGCACCGCATCGGCCGCCTAGCGCCAGATCTAGAGGCTGGAGAGGGAGGCTACGAGGCGGCGGAGGCGACGAGGCCGTCGAGGTGTGAGCAGGAGAGGGAGGGAGGCCAGAGGAGTGCTAGAGGGGAGCGCTTCTGAGGCACCGGCGCGCCGACACGAGCTCGAGGAGGGGAGGTCGGAGGCGGGAGGGGAGGCTAGAGGCGGGTGGGGTCGTGGGGAGGCTGGAGGTGGGTGGGGAGGCCAGAGCTGCGGCCCGCAGAGGGAGGCAGAGTGAACTGTTGAGTGCTGAGTGAGGCTTTTGAGGGAGAGGACCGAGAGCATCAGAATTTAGAGCAGCGAGAGCCGACAGCTAAGAGGTTATTTATATTATTGAAACTGTGCACTGGATTGAAACATTAATAGGTATGATTCATTCTTTTTAATACCGTATGAATTATGAAACATTAAGTCATTAACATAGATTCATTCTTTTTAATTTATGTAATTGTGATCAATTTGATATTTTAGTTTTATTTATTATCATTTATTAATTTATACAATTGGAAGAAATGGAGAAACGAACATTGCATAAATATTTTTCATACAATACAAGTAGTACTCCTCATACTAATGAGTGTCAAGTAAAGAAGGCTCGGATGGATTTTAGTCCTAATGAAATTATCATTGATCCAGCGAATCGTATACCTATTAATGAGTATGACAATAAAATTAGAGATCAAGTGAGAAGGGCATATTTGTTGGGAGGTCCAACCCAACCAAAAGGACATAATTTTCCTCACAAAATATAGAATGATTGTTCAAGGGCATTTCAACAATCTTGGTATAATAAATATGATTGATTAGAATATAGTGTGAAAAAGGATGCAGTCTTTTGTTTCTATTGCTTTCTTTTCAAGAAACCTGGAAGGCCTGATATTTACAACAACAGGGTATTCTAATTGGAAGAAAACTTTAGGCACATTTGATAAACATGTTGGTGGACCTAGTAGTTATCACAACATTGTAAGAGGGAACTGCGAGGATTTTAAAAATCAAAGGGCATGCATCAGGGATGAACCATCGATTCAATGAAGTTTCTTCAGAGTTACTGGTATGCATGTCTTGTCTTGATCCAAAAGACTCTTTCTCCAAGTTTGATGTAGGTAAGTTTGTTCGACTTGCTGAGATTTATGCTAATGACTTCGATATAGCTGACCGTTTGTTGTTAAGAAATCAGTTTCAAACATTTGTTCTCAGTGTCAGGAGAAGTGTAGAATTTTATGGATGTAGTGATATTGCAAAGCTAGCTCAAAAGATGGTTGAAACAGGAAAAAATAGAACATTCTCATTGGTCTATCACCTCATTGAGCTAAGATTGATCCTTCCTGTGGCAACAACATCGGCTGAAAGAGTCTTTTTTAGCAATGAATATTATCAAGATAGATTTACGCAACAGAGTAGCGGATGAGTGGTTCAGTGACTTGATGATATACTACACTGAGAGAGAGATTTTTAGAAACCTTGATGATGATAAAATTAGAAAACGCTTTCAAAGTATGAAATCTCGTAAAATACTATTGCCTCGTACTTGCACTACTACTATTCAATCCTAGTTAATGGTATTTTCATCATTTTTTCAATCTTTATAACTATTCACAAATACAAATTCTGATTTTATCACTAAGTTTGCTAATTTTGTGTACAGATAACTGTTTACATATATTTATGGGCTTTGAGAGGCATATGATCTATTATCGAGGTACAATCTTTATTGTATTTTGTATTTTTACTATATCCCTATTATAATTATGTGTGATTTTAGATTGCAAAATATAGTTCACTTTATATTTTGTGTATTTATCTTTTGTATGTCATGTTCCACTAGCCTCTTCTAAAATTTGATTCTAGATCCACCACTGAGCCCTAGGAAGGGGAGAGCTCGACACTCTCCAAACCCAAGTACAATGGTGCTCAATAGCGATCGTGACTTCCATTGCTTCCATAGCGACTTTGACCATCTGAGCAAGGGTGACTATAGGGCCTAGGGTTGCGCTTCGGGTCACCCCCACATCTAACCAGGCGCATAGGAGTATACACCAAGAGTGAGGGGAGGGGCTGGAGCATCAGCTCCGCCAACCGCACCCTTGGGAAACCCATGCTGATCACTTGGAGTAGATCATTGAACTACAATTCATGACCCAACTAGCTGATTTGCCAGCACAAGTAGACTTTCTCCTTAATATGGAGAAGCAACATTGCATAGGTTTTTTTAGCAATTTACTTCTAGCGTGACCATCAAATGTACATTTTAGTTTGCTCGATCGTGCCCCATGAGCACCGGACTCTATTTTTCCCCTACACACACCACTAACTAAAATTTCAGATTTCCTACCTTTTTAACAAACTGATATAGTGGTACTTATTAGGAAACCAGGACTCTTGATTTAAATGTCCTTATCTCTAGTGGGCACCTCACCACCCCCTATAAATAGAGAGCCATATGGCTAGATTTGTACCACAATGAATTGAAGCAATAAAGAAAGACCAGGAGTTCTCTCTATCTCTCTCTGTGTTCAATCTATTATTCTGTCTTCTGTGGTTGATTCGTTCTTTTTCTAAGCAGAGGAATTGCTCGGACTGGTCGCCAGCGAGAGTTCCTCAACACGTTACCAGCACGACTTCGCTCCGGTGAACGAAGATAATCATCGAAGCACAGATTGAATTTTCTAGATCGCTTCTTGAATTTGCTTTTCTTTCGCGTTCTAGAATGAATCTCTACGGTGCAAATTCGCCCTAATTTACCGCGAGCAAACCTGAAGTCGCCGGCACAATGTTGATCGGTAAATTACTTGCAAGGGTGGATGTCGATTGCACTGTAGATTGATCTACCGTAAGTAGACTTGAAGTCGACGGTGAAATCATCGATCGGTAGATCACATACATCAATAATTGCATTATAGATTGAAAAAAGGGGGTGTTCGGGTGTCGCACGGTCGGCCGCCACCGCGCCTGCACGCGCGTCGCCTCCCGCATGAGGCGCAGCCGGCAGTCACCGCGCCTGCATGCGCGCTGCCTCCCGTATGGGGCGTCGCCGGAGCCGTCCGTTCGCCGATGCGCCACATGACCACCGAAGCCGACCACCACGCCCGAAGTCGCCGGTCTCTGCATGCCCCGCAAGGCGCGCTGCCATGCCCCGAACGGCACCACCGTCGGCCTTGGCCGCTCCCCGTGCTTGCGCCCCAAACGGCGCCCCCCTCGCACACGTGCCCCGCACGGCACTGCCGTCGGCCCGACGCACGCGCTCCGCACGACGCCGCCGTTGTTTTCTCTGCTCGCGCAGCTCCTCGCATGCGTGACGCACCGCCGTCGGCCTCTGCGCCCGCATGCGCACCAGCCCAAGCCACCTCCCAGCCTGCACCGCTACGGTTCCCCGCGCCTGCACGCGCGCACCGATCTGACCGACGCTCGAAGCACCATGCCGCCGCCGGCCTCGACAGCCCCACCAGCGCGCCCACCCACACGGCGCCGCTGCTAGCCTCGACCACCCCGCCCCGAACGCGCGACGTCACTCTGGCCCCTCGGCTTCCACGCCCGAACGCGTGTGCCACCGCTGTCGCCTCGGCTTACGCGCCTGCACGCTGCCACCAACAGCCCCGCACGCCGGCTACCGCTACCTGCAGTCGAGCCGCCTTCGCCTCGGCCACCACCACTGCTCCGTCTGCGCGCGCCGCTCCACGCCCCGAATGGCGACGACCGGTCGCGCGCTAAGCCTGCCGCCGGCCTCACCCGGCCCGAAGCCGTGTCGCCTCGCCTCCGCCCTCGCGCAAGCCGCCGCCCCCTGCACGGGCCGCCGGTTGCACGGAGTAAGCCGCCGCCGCCACTAGTAAAGAGAGAGGAGGGGAAACCCTAAACAACAAGCTCCTCCCTCCTATTATGTCGGCAGGGTAGGCCGCATGGGCCAAAAAAAAGAGATGGGCCGCAAGGGGGGGTAAGGAGGCCCGGCCGACTGAAAAAAAAAAGTGGGGGGAGGCGGTAATTTACAGAAAACCCCTCAGTAAATCAGAAAATTGCGCAAAAAATTTTCTCCGAATTGAAAATTTGCGTAGAAACCCCCAGAAAATGCAAAATTCGCTGAAAATTCATATTCTAGCATAAAAGGGCCTCGGGAATCCGAATTTTGCATTATTTTCAGCATTTGAAGTTTATTTATTTTTGCCATTATTATTCTCTGTACTTTCCATATTATTTACTGTTTTTTGATTAATTATGATTGTTTAATTGCTTTTAATCACTGAAAACTAGCAGTAAATTATGGAGAATGCATAGAAATTTATGAGACATTATGAGAATCTATTATACCATTTATTTACCTACAGTAAATAATTTCATGCATGTTACCAGCAGTAAACTTATTCTTGCTATACACATGTAGATGACTAGCATCACGAACCGGGAGTTCGAGGAGCTTGCCCAGCATGGTAGGAACTATCTGGCGTGGGCATCCGATGTCGAGATAGTACTTAGCGCCAAGAAGCTCTGCACGGCTATCGAGATTGGCGGATGGCATGACGCCAAACTCACACCTGAGGAGAATGATCAGACACTTCATTTTCTCAGGCATCATCTCTGCTTACTCTCAAGAATGAGTATATGGCGGAGAAAAGCGCGTTAGCACTCTGGACCGCACTCAAGAAGCGGTTTGAGAGGCTAAAGTACACAATTCTTCCTCAGGCAAAGCAGGAATGGATCAAACTGAGGTTTGCTGATTTCAAGACGGTCGGGGAGTACAATTCTGCCTTGCACAGGATTTGTACCAATCTTCAACTCTGTGGCAAGCAGATCACAGATGAGCAGAAGATTGAGAAGACCATGTCCACCTTTCACCCCAACGCTGTACAATCCGCCCGCAACTATCGTCAAGACGGCTACAAGGAGTACGCCGAATTGATTGATATGATGCAGGTTGTGGAGGCTTAGGATGAACTTCTCCGCAAGAATTACGTCACTCAGCCACCAGGCAGCTCCACTGGCCGTGAAGCCAACGCTGGAAGCTACAAGGTGCGAAAGCCATTGATATAATTAACAATTCTCACAAGCATAATATTAATGTGAAGAATTTCCCGAATCACGAAGATTTTGTGTGCCCTACATGTGCCACCGGAAATTTAATTACTAGACCCTCCACTCTTAAAATGAAGGATGAAGTCCCTGCATTACTGGAACGCATCCAGAGAGACATTTGCGGTCCCATTCAGCCCTTCTCAAGGCCATTTAGGTATTTCATGGTGCTCATTAATGCTTCCTCAAAGTGGTCATATGTGGGTTTATTATCCACGAGAAACCATGCTTTCGCCAAATTAATCTCGCAGATCATTCGCATCAGAAATGTGTTCCCTAATCATCGCATCAAGTCCATCAGAATGGACAACACCGGACAATTTACCTCAAAGGCATTTGATGATTATTGCATGGCGATGGGGATTGCAGTTGAGCATTCGGTACCGCATGTCCATACCCAGAATGGTTTGGCAGAGGCTTTAATTAAGAGAATTAAATTTATTGCCCGACCCCTTTTGCAGAATTGTAACTTGCCAGCTACATTTTGGAGACACGCAATCCTACATGCAGCAAATCTCATCAACTTTAGACCTTCGGCCTACAATATCCATTCACCTATGCAACTAGCGCAAGGGTCACCACCGAAAATTTCTCATCTCAGGAGGTTTGGATGTAAGGTTTATGTACCTATACCCCCTCCGCAGCGAACTGCAATGGGTCCTCTCCGTAAGACTGGGATATACGTTGGTTATGAGACTGCATCCATAATCAGGTATTTGGAACCCATGTCGGAAGATTTTCATACTGTCCGCTTCGCTGACTGCATTTTTGATGAGGATAATTTCCCGATATTAGGGGGAGGAAATCAACCCATTGATGAAAAATATCGGAAAATTACGTGGGAAGTCACAGGAATTCCTGCACATGACCCGCGCACTACTGAATCTGAAAAAGAGGTCCAGAAGATCATCGACTTGCAAGCATTAGCAAATCAACTGCCTGATCACTTTAGTGATTTGAAGAGCGTGACTATGTCGCATGTGCCTGCACGCAATGCACCGGAGAGGGTTGAAATACCAAAGAAAATTGAAGGTATCCCTAATCTCGTCCAAAGGCCTCAGAATAAAAGGACGAGAACTCCGGCTCCTCGAATCCCAAGTAACCGATGACGCCCGGTGAAAAAGGATAAGAAGGACTTATCACAGCCGATCACCGAAGTCCCTCAGAATGAGAAGGGGAGCCAGTTGAGACCTGGCACAAGTATGACACCTGTTGAAAAGGATATACCGGATCTGAATATCCCCATCGGCATGGATGTGTGCGCACACATCGGAGCCGAACAACTAAAGGGACTTACCATCGCAATTGAAAGAAGAGATGCGCAAGATGAAGCTCCAGAAGAAGCAACTCATGAAGAAATAGCTATAAATTATGTGCACACGGGAGAGTCCCTGAACAGGACAATAGCCAATGTCGATATCTACTTCGCAAATTGCCACAATCATTGATCTTGCTCCCGAGCCCGCATCGCTCGCTGAATGTAAGAAAAGATCATATTGGGAAGATTGGAAGAAGGCAATAGCAACTGAATTGCTATCTCTGAACAAAAGAGAGGTGTTTGGACCCGTATGCCGCACACCTCCCCATGTACACCCCGTAGGGCACAAGTAGGTATTTGTTCGAAAGAGAAATGAAAGAAACGAAGTGGTGAGATACAAAGCAAGACTGGTAGCACAAGGTTTCACTCAACGTCCGGAGTTGATTATGAAGAAACCTACTCCCCAATCATGAGTGAAATTACCTTTAGATATTTCATCTCAATGGCAGTGAACTTGAATTTAGAAATGAAACTGATGGATGTTGTGACTGCATACCTTTATGGTAACTTGGACTCGGAGATTTAAATGAAAGTCCCTGAAGGAATACCTTTCCCAAACTAAGACAGAGCAAATAGAAATCTGTACAATGTGAAGCTTAGAAAGTCCCTGTATGGACCGAAGCAATCTGGCAAAATGTGGTATAATCGCTTAAACGACTTTCTCTGCAAGAAAGGCTACACAAATAATGAAGACTGTCCTTGTGTATTTATACGGCAATCCCAGAATGGATTATGTATAATCTCAGTGTATGTAGATGATCTGAATATCATCGGGACAGTGGAAGATATAAAAGAAGCAAGCTCCTACTTGGAGTCAGAGTTTGAAATAAAAGATTTGGGCAAGACCAAGTTTTGCCTAGACCTGCAGCTTGAGCATATTCCTGAAGGAGTCTTGGTACACCAGTCAATCTACACTCAGAAGGTGCTAGAAAGGTTTGGTTTTGAGAGAGCATTCCCATCAAAAGTACCGATGATCGGGAGATCTTTACAGCAAGAAAAAGATCCTTTCCGACCTAAGGAAGAGGGGGAGGAAGTCCTGGGACCGGAATTCCCATACTTGAGTGCAATTGGAGCACTCATGTACTTAGCCAGCTGCACTAGACCGGACATTGCATTTGCCGTGAACCTATTGGCAAGGTACAGTGCAGAGCCCACCAAAAGGCATTGGCAGAGCATAAAGGACATCTTCCGATACCTCCAAGGGAGTAAGGACCTTGGATTGTTCTACAGAAAGAATCAAGATCTGAACTTGATTGGCTATGCAGATGCTGGGTACCTGTCTGACCCGCATACCGCAAAGTCACAAATAGGCTATGTATTCCTGTGTGGTGGAACTGCAATTTTCTGAAAATCGTCTAAGCAAAGCCTTGTAACTACCTCGATGAACCACTCAGAAATAATAGCGCTATATGAAGCCGCACGTGAATGCGCTTGGCTACGCCGAATGGTTCACCATATCCAGCAATCATATGGGATGAACATTGTGCAAACCCCCACAATTATCTATGAAGATAATGCCGCTTGCGTTACACAAGTACAAACGGGCTATGTGAAAAGTCATCTCACAAAGCATATCAACCCCAAGTTCTTCTATGCTCATGAATTGCAAACGATGGACGAGATTAAAGTACTGCATACTAAGTCTTGTGAAAATCTAGCAGATTTATTCACAAAGTCCCTCCCTGCATCTAGCTTTGAAAGGTGCGTATGAGGGATTGGTATAATGAGACTTAGAGAAGTGCAGAATTCAGAGAGGAATTCTCTCAAGTCCGCTAGTGAATCTTGATCCTGAAGATCAAGTACTCAAAGAATAAAAGTCCTGATGAATTGTACTCTTTTTCCCTTGACGAGTTTTTCTGAAATTTTTCGACTAAGGTTTTTAATAAGGCAATTCATGCATCGCAGCATAACATGTATCATGTACTCTTTCTCTAAATTTTTCCCACTGGGTTTTTTATGGAGTTTTAACGAGGCATGAACATGACAGATGAGTGCCCAAGGGGGAGTATTAGGAAACCAGGACTCTTGATTTAAACGTCCTTATCTCTAGTGGGCATCTCACCACCCTCTATAAATAGAGAGCCATATGGCTAGATTTGTACCCCAATGAATTGAAGCAATAAAGAAAGATCAGGAGTTCTCTCTATCTCTCTGTGTGTTCAATCTATTATTCTGTCTTCTGTGGTTGATTCATTTTTGTTCTAAGTAGAGAAATTGTTTAGACTAGTCGTCAGCAAAAGTTCCTCAACAATACTTACCTATGCCCTTGAATTTGGCTTTTGATGCCGTGGACTCTATTTTTTGGCTGGTGTCGCTTTCAAGTGTCATCATACATGGGATTGGCATTGAATGACTGGGGTGGACAATTAGGGCTGAGAGTAATTAAAAGGAGTAAATATGGAACAAAATAGAGAATTACCGCGTGAATGCCACGACCGCGAGGTCATGAGGCCGTTTGGTGATGACCTCGTGAACCTAGCGTCAGCGACCAGAACTCTTGCAATTCACCATGGGGACGTCCAACCTGCAACCATCGTCTCCATGACCACGAAAGGCAATGCCAGTTATATAGACCTAATAGCTATGCTCACGACGGGGCTCGCCCATATGCCGGCCCACGCACGTAATGAAGATCTTCTGGCTCGTAAACGAATAAAATGTTTAGCCTTCAAAAATCAAAGGAAAATGGGAAGCAGGTTCCAAAAACCAGACGAGAAACCGGAACCGGCCGGTCTCAGTTTACACAGACCCAATGTTAGCCTGTTTGATATGACTATAGTTAATGACTTTTAGCTGAAATTTTTGAATTTTAGCTATTTGTGACAGAGATTACGAAAAAAGATACTCGTTTACGATTTTAGATGGTACAGATATTAAGCTTTTAACATGCACTACAATTAACTTGTAGATCCTGTTTTAAAGAAATACTTCATTTAAAAGTTAGGTACTGTAGTAAAAACCAAAAGCTACTTTTATAAGCCGAAAAAACAGATCCAAAATCAGCTGGTTTTTGTTAAAAGTTTCCAGCGAGGTTCGGCTGAAACCAAATCGGCCCCCACCTGTTTTCGGTCCGGTTCTAGTTCTAAAAACCCTAAACCAAACCAGCAAACGTTGAGAACTTCCATCAGACCAGTTAACCAGCCAAAAATGTTGGGTTAATGGGTTACATCCGGTAATTAATGAACAAAACTAATATGATTTCGTACAATTCGTACAAGCTAAAAATGCCCCATGTTGCATTAAAATTAGATGGGACAGACCAAAATGCATGGAGCAATCAGCCAGCATCATTCTTGGCAATTTGCTTAGTCCTTGTACCATCAGCATATTGCATGTTTTGAAAACTGAGGATGCCAAAAGCTTCAACCACGAACAATTTAGTGGCTTCAAGCCTTCGACCATTGTTGAGGTGTGGCAATTGAAAGTTGGAACCACAAAAATATAGGCATTCTCATTGATCAGGCAAGCTCTGCATCATCCCAAGAAGACAAGACCATCAGATAAATAACCTGTCTTCAAATTTTAAAAACACCATTTTCCAGCTAAACGATGGGGGCAGGATTCTAGGGAGCAATAGCCAGAATTGTGTTCGGAACAGGATAAACCATGGCCAGAGTTGCTATTGAGTTGTAGATAACAAGGCTATGCCTGTTGAGGACCTTGAGGTCATGAGTTCGAGCCCCACTCCTTAGAAACATAGATGCACAGTTCCTCCTACATTTTCTCTTCTTCCCTTGTGTTACTATTTGCTGTTAGGACCACTTTGCGGTTGTTATGCTGTTATAGGAATATTTACTAATTCCATTAATACTTTGTTGATTCGCAAAAAAGGATGCTTACAACTAACTGTTATATCCCAAACTAGAAAAAAAAAACATTAGTGCTTTTGAAAAGCAACTGCAATACCAAACAGAGCCTTAATATTCCAAATCAATCAATTTTTTCTTGTTCAGTTCATCCAAAGATGGCTGATTCCATCCTTCATATGTGGAAAGTGGAAACCTTATTTGCTCAGATGCACAGAGACATACACAAACCCTTCAAGGATGCCCTAGGAGTAAATAGTGAGGGGCGTGCTTCTCAAAGAATTGCTTTAGGCAAATTGGTGTTCCGTAATCTACCAGCCAGCTTCATCAACTTACTGTTTAGGATGTCATTTTCATTGGACTAGTTACACATCCAGGGAACTCTTGACATGTTCTAAACAGACCAATAATAACTCACTTGGTATTTAGATGTGCAATTTTCACTCTCATGTGAGCTACAACGGAACACACATGTTCTCATGTTGCAGAACAAATCCCAGGTCATCGCAACTACTTACCAGGCCAAGAGCCTCTGCAGCGGTTCTGAAATTACCAGCAGAACAGACGCTCCTGTATAGAGATAGAAGGTGAACCCTCTCAGCAACCTGCAAATTCTTTTTAAGTCCACCGGCGACCATTTCCATTTCCGCCTGTAGGAGACAAAAGAAAAAAAAGGTTGCATAAATCATTTTTTTATCAAGAAGGGGGTGGTAAATATGCAGTAACAACATTGAAAAGTGGCAACAAAATAAGCCCTAGTTTCTGTTATGTTTAGGTTACTTGCATTCGCATGCATATAGGAGAGTTTGTTTATTCACACGAGTGCTTAGATTTGTTCATGCATATAGGAGAGTTATTATGGCAATGACAATCAATCAACAGCATTTATCTTCTTGAAATCAAGTAATCAAAATATGCTCAGCTATGCAGTAAGGCAACTCAGTTAGCCAAGTCTGAATGAGGGAAATAGCGGCATGCCGCAAGTGATCATGAAACTAGCACAACTAACCTAAGCTTCACACTAGAGATAGTGAGACATGTAATCAGTAAGGGGAACAAAGCTACTGGTGTAATGCCTCAGGGTCCAAACAGACTACAGCCTACCCCCAGGCCCCGTGGGATAAATCATGGACAACCATAGCGACTCGACTGGGCTTTTCTTCCTTGGCTCACCCAAAAAGTTAACTTGGTCTTGGAGTTACTACAGCTGTCTCCCTTGGGTTTATAAGCTGTTCAAACAAAAATAAACTTCCATATAGGACTAAACTCACCCACATAGGCCACTTGGACAACACACTATTGGGCCAGGGCATCACAACTCATAGGACAACTACCGATATATATAGGTTGAAAATACATTGAAAGCGGAAAACAGTAACGCTGAAAGACAGGTTAGTAACGCTGAAAGACAGGTTAACAAGCTCAAAAACCAAATGCATACAGAATTTTCTTCTGGAGGGAACATGTAATGAATTCTACAAATCTTCAGGAGCTCATCTAGTGCCTCCGGTCGTTTTCCTTGAATCTCTAGTGCCTGTAGGGCAATGAACACATAAATCGACAGTTCAACACAACTGAGACATATGTAAGATCACAAGCATGTCTAAAACCCTAGGTAAATCCTTACCCAGCATTGCAAGAAACACGCGCGTGTCTGAGCAGCAACTGATGCACATACAAGTGTGGCAGCACGGAACTTGTCCAACCCAATATTGCTCGCAAGACCAACAAGAAAAATCCTTGGATTCTCTCCACTGATTTGTGTTGCTCCCATGTCTTGTGCTGCTCTTTATTAAGAACAAGATATCAGGACAGTGCAGATCAAGTATGGACAAGTGGGCAACAGAGATGATAAAATCAAAAAATATATAAAAAGAGATAAATAGGTACAAATAAAAGTAGTTTAATAGCAGAAATTTGCCAGGAAGAGATGAAGAACATAGCAACTGAAACCAAACAAATGTTGGGCGGAAACAAAATATACCTGCTGCAATCATTCAGAACAAAGTTTATTGCTGCCCTATAGAAAGAATCACGGGCATTCTCTGTGTCAAAGGAGACCTTTACACCTGATATCTTGCATAATTGCCTAAGCTGCATTCACAAGCAAGACATGATTAAGCAACAATGAAAAGGCATATTTGACAAACTGCAGAAAAATTCCAATAACATTTCTGGTGCACCAAAGATTGGGGGGGATTTAGTTTGGAGAGCTTTACCCAGATAAATCTTAAAATCATTTACACAGCAAAATTTACAATAAAATATTTCAGAACCATGCCTATAAAGCATATATTATTAGAATAGTTACGTTTCATTTATGTAACAAACCACTGCAATGCCTAACACTTGTATAATTGCATAAATGCTAAATGAATAGAATGGACTAGTGTTGTGATGAATGTCTCATTAACACTACTGCGGTCACATACATGCAAATAAATAGTTTCCTTTTGGTGCATAGTTTAATAATACTTGCTTCAAACTTCGAAATTATAGTAGAGAATAAAACAAATATCAAAAGTCAATGTGCCCAACAAGAGAAGCCACCTTTTTGGGCAATTAAGATCTGGCATGAAGGAGAGGCTAACAAGTAACAACACAATCCAAGAGAATGATTCCAAATCCATATTCATATTGCAGTACTAAAACAGTAAAGTATAATCTAAAGGACCATGCCATTATATGGGACTGCAAGTTTAGCGGATGTCTCTGAATGCTAACCTACCTGCTACAGAAGGCAAATAGTACAAAGAGGATGCCAAGGTTCTCAAATGCAAGCATAGGAAGTGATTCAAAATGGAAAGAAATTATAACACCATAATGTTAACAGGTCAAAAACACTAACTTGAATTGCATCATCATATCTGTAATCCCTCCCTGTGATTCTATTATCAATGATTGCTGGAACATTGAAAGATTTAAATATTTGAGAAATGAAGCAGCAAGGGAAGTTCTCGTGAGTATAATAAAGGTGTACATTACCTGCCAAAGAAACAGGGTAAGATTATTAGTTGTCTAGTATTTTGTAACACATACTGCATGAATTCATTATAAAAAATCGCAATGAAAGTATGATAAGAGGTTATTTGGTCTGTCATGAGCAGCCTCATGGTTTCAAATTTTCAATATTTGGACTGTCATAGTAAGCATGCAAAAGTTTCGTGTGTTATGAACTATCAATACCGAGAAACTCAAATGAGCAATGCCAGCCAGCCAACATCCAGGTTTTTGGAATTCACCTTTACAAAAAAAATTGCAAAAGAAAAAAGGTCCTTCTTCTTCTCTCCCTAGAGTGCAGAACTGCAGACACTAGGCTAGAAGTTCAAAACAAACCTCAAATGATAATAGAAGAATTTACATTTGCATTTCAAAGGTGATAAACACAATGACAACATAGTTACGGTACAAAATTTTAGGACTACAACATGGTTTGGTCCTGAATTGTTGTTGAAGCATGACAATAGGAATCAAAGAAACTGCTTTAGCAGCAAAATTCCTCATTCCAATGTTAGTACTGCAAAACATCACATCACATTTCTTATTTCCGCCAATTCCAACATCACATTTCTATCAATGACAAATCGATTAGGACTCCAAAACAAAACTTGCTTTTGCTAACACCTATTAGTAAGTGCAAGTGATGATCAGAACAAATAAAACAGTGTTAGTACTGCCCTGCATCTCAAATGTTACATTTCAGCCAATTTCGACAAGCATAAATGAATTAGGAAGTTCATAATTATCCTTTTTCCCTTTGTTACGGTTTCTTTATTTGCAAGCAAGATATATCCAATATTCCAATGACATCATACGTAAACTAGAAAGTAAAAATTTTAGCATAGTAAGTATAACACCACACCAGAATTAGATTAGATTTAAATAGTTACAGGCATTCACCTCGAACCAATCTATTTGCCAGCCTCGCCCACTTTTCCACCTCCGGCCCCGGCTCCACCACCTCCATTCCCATATCTGGCCACCACACCGGGACCCTCACCTGCGGCTCCCTCCTCCTGACCTCCCTTGCCGGCTCAGGGATGCGGCTGACCGGAACCGCAGCGGGCGATGAGACAGCGACCACTACCTCCTTCCCTCCCAGGCTCCGGTCCCTCCTTCTCACAACAGCTCCGCCTTCCCCTCCGCCCCACCAGCCCCGTCCCCACCGCCGGCGCCACCAAGCCCGCAAGGCCAGCCCCAGCAGCGCCCACGCTGCGGCGGAGAGAGCGAGCGACCAGAGCAGCGCGGCGGCGGCAAAGCGCAGCGACGAGCGGCGGAAGGTGAGGACCACGCGGTCCCCGCCGACCTCGCGGACAGAGGAGCGGAGGTCGCGGTAGGCCTCGTCAGCCTCGGCGGCAAGGCGGTGAAGCCGCAGCTCCACACGGCGGCGGAGGCGCCAGAGCTCCGCCTCGAAGGCGCCGACGCCGTCGTCGGGGCCGGGAGCGGGGGCGGCTTTGCTACGGGAGCGGTTGGAGCTAGGGTTTACGCCGCGGAAGCGGCGCGCGGAGTAGGCTACGATGGTGGTGGTGGTGATTCGGTGACTACGTGGGAAGTGGTGGTGCAGGAGCGACGGGAGAGACGTCGAGAAGGTAGTAGTGACCGCGGCTATCGCCGGCGCGGCGGCGGCGGCGGCGGCGGCCATGGCATGAAGTTGTGAGAGGAGGGGTTTGGGGATGTCGGTATTTCGATGACGTGGCAGAGGAAAAGAGCTACGCTGTGTCTGGCAAATTCAGGTGGCAAACAAAATTGGGAATGGCTACCACAGAAGTACAAATTTTATGGATATTCAGTCAAATTTCTCGCCGTTGGATATATTTGGAGATTGGTGCAGCACCTGTCCTTCGGCTCAGGTGACCTTGCCGCCAACGGAGGTCACAGAGGTGACTGCGATGGTGAGGTGGTCCCAAAAAGTTTCAAAAATTACGTAAAAGATTTTCACGAAACTTTTCGAGTTGTTCGTCGTGTTTCACCAAGTTCCTTATGTTAAATTAGTTTTATCGACGTTTTAGTATGAATCTTACGTATAATTTATATAGATTTAGGAAAACTCACTTGAGATAGGCTACAAATACACAAAGGATACGTAAATTTTTCTATAGGTTCAAACTTTTTCTATGAGAATAATAGCCATATGTCATGTATGACTATTGCTCAAAAAGAATGATTACAACAAAAAAAATGCGAAAAGTACTTGCAGTCTTCCTTCAATCTACTGGAACTGATCTCCTAGATCTTCTCTCGTCTGCCCCCTCATTTTGCAGTCTTCCTTCAATCTACTGGGACTGATCTCCTAGATCTTCTCTCGTCTGCCCCCTCATTTCTCTAACATCAACCTTTATATAGCTGACGAAGTGGCGACAGTTGCCTTGTGCCAGAAGACATCTTGATATTTCGAGGTTACCGCTAGAAGACTGTTATTGTTAGAGAGGTGTGGTTAGTCATTTGCCGTATGACGATTGTTGTTAGGAGGAGATCATGTGCAGTTATTAGCCATAAGCGCACGTTCTAACTGTATTGTCAGACAGACGATATATTGGTCACAGGAAAATCTACGACCACAAGGTGGTCGTAAGACCACTTACGACTATTTCATACTTGTAGGAACACTTACGACTATGAGATGGTTGTAGAAAGACTTACGACTAGAAAGTCGTGAGACAACTCACGACTTGATAATTGTAGAAAGTCTTACGACTAAGAAGTCGTGGGATAACTCACGACTCAATAGTCGTAGAACGACTTACGACTATGAGATGGTTGTAGAAGATTTTACGACCACTATGTAGAACTTCTCTTTTATTATTCTATCCTCGTCAAGTTTAATTAAAAGTGATCCATATAAATTATAGAAATGATTCTTATAATAAAAAGATTTTAGTATGATAGTTGCTAGACTAAAGGATTAAGAATCATGTGATTTAAAATCCCTTTCCTCTCACTTCCAAATATATAATTACTAGTAAGGTGCAGTGCGTTGCAACGAAAAACCAAATAAAAGTGATGCATACTATCAAATATAATCTCAAACTGAATAATAAATATCAAGACATTCTGGCATATGAACACTGACAGCACAAAGATGTAGAAATCTGTACATATTTATACTCTAGTGTCTAGAGGCAAAAGGTCAAGATGCATTCATATAATCTGAGCTAGAACTATGAGATAGGTTGTTAACTCCTGCAAAATCTCGGGTGCAAAATGAGACAAAAATAATACGATAGTAATCTCATGTAAGTAACCCATAGCCAAACATAATACGGTATGTGTGCAGAACATACCTATATAAGCAAGAGTTGTAGAAGAGCAAAAATTGCCAAATACAGATAGCAGCCAAAGGACAGACACAACCTGTGAAGAATTTCCCTTATCAGGAACCATAGTAATCTCATGTAATCAACAAAGAAAATACTGGCGTGGCAACTAACTGGAAAAAGAGCGGAAGTCCTTGCCAGAGTAATGTCATGCGCAATCATCAGCATGTTGTTGACTTTAACACGAAACGAAGTTACCGCATTGCTAACCATCTTCTCTGATAAAACTAACTCAGGTAGTGGCCTAGGTTGCCTACGAATAAGTAACAGATCAGAAAAACAAAAAGGCACTCCACTTATTTTCTAAGTTCTTCCTTCACCCTAATAGCCTCTTGTTGAGAAGTCTGAGAGAATATAGTCAAGTCCTGGTTTGCAGCTTTCAACTCTGCAAGAGCCTTCTTGGTGTGCCTCTGCAAGGACAATGCAATGAAGGACTGAGAAACTGTATGCCCTGTTCAATACCAGCAGATGCTAAGTTGATGACCAAATAGCAGACAAGCATGCTCAAAAATGGCTTTTTTCCCCTCTCGGCAAGATCAAAAGACACAAAAGAAGCAAAGAGCGTTAGAATCCATTACCCAGCTCGGCAGACGGGCATTATCTATCAGATATTGCTTCTTCTTTCAAGCACAAGTTTTGTTGACCTTAATATGTCCTTGCTATTATGGATATGTTCGTATTTACGAATCATTACATGGCTTTAGTAATTTGCAAGCCATCTGATTCCTTCTTGTAGTGTGACATCACCCATCAAAACCCTAATCACCAACCAAAATCCTAACCGAGATTACCTCCTAAGCACAAATCCCGGCTCCATCTCGGATCTGATCCTCTAGCACAAAACCACAGGCGCACGAGCGATCGAGCGTTCTAGCAGCGAAATAGCCGGAAAAAAGGGATCACGAGGGAGAGAAGTGGAGGAGATGGACATGGGGATGGACTGCGCCTTGTGCGCAAGGCGGAGCGCGAGTCTAGAGACGGGGAGCCGCGCGTCGTAGACGAAGGCGTGGTTGATGCACTCGGAGCGGAGGAATCGAGAAAGGACACGGCCGTCGGCGGTGAGGCCGGCGAGAGCGACCCCGGCGTGGTCGGCGACGTGGAAGACCGTGCGCTGGTGGGAGGAGAGCTCGGAGGCGGCCCTGTTGGCAGCGGCGGTGCAGGGTGGGAGGGAGGGGAAGAGGCGGCGGCGTGGGGTGGGGGAGGAGGCAGGGGCAGTGGGGGGAGCGCGAGAGGAAATCTGCGGAGGAGGAGGCGATGGGATCGGGGGGATTTTATGACCGGGAGGGGAGGGAAGATCCGACGGTCCAGATCGGATGGAGGCTTCGGCAACCACTAACTCCTTCTTTTTAAATAGTAAAGATGTACTAATTATAATTAGTGTTACCAAGCATAATGGTACAGGAGGAATTACTTCTAAGAATCAATATAATATTTCCGACCACATCTGCATTCCACATCTACATGCATTTAAGCAAAGCATAACTTCTGAGTCGGTTACGTGCATGTATTAAAGCAAAACATGTAGTAGAGAATTGATAGTAATGGCCATTAGTTTCAACAGCACTTAAATTTGATGAGTCATTTTGTTTGTTGTTGAGACGGACAGGCGCCAAGCGGACATGACCGGAGTTTCAATGCACCTGCTCCTCAAGTCCTTGGCTATATATATGTAGGCCTCATGTACAGCTTGAAAAAGTAACAAAGAACATAGCACATACACTTGAAAGTAATCCCTGTTCCTTAACCATCAAGGGAACCATTCTAGCTAGTAGAAGGAAGAGAGGTGAGAAAAATTGATATGCAAGGAGTTAACATATCGTAAGGTGGGTTTGTGCATTATAGCATATATAAAGGATACTTCCTAGTTGAATCAAATTTTGCTACATAATCTTATAGCTTCTGTAATTTTTTTTGCTATATTTGGTATCAGAGCAAGGTTTAGCACTATTGATTCACCATCAAAGTTGTTGCTATGTGTTCATTCTTTCTGATAATTTATTTTCTCTGTTTTTGTTCTATCAAGTAAAGGTGAGTGCAACATGAAATTTATGTTCCATTACATAAAATAAATGAAATAATATATTCTGTGGTTAATGATTCACCTTTTAAGCTTTGATCGAAATGCATGTGCTTTATTCAAATATACTCCTTGTATATATGTTCTGTACTTGTGTAAGAAGGATTAAATTTTGTACATCAGTTAACATTTGGTAGCACTCTTGTGATGCATCAGCTCAGAATTATTGTTCTGCTCTTTATTCATTAACTATGAACAAACTAAAGGATTAGATGTTCTTAATTTCATGTACATCAGAGAATTATATCTGTCCAGTACTGTTAACGGATGAAATTTTGTTCATAAGGTCATGGTTTATTCTTATGAGCATAACTAGAAATGAAATGCTAATTAAATATTTATATTAAAGCATGTTAGTCACCAAAGTGGCATTGTTTGAAAGTTTCTTAGATATTTAATTGTGCATATCAATTGTTCATATTTTTTTGGTGATTCTAAAAAAATCATGAATAATTGAGATCGCTAATTGTAAAGTTAGGAGGTCGCCCAAAGGTAGACTATTGCTTACGATTGGTGACAATAAAAGGGATCAATCAAACATACTTGAAAAATATGTTAGTTTATCCAAAGAGAACATGCATGTTGACTTGGGTATGTTTGATTATCGATCTGTTAAAGTACGATGTTAGCATTATTGTTGTTTTCAGCGGTGCATTTAAATTTCATCCAAAGATGCATTTAAATTTCATCCAAAGATGAGTTAGATGCACACTTAAAGTTTGTTCTTCGATGGATATATTTAATTTACTCAAAGTTTTAATCTATGAGCATATTTAATATTTGCAAGTATCCATTAATTTAATGAGTCAAAACCATGGGCTTCTCAAGTTCAACGAGCTAAACTATGCTGATTGGTCCGAACTAATCTGGTTTCAACTAGGTGTTATGGATCTGGACCTAGCACTAGTTCTTGAAGAAAAGTCGACAACCATTATTAAGGAAAGTACTAATGATGATCAATCCCTTTATGATTCTTAGGAATGGTCTAATAGGTTGGGTTTGAACCTAATGTGGCTGACAATTGCTTAAAATGTCAAGCCACAATGCCTAAGATGAATGATGCAAAAGAATTCATGATGAAGTTGAAAGAATACTCTCAATCAAAACATTACTGACAAGTCCATTGTAGGGAGCCTTATGAGTGAGTTGACGACCAAGAAATTGATTAGTCGCAACCCATTCATGATCATGTGATAGGCATGTCAAATATTGATGCAAAGCTAACATCGATGAGCCCATATATGAGTGATCATTTTTTAGTTCAATTCATTATGAACTCACTTCTTGAGTTTGGATAGTTCCAGGTGAACTATAACACCACTAAAGAAAAGTGGAACCTTCAAGAAGTTAAGGCCATATTTATTCAAGAGGAAGGAAGGCTAAAGAAAATAAGGAATCACTATGTTCATCTCGTGGTGCATAATGATGCAAGTAGCAGCCAAGGAAACCCAAGGAAGAAGGGAAAAGCTCCATTGCAAGTTAGTGAGGGCCATATTCATAAGAAGTTGAGATGCCACTTTTGTAAGAAAGTTGGTCATTTCAAGAAGGATTGTCCAAAGAGAAAGAAATGGTTTGAAAACAAAGGTACACATTATGTTTCTATATGCTTTGAATCAAATCTTGTTGAAGTTCTTAATGATAGCTGGTGGTTAGATTCTGGTACTACTACTCATGTTTCACATGTTACATAGAGATTCCTTTCGATCCAACCTATAAGCGGGCATGAAAAGTTTTTGTATATGGGAAGCGAAATGAAGACATGAATTGAAGGGATCAGAACTTATAGAATGATCCTTGATATTGGTCTGTACTTAGATTTAAAAGAGTGTTTTTATGTTCCTGAATGTACTAGAAATTTAGTATCAATGGGAAAGTTGGATATAATAAGTTTTAAGTTTGTGATTGGAGATGGTATGTTCTTTTTATATAAGAATAAATACTATTATGGTTCTAGTATTTTCATTGATGGTTTATACCACTTCAATCATGATAGTGTTTTTCTAAATCTCTGTTTCATGTTGAACATAGGCAATAAACGTAGTACACATAATGAGCGATCTACTTTCTAGTGGCATAAAAATTAGGTCACATATCCAAAGAAAGGGTTTTGAGGTTAGTTAAAAGTGAAATCTTACCTCAATTAGATTTTGTTGACTAGAATGTATGGGTGGATTGTATTAAAGGCAAACAAACCTCACACATATCAAAGAAACCAGCTACAAGGAGTAGTGAGCTATTACAGTTGATAAACACTGATATTTGTGGTCCATTTGATGTTCCATCCTAGGGCGATGAAAAATATTTCATCACTTTTATTGATGACTTCTCATGTTATTGTTATCTATACTTACTGCATGAAAATCTCATGCTATGAGCATCCTAGAGGTGTTAGCCAATGAGGTGGAAAGGTAGCTAGATAGAAAAATAAAGGTGATGAGGTCTGACAGAGGTGGTGAGTATTTTTGAATGTTTGATGATAGTGGACAATATCCAGGTCCATTTACAAAGTTTCTTGAAAGCCAAAACATTTGTGCACAGTATACAATGCCTGGAACACCTCAACAAAATGGGGGTGGCTGAAAGGTAGAATCGTACTCTCATGGAAACGACTAGGAGCATGTTAAGTTATAGCGATGTGCCTTTATCCTTGTGGATGCATGCATTAAGGACTGTTGTATACTTGTTGAACAGGGTTCCTAATAAGTCAGTTTCTGATACTCCTTATGAACTATGGATAGGAAGAAAACCTAGCTTAAGGCGCCTGCATATTTGGGGTTGCTCAACAGAAGTATGATTATACAACCCACATGAAAAGAAGCTTGATGCAGGGACCATTAGTGGTTACTTTATCGGCTATCTTGAAAGATCAAAAGGGTATAGATTTTACTATCCTAACCATAGTACAAGAATTGTTGAGTTTAGAAATGCTCAATTCATCGATAATGGTGAGATCAGTGGGAGTAACAATCCACGGAATGTGAATATCAAAGAAATTCAGTCAAACTCTACTCCTAGTATTGTTGTATCACAGTCACATAATATTGCAGAAGGCACAATTGCTGAACCAACTACTAATGTACAAATGACAACTGAAAAGGAAATACCACATGAAAAGATAATGCGAAGGTCTATACAGAAGAAAAGACTAGCTATTTTGAATGATCAAGTGGTTTATTCACTTAAACATGAATGTGACTTAGTCTCATTTAAGTAAGCTATGGAATATGATAGTTCTAAAAAGATGATCCAGTCTCATTTAAGTAAGCTATGGAATATGATATTTCTAAAAAGTGGTTTGATTTCATTAAAGAAGAATTGAAATCAATTGATGACAATAAGGTTTGGGAACTAGTCGAGTTGCCTCAGGGTTCAAAACAAGTTGGGTGTAACAATAAAGTTTGGGAACTAGTCGAGTTGCCTCAGGGTTCAAAACAAGTTGGGTGTAAATGGGTCTTTAAGACTAAACGTGATTCGAAAGGCAACATTGAAAGATACAAAGCTAGACTTGTCGCTAAAGGTTACACTTAGAAAGAAGGTGTTGACTATATGGAGACCTTCTCTCCAGTTTGAAAGAAGGACTCTTGGAGAATTATTTTTGGCTCTGGTGGTGCATTTTGATTTGGAGCTCCACTAGATGGATATAAAGACCGCCTTTTTGAATGGCAATTTAGATGAAGAAGTGTATATGAACCAACCTAAAGGATTCTTGACTCCGATGAAAAGAAGATTTGGTGTGTAAATTAAAGAAGTCAATTTATGGGTTGAAACAAGCTTCCCGACAATAGTATATTAAGTTCA
Organism: Melocanna baccifera; assembly: GCA_036346265.1. Taxonomy (NCBI): domain Eukaryota; kingdom Viridiplantae; phylum Streptophyta; class Magnoliopsida; order Poales; family Poaceae; genus Melocanna; species Melocanna baccifera. The sequence continues at coordinate 11,508,996 of CM070688.1, read as the reverse complement.
ATGATACCATTACGACGTATGATTTTGTAGAGAATGACGTTGATCGGTGTATCTATATGAAGTTCAGTGGGAGTAAGTTCATTATTTTAGTCTTATACATTGACAATATTTTACTTGCTACTAATGATAAATCTTTATTGCATGATATAAAGAAATTTCTCTCTAATAATTTTGAAATGAAAGATGTGGGCAAAGCATACTATGTGATTGGAATAGAAATATTCCATGATAGAAAACTAGGATTATTGGGTTGTCTCAGAAAGGTTACATTAACAAAGTATTGGAGAGATTTAGAATGAAAATTTCTCTGCGGGAATTGTTCCAATTCAGAAAAGGGACAAGTTCAATGAAATGCAATGTTGGCAAGTTCAATGAAATGCAATCCAAAGAATGATTTTGAGTAGAAAGAGATGGAATCACACATTCTAGGTCAACCCTATACTCAAGTGTAGCCTATGGTGTTGTCGTCCTTTGTCTGTAATAAATAAGTTTGGCTTGGATGCCCTTAAAACTATATAATCGACTATTATGCCATACTTATTGTAAGAATTCTATTATGGTATTGTAATCATAAGGACTATTTATCAATCTGTGTGTAAGTGAAATCTTGGACAGTTGCAAGAATACAGAGACTCCTAAGAAATTTAGGTGTCCCCACAGTAAAAGAGGTGGCGAGTAGGATTTGAAGAGAATGTGATATATATTGGGAAATGTAATATGTACCAAAAAAAGTGGAAACTTGTTTGGGGGAAAATTTATTTTTGTATAGACATTCGACATTCCAATAACATTCTTGGACATCACGAACATATTTTGGTCAATATTATGAATCCAGTCGAAATGCTATAAGATTTATTTAATAAAACAACCAGTATTTTGTCATACATATAGAAAACTTAGGATAGTAGCGACGACGACATGCATGAAGTAGTGGCGGTGGTGCATGAGGGCATAGGGATGATGTTGTGGTGAAGGGCCTGATGGTGTAATGGGGGGGGGGGCGTCGACGTATGCAAGGTGAGGGGTTTAGGTGGTGGTGTGATGGAGAAGAAGATGATGATGATGGTGACAATCAGGTGAACGAACCGACGATGACACAACAAGGAGGCACTGATGTCAATGAAGTGAATAGACTCAATAATGGTGCAATGGGGAATACGATGGCATCGGTGAGGTGGTAAGTGTCGGCAATCCCACAATTAGGAATGTGGGAATGTTGGTGAGGTAAACAGAAGAGGTAGTAGCTATTACTGACAACATTATAATCGGCAGGGAGAAGAGAATCCTTTGGATATATGACACTGTAGTGACTTTTTTTTTCAATTTTGGCCTCCGAATGCCTATTTTTGCAAATCTAGCCCCTTCTCCCGAGCTCAGCAACCATAGCAGGCAATATGTATTGTCTACTCTGGTTGCCAAGCTCGGGAAGAGGGTTAGATTTATAAAAACAGATGTCTGATGGTTAAATTTAAAAAAAATAGCTACGGTGTAATATATGTGATAGACTCCATAGGCATGAGATATGTATGGGACTGGTGTCCGACTGAACAAAATATTGCAATTAGCTTGACTGGTGGTAGTGTTTGTTTTTTTCAAGAGCCAACAGGCTCGACTAGACTAGTGTGCCTGCAATAAGAGTCTCCATGTACCACTATAGTACCACTTCCAAACCGACTTGACATCAGGCCACAGATACCAAGAGATCTTCCAAAGGCACCAGTGGAGAGACTACGTACAACCATGCATTAGGTAGTACACTGTGCATGTTACCAAAGCCAAGAAACATTAGTTGACTCGGTAAGAGCTACCGAGTAGGCAGCTACCGAGGAGCAATAGCGTAGCAGGCCTGTAGGACTCGCCAGCTGCCATGTGCGTCGCTGCCTTGCCGTGCTCGGGCCTCTTTCTGTGTTGGAGCCCTTTTGTCAAACTATGGTAGCACAAGACATATATAATTTATCATAGTTTTCAAGTTTAGAAAGGGAGTTAGATTTATAAAAATAAATATTGGGATGTCAAAACCGAAAAGAAATCACTACAATGCTATATATGCAAAGGACTCTGGAGAAGAGGCAGGCAATGATGATGCTTGGTCCACTTGCTTGAGAGGGAACAACAAGATGCTACAAGCAAAGTTGAAGAACGTAGAGACACGCAAAGGAACCTGAGGGAGAGGAGCGGGGAAGTGAAAGGAAAGGGCGAGTGTTATGCGGACGACATATAATGAGCCATCGCGGAACTAAAACTGTAGTCATGGCAAATTAGGAGAAATATTAGAAAAGTAGAGGTTTGGTTTAATGGAATTAATGACAGTTTGCTTAAGCGTGGCTGGGTCAATTGGTTTCAGTCGTTGCGTGATCTACCAACAGGATAAGCAGTTCTAAAACTGCATTGAAGGTAATGGCTTCATTTTCCACCGTTTGCCGCTTGCTCGCTAGCCAATTATTTCTTGCAAGGGCTTTTCTTCTTTCGCTTGATGCTATTGATTTATTTGTAGCCATGGATGAGCAGGGCTATGTGGCACGTATGGAACAATGTTTGCTTAGATACGGTCATTCACAAAATGTTTGTGTGTGTGAGATAACAACTGGACTTGCTTGTTTGTGCTGGAAACGTGGATAATATTTTAAATCCAAATTTTACTTGAAAATACAGTAAAAGACAAGCGATGCAAAATTCATAACTAACAACATACTACTTATTGTACTTCAAAAAATAGACAAGAAAAATATAGTAACAAAGTCAATGATCACGCAAATGACTTATTATTGGCCTTGATTTAAAAATAAGAAGTAACGTAAGCTCGATGCAATGCAAAACATAGATGAAGTAGTGAAGCGAGCAGTTGTGCAGATGTGTGCTGCGTAGAAACCTTATTGCGGTCCCGTGTAGATACTCTCAGCAGCAATGGTTTGGAAATAGCCACTCTCCCTCTTTCCCAGTGCATGCCAAGAAGAAAGACTAGCAAGGTTAGGGTTCTTAACAGTCAATACAAACTCACGAGAGAGGAAGAAAATAATGTGAGAAAAAATAGAGCAGTTCAGTCTGCCAAGTCTGTATGTCTCTAGGTCTTTTATAGATGTATAAATTCCTCTCCAGTAACCGATGTCATTAAACTGAAATAATTCACTAGTAACTACTAAATTATTCACTAGTAACTGCTAATATTCAAACCAAATAATGATACTTAAACATTTTCATAACTAGTTAAAAAGAAGGGAGATGATAGTATGATTCAGCAAAATAAAAGGTGAATGCTAAATTATTCACAAATAACTGATAATATTCAAACGAAATAATGATAATTAAGCAGTTTCATGGCCAGTTAAAAGGAGAGAGATGATAGCATGATTTATTAAAATAAAGGGTGGATTTAAAGTGCTAGGAGACGCACAATGACACGATACGATCGCTTGTCGTAAATAACATGATTTTTTACATGAAAATATGTGAATACGCGCATGTGCATATGTGTTTAGCAAAGTCCTCCTCATACTATCTCCATGCCATGAGCACATGTTTTAACAAATGGCACAGGCTTTATCTTATAAATTGCCTTCATTTCACTAGACAATATGTACTAAATAATGCATTTCCCTGGACCCTTATAAAGTTTGTTTTAAAAAAATCATTAAGAAGACTATCCTTTACCGAGTTATATTTGGTGAAGGCAATCACCGAGCATTATTCATAACCGGGGACACAGTTATTCGAATAGTTTTATACTCTACAGAGGTTGTCTAATTGTACACACTGGGTTTCACATCACACCCCACTTGCGCCTCATGGAAATCAGCAACCACGTTCATCACAATGGCGAGATTAAAATTAAAATATTCTAAATTAATCAGTCAGATCTATCCCATACTAGACATATGGTTTGCACGATAAAGCTTAGATCAATGACGCACAAAGTTAAGTCCTTAATATTACTCAAGCAAGACTTCTATATCTCTTGAAGTGAATCCACACTTCCCCCCTTTACTACATGATCACTCGTCCGAGTGAAAACAAGTTTTGTATAGCCAACACCAATGACACACCAATATCATAGCATAAATTTTATAAATGTGGCACCAACCACGATTCTATATCTCATTAAGTTAAATTAATTAATCACATGTGATGATGAATCTATCAAGACTATAAGCATGGCTAAGTATATTAATCGTACCACCCATGTGACGACTAGTATGGTATCACTAAATAGTTTTTCAACCTATGGTGACAATGACATCACAGTATCAAGTTATCAAGGAGGAATTACTCAAATTAGGATGGTAACTACCAAGTATAAGGGTTTGTAATAAAATATCGATGCAAGATAATTTAAAACAAAGTTATTAAATAATACATTGAAAATTAGGTTCAACATGATCAAAGGATAAGACTTGCCTTGATTTTGCTCAGCGAGTAACTCGGGATCTTTTGGCGGCGCTCCTGCTTCTTCGAAGGCAGGATCTAACGAAAGAGAAAACGACTAAAACAAGAAAATAAAATCAAATAAACTCCAAAAACTTTGAAACTAGAACCAAAGGTAGAGCTCGATTTTAGATGGATTTAGAAAAAAGAATGTGGTCAATCGGAGCTAGAACAGAGAAGAACGGGCTCTCAGAAAATCAAATCTAAAGAAAATACTAAAAATTCGAAAAAGCTACTGTGATGTGTACTCGGTGCATGAGAAGACGGGTTCATGGTGGACTCGGCTCATGGAACAGTGCACACGAGGTGGGTGCTGATGCGGCGGCTAGGGCTGACGTGGCACGGTGGGCTGACATGGCACTTAGGGCTGATGTGGCACTGACACATGGCACGGTTGGCTGACGTGGCACTTAGGGTTGACGTGGCACTGACGCATGGCACTTAGGGCTGATGTGGCACTGACATGTGGCATACTGATGTGGCAACTAGGGTTGTTGGTGTTGATGTGGCGCTGACGTGGCACTAATACATGGTAGGTAGGGCTGAGGTGGCTGTTGAGGTGGCGATGACTCGGCTAGGGCTGACTCGGTAGGGAGGCAATGATATGGATGGGGACAATCGGGCGGATGCGAAGCGACAACAATCGGACTGCCCAATGATCAAACAGCTATGAAGACGGAGATGTTCAGACTGTCCGATCATGATGAAGATCGGACGGTCCAACATCGATTAGACGGTTTGAATAGATGGATACGTTCGGACTGTTCGAACGATCGCGGAGATCAGATGGCGTGGGTGTGGATACGTGGCATGATCTCGGCTATTGATCCAGATCTAGATCGACAGTCATCGGACGACGTGTCACTGCTACAGACAGGCCTATCACAGACGGTTCGGAACCGTCATCATAAACGATTTTCGAACCGTCTGTTTTTATGTGTCAGTGATAATAGGTGGCTATCATAAACAGCTCGGGAGCCGTCTGTGATAACTTACATTACAGACTGTCACAAACCATCTGTGATAGTATGTGTATCACAGACGGTTAGGAACAAGAACCGTATGTGATATTGTGTGTATCACAGACGATTATTGTTTTTAACCATCTGTGAAAGTAGACTATCACAGACGGTTTTCAACAACGAACCGTCTGTGATAGCAATTGCAACAGCAGTTTTATTTGCTGTTTTTTGGCTAGCCTCAGGATATGCTAGCCATGCCCTCTGAAAGCAAGCAACAAGATTACAACATATATAGAATCACATACATTACAGGATTACACAGATCTGACAAATAAATCACATACATTGCAACTCAAAGTTACACAGATAAGTTAATTGCAACTCAAAGTGAATTACGAATGTAACAAGCGGGCAACATATCACATACAAATATAGAATGAAAATCGTTACACTGTTCTGACAAATGAATTGTTTGATTAAGCACACAACTGAGTGATTTGTACGATTACATCCAATATTTCAACATCTAATTATCACCATTGCCGGGGTAGAACTCTCTAGCCTTGTTTATACACTGTCCTAGTAAGAACCCGGAGAGTGTTGCATGAATTTCGACGAGTTGGTCAAGATCATATGTACTTACGTCGAAGTCCACCCGCTGTCGCTAGGAGCAATAAGTCATTAATTAGCATGTGTGTGTATATATATACATATATAATCAAAAATAATAATTATTGCAAGGATATGACAAACCTCTGGATCATTGATCTTACTACCTATGATTTCCTTCATATGGCGGCAAACGTAGAGTCCACATACGTTGCCCTGTAGTTGCTGGTGGCACTTCAAAAATAGTATTACGTACATAGGTATTGTCAATTCTAGAGGCATTATAACAAAGTGTGATGTAGGATTGTTGTGTTGTAGCGGGTACCGAAAATCGCGTGTTGTGTCGCAGCGTGTCACTAGATTTATCGTGTCTTCCTCCGTGGGCAACATAAGCGGCAAACGACCTACGTGATTCAAAAAAGTTAACCTCGGCCGTTGCAAACGAAGGAAATATTACAATAGAGTTATGTATAAAGGAAATGAGTTTACTTGTTAAGTATTTCTTGCACACGACTGAAGTCGTGGTTGCTCCTAAGTAGGGAATCAAGGTATATTACCTTGCTCCACTTTGGTATAATCACAATCAAAATCTAGTGTTGCCTAGTTATGTACACACCATAGTGATTACTCCTAAGTTCATGTTGCATGTAAAGTACAAATAAAACATGTGTGGCAACTAGTGAAGCACTTACCCTTGGTTGAAAGGAAACATGGCGTACTCCTTGTCGATGTAAGCAAGCAATCCCTTTGTTATGTAATCTTGCACGAAGGATTCATTATCTTTGATAACTAGATCGGAGACCAAGTGAGGGTCGAGGAAATCCACCGGTTGTCGCGGTCGCCGGACTTATTGGATCATGGATCTATACATAAGGAAAGAGTAAGGACATTTATCGGTATAACGTGAATATAGAACTTCATTGTACAGTACACTTATAGTGTCCAGCAGCGTAGAAGTGAGGCGTCGAGTTCGTCGAGATTGAATAGTAAAAATAAGTCTTCGAATGTCACAACGATATAGCCTATGTCGTGGAGGAAATGTTGCTCCGTATATTTCAGAGTGAATGCACTCTGCCAGATTGGCTTCATATTGGACTTCTGCATGTACCAGCATGCAATGTATTGCAAATCATGCCAAGTCCGGGTAATTGTGACTCAGGGACCAACGACACTCCTAGAGTGAACTTCCATGTCACGGGAGCCATATTTTTCTTCCCTTGAGTCTTAGAGTCTCGCTTATGAGACGGTCTCGGTGGCGTCTCGGCAGGAGCCGATGTGACAGGCTCAGGGCAATGTCCCTCTTGGGACACTGGATGTGGAGATCGTGGCACGGACAAGTCGAGGGCAATGTCCCTCTTGGGCCACTGAACGAATGTGTGGATAACATCCCCTAATGTCTTAATCTCTTCGTTTAGGAGCTTCTTAAGAGGGACGGTCTTAAAAATATCATTAATCATGTCTACTTGGACCTTTATGAAATCGGTCTCTACTTGTAAACCATGCACCAGCGTACTTGACAGCAATGGATACGCTATCCCCTGCCCAGCGTCAACGGGAATAGAGCCAACAAGCCTGACTCTGAGGATGCAAGGCATGGGCCCCTACATGACGACACAAGATGAGTTAAGGCGTCCACCAGAGAGATCTATGCAGCATTCTAAAGAGATGCATTATCTGAATGTCATCGATAAGTAAGTGGACGTCGCTATGTTCAGTAATTGGTGTAGACGCGTAGCTACTACGACGTTGAGGGGGACTGGGTACCGTAGTAGTAGGGGTGGGTTGCGATTGGTTGCGGACTTGTCTCAGTTCTTCCCTCAATGAATCTATCTCTCCTCGAAGTGAGGCAATCTGCTCTTGAAGTGAGGTAGATAGTTGTTTCTGAAGTTGAGCACGAAGCTCCTGTTTTATTTGGTCGTTGCGGTACGCCTTGGATATCTTTCTACTCCTATATGTCTCGGAATAATCTGGAAATCCGTGCTTTCAAGATACGTAAACCCCTAAGCCTCGTGTGCGACCTGGGTGCTCCTTGTTTTCCAAGGCCTGTGATAGTAAATCTCTCTCCCTGTATTCTTGAAAGGATCCACGAGAAGATTCGATAGTCAATGATTGCTGCAAGAGGCAATTAATCATGTTATTTTTGAACCCATGAAGTTCAAGAGGTGTTAACAACTATGTAGTTTAACATATCTTACCAGGCGTTGGGACACTTCCTCATCTGTAGGGTTTTTGAAAGAGACACCCGAAGATGTGGTTGATGACCTCGCTCTTAACTAGTTTCGAGCGCGCTCGTTTGCGATCCCGGCAAATGGTGGGGAGGCCTCCGATCGGAGTGCGACCTCGTCTTACATCCTCCACTGCGGAATTTTACCCGCGTTCCCAGCGGTGCTGAGTCTGTGAGGGTGAGTGTTTTGTGATTGGATAGCCTTGTGCGTTGCACTTTATTGTTCAAATTCGGTCGTTGTCTTCAACTGCACAAAAGCCTCCCATGTTTCCGGCGACACGAAAAGATACTTCCTGAAGGGTGTGAGATCCTTGGCCACGTACCGCGTCACAAGAGTGCTCTTAAAATTCTTCCATACTTTTCCTATTGCGAGGAGCGCGTGCCGTTGCACGAATCCCTGTACTTCTGCTGGGATGTTGAACGGATTTGTAACTTCCTCCCATAGCTGATTTTTGTGATCCATTGACAACTCTCTTCAGCTTGCTATGGTGATGGGGACCCGTTCCCTTCCAATTATCCCGCAAGTACTCCGAAATGATGCCACTGCTTTCTTCGGTTGCAGAGGGACCCCATCCGAAGAGACCACCGTGATGGTCATTCGGCCATCTGGCCTTTTCGATACTCCTCAGCCACACTTAGTTTTCCCAATCTTGGGAGCGTGAGACCCAGATGACGACGACGAAGACTGTGAGGACGCCATCACTCTTCTAAGAAAAAAATTATCTGCAGTGAGCTATGGGCCTTCCAAATAGACCTTGTAGCTAACAAGTGCAGCATATACTAAAAAATTTTGAACGACTGTGTGGATACAGTGAGGTGTGGGCCTAAACAAAGTTCTATGAAGCAAATGACACAAACTAGTGTATCAACTTCATTGAAGCGGATGCACTGGAGTATGTCACTAGCTTCACGCCCTTTGAAGGTCTATGTGGCATATATTTTTGGACGACTGTGTGGACGCAGTGAGGTGTGGGCCTAAACAAAGTTCTATGAAGCAAATGACACAAACTAGTGTATCCAGTTCATTGAACCCGATACACTAGAGTGTGTCACTAGCTTCATGCCCTTTGAAGGTCTATGTGGCATGTACTAAAAATTTTTGGACGACTGTGTGGACGCAGTGAGGTGTGGGCCTAAACAAAGTTCTATGAAGCAAATGACACAAACTAGTGTATCGAGTTCGTTGAAACTGATACAATAGAGTGTGTCACTAGCTTCATGCCCTTTGAAGGTCTATGTGGCATGTACTAAAAATTTTTAGACGACTGTGTGGACGCAGTGAGGTGTGGGCCTAAACAAAGTTCTATGAAGCAAATGACACAAACTAGTGTATCGAGTTCATTGAAACCGATACACTAGAGTGTGTCACTAGCTTCATGCCCTTTGAAGGTCTATGTGGCATGTACTAAAAATTTTTGGACGACTGTGTGGACGTAGTGAGGTGTGGGTCTAAACAAAGTTTTATGAAACAAATAACACAAACTAGTGTATCCAGTTCATTGAACCCGATACACTAGAGTGTGTCACTAGCTTCATGCCTTTTAAAGGTCTATGTGGCATATATTTTTGGATGACTATGTGGACGCAGTGAGGTGTGGTATATCTCTAGTTATAGCTGCTAATAATTCATATATAACAATATAATTCTAGTATGATTATGTGAGCACAAAGATGACATCAATCGAATTACAAATGTCGTAACATGTATGTAATCATATGAATTGAACATACCATTTGAAATATAACACATATCCAAATACAAATGACAAATGAATTTAACATATTCATCAATCCAGCATGTGTAAATTCGGCTAGCATATATATCAATATTACAATGTAGCATATATATATACACACACATATCAATATGACAATGTAGGATATATATCAATATGACAATGTAGCATATATATATATCAATATATGAAACTTGAATAACATATCTTCATTATTCTATATGAAATATGAAATAACTACATGAAACAAATCTAAAACCTAGCTAGAGTCGGGGGAGGAGGGCGCCGGGCTCGCGGGGGAGGAGGGAGCTAGAGTCGGGGGGCGCCGGGCTTGGGGGAGGGAGCGGCGGCGGGGAAGGAGGGCACTAGGCTCGGGGGAGGGAGCGGCGTCGGGGGAGGAGGGCACCGGAGTCGGGGGAGGAGGGCACCAGAGTCAGGGGAGGGAGCGGCGTCGGGAGGGAGCGACGGCGGGAGGGAGCTGCGTCGGGAGCGACCGGCGGTGGCGGAGTCGGGTGGGAAGGGCGGCACGAGAGAGCAATAATATACCAGGGGCGCTGGAGATTTAGAGTGCGTGAGTGTGGAATCTGTGCCCTAGCTGCGGGTATTTATAAGGAAAACTATCATAGATGGTTCCGTAAAGGAACTGTCTGTGATAGTTCTATCACAGACGGTTCTATAACTAAATGGTTCTATCACAGACGGTATTATAACTAAACCGTTGGTGATAGTAATACTATCACAGATGGTTCTTAACTTATAACCGTCTGTGATAATATAATATCACAGACGGTTATAAGTTGAGAACCGTATGTGATAACTATCACAGACGGTTCTAAGTTTATAACCGTCTGTAATAAGCCTTTGCCCATTGTTTGTAAGCCTTTCTTTGGTTGGTGTTGTAACTACACTACCAGCATTCAATAAGACCTCACAGAGTGTAATGAATATAACTACACCTACCAGCATTCAATTCACATATATATATATATATATATAAATGCAAATTCACAAATACATCACAGTTCCTGAGTCATTTTACAATTACAATAAAACATATATAGTTACATTTATTACACATAGCTATTTCATTTTAAATAAAGTCATTCACGATGATCGACACACATATAGCTTGTTTCATCGCCTTGTTCTTCCTCGAGCCTAATGCCATCTCCGAATGAAGGCAAATCATCAAATTGATTGTACTCTTCCTCATTCACAACATTCTCAACTCCGACAATCCGCTTCTTATTTACTGGGTCGGTTAGATAAAATACTTGAACAACTTGCCTCGCGAGTACGAATGGTTCGTCTTTGTATCCTACACATTCGATATCCACGGTAGTGATACCGTACTTGTTGACTTTTACACCCCGTGGGAGATGGACCCAACGGCACCGAAATAGAGGAATCTTGAAAATTACGTAGTCAAGCTCCCAAATCTCCTCTATAAGCCCGTAGTACGAGCTTGGGCCAGTAGTACTAACGTGCGCATCATAGGCATCTATGTGGACACCTAAGTTCTGCATTGTACTCTTTTTATCCTGATCTGTTGTATAAAATGTGTAGCCATTAATGTCGTATCCTTGCCATGTCATAATTGTAAATTTTAGCTCTTTTGCCAACCATTGTAGTGTTTCACTTGACGACTTCCTAGTCAATTGCGCCTTCAACCATTCGTTGAACTGACGGTTATGTTGTCTCGTGATCCAAACTTCTGACTAGCCTGCATTCTCTTGACGTAGCATGTCCTCGTGCTCTTCAATATATGGGGTCACTTCAATCATGTGTTGTAAAACCGTGAAATGGGCTTGAGCATACGTATTTTGATCCGGAGTTATTGCTTTCGTTTCGATAGTCCCGATACCCTCTAGCTTTCCCTCGTGACGAGATACAGGTACACCTATCGGATCGATCTAAGCCATGTAGCTGATGCAGAATTCAATGACCTCTTCTGTTGTATAACCTTCGATGATGCTACCCTCGATCGAGATCGATTGCGTACATAGGACTTGAGAATTCCCATGTACCTCTTGAAAGAGTACACATGACGTAGAAACACGGGGTCGCATATTTTAATCTTTTTCATAAGGTGGACAATGAGATGGACCATGATATCAAAAAATGATGGAGGGAAATACATCTTTAGATGACATAGAGTTGTCACCACCTCGGTTTGTAGAGCATCTAGTCCATCGGGATCAATGACCTTCTGAGCAATTGTGTTAAAGAAATAACATAACCTTATGATTGTCACTCGAACCTTGTTCGGCAAAATATTTCTAATTGCAACATGTAGCATTTGTATCATTAGCACGTGACAGTCGTGGGACTTCATGTCAATTAATTTCAAATGTTCCATGGAAACAAGTTTCTTTGTGCTGGTGGAGTGACCAGATGGAACTTTCACACCATGTAAGGACTGGCACAGTTCAGTTATCTCGGACAGAGTGTAGCAAGCTGGGGGAAAGTATGTCCGGCCTTTATCGGTCTCTATCGGTGCTAACTCAGTCCTGATGTTCATAGCGACCAAGTCACGCCTTGTGTTAATACCATCCTTAGTTTTATCAGGAATGTTCAGTAAGAGACCAATCAAACTGTCACATACATTCTTCTCTACATGCATGACATCGATACAATTGCAAACTTTCAAGTGCTCCCAATAAGGCAAGTTCCAAAATATTGACCCTTTTTTCCACATGTTCTTTCTCAATTTACGCCCCTTTCCAAGCACAACGTTTATATCCTTGACCATATCATACACCTCTTTCTCGCTAAAAGGTCTTGGTACTGAGTCATCTTCTTTTTTTCTATCAAATTGTTTCTTCATCTTGCGGTATGGGTGATACCTTCGAAGGAACCTACGGTGAAGCATGTACACAGTTTTACGCGAGTTGTTCAACCACACATTCTCCGTATAATCTAAGCAGTGCGGACATGCTTTGGCTCCTTTTGTACTCAACCCTGACAGGTTACTAAGGGCCATAAAATCATTAATGGTGCAGAACAACATAGCGCGTAGAGTAAAGTTCTCTCGTTTGTCCGCATCCCATACATGTACCCCTTCGTTCCACAGTATTGCTAGATCTTCTACCAATGGTGTTAGGAACACATCAATATCGTTGCCAGGTTGCTTCGACCATTGGATAAGTAGTGACATCAAAATATACTTCCGCTTCATACACAGCTAAGGAGGAAGGTTGTACATGCATAGTCACGGGCCAGGTGCTATGTCGGCTGCTCATGTTACCAAAAAGATTCATTCCATCTATACTCAACCCAAACCTTATATTTCTCGATTCCACATTAAAATCTACAAACATCCTATCGATGTTTCTCCATTGGGCAGAATCAGCAACATGTCTTATTATTCCGTCTTTCTTACGCTGCTCCAAGTGCCAACGCATCAATCTTGCATTCTTGCGGTTTGCAAATAAACGCTTCAAACGGGAGATTACAGGAAGATACTACAACACCTTAGCAGGGGGTCCTTGCTTCACCTCGATGCCCTTTCCATCATCAGAGTCATTTTTACGCTTGTATCGGGATGCTTTGCACACCGGACAAACATTTAAGCTAGCATACTTTTTACGGTACAGGACACAATCATTTGGACATGCATGTATTCTTTCTACTTCCATTCCTAATGGACAAAGAATCTTCTTGGCTTGGTAGGTGGTTCTTGGCAATACATTTTCCTTTGGAAGTATGTCCGCTAGGAGACCTAATAATGCCGTGAAACTCTTGTCGGACCAACCATTGCTTGCCTTCAATTTTAGTAGTTCTAAAACTGATGACAACCTCGCGTATTGCGGCTTGCATCCCGAGAATAAAGGTTTCTCCGAATCCTCCATCAAGCCCTCGAATTTACCAAACTCTCTCTCACTGTAGTTCCCTTCTACATCACGTAACATCTGATCCAGATTGTCATCCTGCGATCCATCCGCGGCCTCATGATCAAAAGCACAGTCCACAACTGGCATATCGTTGTCCCCCCTCGACTATGTCATAACTACCAGCTTCTTGTGTACACTTCTCTTCACCGTGACTAGTCCAACATTTGTGCCCTTTTCTGAAACCCCTTCGAATCAAGTGAGTTTCGATCTGCGCTGAGTTACTAAACATCTTGAGATTATCACAATCAATACATGGACAATACATATATTTTATCCCCTTCTTTAACATATCCAACTCGGCCGCTCTTCTAAAAACAGATACGCCAATAATGTACTCTTCACTCACACGGTTCTCAATGTATATCTAGCTTCGATCCATCTACGCTAGCTACACAAGTAACAAATGGTTGCCAAAAATGATTATTACCGCTACTACATAAAGCTGGCCGCCTTGCTCCACCGATGCATCGTAATGAAGACAGATCTGTGTCGACACAGTACGTCCAAGTATTAATAGTGCAATTTATCATGGACGGTTATTAACATGAACCGTCTATGATGTCTATATTATCACAGACGGTTCGTGTAACAAACCATCTATGAACTTTCACAGACGGTTATTAACATGAACCATCTGTGATGTCTCAATTATCACAGACGGGTCGTGTTAATAACCGTCTGTGACAGTATCACAGTCGGGTGGTAATATGAACCGTCTGTGATAGTTAAGCACATACGGTTTTGCATGAACCATATGTGATTTACCCGTCCAGTATAGCATGTTTTGTAGTAGTGTGTGCGAGCGCGGGCACGCAGACCGAGGGGCGGCGCAGTTCGTGAGGGCCTCCATGGCCTTTTCACTTCCGAGGTGAAGGCATCCTTAGGTGAGTGAGCTGTGCTGAGACCGCTTGTGACAGAGTTCATCAAGGGTGTTGCTTTATCCATGGCTTCGAGAGTTTCTGTGCCTTCACTGACAGATGGCGAGTGTGACGCCCCAGCCAGTGTATAACTTTTGTCACTATGTTATGTTTGGTAGAGATTCTATAGTGACATTAGGCAAGCTTGCTTAACATTCCCTTTTTTGGTTGATGATGCATGCCTGAGAGCTCAGACCGCATCCAATGTGAGAGTATATTTATGTTTCTGTCTTCTATTATGAAAATAACGAGATGATGTTATGCTTCATTCTGGGCATGTTTACAATGTAATTGGCATCAAATATAAGTGATGTGCGTAGAGGGGCCAAGTGCCCAGGTGATCGAACTCAGCCTAGGAGGGTAGGCTATGGGCAGATGAGCGGTTTAGTAGAGGGTATGATCTCCAAGGGGCACTTAGTCCTGGGTAGTCTCCTTTTTTACCTAGCACCCCTCGAAAGGGGTAGGGGTCTTGCTCGCAAGGCCCCTAATAGCCTGAATGTAATAAGGGTATGCTTTTGCACCCACTAAGAGGGGTTGTCTCTTAAGAACTATTAAAGTTTGTGGCTTGTGTAACCATTTTGTTCATAGAGAAGCACTCCTGAGGTGATGGATTAGGCGTGGTTGGCCTTTTGCTTGCGACGGGTGACCCGGAGGTCGTTCAGCACATGGCCTAGAGGCTAAAGGAGGACTAATCCATTCACATCCATAGACTCAGGTGCTAATACCGAGCCGTCACTCGCACCCTAGGTCCAGTAAGGTGCAAGTTGCTGTAGCGGAGGCGATGGGTGCCCAAGTCGCTTTGGTCTTTTATTAGAGGAGACCATGGAGGCTATGTGCCCTGGTTACCACGGAGGTGATATCCTTTGGAGGGATGGGTTGCGAGGAGTTTGAGTGAGACTTGTAAGACATGATTGTCTCTTAACACCAGTGCCTTAGGAGCATGTTTTTAGAGTTAGTCGAGATCATGCTAATGCGATGATTCCTTAAAATGGTGTAACCCTCTAATATCAGTATGTTAGAGAGTTACCTCCTAACAGCAGTGTGTTAGGAGGCAGACCTTCCATTGATTGATGATCATGTAGTTAAAAAGACATTCATAAAATAGGTACATCCCTTAACAACAACGTGTTAAGGGGCGACCTCTGAGTCATGTCATAATTGCACAAGTGGAGAGTACATGTGAGAATCTCACACCTTTATTGTGTTGAGCAAGATGGTGTTTACATCTCGGTAGGTGCTGCTTGAAGGCATACAATAAAGTTTTCAAGTGTAAAATTTGTGAAGCTTGTCTACATTCCATGCATGCTTCAATGGCTTGTCTTTCATGGTAGTAAGTCGGTAGGCACTCAATCCTAGGATTGAGAAGATGTGGTAGGGACCTTCTCATTTGGGGTGAAGCTTCCCTTGAGCCATAGGGTCGGTGACCTTTTTTAGTACAAGGTCACCGAGGAGGAAAGCATGTTCCTTCACTCTATCGTTGCAGAATCAGGCGGCCTCTCATTCATAAGCGGTGTGCTTAAGGAGAGTTTAGTCATGGATTTCCTCCGTGAAGTCCACCTTAATCTTGTTTTTGTCCTTGTTTTAAGCAAAGTCAGCAGGTAGGGGCCTTAAGAGCATTTCCACTCGGAGGGAACGGTGATGAATCTCAATGGGGAGGACCACTTCTTCCCCATACATGAGCGAGAATGGAGTCCTCCCAATGGAGCAGCTGGGAGTCATGCGCAATCCCCGTAGGACATTGAGGAGCTCCTCTATCCAAGTTCTCTTTTAAGGGCACTTGCCTTAAGGTGATGACACACTCCTTACAGGACTAGCCCATTAGCTCTTTCCACGGCCCCATTGATTTTTGGATGGGCCACCGATGCGAAGCAAAGGGTGGTCTCGATGGAGTCACATAAATCTTCAAAAGAGAATGCATCAAACTAGGTGCCATTGTCTATTGTGAGCTCCCTGAGAACTCCAAAGTGACATGCAATATTCTTCCAAAAGAAATTCTGCATGGAGCAAGATGTGGAGGCTAGGTTCGGCCTCTACCCACTTGATGAAGTAATCCACAGATACCACCATATGCTTGTATCCCCCCTTGGCCGGTGGGAATGGTCCTAGCATATCCATTTCCCATCGGGCAAAAGGCTAGGTGATTGGTATTATGTGCAAGGGATTAGCTGGGATGTTGTGATTTTTTGCCATCCTTTGGTATCCTTCGCATGACCTGAGGACATCGAGAGCATCCTGCACCATTGAAGGCCAATATAAACCTTGGCGAAGGGCCTTTTGTTGCAGTGGCTCTTGGGGCAATATGAGAGCCATATAGGCCTTCATGCACATTAAGGAGAAATGAAATGCCTTTCTCTTCGTGATACACTTGAGAAGGATAGATGCCCCGCACTTGTAGAGTTTTCCCTCGATGATCACATATGACTTGGCCTTCGAGAGTAGGATGCAAGTCATTACTATGTCCTTAGGCTCCTCATCTTCTTGTATGCATTTGATGATAGGAGTCATCCAAGAAGGTGGTAGGGTTGGGGCCTCATTGACCTCTAGTGACAGTTCATGACTAGATATTTCTTCCACCGCTGGTACCTTCATAACTTTGAAGAAAACTTCCAGAGAAAGGGGCTCTTTGGAGCCCACGGTATGAGCCAAGCGATCCGCTCATTGACTATCTCCGTGGGGGATGCGATGAGCTTCCAGCCCAGCGAAGTGGTGTTCCATCTTTCTCACCTTGTCCAAGTATTTAGCCATTGTTGGATCGAGGCATTGATATGTTTTATCCATCTAATTGATGACCAGCTGGGAATCCTCCAAGATGAGGAGGCATTTGACCCCCATGGCCTTGGCGACACGCATAGTGCTTCATATTCAGCCATGTTTTTTGTGAAGTTAGGATAAATGAGCCACATACTCTAGTGTCTTCCCTTCTGGGCTTACCAAGACGACCCTTGTGCCCCCTCCCGCCAAGCGCTTGGAGCCATTGAAATATAGAGTCCAATGCTTGCTGGGCAAGTTTTTGCCATCTGTTGATGCTTCTTGGTTGGTTAGGGGTGTTGTCCATTTGGCCACAAAATCGGCAAGGGCTTGTGATTTGATAGAGGTCTTTCCCACAAGCTTGAGGGAGAAAGGTGGCAGCTCTGTGTCCCATTTTGCTATTCTTCACGTGGCTTCTTTGTTCCCTATTACCTCATTGAGAGGGTAGCTTGATGGGATGGTGATAGCATATCCCAGGAAGTAGTGATGGAGCTTTCTTGATGCCCATGATAACCTCGCTAACATAATATACTGGATATTAAACTACATCCTTTTCCTTAACCAGGATAGTGCTTGCTGCAGATAGGGTTGTAGCGAGATATAGGAGGAATGTGTCTCCTAGTCTTGGACTCGCGAGGAGTGGAGGGGTTGCCACGTAGGATTTCAGGTCTTTAAAGGCCTTCTGGGCTTTAGGAGTCCATTGGAAGTCTTCAACCATTTGGGGAACCTTGAAGAAGGGGAGGCCCTTTTCTGCTGATCGTGATACAAAATGCCCGAGTATGGCCGTACGCCCCATGAGGTGCTAGACATCCTTGGAGGATCAAGGTGCTTCTATGTCCAAGATTGCGCGAATCTTCTTGAGGTTCGCTTCGATGCCCCTTTGTGACACCAGAAATCCTAGAAGCTTCCCTCCTTTAACACCAAAAGCATATTTTTTAGGGTTCAGCTTGACGCTGAACCTATAGAGGTTGTCGAATGTTTTATGTAGATCTTCAATATGTTATGAGGCCAAAATGCTTTTTTACGATGGCATCATCGACATAAACCTCTACATTATAGCCCAATTGGCCTCTAAGGACGAGGTAGACGAGACATTGAAAGTGGCTCCGACATTCTTCAACCCAAAGAGTATGCGCAGATAGCAGAAGGTGCCCACGGGGGTGATAAAACTGGTCTTCTCCTCATCCTCTTTTGCCATGTGGACTTGATAATACCTTCAATATGCATCCAACAAATTCATCAACTCACACCCAGTAGTGAAGTCAATGAGTTGGTCAATGCGCGGGAGAGGGTAATTGTCCTTTGAGCATGCCTTGTGGAGGTTGGTGAAGTCGATGCACATGCGCCACTTGCCATTAGACTTCTTGACCAAAACTGGGTTTCCCATCCATTATGGATGCCAGACTTCCTGAACAAGTCTAGCCTTCATGAGCTTATCAATTTCGTCCTTGATGGCTTAGCACCGTTCTGAGGATAGCTTTTGGAGTTTTTGCTTTACTGGAGAATGCTCGGGTCTCGCCGCGAGGTGGTGCTAGATCACCTCTCAGAGGACACTAGCCATGTCTGACAGTGTCCAAGCAAATACATCAGTATTAGACTTCAGGAATTCTACGAGCTCCTTCACCATTCTTTTTGGGAGATCGACCTCGATTCTGACGAATTACAGGTCGTTTGGGCCAAAGAGTTGTACTCCTTTAAATCCACCTTCGATCGAGGCTTGAGAGAATACTTTGCTGGAGCGGGCACATTCTTGTCGTGCCTTGACGGGAGAGGTGAGGGTATCCCCTATTTCACCTCCTTAAGTTTGAGGACGTTGATGTCACTAGAGTTGGTTATTGCTTTGTGGTATAGGCGGCGAGCCAAGTCTTAATCACCCTTGATGGAGATGACCCCACAAGGGCCTGGTATCTTTAAGCATAGGTAGTTTTGATGAACTATTGTATAGAAGCGGTTGAGAGTTGCTCGCCCCATTATAACGTTGAATAGGGACTCGATGTCCACGACATCGAATCTGACGGCTTCTGTGCAATGATTCTATTGTGTTCCAAAAGTCATAAGGAGCTTGATCCTCCCGAGGGGTTGATATACTTTCCCGATATGAAGCCGGTGAGGGGGCAGTTTGATGGTAATAGAATATTATGATGATAGCCCCCCGTGACTCCCACAGCTCCTTGAGCGCACGTAGGTAGAGCATGTCTGTGGAGCTTCCCTCGTCAACGAGTATGCGGGAGACTTCACAATTGGATATTGTGGTAGTCACCAAGAGAGCATTGCCACAGGGGAACCTTAAGCCTTTTGCATCCGTAGCTGTGAAGCTTAGGGGAATGTTTGCCCATTTAGGAAAGGCGCCTTGAGGAGCCACCCCCACGATGTTGACCTCTCAGGCATACTCTTCCGTCGGTGCTTTGAGCCATGCCCTGAGGCCGAGCCCCCCATTATGACATTCACTTGTCTTTGTGGTGCTTGGAATGGGAATTCTTGCTCAACATCTAGCAAGTGCCCCCAGGGGGTAGATCACTAGGAGCCTATGTTGGAGGTGGTAGGATTGCTTGAAGGGGCATTGCCTCTGCAGCTGTGGGATGAGGTGGAGACCCTCGGTGTAGCTCGGGGCTGCGTTTGAGGAGTTTTGCCACCTCAGCAGCGTACTGGCGGCATTCATTAGTGTCATGCCCATTCATTTTGTGGTAAGCACACTAGCGTCCATCTTCTTGGTTGGGGTTGTTCTTTCTATCTTTGCAGCCTTCACCAGGGCGCCCCTTCCCCTAGGTTTTAGGCCCCGAGTCCTTCTAGGATCCCCTGCCGAATTATTCCTGTGTTCCTGTGAAGGGGTATTGGTCACGACGAGGACTTTGGAATCGTGCCCCCACCAGAGCAACCTCTCCGGTCCTTGTTCTTTTTCCAAGAGGAGCCTTTTGACTTTTTCCTGGGGGAGTCACCTCCATCTTATGGGAGAATCCTCTTTTTGGCCAGGTCATCTTTGTCCCCTCGGGCGTATTTCTCCACCATCTCAAAGAGCTCATGGGTTGTTCTTGGGGGATCACTTCCTAGCGCACGGTTTAGCTCCCCTAGGAGCAATCCTTCCTTGCATGCATTGATAACAGTGGAATATGGGGTATCTACCACTTGGTTTCGCACTTTGGAAAAAAACACTTAAGGAATTCCCTCGTGGATATGCCCTTCTACTTCTTCATGGTAAAGAGTTGATTAGGGAGCACGGGGTGTTTATAGTTTCCTTAGAAGTTTACGCTAAACTCTTCCCGCAGCTGGTCCCAGCAGTAGATGGAGCCTTTCTTCTGATTGAATAACCAGGAGCGCGCTATCCTGGAGAGGAATAGTGGGAGGCAATTGCACATCTCCATCTCTCTACCTCCTCTAGCCTAAATCACCATGGCATATACTTCTAAGAACTGCATGGGGTTAGAGTCCCCATCATAGGGCCCGAGGCTAGGTTGATGGAACTTTGGTCAGAATAGAGTTGTAAAGATGTATCGAGTGAAAGGGTTGCCAGTCTCTGGGATGCCCATGTCCCCTTGTGCGTGAGGTGATGGTGATCGTGTAGTGCGTTGAAGGCAATGTCGGGCTCCCCTGAGCTGGAAGAGCTAGATGCTCGGTGGTGGTGCCCGCGCACCGGTGAATCAGGGCACCCGTGCCAACCAATGACTTGGTCCAGCAGGGAGATCAGGGACTCAGCCTCCACTTCTTCATGGTGATGAGGACCACTCTTGTCAATAGATGTAGCTAGCGGCACAGGGGCGCACCTAGTGCTTATGGAGTAGAGGCACTTCTGACCGTCTCGACCATAGTCTTCTCGATGTGAGTCCCTTTGACTTGGTGAGCATGCTTGCATCGTAGTAGGGGCAATAGCTTGTTTGTTTGAAGGTGCTGAAGGGACTGCTTGTAGGGGAACAACTTTTGGCCCTAGGGGTTCTCTCGTCACTCCTAGCCAGGTAGCACCTTGGGGGCAGAGCTCTACATTGACTGGTGGAAGCTGGTTCACCATCTTCGGGTGCATGCGCATTTTCCCTGGTAGAGGAACTTGGAGAGGAGGCCCTAGAACTCCCATCCTTGGGGGTATGAGCTTAGGCCTGAGAGGCGGATGTGACAGGATAAACTGTAGCGGGATGGGCTGAGCTCCTCCCTATCCGAGCTCAGCGGGTGCAGCGGCTAGTAAGGAGCCCTGTTCATTACCGCCATATGGACAAGTGGAGGGAGGTTATAAGGATATACCTCTTGCCCTCCACCAAGGATAAAAGACCCACACATGCCTTGGTCAGTGGCCACTTGAAGTGAATGCAGTACTAGGGGCAGAGAGATGTGCTGAGGGGCACTGGGAGGATGGTAGGCTACCATCATGTAGTCCACCACTTCTCGTGCGGTTGCCTCCATCACTGCCTAGCAATTAGCGGCGAGCACCCCAGAAGTAGTGGCTGGCCTCAGAGCTTCGATGGTACCTTGGGCTACTTGCTCTCGACCAAAACTCACATTAGCTGGTGCGAGGAAAGTGGGTATGCTTAGCAATCCTAGGACACACAAGACATTATCTATCCCAGGGTGAATAGCCCCAATCTTCGAAGGTAGCACGTGCCTTGGGCTCCTCCGGAGGGCAGATGGGTTATCCACGGGCTCCTTGTGCTTTGGAGCCAGGGGAGGCCTCATGAACTTAGAGTACTTCTTGTAGGAGCCATTTTATTAATTAGCTATGCTCTCCGCGGATAGTGCCAATTGTTAGGAATAGTTTCACATTAGTTGTGGAAAAGAAATAAACACAACCTATAAGTGTGATGGAGACCCCATCCTTTATACTAGTCTTTTGGGGCCCAATACCACTTATAAGTGTGTTGCTCTATGAGCTTAGTTGTGTTCAGCCCATTATGGACCTATGGCTCAGGGAGTAAACCCGGTTGGACCTAGGGAGGGTCCGATCTAATAGTATTGTTAGGAATATTCCCACATTAGTTGTGGAATAGGGAGAAGCACAACTTATAAGTGTGAGGGAGACCTCACCTATGATGCTAGTCTTTTGGGGGAGAAAACTCAAAACCACTTATAAGTGTGTTGCTCCATGGGTTTAGTTGTGTTCAGCCCATTATAGAACTATGACCTAGAGAGTAAATCCGATTAGACCTACGCTTGCGGCTAGGATCCTATCTCATAAGCGGTATCAGAGCCTAGGTGCCTAACATTTCCTTGGATCTCATGGTTATAGAAGTGCCCAACCAATGTGTGAGGGGAAGATTATTAGGAATAGTCTCATATTGATTGTGGGAACGAAAAAAGCATAACTTATAAGTGTGAGGGAGACCTCACCCATGGGACTAGTTTTTTGAGAGAGAAGGTCCAATACCATTTATAAGTGTGTTGCTCTGTGGGCTTAGTTGTGTTCAATCCATTATGGACCTATGGCCTGAGGAGTAAATCCGGTTGGACCTAGGCATGCAACCAAAGTCCGATCTAACACCAATGTTGTAGGTATGAAAATCCGAACACGTTAGAGGGGGCGGAGGTCGGCCATATTACGGGTTAGCGTCCACGAAAGCGAGAGAGTGACCTTCGGGGGGTTTCTAGGGTTCCTCCTGGAGGGCACCAGTTTGAATTGCTCTTTGTATTCCTCGTCAGCTCTCTTTACAAATGAGAGATATATGGGGTATTTATGGACTCTTAGGCTTGTATAAATGATGAAATACCCCTTAGGGGGATAGCTATTCTATGAATATAAGGAAAGGGCACAATCATCCTTTGATGTGTTCTACTTCTATATGTGACCGCATCTTTCATTCTACGCGTAGCGCATTCCTTCCGTATTCTTGCACATTCTCTCTACTCTAGTCCTCTATACTCTAGTATTCTCTCCATCTAATTACTTTCTCGCGTTTTACTCCAGCCACTCTGCTTGTCTTCTTTTTTCTCTCGTGTTTGTACTCCTACAAGCAATGGTCATCACATTTCTGTCACATGGATGCTAACACTACTCTCTCTTCTTTTTGTCACGTAGCGTTTCTTCACACCTTTATCTCCATTATCTTTGTTGCAACAGATTATAGCAAGGTGAGTACATAAAGTACTCCCAAGGTAAGCACATAAGTACTTACGCAAGTTACACCAGGAGATATAACAGAATTGATGCATGCATAATGGATTTCAAAGGAAGGTTTAGTAGGGTAAATGTGTGGAAAAGCAATACTTGAATTTGAATACAATAATGTAAGTACGAAAAGCTGGACTCTAATACCGTATATGAAACAATGTTTTTAACAAGTAATATCGTTAGTGTACGCTCCGACCCACACTAACCTATCCACGGGAATCCACCCGGACCAAAACCATCATTTGTTTGCTCAAAAACCAGGTTTTATAAAATCCAAGTCTAATCTGTGAAAACTCTACTCAGCATGTCCATGACCATGGACACGGCTATCCAGATAGTTTGTTACTCTGCACGACAATCAACTAGGTGTCACCAAACACGAGGCATGCCGGCACCCACCACCTAACCATTAGCTTAAGTCCAAAATATGAGTTTCTATTTTTATTTTTAAACAATTTTCATAAACCATCCTTGACTCACCGAAGTCAAGTCTTTATTTTCATATCGTCATTCCATGTGAAACATTTGATCCCACCTAAACTTATACTAAGCCAGGCTAAGCATTTCTATAAAATTTTCTAGTCAATACTATGGTACTAACTAGTTTTCAGCTAGGGTGACAAGGTGTATGAATTTGAGATTCAAATGGGCTATAATTAAAGGACTATGGGTATAACTAAAGTTAAAACTGAGTTTAAATTAAATTTGAATAGAAGTTCGCATGCATATACAGTAAAACAACATAACTAAATTTGAAATATTAGGTTCAACATGGTTAAAGGCGTAACTTGTCTTGCTCGAAGTCCTGCTGAGAATCGTCGAACTCGAAATCTCCGGAATCGTCAAAATCTAACGTAAAGGGCCAATTCAAAGAAAATTCAAAAATAAAATCAAATAAAGTCAAATTTTCAAAATTATTCCAGAAATGGGTAGATCATGATTTTAGAAAAATTTAGAAATTTCAATGGGTCAATTTGGAGTTAAAATGTAAAAGTTATAGCCCTCCAAAGTTTAATTACAATTAAAAAGAAAATACTCAGTTTCTGGAATTATTTTTATACCGAAAAAACATTTATGACGTCAGCATGAATTATTCTTCCAAAGGAAAATCTGGTTTATGACGTCAGCAAGGGAAATAGATTTTCGACCGAATTATTTTTATACTAGAAAATCAGATTTAATGCGCCAGCATGACGTGAGCAAGGATTTTCAGATTTATTTAAAATAGGTAGGGCTAATGTGGCCGGGGAGGGCTGACGTGGCCTCCACGTGGCTGCCTTGTGGCTGCCACGTCACGGCTTTATGCCGACATGGACAGCCGCGAGGTGGCGGCGCCGGGTGGCGCCGGCGTGGCGCTTCAACCGGCGGCCACGCTGCCGCCACCTCACCGGCGGTGCACGACGGCGTGGCGGCCGCGGTGGCGCACGGGGACCGAGGGTCGGCGGCGCTCGCGGCGGCGGCGCCGGTCGATGGTACCAAAATGAGGAGGGGAACGCCACTACTATAAAACAGGCTATACTGGACGTGTAAATCACAGACGGTTCATATGGAACCGTTTGTGTTTAACTATCACAGACGGTTCATACTGCCACCCGGCTGTGATACTATCACAGACGGTTATTAACACAACCCGTCTGTGATAATAGAGACATCAAAGACGGTTCGTGTTAATAACCGTCTGTGATAGTTCGCAGACGGTTTGTTATACGAACCGCTCGCGATAGTAGAGACATCACAAGCGGTTAGTATTAATAACCGTCTATGACACTTCACAGACGGTTATTAATACTAACCGTCTGTGATGTCTCTACTATCACAGACGGTTCGTATAACAATCCGTCTTTGATATGAATTTTCATAGATGGTTCGTGTTAATAACCGTCTGTGATAAATTGCCCTATTAATACTTGGACAGTGTCGACAGATCTGTTTTTTTTTATTGCAAGCGCTGCATCGGTGGAGCAAGGCGGCCGGCTTTTGGGAGTGCGGGGGTGAAAATATATCGCCATCTTCTTAGTGATCTAATCAGAGGTTAGTACTCAATTACTTTTAATTATGCTTATATACATATTTTTGTAATGGAAGGCTTAGAGATGATAATTTATATGCTATGTAGTTGCGGTAATAATCATTTTTGGCAACCATTTGTTACTTGTGTAGCTAGCGGAAATGGATCGAAGCTGGATGTACATTGAGAACCGTGTGAGTGAAGAGTATATTATTGGCGTGTCTGTTTTTAGAAGAGCGGCCGAGCTGGATATGTTAAAGAAGGAGATAAAATATATGTATTGTCCATGTATTGATTGTGATAATCTCAAGATGTTTAGCAACTCATACAGATCAAGCTCACTTGATTCAAGGGGTTTTAAAAGAGTACGAATGTTGGACCAGCCACGGTGAAGAGAAGTGTACACAAGAAGCTGGTAGTTATGACATAGACGATGGGGACAATGATATGCCAGTTGTGGACTGTGCTTTTGATCATGAGGCCGCAGATGGATCGCAGGATGACAACTGGATCAGATGTTACGTGATGCGTAAGGAACTACAAAGTGAGAGAGAGTTTGGTAAATTCGAGGGCTTCTGGAGGACTCGGAGAAACCTTTGTTCTTGGGATGCAAGCTGCAATACACGAGGTTGTCATCAGTTCTAGAACTACTGAAATTGAAGGCAAGCAATGGTTGGTCCGACAAGAGTTTCACGGCATTGTTAAGTCTCCTAGCGGACATGCTTCCAGAGGGAAATGTGTTGCCAAGAACCACCTACCAAGCCAAGAAGATTCTTTGTCCATTAGGAATGGAAGTTGAAAGAATACATGCATATCCGAATGATTGTATCCTGTACCGTAAAGAGTATGCTAGCTTAAATGTTTGTCCGGTGTGCAAAGCATCCCGATACAAGCGTAAAAATGACTCTGATGATGGAAAGGGCATCGAGGTGAAGCAAGGACCTCCTGCTAAGGTGTTGTGGTATCTTCCTGTAATCCCCCGTTTGAAGCGTTTATTTACAAATCGCTAGGATGCAAGATTGATGCGTTGGCACTTGGAGCAGTGTAAGAAAGACGGAATGATAAGACATGTTGCTGATTCTGCCCAATGGAGGAACATCGATAGGATGTTTGTAGATTTCGTGTGGAACCGAGAAATATAAGGTTTGGATTGAGTACAGATGGAATGAATCCTTTTGGTAACATGAGCACCGACATAGCACTGCCCGTGACTCTATGCATGTATAACCTTCCTCCTTGGTGTGTATGAAGCGGAAGTATATTTTGATGTCACTACTTATCCAAGGGCCAAGCAACTCGCAACGATATTGATGTGTTCCTAGCACCATTGGTAGAAGATCTTGCAATACTGTGGAACGAAGGGGTACATGTATGGGATACGGACAAACGAGAGAACTTTACTCAACGCGCTATGTTGTTCTGTACCATTAATGATTTTCCTACCCTTGGTAACCTGTCAGGGTTGAGTACAAAAGGAGCCAAAGCGTGTCCGCACTGCTTAGACAATACCGAGAGTGTGTGGTTGAATAACTCGCGTAAAACTGTGTACATGCGTCACCGTAGGTTCCTTCCAAAGTATCACCCATACCGCAAGATGAAAAAACAATTTGATGGAAAAAAAGAAGATGACTCAGTACCAAGACCTTTTAGCGGGAAAGAGGTGTATGATATGGTCAAGGATATAAACGTTGTGCTTGGAAAGGGGCGTAAATTGAGGAAGAACATGTGGAAAAAAAGGTCAATATTTTGGGACTTACCTTATTGGGAGCACTTAGAAGTTCGCAATTGCGTCGATATCATGCACGTAGAGAAGAATGTATGTGACAGTTTGATTGGTCTCTTACTGAACATTCCTGATAAAACTAAGGATGGTGTTAACGCAAGACATGACTTGGTCGCTATGAACATCAGGACCGAGTTAGCACCGATAGAGACCGATAAAGGCGGACATACCTTCCCCGACTTGCTACACTGCCTAAGTCCGAGAGAACTGAACTGTGCCAGTCCTTATATGGTGTGAAAGTTTCATCCGGTCACTCCACCGGCACGAAGAAAATTGTTTCCATGGAACATTTGAAACTGATTGGAATGAAGTCCCACGATTGCCATGTGCTAATGACACAAATGTTACCTGTTGCAATTAAAAGTATTTTGCCGAACAAGGTTCGAGTGACAATCATAAGGCTGTGTTATTTCTTTAACGCAATTGCTCAGAAGGTCATTGATCCCGATGGACTAGATGCTCTACAAACCGAGGTGGTAACAACTCTATGTCATCTAAAGATGTATTTCCCTCTATCATTTTTTGATATCATGGTCTATCTCATTGTCCACCTTGTGAAAAAGATTAAAATATGCAGCCCCGTGTTTCTACGTCATGTGTACTCTTTCGAGAGGTACATGGGAATTCTCAAGTCCTATGTACGCAATCGATCTCGACCGGAGGGTAGCATCATCGAAGGTTATACAACAGAAGAGGTCATTGAATTCTGCATCAGCTACATGGCTTAGGTCGATCCGATAGGTATACCTGTATCTCGTCACGAGGGAAGGCTAGAGGGTATCGGGACTATCGAAACGAAAGCAATAACTCCGGAAGTTTGGATCACGAGACAACATAACCGTCAGTTCAACGAATGGTTGAAGGCGCAATTGACTAGGAAGTCGTCAAGTGAAACACTACAATGGTTGGCAAAAGAGCCAAAATTTACAATTATGACATGGCAAGGATACGACATTAATGGCTACACATTTTATATAACAGATCAGGATAATAAGAGCACTGTGCAGAACTCAGGTGTCCGCATTGATGCCTATGATGCGCATGTCAATACCGCTGGCCCAAGCTCGTACTACGGGCTTATAGAGGAGATTTGGGAGCTTGACTACATAATTTTCAAGATTCCTCTATTTCGGTGCCGTTGGGTCCATCTCCCACGGGGTGTAAGGGTCGACAAGTACGGTGTCACTACCGTGGACATCGAATGTGTAGGATACAAAGACGAACTATTCGTACTCGCAAGGCAAGTTGTTCAAGTATTTTATGTAACCGATCCGGCAAATAAGAAGCGCCATGTAGTTCTTCAGGGAAAAAGAAGGATTGTCGGAGTTGAGAATGTTGTGGATGAGGAAGAGTACAATCAATTTGAAGATTTGCCTCCATTCGGAGACGGCATCAGGCTCGAGGAAGAACAAGGCGATGAAACAAGCTATATGTGTGTCGATCATCGTGAAGGGCTTTATTTAAAATAAAATAGCTATGTGTAATAAATGTAACTATATATGTTTTATTGCAATTGTAAAATGACTCAGGAACTGTATTTGTGAATTTGCATGCTGGTTGGAGTAGTTATATTCATTACACTCTGTGACAGGTCTTATTAAATGCTGGTAGTGTAGTTACAACAGCCAGCCGGCAAAGGTTTATTACAGATAGACAAGCAATGGGCAAAGGCTTACTACAGACGGTTATACACTTAGAACCGTCTGTGATAGTTATCACAGACGGTTCTCCACTTATAACCGTCTGTGATATTATATTATCACAGATGGTTATAAGGTAAGAACCGTCTGTGATAGTAATACTATCACAAACGGTTAGAACTGGAGAACCGTCTGTGATAGCATACTATCACAGACGGTTCGTAACGTATAACCGTATATGATAATATAATATCACAGACGGTTTATTTATAGAACCGTCTGTGATAGATCTATCACAGACGGTTCCTTAAGGGAACCGTCTGTGATAGTGTTCCTTATAAATACCCCCAATTAGGGCACAGATTCTGTACTCTCGCACTCTAGATCTCCAGCGCCCCTGATATCTCGTGCCGCCCTTCCCTCCTGACGCCGACGACGCCGCCGGTCGCTCCCGACGCCGCGCCCTCCCGCCGACGCTCCCTCCCGACGCCGCTGTTGGTCGCACTCGACGCCGCACCCTCCCGCCGACGCCCCCTCCTGACGCCGACGCTCCCTCCTGACGCCGCTCCCTCCCCCGACTCCGGTGCCCTCCTTCCCCGACGCCGCTCCTCCCCGTGCCCAGCTCCCGCCCCGACTCTAGCTCCCTCCTCCCCCGCTAGCCCGGCGCCCTCCTCCCCCGACTCCGGTGCCCTCCTCCCCCGACTCTAGCTAGGTTTTAGATTTGTTTCATGTAGCTAGTTGTTTCATGTTTCATATATATGCTACATTGTCATATTGATATATATGCTACATTGTCGTAGTGATATATATGCTACATTGTCGTAGTGATATATATGCTACATTGTCATAGTGATATATATGCTACATTGTCATAGTGATATATAAGCTACATTGTCATATTGATATATATGCTACATTATCATATTGATATATATGCTACATTGTCATATTGATATATATGCTACATTGTCATATTGATATATATGTTGGCCGAATTTGCACATGCTGGATTGATGGATATGTTAAATTCATTTGTCATTTGTATTTGGATATGTGTTATATTTCAAATGGTATGTTCAATTCATATATTACATACATGTTATGACATTTGTATTTCGATTGATGTCATCTTTGTGCTCACATAATCATACTAGAATTATATTGCTATATATGAATTATTAGCAGCTAGCTATAGCTAGAGATATACCACACCTCACTGCGTCCACATAGTCATCCAAAAATATATGCCACATAGACCTTCAAAGGGCATGAAGCTAGTGACACACTCTAGTGTATCCGCTTCAATGAACTGGATACACTAGTTTGTGTCATTTGCTTCATAGAACTTTGTTTAGGCCCACACCTCACAGGCTAGTGACACACTCGCAGCTTATTTTTCTTAGAAGAGAGATGGCGTCCTCACAGGCTTCGTCGTCGTCATCTGGGTCTCACGCTCCCAAGATTGGGAAAATTAAGCATGGTCGAGGAGTATCAAAAAGGCCAGATGGCCGAATGACCATCACGGTGGTCTCACCAGATGGGGTCTCTCTACAACCGAAGAAAGCAATAGCGTCATTTCGGAGTACCTGCGGGATAATTGGAAAGGAACGGGTCCCCATCACCATAGCAAGCTGGAGAGATTTGTCAAACGATCACAAAAATCAGCTATGGGAGGAAGTTACACATTCGTTCGAGATCCCAGCAGAAGTACAGGGACTCGTGCGATGGCACGCGCTCCTCGCAATGGGAAAAGCATGGAAGAATTTTAAGAGCACTCTTGTGACGCAGTACGTGGCCAAGGATCTTACGCCCTTCACAAAGTATCCTTTCGTGTTGCCGGAAGCATGGGAGGCCTTTGTGCAGATGAAGACAACGGCTGAATTTGAACAACAAAGTGCGGCGCACAAGGCTATCCAATCACAAAACACTCACCCTCACGCA
Source organism: Melocanna baccifera (assembly GCA_036346265.1). Classification (NCBI taxonomy): domain Eukaryota; kingdom Viridiplantae; phylum Streptophyta; class Magnoliopsida; order Poales; family Poaceae; genus Melocanna; species Melocanna baccifera. Next base: position 11,478,031 of record CM070688.1, on the reverse strand, counting down.
CTCGGCACGCTGAGTACGCGGGTAAAATCCCGCATGGAGGATGCAGACGAGGTCGCACTCCGATCGGAGGCCTCCCGCCATTTGCGGGATCGCAAACGAGCGTGCTCGAAACTGGTTAAGAGCGAGGTCATCAACCACATCTTCGGGTATCTCTTTCAAAAACCTCGCAGATGAGGAAGTGTCCCAACGCCTGGTAAGATAAGTTAAACTATATAGTTGTTAACACCTCTTGAACTTCATGGGTTCAAAAATAACAAGATTAATTGCCTCTTGCAGCAATCATTGACTACCGAATATTCTCGTGGAACCTTTCAAGAATACAGGGAGAGAGATTTACTATCACATGCCTTGGGAAACAAGGAGCACCCAGGTCGCACACGAGGCTTGGGAGTTTACGTATCTTGGAAGCACGGATTTCCAGATTACTCCGAGATATATAGGAGTAGGAAGATATCCAAGCGCATCTGCAACGACCAAATGAAACAGGAGCTTCGTGCTCAACTTCAGAACAACTATCCGCCTCACTTCAAGAGCGGATCGCTCACTTCGTGGAGAGATAGATTCATTGAGGGAAGAACTGAGACAAGTCCGCAACCAATCGCAACCCACCCCTACTACTCTTATTACTGCGGTACCGGTCCCCTCAACGCCGCAAAGAGCTGCGCGCCCACACCAAATATCGAACATAGCGACCCACTTACCTATCGATGACATTCGGTAATGCACCTCTTTAGAGTGCTGCATAGATCTCTCGGTGGACGCCTTAACTCATCTTGTGTCGTTATGTAGGTGCCCATGCCTTGTATCCTCAGTCGCTTATTGGCTCTATTCCGCTGACGCCGAGCGGGGATAGTGTATCCATTGTCGTCAAGTATGGTGCACGTGTACAAGTAGAGACCGGTTTCATAAAGGTCGTAGACATGATTAATGATATTTTTAACACCGTCCCTCTTGAGAAGCCCCCAAACGAAGAGATTAAGACATTAGGGGATGCTGTCCACACATTCGTTCAGTGGCCCAAGAGAGACATTGCCCTCGACTTGTCCGTGCCACAATCTCCACCTCCAGTGTCCCAAGAGGACATCGCTCGACTGTCACATCGGCTCGGTGGCTCCACCTCCAGCTCCGGTCCGAAGCTCGTTGCATCGGCTCCGCCGAGACGCCACCGAACGATCGTAAGCGAGGCTATAAGACTCAAGGGAAGAAAAATAAGCCTCCGTGCCATGGAAGTTCACTCTAGAAGTGTCGTTGGTCCCTGAGTCACAATTACCCAGACTTGGCATGATTTGCAACACATTGCATGCCCGTACATGGAGAAGTCCAACATGAAGCCAATCCGCAGAGTGCATTCACGTGAAATATACGAGCGATATTTCCTCCACGACACGAGCTACATCGTCGTGACATTCGATGACTTATTTTTACTATTCAATCTCGACGAACTCGACGCCGCTTCTACGCCGACACCGTAAGTGTCTTGTACAATGAAGTTCTACATTCACGTTATACCGATAAATGTCATTACTCTTTCCTTATGTATAGATCCATGATCCAACAAGTCCGGCGATCGCGACAACCAGTGGGTTTCCTCGACCCTTACTTGGTCTCCGATCCAGTTATCAAAGATAATGAATCCTTCGTGCAAGATTACATAATGAGAGGGATTGCTTACTCACATCGACAAGGAGTACGTCATGTTTCCTTTCAACCAAGGGTAAGTGCTTCACTAGTTGCCACATATGGTGTGTACATGACTAGGCAACACTGGATTCTGATTGTGATTATACCAAAGTGGAGCAAGGTAATACCTTGATTCCCTACTTAGGAGTAACCATGACTTCAGTCGTGTGCAAGAAGTACTTAACAAGTAAACTCATTTCCTCCATACATAACTTTATTGTAATATTTCCTTCGTTTGCAACGGCCGAGGCTAACTTTTTTGAATCACGTAGGTCGTTTGCCGCTTATGTTGTCCAGGGAGGAAGATACGACAAATCTAGTGACACGCTGCGACACAACACACGATTTCCGGTACCCGCTACAACACAACAATCCTATATCACACTTTGTTATAATACCTCTAGAATTGACAATACCAATGTACGTAATGCAATTTTTGCAGTGTCACCAGCAACTACAGGGCAACGTGTGTGGATTCTACATTTGCCGCCATATGAAGGAAATCATGGATAGTAAGATCGATGATCCAGAGGTTTGTCATGTTCTTACAATAATTATTATTTTTTGATTATATATGTATATATACACACACATGCTAATTAATGACTTACTGCTCCTAGCGACAGCAGGTGGACTTCGACATAAGTACATATGATCTTGAACAACTCGTCGAAATTCGTGCAACACTCTCTGGGTTCTTACTAGCACAGTGTATAAACAAGGCTGGAGAGTTCTACCCCGGCAATGGTGATCATGAGATGTTGAAACATTAGATGCAATTGTACAAATCACTCAGTTGTGTGCTTAATCAAACATTAGTCAGAACAGTGTGACGATTTTCATTCTATATTTGTATGTGATCTGTTGGACGTTTGTTACATTTGTAATTCACTGATCAGTTGCAATTAACTTATCTGTGTAACTTTTAGTTGCAAAATTGTATGTGATTCTTTTGTCAGATCTGTGTATCTGCAATGTATGTGATCTTGTTACACAGTGTATATATATGTTGTAATCTTGTTGCTTGCTTTCAGAGGGCATGGCTAGCATATCCTGAGGCTAGCCAAAAAACGGCAAATAAAACTGCTGTTGCAATTGCTATCACAGACGGTTCGTTGTTGAAAACCGTTTGTCATAGTAGACTTTCACAGACGGTTAAACACAACAACCGTTTGTGATGTCCCCTGTATCACAGATGGTTCGGAAAAGGAACCGTCTGTGATATAGTGTCTATCATAGACGGTTGTTGTGTTTAACCGTCTGTGAAAGTCTACTATGACAGACGGTTGTTTGCAAAAACCGTCTGTAATGTGAATTATCACAGACGGTTTCGAGCATGCGCGTGATAACCACATATTATCATCGACATAAAAGCAGATGGTTCGAAACTGCTCGTGATGACGGTTCCGAACCGTCTGTGATAGGCCTGTCTGTAGCAGTGCGCGGGGAGTGCTCGGGTACCTTCCGCGACGCTCGAGGATGGTCACGATTCGATCCGACAACCGGGGTCGAATCCAAGCCGTCGGGGTTTCGGGCGAAGGGGTAAGTGACTGTGGACGCGTGGGATTGAATCCGGCAACAACGAATGGCACGGATCACACCACGCGTCGGAGGGAGGGAAGAGGGAGGTGGGCGAAGCGGTAACTTGGCGCCGGCAGCTGAGATCAAACCGGGCGGGGAAGCGGACGGCTCGATGTGCGACACGCGTCGCGAGCGGAGAGAGGGAAGGCGGGGTGAAGGGGTAAGTGAAGATGGGTGGCCGAGATTAGATCCGGCGGGTGGAGGAGGCTCCGATGGTTGACACGCGCAGCCGCGGGATTTTAGGTTTTATTTTCTTTTTGAATTTCAGAAAAGGCTAGGAGGCTTTAAAATACTCAGAAAAATACCAAATAAATTTTGTAAATTCCAGAAAAATTCAGAGAACTTTCTGGGACTATTTGAGACTTAATAAAAATATTTTTCACCCATTTTGATAATTATATTTTGCAAAAGCACAATTTGACTTAAAAGGGGAAGTTTTAAATCTTGATAAAATCCTGAAAATTAATATAATTACATAATTGAGTTCAGAAAATGAAATACACTTATTTTGACTTTCATGAAATGCAACAAGTTCAATTTGGCCTTTATCAATTAAAGTTTTTAATTTTTCTCAAATCAGGACTTTCCAATAAAGTCCAGGAAAAACAAATAAATTTCAGAAATAATTTTAATAAAGGAGTAAAATTTTTGGGATGTTACACTCTATAAGCTTAGTTGTGTTCAGCCCATTATGGACCTATGGCTCAGGGAGTAAACCCGGTTGGACCTAGGGAGGGTCCGATCTAATAGTATTGTTAGGAATATTCCCACATTAGTTGTGGAAAAGGGAGAAACACAATTTATAAGTGTGAGGGAGACCTCACCTATGATGCTAGTCTTTTGGGGGAGAAAACTCAATACCACTTATAAGTGTGTTGCTCCATGGGTTTAGTTGTGTTCAGCCCATTATAGAACTATGGCCTAGAGAGTAAATCCGATTGGACCTACGCCTGCGGCTAGGATCCTATCTCATAAGCGGTATCAGAGCCTAGGTGCCTAACATTTCCTTAGATCTCATGGTTATAGAAGTGCCCAACCAATGTGTGAGGGGAAGATTATTAGGAATAGTCTCATATTGATTGTGGGAATGAAAAAATCACAACTTATAAGTGTGAGGGAGACCCCACCCATGGGACTAGTTTTTTGAGAGAGAAGGTCCAATACCATTTATAAGTGTGTTGCTCTGTGGGCTTAGTTGTGTTCAATCCATTATGGACCTATGGCCTGAGGAGTAAATCCGGTTGGACCTAGGCATGCAACCAAAGTCCGATCTAACACCAATGTTGTAGGTATGAAAATCCGAACATGTTAGAGGGGGCGGAGGTCGGCCATATTACGGGTTAGCGTCCACAAAAGCGAGAGAGTGACCTTCGGGGGGTTTCTAGGGTTCCTCCCGGAGGGCACCAGTTTGAATTGGTCTTTGTATTCCTCGTCAGCTCTCTTTACAAATGAGAGATATATGGGGTATTTATGGACTCTTAGGCTTGTATAAATGATGAAATACCCCTTAGGGGGATAGCTATTCTATGAATATAAGGAAAGGGCACAATCATCCTTTGATGTGTTCTACTTCTATATGTGACCGCATCTTTCATTCTACGCGTAGCGCATTCCTTCCGTATTCTTGCATATTCTCTCTACTCTAGTCCTCTATACTCTAGTATTCTCTCCATCTAATTACTTTCTCTCGTTTTACTCCAGCCACTCTGCTTGTCTTCTTTTTTCTCTCGTGTTTGTACTCTTACAAGCAATGGTCATCACATTTCTGTCACATGGATGCTAACACAACTCTCTCTTATTTTTGTCACGTAGCGTTTCTTCACACCTTTATCTCCATTATCTTTGTTGCAATAGATTATAGCAAGGTGAGTACATAAAGTACTCCCAAGGTAAGCACATAAGTACTTACGCAAGTTACACCAGGAGATATAACAGAATTGATGCATGCATAATGGATTTCAAAGGAAGGCTTAATACGGTAAATGTGCGGAAAAGCAATACTTGAATTTGAATACAATAATGTAAGTACGAAAAGCTGGACTCTAATACCGTATATGAAACAATGTTTTTAACAAGTAATATCGTTAGTGTAGGCTCCGACCCACACTAACCTATCCACGGGAATCCACCCGGACCAAAACCAAAACCATCATTTGTTTGCTCAAAAACCAGGTTTTATAAAATCCAAGTCAAATCTATGAAAAATCAACTCAGCATGTCCATGACCGTGGACACGGCTATCCAGATAGTTTGTTACTCCGCAGAGGTGTACAACTTTACCCACGAGACATTCCCTCTTACTTGAGCCACACGATAAACACATTTCCTTTGGTGTGCAAGGAGAGTTCATGACAAGGCTGTTCGATGTTCAATAGCCAAAATAATCACGCCGCCACTAAGATTTCACCACAACTCAAATCCACGAGTTGGAGCCCCTCCGTGCCATGTGAGACTTCCCACACCTCACGCTGCGCTCACATTCACCTATAGCGAGACTATATTTGGAATTTCGCAAATTACTTAGCCAGTCCGTCCCATACCGGACTTGTGGTAGTACTGAAATGACTTCAGAAATGAATCACGAAATGGTCCTTAACGACTTAGGCTCAACCACATACCCCTATGCACGACAATCAACAGTGTCACCAAACACGAGGCATGCCTGGCACCCACCACCTAACCATTAGCCTAAGTCCAAAATATAAGTTTCTATTTTTATTTTTAAACAATTTTCATAAACCATCCTTGACTCACCAAAGTCAAGTCTTTATTTTCATATTGTCATTCCATGTGAAACATTTGATCCCACCTAAAGTTATACTAAGCCAGGCTAAGCATTTCTATAAAATTTTCTAGTCAATACTATGGTACTAACTAGTTTTCAGCTAGGGTGATAAGGTGTATGAATTTGAGATTCAAATAGGCTATAATTAAAGGACTATGGGTATAACTAAAGTTAAAACTGAGTTTAAATTAAATTTGAATAGAAGTTCGCATGCATATACAGTAAAACAACATAACTAAATTTGAAATATTAGGTTCAACATGGTCAAAGGTGTAACTTGCCTTGCTCGAAGTTCTGCTGAGAATCGTCGAATTCGAAATCTCCGGAATCGTCAAAATCTAACGTAAAGGGCCAATTCAAAGAAAATTCAAAAACAAAATCAAATAAATTCAAAATTTCAAAATTATTCCAGAAATGGGTAGATCATGATTTTAGAAAAATTTAAAAATTTGAATGGGTCAATTTGGAGTTAAAATGCAAAAGTTATAGCCCTCCAAAGTTTAAATACAATTAAAAAGAAAATACTCAGTTTCGGGAATTATTTTTATACCAAAAAAACATTTATGACATCAGCATGAATTATTCTTCCAAAGGAAAATCTGGTTTATGACGTCAGCAAGGGAAATAGATTTTCGGCCGAATTATTTATAGACTCTTAGGCTTGTATAAATGATGAAATACCCCTTAGGGTGATATCTATTCTGTGAATATAAGGAAAGGGCACAATCATCCTTTGCGAGTGCAATCACAATTCTTGACCTATAGGGGTGAATTATTCTTCCAACAGATACTATCCAATTAAGTTCTTGGATAGCTCCAAATTCGATAGGTACTTCTATTCCGAATCCTGTCACATATCCAGGAAAAACTATCCGGTCCCAAATCCGACATCCAAAAATAGTTAGATATCCTTTTTTGCTTCGAATTAGATTTAAATGGTTTCAGTCGGACGGACGGTCAGAAACTATATGCTCCTTTTGCACCCTTAGTATCTAGTAGTGCTGAACAAATGGGTGACATGGCCCACTTAGCTTGTCAGCCTAGACGGGTCCTGTCATGTTGACCTGGGCCTATTTAGCCCGATAGGCCAAGAAGGGCTCGTCTAGCCCATTTCGACTAGAAAATTTTGAAAATTGTAATAATGGCAAAAATATGTAAAATTCAAAAAATACAAAATAAATTATAGAAATGTAATAACAAGTTTTATTAATGTTTAAATAGCTATCTCAATAAAAACTTTGATAAATAAACTCAACTTGAGAAAACCCTAGTACAGCCTATAGCTCTATGGTACATGTAAAAAAATGAGAAAATGAACAATCTACATTGATGCTCCAAGTGTCGTTGTCTACATAAAGATTGTTGAATGTGTCTGCCAACTCTGTATTCTCTATAGAGTGTTGAGCTTGCGAATCAGCTTGTTCCCAGTCTTTCACTATTAGAAGTACTTCCCCAATCTCACTCATGAGACTTGTTATTCTCTCCTCCAATATTCTTTTAGAAAAACTGAAAATAGACTAGGAAGAAACTGTTGAGACAGGAATAGTTAACACATCCCGTGCTAATATGGACAGTACCAGATATATTATCTTGTGCTCGCACCACCATTCCCAAATATTAAAGTTCTCTTCCCAAAGGATCCACGGGATCGCTATCGTGAAGATGGATAGTTCCCCACTACTATAGTGTTATGTATTGCTCTAGTACTTGATGTGTAGAATTTGATCTTCCAAATGAACTTAGTGCACAAAGATTTTGCCCTATATAGTTTTCTTCTTACTTGTGGTGGGCGCTATTTGAGGTCATTGCAAGCAAACTCCTAAAACTTTAGTTCGTATTTTTATAAACATCAAACAATTTAGTATGAATATCTGAAAAATAGTTAGAATAATCTATCCTCGTAGCATCACTCGAAGTGCAAGAATATTAGTGAATCCTTGAATTTTAGCATTGGGATCTAAAATAAATGCAAATGCTATAATATGGAATATGTTTCAATATTTCAAATATTTAGTTTTCATAGCACAAATAGCCTCTCGTAACATTATCTTATTTTCACTAGCTTTCAAGTGATCTACAATCGCAACAATACGATGCACAATTAAACAAGATGTTGGATAGTACACTCTAGATAAAGCAATTGTGGAACTCGAAAAGAGTTCCAAAATGATAGTAAGTTTTTAGCAACATACCAATGTTGCTTAGTCAATAGTGTGTCGTTTGTCATGGCTGTGATAGTGCGTGTGAACAAAAACAAAAATGTACTCTTGTAGGTTAAAATATTCTATACCATCATATAAGTAGAGTTCCACAGATCGCATGTCCAAACAAAACTTTCTTGGATGTATATTTATCACGAAGCAAAAGTTCTTTTATACTACTATTCGTTGGTTAAAATGATTTAGGAAAGATATTGCATCGCGAAAAGCTTACATATACAGATCTAACCTCTTTAAACCACATTTAACTATAAGATTAATAATATGACAGGCGTATCGCTGATGTAGCAAGAAGGATTCGGTGTATGTACTAAATAACAGGGTGATAATATCCATTGCCCTAGAGTTTACTGTAGCATTGTCCAAAGTAATTGTAAAAATTTTATTTGTAAGAGCAAAATCTTCCACAACTTTGATAATATATTTTGCAATATTCTCACCCATATGGGCTATATCAATTAGTTTAAAGTCTATAATTATTTTTTCTATTATCCAGTCATCATTAACATAATGAGCAATTATACTAAGATAATCCTCCCTAATCCGACCACCCCATATGTTCGAGGTCAGGCCACTGAAAATGTACAAGTTTCAAAGGGTTGATTTAGTTTAGCACGACCATTATTATAGTATTTAACTAAATCTTGAGTTGTTGTTTGTCTAGAAACTGAAGAAAATATAGGATTATGAGCAGTCCTAATGTAGTTTTCACACGCTTTATACCCACTAAAGTTTAAAAATAGATCCTATGAGATGATTAAACTACAAAGAGAATCTCGAGCTAGACTATAATCCCGGTGTGTACCGTACCATCGGGTTGTACTACGACTACGTGCGCCTCATGGTTATGCCTTATATTTCTTTATATCTTTGGGTGCGTTTGATCAAGTGCCACGCTCCACCTATATACTTTGCAGATAATTTATGATGACAAATTTTACAAACAACATATCTTACCTAGCTTCATTCTCATCTCGCTTCATTATCTTATTCAAAATCTACCTCACACAACCGATCTCATCGAGTCTAGATCTCTTTGCTCAGATTTGCAAACAGAGCTGCACTCGTAGAGCCTGACGATGGTATTACCTATTCTCCCATTTAAGGTGGAGGTAGAGTTGTTTCATTCTCGAAGGATGCAAGATCCTTTGGTGAAATTTTGAAATCACTCATAGAAAAATTATCATAATTTTCCATGGAGAAAAGTAGAAAAATACAAAAAATGCAACTAGAAAATTACACTATTATTTTACATTATAACAAAGAAAAATAAGAACAATAATATATATATATATATATTAGTAATATTACCTCTTTTCTTAACTATAGACGGATTTCAAAATTTTGGATTTTTGGCAAAAAATATTTGGAATTTTGCCAAATAATCACAGAGTGGATCGAAATTGTCACGAGAGAATTTGGAGAAGAAAGTGGAGGTTGGATGGTGGCTAAATGAGGGAAGTTCACTACCTATTTATAAAAAAAATGAGTTTGTTTTGTTATATTTTAAACTTCCAAATGATGAGGGATTTGACCTGATCTTCCAATGAGAACGATAACTATGATTGTTTGATATGACGTTAACAACGAGGCTACTTGACCAAAACGGCCAAGTCCGTCCTGCAATCGTTATATCACCCTTATCATTACCAACCATACCCAATATAAATGATCTTTCCTGCAAGCAATCAAGAATCAAGCAAGAAAGAAATAAGCTCTGAATTTGCGAATGAAATACAAAGTTTCATTGTACATTGGAGTGGCCTAAAGTCATCATAGTTTGTCTAGTCAACACAAGTGGAGTTTTGAGATTGGACTGGAACCATTGGAAAGAGGACGTCATAAGCTTTCTAACAACTCCAAGATCACCTCATTTGGACTCCATATGCATCTTCCATGCTCGTTTGAAGTCATCGCTATCTCCAGAGATCGAACTAGATTCTAGAATATGTCCAGCTTTCATTCTTGGTTATCCTGGCCTTAAAGTGACATGGTGACTTTCAATGTTCATCCCAAGGATGTTCGTGACTCCATGTGCCTCTCCTTGGTCCTTGCCCACGTTCCTAAGCACAATCACATCACATGCATCAGGCAACAACCCATTCTCAGAAGTTGAATTAATTCATGGGAAAGACATAGTTCTTTGTGAACGTGCTCACCTAATAATTCAACTATTGTGAATGTCCCCTCGTCATATTTCTTTGCCTAGCATCTTGTGGATAAGTTTTGTGTGTATCCAAGGAAGTGATATCTTCATCACCAAACAGCTATAAATGGCTAGAAAATTCAAAATTTCGACCATTACCATGCTTAATGGGTCGCAATCATGCTAAACGAGCTATGCCTAATATGTCAAATATGCTTAACAGGCCATTTTTGTGCCTAACAGACCGTGCCAAATGGGTAAAGCATCTAAACTCCTAAAAATGATTTTGGTAATTAATGACAATAATTATTAAATAGACTAATTTTTTTATTAAGATGATTGAAAGATTTAGTCACAGATTTTGATGATGTCATAGAAAAGACATACAAAGGTGATCTATAATAGCCCAACTATTTATTTCAAAAATTAGGGTAAACAATAATTTAATTTAAAATAAAAAATAATTTAATTAGGCTTAATTTTTTGCTTTTAAAAAGGCTTTATTTTGAAATGGTAATTTGACTAAAAATAAAAAAATAATATTAAATAAAGGATATTTTAAGTTCATATAAAAATTCTAATTCAAGTTAATTATTTGAGCTTATTTGGCTTTATCTAGATTTTTGTGTTTTTCTAGGATTTTAAAATCAATTTTAAGATTATAAAGTATTTTAGTGTAAAAACTAAAAACCAAATTAAGTTGTAAATAATTTTCCTACGTCCAAATTAGTTCCAAGAATATTTTTGAATTTGTTTGGAGTTTTTGAAATTTATGTACTATTTGTCTGAGCTTTTATCTTCTTTCTCGAGTTTTCTAAAAATCAAAAATAAAATTTAGAAGATTTAAATTTCCTACCCTCCTCCCCTTGTGACACATGGGCAGTCCGAGGTGCCCACATTGCCACCTGTGTCATCCTCCTGTTCGCCTTTTCTTTCCATCTCCTCTCTGCTTGTAGGTGAGCCCGTCCCTCGTCCTCCTTGCTGCGCCTTCTTTCCTTCTTGGTCCTCACCAATCTCGGCTTCCCTTCTCTCGCCTCTCTTTAGTTTTTGGAAAACCGTGCACAGCCGTAACTTTTTCCCAAATCTCGGCCCTCTCCTTCCTCACTACCTCCCCTTTCCTTTCTCCTCCCCACCCAAATTTCCACGCCTCAATCACGACGAGCAATTGCCGCATCATGGTCCACCTCGAGGCTATATAAGGGGCCTCGAGCACCCTCAGCCCCCACACCACACCTCCTCACCCTCGAATCCCTCCCTCGGGCTTTGGATTGCCTCGTGGTCGTGCTTCCATCTTCGCAATGCTTGATAATCTCCGACAAGCAATCTCCGCCGCCTCGGCCACCCACGAGGATCGCCACCCTCCATCGCCTTCCCAAGCCCCGACAAAGCTTGGCAACCTCTCCACCACCAGTGTTCATTGCTGGAGCATCGTGCCTACCGGTAATACAATTTTATACCATTGTATTCCCCTCACTTCCCTCTTCAATTTGAGTGCCTCGCCGGCCACCGCCGTGCCCTGCACCGCCGGCGAGCCCTTGGGCTTTGAGCACTATGCCCCGTCCCTACCCGTCATCGTTTGGATGGTCCAAACATCCCTTAGGACCGATCGAACGGTCCAAACTCCTCTAAACTTTTGGATGGTCCGAATGACTCTTGGGCCAATCGATCGTCTATTGTCGATCGGATGGTTTGAACATCCTTTGTCATTCGAATAGTCCGAACATTGCCTTGACCGATCGGACGGTCGAAAGCCACTTGTCTTTCGGACTGGTCAAAACTTTCCCTTGTCGATCGGACGATTCATTCCCGATCAAACAATCCAAATGTCCCTTGCTTGTTTGGACTGGTTTGAACCTCTCCGAACCACTCCGCCGCCCGATCCCCATCTGATGGGCGCCACTACCTCTTCCCTTCTCGGCTCTGTGTCCACCATGTGTCAGCCACGTCAATGCCGACTCATGTCACGGTCGACGTGTTAGCCATGTGGCGGATACATGTAATGCCACATCGGCACATAGTCGACCCCATGCCATATCGGCGCCATGTGTTAGACACATGGCAACCACGCCAAGAAACAAACCATGTCACCGCCACGCGTAGGGTTGACGTCCAAGATAACATCATAATTCTAATTTTTCTTTAGAAAAAAAATTTCATAAATTCCTTGGTGATGTCATAAATCTTTTTTCAGTAGAAAAATAATTCCAAAAACTCTGGTTTTTCAATTTCTTTAGAATTCAAACTTTCGAGAGCCTGTTCTCCTTCATCCTAGTTTCGATTGAGCCCATTAAAATTTTTAAATTCATCAAAAATTCCCCTCTATCCATTTCTGCACTTTTTTATTATTTAAAGTTTATTTGGATTTTATTTGAGTTTGCTTGCGTACTTTCACGTGTAGACTATGACGACTCGAGAGTTTTACGTCAACGATTCGCATCCAACTAAAGAGCAAGGAAAGTCACACTCCTTGATCATGTTGATTCTAGATTATAAAATAAAATTATGTTATTTTAAATTATTTTGCAAGCATATTTTTTTCAACTTATTTAATTTTAGTTTTAAATATAGTTATTGCCTACTTATTAATACCTCCTTTGACCTTGATTTCCTGATACCTTATCGTCCTAAAATAAAACTCTAGTTCGTACACTAGTATGGACTAGAGAATTTTATATCAAATGCTTGGACCTGCTTAAACATAATTTTTATTTTGAGATAACTTTTTCACATAAAATGATAAGCTTTTCAAATATACTCTTGACTTTGGTGAGTCAAGAAAGGCTTTGAATTATTTCAAAATAAAATATAAAACCTAGTTTAGACTTAGGCTAATGGATATGCGGTGGGTACTGGCATGTATTGTTGTTCGGTGACACAATGTTGATTGGCAGGCACAAAGGGTTATGTGGTTTGAGTCTAAGTCAATTAAGAACCGGTCAGTGATCTATTGCTACAAAGCCCCTATCGTACTACCACACAACTGGTATGGGGACTGTCCTGATTGAAAATTTACAGTCCCAACCTAAGTCTCACTGTAGGTTGAAAGTGACCGTGGCATAGGCCATGTAAAGTCTTACTCAGCTCAAGAGGGGGTCCCGGTCTGGTGACTTCTTTACTGGGGTGAAATCTTAGTGTTGGCTTGACCAGATTGAAGGCTTTGTTTTGTAAAGGCCTTGCCATGATTTCTCCACCGCACACATAAAGAAGTGTGCTAATCGTGTGGTAATATGGGATGATCATGTCTTGTGGGTAAAGTTGTACAACCTCTGTAGAGTGTATAAACTATCTTGAATTACCATGCCCACGGTCATGGGCAAGCTGAGTAAAGTTTTTAAGGGATTAGACTTTGATTTACAAAAATGATTTCTGAAAAGACTTATGGATGGATGGAATCCTTAGGAGATTAAAATGCATATGGATGATAGAATCCATGTGAGAACTTTTGAAATAGATGGTCCAAGTGGGATGTCTGTGGTTAGGTTAGTGTGAGGGATGGACCTACACTAATGATATTATTTTCAGTTACAAATACTGTCTTTACTTATGGTATTAAATTCAGCAATTTCAATCTATTTACTACAGTTTATTACATGTTGTCTTACGCTTAAACTAACCATATATGCCTTTCTTTGTTATCTTTAACATTATATTGCATTTTTTCCATATGACTTGCGGAGTACAAGTTTGTACTCACCCTTACTTACACATCTTGAGAAAGAGAACTTCGACTATGGTGAGGACGAAGACGAGTAAACAATGTCTTATTGTCATTTGCCTATGGGCAGACTTAGTGAGATTCTTTCGCTTGGTGTTTTTTTCTTCATCGCTATTATTTAAATTTGACATAAGGGCCGTAGATGTAAACTTTGGCCTTCGGGCCCATATTTAGTTAATGAATAAATATCATTGTGGTTGATATTTATTTTGTTGTCCACTGTATGCACTGGCTGATTCTAGACTAGTGCGATTTACATAACGGATTTGGGAGTTATTGCTCCAGGGTCTGACATGATCAAAGATCGATTTGGATCAATATATGGCTCAAGGCAAAGGTATATTATAGTCTAAGACCTTATAGCTTTTAACGGTCTCGATGTTTGGTTGAAAAGACCGAATTTATAGAATAGATATTGTACTATGAAAAGGGGTCATAGCTACTAGTATGAAGTTAATATTGTGTCACTTTGATTAATTATGGTTCATGCGTGCATTTGGAACTTCATTTGAAACCCTCTTTGAATTTTCATTTGAAAAACGATATGACTGCAGGCATATTGATAGTAGTACTGCTGCATCGATACTACCAGCAATTACATGTCGATAGCTTTTTTCTAGAGAGGTGTATATTGAACTTTCCTAGAATCAACACTACCACATGTGTTGCATGGTAGTATAGCAGAGCAAGATGACCGCATTTTTGAGTGGTAGTACTACTGGGTGGTATGACCGCATAGTGAGATCGAACTACTAAAGTGTGGTATGACCACACTTTAGTTGGCAGTAACTAATTCCCAGAGAGGTGCATTGTGGAGTATTCTCTCCTCTAGAAATCGGTACTACCACATCTGAGGTGCGGTAGTACTACATGATCGGTACTACCAGGTATTGTGACTACAGTACTACCAATATTTGAGTTAATGACTAGTTTCTATGCATTTAATGAATCTTAAGTGGTCGTTGAATACTAGGTACAATAGTATCGGCCGTTAAATGGCGGTAGTATTGTATTCCCTGATTTTTGGGGATTTCAACCCCAATGGTCATCCTATTGGGTGGAGGCTATAAATACCTCCCCACTAGCAGCAAAGGCTTCTTCTTGGACCTCATGGAATACTCTTACGCCTTTGCTACTCTCTCTACAACTCATTTGCTCTATTTTCATATTTTTGATGTTGTTGAGAACATTCAAGTACATTGCATTAATGGCCAGGTTCGATTCAGCTCAGCCTTTTGGCTTATATATGGTGCTATAGTAACTCACTTTTAAACGATGCATCTTTTCAAGACGAGGTCTACAAGTTGATTGTAGTACACATTGTACCGACTTCAGTTGCACCAGTCAAAATCACATGTAATTGTCTCCCTCTTTATAATCTCTTGTGTGAACAACCAGAATTCAAAAGCTATAGGTCATATAGCCCAAAAGAACCCACACAATAGTTGATCCTTGTGGCACTTAAAAACCTTCAAACACCTAGATGGCTTTGAGGAGTTTGCGCGGTGATCTTTTTAAAGAAGCTTGTGAAGATACCCAATATGTTTCTGAGTGATGTGGTTCTCACCATTTTCGGAGTGGAGGAATAGCAACTCTAGTGAAAGGTGGTTAGACTTAATTCATAAACTCGGACCAATTTGTTTAGACTTACCTTAACATCAATTAGAGAAGATCAACAAGTTTTCGAGACCACAAGAAAACATCGTGTATCTTCATTGTGGTTTATCTCTCTTGTCTTTACTTTCTACATTTATATTTCTAGCAATTATCTTATGTATCTAGAATTATATCTAATATAGGCTTGAAGTTGTGGTGTTTTAGTGAAACCTAGAGAATTTAGGTCTTGGTTGTGCAAAACAATTTAATTAAGTTCATACTTGCAATAAAATTGTGATTTAGCTAAACAAATTTTAAGACCTCCTATTTATCCCTTCTAGTCGGTTATCCTTTATTTTACAAGTTGTATTAGAGTTTGGTTTCTCTTTATTAGGCTTTACCATATAGAGAGTAAGGATGGCTAGTGAGGGTATCTCTCTAGGAAAGACACCTCTTTTCGATGACCCTAATTATATTTGTTGAAAAATTAGAATGACTTTTTATTTGAAGGCCATGAGCCTGAGTATATGAAAGATTGTGAGTGAGAGTTTTGGTGTGCCTCTTGATCCTACACATCCCACAGATCTTAAGGAGCAAAACTCGCACTCCAATGCTCAAGCGATGAATGTGCTCTTTGGAGCTTTGAACATGGATAAGTTCAATCGAATGAGAAATTTGAAAACCGCTCATGAAATTTGGACTATGGTCTTGGAAATTCATGAGGGCACATCCATGGTCAAAGTGGCCAAATTGCATAGACTCTGGATCAAATATGAAATATTTTATAATATTACCGCATGAAAATATCAATGAGATGTATTCTAGACTCAACAACATTGTAAATGAGCTCAAAGGTCTAGGTACTATACTAACTGATGTTGACATTGTTCAAAAGATGCTTAGTGCCCTCACCAAGAAGTACGAGACCTTGGTGATATTATTCCTTAACTCATTCAAGTTTCCAAGGGTGACACCAACTGGTTGGGCCAAGCTTTTCTAAGGCGAAAAGGCTAGGCACAAATCCCAAAATTTCATTTTTAGAATAAAAATATATTTTCTAAATAAAATACTATTTTAAATCCTTTTCGAATGAGTGTTATTTCTAGGAGACGACTAGTGCACGGACGTCCAATCTGGATGCTAGAATTGGATGCCAGGGTAGTCGTTAGATTTCACTTAACATCCCATCTCATAGTTGTCCGATCTCCCCTTGGATTGGCACAACAAGATTGCGATGATCGCAACAACACATGTCTAAGCATGCAACAAAGTTTCGCTTGATTTGCAACAAAGCCATAGCAAGAAAACGACACTACAAACCACCAAGCCTATTGCAACAAAAAAGTATCACAAATAAGTAAACCAGGTGCAACAAATAGCTCTTGCTACAAAGATTTAAAAAGACAAATTATAACAAATAAAAATTCTTTATGCAACAAATCAAAATGCCAACTGTAACAAATATGATGTATTCTGGCAAAATTTGAGAAGAGACGTTGCAACAAAACCAAACACTTTGTGCAATAATTGGGAAGAAATGCCACAACAATTTGAAGAAATATATGCAACAAAGTCCATCAAATGAGGAGGACATGCAAGTGGTGGCAATGGTAGCTGACCTAGCCTCGTTCTAGCTGACGACAACGCCTCATCGCTGGCCATCCATTTCCCATCGCCCGCCCCCACCTCCTTCAGCCTTAGCCTCGCTAAATTTGGTGAATGTCGAGACCTGAATATGCAAATCCGGACTCCCTGTGTATTCTGCACTAGTCCCAGGATCATGCTAGTGCACACAGTCAAACATAGATGTCATCACAACCATATACATGATAAAATAAAGGAAAAGCTCAAATATCGATAAATCTCAAAAGGTACGACCTTATGGTCAAGCTTACATTAAACTGGCCCGAAAGCTTAACAAAAGTAGCAGCGGAAATCCAAAATAAAACGTAGTGGCCAATCGACAAGTCCACAGGCTATCGAGTGGAGAACGAAGCCTAAACCGCGAAGTCGTCGAAGTACTCTCCTTCGGAACCTCCTGCTGGTGATACTCCTCTTCCTCAACTGAGCAACATTGGGCATAAAGCCGTGAGTACATTGGTACTCAGCAAGTCGTTTGTAACAAATGAATGCAATATAGTATGCAAGGCTTACCAAAGGAAGGCTGAAAGGTTAATTTGCATAAATGACAGTTGAAATACAAATAAATAGATTGAAGGCAAACTTTAAGTAAAACAGTAATAAATACATAATCAAAGGAACTGAAATAACCACTTGCGGACCTCCCATCCACAAGCTAAACCAACCGCTTATGGACCTCCCATCCATAATCTAAACCAACAGTGAACACCTGTCCACTTCCATTCACAAGTTTTCAGAAATAACTACCCCTCGTGCGAAATCACCGAGCATTGTCCATGACCGAGGACGCAGCTATTCGAATAGTTTTACACTCTGCAGATGTTGCACAACTGTACCCACACGATGTGATTAACCCCGGCCGAAGGTAACCACAACAAGGCCTTTACAAAGTTCAATTCCAACTCAATCCGCCCGCTAGGGTTTCGCATCACACCCCCCGTTGCGCCACATGGAAATCAGCAACCATGTTCATCTCAATGGCAAGATTAAAGTTGGAACCTCCCAAATTAGTCAGCCAGGTCCGTCCCATACCAGACATGTGGTTTGCACGGTAAAGCTCAGATCAATGGCGCACAAAGTGAAATTCTTAACATTACCCGGGCGAGACTACCACATCCCCCAAAGTGCACCTGCACTTCCCCCTTTACTGCACGATCAATCGCCCGAGTGCAAAACCAAGTTTGTATAACCGCCACCGATGACGCACCAACGTCATGGCACAAATTTTAGTATACGTGGCACCAACCACAGTTCCATATCTCATTAAGTCAAATTTGTATTTCACATGTGATGATAAACCCCTTTCGTAACTGTAAGCAAGGCTAAGCATCTAATCGTACCAACCCTTGTGACAAATATCATAATATCACTAGTATATTTCCCAACCTATGGTGACAAGGGTATCATGGTGTTCCAAAATATCAAGGAGGGATAAACTCAATTGGGACGATATCTACCAGTACAAGTGTTTGAATAAAAATAGCGATGCAATGTAATTTAAAACAAAGTAATTAAATAATAGATTGCAAACTGGGTTCAACATGATCAAAGGACACAACTTGCCTTGGTTATGCTCAGCGAGGTACTCTTGGTCTTCGGGCGTCGATCCTGCTCCTCCGGAATCCGAATCTAACGAGAGAGAAAACGACTGAAACCAAAGAAACACATAAAATGATAAGCAAATGAACTCCAAAAATTACAAAACTAGAACCAACAGCTAGAGCTCGATTTTACATGAATTTAGAAAAAAGAACGAGGTCAATCTGAGCTAGAACGGAGGAGAACGGGCTCTGAAAATAAAACAGAAATAAATCGGGAAATTGGAAAATATTATCGTCTGTGGACCCGGTCCACGGAATTACCGGTCCACCGTGAACCCGGCTCACCGGACAGTACACGCGGGGGAGAGAGAGTGCTGACGCGGCGGGGCTGGATGACGTGGCATGCGCATGTGCTGCCACGTGGCACGGGGGGGTGACGTGGCGCTGACGTGGCGCCCGGGGGCGGGTTCCGCCGACGTGGCGCCGACGTAGCATGTCCACGTGGCATGCCACGCCGGCTAGGGCTGACGTGGCGCCGCCGCCTAGGGCCGATGTGGGCGGCTCGGCGCGGCGCGCGGCGCGGATTCGACGGCCGAGGGCAAGCCACGCGGCAAGATTCGGGCGCCGCCAGATCCGGATGGGCGGCGGCGATGGAGCGCGCGCGCGGATGGCGGCGCGGCGGCGACGCGTGGGCGCGCGCGGCGCGAGGCGCCACGCGCGCGCGCGGAGCGTGTGGCCGAGGCGAGGAGCGGCGCGGTCCGGCGACACGGCGACGCGAGGCGACGGGAGGCGACGCGCGACGAGGACGCGCGGGACTCACCGCGCGGAAGGGACGGCGACTACGCCGGCGCGCGGGTGAGCTCGGGATGCACGGGCGGCGGCGAGGCTCGAGACGGCAGCGACGGCACGAGAGCCGAGGCGAGGGCGGCGGCGACGGTGCACGCGAACCGAGGGGGCGGCGGCGTTCAAATCACGCGAACCGAGGCCACCGATCCGGACACGGCGCGGACGCGGGCGGGACGCGGTCGGCGCACATGGACGGCCGAGATCACGTGGGGGAAGATCGGGCGGTCGTGGATGCGCGGGATGCGGCGGCGGTATGCTTAGGGTTACGCGAGGGCGTGAGCGCGGATGGGCGCCGCGTGGCTTAGGGGCGGATCGGGCGGCCGTGGAAGGGGCGGGCCGCGGACTTTGCTGGTGCCGCCGCGTGTTGGCTGCGGATACGCGACGTGCGGCGCATCGTGCGGTGCGGGAGCGGCGGCGAGGCGGCGCGCGGCGGTTAGGTTACGCGGGCGCGGCGGGGTGGATGCGCGACGCGTGGCAACGCAGCCGATCGAGCGGCGCGGGTGAAGGCGGGCTGCGGGAACGGGCGGGGGCGTGGCGGATGCTGCCACGTGGGGGTGGCGGCGATCGGGCGGCCGAGGAAAGGGCGGGGGATTTCTTTTTCCAGAAAATGCAACTAAAATACTAGGAGCTCTAGAAAATAGCAAATAAATCCCAAAAATTCACCAAAATTACCAGAAAATTCCTTGAGACCTGAAGAATCCAAATAAAATATTTCCAACTTATGTTGATGTTTATTTCACTCAGATTAAATTATTTTAAAATTCAGAAATTCATTTGAAGCTTAATTTAATTTCAGAAAATCCCAGAAAATTTCTTGTGACTTAAGGAACTTAATTAAACTATTTTCAGCAAATGTTGAAGTATAATTTAATCATGTTAAATTCTTTTAAATTTTTGAAAATTCATTTAAGCTTGGTTTTAAATTCAGGGAAAATTCCAAAAATTTATTTTTAAATTCAAAGTTTTAAAAATCCCTAAAAATCAGGATGTTACAGTGAACTACAGTCACTCCTCACAAGAGAGACCTCTGCACGAGCTGGTTGTGGTGGATAGTCTGGTTGAGCGTGAGTGGTGGTGAGCTTTGACCAGTGGATAGAGGGGGAAGGGACGCAGATGCAAGCTCTTGATCACCGACAAGGTGGTTGGGGCTGGGACCTGCTGGAGAGTTGAAAAGGAATTGCCTTTATCACTATGAGGGTGGATAAGATTGACTTAGGGGTTTCGTGGTTGGCTTAGAGAAGTCGAAATCAATATGAACACTCAATTTCTCAAAGTGTCTTCTCCACTCCTCTCGCCTCCCGTCTTGCTCCGAGCATAAGTCGGGGTCATGGGTGTGTAATCGCCCCGCCCCGCTCCGAGGATAAGTTAGGGAGTCATGGGCGATTATGCACCCTACTCCTTCGCTCTCGCTCGTGCACGCATCTCTCCTTCACTGTGCCTGCCGCTCATCCCATTGTACTAAAAGCCACTTTTTAATTACTACTATTTATTTTTAGCTAAAAACTATCGATAAAATCAATATAAACACTCACTTATTCTATTATGCTGTAATAGTCATTAGCCGGACTTTAACTATTCAGGCAGGGGAGAGAGAATAAACATCCGGTGGCATTATCTTGCTAAACCAGAAAATCCTTTTCTTTTTGTGCGATGCCGGGTCAAAAGAGGTAAAGAAACGGACGAGGAATTGACACTTCGGCACATATGACAGTGTGTTCTGTGCGGGCACGTCTGCGCGCGTCTTTATCGGCTTGGGAGGTCGGGAAGCGGAGACGTGTCCGAACTCGGAACCAAACGAAGTTTTGCGTCATATGTTCTGGTCAGAGTCAAATTAAGCGGCAGGATTTGCTGTGCGCAAACAGAAGGCGATTACTTAAGATGATGGTGTTTTCACATGCGACCTTTTTTTTTAGCTTAGTGTGCTCTCGGCCATGAACTCGTCGGCGACGTTATTGCTCACCGCAAAATGAGATTACTTATGGGCCTAGGGCTTGTTTAGATGTTAACGTATTTGAAAATATAGTATTAAAAAACTACAGTTTTTTTAGATATTAGACATGAAATACCACAGTTTTGCACAGTTTTAGGAAAAACTACAATGTGTTTGGTAGTTGCGGTATTCGAGATAGTATGTTATTCAAACGCACAATTTTAGGCTAATTATCCATTATTTACAAAATATTAAACATATTACACACGAGCATGGTTGTATGATTCAAACACATTTTTATTGTAGCTAAATTTAGAAGCTCCGATTGTAAGACAATAGAGGAAGTATGGGTTATTTAACTTTGACAGACAAGATTGAGAGGTGTAAGACGACAGAGGGAGCACGATAGAAGAGTTATGTAAGAAAAATGTAACTAGTGAACTCCTCCCAGAAAAGGTCATTTCAACATTTGAACCATTCCTTTATTTGTTTCGAAAAAGATTAAACCGTTTTATTTAACCGTGACAAGTTTTAGCTTTTAAAAGCAGCCACACGAACAGCCACTAGGCAGATCGGGTCGGCGCCTCCCACTCACTCCCACGCCCTTTACGGTGTTCAGCGCCTGGGGCCCGCTACGACTGCGGACGGACGACATTGTTTGACGGCTTTATTCGCTCACGGCAGCCGTTGGATTCCCCGACCACATCATTACCCCGGCAAAAGTTACAGCATTCGTAAAGAAACCATTCAAACATTTCTCAAATTTTATTTCCAAATGGCACTTGTCGTATCCGTTTCCCTCCTCTCCTACTTTTTCAATAGATGCAAACAATTTCTTAGAGAAGTTATCTTAAGGCCCATTCAATCTAGCTTAGGCTTCTGTCAAAAGTTAAAATGAATATATTAACTTCTTAGTTTTAATTTTTTTTATCTTTTTTGTTTTTTATTTTTTTTCTTTGTATTATTTGTAGATATATAAATGTGTTTTTTATTTTTATTTAATTTAATTATTTAGAAAAATCTAACAGCCGCTACAGTGTAATTTCATCTAAAAACTAATAATCAGAAGCTGAAAGCCATAGTCGGATTGAACGGCCCCTAAGGCTTGCGATAAGTATCACAATTTTGTTGTATAAAATGCGGTATAAGCATATACTTAAACTTAAATCTAATATAATTAGTAATAACATAAACATAGTATAAAAGATACATACAAGTCTTGAATATCACATAAGCATGAATACTTTCAAAGCCATTGCTATAAAAGCATATGTCCAACATATATACCATGAAAATCATCATGTCTAGCATAATGTTCAACAATAAATAATTTGTCAATGGTGCTTTCAGATAGTAGGGTTACACAAGTCAAAACTTGGCTGTCCCGCTACTATGGTCTTACACTCATCATCAATTAAATATATTAAAGAAGATTTCAAACTTTGAGCTCTAAATTCAAAGTCTAACACATTCAAAGTTCTAATATACCCAGCACATATGCATTCGGCCAGTAAGGCATCAATCAGAGCATTTACTCAAATAGAATAAGATTTGGCAATATATAACTTGATTTTTTTAGGATGACCCAAATCAAATTACCTAATCATGCAAATCTAGATCCTAATCATGTAATCAACAAGTGAATTGCAGTGATCGGTGACAACAAGAATTAAACAATATGTGACTGAGATATTAAAGTGTGACCATCAACATGTATAGCTCATATTCATCAAATGGACGCAGATGTAACAAGAATTCGAGCTCAAAGTTATAATCTAACAATCTCAGTATAAGACCTTTTCCATCATCGAGCAACACAGCCCACAGTTTCTTTGCAATCTTCAATATATGAGTAAGCCACAAATACAAAGAATTAAAACTGTATATTCACAAAGTCGGTGATACTCGAAATAACAGAGAAGATCATTGAGCTAGGCACATCACGTGGTATTGTCCCGAAAACCTGCACCTCCTCCTACACCACAGTGAGATAGGGTAGCAGGCAATCGGAGATACAAAGCCCCCTTAGCCGGAGTAGGCACACACACCGACAAAGCTGAGGTTAGGGGATGTCGCACAAGCACACGAGAGGAACCGGCCGAGCTTCTCACCGTTGAGCACCGGGGATAGCTTAGATCGGCCACTGCGTGTCCAGATGAACACAAAGACTCCACAAAAATAGAGGCAATACACAAGGATAGAGAGAGTAATGGAAGAAGACAGAGCTCGCTTTCCTTGCTGCACTGGTCACAGGAGGGAGCACCCCGTTAAATAGCCGAGAGAGAGGAGGGGAACAACCCTTGGAGCGGTGGCCTCCAACGGACGGATCCGAGGATCCTAAGCTGCCACCACCCCCTCCTCTCCCGCTCGAGTCAGCGCCGCCACCCTGGGATTCTGGATCAGGAACAAAGCCCGTGCCAGATCGGAGGAGCGACCGCACGGAGAACAAGTCGCACAGGGAGGGGAAGAGCGGGCCGCACGGGAGAATGAGTCGCGTGGGAGGACCGGCCGTCCTCCCCATTTTCGACCGGGCGCTCGGGGCACCGAGAGGCGACGGCAGAGAGGACCCCACCGCCGCCGAGGGGCCGCCTGCCTCTCTCGCGGGTGCCCCGAGCCGCCCATGAGAAAATGGGGAGGAGATGTCCTCCCCTTATCTCTTCAATCTGTCCCACTGACGGGTGGGTCCTTCTCTTTTATTTTTTTTACCTTTATCAATTGTGAAATTACCGAATTACCCCTCTGCATACAACAGATTTTACTGTGCAAAATTACAGTGGAAAATCACACAATTAATCTACCTAACATATGGTTAGTGAGAATTTACTCTAGTTATTATCAAAGAGATAGATTGCCGTATTTCTAGGCTATATATACTATGATTGGCGCCTCCTGTTAAATGAAAATGCTGCAAGTTTCTTGCATGTGTTCTCCAGAATAAACCAATCCAGTTGGGAAGATGTCTAGCTTTATGAATGGATTCACATAAGATCATCCACTCCAATGGGACAAGTATCCGCAAGAGAGGACACCTCTGCCGAATCCCGAGCGAATAGTAACAAAACTAAAAAATATCATTAGTCTCTCAGTTCTTTTAAAGAGCATGCCATACTATGAAAACTAGCATCGTAAGCGCGGCGTCACACCGCGCCAATTACCATATGGACCGAAGTAAAAGAGGCAAAAATTTGTAGGAGAGGATTATATGAAAAAGTAAGGACCCGAACGTATTTATAGAAAAAGCAAAGGGGTTTTTCGCATAAAACTAAAGACCCGTGCGTAATTTTGTGAAAAC
The DNA here is from genome assembly GCA_036346265.1 of Melocanna baccifera. Classification (NCBI taxonomy): domain Eukaryota; kingdom Viridiplantae; phylum Streptophyta; class Magnoliopsida; order Poales; family Poaceae; genus Melocanna; species Melocanna baccifera. The sequence goes on along the minus strand of CM070688.1, from coordinate 11,453,059 downwards.
TACGAGATGCTACCTAGTAAAAAGAGGGTCTCTATGAAAATGTGGAGGATCTGTACACAATTTCGAAGAAGAGGGGTATTGAAATAAGGTTTGACTTTTTGGAGCCCTTTACAAAACTGAGAACCTCCTTGATGATTTGAACTGGAAAATTCTCCCTTTTGCATATATTTCATTACCACAGCTCACACCAATCTTCATCACTGTTATTAAATAATTTCCAAATCAATTTCACTAGCAAGCATATGTTCATGGTTCTTGTTTCTAACACACCCAAACCCCCATAATCTTTTGGCCTACAAATAACCCTCCCTTTCACCATATGGTATTTAAACTTGTTCCCTGTTCTTGCCAAAAAATCTGGACCTGATTTTATCCATCTCTTTGCGAATTTCCTTTGGTAGCATATAGAAACCCATGGCGTATAAAGGGATGCTGCTTAAACATGAATTGGTTAAGATAAATTTCCCACAAGAAGATAAGTATGGACCTTTCCAGGGTTCCAATCTTTTGCCCATTTTCATTACAACTCCCGGCATTTCTTCTTTAGTTAGGTGTTGGTCGCTAACAAGAACTCCCAAATAAGATATATGTAGTTCTTCCAATTTGAAATTGAGCATCATAGCCACTCTATTCTGCTCTTCATCAGAACAACCCATCACAATTACCCTATTTTTTGTTGTAATTAATTTGCATGCCTGACATTGCTTCAAAGCGGTAAAGGATATATTTCAAATTTGTGGTATTTGCTACAGAGTTCTTGATCATCAAGAGAGTGTCATTTTCATACTGTAAATGTGTGACTCCACGAAGAATTAAGTGATCCACAACACCCTGTAGGAAACCTGCCTCCTTAGCAGAAGAAATCATTGGTGCTAAAGCATCCATTACCAGATTAAACAAAAGAGGAGACAATGGATCTCCTTGCCTGACCCCTCTGTAAGTCTTGAAATAAGGTCCTTACTCCCCATTAATATTAACAAAGACTCTCCCTCCTTCCACAGTTTGCATTACCCAATTTATCTATTTCTGACATAAAACCTTTTCACTTAAAACTTTTTTGAGGAAACCCCAATTTACCCCGCCATAAGCTTTTCAAAATCAATCTTGAAAATTATCCCCTGTTGCTTTTTAACTTTGAGTTTATGTAGGATTTCATGTAATATTAATACTCCCTCAAGGATATATCTCCACTTAACAAATCCTGTCTGACTCTTGCTGATGACTTTTTGAGCCAATGGTAGCATTCTGATTGTCAGAAACTTGGTGAATATTTTGAAACACACACTAAGCAAACAAATTGGTCTGTACTGTTTAATAGCTGTAGCTCCTTTCACTTTCGGCAATAGATCATCCCAATGTTCAGTCTTGAGAGATTTAACTTGCCTTCATAAAAATAATCTAACATAGCTTTGAGCAAATGCTTTATCAAGCCCCAAAAACATTTTATAGAACACCACTGGGATCCCATCCGTGCTAGGTGCTGACTCTGATTTCATTTCTCTAATTACAAACGTTAAGCTCTTCCATGGTGAAAGGCCTTGTCAAAACTTCATTGTCATAATCATTAACAACACCCTAAACATGCCAAATATCATCTGCTAGAGCAATATTTTCTCTTTTCTCAGAGCCAAACAAGTTTTCATAGAAATCATAGATATGCTTCTGAATTTCTTGTTTAGTCACTAGTCTCTTGTCTCCCTCTTCCAACTATAGTATTTGAGTTTTTCTTCTCCTCCCATTAGCAGAACTGTGAAAAAATGTGTGTTGTTGTCTTCCTGTAGAACCCATTGAATTCGCCATCTTTGTTGCCAACTAAGGATAATTGTGTACAAGCACAACTCAAAGATTTAGCAGAAGAACTAAATGATGACGAAGACACTATTGCACAGAGACATCAAATGTCTGAAAATTGTAAAGAATCCTACGGAAAGTGTGAGGCTATGAGTACAAAATAGCTAAAATTGATGACACCATTTCAAAGAGAAAATGCTTGTGAAGACTATTAACAAAGAAAGAAACTAAGTAGGACCTGAACTATACCTGAAAAGAGTTCATTCTGCTGCTCAATTGAGCCTGAACCTCAAACGGCTCCACAATTAAGCAAGGCACAAATCAACGATCATTAATTTGCATCACAAGGAGGGCAAATGAGCCATCAAAGCATCATTACTTACCTGCAGAGAGCATCTCAACGGTGCGTCGGTGCGGGTCGGGGTGACGCGGAGGTCAAGAACCGGGCGACTGAACCCGACAAGCCGGCGGTGCAGCGTGCACCCGAAGATGATGGAGGAGAGCGACGGCTGTGGACTGGCCGGGATGGCTGCTGGCGCTGCTTGGGCTTAGGATGCTTGGACCGCTAGGAGGCGGCCGGGATGGTGCTGGTCTTTGCTTGGGCTTAGGATGGTTGGCGTTGGGAGGCGGTTCTGGCGACGGCATGCCGCGGATCGAGGAAAAGGGTGGCGCGGAGGTTGGTCGTAGAGGAGGTCATCGATGTGGAGTGGGAGGGGAAAACAAAGCAAAACCGCGGCTCGCTAATTGGGGGCCAAGAGTGCCGACATAACCCTGTCACATGGCGCGCACATCGTGGGACTGCTTCTCGCACGGAAGAGAGCCGTGGCTCGCTAACCACAAAAGAGAGCCACGGCTTGCTAACCAGCGTATACACGTGGCAGGCGGAGCGGAGGCGAAGCGACACGCACGCGTCGAGCGCCACGAGGAGCAAAGCGACGTGGACACGCATACGCGCAGAACCCCGAGTTTACTATACGGATGATTCTTATTTGCCGTTGCATAAAAAGGGAAAAGACCACACGCATACCAAGACGATGATCAAACATATAAGAAGAATTACAGGATATTGCAATAATGCATCACCTAATCACATGAGCAAAAGAACTACCTAATCACATGAGCAAAAGAACTTCAAGTTGGAAAAATAAACAAATCCGAAAACAATATTAATTAAAAAACCTTCCTCCGGGCAGAATTCAGGTCATGAAGAAAGACTTTAACATCAACGACTTTTACATAAATTTCATTTCACAATTATTTTATTATCACAATGTATTTGCAAACTAGTACAAATCAATTTTATTCTCTTTCACCTGTACTTGGCAAGGTGGCTCCCGATTCCCTTGGTCTTCTTTTTCAATAGCAGAAAATAGCTTCCATTATTACCCAAAAGAACCGGGTCTCATAAAAATTGTGAAGGACGAACAACAATTCTACTTGTATTATCTTTTTGCCCCTGATCTAGGGATACTTCGCTCAGCAAAGACATTGAAATTGTAAAATAAGCCACATATCAGTCACACACCGATGTTATTTTCAATTTGTACATCTTTACAATATTGCGAAGCAAATTGCCCCATGCTAGTTCTCTTAGCCACTGCAAGCCGGATAGAAGCTATAAGTTTTAGGCTTTTCCACCGTGACAAAGGTCTTGTTCTTTTATGCTACGACAGATGACTTTTATTTATATTTTTCGAGACGACAACATATAACAGGGATATTGACGCAAATAGCGCATACGGTTTTTAGATTGGGAAGCTCTTTGGATAAACAACTTTGAGACGCTGCATAGAAAAACCACCCCGTTTATTTTAGCTTCTGAAAAAGCCAAAGCCAAAAGAAAATTAAATAAAAAAAGAAAAGGCCAAAATTGAAATACCACCAGAAAAATAAAGCACTCATGTAGGCCCAAGAAAAATTAGAGATAATATAGGGGTGTGTCTACAAATTCACCATTGCCTATACATGTATCTCTACATAATATTAGCCGGTGCCAGTCCACGCCCGCTCCCTCCTAAATTTGGCACCCCAACGATTTCTTGTGCAGAAGCAGAACATATCGTTCCGTCCCTTTTCGGGAAACCGAAATCTTGCCTTGGAGGCGGCAGAGGTGCAGAGCAATGGCGGGGCTCCCGGGCGGCGGGTGGTGCTCCCGCACGACACTGGTGGGGCTGGGGCTGGGCCAGCTCATCTCCCTCCTCGTCACGGCCACTGGCTTCGCCTCCTCCGAGCTCTCCCGCCGAGGTCCGCTTCCTAATCGCCGCGCTTCAGGCTTCTTGTTCCCGTCCGGAGCTCCCGGTCGGGGCCTTCCACCTTTGGTTACTGATGGTGGAAAGATCGGTTCTTGCCGCGATTTTTGTTTGTTTTGGTCCAAGTCACTGAGTATTTCTTTCTTTGGATTCTTTTTGTTGGTTCGGGGTGTAGTAGTACTACTACCTGAGCTGTTGTTCTGGGACTCGTCTGAAGACTGAGCAGTGCTTTTCTTGGCATTTCCTTTCTTCTTCCTATCTCAACTTCTTCGGATTATTTTGCGATTCGGATTTGTGATTTCTTCTTGTGATTTTGTTTGTTGCTTTTTTTTATTTGTCAATTGTTTGTTGCTTCTTGCAACGACTCTCTTCTGTGTAGACGACAAGTTGATCTTGCGTGCCGTTCAGAAGCTCTTTCTTACTGTGTTGTGGACCGATAGGTAGGGTGCGCGCGCGCGTCATCTCTTGGAGAAATGATCTCAATTCTCAAGTGACGTGCTGCTGCTCTGCAATTACAGGTATCAATGTGCCAACGTCACAGTCGCTCCTGAACTACCTGCTGCTTGGGGTCGTGTACAGGAGCATATTGATACACAGAAGGAAGCCTCTACAGGTTCAGCCATCTCCCCAGATGATGTTTTTAATCAATATCACATTTTTGGTTAAAGGAATGTCAACTATTTGGACTTTGGAGCACCACCGTTGAAGTAACCAATGGGCAATGGGTATAGAGTGGGCTGTGGACATATTTAAATTTGGGCATCTGGCCTTCAATTTTCTGAGCACCACTCAATAATGTTGAAGCATAACTTCAAGCAATCAGCGCTCCAAAAAAAAGCATAACAACACAGGATGATCAAAAGTTCCAGGGGCGGATCCGGTGTATAAGGATTGAGGTCATGTGACCGCAATAAAATTTTCTAAATTCTATAGAAAATTACTGTTTATTACTGTTCATCAGTAGAAATGACCTCATAGTGTAATATAGGTGATACCAATGGTTTTCGCTTTGATCCGCCTTTGGTCCAAAACCCTGGGTCAATTTGAGTTCGATATTTTGTCTAAAGGAAATTGTAGGTGCTTTAGTGGTTACTTCCGATTCTTATGTAACAGCAGTTTGCTTCTTTTAAAAGTACATTATTTTGCTTTCCCCCTTTTCAGTAACTAATTAAATTTTATCTTCTTGCTGTACCACAACCTTATATAGTTTTCAACTGCTGTGAAGTCTGATTGGCTTGCAATTCTTGCAGATGAAATGGTACTACTATTTGATACTAGGCTTGGTCGATGTGGAGGCAAATTATCTAGGTATGTGCAACCGTTACATGTATTTGTTATTTGTTAATGAAAATTATGCAGTGCACTACAAAGAGGCGCTAATTGCCTAGTCACCTCATTCAGAACTAACTAGATCATCTTACTTGCTAAGAAGTGAATTCCTGCCTACTGAAATAGACAGATAATCTAGCAATATTATACTAACTCTCTTCTTTCCTTTGTAGTTGTTAAGGCTTACCAATACACATCCCTGACAAGTGTTATGCTTCTTGATTGCTGGGCTATTCCTGCTGTCTTATTCCTTACATGGATGTTCTTGAAGACAAACTACAGATTCAGAAAATATAGCGGTGTGGCTATTTGTGTCGCAGGACTTGTATTAGTTGTATTTTCAGATGTTCATGCAGGCGATAGAACAGGTAACAATACAATTATTAGTACTTATAAATCTTCATTGTTTCATTTGAATATGTACTTTTCACTTATCACAAGCAAGAGCAAAGAAATCATTTGATTTCGGATAACTGAAAATTATGGTGACATAATATGATGTGAATCCGTATTAGCAAGACTGGTTATTTCCTTTTTAAAACTAAATATCCAATACTACAGTGAAATATGTTGCTAGCTCTGACGGAATTTTAAAAATGAAGAAGTCCAGTTATGCTTAAACTATTTGTATCTGTGGAGCATAATTAGTTCAATGAAGGTTTTTCATGAAACTTTAGAAGTTCTCTTCTTGTGATCAATCATTTACTCCTAAATGAAGTACAGCTAATTTGATGAAGTTTATGGACATCTCTTTCTATACAGGGGCACAAGCCCAGTTAAAGGTGATATACTTGTAATTGCGGCGCCACTCTTTATGCCGTCAGCAATGTTAGTGAGGTAAGGTATCAAGCTTAATTGTACAGAGAACATTATTTTTGTATATTCTTTTCAATATATAAAAAAGATTTTCTATTAATATTTTGTACCAAAAGCTATCCTTAATTTCACTTCTTTGCTGTCAAACAAGAGTAATCCAAAGAGTTGGTGGGTGGCTGTGGGAAGGTGAAAAAGATTCTTGTAACACTTGTCACCTATAATTTTCTCTTTTTTTGTTCTTAACTAATGTTAGCTTATGGTGTAAATGTAACATAACTTCACTAGAGACAAGGCCCCTCAACGTTTTTTTTCCTTCTTTTGCTTTCAGGAGTTCCTTGTAAAAGCCGGTGACCAAGTCGAGTTGATGGGGATATTGGGACTATTTGGAGCTATTATCAGTGCTTGTCAGATGTATCCTATTCCTATCTTTTGGTGAAAATACACCATGTTTTACCTTTTTGCTTTGATAAGTCGTTTTTATCATAGTATTTTCAAGCAAAGTTTGCGGTTTGTTTGTTTAAGTATTAACTGTAACACAGCTCTTGCAGCTTTTGATTTTGGGTTGTCACTATGTGGTGTGTTGAATAGTTACTTCACGAGTTCCTTGAGCTATGGTGTTTCTTTAACTACTTATGCAGAAGCATATTTGAACGCAATGAGATAAAATCTATACAATGGAGTATTGGTGCTGTAAGTCTCCCTCCCTCATGTAGATAGTCTTTCATCTCAAACACTAGCACTGGGCTTATAAATACATCCCTAGTTAGTAGTTGTAGTAGAACTATATGTTGTAATTTATACAGGTACAATCATGTAGATATAATTCTAGCTTAATTAGACAATCTCAAAGAATATATCAAGAGGTATACAAATGATATAAATTGCATATAACCATGTAATTCTTTTTAAACGCTTGTGAGAAGCGCACATCATTAAATTAAGAAGAAGAAAGGAGTCTAAGAAGACTTGTACAAACCCTCACCAAGAAGGCGAGGCTAAAAACACAAGGTCAAAAAAACTAGAAAACGCCATGCGACCAAAACCAACATAACACCTATGGCCAAATGGTACTAAGGCCTTTGGCCCCGCAAACACCTACAACTTGACCTTATCTCTAATGTCTTGCAAGAAAATGCTGACATTGGGTGAGGCGTTGTAAAAATGCAACCATTCCTATGCTTCCAAACCACACCAAGCCACCAACACGATCAAAGAATTAAAACCCTTGCGTTGATGTTTAGAGAATTGGTGCAAAGCTTGGACGCCACCACAAGGTAAATACCAAATCATCCTGGATGCTGAGTTAGTCTTTCCTTACCACGAGTAATGAAGTTAGTGCCAAACACTTCTTGTGAACACGCAAGAAGTAAGTGCTGAATATTTTGATCCGCTTGATCACACATTAGGCGAGCGCTCGGGGTGAACAAGACCACGGCGGGCCAAACAATCGGCCAGTCAGCAAAGATTAAGTGAGGCTAACTACAGAAAGAATTTGCAACGAGGAGCCGGGTTCTTCAAATCTCTTTACATGGTTCAAAATCCAGCCCCACAAAAAGCAATGATACCCGATTTAGTTGAGAACACCTCGATGAGGATGGCTTCCACAAATGTTGATCATCCACGCCAGTAGGCCTCGCTCGGGCAAGAAACGTCCCAAAGGCCAAGAAACTCCTCCAAGACTATAGTAGTTAAAGCGCCTCTAATATCATGAACCCAAGTATTATCCATTAGAGCTTCTTGGACCGTCCTTCGGTGTGATTCTCTTGGCACATGCGCACAAAGAGAGGCAAGGTCTATTAGGGATTTGCCATGTAGCTATTTATCGCACTGACCAAAGAGGTCATCTGCCATCTCCCACAATAGAGGTGATCGATATGGAGAATATAGGCTGCTGAATTGGAGTGCACTGAATGTCCAAACTAGCTCATGGGCAATCAAAGTTGGATCTTTTGAGCCACGACCACCTCATGCGCGGCGCCCATCCGAGGATTTCCAAATCAAGAATTCTCAATGCGCTAAGCTCAATTGGTCTCTTGACCCGGCCCCGCGAGACAAGGCAATGTCCTCCGTTTACTCTCTTACGCGACCCTTCCATAAAAAATCTCTACGTATCTTGTCAATTGCTTTAATTGCTCATTTAGGAAATTCCAGTGCAAAGAGTGGATAAATAAGAATTGCGAGACCGCATACGAATAAGTGTGACTCGCCAATTTACAGTGCATCATGGCGACTTTCCATCCCGGCAAATCATGTAAAAACGATTGGAGAGTTTCTTGATTGACAAAGGGAGCCCAGGATATTTGCAAGGGAATTCTTGTACTTTGCGAGGAATATCTCCTTGCACCATTTCCATGTCCTGTTGGTGGCATCAGTTGGGGTCACCGAACACTTAGCTTAGGTTGATCAACCCCAACGCTTCTCCAAAACGGAAGGATCTCTCTGATCAACTCGAACTCATCCAAGCAGGGCTGTAAGAAAATAACTACATCATA